>JAILYF010000043.1:0-1447796 GCA_025491095.1 Brachionus asplanchnoidis | reverse complement strand
CTCAATTTTTTACTTTTTTAGATATATTTTTAATCTTTATGAAATTTTTATAAAATAAATACTTAAAATTAAATACGTTTATTGTTATTTTTGAAATAATCGAAATTAAATTTTTAATATAAATATTTTTCATTAATTTTTGATCCAAACTTCACTACCGCTTTGCTGAGATGGCTGAAATTATTTCCTAGAAATATAATAAAAATAAAGGACTAATCACATATCAATGGTCTGATAATTTAAGTTCTTCTTGAGAGCTCCAAAAATCATCTCCTTTTTTAAACCAAGACATTGGATAAAATAAGGACCAAAAATCTTTATTTATTTCAAAAATAAACAAAAGAAAAGAAGAAAGCAGACCTATTATTAATTTGGTGCCACTTTTCGTAAAGAATTTTTTTTAAATGATTAAATAATCATCTTTCCAATAAAGACTCCATAAAAAATGCAAAACGAAATTAGACTGAATTTAGAAACAATTTTTTAAAAAGTAAAGTTTGATAAGGTTTTAAATTTTAATTAAGCATTTGAAACATTAAGCGTTTAAATTCAATGAACAATATGATTTTAATTCACAAAAAACTTAATATTTATTTGTTTAATGTTTTAAAACTGAGTTGAAATTTTATATTAATTTTTTAATAAAATTATATAAAAAGTAAATTGCGTGCATTTATTTAGTGTCTAATTTAATATAAAATTCCCTATCAAATTATTCATTGGGGTTTTAATTAATTTTGTAAATTTTAAGCATCTTTTAGGCTATTTTTGATTCAACTTTTTCAAATAGCAAGATTAATTTAAAATGAAAATAAATTTTGTCGGGTTTTTTAAATTTTTTTAAAAATTTTAAGAGAAAATATCAAAATTTATATTTGCCGAATAATATAAATTAATAATTATCTTAAAATAATATTTCGAAAAAATTAATTAATTATATTGGGAATTAATTAAATCAATAAAAAAATGATCACTTGAGTTAAAGGTTTTCGTATACAAAAACTTGCCAAAATCTTTGTGGCTATTCTTTTTATAAATAATAAAATCTATAAAAAGATTAAATCTCAAAATTCGCAGACAGAATTTTCTTGTTAATTAAATGTAATTTAATTTTCTAACACAAGAAGTCCCATCCATATTTTTGACGTATTTGAAAATTTCAAAAAATTTACATTGCTTTCAAAGTCTAGTTTAAATAAAATTAAACATCCAGTCTTTCTAGTAATTAATTATTAAGTTTCTTATTTTAAAATCTGATTCAAAAAAAAACTGATTTTTTTATCAGAATGCAATGTATTGAAAATAAAAAGAAATTAAAAAACAGACCAAAATTTAAATTATTAAACAAAAGGCATTACCTTGGTCGACATAGGCACTAAGGATATAATTTCCTTTTTTGTTCCATTTGAGTGCAAAAATAAGTCCGTTGTGTTGTCCGAGTGTGCTTCTTAATTGTCCATGAGTGGTCCATATACGAGCCTAGCCATCATAAGAACCGTAGCTAACATATTTCCAGTCGGCTAGATAAAAAAAAAGTATATTAAAATTATTTTTCAAATCTGAAAGTTAAAAGACAACAAAAAAATAAAGAAAATTTTAAAAAAAATTTAACCATGGTAAATAAATAAAAATATAAAAAAAGTAAATAAATAAAGGTAATAAAATAAAGTTCATTTTCTTCTTATCTAATAATAAAAATTTAAAAAATAACTTAAATTTCGAATTATAAATTGTTAATTTTATTTTAATTTCAGTTCTTGTAATAATCAGATTTTTTGAACAATCTTTGTTGGGGTTTGGATAAAATTTAAGTAACTTGATAAGTGTTATGGGTACCAGTTCGTGTACAGACTTTTTGGCATAGGTTATGTTGTCCTTTATTTTTATTTTTTTTATGATATTCCTAACGAATAATTCAATCCTTGCCACTCAATTAACTAAAAAAGTGCGTACCGTATCCAGGCCCATAAAGATTTCCGGAAAAAAAAAAAGTAACTTTTATTTAAGATGAAAAAATCTTTATTATCGAATTTAAAAATTAAAAGTAAAATAATTAAATTTTTTCTTCAAATATAAATACTTTATAAAATTCTGATCTAAAAAAAAACAAAATTTCTATTGGTATTTTTACTTTAAAAAATGTATTATTTTAATCCAATATCAGGATGAAATTCTAGAAAAAGTAAAGACTTTTTTATTAATTTAAATTATACAGATTTTAAAAATACCGTATTCAATTGTTCGATATGGCATCTTCATAAACTGAAACAAATTTCTGGTGCATGCAAAACACATGTTTAGAACATGTGGTCTAAGTTAAGAATTATTTAATATTGGCGAGATGACTGTCGCATGAACCAATGCTATGTTTCTGTCTATTAAGCTAAAATATCTAACAAGGGAGTACGGTAATGAGTTATTTTTTCCTAATTTAAATGTACTATTCGGTTTTCTATTGAAGAAGAAATAATTTTAATTTTAATTAAATTTTATTTTAATTTTAATTAAATTTTAGTTTTAACATTAAAGAAATAATATTTAATTTAAAATTTTAGAGGTAAAAAACAATTTAATTTTTTTTAAATCAATTTCCAATTTTTTTTCTTTTCTCGAATTAAAAAACTAGAATTAGAAATTAATTTTGAATTTTATTAATTTTTTATCTAACTAATTATAATAGAAAAAAAAAGTAGAAAAAAAATTTTAATTTTTATCTAAGTAGATAAAAAAGAAGAAAATGAAAAAAAAAATTTTAATTTTCTAAAATTTTATCTTACTAATTAAAATAGAAGAACAAAGTAGAAAAAAAATTAAAGCTTATAAATTTTTATCTTACTGATTAAAAAGAAGAAAAAAAATTTAAATTTTTTTACTATTCAAAAAAGAAGAAAAAAATTAAATTTTAATCTCACTAATTAAAAAAGAAGAAAAAAGTAGAAAAAAAATTAAATTTTTATCTCACTAATTAAAAAAGTAAAAAAAAATCCGCTTACATCCCAACTAAGCGAAGTGACGTCTTTATTACTGGGCACACTAGAGTCTCTCTTGGGTAAACAGTGTCTCAAAAGCAAGGCCTGTTTGTACTGTGGCGCATTGTCGCACACATTCCAAATCCTTGCAGTGGAGTCGCCAGAGCCGGGCGCCAACAAGTCTTGCACCGGATTCCACGCACATTTAAACACCTCGGAGTCGTGACCGCTGAGCACAGTGACCCGGCTGGACGGTATTTCCATATTGGCCGGTGCAGACCCCGCTCCGCTCAATTAAGTGATGACTAAGACCCATCACTAAATTCAGCTTCGTTGAGCAAAGTAAAATTTTTGATCAAATTTCAATCTGTAGAGTCAATCTTGCTCAAAACATTTTAAATGTGCAATTAAATTTCATTGCATCTTTAGAAATTACAATCCTTTTTCAAAAGTTTACAAAAAAGCTTTGAAATGTTAAAAAAATTAAAAATCTGCGATGAAATTTAATTGTGCATCTAAAAATTTTTGAGCGCAATTTAAATATTTTTTCCTTTTTCTAGAGAACAAATAATTTACTAGGCAAAAATGGACAATGATCTTCAGTATCCACTCGACTGCACCAATTGTAAGTTTCCACAATTGCTGTCTCATTTCAGCTTAACTTTTCTGTTCTAGTCGACTCTGAGGAAATAAAACGTCTGTGCAAACGATTCAAAAAATTGGATAATGACAACTCTGGCGTACTTAGCAAAGAAGAATTCATGCAAATACACGAGTTGCGGCAGAACCCATTATTGCAGCGAGTCATAGATTTGTTTGACCAGGATGGCAACGGGGAGATAGATTTTGAAGAGTTTATAGAGGGCATATATCAGTTTAGTGTAAAGGGTGACAAAGAAGCCAAGCTTAAATGTGAGCGCAAATGTAAATTTTATTTTAAAGATTGGAAAAAAAATTTTTTTTTAGTCGCGTTTAAAGTGTATGACATGGACAAAGATGGAAATCACAGCAAATGCAGTCGCTTCACAAATCGTTCCGAAAGTACATGTTCACAGAAGAGCGTCAGCAGAGCGAGCAAGAGAGCAAGCACTTGACCACATTCAAGACACTGGCCTCGTCGTCCAACAGCCCCATACTGATCACCAATTCGATGCACGAGGACGACGAAGAGGACGTCCACATTCTCAACATCGCCTACACCGACCACACCGAATTCGACCTGAACGAGTCGGCGCCCAAAGACAAGCAACTAAAGTCCATCTGCATCCTAACAAGCAATTTGACCAAGTTGGTCAGCAAGCTCAAACAATCATCTTGAGCCAAAGTGTTCACGTCCACTCCTAATGAGTTATTTACATTAGACCACAAGTCAACAAACAATTAGTAGTTGTACAAACATAAATGCTAGTATAAACACCAACGACACTCTAGATGAGGCAATTAGCGCCAAACGCATGTTCAAACAACAACACGTTCAATCGTGTTCGTCCTCAATTTGCTCGTCGAAATCCTCCTCTATAATATCCAACATTGTACATAGCCACAATTCAATGAGTCAAAATCAAGCGTCCATGCTGTCCTGTTCGTCGGCAAATATGCTCAGTTTGCATGGTGGACACAGCACTACTGGTATTACTGCTTCCAATAGTAATAGTATCAATGACGACGCTTCTGAACAGTCATCCATACAAATGGTTAGCAAAGACGCGGTCAGGTAAGTGCTTGAGAAGGACCCCAAGGACCGAGGTGATGAAGATGTGGAAAATTTGGTCGAGATTATGCAAACGCTGCCTGTAAGCACTTTTTAGTTTATTAAAAACATTTTTGTCTGATTTTGATTAATATTTTTTTTGATTAATATTGTAGGCTTTGGTATATAGAGAGTTGGAAAAGTTGGCTTTTTACAGTGTTTAGAATTTTTGATTTTTATTTTAAGTGATAAAAATAAATTAGAAAATTTGCTTGAATTTTTACAACTGATCCCGAGTCTGAGGATTTTAATTATATTTTAATGTTGATAAAAAAATAGTCTATTTAGTTTAACATTAGAGTGTCGACAATCACTTGGTTTAAGTAGCTGAACAATTTTGAAGTTCTAGCTAGAAAAGCTCACTGATCATACGCTTCGAGTGAACTCTCGGCTAAACATTTCTTTTATTTTGGTACCCCATAGGCACTAGGTATCATTTGCGTTGTTTGATTAAATTCAGAGTTGTTTAAAAGTCACAAGTCTCAAGTCAAGTCCAAGTCCGGACTTTTTTTTTATTCAAAAGTCCGACCAAAGACTTTTAAATTTTTTTTTCAAAAAAAAAGTCCAAGTCAGGTCCATCACACGGACGGTTTTTTGCGGTCATTTGGCCGGTCAGCTCGACGATTTTTTTTCTGGACCTCCAAAATAAACGGTCTAAATTATACGGTCTGGTGATAAGATAATAAAAAATAAAAATTTAAAAATTCAAAAAATTAAAAATCAAAAAATTTTATTCAAAAAAATAAAAAAAAATGAATAATTTAATTCAAAAAAAAAAAATAAAAAATTTAATTCAAAAAAAAAAAACGTCCTGACTTGGACTTTTTTTTTGAAAAAAAAATTTAAAAGTTCTGACTTGGACTTTGAAAAAAAAAAAAAGTCCAGACTTGGACTTTTTTTTCATAAATTGGCTCATAAATTTCCCAAGGCTCATAAATATTTTCAAATCTGAAGTTGATATTATTAATTCAAAATTTTAGAATTGAAAAAGACTATTTTTAAATATAATTTTGGTAAATAATTTTTATATTTCAGTAAGATTAAGCAATGTATTTGGCAATTTAATTCATTTATGAAATAACAAAAAAGAAAAATAAATTTTTTTTATATTTAAATTTTAAGCAAATTTAATTTGAAAAAAAAGATAGTAAAAATTTTATTACTCTGATTTTTTTACGAGTGTCTAATCTAATTTGCTTGATGATAATTTGAATGCACTTCTCGTAAATAATTGTGAATGAAAAGATTAAAATTTTTACGCTTTTCTTGGAGAGCTTGATTTATTTTTCAAATTTAACTATTTGCAAACAATTTTCTCAGCAACAAAAAAAAATTAAAAATATTTTTTGTTTACCGCAAAGCATATTAAATTTCAATTAGTGAGTTGAAGGAATTTGAGCTTTATAAGAAAGGATGTTTAATTGAAAATATATCCTTAGGGGTGAATAGAATATGTGTGTTGGGAACGTTTTTGTTCAGAGGTCATTTTATTTGACCTTGATTCAACAAAGACTTAATCAAAGTCACTTTATTAAAATGTTTAATTTTATGCGAATAAAGCTTAATATGCGTTGGAAATAGAGAGAAAAAATCAAAATAATCTCTTTTATTTTAATATGCTCGATGTTAATCATAATTTAGGTGTTGATGATTCCTATCATAATTTTTGTTTTTCTTGATCTGCACAGAATCCGGCTTGTACCGTTTTGTTGATTGTGTAAACCGTTAGCTAATTGTCATATACAAATTATATAAGTCCCGCTCATACACACTCAATATTAGGTGTGTGTGTGTTGGAAAACAATACTCAAATTATCCAAGAGAAGCTACAAACGAGTTTAAACAAAAAATAGCACGCATATCTTCTTGTGGATATTTATACAAATACAAAATATATACAAAATATGTGGCCATTTAAAGTCGCTTTGTTTCGTTTAGATTAGAAATTTTTTCAAAAAATAGTTTTTTATTGTTGCCTTGTTTTATTGTATGAATCAGTGCTGACCACGAACATAGCTTCGTATATAGATCCGGCGTTTGGTGAGAGCCTGCTGCCACCGGTCCACGAACGAACCCAACAAGTACGCAACCCAAAAATCCGGAAATAAAGTTTAATTTAATTTTTTGTTCCCAAGGATTTGTCGCTGATAAACGCTAATTTAAAAGCCTCGAGGCACTGTCTTCTTTGCGCGACTCGGCTATCAGATCTCTATGCAAAACAATTAAATACCAAAAACATGAAGCTAACGATGTGTTGTACAGGTGAGTCATTTTTAAAAATTTGAATAAAATTTAAATTTAGTTGTCATGTCTCTTTTTTGTCTGACAGTTTCAAAAAAAAAGATTTCAAAGTCTAATGATTATTTCTTAAGATTGATTGAAATTTTGAAGTTTTTTGTCTGGAAAAAATTATCTTTTTAAAAATTTTGTTCAATTTTTTCAAAAAAATCCAATTAGATCACATTTTAAAATTTAAATCTTATTAAATTAAAAGATATTTCAGAATTATTTTATCATTTTTTTGTTAATTAAAATATTAGGAAATGAAATCATTGAAATTTTAGTTTCATTGATGATATAAAAAGACTTGTTTTTTAAAACTTAAACCTTCAAAATCTTGTTCTTTCAATGTTGATATATTTAATTTATTAAATATTTATAAAAGAAAAAATTTTAAACTTTAAAATTTTGTTTAAGGAGAGCTCAAAAGGATCACAAAGTTCAAAATGTTTTAAGTCAAGTAAGTAAATTTTCTAAAAATATGCTAACAAAAATATTTTTTCGATTTAAAATATTAAGTTAAATTAAAATTTTAAAATTTATTATTTTTTTTTTCATTTTCAATTTGTGGCATTGATAAAAATTGAAAATTAGAATAAATTTTAAATTTAAATCGATCATTTATTATCAAAAAAATTTAAAATTAAACTAAAAAAACACATGAGCTTGATATATTAGATTTTATAGGGTGGTAATAAGCCGCGCAATATTTTAAACAAATAATCTCATACAAAGTGTGATTACGTATGGGTCAAAATAATAAAATAATTAATTAATATAAGATCATTTTCATTAAACGCCTTTTTTCTAAGTATTAAATGGTAAAAGTAGAAATAACTTTTTTGAAAAAAGAAATTTGTTACTTTTAAAATTTTCATTAAATTTGGAAGATTTTAAAACTATAGCCGATGGAAAAGTTAAAAACAAAATATTAATATTAAATTGATAAATTTTCGAACTAATTTTTAAGATTACCTGAAGAATTTTAATTTATGCTGAGTTCTAGTAATTAATTTTTTAATTTTTAAAATTTTAAGATGGCTTATAAAATATTCGATGAAGTTGGTTTGTTTAAATCATTAAACATTTCGATTAGTCCATTCATTCGGTATTTTACAGCATTAGAAAGAGGATACATAGATTTACCATGTTAGTTTATTAATTTAATGATTTTAATTTTTTAACTGTTATCGATTTCAAACTAGATCATAATAAAATTCACGCTGCAGATGTCTTGCATGCTTGTTACTTTTTGACAACCCAAGCGGTCCCTGGTCTTATCCAAATAAAATGATAGCGTTAAAATAACCAACGACCGAATTCCACTTAATCCCTATCAGTATTCTTTGAAATTTAGTCTAAGCAATAGCGAAGTTTATGGCTGTACAGGAGCGAATTTTACCCCCTTGGAACTGTTGGCTTTGTATTGCGCTGCAGCAATGCACGACTAGGAACATCCTGGACGAAATATTCTTGGTCTCAATAAATTCTCCCCTAGTATAAAATATTTAAATTAAAAAAAAGTGTTCATTCTATATTATAATTATTTTATTTTTAAAATAGGCTTTGTTATACAATGATCGCTCAGTACTTGAAAATCACCATGCTTCTTCGTCATGGTTATTGCTCAAATCAAACCCAAATTCAATTTTCTAACAGGACTTGATGCAAATGAATGGAGGAAGTTTCGGTTTTTGATTTTAGAAAACATTCTTGCAACTGATTTAAGCAAACATTTTGGTATTATTGCTGAATTCAATTTAAAAGTAATTATTGAATAGGAAAAAAAATGCATTGTGAAATTAATACTAAAAAACTTCCAATACAAAAAGAAAAAAAGTATAAAACTTTTGTTCTAAATGTCAATAAATGAAAAAGTAAAATTTTTGATCAAATTTCATTTTTAAAATTTTTATCAAAACATTTTAAAATACGTTATTAAATTTCGTGGAAGATTTTTACATTTTTAAAACATTTCAAAGCTTTTTAAATTTTCGAAAAAAAAGATTGTTATTTGTAAAAAATGCACTGAAATTTAATTGCGCATTTAAAATCTTTTAATCAAATTTGAAGAATGAAAATTGATCAAAAAGTTTTACATTGGCCCATTTATTTAGTTTTATTATTAATATATTTAAATAGCGTACAATTTTGCAGAATTCTCACAGATTTTGCAGAGTTTCGTAGGAGTTGAAACAAAAGTTGTTTTACTTTGACCATTAGAGAAAAATTTTTCCATAGATTTTTTTCTTTTAGTATTATAATTTTTTATATAATTTCACAAAAATATTGATAATAACTTTTAATTGATTTTTAAGGCGAACATAAATCAAAAACGAACAGGAATTCTTCAAAAATCCATCATTCCTTTTGATTTTGATTCTGGTATTGATTGTACTAGTGAATCAGACCGTTTGTTATGTAGTCAAATGAAACTAAAGCTAGCAGATATAAATGCGCCTTTAAAAGATAAGGAGCTACATGTTCAATGGACACATCGAATTGTTCAGGAATTTTATCAACAGGTAAAAGCTAAAAAATTAAGATTGACTTTTTTTTAAATATTTTGAAGAAATATTTTGAGAAATTTCATTTAATTTTTTCAAAAAATTATTCAAATCGATTTTAATTTTAGAATAATTTCTTGAAAATATAGATATTATCTTTAATAACAATAATTTAATTAAAAAATGTTTTGATTATAAAGGGTGACGAGGAGCTTAGCCGAGGAATGATCATAAGTCCGTTTATGGATAGACGCAAACCTCAAGTTGCTAAGCTGCAACAGAATTTTATACGAAATTTAGTAGGAACTTTATGTAGTGCATACACACATTCTGGATTATTACCAGGAGTTTTAATTGAAGAGTCTGATAGCACAGGTATAAATAAACTTTATATAAAAAAAATCTCCTTTTTCTAGAGCTGAAGGTTATAATAAAGATATTCAAATTCCTAAGGTCCCACCTCTAATTAACTTCATTTAGAGTTTTTTCTCTCTCAAAAAAGTTCGCAGTGGCCTCATCCAGCCACGCCAAAACAAAACATCCAACCTAAGAGAAGAAAAGAAGAAGAAAGAAGAAGAAGTAGTCCAAAAGAAAAATGACAACATTATCAAAAAGGCTGTTAATGTTGTTAAGGGTAAATTCGGATTCAACAAAAAGCCTTAATTTTTAAGGAGTAATTAATATATAAAAAAAAAAAGTGTCTTGCAGTGTTTTATTTAATTTTTTTATTTTTTATTTGAATTGTAAATATGATTACTTATTTCTAATTTTTTTTTTTTTTTTTGTTAAAATTAATGTAAAAAAATAAGTGTATTTGAAGTGTTTTTTACATATCTTTTGTATACCCCTCGCTCAAACAGTCCGACAAGGCTCTGCAGATTCTGGAGAGAGCGCTGGCCATCGAGCCCAAGAACACGCTGTGCAAGTTTCATCGAGCCTCAATTCTGTTCTCGATGGAAGAGTAAGAGAAAGCGTTGGAGGAATATGAAAGGCTCAGGCGTCTCATTCTCTAGGAATCGCTCATTTACTCCATGATCAGCAAGGTATGACATTTTTGTTACTTTTTTGTTGTTGCTAAATTTAGGTTTTTTGGTCAATTAAATTAAATGCAAAAAATTTTTCTTTTAAGACTCACAAAAAACTGAAAAACGTTCACTTGTCTCTTATGTACATGTCATGGGCCATGGACCTGGACCCCAAAGGAGTAAACAACCAATTAAAAGAAAGTATTTACAAAGGCTACGTAATCGATTCAGACTCAACGTTTGCACGTGAGCTCGAAACAATAAACACTTGTAAGTTGTATATTTAAATACTTTTTAATTATGAAAGAAAATTTTGTATTTATCATTAGGTTTTATATTTAAAAAAATAAGATAAAAATTGAATCTTTTGACATTAAGTGCATAGTCTATGAAGTATTGGAAATTTCTTTGTATTTTCTTGATATTTTATAAAAGTGAGAATATTGAAGCATTTTATTAGAAGGTTTAGGTAATAATTTACTAATTGATAAAGAAAAAAATTGAAATAAAATTAATTAGACTATTTATTCATTGTATCTTTTGATTCTATATTTTTTTTCTACATTTTTTTTTTCAGGTAAATTCTATATTATCCAATAAAAAATGGTTTTCTACATTTTGTCTTTCTATATTTTGTCACACTGCCAAAAAAATAAATAATAAAATTTATCTAGTAGATTCACCATTTTGTCTAGTATCAATTAATATTTTTTTTATTATTTTATTTTATTATTAAAAAAATAATTTAGGAAAAGTTTTTCAATAATAAAATAAAATAATAAAAAAAATATTAATTGATACTAGATAAAATGGTAAATCTACTAGATAAATTTTATTATTTATTTTTTTGGCAGTGTGATAATTATCAATTAATATTTTGCTAATATTATAAAGATCCGAGATAACAAAACCAAAATACAAATTCAAATTCGGACTTTTATTAGAGGCGTTTTGTCGCAGCCTGAACAAAGCCCAACTGAAGAGTGTAATCAGACAAAAAGAGGTGGTCGAAAAGCTCGGCAATTTAGCTAATGAAATAAAATAAAATCCCAGCAACCTTACTCTAATTGGAAGCTCATTTTTGAGCGACACTCTTTTGAAGCCAGAAAATCAACCAAGTCTTTCCAATTTCATCTCCCCACTCAACCGGTCTATTTTACTGGGTTTACTGGAAGCAAAAAAGTGCAAAATACTAGCCAGTGCCAAACGAACATTGCTGCTCACTTGGACAAATGAGATAAAATGTGCCGAATTTTATGACAAAAATCTTCAGCTAATATTCAAAAAAGGAGATGATCTGAGACAAGATATGCTGACAATTCAAGCTTTGAGACTAATGGACATTTTGTGGAAAAATGAAGGCCTTGATTTAAAAATGCTCATCTATGACTGTTTTTCGACCGGATACAAGACTGGTTTTATCCAAGTAATCTAAAATTCAATGACTTTGTTCAAAATTCAAACGAAAGGTGGCATGAAAAGCACTTATCAGATAGACACTTTGCAGTTGTACAAATGGATAGCTGGGCACAACATCGGCACTGGTCAATTAGATAAAGCTATTGAGTTATTTATTCGGTCTTGTGCTGGCTTTTGTGTAGCTTCTTTTATACTGACCGTCATCCTGATAATATCATGGTCAATAGACAAGGGCAGGGTAAATAATTAATTTTTTTATTAATAAATTCTCATTTGATTATTAATTTGTTTACCATGATGTTGTCAAATGACATGACCGAGCTTCAGTCCATATAATATATTTTATTTTTGAGAAAAACTTAGGCCATCGATGAACCGTATGATAAAGCTTTGGAATTTTTCCGCAACCAATTCAACGAAGCTTCCAAGCGCAGTGTTACCACTAAAATTGGCTGGATGTGCCATGCGTTGAACAAAAAATATTTGATCTAATTTTTTATTTAGTTTTTTTAAGTAAATTAATTTTTAAATATATTATTTTAAAACATTTTGGCAATTAAAGTAAAACAGCTGTGCAGCACTGATTTTTCAAATATTTTCTTTATGGAATAAGCGTCTGCAATAGTCTAGATTTTTAGCTGATCGAAATTATTTATCAATAAAATTTTCCTAGCATTTTTTTTTTATTGTAATATTTTTATATTTTATGAGAAAAATAAAGAAAATTAAAACATCAAGTCGTCTATTCAATGGTTATTTATCTTTTTAATTTCAAAATAAAAATTATTATAATGTAAAAAATAATTAAAAAAAATCAAGTGATAAGAAAACTTGATTTGGTAAAAGCACTTTTTAATTTAAAATAAGCTTAAATTAATTGAACCTCATATAGAGATGGAATCATCGTATTGTTATATGGCAAATGATGGCAAAGAAGACCACTCACAATCAAACGTCTCTCCAGAAATCTCCAGAAACAGTGTATGCTCGAATGGTGGTGTTGTGAGCCGCATGTCCAGCCAGGACTTGTATCAGAGCATGGATTTGGACAAACTGAGCCGCAAGAGTTCGATCGGTCGAGGATCCATTTTTCGCCAGTACCAGCATCAACCTCAACCAAATCCACGTAAAGAAGGTACAAAAAGAAATTTTTATTTTTTAATTTTTTTTTTGTTTTCAGGTTGTGAATTTGATCTGAGTAGACCTTGGGCGCGAAAAATTTTTACGCGCCAAAATTCAATCAGCAGCAAAGAGGCGTTCGAGGACGCCGAGCAGCCCAAAGCTCAACCGATAAAAACCCTAATAAACTCTTCCGAATTTTTGACGATAGGAGAGTTGTATCCAGTCTACATAACACAGGTGGATACTCCGTCAAATTTTTTTGTTCAATTGATCACTGCCAAGGCACACGAGGCCAAACCATCTGAAATAAGATGCAAGTTGGCCGAGATAAGGCCATCTGAAATAAAATGGAGGAAGGAAGCCATAGACAGTATGGCAGCTTTAAGTAATTTAAAACTTTCTTTTTTTTTTTGTTAAAATTAATTTTTTTTTCTATTTTTTTAGAGCGAAAATACCCGCTTTATGCTAAAATTTTATCTATTGACGATTTTGAGCCGGGTAGCGGTCACATTGAGACCATTTATGGCATTGATTTGATTTATGGTTGCGAGGAGTCTACCATAAGCTTTTTTATTCAAAACGCTCTTGCCAAAAAAGTAAGTTTAATTTTATAATATACTAGATAACCCCCTTAATGGTAAACTTCTTTTTCTTTTTAAAATTTATTTTATTTGATGTGTAAGATTGAAAGATAATATTTCAAAACTATTAATATGATTAAGAAAACTTTAATACAAAAAAATTTTTTTAATCAATTTTTTGAAAATAATGAAAAATTGAAAAATGAAATTAGAGGATATGAAATTCATTTACCTTTAAAAATTTTTAAGAAAATACCGGCTTTTTTCGTTTATTGATACAGTATGATGGAAATTACTTTAAATAAGAAATCGAGAAGCAAGTCCATTTACTCTAAAATTCCAAGATGAAAATGAACGATTTTTTGCGTTTTATTTTTAAATTAAATTTTTCCTTTTTTTCTTTATTTTTTTTTTTAGAAAGAAATGTTAATGTTTAAATGATTAATGTTTGTTTTGTTCAATGTTCATTTGAATTTTTCAACCTTGTCAGAATTTTAATTTATTTTAATCCGATTATAATTCATAATATTAAAAATTAAACGGGGTCTCGGCGGAAAACTTGCACAGAGCTTCAGGCTTGTTGTAAGTTAGAGAAATATTATTTAGAGTAAAAATTAATTTTAAAACTATTTATTAAAAAAGTAAAAATGTTTATAAGAAAGAAAGTTTATAAAGGAACAGCGTCAAAAATTTAAATTTACCACAAAGTACAAAAATTATAGAAAAGATTTTTACATTTCATTATTCACATTGTCATTACCTCATTGCAAGTTTAAGTCTTTTACATTTGAGCAGGATTTAATTTAGGATAACTTTCCCTGATTGTTCATAAATTTAAATTACAAATGTATGAAAAATTTTCTAATTATTTTTTTATTTTTTTTAAAAACCATTCCTACACTGAAAAAAAAAAAGCGTCTTGGAGACACTTTTTAAGACGGATATTAAGTTGGATAAAAAGTCACTTCTATTGGTTTTTTTAAGTCACTTTTTAAGACGTTATTTAAAAAAGTCGGTTAATAAGTCACTTTTTAAGAAGCTTTTATAGATAGATTTTGAGGGATTCTTTTTTCTATGACAATATTTTAATTTAATCAAGGATTTAATTTTAAATATTGATTTTGATATTAAAAGTTAATTTTTTTTTTCAAAAATTTATTTGAAATATTAAAATTGTTTTTAAAAATAGAATTTAGAATTAAGAGAAGAGAAACTTATTTACAAAATGGTGAAACAAATAAAAAATTAATTATTAAATTCAATTTTGGTCAATAATAACTATTTACTTATCAAATTTAATTGAAAAAAATTCATCCTAAGGACTAACTTTGGTATCTTGCAGTACTTTTGGACAAAGCGACGATTTTTTATAAATATATTTAATATTAATTTGATAAAAAAACAGATGGCCTAAAAATTATGATAATAATCGTTCAGATTCTACACATCTTAAATAGATATTTAGTGAAGTTCAGTCAGAGCTGGTCAAAAGTCAAAGTCAAGTCTGGACTTAGGCTTTAATTTTTTTTAATAAAATCAGGGTCAAAACCTTTTTTTTTTTTTTTTTTCTTTAAACGGTGCTTTTTTGGGTTTTATTTAGTAGGCCGCTACAATAGCTACCTGGAATGGCAAAAAATCATATGATTGTGATCCTGACATGGATTGCCGTTCCAGATAGCTATTGAAGCGGCCTTCTTAATAAAACCCCAAAAAGTTCCGTTTAAAGAAAAAAATTTAAAAAAAAAAAGTTTTTTTAATAACAATAATTTCGAACGATTTGAAAAGAACAATTTATATAATAATTTTCGTAATCTAAAAAGAAAGTGTTTTGTAAAAAACACAATTGTGTGTTTTAACTGTTTAAGATTAATAACAGGAGAAATGGTCCAAGCCATTTGCGGCTCGTCAAAATAAAAAACATTCATTAAGGACAATATGAATTTTAGAAAAATAATATTGAACTTTTGAATTCAAACGAAATTATAATAATATAAAATTGCAAAACATCTGTTATAATTATGAAAATAAAAATTGTCCGTTAAAATTACAGGAGAGTTTTATTTTCTTCTTATTAGTCATTAAAAGGAGGAGCTTATTTTGTATTTAACTTTTATAAATAAAGTCTCTTTTTTCTTTTGTTTAATTAAGTCGCTTTTTACTCGAAAAAATTTAGAAGTCGCTTTTTTTTTTGAAAAAGTCACTTTTTTTATTGCTAAGACGCTTTTTTTTTTTTCAGTGTAATTAAATCGTTTTTTTTTTTTTTTGTAAATAATAATTTGTAAACTTAGCAAATTTGTGTCGTTTGTGACAAAACAACATCCACGGGCTTCCATTTTGGAGCCATTGTGTGCGACGCTTGCAAAAGCTTTTTTAGAAGAGCAAATTTCCAAGAAGAATGTCACAATGATTACCAGTGTAAAATTCACTTTTCCACTACATCTCTTCATACGTCTTGCAAACCATGCCGGCTTGCCAGATGTTTAGCAGCCGGCATGAATAAAACAAGTTCGTTTAGAACTAAAAAAAATATAGAAGCCACAACGCATCTAAAACGCACCAGGTCGATGACCATCCCAAAAAAGACTCTTGTGGATTCACAAGATGGTGTTGGTGAACACTCGAATGCGCCTGTGAGTGAAGATCAGATGTCTAGTGTGGAAAATGGAAATTTGGATGAGAAAAAGGCTGAACAAGTTCAACAAGTGGAAGTGGTCGAGCAAGTGATAGAACAGCAAGGTAAATTTTAGACTGTCTGTCCATGCTTAACTTATAAAATAATTTTAGAATATATGCTAAAATTACCCAAACCAAGCCAATCGAGAGGCAACTCTCTCAAAAAAGTTCGCAGTGGCCTCATCCAGCCACGCCAAAACAAAACATCCAACCTAAGAGAAGAAAAGAAGAAGAAAGAAGAAGAAGAAGTCCAAAAGAAAAATGACAACATTATCAAAAAGGCTGTTAATGTTGTTAAGGGTAAATTCGGATTCAACAAAAAGCCTTAATTTTTAAGGAGTAATTAATATATAAAAAAAAAAAGTGTCTTGCAGTGTTTTATTTAATTTTTTTATTTTTTATTTGAATTGTAAATATGATTACTTATTTCTAATTTTTTTTTTTTTTTTGTTAAAATTAATGTAAAAAAATAAGTGTATTTGAAGTGTTTTTTACATATCTTTTGTATACCCCTCGCTCAAACAGTCCGACAAGGCTCTGCAGATTCTGGAGAGAGCGCTGGCCATCGAGCCCAAGAACACGCTGTGCAAGTTTCATCGAGCCTCAATTCTGTTCTCGATGGAAGAGTAAGAGAAAGCGTTGGAGGAATATGAAAGGCTCAGGCGTCTCATTCTCTAGGAATCGCTCATTTACTCCATGATCAGCAAGGTATGACATTTTTGTTACTTTTTTGTTGTTGCTAAATTTAGGTTTTTTGGTCAATTAAATTAAATGCAAAAAATTTTTCTTTTAAGACTCACAAAAAACTGAAAAACGTTCACTTGTCTCTTATGTACATGTCATGGGCCATGGACCTGGACCCCAAAGGAGTAAACAACCAATTAAAAGAAAGTATTGACAAACGCTACGTAATCGATTCAGACTCAACGTTTGCACGTGAGCTCGAAACAATAAACACTTGTAAGTTGTATATTTAAATACTTTTTAATTATGAAAGAAAATTTTGTATTTATCATTAGGTTTTATATTTAAAAAAATAAGATAAAAATTGAATCTTTTGACATTAAGTGCATAGTCTATGAAGTATTGGAAATTTCTTTGTATTTTCTTGATATTTTGTAAAAAAGAATTAAATTTTAATTTCCACAAGATGTAAAAAATTTAATATTAAAATAAAAAAATCCATATTTCCTTATTTGTTCATTTTTTACCATTTTTTCCAAAAGTTATCGAAATTAAATTTTTCAAAAAAATTAAAAAAAAAATTTTTTCTTAAGTAAATTTTTTTTTTAAGATTTAAATTTTTCAAAAAATAATTTTATCTATTGTTTGAAGTTTTGAATTAAATAAAAAAATATTTGAAAAATAGAAAAAAATTCGATAAAAGATAAATCGAAAAAATTCCCCAACAAAAATATTTTATTGATATTTGAATCAAATAAAAAAATTCATCTAAAGTAAAATGTTTTTTTGAAAATTTAAATCTAAAAAAAATTCCGTTCAAAATTTTCTTTTTCTTTTTGAGATCTAAATAAAATTAAGAATAAATTTGAAATGAAGTACTTTATTTATTTTTAAATCTGCTCAAAAATTAAAAAAAATTTAATTTTTTTTTTTTAAGTTTACTCAGCAATAAGTCCCAACCATGCTTTCATTTCTATTGCTTCCTTTTGATTTTTTTTTTTTTAGCCAACTGGACAATAAATAGTGGTCATCTGAGGCCAGCAACTCTTCCATATCATCCAAAATTTCAAAATCCACAAATTCCCGACCAGCTAATGATAATGATGCATCCACAGTACCAAAATCAAATGGACATGCCTCCTCAGATGCAAAATTCAAGAAATAGAATTTTTTTTTAAATGAATTGATCAACGAAAGTTCTAAAGGAATTGATTTGATTTCAAAAATAGCCGAAGCTGAAATTAAATACAACGATGTTATTGAGGGTCTTAGTCAAAAAGAGTCAAAGTACTCTCAAATAGAAAACGATTATGAGCATAGAATAGAGGAGCTTAATTTAAAGGCTGAACAAGAAAATACATTAGCAGCTTAATACAAGATAAGCCAAATCGAAATGGAAAATCCAAGAAGAAAGTCTAAGCAAATTACGTTCAATTTTTTTTATATTTCATTAATTTTCACTATTTACAATTTTTATACTTTTAATGGTAAAATTAAAAATAAATTTTAATATGATCAATTTAATGATGAACAAATTGTAGCATACTAATGCAAACTGTTTAATAATTTTAAAAACGATTTAATGTGTAATTACCTTCTTTCAATTATTTGATTAATATGTTCATATAAATATTTTTTTTTTATTTATATTTTTTCTTTTTTTTAATCTAATAACTTTACAGCGCCTTCAAGGCGCTCATTGAAATAAATAAATAATTTAAATAAATAAAATAAATAAATAAAAATAAAGCCTTTTAATATCATTATATTTTATTTTGATTTTACAAAGATGGATTTATCGATACTCAGCATAATAGAATTTTATGAATTCTAGCTCATTTGGAATTTTTTCATATTCTTCTTTTGAAATACTTTGGGTCTTTTTTTTATTCTAAAAATTAATGACTATCAAAATAGCAAAATCTAGTAATTTTTGTAATTTAAGAAATAGAAACATAACTACTTCTTTGGTCAATTTGTTTATTGTAGTGTGCTGGGCCTGAATTATTTTTAATAAATCTTCAAAATTAAGGGTTAAAGATTTATTGGTTGTTTGAATAAGGCTATCATTGATGGACTGGCCAGGAACTGCTACTTTCAATTCAGCAAAATTGCTCATCACATTTCCGTTCATACTATAATCAAAGAAAATGACTTCTATTAATAAAAAACAAATTAAATGATTTTTAAGTTTAAAATTAATTTAAAATTGATGACAAAAGCAACAGGTTACTAATACCTGTTTGTTGTAAGACTTGAAAAAAAAGAAATGAGCTATTTTTTAAAATTTAATTTAATTTTTATTAATTTATTATATATTAAGCCTAGATTAGAAGTAAAATACAAAAAAGTTAAAAAAAAATACAAAAATTATTCTAATCATTATTAATCAATGCATTGAAAAAATACTCGAGTTAATTAGAACTAATGAGGATAAATAATTGATAAAAAAATCTAACCATAAGCAAACTTTTTAAAAGCTCATATTTCTGATGTCTACTTACTTTTTAACAAGATATTTTTGAACAAAATTTTTTTAGTTTTAGATTTACTTAAAAAGTATTTCATCAAATATAAGAAAGTTCGGTCATCAAAGGATTTCTTTTATTTGGAAATTTTTCACTCCCAAAATGTGACTCAATTAAAAGAAATTAATAGCTATTTTTTTCTTCTATTAAAAATACAAAAAATGCATGTTTTACATGAGAGATGATTCATAAATTTACTTTTAAACAAGACACATATTCTCTAGGAAAATAACTCAAATAAAGGAAAATTTTTTATGTTGTACTTTGTTGCAGTATTTTTCTAATATTTTTTATTTACTTTTATTTTAATTTATAAAAAAAGTGAAGAACTGTTCAATACTTAAACATTTTGCACATGTCACCTCTTAAAATTTATCAATTTTAACTTACTTTTATATTATATTTTAACTTATTATAAATTTTATCTTATTTTTTCTCTTATTTTTTCTCTTAATTTTTATTTTATTTTGTCTTGATTTTTATTTTAATTATTTTTCTTTTTTTTTAATCTGAAGGAGCTTAAGCTCAGCACAGACATAAAAAAAATGTGAGGAAGACAAAATATAATATAAAATATAGAAAATTTTATTTATATAATTATAATAAACATGATACTAATTTGAGAATTTTACGATTAGTGGCAGATTATAAAAGTGAGAATATTGAAGCATTTTATTAGAAGGTTTAGGTAATAATTTACTAATTGATAAAGAAAAAAATTGAAATAAAATTAATTAGACTATTTATTCATTGTATCTTTTGATTCTATATTTTTTTTCTACATTTTTTTTTTCAGGTAAATTCTATATTATCCAATAAAAAATGGTTTTCTACATTTTGTCTTTCTATATTTTGTCACACTGCCAAAAAAATAAATAATAAAATTTATCTAGTAGATTCACCATTTTGTCTAGTATCAATTAATATTTTTTTTATTATTTTATTTTATTATTAAAAAAATAATTTAGGAAAAGTTTTTCAATAATAAAATAAAATAATAAAAAAAATATTAATTGATACTAGATAAAATGGTAAATCTACTAGATAAATTTTATTATTTATTTTTTTGGCAGTGTGATAATTATCAATTATCAATTATCAATTAATATTTTGCTAATATTATAAAGATCCGAGATAACAAAACCAAAATACAAATTCAAATTCGGACTTTTATTAGAGGCGTTTTGTCGCAGCCTGAACAAAGCCCAACTGAAGAGTGTAATCAGACAAAAAGAGGTGGTCGAAAAGCTCGGCAATTTAGCTAATGAAATAAAATAAAATCCCAGCAACCTTACTCTAATTGGAAGCTCATTTTTGAGCGACACTCTTTTGAAGCCAGAAAATCAACCAAGTCTTTCCAATTTCATCTCCCCACTCAACCGGTCTATTTTACTGGGTTTACTGGAAGCAAAAAAGTGCAAAATACTAGCCAGTGCCAAACGAACATTGCTGCTCACTTGGACAAATGAGATAAAATGTGCCGAATTTTATGACAAAAATCTTCAGCTAATATTCAAAAAAGGAGATGATCTGAGACAAGATATGCTGACAATTCAAGCTTTGAGACTAATGGACATTTTGTGGAAAAATGAAGGCCTTGATTTAAAAATGCTCATCTATGACTGTTTTTCGACCGGATACAAGACTGGTTTTATCCAAGTAATCTAAAATTCAATGACTTTGTTCAAAATTCAAACGAAAGGTGGCATGAAAAGCACTTATCAGATAGACACTTTGCAGTTGTACAAATGGATAGCTGGGCACAACATCGGCACTGGTCAATTAGATAAAGCTATTGAGTTATTTATTCGGTCTTGTGCTGGCTTTTGTGTAGCTTCTTTTATACTGACCGTCATCCTGATAATATCATGGTCAATAGACAAGGGCAGGGTAAATAATTAATTTTTTTTATTAATAAATTCTCATTTGATTATTAATTTGTTTACCATGATGTTGTCAAATGACATGACCGAGCTTCAGTCCATATAATATATTTTATTTTTGAGAAAAACTTAGGCCATCGATGAACCGTATGATAAAGCTTTGGAATTTTTCCGCAACCAATTCAACGAAGCTTCCAAGCGCAGTGTTACCACTAAAATTGGCTGGATGTGCCATGCGTTGAACAAAAAATATTTGATCTAATTTTTTATTTAGTTTTTTTAAGTAAATTAATTTTTAAATATATTATTTTAAAACATTTTGGCAATTAAAGTAAAACAGCTGTGCAGCACTGATTTTTCAAATATTTTCTTTATGGAATAAGCGTCTGCAATAGTCTAGATTTTTAGCTGATCGAAATTATTTATCAATAAAATTTTCCTAGCATTTTTTTTTTATTGTAATATTTTTATATTTTATGAGAAAAATAAAGAAAATTAAAACATCAAGTCGTCTATTCAATGGTTATTTATCTTTTTAATTTCAAAATAAAAATTATTATAATGTAAAAAATATTAAAATAAAAAATTATCTTTTTTTATTTTTTTTCTGAATGGCCTGTTTTGATAGTAGTTAAATAAATATAAACAGCACAGAAATTTCCCAAAAATTGAAAATTAAAGCATAAAAGTGCACACAATTTTACCACTTAATAAAAGGCTCAAATTCAGAGAAAAAGCATCCAAAATTTATAGCTCTGATTCGTACAGAAATACAATTCTTGAATTTAAATCAATGATAAAGCATAAATCACTGAGTATTATCAAAAATTGGATCGAAAGGGTTTCCGGGTTGACTTCATTCTCTTCAAAATAGTCTGTGAGTATTGATTTGGAGCTTTACCTAAATGAAAAGATAAACTTAATTTTTAATTTTTATAGTTCTTACATATTTTTCACATTAGAGGAATAATTTTTTTGTTGCCGAAATTAATAAACTCATTAGAGTATTGTTAAATAAGAGGCTAGTCTTGATATAATAATAATAAAAATAATAATAGTAAGTTTCAGCAAAAAACTTGCAGAGAAGTCTTACTCGGAAGACAGCTATGGTATTTATTACACCATATATACAACTTAACATTAGGCTCATATGAAAGATAAATAAAAAAACACAATCTAAATAATTCAAAATTAGACAAAATAAATGAATTAAATACCAGTTCAAAACAGGCATTGTGAATTTTTGAACAAAGAACAAGAACAAAAATTTTAAAATGAAACAACTTTTTTTACTATGGGTCTGAATATTGTTCTGCAAAGTGTATCAGCTGATACAAACTTAGTTTCTTCAGTAATTTTACAATTTAATTTTAATGATTTTCTAGTACATTTAGGGATGATTAAAATCACCACAAAATTTGAATAAAATACCCCAAATTTTTTATTTTTTTCCCCAAAAACATATTCTGGAAAGTCAAACATTTCCGATTCTTCGTCGCTAATATAAAAATAAGGTCTATTAAAAGAAGGTCTATTATTTGGATTCATCTAAAATTAAATTATTTCTTCAATTTTTCAAAAAAAGAATTTAAAAGAGTTTGTACTTGCAAAAAAGTTCTTAATTGCTAAAATTTTTGATTTGGATAGCAAAAAATAAAATTAAAATACTTAAATTTATGATTTAACTACAAAATATAAATGCTTTAAATAATTTTTGTTTAAAAAAAAAATAAAAAAAGACTGAGAGTTTTGATTTTTGAAAAATATGATTTTATTAAAAAACAAAAATAAAAAAAAACATTTCATATAATATTTAAATACAATATAAGGATAGAGCAATGTGTACCTCCATTCAATCTCTGGTTTGAAAATAAAATATTATTTATAAAAAATGAAATGCGGTCTGGGTGTTAATATGTCAAATATGACACTAAATTTTTTGTCCTCGTAAAGAGCATAGTCACTAAATTGAAAAATTTTAATGAATAAAACTCAATTTTTTTATTAGTTTTTTTTGTTTACTAAGGGTTTTTGGATTTTTCTTTTTCGGACATTCAAATTAAATTTCAATTTAAACTAAAATTTGAAATCTTCAATTTTTGAGAGAAAAAAAATTAATTAACTGTGTTTTTAAAAAAAAATTGAAGATCATTAACATTATTTAATCATATGATTTGGATACTGGTTTAAACTTTTATCTTGAGTCAAAACATAGTCTCTTAGTTTAGTTCCCAAAATAAGCATTTTTAATTCTCTATATTGATCAGTTCTAATATTTTAGACACTTTCTTTTTATAAAATAAATTGCCTTTGTTAATCATTCTATTAAAAAATTAAACATTTTTGCTTTAAAAATAAACATTCATTTATTAATTTAATGTCAAAATTTAGAATTAAATTAAAATAAAATTCAGAAATCAGTTTTATAGAAAATATTTTTGAATTTCAAAATGTTAAACAGGAAATAACAAGTTAATCAATTGCTCAATAAACACTGAAAACAATTAATTTTCCTTGTATTTTTTAAAATTATTTTTAATTCTTTTTTGCTCTAATGAACAATAATTTAAATCAAATTTTTACATTTTTTTTTCATTTTATTTCTTTTTGATGAATAAAAAAGAAAGAAATCGTTAGGCAAAAAAAGGACTTTGATCCATTCTATGTGGCCCGAGGTATTTCCTTAAACTACTGGAGATATAAAATGGAGGATATAAAAACTGGAATAAGACACGCGCTTAAAGAAACAACTATTGAAAATGACCTAGGAATTTTAATCTCAAACGATCTAAAAATGTGCGAGCACTCAAAAAAGGCAGCTTCAAAAGCAAACTCTGTACTTGGTCAACTAAAAAGAACAATTAAAAAGTGGGATGTAGCAACACTCAAGACTCTGTATACATCTTTTATAAGACCGCATTTAGAATATGCATCTGCAGCTTGCTCACCATATCGTCAAAAAGATATCAAGATACTAGAACAGGTTCAAAGAAGGGCAACAAAACTTGTTTATGAATTAAGTCATCTGCCATATCTCGAAAGATTACAAAAGCTTGAGCTTACAACCTTAAAAGAGAGAAGAGAAAGAGGAGACGCTATTCAATTCTTCAAAATAGAAACTAAAATAAACGTAATTGATTGGTACCATCCTAATAGTATTGCACACTCTGTTTTTGCTGATGGTCCAGCAAATAATATAAGAGGTAAAAAAAATAGATACATGAGAGAAATTACGAAAAATTGTGACCAAAGAGAGTTCTTTTTCTCGAACAGAATAGTACCGATTTGGAATAATCTACCAATTGAAACTACAAATGTAACCAATGTTAACCTATTCAAGAACAACTACGACAAATTTAAGAAGCATAATAAATGAAATTATAACACATCTGCCATAGAGTGGTATCTTTTGTTATCATTCTCCGCAGGAAACTTCGTTTCCTGTTGCAGTTATTATTATTATTATTACTGAATAAATAAATTAATTTTTGAATTGCATAATATCAAATAATTTTATTAAATAAAAAAATATTTTTAAAAATTGTTATTATAAATAAATTAAAATAGCAGCAAAGTGTAATGTTTACATATCGACAAAGATGTCGCTATATCACGCAAAGTAAAATTCATTATCAAATTTTCATATTTCAAATATGCCCAAAAAATATTAAATGCGTAATTTCATCATTTGCAAGATTACACGTGGCTATTCTCTTTTTAAAAATTTAAAACTTTTAAATTTTTAAAAAGAGAATAGCTTTAAAAAACATATTGAATATGTTTTCTAAAGCTTATAAAATTCTTTTTGAAATCTGCAGTGCAGTAAATTACACATTTAAAATATGTTGAGCATGATTGAAATTTTGAAATTTGATTTTGATTTTTACCTTGCCAAAATTACACCAGAAACTATAATTTTTTTGCTAAATTACTTTAATGTTCTGAATAATTTTAAAGCTTTTTCTATTAATTACATGTGAATGAGCCACATAAAGTAATGTATGAAGAAGGTAAAAAATAAATAAAATTGCGAAAAAATTTTCATGTTCACGTAAGGCTTTAAAGACTTCATTGATAAAATTTTTTCCAATGTACATCAATTTAATAAAATTAAGCAATCAAGTAATAAGTCGATTATTAGATTTTTTTAAATTTTGATAAAATAAATTTATTAAAATTTTTTTTAACTTCTTTTTAAAATAAAATAAAGCTTGATTAAACCCTGCCCAAAACCAACATTTTAAATGTTTACTAGCATTGAAAATGAATCTTAAAAAATTGAATTTTAATTTTTTTGGATTTAATTTCAATTTATTTTCTTTTTTTTTTAATTAATTTTTTCTTAATTGGATGCGTTCTGAAAAAGAAACGTTCTGAAAATCATCCAAAAAAATGTATCATATTGTGATCTTCAATTAAAAATAAATGAAATAGGTGAAATTTAAGAATTTTTCGAAATTTTTTAATGATTTTATTTTTGTTTAATAATAAAAATGAAAAAAACCAAAATTAGAAAGATTAAATAATTTTTTGCTGCAAAATTTTTGAAGCCTTACATTTTCAATCTTTTAAAATAAGACAAAAATATTTTTCTTAACGATTTGTTAATATAATAGTAAACAACAGTTGAATACGAGCACGCAATGACAAAAAATACACTTCTGAGCTGTATAAAATTAGTGCAGATTTTGGATGCATAGATGCAAAATGTACCATTTAACTTTTCAATGAATACCAATATGGCAATTGTGAATTCAATAACTCGAAAAAAGAACAAAACAGAGAGATTAATGAGAATAGTTCGCGTAATTCTATGCTCATATTTTTCCGCTTTTTTTATATTTTTTTCATTGGCATCCTTAAAAAATCTGCATTTCATTCTGGTAAAGCTTCTAAACTGAACCAGCAGGATTACATCAATCAACTTTTATCAAAATAAACAGCACTAGATCATTGACAGAAAACTTGATTATATAGATAATGTAAAAAATTATCCTCTCATTCACATTCTCATTCATCAGAGTCTTTGATGGTCTCTGCATACTGCCATCAAACATGTTGTGAAAAGTGTCCCTACTCGGAAAATCATTGTAGAACAAATAATCTCTAACAATAAAGTTTGTATTCACCTATTCTGTCAGAGTTGACCAAAAAATTCAAAATCAGCATGATCATCAATGGATAGATTGGAAATAGCTTTTCCATTTTTTGGTTGAAAGCACTGCTATTTTTCATTATTAGAGTCCTGTCTATGGCAATAAAAACATTTACAATGTTCGACATTGTCCTCAAACTTCCGCCTCAAAATTCCACCAAATAAATTTCCAAATATTGAACATTGATATTTTTGCTTAAAGAAGAACAGTAAATGTCCGAAAAAGACACACATCACATTCAAAGGTGCACCATGTATATGAGGCTATAGGCAAAATTAGATGCCGAATTAATTATCATTAATTTAAACGTAAAATTCATGGTTCTTTTTTGAATGAATTTCTGTTTCTTGGTCAAGGTTTGAATGTTAAAAAAATTAGCCACCATGGCAGCAAGAGCAAAGATTGGTAAAAGTAATATGCTGAGAAAATTGACAATTTCTGAGTAATAGAGTTTATATTTTTTGTTTTTATATTTTGAAAAATTGGAACTAGTAAAATGTTTTTAGGAAATTTGGCAAAAATACAAAAGTCTCTAATTGGAAATTGGTAAATATTTTCGGTTCTGAACAAAAATTTTACTTTATTCTTAAAGTGAGTCGGAAACCAAATGTTGAGATTTGGCAAAAAGAAGCTGGGTATTGTACAGTTCCAAATGAATTTCTTTTAAATTAGTGAATTTGTTGAATAGAAAATCTTGGATTTTTTCCAAATAGCCTTTTAGTTAAATGAACTTGACCATTTCAAATAGTTGATTATTGAGCAGTTGAGCATCCAGATTGGTTACATAGAATTTTAAGTATAAATTTTTAAGAGGAAATTTAAACTTGTTTTTATTTCCATAAAAGAAAGAGAATTTTTTTATTAAACTATTTGATAAGCCAAAAAAGACAATTTTTCCATGAAAAGATTTTTGAATAGAAAATGACTTGTAGTATTTGTAGTATTTTACACTGAATGCAAAAAAAAATTCACTCACATTCTGAAAAATGTTTGAACTATTCGAAATAGTTCGAAAATGTGAAAAATAAAAATTGAGTAGAATAATTTTATTGGAAACATGTTCAAATGAATTAGCCCGAGAATCTATTTTGTCTAATATGGTCATGTGTATATAAAGTGGTAAAATTGAAATAGATTGTGAGCAAAAGTTGAATACAAGTCTGTGATCAAGCAAAAGATTAACTGCTGGAACAAATATTACCGATGAAATTAAATATTTATAAATATTTAATTTCATTCTTAAATTATAAAAAAATTATAAAAATTTATAAAAAAATACATTAAAAACAAATTTATAAAAAAATATAAAAGAAAAGATATCTTTTATATTTTTTTATAAATTTGCTATGTGCAAAAGTCAAAGAACACTCTGAATCATTTGTAGCTAAGGCATTTTTTAATTCTGAATCGAATAAATTTGAAATCAAGAAGCTATTAACGATATTCAATTATTTTAGAAATATAATCTTTGATATTTGTTTTGCGCAACACAAATTTTACTCAAGACTCTCTGGAATAAGTGTTTAAAAATATATGAGAATAAATGAAACAGTTCTTCTCCCTTTGGTTAAGATAGAGGTTTTTTTTTATAAAGTCTTATGTTTATTAGATTTTGAAAAAATAAAATGGTTTAATGGAATAATTGAATTAAATTGATTTAAACTAAATTTTTTGACAGTATTTTTTAAAATGGATTAAATGGAGATTTTTGAGTTTATTAGATTGTCTGTGCATTTCGTTTTGAAAGAATGGAAAATTAACACTTTATCCAAGAGCTTCTAGAATTTTCATCTCAAAATTAAAAAAAATATTTCATTTTATTCTAAAATTTAAATTTTACACAAAAAAATACTTTATGAATTTAAAATAACTTTTTATTAATAAAACATTTTTTCAATTAAAAAAAAATTTTTGATTTAACCTTTTTCTAATTTTGTTTAAAATTTTTCAGCTGGAAAGTGAATCCGACGAAAAAATACACCAAATATTTTATGAAATATTTTAAAAGAAACTTTAAAATGATGAATTTTTTTATTTTTTTTTTTATTTAGACAGAAAATAGAATTTTTCTAGCTTTTATAAAATTAATTAATTTAATGATTTTGATAATTTTTAATAAATAAATACTAAACATTACTAGACATGTTATGTCTAATAATGGTTTATTATCAAATTAACATCAAAATGATTAATATCTAATTTATTTAACAAAAACAATCAATAATTTAAATAATTCAGGTTAAGTTAATTCACAAATTCAAATTTATAACTTTTATATCCATTCATTCAAATAAAATTAATTTCATTTTTCCACTTAAATAAATTATAAATTTTAAAACATTATATTTTTTTGTCTTTAAAAGTGAGTTTTCATTAAAATCAATTAAAAAATTTAAACCTATTAAGGTTCAATAAAAAAGGACATTTTAAAATTTTAAATATGAATATAAACTTGACATGACATGTCAAGGAATTGCTTTGGAAAGAATTTATTTCTTCTCTATTATTAAAAACGATATTACAATTTATATTTTGATCTTTTGATCTTGTTTCAAACTTAAATTTGCCTATTTTCATGCATTTTTCAAAATTGTATGTACTGTACTGCTATGATAAACTGTTTTTACGTAATTTTACGTAAATTTACGTAAAATTACTAAGGTAAAAAAAAAGTAAATTTCCGAAAAGCGACCAAATTTTACGTAATTTTACGAAAATTTTAGTTAATATAAAAAGGGCCAAAAAAAAACTGAAAAAATGGCAATGTTTAGGAATTTTTCTCTTTTTTTGGAAAATTAAAATGAAAATTGAAAAAAAAATTTACGAAATTTTACGAAATTTTACGTAATTTTACGTAAATTTTTATTATAAAAAACGGGAAAAATGGTAAATTTTATTAAAAAATCATTTAAATGTAAAAGATTTATTGATCACTTAAAAAAGGTATTATTTAATAAAAAAGGTATTCATTTTATATTCCTTTAAAAGTTATTAATTCTTAGGTAATTTTCAGTTTTTTTTGGCCCTTTTTATATTAACTAAAATTTTCGTAAAATTATGTAAAATTTGATAATTTTACGTAAAATTACGTAAAATTTCGTAAAAACAGTTTATCAAAGCAGTACAGTAAATATTCATTAAAAGGTGAAAAAATACACCATTTTAATTTTACGATTGAATATGGCTGCTCGATGGACTTATTAAGATATAAGTAAATTTATACAGATGTAGTGATAAAAAAAAGAATGAGCCATTTTTTCTTGCCATCTGGAAATAAAAAACTTGTCAACTCAAAAAAAATCAACCCATTAAAAATTTATGAGTCTTTTTATTGAAAATAACAATAAAAAATTTACATCGAACTAAAAAACAATTAAATGCTAAATTTTTTTATAAATTTTAAATAAAAATCCATCAAAAAAAAATAATAAAAACATAAAAAAAAAAAAAGGAATGTATTAATGTAATAATCACTGAGAACTGTTAATCTCTTGTTGATAAAAATCTCGTAATGCACAGCACCCATTCGGTACAAATTATTTCTGAAAATATTTTTTGCACACTTTGTTCAAGTTGAACTGTTTTTCCAGATAGTCCGGGTCCGAATTGAAGTCACAGTTGATTATTTGTTCGCCCCTCTTGTCATTTATTAGATAGGTGCTTAGAAACTCGTCCATCATGCGCACATAGTGCGTGTAAGAGTGGGGATGAGAGATGTTCTTTTCACTTGATTTTACTCTGATTTAAGTGGTGATGGAATCTTTTTGGGGCCTAAATCCCAGGCCAGGATTGACACTGACTCGCAGCGTGTCCACTTTTTGATTCCACATGACAATAAAGTCGTTGTAGTAGGTGGGCTCTCGTTTGTCAATTATGGCCATGAAAATTGCCAGCATGGTGCAGAATAGGCCCGCTATTGCCATGTAGAAACAGGCGTAGAAGAGGCCCAGTTTGGCCCAGCTAAGGCCGTCCCTGCCAAATATTTCTTTTCGTTCCGGATGCCAAACAAATAGAAGAAAATTGTTAAGCTTGTCTGTGAGTGAAAGGCGGTCTTTGATTATCAATTCCTCTTTGAATGCTGACGATTTTTCTGAATATGCCATCTTTTTTTTATTAATAAAAAAATAATTTTTTTTTTTTTGATAATTTTATTATTTTTTTTTGTTGAGGATGAAATGTTATTTGAATTTTTTTAAAACTAGGCCAGGTCGAATGATCATTGAAAATGAATGACCATTTCGAAAGATAAATTTTTAATATTCAAGAAATGACACGTGGTTTATCTCATTTGTAAAGGTTTTTATGTTGTTTTCACATTAAAATGAATAAAACAAATAATCGATTAAAAAAGTTTTGTTTGTTTTAGAGTTGTTTTTATTTTTTTTATGTAAACATTAACAAAGCCAATAATTAAAAAAATAAATATAAATTAAAAAAAATAAAATTTTTTTGTTTGATTTCTATAATTTTTATTTTGATTATTTTTTATTTTCTAATTTTTTTTTTAATTTATATTTATTATTTTAATTATTGGCTTTGTTAATGCTCACATAAAATTTTCAATAAAAAATTTTTAATCCCGACAAAATTTATTTTTTTTCAAAAGTAAAATTTCAGGCTTTAAATTATTATTTTTAAAAATAGTCCAGCACTTAATATCAGCCTCTATAATTACAACCTGAGACGGCAAAAATATCATTCTTCCGAAACAATAATTACCTGGAACGGTGTAAATATTTGTTTGTCCTTGATTCTGACTGATGGATTCCCGATGCTGTATATTTGACTCAGTTTAATTATAAAAAAAATCAAAATTTCTGGATTTTTTTTTTTTTTTTAATTTTTTTATTTTATATTTATTTTTTTATTTATTGGCTTTGTCAATGTTCACATAAAATTTTCAATAAAAAATTTAAAATCTAAACAGATTTTTTTTATAAAGTTAAAAATCTTTTGTCTAGTTTAAATTAAAAACTTAAATTTTTTAAAATTAATTCTCAATTTAATTTAATTTTGGCTTTCTATAGGTTAAAAAATTTAAAAAAACACTTGGAACGGAAAAAATCCAGAACTTAAATATTAATTTTGACTTTAAAAAAAATTTTAAAGTCTGGACAACTATGGTTTGTTTCAACGAATATTTTATATATTTTTAATTCAAATCTACTAATAAACAGTGGTGATTTGACACGAAGATTTGACCAGATATTACGATAATTCACGAAAAATAAAAAAATTGTCCCTTTTTCTTAATAAACGGAAAAATCCCGTTTTGATAAATTAGAAAATTTTACTATTTTCTTTGAAATTATTTATGGAATTTTTCTTTTATTTATTATTGATGCTAGAAACTTAGCAACTTATTCAGCAGAATTAGATTTCAGTGATAATAATGATTCTTTTAATATAATTGAGTCGCTTTTAAAAAGTGAGAATTTAGAAAGAATGAGAAAAGCCAAACGAGATGAGAAAGAACGTGTTGAAAGAGCAATTGCTGAGAGAATAGAAGCTTTAACAGATTAGGATATCAAGAATGAAGCAAAGAGGTTATGGGCGAAAAATGGCACTAATAAATAACGGGTATCAAAAATGGAACGAGAATTAGCAAAAGCAAGTTTGTTCAGTAAAATAAGAACTGAGGAAAATCAAAGAAAATACCTGGATTTGTTTGAAAGATATTTAAATAATCCTAACTATTAGGAAAAGTAAATTTTTTTGATAATTTTAATTTTTACTATAATACTATTTTTTATATATTAAATTAATAATAATTGCCTCAATAATTTCTCATTTTATATTTCTTAAAAAAAAATGGATAATATTCTTGTTTATTTTGGTATAAAAAAATAACAGGATAATTTTCTTAATTTTTTTTTTGGGATTAAAAAAAAACGATGATTTGATTTGATTGACGATTTTACTTTTTCCCACTAATTTTCTATTATGTTTTTTTCGTTAAATTATTTTAAAAATATAATTTTTTTTATTAAATATTGAAATTAAACAACAACAAAAATATATTTAATTATTTATTTTATGTGATAAATTTAAACATTGTGAATAGACGAAAAGAAAAAAGAGAGAGAAATAAAGAAAGAAAAGAAAGTTAATTAAAGAGTTTTAAAAAGTAAAATTAGCTTTAAATAGCCGAATGGCTATTCAATTGAAAACTATAACCCTAACATAAAAAAATATTAAAATCTAATTATTTTTTTTCTTCTTCTAATCTTAAATATAATTATTATCCATTGCCAAAAATTAATTAATCGTCACTTTTATCAAAAACACAATATTTATTGAAAAAATTAAAAATAACTTATTTTTTAATGGAAAAAAATTATAATATCCCATTTCATTTTTTATTAAATTATAGAATTTGTTTAATCTTTTTAAAAAAGTAAATAATAACGGACGTCAGCAATACATTTAGAAAAAAAAAAATCACAAATTCAGTATAAAAATCACAAATTTAGTAAAACTATTACTATTTTATTTAAAAAAAACTAATTCGGTTTTTTATTCACAAAATCAATAAAACATATCTAATAGAGCGAAACTGTCACAAATTAATATATTAATTCACTAATTAGATAAATTTATAACTAAAACAGTACTCAATTAACTTATAACTAATTATTGACACTAATTAATTTATAAAAATCAATATCATTACCATCAACAATTATTAATAATAATAATAGATAACATTAACAAGGAAAATTGGAAACTAAGTAAATGTACATGTGCATTTTACTTAAAAAGTTATTTTTGTAACCACATAATAACGTTTGCAGCCTTTTTTATGATATTTCTAAAGCCTTTGATAGGGTTTGTCACGAAGGTTTACTTTTTAAATTGATTAAAATAAATCCGCCTAATTACTTGACTAACTGAATTAGATCCATTTTAGACTCTAGGACATTTAAGGTAAATATGAATGACCATCTTAGCGAAGAATATCAAATAACTGAAGGTGTTCCTCAAGGTTCAGTAATTAGTCCTCTTTTATTTAGAATATATATTAATGACATCCCCGAAAGAAAAAAATTATGGAGAAAACAAATGAAATGGCATTCAAATGAGTTGTAAGAAGTGTAACGCAAAAATGCTAAAAAAAAAAAGAGGTTTTTATTGACCAAATGGCTGTACAAAAAAAATAGGTAATTTTTTTTTACTTAATAAGTGAATTTTTTACTTAATTAGTGAATAAAATTAAAATAAAGTTATGAAATAATTGAATTAGTGTTTTTTTTTTTGTGATATTTTTTTATTTTTTGTGTTCCTTTTCTGAAATAAATATTATAAACTGAATTAGTTAATTGTTTATTGATTGTGTAATTTTTTTTACTAAATTAGTGAAAATTTTTACCGGATTTGTGGGTATATATTATTTGTGCTCAAAATTATTTAGCAACAGAGAGAAAAGCACGTCTTAACTCTTCCAAATCCAGAGTACCATCATAATTTTGATCCAGAGTAGCAAAAAAAGCTCTTACATTATCCTCCCCATATCTTCTACCCAATTTACTATTCAGTTTTAAAACTAACTTCTTAGCTTCCTTAACACTTATTCTACCATCTTGATCTCGATCCACAGATATAAATATTTGCTCAATCAAATCATTAACATTGACATCTAACTGTATAGCATAACTGTAATTAGTCCCAGAACGATGATCATAGTCGATGTTTCTTCAGAGGTACGATTTTATTAGAACCGCTGTATTTATTAAAAAAAAAAAACAAGAAAAAATTTTCTCCCAATTTTTTTCAAATGTGTAAACAATTAAAATAGTAAAGATGAACAAAAGAAAACTTTCAAGATTTTAGATGAAAAAACTCTTTATAATGAATTCGCACTAATTAGTCGACAAACGATGAACAGCAGGACTAATCCAAACGATGCCATTTACTACGCCAAATTAGTCAATTTTGACAGAAGCAAAACTTTCCAAACACACCCCTCTCTCCAAGCCATTAACATTTTCCAAGACTTAACCGACTCTCACTTTTTTGATCAAGTTAATCAACAACATTTGATTCTGCAGCAAGAAAAACAACGTTCTTTAAAAACAAAACGTTTAACATTAAGCCAACAAAAAAGCAAGAAAAATTCAATGAACCAAATTTACAGAGATAACTTGAATAACTTTTTGGCAAACAAAACACTAAATCAAACAACAACAAGCAGCTTTTGTTCAAGTTAATTAATACCAATAGTTCCATGCCAATCTTGACAGAAAAGTCTGTTTTTTAACCCGGTAACTTGAATTTTTGAATAAAAAATTTAAAAGTTATTTTTTGGGTAATTTTTTTTTAAATCTTAAGGGTCTGGTAAAAAATTTGACCACCTGATCACAAAATTTACTAAAAATTTAAAAAATATGAACACATGATCTTAAAATTGACTTTAAAAATAAATTTGAAATTAAGTAAATTTTTTTTTTAAGATTTAAATTTTTCAATAAATAATTTTTTTATTGTTTGAAGTTTTGAATTAAATAAAAAAATATTTGAAAAATAGAAAAAAATTCGATAAAAGATAAATCGAAAAAATTCCCCAACAAAAATATTTTATTGATATTTGAATCAAATAAAAAAATTCATCTAAAGTAAAATGTTTTTTTGAAAATTTAAATCTAAAAAAAATTCCGTTCAAAATTTTCTTTTTCTTTTGGAGATCTAAATAAAATTACGAATAAATTTGAAATGAAGTACTTTATTTATTTTTAAATCTGCTCAAAAATTAATTTTTTGTGTTTGAAATTTTGCAATATTTTTTTAAATTTTAATTATTAATTTAAATTCTTTTTTAACCTGGTAATTTGAATTTTTTTTATATAATTAGAAATTTACCGTATTCCCTTGTTCGATTATGCTGCACCACAAGTTAAGACACGTCTTTGGACCATGCACCAAAGTACATCTCGCCCATGCTATAATATTGTTAACTTTGAGCGCATGCTCTAATAGCGTAATCACGGGTTTAGGTCCGCATCAAACACTGAAAGCCTAAGTTTAATGCGTCATCAAGACATGATTTTATAGTAAAAAATAAAAAATAATTTTTTTGAATTATGCATCTGGTGCAGCACCAAAGATTACGAAATAAAAAATATTAAAAAATTAATTTTTTTTATTTTTATTTTTTACTTTAAAATCATGTTAAATATGTTATTAATTTTATGTTCAGGATGTTCAGAATTTTCCATGAACCGGAAATTATGCATACACCCAATTAAAAAAAAATTCCCAAGACAATCCTTGAAAAATAAAAGTAAAAAAATTAATTGATTAATTGATTTAAGTTTCTCATGTAAAGGCGTGTTTAGTTACCAAATTAAACAATCAATCCCTTTTTAAAGTAAAAAAGAAAAAAAAAATTAAATAAGATTTATATCAATTTTTCATTTTGAAGACTAGAATCTCATGATCGATCAATGTTCGAAAACTTTGAAGATTTTGATCTAAACACTAATCGGTCACGACCTCCAATTGATTTTCCTAATTTTAAATTTCAATCATAAATTCCGAGAATAGGCCCAGAATTACTTTATACAATTCACCAACACTAATCGAAGACCTGAACAACAATAGCCTCATTGTGAGCTATTGTTATTACCAAGCTTCAGCAGTTCAAGCTTCAGCAGTCCAAGCTTCAGCAGTCCAAGCTTCAGCAGTTCAAGCTTCAGCAGTTCAAGCTAAAATTGTTCGGTTTTAACCCGACTGAAGACGAGGACATGATTTGATTGAGTATTACAAAAAAAGTGACAACACTTTTGTCACATCGACCAAGAATGAGCAAGAAGAGAGTGAGATGGATGGCGAGGAGATGGAGGCCATTCAGTTTGAATCCAGATTTGGCGGCGATACGCATAAAGCATGCGTACAGGTTGTATCGGGCGCGTCGCAAGGCTCAGTGAGCGCCCAAGAGGCTCAAGAAGGAGAATTTGAGGCCGCCGCCACCACCGGCGCTCAATAGCGAGCAGGTCCTGGGTGTCAATGGTCAAAAAGATGGGTACAGTTTTTTTAGTGTTTATAGGAAAAAAGGTGGATTTGGCGCGCCAGTGTGTGGCAGTGGGGCACCGGTCCATACAATATCAGCCAAGACCAAGCAAGAGAGTAATAATTATGCAGATGATTTTATGACGTTCAATGAGACTAAGATTGGTGAAGTGGACCACTTGAGCACGATTAAGTCTTCGCTTTCGTCGTCGTCTGATTCGACTAGTTTGTCCAAGTATATAACAAATTCGAAGAATTCTAAACATTTGAAGTTGTCAAAATCGGCCGAAATTCAGGTGAGAAAAAAAATTCTAGTTATCTTTTTTTTGTCTAATTGAAGGTTTAATTTTAATAAATTTTTTTTTTTTTTTTTTTCGAGCTAAAGCTCCTTCAAATTATAAAAAAATTAAAAAAAATTTTTATTATCTTTTTTTTGTCTAATTGAAGGTTTGATTTTAATAAAATTTGTTTTTCTAATTTTTTCGAAAAAAATAATTAAAAAAATTCAAGTCATCAAATGTTATTCATCTTATTTTAGTCCTATTTAAGGGTTTAAATTTATAAAATATTTTTTATTTTTTTTCGAGCTAAGATCATAAAAAAAATAATTAAATAAAATATTTAGTTGAATAAATAAGTTTATATCAGAATTGTTTAAAAGTCCCAAGTCATTGAAAAAAAAGTCAACATACGGACTTTTAAATTTTTTTTTCGGACTTGAAAAAAAAGGTCCTTAAGACTTGTACTTAAGACTTATGATTTTTAAACAACTCTGGTTTTTGTTGAGAATTTTAGTACAAAAGAAGAGAAAAAAATAATAAAAAAAGAACGATGCTTTTTGAACTTGTTGGTGCTGGATTAAAAATTCTGAAAAATGTACAGGAATTTAAGCTTTTTATTTTTTTTATTTAATTGTGTACATTACGATCACAATCGCTTAAAATTCAGATAAGGAAAAAAATATTTTCATCAAATGCCATAATTTTTTTCTGTTTTACATTTTTCAATAATACTTCAAGTTTAAAAAGTCCAAAAAAGAACTGGTTTCATCAAATAAAACACGATACAATTAAAAATATCTCTTTTAATAAGATTAAATCAGTTAGTGATTAAATTCATTGATTTATACTTTGGTTTCTTTTTTTTTTTAAATCAAAATACAAAATCGAACAAAATTGTTAAAACACATTTATTTTTATTTAGTCATAAATTCAAGAAAATCTGTTCGATAGTTCTCTTAAAATTTGTTCCCGAAATTTGCATAAAAAATAAAAAATTGCATTAAAAAAATTTCAATTTTTAAAAAAGATAACCGGAAAACTATCAAATGGTTTAATTTTTTTAAAGAGACATTTAAATGTAATCCTGTTTGATTTTTTATTGTTAAAACCACTTCTATTTATGTCTCTTTTTACTTTAATTACTTTTGAAAAATTTTACAAAGAAAATTAATGTCAAACGTCTAATTTAAGGGTAAAATATTTTTTTTAATTTTTAAGCATTTTTTTGAGCTATATCTCCTTCAGGTCATTTAAAAAATGACTATAAAGATAAATTTTTTAAGTTGAATAAGCAAGGTGTTATTGTGAAATTCAAAGCATATATTAAAATAAATTAATTTTATTCAAATTAAAAAAAAAGGTTCTGTGAGTGAATAAAAAACATTGTTTTTCCATCAATATATTGAACATTTAAAAAAAAATAAACAAAAAAATTAAATTCCTTCTTACATTTTCAGAGTTTTTATAATGAATTTCAAAAGGTGCAACAAGAATTGATTAATTTCATATGATTTGTTTTGTTTTTATGTAATGAATTTCAAGATATTAAATATTGAGACACCATAATCGACATAAATCATTCAATCATCCAATTTAATTGAGTCAAAATTTTAAATATTTGAGTTGATTCTATTTTTGAATCCATTCTTTGAATTTATAATTTTTTGAATAAAATAAATCGGACAATTGTTTGAAAAGAAGGACTAAGATTCATTTCTAACAGCATGGAAGATTTTCTCAAAGCTTTGATTAAATAAAAAAAAATTTAAAATACAGTACATTTCTAAACAAAGTTAACAGGCTGCTTAAGCAGTTTAAAAGCTGCTCATAAACGCTGCTTAAACCGCTCATAAACACTGCTTAAACCGCTCATAAACACTGCTTAAACTGTTTTAAACATTGCCCTATCATTTTTTATTAAAAAGCTTAAACTAACTTAAACATTACTTAAACCGCTCATAAACACTGCTTAAGCATTGCTTCGAAACATCGTTAACTTTGTTCTGAAATGTACTGTAATAAAAGATATACGTTGTTAGTCTAAATTAGATAAAACATTAGATAAAATATTTATAAGTTATTTATTTTATTTATCTCAATTTAAAGTTGATATTTATTTATTTAAAAAAAAATTGTTGAGGTTTTGGTTTTGTGAGCATTTTTTAACCCATTTAAAAATGGAATGAACATTTTTTTTAAATTGGTGCAAATAAAGTTTAGTTTTTAATTTTAAAGATCTAATCCAAAAAATTTAATTTAATTTTAAATTTTTGATTTTTTTCATTTTTTCAAACTTCTCAAATCTATTAATTATAGGAATTTTAATTTACTCTAGAGAACCTTATAATTTTTTTTTAATCTAAATAAATAGAAAAATAAATCCATTGATTTTCTACTTTTACTAAAAATTAAAATATTTTATGAAAATAAAAAAAATAAAGATAAAACTATTCAGCATTACAAAAAAAAACAGTATTTTACGAAAAAATCCGTAAATTTTCAGGATTTTGAGATAATTTTGATAAAATTTGGTAAAATTCAAAACGGCCAATTCAAAATTCAAAAATCGAAAATTTAAGAAAGTATTTTTTTTCATAAATTGGTTAAAAAAATAGTTTTTTTTAAAATCATTATAAAAAAAACATTTTTTAAATTTTAACTTATTTTTTCTTCCACACCAAACCACACCAATTTTAAAATTTTCTTCTCAAACAAGCTGAGCACAAATGTAGAACATGATCATTCTAAATAAACCTTCTCTCAACAAATTCCAAATACTCTTCTTTACAAAATCTAAAAGCAAGTGTATAAGCAAGACAAAAAAAAAAGCAAAATAGAGCAAAACTGCAAGACTTGAAAAAATAAAAAAAAAAAATAAAAAAAAAAAATAAAAAAAAAATGTTTTCCCAAAGATAAAGCACACAAAAACCGGGCTGATCCAAAGTCAAAAAACTCACCAATGATCCCCAAGGAGAAGTTGACGCACAAGACGACCAGCTCAGGTAGGATGGCACCAGCCAGCATCCCCCCACATTCCCATGCCATGAAAATTTAGACCCAAGCGATCGACGAGCGAGTATGAGGCCAAATGCGAGTTGTGTAAGCCAGGCAGCAGCGCGTCCTTCCACCACAAGCGCATTCTGCACAAAGACCCAGACCAGCTGGCTGCCAGTGTGACCAAGCGGCACTTGTCATCGGCCTCGTTCAGCAATGCGATGGAGCGGCGGCACCGCGACTTGGCGAAGCGGCCGAGCCGCAACACCGCCTTTGGCAAGCACGAGCACGCCGAGCTCAACGTCAAGGAAGAGGCGGACGGGCTGCTGGGCCTCGGCGCCCCTGGCAAGCGGCCCAAAAAGCCCGATGAGCCAAAGTGCAGCGGCATCATCACCACGAGCTCGTGGCGCATCGGCGAAAACCTCGCCCAGAAGCACATGAAGCCCGAGCCGGACAAAAACATGCCCTCTCACCCCTACCAGGTGCAGTACAACCCGCGCAGCAACAGTGCGCCCGTCAACCAGTCGCCACACGCCGCCAAAAAGACCAAGCGCACCGAGTGCCATCTGGTGCCCTCTGTGACGCCCAAAAAACCCAGCGTCACCAGTCCCCAGGCAAACAAATCCAAGTGCAAGCCATACGACCTAAACGACATTCAAAAGTACATCCAGAGCCAGAAGAGCAAGCGTCTGAACGAGACCAAGTCAGAGAAAGAAAAGCAGAAGATGCAGGACGAAGAGAGAAAAAAAAAACTGCAGGAGTTGTACAGAAAACAGCGTCTGCAGGCCATCAAGTCCGCCCAAATCGCGTCCACTTCCAAGCTGAACAATTCCAGCGAAAAAGCAAACAGCTCGACCAACTCGAGCAAATTGTACGACCAGGACATGTCCAAGATTTTGATGGATCGCATCAGTCACTTGTTGAATGACAATGACAAGCTTGTGGAAAAACAGAGGAAGCAAATGGTGAGCGAAAAGAACAAGGCGAGAAAAAAGGTTGAGTTTGGTGCGGAAGAAGTGGACATGGACAATGACTTGGAACAAAATGAGTCGTCCACGTCATCAGCCAGCATTGGCAATTCGGTGACACCCAAACAGAACAATGCAAAGACAGCATCGCTCAAGCATGACAGACTGAAAAAAATATGCTCAATGGCACTGGATTTGCAGACCAAGCTAAAATTGTTCGGTTTTAACCCGACTGATGACGAGGACATGATTGAGTATTACAAAAAAAGTGACAACACTTTTGTCACATCGACCAAGAATGAGCAAGAAGAGAGTGAGATGGATGGCGAGGAGATGGAGGCCATTCAGTTTGAGAGAGTGTTTAAGCAGGATGTGCGCGAGACTAGAGGAAGTTGGCCGCCTGATCAGATGGAAGTGAGTGGTGAGGATGTGTCGAGGCCGGGAGTTGGCAGTCTTAGGAGCTATAGGCTGGTGTTGACGCCAGATTTGGCGGCGAGACGCATACAGCATGCGTACAGGTTGTATCGGGCGCGTCGCAAGGCTCAGCGAGCGCCCAAGAGGCTCAAGAAGGAGAATGTGAGGCCGCCGCCGCAGCCACCGGCGCTCAAGAGCGAGCAGGTCCTGGGTGTCAATGGTCAAAAAGATGGGTACAGTTTTTTTAGTGTTTATAGGAAAAAAGGTGGATTTGGCGCGCCAGTGTGTGGCAGTGGGGCACCGGTCCATACAATATCAGCCAAGACCAAGCAAGAGAGTAATAATTATGCAGATGATTTTATGACGTTCAATGAGACTAAGATTGGTGAAGTGGACCGCTTGAGCACCATTAAGTCTTCGCTTTCGTCGTCGTCTGACTCGACTAGTTTGTCCAAGTATATAACAAATTCGAAGAATTCTAAACATTTGAAGTTGTCAAAATCGGCCGAAATTCAGGTGAGAAAAAAAATTCTAGTTATCTTTTTTTTTATCTAGTTGAAGGTTTAATTTTAATAAAATGTTTTTTTTTATTTTTTCGAGCTAAGGCTCCTTCAAATCATAAAAAAATAAATAAACTTCTAGTTATCTTTATTTTTGTATAGTTAAAGGTTTAATTTTAATAAAATGTTTTTTTTTAATTTTTCGAGCTAAAGCTCCTTCAAATCATAAAAAATAAAAAAACTTCTAGTTATCTTTATTTTTGTATAGTTAAAGGTTTAATTTTAATAAAATGTTTTTTTTTATTTTTTCGAGCTAAGGCTCCTTCAAATCATAAAAAATAAAAAAACTTCTAGTTATCTTTATTTTTGTATAGTTAAAGGTTTAATTTTAATAAAATTTTTTTTTTATTTTTTCTCGAGCTAAGGCTCCTTCAAATAATAAAAAAATAAAAAAACTTCTAGTTATCTTTATTTTTGTATAGTTAAAGGTTTAATTTTAATAAAATTTTTTTTTTATTTTTTCTCGAGCTAAGGCTCCTTCAAATCATAAAAAAATAAAAAAACTTCTAGTTATCTTTATTTTTGTATAGTTAAAGGTTTAATTTTAATAAAATGTTTTTTTTTAATTTTTTGAGCTAAAGCTCCTTCAAATCATAAAAAAATAAATAAACTTCTAGTTATCTTTATTTTTGTATAGTTAAAGGTTTAATTTTAATAAAATTTTTTTTTTATTTTTTCTCGAGCTAAGGCTCCTTCAAATAATAAAAAAATAAAAAAACTTCTAGTTATCTTTATTTTTGTATAGTTAAAGGTTTAATTTTAATAAAATGTTTTTTTTTATTTTTTCGAGCTAAGGCTCCTTCAAATCATAAAAAATAAAAAAACTTCTAGTTATCTTTATTTTTGTATAGTTAAAGGTTTAATTTTAATAAAATTTTTTTTTTTTTTTTTTCGAGCTAAGGCTCCTTCAAATCATAAAAAATAAAAAAACTTCTAGTTATCTTTATTTTTGTATAGTTAAAGGTTTAATTTTAATAAAATTTTTTTTTTATTTTTTCTCGAGCTAAGGCTCCTTCAAATCATAAAAAAATAAAAAAACTTCTAGTTATCTTTATTTTTGTATAGTTGAAGGTTTAATTTTAATAAAATTTTTTTTTTATTTTTTCGAGCTAAGGCTCCTTCAAATCATAAAAAAATAAAAAAACTTCTAGTTATCTTTATTTTTGTATAGTTAAAGGTTTAATTTTAATAAAATTTTTTTTTTTAATTTTTCGAGCTAAAGCTCCTTCAAATCCTAAAAAAATAAATAAACTTCTAGTTATCTTTATTTTTGTATAGTTGAAGGTTTAATTTTAATAAAATTTTTTTTTTATTTTTTCTCGAGCTAAAGCTCCTAAATATCATAAAAATTTAAAAAGAATTCTAATCATCAAATGTTATTCTAATTAACGATTTAATTTAATTTTAATATCTCAAAATATATTAGAGTCATCTTATTTTAAGGTAATGAATGGGTTAAATCTAATGAAAATTTTTTTTTTTTTTTTTTGTTCAGAGCTAAAGCTCCTTCAGGTCATAAAAAAATTTTTTAAAAAATCTAGTCATTTTATTTTAATCTAATTTAAGGGTTAAATTAAATATTTTTAAATTTTTTTCCAGCTATAGTTTTAAAAAATAGTTAAAAAAATTCAAGTCATCAAAATTCACTATAAATTAAGAATTTAATTTTTATTTTTTTCGAGCTAAAGCTTCTTCAGATTATAAAAAAATAAATAAACTTCTAGTTATCTTTATTTTTGTATAGTTAAAGGTTTAATTTTAATAAAATGTTTTTTTTTAATTTTTTGAGCTAAAGCTCCTTCAAATCATAAAAAAATAAATAAACTTCTAGTTATCTTTATTTTTGTATAGTTAAAGGTTTAATTTTAATAAAATGTTTTTTTTTATTTTTTCGAGCTAAAGCTCCTTCAAATCATAAAAAAATAAAAAAACTTCTAGTTATCTTTATTTTTGTATAGTTAAAGGTTTAATTTTAATAAAATTTTTTTTTTATTTTTTCTCGAGCTAAGGCTCCTTCAAATCATAAAAAAATAAAAAAACTTCTAGTTATCTTTATTTTTGTATAGTTGAAGGTTTAATTTTAATAAAATTTTTTTTTTATTTTTTCGAGCTAAGGCTCCTTCAAATCATAAAAAAATAAAAAAACTTCTAGTTATCTTTATTTTTGTATAGTTAAAGGTTTAATTTTAATAAAATGTTTTTTTTTAATTTTTCTCGAGCTAAGGCTCCTTCAAATCATAAAAAAATAAATAAACTTCTAGTTATCTTTATTTTTGTATAGTTAAAGGTTTAATTTTAATAAAATGTTTTTTTTTAATTTTTCTCGAGCTAAGGCTCCTTCAAATCATAAAAAAATAAATAAACTTCTAGTTATCTTTATTTTTGTATAGTTAAAGGTTTAATTTTAATAAATTTTTTTTTTTATTTTTTCGAGCTAAAGCTCCTTCAAATTATAAAAAAATTAAAAAAAGTGAGTCATTGTACAGCAAGTGGTAGGACAGCAAATTGATCAAGTGGAAGTGGTCGAGCAAGTGATTAAAAGCAAGTGGTGGGACAGCAAATTGATCAAGTGAAAGTGGTCGAGCAAGTGATTAAAAGCAAGTGGTGGGGCAGCAAGTGAGTCATTTTGCAGCAAGTGTTGGGGCAGCAAATTGATCAAGTGGAAGTGGTCGAGCAAGTGATTAAAAGCAATTGGTGGGACAGCAAGTGAGTCATTGTGCAGCAAGTGGTAGGACAGCAAATTGATAAAGTGGAAGTGGTCGAGCAAGTGATTAAAAGCAATTGGTGGGGCATCAAGTGAGTCATTTTGCAGCAAGCGGTAGGACAGCAAATTGATCAAGTGGAAGTGGTCGAACAATTGATTAAAAGCAAGAGTTGGGGCAGCAAATTGATCAAGTGGAAGTGGTCGAACAAGTGATTAAAAGCAAGTGGTGGGGCAGAAAATTGATCAAATGGAAGTGGTCGAAAAAGTGATTAAAAGCAAGTGGTGGGGCAGCAAATTGATCAAGTGGAAGTGGTCGAGCAAGTGATTAAAAGCAAGAGTTGGGGCAGCAAATTGATTTAACTAATTTAACTAATACATGTGCTAACAATTCTAAAAAACACTAAAAATCATAAATTTTATTTAGCTTATCTTCTTCTCTTTTTCTAAAAAAAAACTTTATTTAGAATTTAAAAAAAAACTTTGTTGACAAAAACAATGTCAAACGTCTCTCCAGAAATCTCCAGAAACAGTGTATGCTCGAATGGTGGTGTTGTGAGCCGCATGTCCACGACTTGAATCAGAGCATGGATTTGGACAAACTGAGCCGAACTGAACTTTAATAAATTCTTCGGAAATACTGACGATCGGAGAGTTGTATCCAGTCTACATAACACAGGTGGATACTCCGTCAAATTTTTTTGTTCAATTGATCACTGCCAAGGCACACGAGGCCAAACCATCTGAAATTAGATGCAAGTTGGCCGAGATAAGGCCATCGGAAGTAAAATGGAGGAAGGAAGCCATAGACAGTATGGCAGCTTTAAGTAATTTAAAACTTTCTTTTTTTTTTGTTAAAATTAATTTTTTTTTCTATTTTTTTAGAGCGAAAATCCCCCCTTTATGCGAAAATTGTATCTATTGACGAGTTTTAGCCGGGTAGCGGTCACATTGAGACCGTTTATGGCATTGATTTAATTTATGGTTGCGAGGAGTCTACCATAACTTTTTTGATTCAAAACGCTCTTGCCAAAAAAGTAAGTTTAATTTTATAATATATTTGGCATTAAACATTTAAAGATTTTTGTGATAATTGTTTTTTTTAATTATCTGAAGGAGCTCGAACACAAATAAAAAGGCTTGTATTTAATGTTGCACTAAAATAATTTTTGACTTGAACTAAAATAATTTTAAATATTAATTTAGACTTTATTTATATTTTCAAAAAAGCTTATTTTATTATATTTTCCGTCCCTTTTATGAATTCCTTGCGGCTACTTATTTAGAAATTAAAACAATTAACAGCTAGTAACTCAACGATAGATAATCATGGCATGGCAAGGTTCCAGAAATTCAAAACTTAAGTGCTATCTGAATTTCTAATTTTTGACTTAAAATTCGTAAACTGAGTCCTTTGAAACCCTAGATTTCATTTTTTTTGGGGGACAAAAAAAATGAATGATGTCTAGCAGCCGGCATGACTGCCATTAATTGAACCGGTTCATTTAGAACCAAAAAAAATAATGAAGCCACAACGCATTTAAAACGCACCAGGTCGATGACCATCCCAAAAAAGACTCTTGTGGAGTCACAAGATGGTGTTGGTGAACACTCGAATGCGCCTGTGAGTGAAGATCAGATATGGTTGCTAATTTCTAATTTAAATTTTTTTTTTTTGTTAAAATTCTTGAAAAAAAAAGTGTATTTGAAGTGTTTTTTACTTATCTTTTGTGTACCACTCGCTCAAACAGTCCGACAAGGCTCTGCAGATTCTGGAGAGAGCGCTGGCCATCGAGCCCAAGAACACGCTGTGAAAGTTTCATCGAGCCTCAATTCTGTTCTCGATGGAAGAGTACGAGAAAGCGTTGTAGGAATATGAAAGGCTTAGGCGTCTCATTCTCAATTTTGATGCGAATGCGCTTTATCTAGAAGAAGAGAGTGAACATGAAGATGACAAACAGCAGAAAAATGAAGTATAATGAGAAAAAAATAATATTTTTTTTTTAATTTATCAAGCAGATTTAAATTTTTTTAAGATCAAAGAATTGATTTCTCAAAGTGGTTTGGATGGCATTTTGGACGATGACTCGATGCCTAGCTCTTCAGCATATTCAAGCTGCGATGAATCGGAACAAAACCAGAAAAAAATTGTTAACCAGAAGCAGGAGCATAAACACGACATGACTGTGTACACTGGACTAGGACCCAGCCAAAATTATCTTATCAACCATTTTTCGACTCCGGCAAACCACAACCCTCCTTACCCTCAGATGCTTCAAGTCACGGCCATACCAAGTCTCCAGGAAGACAAAATGTTTTATAGGCAAAGAAAACTGATCGAGGCCAACAAAGAACTCGAAAAAGTGGACAACACTTTAGCCGAAATCGACCCTAATGATGTCACACATGTAAATCAAGATATGCACCAATACTTAAGCCTCCAAAAACAGCACTATGTTTCGCACAACAAAATGCATTCGCTGGAAAGATTTGCAGCTCCTGGCACCATGCACCAAATTCATGAGGACATTGACGAAAATCATGAGCTGCGCAATTCAGCTGAGAACAAGTCAAACAAAGTGGCTGTGGCCTCTTTTGGCAACGGAATGCAAATTGAGTTCACGTTTAAAGGAGATGAGAAGCCGAAAAAAAATGGCACCCAAAAAAACTTCCAAGAGACTTCGATCATTGGTTTGAACAAGTTAAATGAAGAGCAACTTCAGGAATTGCACGACGAGGAGCAAAGACAGCAGCAGGAGTATTTTAGCATTGATCATTTGAATCGTTTGTATTGCCAGGCTCAGTTTTTGTACAAAATCCGCGGCAAAAAACTCGAAGAAGTGTCGAATAGATTTGCTGCGTACCAAGAGGACATGTCCAGAGAAATAAGAGCCATGAAGCACAAATTGTATTTGGTCGAGAAAGAGAAAGAAAGTGTGCAGGTAAGCTTGGATCAAGCGCACGATTTGTGCAATCAGTGCAAATCGGAGACAGAGATGGCACAAAAAAAAAGTGCTGAATTTGAGGAAAAAATGGAAAAACTTAAGCAGAACAATCGAATTTTGGAGCAAAAGTTAGGTGATCAGGAGCACAAGATTGAGAATTTGCACATGCAGATAACGGAACAGCAAAAAATGGACACTCTGGAACGCATGCAAGAGCAACACGAACATATTATACAACAATTGAGAGATCAATATGAAAAAGATTTGTTTCAAATGAAGGAAACGTTGTCTCAGAGTAAAAAAGAATTAGAGGACAAGCATGAATTTATCAGAATTTTGAGAATGGAATTGGACACGGCGAGCAAAAATGCCGAAATAGCTCAAATTGAAACAGTTGAAGTTGTCAACAAATTGACTAGAAATATCAATGGCCTACAGACAAAATACAATCAAGATGTAATTATCGCCGGATTGAGTAAAGAGTGAGCTTTTTGGTATATATTTGTAAATTAAGGCTTTAGAGTTTTTAAAAAATGGTTTTGTGAATTTCAAATACAAAAATTTAGCAAAAATTCTTCATTTTTTAATAAATTGAAATTAAAGTTAATAAAGAATATTAGAAAAAATACTGCGACATACTTTGTTGCACCTTTTTAACCTAAAATAAAATTTTTATTTTTTTTTTTTGGTAAAATCAAATCAATGATCTATTTAAATCTTATTATTATTATTATTCAAAAAGGTTAAGGAAAGATTCGAAAGCCATAGCTTTCTCACAGCCCAAAAGTAAGGATAAGTAAAAATTTTATGTTTTGTATAAATTTTAAGTTCTTAGTTCTAAGTTTTTTTGAATTTTTTACATATGGTAGGAATAAAATTAGAATAATGTATGGGCATATTCATCCATAAATCATTAAATCTCATTGATTTTTTGCCGCTTTCTGCATGAGAAATTTTATTCTAGGCAAAAAAGGTCTCTATGTCGTAGTATTTTTTCTAATATTTTTTAACTTAAATTTTAATTTATTAAACAATATAGAATTTTTGTTAAATTTGTATTTGAAATTCACAATACCCTAAAAAATATTGATTTGACTTTTTTATTTTATTTTTATTAAAAAATGTATTTTTGGGTTTAACCCAGGACTGCTCCGAAGGGTCGTTTTGACCTTCTTTTCAGTCCCCATTTTAGAAAAAAGAAAATTTTATATTTTTTACAATAGGCTTAATTACATAATTATGAAAGAAAAAGTGATTTTAAATGATCTTTTTTGATTAATAGAAAAAGAATAAAAAAAATTGCTAGTAATTAAAAAAAAAGAAAATAAAAGAGTTTAAAGTTATTGATTTGACTTGCATAAAAATATTTCTAGTGTAAAAGATTAAATAACTGCGCTTATCAAAATAAAGAACTGAAAATTCTTTCTTTTGCATCCCAAAAAAAAATTAAAATTAACAATTAAAAAAAGCAAACAAAATAGTCTAAATTCAGTAGGAATTATAATAAATCTCAAAATTTTTTAAATTTCAAATAAGTAACGTTATTGTCTTTTATCTTAATTTTTGAATTAAAAATTGACTTTGCCACATTTTACTTAAGTTTTAGAATATGGTGGCTGGTCAAAACAACCTATTCGCCACATTTACCTGAGATTTTTACATAGTTAATAAAAAGTACACTGGACCGTGAGCTAATGTTAGTAGAATGAATGATTGAATCACCAAACATTTTGTTTTTGAAAAATAGCACACAATTTTTTTCCCTTAAATATGATCAATTGAATTTTTACATTTTTTTTTTTTGAAAAATAATTTGGAGTTTAACTCCAGGGCTCTTTTCAGCCCTCATGTTAGGAAAATATTAAATAAAACAAGTTGAACCAACAAAAATTGACAGTTTTTTAAAATGAGCACGAGTCTAAAGGAGTCTTATATTTTGATTGATTTGAGTTGTTGTTGTTGTTTGAGTAATCGTTGATTTCTTTGGCAATTAGATCGACTGTCTGTCCATGCTTAACTTATAAAATAATTTTAGAAAATATGCTACAATTACCCAAACCAAGCCAGTCAAGAGGCAACTCTCTAGTTCGCAGTGGCCTCATCCAGCCACGGCAAAACAAAACATCCAGCCTAAGGCTCAAAAAATCGCCAATGGATGCCGTGAAAAAGAAAAATGATGGCTTAATCAAAAAGGCTGTTGACAGTGTTTTTTTATAATTAAGGCTTTTTGGATTTTTATTTGTTTTATTTTATTTATTTAATTTTTTATTTGGTTTGTACATATGGTTGCTAATTTCTAATTTAAATTTTTTTTTTTTGTTAAAATTCATGTAAAAAATAAGTGTATTTGAAGTGTTTTTTACGGCAGTGTGACAAAATATAGAAAGACAAAATGTAGAAAGACAAAATGTAGAAAACGATTTTTTATTGGATAATGTAGAATTTACCTGGAAAAAAAAATGTAGAAAAAAAAAATATAGAATTTACCTGGAAAAAAAAATGTAGAAAAAAAAAATGTAGAATTTACCTGGAAAAAAAAATGTAGAAAAAAAAAATATAGAATTTACCTGGAAAAAAAAATGTAGAAAAAAAATGTATATTTAATCTATATTTTTTTACATATAGTACTATTCTATATTTTGTCTTTCTATATTTTGTCATGTCTATATTTTGTCTTTCTATATTTTGGAGAAAATTCTACATTTTGTCTTTCTATATTTTGTCTTCCTCCCGTTTTTTACTTATCATTTTGTGTACCCCTCGCTCAAACAGTCCGACAAGGCTCTGCAGATTCTGGAGAGAGCGCTGGCCATCGAGCCCAAGAACACGCTGTGCAAGTTTCATCGAGCCTCAATTCTGTTCTCGATGGAAGAGTACGAGAAAGCGTTGGAGGAATATGAAAGGCTCAGGCGTCTCATTCTCAAGGAATCGCTCATTTACTCCATGATCAGCAAGGTATGACATTTTTGTTACTTTTTTGTTGTTGCTAAATTTAGGTTTTTTAGAAGAAACTTTGTTAAATGTGATCAGATGTGTAACTAAAAATGCCAAATCTGTCCTTTTAACTGCGGTATTTGCTGTCATTTTGATTTAACTATTTTCAATTTGCGGATTTTTGTTCATCCGCGACTATTTTTTGGTCGAAATTCAGCCCAAAGGACAAGAATCGGACAGTGTGGAGAAATCATGTGAAACTTTTGATCATGTGTATAATTACAACTCTCAGTATGGGCTTGAGAAATGGAGGTGGCATAGGCGATGTGTTGAGAAAACCAGGCAGCACTGTAAACTTAACAAAAATTAAATAAACAAATTTATAAAATTAATTTTTTTAGGAAACTTTGTTTTTTTTTCGAGTCGTTTACGATTTACTATTTTTTTTATAGTAATCATAATAACTTTGAACTTAATTTTTGGAAAACCTATAGACACTTTCGGTGATTTAAGACAAGAAAAGCAAGAAAAAGACTATACTTTAAAAAATACATGTTTTATTTGTGGTAAAAAATATTTAAAAAAAAAATTTATTTAAATATTTTTTTTATTAGGACTAGGCCGGTCAAAATTTGATAACAAGTCAATATCATTTGAGGATCGCATCAAATAAGAGCACAATATGTGGAATTATCTTTAGTTTTTGATTCTAGTAAAAGTAAAAGACAAAATTGAATTTACCGGGCAGGAAAGCTTTGTATGTCAATATATCAAAGTAAAAAATAAATGATTTAAAAAAAGGGTATATTTTTTGTCAGTAGATAATTATTTTTTTTAGTAGATATTTTTTTTTAAATAAAAATTAGATAAAATCAATAAGAAGTAGATAATAGTTTTTAATAGAAGATGTTTATTTTTTCAAACATAAAAAATTAAAAAAAAAAAATCATAAGAAAAACAGTAAAAAAAATAAATTACTTCAAAATCCTGAAAATTTACGCAATTTTTCGTAAAATACCTCTTTTTCACTTCTCGGATTTTACGTTAATTTACGTAAAATGTGTTAAAATTTGGTTAATTCACAATATTTTACTTAAATTTTCATAAAATACTGTTATCAAATCACCACTGTAAATTATATAAATTTTATTTATTTAATTACTTTTTTAATAATTTTTTAATATATAATTAATTTTATTTTAATATTTTAAATTTCAATTTTTTAAGACACTTGCGATGACAGTTCTAAAATAAAAAATATTTTAATAAAAATATTTTTTTTAATTTCATCTTGAAATAAATTGCATCAAAATGAGCAAGATGAATTTGAAAAAATTCAATTTATGAACTGATAAATTGAATGAGCAAAATTTGTGTGAAACAATTGGAACAATTGATTTCTCCGAAGACCAGCCGAAAAAAGAACGTGGTGTTGAGTCATACAAATTTGGGAATAAAGTCCAAGAAAAAGTGTTTACTAGGCCAAAGAGACAAAGAAGAAAAAAAAAGATAGCGCGCCAAGAAACTACCTGTTCAAGTCTGGACATTGGTAAACGCCTGGGACCTTTGATCTCTTTTGACGAGTCAAAACCTAGATCTCATATTCGGGTTTCTGAAATAGACACTGATGATTCAGTGGCTAAAGAGATATCCCGAATCCTTCCGGAACCTAAAGATGATGTCATTCGTAAATAGATAAAAATTTTATTTAAAAAAAATAATTTATTTTTTCAAATTTTAGAACGGTGTGTGAAAATTTTGGGAAAGAAAAAAAGCCTTGAGTTGTTATATGCTACAGAAGATATCGAAAGCTGCGGAGGAATACCCACTAGTGTAATTAAAAATTAAAATTTTATTTAACAAAAATTAGATTTTTTAATTTTTTAGGACGGAAATAGAAGACGAACACCAGGAGGAGTTTTTTTTCAATTTCTAAAAAACATGATACAATTCTGAATTGTCAAAAATCGAAGATTTTTATTCCGGATCAGGAACGGAAGAAAAAACAAAAAGCGCTGAATAGACTGCGGAAGACAAAGTTTAGAAGTGAGAAAAAAAGCTTCTAATGATCAAATGGAACAAACCTCAGGACAAGATAATAACGGAAAATAATAAAAAAGATATCAGTACTGAAATTAAAGAAGAAAATGGAGATTGGCCTGTTTATGTAGAGCTCACAAATGGTAATTGGCATGGCTGCGATTTTATAATCAGTGCAACTGGTGTCGTTCCTTCTGTGGAAATTTTTTCCAAAAATAATAATGTGAATTTTTTTTTTGTTGTCAAAGTTTATTTTAAAAATAAAGTTTTCAATTCAAGTTTGAACTAGGAGCTGATGGAGGTCTTAAAGTAAATGATAAAATGGAAACAAATATTCAGGATGTGTATGCAGCTGGTGATGTATGTTCTGCTTCTTGGATCACGGCTCCACACTGGTTTCAAATGAGACTTTGGAGTCAAGCATTACAAATGGGAGATTACGCAGCTCGCTCCATGTTTTCAGCAGTCAATGGTCAACCTGTTTCATTAGACTTTTGCTTCGAAACGTTTGCTCATATGACAAATTATTTTAATTATTAAGTCATACTTTTGGGAAATTATGACGCAAAAGGACTTGGAAAAGATTATGAGCTATTAATAAGATGCACTGAAGGTGTCGAATATGTTAAAATAGTTATATACCACGGAAGAGTTCAAGGAGCTTTGTTTATTGGTGAAACTGATCTGGAAGAAACATTTGAAAACTTAGTTCTAAATCAAATTGATGTGAGTCCTTATGGAGAGAACTTGATAAATCCTGATATTGATATTGAGGATTATTTTGATTAAATAAATTTTATTAAAATTAAATTTTTTTATATATTCAAAAATTAAGAATAATATCCTGAATGAATTATGACTAAATTGTCACTGTACAAAATTATTTAAGATCTAATGCAATTTGTGTTAGTGATTGATTCTTCTTTATTGTGGGGCATTACCAATCCATTTATTCGAAAGGGATCCATTGGACTTGAAAAAATAAAGGCAGATAATTTTTTAACAAAAACATATTTAGAATTCAAATATCTTTTCACTAATTTAACCGTAAGTAATTTTGGATCATGTTCAAAATGTGATTAGATGTTTGCATATTTGGTGATTAGAGATTTTATGTCTAATTTGTGATTCGAGTCTAAAAAATTTGATCTAATGTGTAAAATTTTTTTTTCAATTTAAAATATTTTAAAAATTTATATATAATGGAAGTTCAGGGCATTTTTCCAGTAATACACTTATTAAAATATTTTTGATAATCAAATAATTTTATAAAAATATTACGAAAAAAATTTAAATTTTGAGTAAATTTAATTTGAATAAATTCTTATCTGATTGATAATTGAAATTATATGGTCACATTCATAGCATTAAACCCAAGTTGGTCAAAAATTCAAAGTCAAGTTTAGACTTTAATTTAAGATATTTTTTTTAGAGTTTTGATTTCTTTTTGTAAGAGAAATGTATTGATTTCAATCAAAATTTTGTTCATTGCCGATAAAAAAACTTTTTTTTTTAATTTTTTTTTTTCAAAATTCTTGTCTTAAATGAAATCTAAAATTTAAAAGTCCAAGTCTGACATTGACTTTGACTTTTGACCAACTTTGCTTTTTACCAAGTTGAACAATTGTATGTATTAATCTTACATGTTCAGGATCAAAGATAACTATCTAAGAGGTCCAGGTTATTTTTAAATAAATATTTTTGATGAGCTTTAATTGTGTAAGACCAAATTTATTCGAATTGTCAAAAAATTTATTTTTGTTTTTATCTTATTTATAAAGTATTTATAAAGTACTTCAAAATTTTTTTTAAAAATTAAGTCTTACTAATTAAAAGTTGTTTTTTTATTAAAAATTTTTTAATGTTGACAAAAATTATTCTCTTGTTGTATAAATAATTTTACAACTATTAGATAGAGAATGAAAAAAAATTATTTATTTGGGATTTAGCTTGGTTGGTCTGAAGGTTCAATTCCCTAAGAGGGTTTCGATAAGTTGGCTGTTATCTATTTGTATTTCCGGTTAAAATATACACTCGTAGAAAAACCAGGCCACATCCCAAATTTCAATTACTTCCAATATCGCAACCAGTTCAAATAAAGAAACAATTAATGTGACTACTGTACATCAAAATCAATTAACACCAAAGAAATAAAGATTAATTTTTAATTTTTTTAATTTTGAATTTAACCTTGGACCTTATTTTCTTCTGCTAGCAATTTTTTTTCACCCGCTTGTAAAATTATGTTTATGATAGCAAAATTTTTTTCTTTTGATAGCAAAAATAAAAGTATAAAAAAATAACCAAAAATATTTTGATAATATTTTATTCATATTAAGTTTAAAAAGATGAATAAAAAATTTCATATGGAAATATCAATTTTACTTTTTTCGCTCTCTATTTGATTTTCTGACAGAACTATTTTCTGTATTTCTTTTTCTAGTTATAGAACCACGAGGTTATTATATGATAGAGAATAGCCTTAGTATTATTGCAGAAAAATAAATTGTCTCCTAGATCTTTTTTTTAAAAGCACATAGCTGAAAAACTTAAAAAATCTTTTTTTGGGATAATTTTTTAATTTCAAAGAATTGATACTTATGGCACACCGTTTTGTAGATAATTAAAATCTCTTCGTTCTTACATAATTAATATAAATTTATTTTAGGGCTCTCGGTCGTAATTTCGCTTAATTTATTTTTACTTTCAACCAAACTTTTTTTTATAACTATTTTTAGGAATAAGAAATTTTGAAAATTTAAATATTCAAGCGACCAGACACTTATTTTATAATTATAATATATAGAATAAGAAATTTTTGAATATTTTAAATTTTAAAAAAATTTATTAATTATATAAAAAAAAAAGTTATATTAATTTTTGTAAAAAAAAAATTTTTTTTATTGAGGGTTAATTTTTCTTTAAATAATTTAAAAAATAAAAAATAAATAAAGAAAAAAAAAGGTTGAAAAAGGTTGCTTAATTGAAAGTAAAAATAAATTAAGCGAAATTATGACCGAGAGCCCTAAAATAAATTTATATTTATTATGTAAGAATGAAGAGATTTTAATTATCTACAAAACGGTGTGCCATAAGTATCAATTGTTTGAAATTAAAAAATTATCCCAAAAAAAGATTTTTTAAGTTTTTCAGCTATGTGCTTTTAAAAAAAAGATCTAGGAGACAATTTATTTTTCTGCAATAATGCTAAGGCTATTCTCTATCATATAATAAGTGGTCGGAAGGTTAAGGTCTTATCATTATCTTGAAATTATATAGTCCGTTAACAGCAACTCAGGATTTTACTCGTTATTTCTAGTTTTACAAGTCAAAAACTAGGTCTTATGAGCCAACTGATACTTTTGCGTAAAAGTTCATCAAAATCTCTACAAAATGGTCGGTGGTCGGAAGTTTTTGGATAATTCCTAATACCATCCGACCGCGGTCCGTGTTTTAGCATAAGCCAAAGCTCCTTCAGATTAAAAAAAAAATAAGAGAAAAAAAATAAAAATAAAAATCAAGACAAGAAAAAAAAAAAAAATGAAGTTATCAATTATTTGTTTATATATCATTTTTCAAGTTAATTAATTAAGTAATTCAATTAATTAACTTTTTAGGAGGCATATAAAAAATTTAGCTTTCATTAATTAATTTTTTTACTAGCAGTTAAAAAAATTTACAAGCAGAAAGAAATAGATCTCTTTAACTCTTTATTCCAGAAGAAATTCGAAATTATTCTAAGAATAAAAGTAAACATTTGCGTTTACTCTTAGTTTAAAGTCAGGAGTCAAGGTATATTCTAAAAAAAAAATTTATAACATTGCTTGGATGGTATTAGTTCCATATAGAATAAACCCAAATTTTGTCATTGTTCCAAGAGTAGTGGTCAAGAGTTTACATTACACATTGTCACATATTTTGTGCTTATTTTTTTAATCTTAAAAACCTCTAATCACACAATATGTGTTCACTTATTTTGAACATTACTGATTATTTTCGGGAAAAAAAAGTTAACTTTAAATTTAAGTATTTGATACCTTTTATTCTAAACCAAATTGGTTCGATTCTTTTCTAAATTGCTCTGGCAAATGCAAGTAAGATGACAAAAAATCTAAATAAACTCAAACTTAATTTGATAATTGTTCAGACTTGTCTCTAGTAGTTACCATTACAAATTCACTCGCGCTTTTATTCACAACCATCACTGGCATAGCTCTGGGTGAAGAAACCCTTAATTGGAGTAAAAAAATAAATTCCTCAAAATAAATTAATTATTTTTTTTATCTTGAGGAACTTGTGTGGGTCTATTTCTTGTTGCATTGGGTGTCAGCATCTGTGTGTCAGCAAGTAACTAAAAATGGACGTCAATTACGACTACAATTTAGCATTTAAATCAATATCAGAAAAATTAAAAAAAAGTTTTTAAGAAAACCAAATGTATCAGATGCCATTGATGAATATACAGCTTTGAGCAAACAACTAGACTTGGAAGAATCATTCAGCTTCCAAATGCTACCATAGCGTGGGCAACGTGGTTTCCGAGTCAGCTGCGCAAAAAACGCGGCCAAAAACTACCTTCAATCAGAAGCAGCCACCACCATTGAATCAAACAACATAACATTCAATGAAGACCTACTTAGTGTTATCTCAACATACGATGAGGCTATAAAGTTGCATTGTGATCAAAATGAAAGAATTTTGTCAGCCAGGTGATGTCTGGAACTGGCAGATATCCTAGCTATAAAATTTGAAAAGTACTATGAATCAATACCTTATTGATTATGATACCTTATGAGCGCGCAATATCTTTGTCTGTCAATTCAGAATCGAGTCAACAACTGCAGGTTATTTTGGTTCAACTAAAATTGGCAGCAATCAAAGTTTTTACATGTGACTATTTGAGCGCCCTAAAAATTTACACCGAAATTACCAATTATATTTCGAACATGAATTTGATAAGCTCAAATCGGTCTGGTTCATTTAGGGGCAGCGATTTGACAAGCTTAAATCACATTTTTTCCAAACCACAAGGTTTATCTGCCAGATTGCTGACCGAAGCAGACATTACCAAGCTTTTGCTGCTCATGTATTCAAATCCCACCAAATTGCAGCCAGAACATAAGCAAACATTGGAAGTTTACAGTTCATTCCAAACTCTTTCTAATTCAGAGGCGAACTATCTGCCAGTTATTTGTCCAGATCGAAATATTTTCATTTTACTTCAATCGTTTGTAATGGCTTGTCAATCAAATGACGTGATATTGATGCACACTCTTCATACTGAGCTCTGGCCGCAACTAACTGATGTTCAAAATTACCTGTTGAACATGATTATTGATCAAATAGTCAATTCTTCATACACTGATGATTCACTTTCTCAATAGATTTTTTTTTAAAAATTAAATTTTTTTTTTTTCAAATAGAATAAAAAAGATTAGATTTTTAAATTATTTTTTTCAATTTTTGTTTTAACTTTAAAGTATCGCATAATTTAAATGAGGTTATTTTTTCAATATTTAATCCTTGGACCTATGTTTAAAACAAATGTTGGAGTTAAACAAGGTGGCCCTTTATCACCTAAACTTTTCTCAATTTATGTGGAAGAATTGATCGAAAAAATAAAGGAAAGTAACCTTGTGACAACAATCAATGGGATACAAACAGGGATCCTAATGTATGCTGATGACATGCTGATAATTACGGATAGTGAAGAAAAACTAAAAACAATTCTCAAAATCTGCGAAAACTTTGGAGAAGAAAGAGAAATTAAATTTATCCTTCAAAAACTCAAATTATGACAATAAATAACAAAAAAGAAGTAAATCTCGAGCTAAATAATCAAAAAATTGAGGTAGTTGACAAACTGAAATACTTAGGAGTAGCAATGACACAAAATAACTCGTGCAAAACACACCTACAAGAGAGGAGACTAACAAGCTGGAAATCATATTATACCCTGAAGGCCGAAGTAGGAATTGAAGACAATACCCTTGAATCATATGTGAAGAGCTATCTTTTTAAAACCTATATTAGACCGATTATCTATTATGGAATAGAAAACTGCTATCTCAATAAAACAGAAATAAAAAAACTTCAGACACTAGAGGGAATAATGATAAAAAAAAATGCTTGGACTCAATAAACGAACCCGGACCACAAACTTACTTCATGCACTTGATATCGAACCAGTTGAGCTCAAAATTGAGAAAACAAAAGCTTTATTTGCTTTAAGACTTCTTGAGAACGAATTTACGCGTGGACTCCTAGAATTGATCGAATCTCATGAACGGATGAGTAATCATTTTAAAAGCAAGTTTCTAAATGAACAAAAAAATATACAAAAAACCCAAGAAAAACTTGATATAGATAGAACTAAATCTATAATTAAAGAAATCGAGAGAGAAAAAAAGATAGCAAAAAAAAATGGAATAAGTGACTCGATCAAAACTTGCTTCTCAATGATAAGGAATGGCGATGAAAATGGAAAGAATCTTCTGGACACCCTAATTAGAGCTTTTTGAAAGTAAAAATAAATAAATAAATAAGCATTAAATTGTAAACAAAAACAATTTTTTTGAATAACTAATGTTAAAAAAAAAATAAATAAATTATGTAAAAAAATGAAGAATTTCGCTTGTGCGAAACCAAAGTAACAAAAGATTTTATACATTAATTTTTTTAATTTTTTTTAAATTTAAATTTCATCGCCAGAATTGGCGTTAATTGAATAAATAAATAAATAAATAAATTTAATCCTTGAAAATTTATACAAAAAAATTTCTTGTTTTATTAATTTAAAACTATTGATCGGAAAATATTTTTAAATTTTTAATTGAAAACATCTAAATGCAAAAATGTTTAATTAAGAATTTCAGATTCTTTTTGCATGTGTTTATATAAAAATACGCTGATGATTTACTTTCTCAATAGATTTTTTTTTTAAAATTAAATTTTTTTTTTTCAAATAGAATAAAAAAGATTAGATTTTTAAATATTTTTTGAATTTTTGTTTTAACTTTAAAGGATCGCATAATTTAAATGAGGTCTCTTCAGAAAAGATAATGAGCAAAATTTTTATTTCGAAAATTATTGACTAAATTGAATTTTAGAATTTAAAATTTAAAGATCCTTCATAAATGAAAAAATGCTTCAAAGATGTTTTCCAAAAATTCATTCATTTTTAAAATTTGAATTTTGTTTAAATCGCGACATATACTTGATTAATCAACGATTTTGAAAATTTAAATATTTTGGTATTGTGAATTTAAAATACAAATTGAACATAAATTGTTCATTTTTTGATAAATTAAACTGAAAATTAATAAAAAATATTAGAAAAATAATGCAACTTAGAGCAACATACTATATTGGACCTTTTTACCAAAAATAATTTTTCTCATGTAAAAAATGACAAAAAATAAAGAATCAATAAGTTTTAAATAGATTATTGAATTGATTTTCTAAAATAAAAGAAAATAAAAATTTCATTTTCGGTAAAAAAGGTGCTACAAAATATGCCTCACTATGTTGCAGCATTTTTTCAAGTATTTGTATTAAAATTTAATAAATTAAAAAATAAAGAATTTTAGTTCAATTTGTGTTTGAAATTCACAAAACCAACATTTTTAACTTTTCTATGAATTCACTAACTGTATTTTTTTTTAATTTCAAGGTTAATCAACAGGCTAGTGCCTCTATCTATAAAAGACCGACTAACACTTCATTTAATCAAATTAAAATCTAATGCATTTTTAATAAAAAGAATGAAATTTTAATTTAGTTTAATTTTTTTTTTTTAATTTAAAAGTTAATCAATGCAAGTGCCCGTGTCTCATGAGACTGATTAACACATCATTTTTTTAAATTTATTATTAATAAAAATTTAAAATGTTAAAATTAAAATACATTAAATAGTAAAAAAAAAATTGAATAGAACTATTGATCTAATAGTTATTTAAATAAATTTAACAACAACGTATTTAAGTTAAATAATGAGCATAAATAATATATATCCACAAATCCAGTAAAAATCTTCACTAATTTAGTAAAAAAAATAACACAATCAGTAAACAATTAACTAATTCAGTTTATAATATTTATTTCAGAAAAAGAACACAAAAAATAAAAAAAATATCACAAAAAAACATGAAAAAACACTAACTCAGTTAAATCATAACTTTATTTTAATTTTATTCACTAATTAAGTAAAAAAAATTACATAAAAAAAAAATAAAAAAACTACCTATTTTTTTTTTGTACAACCATTTGGACAATAAAAACCTTTTTTTTTTAATAATTTTGCGTTACACTTCTCACAACTTATTTGAATGCTTGAGCTATTTATTTTTTTTATTATATTATTTGTTATATTTATTTATATTGATTTTTACAAATTAATTAGTGTTAATAATTAATTATAAGTTAATTGAGTACTGTTTTAGTTATATTTTTATCAAAATAGTGCAGGTTTTATCTAATTAGTGTATTAATATATTAATTTTTGACAGTTTCGCTCTATTAGATATGTTTTATTAATTTTGTGAATAAAAAACCAAATTAGTTTTTGTTAAATGAAATAGTAATATTTTTACTGAAATTGTGATTTTTTTTTCTAAATTTGTGGTAACTTTTACTGACGTCCTAAATTATTTTGACTTAACTTCGGGGTAGTTTGCAAGATTTTACGGTAAATAAATTTATATTTAATTTTTCTGGTCAAACTAAAAATATTTAAAAAATTTTATGTGCAATATCTAAGAAAATTTTTATTTCGGATTTTTAAAAGCTAGTTTGATTTTTTTAAATTTTTAAAAATATTGCGCAAAAACAAAAATATTGCACAAAAATATAAAAATATGAAAATTAACGAAATGTAAAATTATCAACATTCTGTCAAATTGTATTGTTTGTCAAGTGACTTTAAATATTGCCCGTGTCATTTTACAGATTGACAGTAATATAAATAGAAATTGAGTTCTTATAATTTATTTTAAAAAGACAAAAAATTAGTCAAAAAAAATTGTCAATGGATTTACGTCAGTCATGACCCTTTAAGTGAAAATGAAATTGAAAATTTTGTAAGAATTAATTTTAAATATTTAGAATTATTTCGATATAGTAAATGAAAAGATTTTTTTCATACATTAGATATAATTTTTTAAATTTTAAATTTGCTACTAACAAAAAAGAGCAATCTAAAAAATTATGAAACAAAATTTATTAAAATTTTTTTTTTAATGTTAAATGCATTTTTTGACTTCACTTAATTCGTTTTTAACTTTTTTGGTATAATTTTATTTAAACTAGCTCTTTTTGAATAAAAAAATTATATTCTAGATTTAGAAAAAAATACTTAAAGTTAAACAATAAAGTTTTAAGAGCCAGTAATTAGAAATAATAGAGAATTACAATGAAATTACATATTAAAACTAATATTTATTTTAATTGAAAAAAAAATATTTTATTAATTGTATTTAGTTAGTGTTTTTAATGTTTTTTTAACTTTTTTATGACTTAATTTTTAATTTTTGATACTTAAAAATAATATTATGCGATTTCATCATTTTTAACTGATAGTTTTCTTTCTATGTGTAAATAAGATTTTTTATGAATTTTAACCTTTTTTCATTTGATCTTAATCCATACCCCAAAAATTTAATAAATTTCAATCAAGAATAAACGATACAATTTAAAAAGTCAAAGTAATATTTTTTAATTGTAAACAAAAATTAATAGAAAAACTTAGAAAATAATTAAAAAGCATTATTAGAGGAACATATAATTAAATTGTTTCACCAGTGCTACCGTATCTTTTCAAAAGACCTGGCAGAGCTGGTCATAAGTGAAAGTTTGACATAAGAAATTTAGGTCAAGGTTTCATTAAATACATTAATTTACTAAAAAATTTGTAAAGATAAGTAAAGTAAATTTGGAATTTAATTTTAAAGGTAAATCAACAGTTAAGTGCCATTGTCATAGAAGACTGATAAAAACTTCGTTCATTTTAATAAAAAAAAGAACTAAAATATTTAATTTTTAAAATTTGACTTTTTTTTAGAATTATTAATAATTAAGGTAATTTGAAAAGATAAAACATTGATAAATTTGTGGCAATTTTTTTTACATTGTCAATATATTTCAATTTTTAGTAAGCTTACTAAAAAAATAGGTAAAGTTATGTAAACTAGCGTAATTAAACTTTTTTATCACTAGAAAGCCCGTCTGCTTTAATGTAAAATTTAAAAGTTAAAATATCTAAAGCAATAGAAAAAAATATTAAGAAATCAACGAAATTTTTTTAAGATAATAAAATTTTTTTGTTTGCAACAAGTCAATTTTTTCAAAATTTTATTTCTTTCAGTTAAAAATTTTTAAAATCGGGTTGATTTGACCCGCTGGGCTTTCTAGTGTTAAATGGAGATTGATCAACGAAAATTTATCATACACTTAAATTTTATAGAAATTCACGCAGTTCTTTCGTCAAAGTTCATGAAAATTCAAAAACAACACTTTGATAATTTATAAACCAAAAATTACAAATTTATAAATTTTAATTTGATTCAAAAGATACCGTGAATAGTTTAGAAACAATTTTGGGAAAAAAAAAATTAAATTTAATGGCAATGTGAAATTTTAGTACAAAAATTACAGTACAAAATGTAAAAACGCTAAAATTTATTTTCTAATTGTGTGACGGATTGTTTTGTTCTCGATCTCGTTGTGTTTTGTTTTTTTTTTTTTTTTTTTTATATATATCTGTCTATTTTTAAATAGAAAACTATTAATAACTTTGTTTATGTAACTATATTTCAATGCATCTAGCTACCATAGTTGTCTTCCTAGTAAGACGTCTCCGCAAGCATGCTTGCCGTAGCTTATTTTTTATTATTATTATTAATTGTTCAAAAATGGTTCTATAAAAAGTACAATATTGTACAAATTTGTACAACGAATTCCAAGTTCTGCAAAAACTCTGCAATTTATTGCATTTTTTAATCAAATATTTTTTGATGGTGTGCATTTTACAGAAAATTGCAGTTTTTGCAGAACTTGGAATTCGGTTGTACAAATTTGTACAATATTGTACTTTTTATAGAACCATTTTTGAACAATTAGAAAATAAATTATAGCGTTTTTACTTTTTGTACTGTAATTTTTGTACTAAAATTTCACATTGCCAATTTAATTTATTAATCAATTGCAGTAATTTGAAATGAGGATTTTACAAAGATTGTGTTAAGTAAAATATTTTGGTAATTTTAAAAGCGTAAATTAAATTATTTTTCATAAATTCTCATTGCAAATCTCTGTTGTAATAGATATTCTTAAGTTTTTGAAGAATTTGTTTGTCGATCTATTTTTTTTGAAAAATTTAAGAAAGTATCAAGTCTTCCGTCACATATAGAACAATTTCCAAGATACATAATAGATCATACAACATTATATAAGCATTAAAAAATGTTCTCACTTCGTATATTTAATATAATATTATTCAACTTTTCTTAACTCGATTTTTTTTCTTTGTTCACTTCAATTCTTTTTTTCTTTTAGCTAATAAATAATAAAATCAACTAACAAAATAATTTGCAGTAAAAAATAATTATCAAAAAGTTAGTTAGCAATTTAATCTGTAGAAAACAGGATCATGAACGAGTACACGTGCGTAACCGAGGTAAGAAAAGCGTTCAAAAAATTAAATTTCAACCGGCTTGATTCTTGAAATAAAAAAAATAATTAATAATATTCTCAAATAATTTTTCTTTCAAAAATTGTTTTTATTTATTTTACGGTATCTTTTAAATCAAATTAAATATGTTCCAAAAAACAAAAAAAAAACAAAAAAAGAAATATAAAATAAAATTATTATCTCATAAGTTGTACCTTAGAAAATAAAAAATTCTTCTTTTTTTTTATTTTCTAAGGTACAACTTATGAGATAATAATTTTATTTTATATTTCTTTTTTTGATTTTTTTTGTTTTTTGGAACATTTTATATAAGCTTGGCAAAGGAGCGAAAGCTCGAGCCAATATTTATTTATTTAAATAAAGACGTTTATACAGACGTAGACAGTTTCGACAATCCGGCAAAAAAATATTTTCCTAATTTGGCCGAATTAAGGATATTTCTTTAAAGCTGTTTATCTCATTTATTTTTGTTCCTTTTTTTTCTTTTTTTAACTTTTAACATCGCATTAAAGGCGTTCACTGAAATAAATAATAATAATAATAATAATAATAATAATTAACGAGGGTTGACTGTATCTGATTTTTGACTTTAAAAATTATCAATGTGATCGTTCTTGAATGTTCATGCATGTTCAAGAAAATACTGTGTGAATGGTCATGGCTGTTTTAATTAATCTTATCTTATTTAATTTAATTTATTTAAAAATCTATTTTTTTTTAAATAAAGATCGACACAATCATAAATCACAAGTCACCAGAAATTTCAATAAAATTTGAGCCATTCATTCTTCATGTATGCTGCAGGAATCTTAGTGCTGCAAAGCAAATGGTATGAGCCCTTTTTTAAATGATATAAATGTAGTTATTCAATTTAGCTAGAGAAAGCAGTAGCCAGTGGATACCGTAATTCAGGTTTAAGTCTTGGAAGTAGCAAAATTATACTGGTAAGAATTGGTTTTTTAAGATTTGGAAATTCAGCACATGAAAAAAGATCGAAAAATAAAAGAAATGTCAGATTAAAAATCTAATGAATTTTTTCTAGCAAAAAATTAGTATTTTATGGTAAAAAGCATTAAAGCTAAGAAAAAAATTAAATTTATAGCTTGGAAAATTTTTTATATAATATTTTCATCATATATTGTTTTTTGTAACTAAATTTATTCTTTTTTAATTAAAATTGTTTGATAAAAAAATATTGCACAGAAATATACTCATAGAATTTTTTTTCATAGAAATTTTGAAGCAACTTTTATAGAAAAATATTAAAGAAAAACACTAATTTTTATTAAATTTAACAGATAAGAGAAGTTTTTTAGAAAAAATTTTAATTGTATTTACGCCTTATTATCTCTTGAAATAATTTTTTTTCAAATAAAAATTTTATGTTTTGTCGATTTAAGCGAAATTATTAATATTTTGTCAATTTATTGTCTATGAAAAATTTCCAGATATTATTATTCTGAAAAAAATTCTGGAAAATTGTAAATAATTTATTTTCATAAAATTTAAAAAATTTCCATGAAAATTATTCTATGAATTAAACATTCACCCTTTTTTGACATAAGAATATTATAACTTTTTCAGCTAATTCTAAAATGCTTGAATTGAAAAATGAAGGTAACTTAAGGTTGATGATCAATTCAAAATATCATTTCAATTCAAAAAGTTTATCTTTAGATATTAAAATAAATCTTTGATTTAATTTAAATAATTTTAATGTAATATGCTTTACATGCAATGTAGATTTAGAAAGTAAAAAAAAATTTAAAAACATTTTCTCAATCCAATGATAATCGATTTTAATATTTAAAACTATGTCTTAGACATGTTTTTATATATTATGAATCAGGAAAAAAAGATCTTATAGATTAAAAAATAAAGTAAAATCGAGTATGATAGATATGATACATGTTTACAGAGTTGAAGTTTCAGAAAAATGAGAAGAAATAGTTAGGTAGCAATTACACAGTGGAGTCGGGTATTCGATGAATCTTGATTCGAAACCCTTCGTGTACTCCTCGACCAGTCTGGTTACTAATGGAACAGAATGGCTCAGTCCTACTCCAACATATCTCTCAGCCAACTCAAAAAGTCGATTAGAGACTTTTAACAGTTTTAGTTTATCAAAGGCCTCATTATGTAATATGTCGGAGGGTGTATCATATTTTAGTTTAAGAATGAATCGAACTGCTGAGTTTTGAATAGCCTGAATTCTTTTTATGTTTGATTCTGAAAATAAGTTTAGACAGGGAAATGAATAGTCTAATATCGAGCCTATTAATGATTTGTAGAGATTACTTAATGTATAAGTTTTTAAGCCCCATTTTTTGTTTGATAATATTTTAATTAAATTTAATCTTGAGTTGCAGCGTTTTTTTATATCTTCAACCATAGTGTTAAAGGTTAATTTTGGGTCAAACTTAATGCCAAGAAATTTTACATTTTTTTGACTTTCCAGTTTATTCCCATATATCTCTAAGTTAAGATTTGAATTTTCCTTACTATACTTGGAAAATACCATATAGCAAGACTTCTCTAATGATAATTTCATTTTCCACTTGCAGAGCCATTTTTCTAGTTCTTTTAGATATTTGTTTATCTTATTTTCTAGATTACCCTTTTTTTTATAAATAAAAAAAGTCACTAGATCATCTGCAAATAAGAGAGAGTATTCACTATTAGTTTTATTTCTCTTTGGAATATCATTAATGAATATACTGAACAGAAGAGGACTAATTACTGAACCTTGGGGGACACCTGCAGTTATTAAATATTCATCACTTATATGACCATTTACATTCACTTTGAATGATCTGGAATCAAGAAATGATTTTATCCAGTGGATAAGATAGTCAGGCAAGTTCATTTTAATTAGTTTATAAATTAATCCGTCATGCCACACCCTATCAAAAGCTTTTGAGATATCAAAAAATAAGGCATTGACTTTTTTCTTTCTATTGAATGATTCAGAAATTTTTTGAATCAAGAAAATAAGATTGTCGGCGGTTCGTCTATATTTTCTGAAGCCTGATTGCTCTTGAATTAACAATGAATTCTTTTCTAGGTGATTATATATTCTAATGTAGATAATCCGCTCTAGGAGCTTACCAAGACAGCTTGTCATGCTTATTGGTCTATAGTTAGTTGGGTCATTTAATGGTGAAGATTTTTTAGGAATCATGGTTATGAAAGCTGTTTTCCATTCTTTGGGAATTCTAGCCTGAAGAATACTTCGGTTAAAGAGTTCCTTAATATCAAGAAGACAAGTTCGTGGTAAATTTTTTAACATGATATTTTGAATTTTGTCAGGTCCTGGTGCCCCTTCTCCTTTTAATTTCCTGATAGCTACATTGATCTCTTTTAGACTTATAGGTTCATTAATTATGAATGATTTGTGGCTTTTAAAGAAATTCGAGTTAAAATCAGTTATCTCGCTGTCTGTTTTATTATTAATTAAATCAGAATTGGGACTAAAAGTTAAGGACAAGAGTTCTCCAAAGAATTTTCCTTTTTCACTATCAGTGCTTAGTTCCTGATTATTTGCCAGTAAGGTTGGGATTAGTTTTGAACTTTTTTTTGATCTGAATTTATTTATTTTTTTCCAGAAAGGCCTGCTGGATAAGGGATTCTTGCCCATTTTATCGATAAAGTCAGACCAATTTTTGTCCCAAAATTTTTTTAAAGAGATTTTTAACTGAGAGGTTAGAAAGTTGAATTTTTGCTTTGCTAATTGGGAACGAGTACTTTGAAAATACCTCCTGGTTCTCCTGCGTTCTTTTATTAAGTTTACAATTTCATGCGGTAGGGTAGTTTTATATATTTTCCCTGACTGTAATGGGATGCTTTTATGGGCAGCACTTATTATTTTTTTTGAGATTATATTATTATAGTCGTCAACACTATCTGGATTTAAAATCGGAACACTAAGAATTTCTTGAAAATATGACCAATTTGCTTTTTTGAAATTTAACCTTCTTGAAATCAATTCGGAAGTCATAATATGCTCAATTGATATGCAAGCTTCAATAGGGAAATGATCACTTGTCATATCATGTTTTGACAAAACCCTAAAATCACTGATTTTGTCTAAGAGATCGGATGAGACTAAAAATATATCAAGTAATTCATAGTATTCTCTATTAAATATGCTAAAAGTGGGTGACTTGTCATTTATAGTTGACATATTTAACTTATTTATTATATTTTCTAAAATATTTCCATTTTCGTTTTGACCAAAACATCCTATTTGCTTGGACTTAGCGTTTAAATCACCGCCAAGAATAAAGTTTTTACAGTTTTTACTGATTTGTTCAAAAAGCTCAAAATTTAGAATCTTATTAGGTGGGTTGTATAGGCTAAAGATAAACAAGTAGTCATTTTTTATTTTTATTTTGATGCAAAGTAGCTCTGCTGAGAAGTTTTCAAATGATAAGTCTTGAGCAAAATCGAGTCCCTCCTTAACTAAAATTGCTACACCGCCTCCATATTTATTTCTAGGTTTGATTATTGTTAGGTAATTTTTGTAGTTCAAAAAAATATTTTCTTCATTTGCATCTATTTTTATTTCATTTAGCAACATAATATCTGGGGAATTCTGAGACAAAAAATTTTGCAATAGTAACACTCTACTGGGAAGATGAGAACAGTTCCAATGTGTAATTACTAACCTTTTTTTTGAAAAAGTTGTTGATTTTTTTTTGTTCATTTTTATTTTGTGATGCTGATTGAGCCGTAGATCTATGGATTGAATGAGTGACTTTCTACGTAGGTTTGACTGCGAAAGAAAATCTCCTGCTTTTGTTTTTTTCATCTATTTTTGACTGCTGTATTTGAGTTTTTTTCGGGTTTTGTTTAGGATGTTCGTTTTGTAGTGAGAGTTGTGTATTGACTTGTTTTTGATCAGTTTTTGTCTTTGAAATTGGAATTTTTGTGATTTCATTTTTATGTTCTGTTTGCTTAGTTGTATTTGGAATACCTGAGTTACCATTGTTTTGGATATTAACATTATATTGCAAATTCTCAAAACCATGTCCGATACTTAGGCGGCCATTTTTCGAGTTGGTATCGTCAGTTACCGATTTATCAAGTGCATCAATGTTACGCTTGTAACTTGTATTATCACAAGTTATCATTTTGTTCACTTCAGCAAACGACTTCTCGATTTCCTCGTTAGAGAAGAAACCAGATAGAGGATTTTCGTTTGTTTTTTGGAAGATTACTTCAGCTCCTTCACGATCAAGGTCATCTTCTGTGTTCATTTTGTCAAAATCACCGTCACGGATCATGTTTGCTGTAGTGTGTTCTTCGGTTGAGTGTCCTTTTTTTTGACAAATTCGGCAAACCAGTGAAGAGCGTTCTCTATAAGTAGGACAATCAGCCTTAACATGGCCAAACTGATTGCAGCATTTGCATAAAATTGGATCACCGACTTTAAAGACAAATGCCTCTTCCCCATCGATTGTTTTGATGCCAATTATTTTTTGCTTTGTTTCATTTGAAATGGCAGTCTCTTTGACAATGACATGGACAATTCCAGAATCGATATGACTCATTTCAGGTTCTTTGCATTTAACACGAGTTATACGAATAATATCGTCTAATTTTAGACCAGATTTTAGGAAGTGTGATTCGATACATTTGTCTTCTACATTTGGTGGAAGATGAAGAACTTTAAAAAGACAAGTGTCAGTTAAAACATTAGGGTCTAAAATTCTGACTGAAACTGATTTGATGTCGATTTCTTGGTTGAAAAGTTTTTTGGCGTCAAATTCTCCGCTAAAAGTAACTAGCCAAGTTGAATTTGAGCGGTAGGGGCTAATTGAATTGATTGAGTCAAGATCTGAAGCGTTCAAAGGTTTTTTAAGACCATTGAAAATGTCGAGACGAGTTGGTACGACATTTTTTGGGACTCTTATCTTGATTGTATTGGTTAATTCACGTTTTTTTTTGCTTCTGAGTCCTTGTGGGAACCCTGAAAGTGATTGAGTGAAGTAATGGACTTGTCCAGGTCCATTTGAGTGATTCATCATTTTTGAATTTTCAAATAAAATGAGTCACGTGATTAAAAGTTTCAAAATTTCAAATTTTCAAAATTTATGAAAAAAAAAAAATGACCAAAAAATCTTTATTTTATTGAGATGAATTAGAGAATTTCCGAGTTAATTATCAACTTTATTTTTACAAAACTTAAAAACTCTAAGTAGATATAACTGTGGTGTTAAAATGTTTTAATTATTTGTTCTAGTCCTCTCACTAATTCAAATTGCTTTTTTCTTACCAATTTTTTGTTTCAATTTAATATTTTATTGAAAAATTCTAAAAAAATCTTTCAGGATTTTTGTATAATTATATTCAAAATATTATATGATCCTTTCTTATTTTTCAAACTGTTTAACCTCTGAAGACATGTATTCGATAAACTTCCATAAAATTCTATTAGCTTAGAAAACCCAATGGTTTTGAGATTTAAAATAGCCCGTTTTGTATTTTTCGTATCTTTCATAGAAAAAATCATTTTACTTCCATTTAAACATTTTGAAACCTTTTTTCATGTGATTATTTATTCCTTTGGTCGCAAAATACACTTCTGAATAGTTTTCACTGGAATAGACATGCTTACTTTTTCTGTACCAGCGATTTGTTTTAAAAACTCCAAAAATTTCAAAGAGCTATCAATTAAAATTTTTTTGATTCCTCTGAATGGAACAAAGAAAATAATTTGATGTTGCATTTCACTACAGTTTCTATATTGTAGTAATAAAATAAAATTTTAATTTTATGATTAAAACAAATCTTAAAATTACATACAATATATTTGATATTACTCTTCACTACAGTTTCTGTATTGTAGTAATAAAAAGATTTTTTTTCCTTATTTTTATGTCTAAACACAACCTTAAACTAACATATAACATCTTTGAAGAGAAAATAAAAAAACAAAAATTGTATATCATTAAGCGAAATGGAAAAATAAATTGCTGGTCTTGTCTGCTGCATTGTCGCACAAAGGATTTTCTACGGTTAGTGTCAGTTTTACCAAGCAACTCTGTTTGATCATACTTGAGTGAACGTTTCTTTTACATAAATGTATTTCAATATTTCACATTTATAAAAGGGATATTCCTGGATAGTACCACGTGTCAAAAATTATTTGAATTATATTTATTTATGTTCCTCTGCTGTTCCATACCCAAGGGTAATTATTTTCATTAAATAGTTTTTCTTGATCAGGTTTAAAAAGCAAAAAAAGAATTTAATCCAGAAAACAAACAAGGAAATCAATTTCTTAATTATCAGACATGGCAGTTATTTATCATTTTTCTATTTATAGTTTGTTTGGTCATATACTACAAACAGTAACGATTAAACAAACAAATCATTCCTTTTCTACTTTTGAAAATTCTCGTTAAAGTGGCAATCTAATTATATGATTGTTACACAACAGTGTCTTGTTACATATTTGCCATAAGTCGATTTATTTTTTTTGCAGCTCTTTTTCATTTTTAGTAGGGATAAATTCTTGAACATTACTTATAGTAAATTTTTTCAAAAATAATTTTTGGAAAAAAGTAGCAATTGTAATGGCACACCTGTTTTATTTAATTTTCATTATGTATTTAAAAACCATACGTTCAAAAGATAGTTTTTATTTAAAAATCTAAAAACTAATTTAACTTTTTATTTATATAATCTAAAATTTTTAATTAAATTATAAAATCTTAACATAAAATTTAAAACTTAATTTTTTTACGTGACCTTTGTATATTCTGAATATTAAGATTATTAGCTAAGGGATTTTAATTTATTTATCACATTCTTTGTCAACTCCAATTTTTTATTTAATGAAATTCAGCAAACAACAAATATTATTAAAAATTAAGCATATATTTAATATTTAAATTTTTTGTTTTGAAAATTTTATACAAAATTTAGAGATTTCAACTATTTGAAACCTCTCAAACTTAAAACTAAAGTGCTCTAGATTTTGAAAAACACGAAATCAAACCTTATATTTCGAGTATTTTACTGCGCTTTATCTCGATCTGAAATTCTTATTTATAACGTATTGCCATTCAAGAGGTGTTGGAAATAGAGTTTTTGGTTTGGATCCACCGTGATGATATTTTTATAAGGCACACAAATTAATATTCAATCTTTCAAGAAATTTTAAGTAGCTTTTTTGATTGCCTTCAAAGAATCAGAAACTTTTATAAACATGCCAAAACTAAACACAATAAAAAATTCACTGAATTGTTTAGACATCTAGCCAATATATATATATATTCTTGATGAATTTCAACGGCAGTATGACAAAATATAGAAAGACAAAACGTAGAAAACGATTTTTTATTGGATAATATATTTATTTATTTATTTATTGAATTGAATTAACCTCCTTTAAGGAGAAGTAAAAGAAAATAAAAATAAAATTTTTTTTTTTTTTTTTTTTTTTGTGTTTTTGTGTTTTTTAAAAAATGAAAAATTATTACCTAAAAATAAAATTACAAAAATAAAAAAGGAACATTAGTTCGAAAATAGAAAAAGGCATGAAAGTTAGAAAGCAAGATAACTTGGACCAAAATTCATGAATTTCTTTTATTTTGAATTAGCTCATTTAGGAGAGTTCTGTAATGTTTTAATTTTAAATTGCATAGACATAACCAAATTGAATCAGATATACCATCATTAGGAATCAGATTAATCTTAAGATTTTCTTTAAGTTGGTTTATATTTACTGAAATTTTTGAGGAGTCAATTTTAAAGTACTTGGAAATAAGTACTAAGTCGGAGGAAAAAGATTTATTAGAGGGGGGGTCACTTAGCATATATTTTAAAAATTGTGATAATAGATAATTATATTTAATTGTATCAATAAAAGTTAGTTTTGAAAATAGATAAAGTTCATCAAAGTTGAATAATTTTAGTACTTTTAAGACTCGTGACATGTGACAGTAGGCTTTTAAACCAAACATTTGTCTAATTAAGTTGTTTTGTAATTTATTTATTGAATCCTTTGTGGTCGAATTAAGAGTAAGAGCCTCAAGACCATATGCCATATGGTCTTATCTAAATTCACGGTGAATTTAGATAAGCAAAATGTTTTGTATATAAATGATTTGAATTTAGGTGAAGAGGTAGGACTATTTTTAGGCAGAAGATATGAAATTCCAAAAAAGCTGCTCTGAACTTTTTTAAAATTTATAACTGCCTGTGTGTTAAGGTCAAGATTAGAATCTATAATGAATCCTAAGTATTCTTACTGATTTGCTTCTTCAAGTTCGGATCCATTAAGGTGAAATACCGACTTAAATAATTGAATGCCAAAGTTAACAACTTTTGTTTTATTAGGGTTAAATTTTATTCTCCATTTATTCCCATAAGATCCACAAATATCCAAAAGCATTTGTAGATGGGAGTCAACTGGGCTTATTAAGATTATATCATTTGCGTAGACAATTATAGAAACATTAAGATTTTTATAAAGAGCTCCAAGCTCATTGTTAAGGCATTCTATTATAAGATCATCAATATATATGTTGAAAAAAAAAGAAGATAAAATAGCTCCTTGTTTTACACCAGTTTCAATTTTAAAGGGTTTAGTTGTTAGATTATTTGGAAGAGATAAAACAGCTAGTGCTGAGTTATAATAAATCCTAAGCAATACCCAGTAGGAAGTATGCAGTCTCTTTAATATTTTATAGAATAAGCCATCACGCCATATTTTGTCAAAGGCCTTTTCTGCATCTAAAGATGCTATCCTACATCCAGAGCCTTTTTGATGTAGTTAAGAGTTGTTTCTTTTAATACAAAAATGGCATGGTTACATGAGGTTTTTTTCTTAAAACCAAATTGGTTATTACTAACTTTGTAAAGATCAGGGGAGTTAATTAGAATAAGTTTTTCTAGGATTTGAGCAAAGCAGTTTGAAATAGAAATAGGTCTTATATTGTTTAGATCATAGCTGTTTTTTAAATTGTCTTTTAGAATAGGATTAATTTTTGAAGTATTAAGATTTTTTGGGATCTTATTGAATAGTAGAAGTTGGTTGAAGAATTCAAGTAGAATTTCATAAAAGCCAACAAAATTTACATTTTTTAAAAGGTTATAGGAGATTTTGTCAAAACCAGTTACTTTTGAGTTATCAAATTCTGATATTATTTTCTTTAGTTGAGACAGTTCAAAAAAAGGCAGAGTATCAGGACGTTCACAATAGTTCACAAATGTTTCATTCACATGTTTTTTAATATTTAGCTGATCACTTGAGAGAGAGGATTCATCCTCTTTGAATAAATTTAAGAAGTGAGAAAAGAGTTTATCCGGTGGGAGGGTTATTTCTTTTCTAACATTTCTTTTATTTTTAGACTGTGCAAGTCTTTTCCAAAATCTATTCCTATCTTTTAAAGAGAAAAGACTTTCTATTTTAGCTTGCTCTTTTAATTCATTTAGATAAATTTGCTGTCGTTGAGCTCTTCTAAATTCTTTCTTTAATTGTCTTCTTTTAGGTTCAAGGGAGGGATCCGTTTTTATTTTTTGATTTAAGTCAATTAACTTATCTTTTATCAATTTTAGTTCCTTATTGAACCAATTGTTTTTCTTTGGCTTCTTAGCTAAATTGGAGGAAAAGTAAATATTTTGATAGTCTAATGCTTCATTTGAGGCTTTAGAGATTGAGTCACAAATTGATTTATAAAAGAGATCAACATGCTCTTATGCATTTAAAATAGGTTTAATATAATATAGAATTTACCTGGAAAAAAAAATGTAGAAAAAAAAAATGTAGAATTTACCTGGAAAAAAAAATGTAGAAAAAAAAATGTAGAATTTACCTGGAAAAAAAAACGTAGAAAAAAAAATAGTCTAATTAATTTTATTTCAATTTTTTTCTTTGTCAATTAGGAAATTATTTCCTAAACCTTCTAAAAATGCTTCAATATTCTCACTTTTATAATCTGTCACTAATTAATACAAAGTAAAAGTCTCAAATATATTACTATAATAATATAATTAAAATTTTCTACATTTTTTTACATATAGTACTATTCTATATTTAGTCTTTCTATATTATGTGATGTCTTTATTATGTCTTTCTATATTTTGGAGAAAATTCTACATTTTGTCTTTCTACATTTTGTCTTCCTCCCATTTCAACATTTTATAAAAATTCTATTTCTTATAAAAAACTCTAAACGAGATATTTTTACCAGATTATACGATAATTGTTTTAAAAGTAGATCAAATATTTCCAGGGACCTTTAACTGATTAATCCTTTAACCTCTAGAACCTAAAACTGATCATTCTTTTAAACTGAACAATATTTTCAACTGATTTCTTTACAAATAGATCATAGCTCAGTCTTATTTATTGCGACAATATATGACATGTTATCTCTATACAAATAGATTAGCAGCACAGTATTATTAACTCTGACAATAAATTGGCTATCATTTCTGTTTGACAGATTTTTTGCAATATTATCGGTGCCTTTTTTATAGCCATACATATATGGACAAAAATTTTTCATATGAAATAACCAGTTTTGGTATTTAATCAATTAAGTGATTTGCAAGTATTGTGATAACGCAATAAATTTGAAATTTTTACTTGTAAAAGTAATTTACAAAATTTTATGTTTCACACTTCATGTAATTTTTCGTATAAGATGCTATATTATAGGACGATATTTACCAAAAATATATGTAAATTTACCAAAAAAAAGTTTTATTTGTAATATAAAAAACTTTTTATTCCATTCTTGAGTGACTCAAATTGTGAATCGAATGGAATAGTTTATATAATTAAATGTAAAAAATGTAAATTATTTTATATAGGTGAATCATCTAGAAAAGCCAAAATAAGAATATTAGATCATTTATATTCAATTAGGAAATTTAAAAAGGATATTAGAAAATCTCTAAGTAATTTTAATTCATGTTCAGAAGTATCTATTCACTTTAATAAAATAAATCATGTTGAAGATGATTTTTCATTTTCTATATAGTTAAATCTGACCTGAAACAAGACATTATTCGAAAATCAACTGAAACTGACCTTATAAACCTCTTCTTAAAATTTGATATACCTATTATGAACAAAAAAAATTGCTAAAATTGAAAATATAAAAACTTTAAGTTTTTCATAAAAAAACTATTCATCTTTAATTTTTGTTAACTTTGATTTTTTGAATTGTATAAAAATTTATTCTAAATTTAAATATTAAATTTCAATTATGAAAATTCGACATTAATTTTACATTAATTTCAAAATCTATTTTTTGTATATTAAAAAAATTTTTTTTTTCTAATTATATATATTTCTAATAAATTAATAATAATTTGAGAAGCAATTATTTCTATTACATAAAATATTCCTCTTTATCTTTTTATTTTTTATTTCTTTTATTAAATTGTATTCTTTATTTCAGTCTTTAAACCTGAAGAAGGCCATTTGGTCGAAACGCGTCGTGACAAATTCTTTATTTTTATTCGATAGTTTTTTAAAATAAATATTTTTTTAAAAAATAATCGTTTTTTGTAATTATTCTTTATTTAATACAAGATACTATATATTTGTAAGATGAGGTTAAAATTTCGTTTACTTTTTTTAATACAAGTGATTTATCTAAAGACAAGGTTGAAAATCCATGAGCTTTGATTCTTTAATTGGAATGACATGCCAGAAGATCAACATCTGAAGCATACAGTCTAAAGAAAACCTTTTTTACACAACGATGATTCACAGACAATAGAAGATATTAAAACATGCCATTAAATGAATTTTATATGATAAGAAGGTATATTGAAATGAAAAATTAGCGTTTAATTCTTTAGATTAAAAAACTCATAAAATAATCCTACAACTATAATTTGTGAGGTGTTTTATTATCACCATTTTAAGAAATTAAAACTTTATCTTTTTAAAAAATCAAACAATTTCATTGATATGCTGTTGCAAACAACTTTTTGCAAAATTAATTTAGTTTGTGAATAAAGAAGAACATTGTTAACTTCATAGCATAGAGAATTCCAACTGTTGGATGGGTGTTATTTCTACATTAGGCATTTTTAGAACCAAACAAAAAATTTTACAATTTTGAATTACCTTTAAAAATTATCAACATTATTTATATCAAAACCTAAAAATGTTATAAATTTTTAATACTCTATATAAATTGATTAGGCATTTTTTAGTCCCAAGAATAAAATTTATAACCTTTTTAGACCCTCTTTATAACCTTTTAAATCCTCTTTTATAATTCTTTATATCATTTTTAATACTCTATAAATTGATAATATTTTTACATTCTCATTATAAATTTATATCATTTTTGAATCCTCTATAAAAATTGATATTTAAATTCAACCTAAGTATAAATTAAGATATAACGACATCAATTCCTGGGTATAAATTAAAATATAACGACATCAATTCCTGGGTGTAAATAAAGATATAACGTCAACTTCCTTCATCTCACATAAATAAACACGACTGTATGGAATAATATATTTTAGAAATGATTTATTTGAATTTTATCTATTTGTGAATTAATTAAGAATAAAAATTTGTAAAATAATACTTTGAAAGAACCTTACCGGTTTTCCATTGAAATTGTGCCCCCTTTTTTAAGTTACAAAAGCAATAAAAAATGTGACAAAAATGGTATCATTTAAGAGCTTTTTTTATTCATTTTTGTTTTCTAAATTTTTTTTAACAAAAAGTTACTTCCATTTTGACCAAATTAAAAAATCAAAAAATTTAAAAATCTTTTCAAATCTAACATAACTTTTTTTCTTGAATATATTTTTCTAAGAAAAATTTTACTTTTTATTTTATCTTATTCTCTTACACTCCTTTGAATAAAAAATATTTTCCATAAGCTATTTGTGTCTCTTTTAAATATAGTTTAATTAGCTTTTATTATTTTATGGCTTTAAGATTTTAAGGGAATTGGCTTTCGAATGCACATCAACGCATTAAGCTAAAGTTTTACTTTTTTTAAAGGATTTGAATGTAAAGTAAACGACACTAATTCATTAGAGATATTTAAAAATATTTTTATTTTAATTTTAAAAAAAACATCAGACTGAGTAGTCTAAAATAATAGATGTGAAAAATACTATTTTGGAGTCATTTTTAATTTAGTAGGAGTAAAATAATCATAGTTAGGAGTTATTTCAAACGAGAACGGTTTAAAAAAAATAAAAGAGGAGTAAAAATTGCATTATTTTTACTATTTGTGTGTAAAAATATGCTGAATAATTTGTATTTATTTTACTCCAAAATAAACCATTAACTCGGAAAAATTGAAAAAGAATATCATTTTTACTCTTTCTTCTCCGTTATTTCGTATTTAAAGTCCATTTTTTAAAACTGTATAAGAGCTAATATTATCTAATATATCTATTGGAATTTTTTTAAGCAGCTACATTTATATTTGGTGGATATCAATTATATTGATCATTAAAATTTTTTTAAAAAAACGTTTTAAAGGCTAAATTAAAATATTTTTGAATATCTCTAATGAATTAGTGTCGTTTACTTAACATTCAAATCCTATAAAAAAAGTAAAACTTTAGCTTAATGCGTTGATGTGCATTCGAAAGCCAATTCCCTTAAAATCTTAAAGCCATAAAATAATAAAAGCTAATTAAACTATATTTAAAAGAGACACAAATAGCTTATGGGAAATATTTTTTATTCAAAGGAGTGTAAGAGAATAAGATAAAATAAAAAGTAAAATTTTTCTTAGAAAAATATATTCAAGAAAAAAAGTTATGTTAGATTTGAAAAGATTTTTAAATTTTTTGATTTTTTAATTTGGTCAAAATGGAAGTAACTTTTTGTTAAAAAAAATTTAGAAAACAAAAATGAAAAAAAAAGCTCTTAAATGATATCATTTTTGTCACATTTTTTATTGTTTTTGTAACTTAAAAAAGGGGGCACAATTTCAATGGAAAACCGGTAGGGTTCTTTATGCTCAGATTGTATAATTGTAAAAGATCATTTACTTTTGAGTGGTGAAAACCAAAGTAAAAGGATTTTTCCTCTTCATAAAAAGCAGGAAAACAGCATTTATAACCATCAAAAGTGTGTCAATAAAAGAAATTGTTCAACTTAAAATGATTTTTTCAATATTTTTATAGAAAATATTTTAATTTAACAAATAAATATTGAAAATTTTAAAATGAGTTTCTCAATATTTTTATAAAAAAATTTTAAAGGTTTCATATAATCGTCCCAAATTAACTTCTCTTATTGTTATCTTCAAAATATCAGGTTAAATTACAATAGTTTAGTACTTCCAAAGAAGTCTGCTTTCAATAAAATAAATTTAATTATATGGTGATCCTTAATAAAAGACTATTTTTAATAGTATTCTATACGGAAAGGCATATTACTTTTATCTTCTACAATAGATTTTCCTTTTTTAAGTATCAATAAAAAGTTTTTGAAACAGAAATGCAACCACTGCACATTTTTAATATTGAATAATATTTGTATACCATTAAAAGCTTTTTTAAAAAATTTTTAGAACAAAATATTTTATAATATTATGGAAAAATATTTCTGTAGATTATTAAATTTTTATGATAAAAATTATATTTCTATCGCTTTGAAAATTTCTCATTTTTAGAAAAAACCTTTCTTTTTGCATACTTCTTAGTTCGAGTATCTTCTGTAGGTCTTCGCATGGCAATACGCGATTCAAAATGGGAGGAACTTCTTTGTCTCTGTTTTGGCTTTGGAAAGTTGAATGCTGCTTCAATATCACTGTTGTAGAAATCAGCATGGTATTTTGAATCCAACCGGCCTAGGACGATCGGTTGGACGACGGGCTCAGTTACGAAAGCAAACAATCTTTCTATAATTTATATAAATATTTTATCTACAGGACTATATAGTCCTGTATATACTTTATCCATAGGACTATATCCATTATCACAATATAGTTGTTCATCAAAAATACTTGATTTCTTAACCGTTCTTCTTTCAAAAGAAATTGATTTTTTGTGAAAATTAAAATCGTAAGGAGAATGTGAATTCTTTAGAACTTCAGATTGATTAATAGGATTCTTTACAGAAAAGTAATTCATACGTTCTTGTATATGCTCCATTCTGTCAACGATCAATGGACTTTTCTGATTTTTAAAATTATTTATAAAACCATTTCCTATTCTGTAATTTTGGTATTCTGAGAGGTTGGTTGTTCTATTGGATATTTTGTTGGCATTATTGGCATTACTTGATAAATTGTTAGTATTATATACATTGCTGTTGGAATTCTGTGAAATATTTGTATTATTAAGAGATGTTGTCAAACTTCCTCCACGCGTGTTTGAAAAATTAAATTGAAGATCTGAAGATTGTCTTATTATATTCTTAATTTTTTGAGAAAAATCTGTAGTTGCTTTATATCTATCTATATATCCATCCCTTGAAAAAGTTGCTCCTGGCATATTATTTTGATAATTAATTTCATTTGATTCTGTGTTTAATGAAAATTCTGGTGTTTTATTTCCTTCTGGTGTTTTATTTACATCTACGTTTGAATCTGATATATTTGAATTTCCTTCTACTTTTGAATCTGAAATATTTGATTGTCTGTTCGATTCTGAAATACAGTATGTCACAAAAAGTTAGAATCAAACTGAAAAAAATAAAAATATTATTTTTTTGCAATTAAAAAAATAGTTAATTATGAATTTTTATTCTTGAATTAGGTATTAAATTAAAGCTCATTTTTTCTAATTTTTAATCAATTATAACACTTACACTTAAAAATAATAATCTCATAATTAATTTACTTCAAAAAAAAGTAACTATCTTTTAAATAAAAAGAATTGGCACAAAAAGTTAGAATCAAACTTTTTTATCGAAATAAAAATCGGATATCCGATGATTTGTGTATAATTAGAAATCTTTTTTGGATAAACTTAATTAAATGTATTTAATATTTTTGTATAATTAGAATTTTTTTTTTTTTTTTTTTTTAAACTTAAAATTCTTTCTCTGTCCATGGGACTTAAAATTCAATAAATAAATAAAATATCCGATGCTTTGTATAATTTTTTTACCGAATTTGCTAAAAAACTTAATTAATTTGATTTGAGACCATGCTTGCCAATAAATGCGCAATTCTATTTCTTGAAATTTCTTCCTCTGTTATAGAACTTACAAACCCTTGAAAAAATCTATTTATAATTAACTGACTTGTTCCAAGTTCTTCTTTTAGATTCCCAAAGAATATTATTTCATTTCCAAATTCTATATTTGCTTGATTTGGTAGAATTTTGAATTTATCAATCGTTACTCCATCAACTTTCAGTGGACCATTTCTACGAACTAAAAGCCATACTTTTTCCAATTGTGAATAGAAAAATGTTGCAAATGCCTGGGTGCTATACAAATTAAATGCTTCCAAACTTGTTCTTCCGATATTATTTCCAGTTCCCAATTTTATGGTATAATTTTTACTCATGGGGGGGAATAAAAATTTCTAATATAAAAAAATACGATTGTAAAAATATAAAAAAATATCTCTTTTAAGAAAGTTGTAAATCTTTTAATAGAATATCTTTAAAAAGAGTATTTTAAATTTTTTATTTTTTATATTTTACTTTTTTACTTTAAATGATAAGCAAATTTAAATATCCCAAGGCATCAAATCAGTTAAATTTAAAACTTCAAAATCAATCAAATTTTTGAAAAACAAACAATTTATTTCAAAACTATCAAAACACATTTTATTAGGAAAAAAATATTTTATTGGAAAGAAATTTTATTGGAAAATTATCAAAATACATTTTATTGGGAAATAACATTTTATTGGAAAGAATTTTTTTAAAAATAAATTTGATAATTGATTTTTTAATATTCATTTATTGATTAAATCTGAAACTGAAATTCTCATATATTTGGTTGTTTTGTTTATTATGATTGTTCATATTGATTTTTTCTGAATTTTTTTAATTTGCCTTTTTAGGAAAGCATTTTAAATTTTTTCTTATTGTGGTTCTCCTAATTATAATCACATTTTTTTAAAATATACATTAAATTTATAATTCCATCAGTTTTAATATAAAAAGTCCTTTCTCAACATTCGTTTGTTATAGAACTTTTTGATGCAATCTTTAGAAGTTGTTTTTAAAATATTTTGGAACTCAGATGTTGTTTTTGACAAAAAAATCGCATGTTAAGATTTTGATTTTTTACAACAAAAATCGCATGTTAAGATTTTGATTTTTTACAAACAAATGTGAGTGTTTTTAACAAAAAAACGAGTAATTTTAACAAAAAATATGAGTGTTTTTAACATAATAATATTTCTGGTTTTTTGAACAAAATAATTCGAATTTTAGATCTTAAATTCACGAATAGATGTGTTTTGAGTTGTTTTTTAACAAATGTTTGTAATGGTTTTATGTATTTCATTTCGAGAAACGTTAGAATATCATATATTGGTTACATTATAGAATCAGTACTGATCTATCAAATTTTTAATTAGCAATAGATGACGTAATATTTGGCTAATTCGAATGTAAAAATGGTTGAAAAATAAAGTGTTAAAAGACTAAATCTTTGATAAATGTCTATATTTTGTTGGTTTGAATACGTTAAGAAAAATTTAGTGGTTTAAAAATTTATTTTTCAACCATTTTTACATTCTAATTAGCCAAATATTACGTCATATATTACTGATTAAAAATTTGATAGATCAGTACTGATTCTATACTGTAACCAATATATTTGTTAAAACAATGGGATTGAATTGAATACGATTTGTTTGAAATTCATTATAATGTGTAAAATTGAAATAATTTTTATTAAATTTCCTAATTTGGAAATTTTTTTTTTTTTAAATTCATTATAATGTGTAAAATTGAATACAATTTTTAATTAAATTCATTATAATGTGTAAAATTGAATACAATTTTTAATTAAATTCATTATAATGTGTAAAATTGAATACAATTTTTAATTAAATTCATTATACAGTACTTTTCTGAAATAAGTTGACAGTTTTTTGAGCACTGCGCAAGCAGCTCTAGAGCATTGCTTAAGCACTTGCGCTAGTGTGCTTAAGCTTCTCTAGAGCATCGCTTAAACACTTGCGCTTTTGTGCTTAAGCAGCTCTAGAGCATGCTCTAAAACATTAATTCTTTCTCTTGCGCATGCGCAAGCGTTTTCAGTCAATTACTACAAAAATTAACATAATTAATTCAAATATATTTTTTGCTCATGCGCTTGCTCTTGAACATTTTTTTTTGTTCTAGCGCAGCGCTTGAGCACTTGCTCAAGCGCTGCTTAAGCAACCTAGCGCATCTGTAGAGCATGTGCTCAAGCGCTGCTTAAGCAACCTAGGGCATCTGTAGAGCATGTGCTCAAGCGCTGCTTAAGCAACCTAGCGCCGCTCTTGAGTATTTGCTTAAGCAGGCTGTCAACTTATTTCAGAAACGTACTGTAATGTGTAAAATTGAAATAATTTTTTTTTAATTTCCCAATTTATTTATTTATTTGTTATTTATTTGTTTTCTGTACCGAGCTAGAGCTCCTTCAGAATAAATTAAAAAAAAAAAAAATAAAAATAAAATTAAAGTTAATAAAATGAGATAAAAATTAAAAAAAAAGTAAAATAAGCTAAATAAATGAAATTTCAGAAGACATGATTTGGAATAGATTGTTACATGTGTTACAGCTTTTATTTATTTTTTTTTTTTGATATGTAGTGAGTTAGGTAAAAATCTTTTTTTTTTTTTTTTTTTTTTTAATATATTATAAGTCAGGAAAAAAAGAAGAAATTACTAGGTAGCAATTACACAATGGAGTTGGATATTCGATATATCTTGATCCGAAACCTTCTCTGTATTCTTCCACTAGTCTGACGACCAGTGGAACAGAATGACTCAATCCTGCCCTGACATATCTCTCACTCAACTCAAAAAGTCTATTTGAAATTGTTTCGAGATTAAGTTTATTGAAGGCCTCTTGGTGTATAATATTGGAGGGGGTATCATATTTTAGCTTCAAAATAGATCGAACTGCTGAATTTTGAATAACTTGTATTTTTTTGATGTTAGTTTCTGAGAATGAATTTAAACAAGGAAAAGAATAATCCAAAATTGATCCTATTAAGGATTTGTAAAGATTACCTAATGTTTTGGGTTTTAGACCCCATTTTTTATTTGAAAGATATTTTATTAAGTTAAGCCTTGAATTACAACGCTCTTTTAATTCATCCACCATTGGACTAAAAGTAAGTTTTGAATCTAATGTTATTCCTAAGAATTTAACTTTTTCCTCTTTATTTAAATTACTATTATTAATTTTAAGGTCAAGATTAAATTTAACTTTAGTTTTTTTCTCAAAGATCATATAACATGATTTCTCAATAGAATTTTCATTTTCCATTTGAAAAGCCATATTTCAACTTCTTTTAGATACTTATTAATCACTTTTTCAAGATTTCCTATCTTTTTAAAAGTAAAAAAGGTAGCCAAATCATCTGCAAAAAGAAGAGAGTATTGGCAGTTTGTTTTGTTTCTTTTTGGTATATCATTTATAAAAATGCTAAAAAGAAGCGGACTAATTACTGACCCTTGTGGAACTCCTGCTTTAATAGGGTATTGATCACTTAGATGACCATTTATATTTACTTTAAAAGATCTTAAGTGCAGAAATGATCTTATCCAGTAGATAAGATAAGGTGGTAGATTTATTTTTATTAGCTTGTAAATTAGTCCATCATGCCAAACTCTATCGAAAGCTTTAGAAATGTCAAAATATAGACAACATACCCTCTTCTTTCTATTAAAGGACTCTGAAACTTTTTGAATAAGAAAGTAAAGATTATCTGCAGTGCGTCTATGTTTTCTAAATCCTGATTGTTCTTGAATAAGTAGACTATTGTTCTCTAGAAAATTATATATTCTTGTGAAGATGATGCGTTCAAGTAACTTTCCAAGGCAACTTGTCATACTAATTGGACGATAGTTATTAGGATCTTGGGTGGGAGATGTTTTCTTGGGGATCATGGTTATACTTGCTATTTTCCAAGCTTTTGGCACTTGACCTAGTTCCAAACTCCTGTTAAAAAGAATACTTAGTTCAATTAAAGTTTCTTTAGGTAAATTTTTTAACATTAGGTTGTGGATTTGATCTAATCCAGAGCCTGCTTCTTCTTTTAATTTTTTTAAAGCATTTCTTATTTCCAAAAGAGTAATAGGCTCGTCCAAGTTATTTTGTACCTTATTTTTTAAGAAATCTGTAATGGTTTGTGATATTTCAGAACTATCCTCTGATTCAACAAGATCTAGATGAGGACTAAAAGTTGAGGCCAAGATATTTCCAAAGATTTTTCCTTTATCTATATCTGTCTTAAACTCAACACCATCTTTGAGTAATGATGGTATCTGTTTTGAACATTTCTTAGATCTGAACTTATTTATTTTTTTCCAGAAAGGCCTGCTTGATAAAGTATTCTTTCCCATTTTATTTATAAAATCTTGCCAGTTTTGGTTCCAAAATTCTTTAAGAGCTAGACGTAACTCAGATGTAAGCTTATTAAAAATTATCTTTGAAGAAGGACACCTGGTTTTTTGGAAAAATCTTCTAATTTTTCTTCGTTCTTTTATTAATAAGACAATGTTTTTTGGTAAGCTTGATTTAAAAGACTTTTGAGTGTAAGCTGGAATACTTTTTTGGGCAGCATTAACGATCTTTTCTGAAATGTGTTTATTTATGTCATCAATGTTTGTAAAAGAACTTATATGTTGATTTGTTGACTTCAGTAAATTTCGGTAAAGTCCCCAATTTGCTTTTTTAAAATTAAGACTAGTTTTCAAGGGTTCAACTGTAATTAAATATTCAGCTGATATACATGTTTGAATTGGAAAGTGATCACTTAACATATCATGGTCTATAAGAACTTTGAAGTCAAGGACCTTATCCGATAGTGATGACGGTATTAGGAATAGATCAAGGACTTCAAAGTGATCAGTTTTAAATCTATTATATGTTGGTGTTATGTCATTGATTGCAGAAAGATTGAGCTTGCTAAAAATTTCCTCCAAGATTAAACCATTTTCATTTTCTCCCAAACAACCTAAACTTTTAGATTTCGCATTGAAATCACCCCCTATTATAAATTTTCCACATCTACTTGAGATTTCTAAGAAAAGTTTAAAAGGAAGTACAGTATTTGGTGGATTATAAAGGCTAAAAATAAAAAATTGAGTATTTTTTAGATACACTTTAATACAAAGAAGCTCTGCACTAAACTCATCAAATGAGTAATCTTGTTTAAATTCAATACCGTCTCTTACCAACATAGCTATTCCTCCACCATATCTATTTCGGGCCTTAACTAATGAAGTGTAATCTTTAAAATTAAAGTAAAAGTTCGAATCATTCGTGTTTATTTTTATTTCATTTAGGAGAAGTATGTCAGGACATTTTTGAGTTAAAAATTCTTCTAAAAGTTGAATCCTACTTGGTAAATGGAAACAATTCCAGTGTGTAATTACTAACCTTGTTTTATTAAGTGGTTTTGTTCTTGAAATAGATTTATTTGTCTTCTTGTTCATTCCTTCCAACACGTTTCTCCTGCTCCATTATTTGAACTCTTCTCACTGTTATTGCTTGGTTTTGCTACCAGATCTGCTGTTTGTTTTTGTTGGTCAAACGAGCTTGAATTTGTCTCATTGTGTACGGGCAGAGTGATCTGTGAAGAGTACTTGCTGTTCCCATCTTCTATTTCAGCATCGTCGTTTGACTCAATAGAATATTCTACTTCTGCTTCGGAGCCACTCATTACTTCCCGTACACTATCGTCGTTCTTTGCTTGTTTGTTATGATTTTCACTCTGATCATTTGAATTTAAGCTTGTGTCATTAAATGTTCGTTTGTAAAATTTGTTAGATTTTCCTAGGACTGTCATGTTATCATTTTTACTTAAACTGAAATCGGCTATCAAAGAGGCAATTGTTGGCGCTTCATTTTGATTAGTAGCATCTACTTCACTTTCTGTTATAATTTTGTTGTCAAAATTTTCCTCATCTTCGTCATCTAAATCAATATATCTTTTTTGAGAAATTATTTTAGCCATTGAACACTTGTCTGATGAGTGACCAGCTCGATTACACTTGGAACAAACGGCATTTTTGCTCGGGCAGTCAAAAACTTTGTGACCAGTTTGCTTGCAGTAGAGACAACGAGTCTCGCCGATCTGGAAGACGTTTACAGGATTGCCATCAATCTGAGTTTGCTCCACCAAGTTGATTAGAAGGTTTTTATATAACGGATTTCTTGAAACGTTTATCTTGATTTTTGCACAAAATGTACCCTTAGAAATGTGTTTGAATTCTTCTTCTTGGAAATATTCCTCGTAAATTTTTTCGATCTCTTCATGCCCAACGCCTTTTGAGATGATATGCTTTGCAATTTTTTCTGCGGAAAAATTTGGTTTTAGACCAACGAATTTAAAGGCAAAGGATTTGTAGGTAGCTTCTGGATATTGTGCGTCTTCAATTGTACATTGTTTGTCATTTATTGATATTTTATGTCCAATTAGAGATGCGAAGTTGTATGTTTCACTGAATGAAATTAGCCAGATATTTCTCTTTGTGGTGGTTACTGTTTTTATAAAAGGTATTATTGATCCATTGTCGATTTTCTTCAAGCTATTCAGAATGGTCAAGCGATTCACAATGTCCAATCTGTTTTTTGAGACTCTTATTCGAATCGCATTTTTGCAGACGGTCAGAAAAGAGTCGTCTGAGTTATCGGTTGACATGAGACCCAAAAAACTTTTTTAATTTATGTGTTTTTTATGTTAATCAAGCAAAAATTCACTTGTGCTTTTCCTTTCCTGACTTTTGGCTTACGTGTGCTTATTTAGAATTTGAATTTTGAATTTGCAACTTTTTTTTTTTTTCTGATTTTTTTCGAATTCGAATCTGTCGAAATTTGGAAATAATTTTTTTTTAAATTCATTATAATGTGTAAAATTGAATACAATTTTTAATTAAATTCATTATAATGTGAAAAATTGAAATAATTTTTATTAAATTTCCTAATTTGGAAATTTTTTTTTTTTAAATTCATTATAATGTGTAAAATTGAATACAATTTTTAATTAAATTCATTATAATGTGTAAAATTGAATACAATTTTTAATTAAATTCATTATAATGTGTAAAATTGAATACAATTTTTAATTAAATTCATTATAATGTGTAAAATTGAAATAATTTTTTTTTAATTTCCCAATTTGGAAATAATTTTTTTTTAAATTCATTATAATGTGTAAAATTGAATACAATTTTTAATTAAATTCATTATAATGTGTAAAATTGAAATATTTTTTATTAAATTCATTATAATGTGTAGAATTGAATATAATTTTTAATTAAATTCATTATAATGTGTAAAATTGAATACAATTTTTAATTAAATTCATTATAATGTGTAAAATTGAATACAATTTTTAATTAAATTCATTATAATGTGTAAAATTGAATACAATTTTTAATTAAATTCATTATAATGTGTAAAATTGAATACAATTTTTAATTAAATTCATTATAATGTGTAAAATTGAAATAATTTTTTTTTAATTTCCCAATTTTGAAATAATTTTTTTTTAAATTCATTATAATGTGTAGAATTGAATATAATTTTTAATTAAATTCATTATAATGTGTAAAATTGAATACAATTTTTAATTAAATTCATTATAATGTGTAAAATTGAAATATTTTTTATTAAATTCATTATAATGTGTAGAATTGAAATATTTTTTATTAAATTTAATATTTGGTTGTTTTAATTGAAATAATTTTTTTATTAATTTTTGGAATTTTTAATAAAAATTAGATCGTATTTTTTAAATAAAATTTTTAAATTGTGTAAAGATGGAATTTCAAAGTGTTTTAATCTATTTTTATGCAGTGATTGTATTGGAAATGAAAAAAAAACTTTCTATTCAACAGATAAGCATTTGAAATTTATTCAGATTTAAGTAAATGAATTTATTCTAATTAAAATTTTGTAAATGCCAAAACCCCCGAAAATTCTAATTTTGAAACTTTTTCTTCCGAACAACTTTTTATATTTTGCCATTTATAATCGTATGTTTTCACATAAAACAATCTTGAAAATTGTAATCTTCATACTTTATATTGCTTTAATAATTTTGACATCGATAACTCGCTAACTCGCTAACTTCGTGAAATTTTAAATAATTAGATATTTTAATTTACTTTCTTCTTAAACTGAAAATGCTTAAACAAAATAAACTTTATAAAACACAATTTCTTTTATTCTTTCTGTTATATGACAAACATTTTATAAGATTGCCTTTACTAATTTAATCATCAATACCGAAACAGGATGAATGATTATTGGTTACATTTAAAGGAGAAAATCTATATAAAAAACATGTTAATTTTATAAATTCAGAACAAGAACAGCTTGAAACAGAAACTTAGCGACAGGTAGCTGCAACACTTTCTATTATTAAATTCCAAAACCAAGAATGAATGCAAAACGTTCAATTTTTTTTCTGCCAATGATTCAGTTGGTGTTAACTTCAAGAAATAAAATAAAAATTGCACATAACGGTTATGAATATCGCATTAAGTAGCATAAAAACAACAATGCCTATAGTGTGTATTTTATAAAGAATTCAAGATAGTTGTAAGGCGCCTTCAAATTTGAGCTTCTTTTTATTAAAGTATCACATTCCTGAACCTGAAATTAAGATACAAGTCATCAATTATATAAAAACAGAATTATATATGATGAACACAACTTGCGGAATCTTCAAATTCGTAATATTACCGATAATGCACTGTTGGCTTAGACTCGTGAAAATATTTTAGATGCTAATTCGAGGCGCGTTGTGTCTAAAAGAGTTCAAAGAGCAATGTCATCACTATTTCCAACTATTCTAGATGATACATAGGGTTTAATAATGCCTGAATTGTTGTCTAAAACATTTATGGACGATAAATGCTATCAATATGGGCCTTCAAATTTTGGAAGATTTGATGAATTTTTTTTTTTTATTTATTTGTTTTCTGTACCGAGCTAGAGCTCCTTCAGAATAAATTAAAAAAAAAAAAATAAAAATAAAATTAAAGTTAATAAAATGAGATAAAAATTAAAAAAAAAGTAAAATAAGCTAAATAAATGAAATTTCAGAAGACATGATTTGGAATAGATTGTTACATGTGTTACAGCTTTTATTTATTTTTTTTTTTTGATATGTAGTGAGTTAGGTAAAAATCTTTTTTTTTTTTTTTTTTTTTTTAATATATTATAAGTCAGGAAAAAAAGAAGAAATTACTAGGTAGCAATTACACAATGGAGTTGGATATTCGATATATCTTGATCCGAAACCTTCTCTGTATTCTTCCACTAGTCTGACGACCAGTGGAACAGAATGACTCAATCCTGCCCTGACATATCTCTCACTCAACTCAAAAAGTCTATTTGAAATTGTTTCGAGATTAAGTTTATTGAAGGCCTCTTGGTGTATAATATTGGAGGGGGTATCATATTTTAGCTTCAAAATAGATCGAACTGCTGAATTTTGAATAACTTGTATTTTTTTGATGTTAGTTTCTGAGAATGAATTTAAACAAGGAAAAGAATAATCCAAAATTGATCCTATTAAGGATTTGTAAAGATTACCTAATGTTTTGGGTTTTAGACCCCATTTTTTATTTGAAAGATATTTTATTAAGTTAAGCCTTGAATTACAACGCTCTTTTAATTCATCCACCATTGGACTAAAAGTAAGTTTTGAATCTAATGTTATTCCTAAGAATTTAACTTTTTCCTCTTTATTTAAATTACTATTATTAATTTTAAGGTCAAGATTAAATTTAACTTTAGTTTTTTTCTCAAAGATCATATAACATGATTTCTCAATAGAATTTTCATTTTCCATTTGAAAAGCCATATTTCAACTTCTTTTAGATACTTATTAATCACTTTTTCAAGATTTCCTATCTTTTTAAAAGTAAAAAAGGTAGCCAAATCATCTGCAAAAAGAAGAGAGTATTGGCAGTTTGTTTTGTTTCTTTTTGGTATATCATTTATAAAAATGCTAAAAAGAAGCGGACTAATTACTGACCCTTGTGGAACTCCTGCTTTAATAGGGTATTGATCACTTAGATGACCATTTATATTTACTTTAAAAGATCTTAAGTGCAGAAATGATCTTATCCAGTAGATAAGATAAGGTGGTAGATTTATTTTTATTAGCTTGTAAATTAGTCCATCATGCCAAACTCTATCGAAAGCTTTAGAAATGTCAAAATATAGACAACATACCCTCTTCTTTCTATTAAAGGACTCTGAAACTTTTTGAATAAGAAAGTAAAGATTATCTGCAGTGCGTCTATGTTTTCTAAATCCTGATTGTTCTTGAATAAGTAGACTATTGTTCTCTAGAAAATTATATATTCTTGTGAAGATGATGCGTTCAAGTAACTTTCCAAGGCAACTTGTCATACTAATTGGACGATAGTTATTGGGATCTTGGGTGGGAGATGTTTTCTTGGGGATCATGGTTATACTTGCTATTTTCCAAGCTTTTGGCACTTGACCTAGTTCCAAACTCCTGTTAAAAAGAATACTTAGTTCAATTAAAGTTTCTTTAGGTAAATTTTTTAACATTAGGTTGTGGATTTGATCTAATCCAGAGCCTGCTTCTTCTTTTAATTTTTTTAAAGCATTTCTTATTTCCAAAAGAGTAATAGGCTCGTCCAAGTTATTTTGTACCTTATTTTTTAAGAAATCTGTAATGGTTTGTGATATTTCAGAACTATCCTCTGATGAATTCAAAAATAGAAGTTTCTTATAGTGATGTATGTGTGAACAAAATAAATATTATGATGATTGGTGTGGATGTAGTACTTTTCAGCTGCACCTTCATCGTTTTTTACACTCCTAACAATCTCGTTTAAAAAATTACCATGTTTTCCCTTCAATTTTCATCTTAATAAGAAACAATCAGAACTTCAATTACATGTTGTAAATGAACTGGTTAAAAAGATGATACCTAATTTAAAACCAAGAATTATAATTTGTGATTTTGAAAAGGCAAATTTAAATGCGCTAAAGCTTTATTTTCGTGATACAGGAAATTAAGGATGATTTTATAATTTACACAATTAATTTGGACGAATATCTGTGATTTGGGTGGGACTAGTTGTTTACACTTATGACGTTTTGCTTTTATACATAAGGAAAAACGAATTTACTTAAGACCTTTTTACAATAAAGTATAACTATCTTTTCTGTTGTATAAATATTTATTCATAAGTATAAAATAATACATAAATGTAAAAAAAATAAAAAATGTTAATGTCACAAATATATTTTAAAGTTATCTAATCATAACTCAATGGATTCGACTTTGCCTTCTTTTTGCCAGGTTAAGCTCGAGTAGCAAAAAAATCCTCTTGAACAAAACCTTTTAGAGTCAGTTTTAATTTTGCTGACAACGCTAAAGCGTGTTTACAGACAAAATGTTTATAAAAATCTTTACAAGTACAGCTGCAATAATGATGTTTGTGGTATATTAAGTTAATGTCATGCATAAGATAATACTTATTATCATACAAGTAACTCTTATCACTATTTCCGTACTTGATAAACAGACAATGAATGACGTGGAAAAAGCACATCAAAATGATACAGTTCGGGAAATGTAATTTTACAGCGTTGTAAGAAGCGTCACTAGCATCCATCATCATGTAAACCGGATTAAATACAATTCCATAAGAAATAAATAAATTCTTGAGAGCGCCAAAAAACCAATCGAAATCAATTGATATATCAAGGCCTACTTTTTTAAACTCTTTATATTCATAATTCTTAGAAAATTTTCTAGATAACACTTTGATTTAAGATATCCGCCATTTCCTTACGAATATTGGATATTATTACAGGGTGGTATAACAACATTTCAAAAACCAACAATGGAAGTGAGGGTTGGCATCGTAAGTTTACTACCCGATTTTAATCAGCTGAAACAGTATTTTTGAATTCAGTGAACTTTTAAGGTTTTAAAATGATTCTTTAATTGATTTAAAGATTGGTTAGAAATTCACGCTCCCTCTCTTTAGATGATGAAATAAAAGTATTTATTATGATGAATACTATAATTCAACGTTGCAAAGAATTTGCATTTGAATTGATTTCGGAATTTAATAATAAGAAGAAATTGAGAATTTGTGTTTTATACAGTATATTTAAGTTTCTTTTGTTTAAACATTTTTAATTTAAACAGAAAGTAATATTAAAGGATAAAATACAAAAAAATTTTTTTTGTAATTTTAAAATAATCGTAAAATAAATCAAGATTTATTTTTTAAAACCTTATAATTTTGTTTTCAAAATTTTGTTGGTGGCCATCATATCTGTAATTGCCATAAATTTACTGTGACTCGTATTACATATTCTTTTTTATTCAATTTTTAGAGAAATAGGTATTCACAAAGATTTCAATCGATGTATTTTGATTATTCTTGCTCATTAACTGATTCGACATTTCTAATATTTTATTTTGTAAATGATTCTATATTTCCTAAAGAATTTAAATCGCGATGATATCTTAATTTGCAATTTGTTGCACTTGGAAGATTTGTATTTTGTCAAATTCACTTCAAAGATAATTGATTTATTTGATTCAGAGTTTTTAATCTGAATAGTTCTTAGAAATTGTCAAAAACTTTAAGTTTCGAGAATAATTAGACTTTCTCATATGATTTTATACTGTTCTTTATACCACTCCTGTAACCTTTTATAATTTATTCTTTCAAATTAGTTAATTCGAAAGATATAAAATATTAAATATTTTGCTGAAGGAGGGTGCAGTTTCATGCACCGCTGTTGGGTTTTAATAATGATAAACTGTTTGTAGCTAGAAAGAACCAAAGAGAGTGGATTTCAAAATTAGAATAAAATTTTTTGGCTAGGGATTTGGAGAGAAACAATTCAGAAATTCATAAGGCTGACAATAGTTGATGACGCGCTAACACCATACAGAAGTGTTTCTGAATGTGATGAAAGAAAACCAACTATAATTACACATGGATATACATTTAATCAAGTCGCTACAAACGGTCCGAAATACCAAAAATATGGGCCAAAAAATTTTAAAAAATAAATAAAACAAGAATGAATCATTTAAAATAAATATTTTAAAAATATTAATTGTATGTGTTTTTATTTTTTAAACACCTATGATAAAAATATTTAAAACAACTAGGGGTGCTGTAAAATAATTCATAATGGGTATGAATATAGAAAAAAGACTATATAATAATTCTTTGAAATTTATTCGCACAATAGTTAAAGGGATCTAAAACTACTTGATACTTTAATAGAGGCTGATAAACCAATTCAAACGGGAGAACATAACATCCACCTTCACATATTTATTTAGAAGTCGCAATGTTTAAGGAAGCAACAAATACTTTGGCTTTAGAAAATCGAACACTTCCACCAATTCAACTAATTCCATTGCCTTTATCAGGTATGAGTAGAGATGTGATAATGGCATTGAGAAGTTGTAAATCTGTTGGACAAGTGATCCATCAGAAAAGAAACATGTTGTATCCACATGATTCTAATGAGTTAAATGAGTTTGTTTGGGCCAAGCCTTAACACTAGAAATGCCAAGCGGTCAAAATGACCGCTTTTACGATTTTTAAGGACTATAACTCTTAAAATAAATAAGATTATCACTCCAATTTTTGTCTACCCTAATAATTTTATCTAAATTTTTATTTTCTTTATAATACTGACATTCATGATGATATATTTTCGGAAAATCTATTGTGTATACCTAGAAGTATTAGGCGGTCAAAATGACCGCTTTTAATCATTTTAACTTAAAACTTGCCAATTACTTATTTTTTTTCTTATTTTTTTTCACAATTTTTTTTACAAATAATTCGAATATTTTTACTTAAAAATTATCAAAAATTAAAATGAATCTAGGTTCTTAGAAAATTTAAAACGAACAAAAGCAATTTAAGATAAGCGGTCATTTTGACCGCTCTTGGCATTTCTAGTTATAAAATTTTTTGGCATTTCTAGTGTTAACTTCTACAATTACCAAACAGCAATTTTACAAATATGGACCCAATAATTATGGAAATTCTGAAATTATTAAAGGCACGGCTATGTTTTATACTGATACTAGTAAAGAAAAGTTAAAAAGGCATGGAGTGTTGTATATTGGCGCCACAATTTCAGTTGCGCCAAAAGGGTTCTATAAATTGTTGTCAATTTCTTTTATCTTTTTTAATAACAGAAATTTTCAAAATAAAGTTTGTCGAAAAAACACTGTCGAAAAAAAGGCATCTTGAAGTTGATGATCAATTCAAAATATCATTTCAATTCAAAAAGTTTATCCTTAGATATTAAACTTAATCTTTGATTTTATTTAAATAATCGCAATGTAACATGATTTACATGCAATGTAGATTTAGAAAATAAAAAAAAAAATTGAAAAACATTTTCTCAGTCCATTGATAATCGATTTTAATATTTAAATGTATTAGCTAATTTTTTGTAAAGTTTATTTGAGAATTTTTATTTCAAGAGCATTTGTGTTTAGCATTCACAATTAAATTTAAGAAAGAAATTCAAAAAAAAATTCAAAATAAGTTATAAAATGAAAACAAAACTTTACAAAAAAACAGTTAACTAAATTGAAAATCGATTTTATCAATGGATTGAGAAAATGTTTTTTCAATTTTTTTTTTATTTTCCAAATCTACATTGCATGTAAATCATGTTACATTGCGATTATTTAAATAAAATCAAAGATTAAGTTTAATATCTAAGGATAAACTTTTTGAATTGATCATCAACTTCAAGATGCCTTTTTTTCGACAGTATTTTTTCGACAAACTTTATTTTGAAAATTTCTGTTATTAAAAAAGATTCGCTTTTGTTTAGTTTAATTAATAGCCTTAAACTAGAGCAATCAATTACCGAAGATTTGTATGTTAAATTGTGTACTAGTAAATTTAAAAATAAAAAACCTGTTGTGTTTATTAAAATCAAAATATTTCTGATATTGATTCTCTTAAAATTGTAGATTATCTAAATAAATTTTCCCTTTTAATTTAACATAAATAATTGAACCGGCAAAAATTAAAGTTTATTTATTTGTTTATCTGTATCGAGCATTAGCTCCTTCAGACAAAAAAAAATTTAATTTTTGTTAAAATAAGTTTTAAATATAGGAAAAAATAAAATTAAAATATGAAAAAAAAAAAGGAAAAAAAAGTTAAGTTTAAATGAAATAAGGGACATGGGGTAATTTAAAGTTTTAAAAGTGGACAGTTAAAAATTCAAAGAAAAAATTACAAGATAGCAATTACAAATTATGTTTATTTAAACTTTTTTTTTATTTTTTATTAATTAAATAATTTTGGGTTTCCCCAGGGTTTTTCCGAATAGCTTTAGCCTTCGTTTAAACCCTCCTGTCACGATACAATGTAAAAAAATTTAGCAATATTTTGTAGAAAATTGTTATATAAAAAATAATTAAAAAAAAAAAAAAAAAAAATATTAAAATTAGACTAGTTTATTTAGACTTATTTTCGTTAAAATTTTTTCTTGTCGAATCAATTATGTCTAATTTTAATTAAACTGTCCACGCATGTAAGCATGGTTATGAGTTTCTTGTTGAACCTTCAAAATTCTTGTGGTTTGGACTTAACAATTAAATCCATTCCCTTTTCAACAACTTTTTGTTTAAAGCCTTTATAATTTGGATTTTTCAAAAAACAAGTTATTTAATGTCATTTTTTCTTTCAATTTCTTTAAATTTTCTGTACATATTCTTGACATTTTGGACCGTCATGTAGCAGATCCGCATTTAACATAAAAAGGAATGGAACCACATGTGTATAAATCACACGCAAAATATTGTCGACTTAACAGATCGAACTATACATATGCAACATATTGAAGGATTGTGAAGAACAACCAAGACATCTATTGTTAAAGAAGTCAGAATAACAATCAGAGATGAATATATAAACCATTTTGTATATTTGAAAAGTAAAAATTTTAAAAATCAATATGATCATTTCAAATCCTTTTGTTTAGGAATTTCAAAGATGCTTAAATGAGTTCTTTAAAGGTATGAATATAAACTTTTGAAACTTTAGTAAAAATAATTACTTTATACATACTTTATCCCATTAATATACATGCTCAAATCATTATACATTTACTAAATGATTTTATAAAAAATCCTTAGCTTGGCATTCAAACAAAAAATTAGGAGGGTATCAGTTATTTTTCGTTGTTTTTAATTAAGTAGTTGATATATCAATTAGACTTTATGCCCATCAGACTTGTGCGTAAGTCAGTAAGTCAAAGTCAAAGTCAAGTCAGGGACTTGACTTAAGATTTTTTTTTTAAATTAAGTCATTTGACTTGACTTAAGTTTTTTTTTTTAAAGTTAAGTCATCTGACTTGACTCGACTTAGAATGACTAGAATTTCAAAAAATTTAATTTGTGTTTTAGAAGGAATTCGATAAAAAAAATCATCTAATAAATTTTCTAGTATCTTAACATTAAAATTTAAAGAATCATAATTAGGATTGGATGCTTGTTACCCGTTTTTTATTGACTTTCCCAAAAAAATTCAAGTCATTCTAAGTCAAGTCAAGATAAATGACTTAACTTTAAAAAAAAATTCTTAAGTCAAGTCAAATCTTTGACTTTACCAAAAAATGACTTAAAAATGACTTTAATTTTTGACTTACGCACAAGTCTGATGCCCATGATTCCTACCATTAACATAAAGAATCTAAAATTGAGTTCTTTAATATGTTTGTGAGGAAAAATGTATAAACTTTCACTGTCAATCAGACAAACAAAACAATCATACAAAAATCGAAAATATTGAATTAACTTCCTTAAATTTAAAAAACAAAAAAACGAGAATTTTTTTGAAAGAATTATTGCAAGTTTCAATTTTGCTGTATTTTTGAACATTTAATTGTGAAAATATTTTTAAGCACGCAGTTTCTGACATTACTCCTGTTTGCTTTTGGCGCATAATGAGCTCCGATAAAATAGACATCATTGAAATTGCAAGCAATTGGCCATCTCTTGGGCAAGGTAACCACTCTGAGGTGGTCAGATGGCACCACTCGCTACTTAAATCAGTGGTCGACGAAATCGCAACACTCAAACAAGAAATTGTCGATTTGAAAAAAGTCAATGAAATGCAAGCAAATGAACTGATACAACTAAAATCCAGCCCTTCAACCGGTACTTCTACCCCAGTCTCCTTTGCAGCTATAATTGCCGGCCAATCCACTGAATCAAAACAGCAACAACACCAACTTGTTAACTTTATTGCCACCGAAAATAAAGATCGTCAAGAACGAGAGCAAAACATAATCATTTCTGGCCTCTCTGAATCCCCGACCAGCAACGACAACGACCTAGTCAAACAATTTTTTCATGAAGTCAACGAGTCCAGATTATCACCGAGCTCATCACCAATTCAAGCCTCAACAATCAAAAGTGTGCGTCGTCTAAAATCAAGTAATCTGTCCTCTTCTAACCCAAGTCTTGTTCTTGTTTCTTTCTCTAATCCCTCTGACCGTGATAAAGCGATTAAAGCATGTTCTCGTCACAGAGCAGCTGATTTTGCTAATATTATGGTTCGTGAGGATCGCACGCCTGCGCAACAAGCCGCTTTCATTAAGCAAAGACAAGAGATTAGAAAGCTAAACGACGAACTTGAAGCATATAAGTTGCTCGAACAATACCGAAACGTCCTGCACAAATCGCGTAACACCATAGTTTGTATTGATCTGGCCAAGTCAGCTGCTGCCAAAAATTATGTGATCGTTCAGCACAATGTTATCGCCGAGAACGCCAAGAAAGAGCTTGGATTATGACGAGTACGCCGAATTTCCCGAGCTGCGCCTCATCAGCTCTTTGCCAGCCGATGCACCCTAAACCCACTTGCGTCACCATTTGTATCTAAATCTTCTGCGCTCTCCCGTCAACTACCAACCATTTTAGTATCAAATGCGCGCTCACTGAAAGATAAAGTCCCATACCTCATACAGATACTTGAAGACGAACGCCCACATATTGTAATTATCACCGAGACTTGGCTTAATTCCGACTCAGTCGCCTCTGTTTGTGCCCAGCTATCCTACAGCAATACTCACAAGCTGAAACAATATAACACCGAGAGTACCGAGCGCACTGGTAAACGTGGTGGGGGTACGATGGTACTTGTGAGAACTGATTATACTGAGTCCATAACTAGACTACCTGCTACACCACCAATCATTAAAGGCTGGCATACAGAAGAAGGCCGGGCAAAACTCGGCTTATTAGAATTCACGATAACTCGCATCCGACCACATCGTCTTCCAAGAGGCTATTCCTGCGTACTTGCTGTAGCCGTTTACATTCCAGAATTTAATGTATCGCGTCTTCGTAGCTCGATCAGTCAATTGTGTCATGCCCTTGAAGAACCAGTGACTAAGTGCTCGAGCAACAGCAAGCCTCTTATATTCGTGGCTGGTGATTTCAATGGAGCAGACGTTCGACCACTTTGCACCAAGTTCTACTTACGTCAAATCAATCGTGAACCAACTAGAGCTGCAAAATGCCTCGACATAATTCTCTCAAATGCCCCTGACTGTTACATCTCCGAGACACGTAACCCACTCGGTCCACCAACCAGCTCTCCCCAGTATTTCAACTTAGCTGACGAGGCTAGTACAAACTCGGAAAACAACGAACCGAGCTGCAGCGATCACCGAATCGTCCTGGCCGTTGCCCCAAAACACCTTTATTCGGCAACCAGACCTTCCGGACGAAAAATTTTAATCCGATCAGGTCAACTTCGCGACACAGTTGCTGCAATACGACAGCTTGACACCAATGCCCTTCTCGCTGACATTGAAACAGACCCGCACAGCTCCATCAACCGATTCATGCAAGCCATTCGTAACGCACAAGACCTTCACCAGCCATTGCGAATCGTTAAGACTAAGGGTGACCAAGAGTGGATGAATCTCGAAATCAAGCAGCTGATCCGCGAACGCCAGCGTCTACACTCTGCAGGTGAACACAACCTACGTGATCAACTTGCTCTTCGCATTGTAGGTTTAATCGCCACCCGCAAAGCTACTTTCTACCGCGAGAAGTATACGAGGAGTAAAGCCGGCATGTGGGAGCATGCAAACAAGTTGCGCAAGCCACCAACCACTCTCCCACCGGATCCTGAGTATGGCGAACGACTAAACGAGCAGTTCTCGGATACTGTTTGGCAAGGAGTGACTCAAGCTAACATATCACGCTTTATTCGTCGCGATGCCTTGCCACCCGTCGTTCCGGTTTTCAACTTTACCAACGTAGGCGAACAACTTCGCAACGTGAAGTCAACCTCGGCTGGCCCAGATGGCATCTCAGGAAAGCTACTTTACTCAGCAAGACTCGAATTAGTTTCACCTTTAGTTACCATCTTTAACCATTGCGTAAACAAAGGTATTGTCATTGACGAATGGCGACTTGGTAACATCACGCCAATCCCGAAAGTGCAGAATCCAGCTACACCTAGCGACATGCGACCAATTGCCATCACTTCAACGCCATGTAAGATCATGGAGCGCATTATCACCAAGCAGATATTGCGCCTTGTTCGTGTAAGGCTTCTCACTAACAAGCAATTTGGCTTCTTAACTGGTAGAAGCACCACCGATGCATTGATTATGGTATTAGATGAATGGGGAAAAGCTATAGACAGTGGGAACCAGAAGGTGATAGGAATTTTCTTCGACTTCGCCAAGGCATTCGACTTAGTTGACCATGAGCGACTCATTATCAAGATCGAGTCTACGCTTCCTCAATGGCTAATCACTTGGATTGCAACTTGGCTGTCACATCGTAAGCAACGAGTTGTCTACAGAGGTAAGGCAACAAAATGGCGAGATGTACGTGCTGGTGTTATTCAGGGCAGTGTCCTTGGACCTATCCTATTCCTCCTCTTCATACTCGACATCAATGAGTACCTGCCTTTTGGAGTTGAGTTACTAAAGTACGCCGACGATATCCTAGCCTACATTGTAGGAAACACATTTGGCAACATCCCTCAAGAGATAGTTGATGCCGTTCAACGCTGGTGTGTTGATAATAAGATGCGCTTAAACGTGGGCAAGTGCAAAATGATCTTCATTAATCCCCCGCGCGTACTCGGCTCAAGTGTTCCTCCTGTTTATCTGCTCGGCCAAATGCTTGAGACAGTCAAGTCCTATAAGTATCTCGGCTTTGAGCTTTCTGACTCGCTCTACCTCGATCTCCAATGGAGACGTGTACGCTCAATTGTCAGCCCTGTCGAGTTCTTGCTCAAGCAGCTTAAAATCAATGGCTGGTCTACGCCGATGCTCATTTGTGTATACCGAGCATATTGTCTCAGCCACTTTACGTACAGCGCCGTAATGCTTACTTCAACCTCTGCTGCTGCCAAGTGTGAGATGAACGCTTTCAACTCCCGTTTATGGCGAATCATGGGAATCGATGATCAGACTGCTGACTCCTACAAACTCCTCCCAATAGCCGAGTTTATTGACCATGTCTGCGAACAAACACTCAATAGAATTCTGGCTGACCCAAACCATCCCATCACGTCATGTCAACCACGCAACCTTCGCTTGAAAGCACGCTTCCCTTTCCAAACAAGAAAAGCAAACAAGGCTGCTTATCACAACAGCTTCTTACAGAAGTTCCTTCGAAAACTTCGCAACGATTCCAACAGCCAAAACGCGAGAGCTAGTCTCTATCTTGTTTAATCATATAACTAGTTTATAATTTATAATTTATATTTTTGTAGCAATTTACGATATGTCTGACAATTCTTACTTTATATTTTAATAACAATTATTGTACAATTAGATTTAATTCTCAAATCAATAATTTTTAATCAATAAAACGTTTGAAACTTAAATTCTAAAGATCAAAGAGTTTAATTTAAGATTCTAAAAATTATGGTAATTAAATGAATTCTCAATGGTGAGTTATATTGGTATATTTCTTGCATTTTTAAAAAAAATGTTCAAGCACAATTAAGATCCAAAATACTCCAAAAATTATTTATCAACCCAATAATATATTTTCTAAGGTATGTTCACTAAATGAAAACCATCCTTTAGAAGAAGGTTTAATGCCAATTCAAGGCAATTTGCTTTTCAAAAGTTTTTAATTGGTTAAAATATGATGAATAAGGGTTGAAAATATATGTGCTATCAGAATCACTCACGGATATATTTGCAAAATCAATCTTTGGTCTCAATATTCATCTATATTGAATACAGTAAACGAACTGGTTGAAAATTGTTTTTATAAATTGTTTAAGCCATTTATTGCTAACTTTTATAATAGCTTGTGTCTTTTAAAAAGATCATGCTTTAATAAGTCTAATCATGTGGATTTTTTCGAGATAGTCGGGGTTGGGTAGCGGTCCCGAAAAATAAGTTCGCTACTATATATTTGCAATAAATATATTGCGATATGTATTTTTCAACTCAGAACTTTGCAATATATTTTCCATATCACCGCTCATTTTCGCTATTACTTCAATTTTTATTTATATGTAGTTTTAAATTTCCTAGATGTGAAGATTTATTTGCATTACACGAAAACATGATAAAAAATTGTTTTGAAACTTGATTGATCATATGGAAGCAATGGTCCTTATGCGGGAAAAATAACACGTAATTCTAGGCATGGGTTGACTTCTTTTTTAAAAGACTATTTAAATCATATAATTAGTGCCTTTTACAGAAACTTTATAAACAACCATTCTTCAATATACAAGAAGTGCTCAACATTTTTAATATTTGAGTATAATTACAATGTTCAGTATTGATCAGCATACTATGAAAGGTAATAGCTTTATGTAATGTAAAAATGAATTATAAGAAAATCAGTAAAATTTAAATATAATTTTTTTTATTTGCTTAGATGTCAAACATACTTTTACATGGATTTGTAACGAAACTGTTGATGCTTTTTATTATTGATACTTTTAAACCCGCTATTTTATTTTCAAAATACATCAGTAATTAATAAAAACTCAGACAAAATGCATTTTATCGATAAAATAATCCAATTATTAAATCTTTAAATATAAACGAAAATTCTAGTTTAAACTTTTGAATGGAAAAAAGACAATTTTTATTTTATTTTTAAATAAAATTAACACATAACATCAAAAAATTTGTTTATAAAAGGCTATGAAAACGCTTCAAAAACAATATATTTTTAATAATTATGAATGAATCGATCGTCACAATTGTTAAAAATCCAAAAGGTAATATCAAATCCTTTAAAGACAAACAGAATTTTACAAATTTCTTAATTTAACAACTATTAATCCAAGTAATAAAAAATTTTGCATTTATAAAAACACGACAAACGTTTAGCCCGCTGAGTTGTCATTTGTGCAAAAATCAAATTTTTTATCGAGAAAACAATCAAATTTTAGCAGCGTAAATAATATAATTTCTTTTATTGCCAATTTGACCATTCAATATGTGTTTCAACAATTAAAAAATTGCGAATTAAATTAAAGAAAGAGTAAAAACACTATCAACATATTAAAAAAATAAAAATTTTTGATTAGAATGTTTTGTGTAAAACTTTTTTCTGTGGACTTAGCATTTGCTGCAACCCAGAAAATATTTGAACCCTTTTTTTTTTTTTTTTTTATTCGTTTATTAAAATTTTTTTTAAATGGCTCTGAGTAATAAAACTCCTTCCGCCATTGGAATTGAAAGTAAATTAAGAGTTAAGAGAGAGAATTCGTTTGCGCTTGTATTGGTATTTCCATAAGTTGGTATCATGGCTAAATTTATTAATGAATCCTTGCTTGTTCATTGTAGCATCTTTTTGCTGAATAAATTCAGTCAAATTAATGATTGCTACCTCTTGATATAAAATTCCTTTCCCACGTTTTTTTAGTGGTTCTACATCTTCTTGGTCTATATCAAGCATTGTGTCCTCTTCATTGAAATTGGGAATTACTGATGCAGTGCTAGACATTTTTTATTTCTTATCGATAAGTTATTAATTATTTTCGTTTATTAAATTTTTTTTAAATGGCTCTGAGTAATAAAACTCCTTCGGATTTTGGAATTGAAAGTAAATTAAGAGTAGTTATAAAAAAAAAAAAAAAAAAAAAAAGCAACAACAAGAATTTAAAAAAAATGCGCTGCGTGATTACAGTTTTTTTGTTATAAAGAAAAATTTAAAGTCCACTTTCATTGATCCATAGCTTGTTTTCATCCCAGATACTGCAAAGTGGCGTTTTTTGTTTACAGCTCCTTGAACTATTAACGAATGCTAATGCCCTAATATTGGATTGTTTTATAACGTGTAACAGTTTCGTGTTTTCATCACTGATGAAACAATACAACCAAATAAAAGCAAATTAGAAGTTATTAGTAGCAGAAAAATATTTCTGTAGTGACTTTTAGATGTCACTACTATCAATTCTAGAATTTCTAGAATTTTTTTTATAAAAATTTTATTTGCTTAAGGGCGTATGAGTGACTGGCAAGAAGAAAATGACCAGTGCAATTTAAAGCACAACACGGAAAAAGAACAATTGAATAAATATGAATACCGAAGTAGTCGTGGACACGACAATTTCACTCAAAAAATTAGAAGTTTTTTTTACAAAAAATTGATGAAAATTCATATAAATGTCAATTCAGTTGTTTTATAAGAAAACAGAAAATGAGTAAAGGTTATATAAATTTAACAACACACATTCAAGAAAAGCATTCCGAATAAAAAGAAGTAATGGAAGATTTCGCCAAAAAAACTCAAGCAACTTAAAGTGCCTATAAATATTCAGAAAAAAATAATAACATTTTTGGCTGGATAGAATAGGTAAAGGTAATTTACATTTTTCGGGTGATTGTTGAGAATAAGGGGCGAGGGAAAGCACTTTTTTCAAGAAAAATTTTGCATAAAAAATTTCAAATAATGCTTGTCCCTCTTTAGCATTTTTTTGAAAATTGGAACCAATTAAATTGAATAATGGTATTATAAAATAAAATCGGAACAAATACAATTTCAATTTTTTGGAAAATAAAGCTTAGAAAAAAAATTGATTATAATTTTAATGTTTTAATTATTTTTTGTTTTTTATTTTTTCCCTATGATGGGATCAAAGATTTATGATTTATACTCTAGACTTAACAATAATATAGATATCAACAAAAAGAGTTGATTACTGTTTTGAGAAATGAAATATATTTCCGGCTTATATTTTAAGAATATTGTAGGAAATATGTTCAAGGAATTATGAAAATTTTGTGGAATTTATTATGAAGAAACATTTGAACGGTTTGGAAGTGACAAGATCGTTGAGATAGATGAGACTGTAATCGCCAAACGCAAATATAACAGAGGAATACTCATTAATCAATAGTGGCTTTTTGGTTGTATTGAGCGTGGAAGAAACAACTTTCTATTAAAGAGAACTCAGTCGAGATATAAATAAACCCTAAAGAAGGTTATTAATGAATGCGTGTTGGATGATGCCATTGTAGTGAGCGACTGTGGTCTTCGTACTAGTCGTTTTTTGGCAAAATGTAATTTATTGTACATTTTTACATTTTTGAGTGAAAAAAAAAAATCTCATAATCAAAAAATCTAAAAAATTTTTCATTCGAGAAAATTAATAATAAATTCGCAATTACTTAAAAAAGAGTTTTAGAAAAATTTAAATGTAAAAACCAAGGATAATTTTTTGAAAATCCCTTTTAATTAATTGCAAATTTATTATTACTTTTCTTGATCAAAATTTTTTTAAGTTTTTTTATTTTGAGATTTTTATTTTTTCTCTCAAAAATGTAAAAATGTAAAAATAAAAAAATGTACAATAAATTACATTTTTCCCGTTTTTTGTGGACGACTTAGATAGACAGCACTTTACAGTAAATCATAGCAAAAATTTTGTTAATCCTTTAACAGTAGCTAATACTCAAAGTATTGAGGATCTATGGTCACGACTAAAAAAGACTTTAAGGTCAAAATCTCTCAATTCAAATAGTCATCTAAATGAATATTTAGCTGAATTTTCTTTTAGAGTTAAACGCGCAAAGTCTTCAAAGTCAGATCTTTTTATATATTTCTTTGAAAAAATTAAAATCTCTATCAACAAAATTCAAATAAATAATATAAAGAAAAACATTTTAAATTCAGTAATTTTATTTATTCAAATTTCATTTTGTAATATCATTATTTTTATTTATTTATTTAAAAAATAGTTTGGGAATATTCCCAGGCAGGTCGGAATGGCCTTTTTAGCCTTCCTTTCAGCCCCGTGAAGGTTTAAATAAATAGTAAAAAAAAAAAAAAAATTTTGAATTGTTTGAATAAAAATGGTAAGAATAATAATAAAAAAAAATTACATTTAGCTAATTTAATTTGATTAAATACGTATAAAAAAAAGAAGAAATTACTGATTTTTTTAACATAAAAAAAAGATAAAAGAAAGGAAATTTTTTTACATTTATTTTTTATTAAAAAACTTTTCTTGACTAATTCTGAGCTGGAGTTAATGCAATTATTTGATAATCATTATTTGATTTAATTGCTTTCCAATTTTCGAAAAAAAATCGCAGCGCAAACTTTTAAAAGTAAAATATTTTTGAATTTTGAAAAAAATAAATGATATTTTTTATATTATTCCATTTATAACAATTCCATGAGTGGAGTTCCATTTGAGTCCATCAACTCGACTTGAAAAATGCAACTCTATTTTAAAGCAAAGATTTTAGTTGATACTGAAAATTAATTAAAAATATTACGTCTTCGATTAATTGAAGAGACTTTACATGCAAAATTGAGTATTGCATTTTTTTGAATTTAGAGAATTTAGTCAAAGTAATATCTAAATACTAAAATGTTATTTAAGCTTTTTATTTGTATAAATTACCCTTAAGTTTGAATGGTACCGCTAAAGGCGGCAGTTCCCAAACCATGTCATTATTTTCCAATCTTGTACTTGAATAGTCAATAACTGCAGTTGTGCCATAGTCAAAGAAAAAAACTTGAACTTTATCATTATCTAAAACTTTGTCTATATAGGCTCTAAACCATTCTCCACAATATTCAGCAATGCACCATTTTATCTTTAAATCAGCCAAAGGCTTCAGTTCATTTTCGACTGTATTATTGAGTATAACGAATAAATCACGAAATTGATTTGATAACTTGATTTAAAAAAATTAAAAAATTTCATCAAATTTTCTTTTCCTAATTACTCCTTCATTTTGGTTTTGTCCCCAGAAAAATCCATTCGAACTAAAGTCACAAATCACTATTGATTTGGTATTGAAAATATCTCTACATAAATAAATGTCCTTTGTCCCCAGTCCAAAAACTTTAAAGTAAATATCATTCAATTTTTCGGTTTTCATATCTTCTGGGATCAAGTCCAAATACAATTCATTGCCAAACATTTCTAAGGATTTTAGCTAAAAATGAATTTATTTCTCTTAAAATCTTTGGGTCTCTAAAAAAAATACTTTTTCGCTTATTTCGCGAGCTTTTTCATCGGAAAAACTGCTAGTGGCCATCTTAGAATTTGATTTTAAAAATTCAAATTTTATTTTCAAAATGGATTAATCTAAAAAATAATTTTTCCTCAAAATTTTTATTATAAAGAAAGCATTGGTTCGTTGCAGTTATACAATCGGTGAATATTTAATTGTCTTAGTTTTTTTTTTTTTTAACTTTTATATTTTTTTTCATTCGAAAATAATAAATAATTTTTGCTATCAATTTTTTTTTGTGATTTAAAAATTATTTTTTTTTAAATGTTCCTACAAAAATGACCCAGAACCAAAGTTGAGTAAAGTGGTCTTTTTTTTTACTTTCATTAAATGACAAAATAAATTTAACCATTGCTTTTGAATTTTTAAATTTTAACTTTTATTTTTGAAAATTTTTTAAATTTAAAATGAGTAATAATTCGAATAGAAATTGGAATAATCAAAACAAAAATTCTGGTAATAAGAAACCTTGGTTTGGTAAAAAAAAATTGGTACAATAATAAAAATAGAAAAAATTCAGCAAATTCAGAAAATGCTGATAATCCTGGCGGAGAAAATTCTTCAAACGGAAACAATAATTATGACAATCGAAAAAATTACAACAATTTTAACAAAAATAAAAATTTCAATTCAAAAAAATTGTATAATAATTCTCCTATTTCCACACAAAATGACTACGATGACGAGTCTGAAACAACTGGAATCATTTTTGATTCTACAGGTATAAGATATATATAATATTTTTTTTTATTCAGAAATTTATTTTGTTTTGTTTAAGTTAAAAATGATGAAAATTTCCTAATCGAAGAAGATCCGGACTGTCCATATTCAATGTGGAATTTATATTTTCCAAAAGAAACATCCAACTTGTATCCATTTTTTTCTTCAAATAATTTTTTTTTCCAGAATTTAAAGAAAATCCTGAAACTCATCAAACAATCCTGGGGTTCTCCGATCTAGTTCTTAATATTAGAGATCAATTCGATATTGTAAATTTTAAATTTAGAGTCTAATTTTAGTCATGTTTATTTATTGATAAAAAATAATAAAATAAAAGAGAAAGGCTTTTTTAATTTTGATTACAATAAGCTGGTCAATAATGAAAGTAACTAAAAAAAAAAACTCGCTTAATTTAAAATAAAATTTTTTAGTATTAAATTCGAAAATTCCGAATTTAAAAGAAGACTTTGTGCACAGACCGGAATTTTACCTCAATTGTTTTGGTCTTGCGATTCATAGTTTTATACTGAAAAAATTTACTGATTTGTATGAAAAATTTCGATCTGAAAAAATGTCCTCATCCACCATGTCTAGTGTAAATGAGTCAATTATAGATATTGATTACCAGAAAGAATTGGCTTCTTTTGAGACCACAAATGAAATACCGACAATTAAGGCGCGAATTTTAAATTTTCACCCGAGAACAAAAATTAAAAATTTAAAAGCAAATATGTTTGAGAAATTTGTTAGCATTGTGGGCACAGTGGCAAGGGTCAGTAATGCAAAACCATTTGTAAAAAGATTGGCTTTTGAATGCAACAAATGCTCTTCTACATTCGTGAGATAAAAATTTAAATTTTTTTTTTTATTTTTTTATATTTTATTTTAATCAGCAAATGGCTATGGTTGACGGTAAGTATAAATATCCAACACGGTGTGCCAACAAATCTTGTAATTCAAAAAATTTTGCTCCATTGTACAAAAATCTGATGACCAAAGTTGTCGAATGGCAAACAATGAAGTAGAATAATTTTGATAAAATTTTTTAACTTTTGAAATAAAATTTTATTTTTTTAAAATTAAGCTTCAAGAAGTTATCCTGGATCCAAAGGATACTGAGAGTGGTCGAGTTCCGCGAACAATAGAATGCGAATTATATGAAGATTTGACCGGTGTTTGCATGCCAGGTGATTTGATCACAGTTAATGGAATTATCAAAGCTCTTACTTTGGAGACAGTTGGTGCTGGACGCTCAAATAAAGAAAAGTGCACTTTTGTCATTTATATTTGTGTGACATCAGTTCAAGGGAATACTTCTTCGGAAACCGAAACAACTAAAAATATCAAGGATATGGAGTTTACACCAAATGACTTGGAGAGTTTTTAAGCTATTAAATGCTTTAAAACATTAAATATATAATGAGCAAAAATGAATGTCGAATTCAAGGGACATGAAAAAACATTATCATATATAATATGATTATATTATATATAATAATATATATATTTATATATTATATATATAAAATTTAATATTTATTTTTTTTAAATAAAATTATTTTTGCGCATAAGAAAAACTACGGCGAAAAATAGGCTATCCATGCGTTTATTTTTTCACTTTTTTGCGTGATAGAAACACCGTTTAAAGGTTGGTGCTCTTTAAGTTACGTTTACAATATGGTTTTATCGTATCTTTAATAACGACATATATATGATTTAATTTCTAAATTTACGGTATAAGTCATTATACCAGCCCTCAACGGAAATAATTAATTTTATATACAGTGGTGATTTGATAAAAGTATTTTACGAAAAATTACGTAAAATATCGTGAATTGACCAAATTTTACCACATTTTACGTAAATTAACGTAAAATCCGAAAAGTGAAAAAGAGGTATTTTACGAAAATTGGCGTAAATTTTCAGGATTTTGAGATGATTTTGGTAAAATTTGGTAAAATTCAAAACGGCCAATTCAAAATTCAAAATTTTTGAAAAAATGTCTGTTTTTTTCCAAAAATCGAAAATTTAAGAAAGTTTTTTTTTTTCATAAATTGGTTTAAAAAATAGTTATTTTTAAGATCGTTGTAAAAAAACCTTCTTAAATTTTATGTGTGTTTTTATGTGTGTTTGTAATGTGTGTTTTTTCAGATTTATTTTGTAATAATGTATACACAAATGTATTGAATCTTAATTTTTACAACAGTAGGTTGTAATTATTTGCAGTAATTAGCTGATGATGACTTAAAGGTACGATCCATACACAAATTTTTGATTACCTAACCATTTAATAATCTAGTGTTGTATAATAAATAAATATTATTTAAGGATCTCAACCCCTTATATTTCAAAAAAGACGTTTGCGCAATTATAAGTGTACCACGTTTTTGAGAATTCCATTAAGACACTTCTTCGCGTGGTGTTGAATGTTTGAATGACTTTCTAAGGACTCTCTCTATCAATTGTACAGCTGATGATTGTGAATGCGCTTTAATCATTTCATATAACCCCGTTTCAAAAATAAAACTGTGTAAACAACCAGGTAGTTGAAAGTTAAGACGCCTGACACAGTATTTTTGTTTCTATTATCATTCTATAACTGGCAACAGTTTTTTATGACAAATGTGTATTTTTTGGATTATTTATTTATTTGTTTTCTGTACCGAGCTAGAGCTCCTTCAGAATAAAATAAAAATGAAATAAAATAAAATAAAAAAAAAATTAAAGTTAATAAAATAAGATAAAAAAAAAAAAAAAAAAGAATTAAAAGAAGTAAATAAGCTAAATAAATAAAAATTAAGAATATATAAAATTGGAAAAGATTGTTACATGTGGCTCATGTTTAAATAGTTCAAGTTTCAGGAAAAAAAGAAGAAATAGTAAGGAAGCAATTACACAATGGAGTTGGGTAGTCAATATATCTTGATTCGAAACCTTCTTTGTATTCCTTCACCAGTCTTACAACCAATGGAATAGAATGACTCAGTCCAAATGGATTTGACAATCCATTTGATTTATCATTGCTCTTTCACAACAACTATCTGATTACAAATCAACATTTTGAATTTAATTAATTATCATTTACATTAATTTTCTGAGATAAACAACCATTTACATTTAATATTAAACACCCTTTTGTAGAAGATGTCAAATATAATCATCTATACATGTTTCGTTATAAATTTAATTAAGTATGCTATATTTTAAATATTCGTTAAAAATAATTAAAAGATTTTTTGTTTGATTATTTTTATTTGTTAGCCATTAATTTTTTGATTGTACAAAATCTAATAACGTTTAACTTCAAAACTTTGGTTTTGCGCTGTTTAATATACATATTTTGATTATTCAAAAAAGATTTTATCGTAAACAATTTTAATAAATACATTCTAATTTTTAATTTATATGATCAGTGTCTAAAATTAAAACTACAACAGTTTTTCTGTTTTTTCATCTTTATTTCAATTTAACATTACAGATATATCAAACTTTAGTTATAACATTTAGTTTTTAATTAACGCCTCAACTTTTTTTAAAAATATAGTTTATTAAAACAGTAGTTTTTTATGTTCTAAGTTATAATGTTATGTAAAAATGCCCTCAAACCCAATCACCATGTAGTTTTTTCAAGCATTGTATTAAAAACGTGTTTAAGCAAATTGTTTTCGAAAGTATGCTACGATTTTTTGTCAAAGTTGGTAACTTTAGGTATCTGTATTTTTACAGATAATGTTAGATTGGTTTTGGATTTTCTGGATTATATGTTTTAAATGTTTTTGAAGCTAAATAATAATTAGATAAATCACATTTTAACATTAAACAATTTTGGTTAAAATGATTAAAGTGTGGAGGGAATTGTGAAGTGATATAGAGCTGCATAGCTTCGAAAATAGCGCATCAATGTTCTTAAACTATCTATAATAAAAAAACTCAAAATTCTGCGAGGAACAATATAACATCTTTATTCATTTTTATGTTTGAGATGTTACAGAGGATAATCAATTTTTTCTACAAAATAGAAATTCATTTATAAAAGAATTGTTGTATAATTCATAAACTGTACACTGTTTGCGCAGCTAATAATATTTTGAATAAATATTATTATTATTATTATTTATTCATAAAATTACGCCAGATTCGGCGATGTAAAAAATAACATAAAATTGAATAAAAAGGAAGGTAGTTTTGTACTGTTTGTTTGCCTTTTTTAAATTTACAATTATGTTTAAGAAATTAAAATATTAAAATAGATTTTCATCTTTTACATAAATACCACAAAAGATTTAATTTTAAATTAAATATTCAAAGATTAAGATTAACACAAAAAAAAAAAAAAAAAAAAAGTAAATATACTATGTTTTAGAGTATTAATTGGTGAAATTACAAGCAGTTCTTTTATAGTTCTATAATTTGATTACTTAATATAAATGTATACTATATTCACCCACATGTCCAATTGTTTTAGTATGGCACTGGATCCATTCCACAATTAGAAGTATCTATTTCAAATCACACTGTACTTATCTGAATGTCCAAGTGGTGTATGATTTCCAATGCACAAAACTACTATCTAAATGCAATTCTTTTTTGATTCCATTTAATAAACCCTTTATTAAAGTTTTTCCTTTGCATTCAACGAACTTAAACCTTCAAATTTGCCAAGTTCATTTTACAATGAAATATGAGAAAAAATATCATCATTTTTCAGAATAATATAACACATACAATTTTTTTAATTATCAGATAAATTATCGTTTTTATGATGTTTAATTTTTCTTCTGAATAAAAACTAACGAAATTTCATTTAAATGCATTTCGAATTTTCTTGAAAGTGGTATCCAAACATAATCAAATTTTCGGAAAATCTGACTATAATAAATACATTACTCAAATCAAGCATACTCATATACTTATATCACATATTTTAAAACTAATAGTAGTGTTGGTTGTCAGATTCGGCGACATTTTTAGGGCTTTATAGCATTTTACACATTTTTGTTTTCACTCGTTTCAAGTGAATATAATTGTCGATAATTTTTACTCTTCTAATTTATTTCGCCAGCTTCCACATATGAAAAAAGTTTTTTGATCTTGAAAAATGAATTAGGCAGACTATAATTTCTACTACAAACGAATCTAAAATATTCAAATAGTTGTTTTATACATCATGCGAATAGTTAAAAAAATCAGTGTGTTTTTTGAATCAAAAAATTTCATTATTTGAAAATTCTAAATCTTAAAAATATGTTCATTTGCCGTGTTATATTGTATAACCTACAATTTAAATGACTTTTTTACTGAACAATTCATAAAAATACACGACTGTCTCTAAAAACATTTGTGATTTACAAAATGACAGTAATTAAAAATTTAAAATTTTTTTCATGTTTTATTTTGTGAAATTTTTCAATTAACATTGTTTGAAATTTAGATTATATGAAAAAAGTAATATGTATTTTTTTCAAATATGAAACCTTTGGATTACATTAAGTTTCAACCATTGAATAAATCGATACAATTTTAAAGAATCGAAATTCAAGATCAAAATTGGATTTATGTTCATTCTATCAAAATATTTTAAATTATGAATACTCGTAATTTTTAAAATTTCAAGATAAATTTTCAGTAATTTTTAAAGAAAAATGTCAATTATTATGTTGTATCATTTCAAAACTATAATATTAATTTTATCATGCGGGTTATACAACATTGTTTTCTATAACAAATATATTTCATGTGTATGAGATAAAATAACAAATGGATTTTGTTATATTCAAGCAAACAACATAAAACGCGAAAAAGATTTAAAACGCTGAATGATAGCAAAAACACAATTATCCATGTAGATTTTTATAAACGTTACATATATATAAACAGAAGGAAAACATATTGTATAGCATCTCAATAGAAAATTGTTTTCAAAAACTTTTTTCATTTAAATAGAAATAAACGAAATAATTTGAATTTGCAGTGTATAAAAAAATTTTTAGACAATGTAATATATTTAAAGATTGGAAAATTAAAAAGGCATAATAATTTAATCACGTTTATGATATTTCCTTAAAATACGATTGTTTGGTATGATATTAGAGGATCAAATTCTAAAACTAACGTATGTTTTAATAGTTCTTGGGCAAAAACATAAAACATTGTAAGTTATTATAAAGTGTAATGTTTTATGCATTATTATAGTAATTTTTGTAAAATATTAGAATACGTAGTAGTTATTCTGTTAATTTTTCCGCATTTTTATATATTGAAACAATAACTTTAAAAATGTTTTTTGAAAAATCACAAGAAAGTGCTTAGAAAAAAACGGCGTGTGCTAATTCATTAACTAAAATTACTGATTTATCACCAATTTTTCTAGATGAATATAAAAATGACTTACATTTCATAAAATTACTTAAATTATTTAAAAATATGAATTTATTTTTTAAAAATCAAGTTTGATGCTGATTTATTCAATATTTAATTAAATCTAAAAAAATTAATTTTGTATTACTTTTTTTAAATTTTTTGTTTATCCTTTACCACTATAAAAATTAAGTGCCGAATTGGAACCGAATTGTAATTAGCAAAGAATTATTGAGATCTTAATTAGAAACCAGATTACAGAACTCACATTTTTAATCAAAATTCATACCATAATATTCTTTATTATCCAAATATTGTTAGAATTCAAAAATAAATTCTAATTGTACAAAACATCCTTCTCTGGCTTAAAAAAATGCTCAAAGTATATCGACTTAAACGTCTATCTGCAATTTTTTTGTTTTTTTTAAAGTATAACTATGTTTAATTTATAATTTTAATGCGATTTAGAAAAATTAATAAGAATAATACCAGTTTTTTTTAGTAATTTTAGTTAAAGTTTCAGTAATTTTAGTTGAAAAATAATAAATCGTCGAAAAAAACATGATAACTTAAATTTGTTAAAATTTATTGATTTGCAAATGTTTCATAGCATAAAAAGTTGTGTTAATTAAGAACGCAAAACAATTTTAAAGGTTGAATAAGCGTTTCAATTTTTAAAAATATTTTTTGTCTAAAATCTATTGGCAATAAATACTTATTAATGATCACAAACAGTCAAACTTAATTTCATTTTACAAATAAAACACTGTAGAATTTTATAAGATTGGTTTAAAATATTAATTGGTAACAGAATCCTTTCTGGGCTAAATTTATTTTCGAGAAACAAAGTTTTAATATTTCATTGCCTTTCGCTTTTGTGTAGTGAAAAAATTATATCCTTTAAAATCATGAGCATTGACTGCAAAAGTATATATAATAATTCATCTTACATCTAATTTGAAAATAGAAACAAAAATATTTGTGCTATAATTTTAACTAAGCATGTGTTTGATTAAAAAATAAATGGAGTTAAGATGTCTTTAAAATAAACATAAGTAAAATTTAAAAAACCAATTTAGAGTCTCTAATAAGTATTAATTATGATTTTAAAAGCAACCACTTTTTTATGTAATTTTCAGAAAAAACACCAAGCTATTTATAAAAAACAAATCAAAATATTAATAGTCTTTCATAAATGTCAATTTTCAAATACATGTTTTAAATTTCAATAGTATTTCGCATCGTTTAATCTAGAATCTATAATTTTTGCTCAATTTTTAATACTCTAAATTACATTTAAGATTCTACAGAGGTAAGGAAATGTTATAAAGTTGCAACAATGTTTTTGTGTGTTATAGTTAATGTTTAATAAATTATATTTGAAATAATTTTGGAGTAACATTAAAAGTATAAATGTTAATATATTCATAAAATTAATAGCATATTTGGTCTCGCAGCTGTATTGGTTATTTTTATGTTTTAATTGTATATTCTTCTATAAACAATTTCTTATAAGCAAGCTTTGAAACCTGAAATCAAGCGTTTAAGTTTAATTAAAAATAAATATATTATAGTAATATTTGAACGTGTAGATATTCGCAACTTTTTGTCTAAGTAAGTATTTCTAAATTTTCATTAAAAAACTGACAATACATATGTTTTTTATTATAAAAATGGTTGAGGAAAATCACTTAATTTAACTCCTCTAACATGATTTGCTATCATTTTAGGACTTTTTTTTTAGGACTTTTTTTTCTTTAGGATTTTTTCAAAACTTATCAAAATATGACTTTTAAAAAAATTATCAAAATAAGACTTGATCAAACTAGGACTTTTTTAATTTATGATTTATTAAATGTTAATAATTTAATAAATGTATGTAATAAATGATAATTAGTTTTTAATCTCAAAATGTAAATGAGCAAAAATCATAGAATTTATAGAATAAATTTAATCAGTATTCATTGAATAACTTAAATCATATTCATTATATTAGTAAAATTTACTAGATATGTACATGAACGTAAATACTGGATAAGGTCAATATCATTATTTATTAAATGGTTCATAAGGTTTTCATATCTAATATCTTATTATATATTAAGCGTAAAGCGTGTGATTTATATAAAAGTTACCAGTTGATTTAAATAATTATTATAATTTTATTATTCAATTTTGTATAAGCTAGTTTTTGTTTTTTTTTTTATTTTTTACAATTTTTCTAATTAAATTTTTAAAGTCCTAAATTGATAGAGTCTTAAAAGAAAAAGTCATAAATTTATATAATCCTATTTTTTTTAGACTCAAAATGATAAAGTCCTAACATGATATAGTCCTAAAATGATAATATATCCTCTAACATATCATATTGACAACTTAGCAACGCAATTTGCTATTTTTTGTAAAAAAAAATTATGTTGCTTTTAATGTTATAAATGATTAATTATAATCAAACTAACGTTATTTGTTAGATTGGTTTAGAGATAAATGCTATTTTATTGATTAAAAACATTTATAACATATTGATGAACAAACTCAATAATATGTAAATATGTGTTGGCACTATCGAACGCTTGAAATGTTTTAAGACAAAAAACATCGGTCTCTTAAATAACGCTTGATTTTGCGGTTGTTCTTATAAACATCAAACATTATATGTGTTTAAATGATGAAACAATTTTTAATAATTTATTTAAAAAAAAAAAAAATTCCATTGCATTAATTTTGTCTTATTTGGTTTTACTTTTAATCATTTCTTTTTTTTGTCTTGCTTTCCTTAAGTTTCAATTTTATAAACACGTATCGATATGAAGATTTTGCGGACAGATTTAGCATTTTACGATATGTTAGTTGATTAATGTTAAAAAAAAGGAATGTCAATTTTAATTGGTAAATAAACACGCCTGCACATGAGAAATTTCAATCAATTAATCAATTAAGCTTTTTACTTATATTACTTATCAAGGATTATCCTTAATAAGTTTTTTTAATTGGCTGTAAAAACATGTTCAATAAAAACTTTAATCCAATTATTTTTCTACTCATTGAAAACTCTAAACATTCTGCATACAATTATAATAAATTAAAAAATTTTTATGTCCGAAATTACATGTAAAAATCTTCATATTTTTTTTTTATTTCACAAAAATATTTTTTTTACCACACAAAAAATTGAAAAAAAATTTATTAAAAAAAAACAATGCAACTCGCACCATTCTTTCAATTCATTCATAGTGCAGTTTTTGTTGTTATCGATCGAAACTGAGTTGATGATGTATTGTATTTGGTTATCGGTCGGCGGTTGTATCCCTTCTTTGATCAAATTCTTCTTTATGCTTCTTTTGGTTTGACCCAATTGTCGCAAATATTTAATTTTCTCTTTGACTGCAATCGGAATAGCTACAAAATCTCCTTCTTCGGGATGATTCGAATGCTCGTTGTCGGATACGTGCACGGTACCACGCGTTTGACTTGAAAAAAAATGGCTTTTTGCAGCCTTTTCGCCGATGTTTGCAATTGTAAATATGCTTGTCACAATCGGCTAGTCGATTGGTCAAATGAAAATGCCAAGCGATATTATCGAACCTAAGATCTTTAATTAGCCGCTTGAATTCATCTAAAGATTCGCAATCATGCAAAAAATCAAAAATCCTACCTGTGCTTCTTTTGTTTTTTGTTAAAGGTTCAGCATCTTCGACTGTGTCGTCAAAGTTATTTTCTAAAATGCTTGCACTGGACATTTTAAATTTTTTTAATTTTCATGAAATTAAATTATTTCTATTTTACTTCCACTTTTTATATTGAGTAATTTCAACATTTGAAAATAGTGTCAAAAATTAAAAAGAATGAGTTTTTTAATTAATTAGTGGTCTTCTTAATCAAATAAGTGTCAATTTTATATAATAAGTGTTTTTTTATTTAATTAAGTGTTAATCTTTATTTTTATGGATTATTTTAAAAATTGTGTACATTTATTTAATAATTGTGGTATCATTTTAAAAAATTGTGGTATTCTATTAAAAAATTGTGTAACCGATTTTAATGGGCCCTTTACAAATATGTGTATCTAGAAGTGTAAAAACTTTTTTAATTGTGTTGGAATGAGATAATCTTAATTCTGGATATCATAATAAAATTTATTTTCTAATTAGATGATATAGATTATATCATATCCTCTTATATTTTTCATGTCTAAAGTAAACAAATTGAATTTATTATAAATAAAAAATGTCTAATGATATATTGTGTATGGAATTTTGTTTTTCGTAAGACTTGATGTGACATATGTTTAATATTAATGTTTGTAGTTGTGCGTACAGAAAAGTTTATAATTTGCGTATTTTAAACGCAAGTATAAATTTAACCTTTAAAAACAGTTTTTGCAAATTCTTTAAAGCTGGATTGTTTTAAAATGTACAATCTTATTGAATTATAAATAGTTTTATTGTGTACAGTCAATAACCGGTTTACCGGAATGTGATTCGAGCTTTTTTTTTCAAAGTCGTCCGGATAATAAATTTTCCGGATAACACGATTTGCTAACGAAAAGAGGGGTAAACACAGTGATAATTGATTTAGAGTGTTTATTTAGAACAAAGAAACAATTAACGAATAAAAACAACAATATCACCAATAAATATCAATCTGGATTATCTGTTCTGAATTTGCTAAGTTCTGCTGAACCTTTGGCGATAATGTCGTAAATCGTACTCAAGTCAACCATAAATTCTAGCGCAAGTTTTTTTGGGCATTACCCATTCTTTTTCTTAGTGATGATCTCCCCCCGCTGAACAAAGTTAAGAAAAACCTTCTTGCGTTTTGCAATCGGAGTATCGATAACTTTTTTACTAGCGTTCTTGCGAGGCTTAGGGACTTGGTACTTGTCATTTTTAATGAGAATAACAGAATGACTCACATCGTTTATGTTTATATATTAAGGTTTAACAGGAAGAAATACGCAAGTAATGCTGTTCTAATTAGCTCAAAGCCTAAAAAGTAGTAAGCGAAAAAGCTCAAAGTAAAAAATCAAAAAATGCTGGTCCGAAAATTGATTCCGGATAACCGGTTATTGACAGTATTGATAAAAATTTTTATAAATAATTTTAGTGTTATAATTAAAACACCCTGCTTTACTTGTGATTATAAATTACGAGATTGATTAATTGTATTTAAATTATGAACAAACATTGAATCTGGTTTTGTAAATGTAAAACATACATTTTATGTTTTTTGTCAAACGAAAGGATTTTTTCTAATCATTGCTACATTTGAAAGCCAAATAAGATTCCTAATAAAAGTATCAAATAAAATCTGTCTAAAAGAATTCAAGAAAGATGCAAAAAACTTGCGAGCAACTATCTTACTAGAGCTCTTAGAGTAAACCCGCTAATAAAAGATCTTGTCACATTTTATATCATTGCTCCTCAAATAAGCGAAGGCCTATTCTGTAAAGGAGTTCCCAAGCCAACTCCAATAGCCACTCTTCTGAAGCCTTAGACAAGTTGTACAAACTGTAAATACCATAATTTATCTAGTCTTACCCTTTAATTTAATAACCAAATTAATCCACACTACAAAATATAAAATAAGAACGAACTTATTTTCAGGTAATTTATCTGAAAATAAACAGTTTTAATTCACGTAATTTACCTGTAAATAAATAAATTTTTTCGTTTACCTGTAGTTATTTTTATTTATTTTCACGCAAATGTCAGTTAATGAAAAAATAATGCTTAAAAATTATAACACTTTTCCATCAAAGAATTGAAGTTCATTAAACAAAAATATCATGAAACCCAAAGTATAATTTAATTAAATAAGCTTTAATTAGAAGCCTTGATATACTTTTTGACTCTTAAACTTTTAAAAAGTCCATTAAATATACCATAAAACACGATATTCTTGATATTATATTCAAAAAAATGTCTGAATCTTTACACTATGGCCAATTATTTGACAACTTTGATGATTTTGAGCAAGTGTTTCATGAATTTACCAAATGTCCCAAAACGCGGCGCCCCAACTTTAAAAGAACGAAAAAGAAAAGCGAACTTTCAAGCAATTACAACTCAAAAGTCAAAGTCAACAAAAGCAAGTACTTCAAATAATGTTCAACTTTCTGAGTTTATGGGTTCAATTTTATTAAACAAGTCGGATGAAATCATTCAACATATACTTCAAAATAAAAAACTGGTTGATGAAGAGCATGTGAAAGTCGATCCAAATTCAATTCCGCAATCAATACTCGATACTGGTTATATAGATTCAAATGGTATCAAAAAAAATGAATTGGTTCACTTTTTTACTTCAGATGGTTTCACAATGTTAGAAAGTACTCTAGACTTATTTTTAAAAAACCTTAATTTTTGTAAAACTTGTAACTTATCTTGTAATTCAAAGTCAATTTCTTGCGGTGAATGTAATTTACATTATCATTTGAAATGTGTTAAAAGAACTTATGTTCCATTAAAAAAAATTTGGAAATGTAACAACTGTTCTAATTGAATTATCTTTTTCTAATATTTTTTCATCAATTAATTGTTAATCTCTTTTTTGAATTTTTATTTTTTTATTCTTTTTTTGCGTGAAAATAAATACTTTTTTTACAACACTTACACGTATCTTACGTGAATTTCTTTTTATTTATTTTCAGATAATTTACGTGAAAATAAACGTGTCCATAAAATAAATAGATAAAAAAAACAATAAAATACAAAACCCATAAAAAAAAAAAAAAAAATTTTTTTTTTTATCCATATCTTCTCCCTTTCCTCTCTCCTTTTTGATCCAATAAATAAAATGTAGGTTGTATGAGGCCTCGCTTCGGAACAACCTTGAGAGATCATCTCTCTAAAATTATCTATCCATCCATCCGTCTAAAAGAATTAACATTCGTGTAATTAATAAAACAAGTTTAAATATACACATAGTAGCGTTAATAAATTTACATACCCAAGAAAGAAATGATTGTGAAGTTTTGAAACATGCTATTTAGCAATTGAAACAATGCTTATTTACGAAATTTTAAGAAAAGTGTAGTAGGAGACTAGTGTACAATGTTGGAAGCATTACAAACTAAATTATAAAATCTAATTTTATTCAAACCCAATTAGAATCACATTGATATCCAGAACCCCTATAAAATTTTACTCAAGCGGTTATATTACAGTAAATATTCGATTATATATTTTGTTGTTTGTTGTGAATTTTTTTTCTTATTTTTTCTTATTTTATTTCTTTTACTTGTAAATATTATAAACTGATTAATTAAACTACCAACTAACTTGAAGGCAAAAGAGTTCGCTCAAACCTTCTAAAATCAATTAATAAACTATTGAAACTATTGATATGTTGCTTACTTTTTTTCTTTTATTTTTACCCTTTTTGTTCCTAATAAAGTTTCTTAAAACAGCAAATTAAATTTTAATTTAAGACAAAAAATAAGTCAACATCCCTTTTTCGGTTAACCATAAATTCGATTTTCCTTAAATCAAAAAATTTCTCATTCTGTATAATCGAATATTTACTGTAATACTTTTATGATAAAACAGAAACTCAAAAACTATAAACTCACAAAACTAATTCAAAGCAAAAACTTTGTTCATTATTTGATGAGAAACATCAAACAATAAGAAATGAGGAACATTAGATTTCAGAATTTTGAATTTACAATGTAAATCTAGGATTAGTGGAACCAAAAGTATAAAATAAACACTGAACTTCTATTGAAAAAAATAATCCATAGAATTTTTATTTTGGTGTCATTTGAGCTGATATAATAGCAATTTCTTGTTTTGTGAATCTGATGTGATAAAAATATCTAAAAAACAGGTAATGAAAGCAATTTTGTAGTAACCATGTAACTCTCGGAGTCATTAAATTTTTGTTTTGTTTGGAAAAAATTAATCTCGCAGCTGTTAAAACATTTACTTTGGCTGATAAAAACGAAGATAAATTGGATGAAGATATAAATAATTTAAGATTTGAACAATAATGTCTGAGTTGAAATAACAATTTACACTTGAAGAAATAAGAAAAAGTATGTTGTATTGTCCTATTCGTTCAAATGCATTAAAAAGTCACGTTTTGGAAATTTTTTCTATTAGTTTAAAAATGGTATTAGATTTGATAACTTTTTGTTATTCAACATACAGAATGATTTCAGGATTTCTTGAATTATATGATAAATTATTTTATGTTAAATGAAATAAGGTAGTCCATAAATTTTTATTTTTAGTTAATTTTTATTCTTAGTTAAATGTAAGTAGCCGCAATTTTTTATTTGTGAAAGAACTGAATATTATGAAGGAATTTGACATAAGCATTTTAGCTGTGTCTGAAATTAATAAGTCTACATTCTAAAAAACTAAAGAATTTAAACGTTTGTATCAAATAAAAGCATAGTAATAATGTAAAAATTAATTTTTTAAGAAGACAGATCAAAAAAATATAAGTTTTAGATTGCAGTTTAATAGAAAACTAACAACTTACGATTTCAAAAGACTTTAATTTCTAAAATTATCAAATAAAAATATTATTATCAAGTGAATGAACTAGTACAACTGTAGCTAGAGAAAATTCCAATAATTCAAAGATGGTTGCAAAAAATATCATCACTTCTGTGATTCAATTACAAAAGTCAATTTTACAAGCCCTGTCTAAATTTAACAAGTTATGCTTGGAATTTACCAAAAAAGCTTTACAGGATATTAAATGAAAACATTTTTGAATTTTTTGCCTTTTTAATAAATACAACTTTGCATGGCATTATACATATATTGCAACTTAGATTTATTATCTTTTTCTAACAAACTTTTAGCTTTTAATGTTGTTTATTGTTGTCTATATATCAAAATTATATGGCATCTTGAAGTTGATGATCAATTCAAAAAGTTTATCCTTAGATATTAAACTTAATCTTTGATTTAATTTAAATAATTGTAATGTAACATGATTTACATGCAATGTAGATTTTAAAATAAAAAAAAAATTGAAAAAACCTTTTCTCAATCCATTGATAAAATCGATTTTCAATTTAGTTAACTGTTTTTTTGTAAAGTTTTGTTTTCATTTTATAACTTATTTTGAATTTTTTTTTAAATTTCTTTCTTAAATTTAATTGTGAATGCTAAGCACAAATACTTTTGAAATAAAAAATCTCAAATAAACTTTACAAAAAATCTGTTAATACATCTAAATATTAAAATCGATTATCAATGGACTGAGAAAATGTTTTACAATTTTTTTTTATTTTCTAAATCTACATTGCATGTAAATCATGTTACATTACAATTATTTAAATTAAATCAAAGATTAAGTTTAATATCTAAAGATAAACTTTTTGAATTGAAATGATATTTTGAATTGATCATCAACTTCAAGATGCCAATTATATCTAGTTATTGAATTTATAGTTTTGAGTCTACATTACAAATTGCATTTAAAATTATAAAAATTACAATTAAAATGTTCTGTTAATATTTTTTTATCTCACATTAACAAAGTACACTTTTTCTCTACAAAACCATAAAGCATTAAATAAAAATATATGGTTGCTTTTTATAATTTTTTGCAATTACTGAATTTCAAATTTTGAGTAAATTAATTTTTTTGCTTAACACAAATGCGAAATTTTTAAATAAAAACATAAGAAATTGTAAAATTAATATGTTAAAAACTACTAAACACTCAAAATCAAATGTTAGTTTTGTAATTATGGAAATACAAACAGGTGTTTATTTATATTTTTCTTAACGAATCCAATATTACAAAAAAATACATATATACAATTTGAATGTAGTTAGGTTTGGAAAGAAAAACATTAAAAATCTTTTCAAATATGAGCATTCATGAAAATAAATGAAAATAAATTCAAAAAATAAATGTAAAGAACTTTTTTAAATATAATATATTTTTAAACAGTTTTGAGAACTATAAAATCTGATAAATAGAAATTTGAAATTCTTGTTTGTTGGTGTGCCAAAATTATAAATTTGTTATGCTTTAATATATTACATTGGGATGTGTAGGTTAAGAAATTAAATATCACATATATTTGTGACTTGATTTTTTGATTAAGTTTGTACTATAAAAAGAAAGGTAATAAAACTCTAAGAACTCTAAGATAAACAAATATCTAAAAGAACTAGAAAAATGGCTCTGCAAGTGGAAAATGAAATTATCATTAGAGAAGTCTTGCTATATGGTATTTTCCAAGTATAGTAAGGAAAATTCAAATCTTAACTTAGAGATATATGGGAATAAACTGGAAAGTCAAAAAAATGTAAAATTTCTTGGCATTAAGTTTGACCCAAAATTAACCTTTAACACTATGGTTGAAGATATAAAAAAACGCTGCAACTCAAGATTAAATTTAATTAAAATATTATCAAACAAAAAATGGGGCTTAAAAACTTATACATTAAGTAATCTCTACAAATCATTAATAGGCTCGATATTAGACTATTCATTTCCCTGTCTAAACTTATTTTCAGAATCAAACATAAAAAGAATTCAGGCTATTCAAAACTCAGCAGTTCGATTCATTCTTAAACTAAAATATGATACACCCTCCGACATATTACATAATGAGGCCTTTGATAAACTAAAACTGTTAAAAGTCTCTAATCGACTTTTTGAGTTGGCTGAGAGATATGTTGGAGTAGGACTGAGCCATTCTGTTCCATTAGTAACCAGACTGGTCGAGGAGTACACGAAGGGTTTCGAATCAAGATTCATCGAATACCCGACTCCATTGTGTAATTGCTACCTTACTATTTCTTCTTTTTTTCCTGAAACTTGAACTATTTAAACATGAGCCACATGTAACAATCTATTCCAATTTATGTATTCTTAACTTTCATTTATTTTGCTTATTTACTTTATTTTGATTCTTTTTTTTATCTCATTGTATTAACTTTAATTTTATTTTTATTTTATTTTTATTTTATTTCATTTTTATTTTATTTTTATAATTTTTAACTTATTCTGAAGGAGCTCTAGCTCGGTACAGAAAACAAATAAATAATAAATAAACTCTAAGAACTGAAAAGAAAACAACATTCAATAATTATAAAATCATAAATTTGTACAACAGCCTCGTTTGATTCGATAAATGTGCAACATATATATCATTAGTCGATGAAGTTTTTGGTTCTAAATTTTTTATATTTACGAACACACAATTATTTAAAAAAAAATTCTGTAGTATTTTTAATTTATTGATAATCTTCATCAATATTTTTCAATTAAGCATTTTCAGAACAGCATTTTAAAATCTATAGATAAATATAATACAAAAACCGAATATATTAATCATAGAAAAAACATATATATTAAATACATTGGCACATGACGTGAAAATCGTTTTAAGGAAGAATTAAATTTTTTTATTATAAAGCTAGTTTATTTTTTTTAAAACTTAAGGCAAACTGACAATAAATTGATCGTTTTATGTTCTATTTTACATTTTTACTGAAAAACTCTTGAATTTTTGATATTAATTTAAATGCAATGACAAGTTTTAACAAATTGATATTTCAATTACAGCCACATGACTTTTCTCACAAGCCTTAATAAAAAAAATAAAAATGTGAAATTCAAGCAATAGAATTGTGCATTTGCGATTACTAATTAGAAAGCGTTATATAATCACATTTTAATTTTTAGCACAAATAAAATTAAATGGTATATATAAAGATTTTCGAATCTTTTCAAAACGACCCTTGGTGTACGTCAAGGTGGCGTAATGTCTCCAAAACTTTTTTCTATTTATGTAGATGATCTAATTGTTCATGTTGAATCACTCGAACATGGAATTACAATAGACGACAAAATTAAGATCGATATAATTTCATATGCCGACGACATTCTTTTAATAAGCACCACCAAAATAGGATTACAAGCTCAGTTAGATGTGGTACAAGAATACGGAGACAGATTTGAAATAAAGTTTAACCCAGATAAAACTATGCTAATGATCTTCAACTCAAAGGTTATCAGACACATTAACGAAAGAAGGCAGGATGTATGGCAAGATGAATTGATACTAAACAACTCCGAAATCAAGCAAACTAAGACAATGAAATATTTAGGTGTAGGGCTCTGTGACGACGACAGAAATAAGACTCATCTAGACAAACGTAAAAAACTAGCAATAGCAGCCTTTGCCAGGCTCAAAAAAAAGGTATCTTCAGTGAAAATATCCATCCGAAAACAAAAGGACACCTTTACAATGCTCATATCAGACCTATACTCTTCTACGGTGTTGAAAACCTGTACCTAAATAAGACTGAAAAAAACCATCTCAAAAGGACAGAAGGCAACTTACTTAAGATGATAATTGGGATACCAACCCGCTGTAGGACAAAAAATCTCGCATTATCGCTCAAGATCGAATCAACTAACTGGCGACTAGAATCTGTCAAGTGCGACTTCTTCATTAGACTAAGTATGAACAAGTACACGAAGAGTATACTAGAAAACGTGCACGACTTGAACATATCAAAAGACTTAACTAGAGAAATAATAGATATGCGAGACTATTACCAACAAATCACAGGAACTCAATGCTCGGACCTGATCCAATTTTGTCACTTAAACAAATACATGATAAAAACAGAGATCAGATCAATGTATAAACATAATGAAATAGTATCCAAAATTAATAAAATTTTTGACCTGAAGAACCGTAGCGTGATACCAAAAAAACTCTACGAGCTAATCAAATTCAACACGGAAGCCCAAAATTGAACCCATAAATTAACATATTTTATTTTCTTTTTTTTTTAAGTTTTTTTATACGAAATATTTTGTATTTTATTAGTAAAATTGCAATACGCTTTATTTTACAGCGTAATGCGACGTGGCCGGAGAGCGGCCTTAGCTCAAATGTAAATAAAAAAAAAAATATTAAGGTTTTATTTCCGAAAAATTAACGATTGTGCTGGATTCAAAATGCAAGTTATATGGTTTAGATAAAAATTCATAATCAACTTTTTCAATTGCTTATTATTTTTAAAAATGATTAAGTAATATAAAATTTGTTTATACGCTGAAATTAAAAAAAGACGAATTAGGAATCACAATACAACACATGGTTTACTTCCTTAAAACCTTTGACTAATTAACGAGATGCTAAATCAACGATATTAAAATGCCAAATCTAAGCAGAAGGTAGAAAAAAGAATTCTATCTAGAAACCCTATATGGCAAACTGTTTTTGCATATTAAAAATATATCTGTAAAAACTTGCTAAGTATCATAACCAACGGAATAATTTTACAGCATTTTTAACAAAGTTATATAAAATAAATTTATAAGATATATTTTTTTTCATAATTTGCATAATAATTCTATTTTCTGTTTTTTTGCTTGTTTAGCATCTAGAAGAGCTTAAACTTCCGATAATCTCGACTTTTTTAACAATTTATATTCTTACCTTTCGAAAATCAATAGTTAAGGTCGCATATCTGTATTGACTATATTAAACTATATAGAAATAGCACTTTAGAAATTTTAAATGATTGTTTGACTTGAATCTATCTTCAAATCGGCTATGATAATACTGTTTAAATTGTAACACGTTAGATGCATGCACATTTTGTTTAAAAGCTTTGAAATTGAAATATATATCTATAATGCAAAAATTTAATCTTAGTATTGAATATATAATTATCAATTCAACACAATCAAAACATAAATAAAATGAAATAGTTGTTGGTAGCAAAATCGAAAATTTACGCTGCAGAAGCATTTTTAAATGATAGAATTTATGTTGGTTTAAATGTTGTTATGTTGTAATGAATAAAATAAGATAACTCATATTGATTTGATATCTTTCAATGTTAAATTCATTGCATAAACGCTTGCAACATTTATATTTCATTTTCAAATTAAAAATAGTTTTGAAGGTATAAGATAATGACTTTTCTGATTTTTTAAAACTCAAATTTTGCTAATATAATGCAAATATTAAAAGGATTTTTAACACTTCATACAAATTTTGTTATTTTAAATAAAACTACAGAAAATTGTAAACATACATTAATTTAAAATTATAAATAAATTTATACCAGACTTGTTTTTAAGTCACAGTTTTAAGTCTAAGTCACAAAGATATAAGTCTAAGTTATGACTTGACTTAAAAAAAAAAAAAAAAAATTTTAAGTCATTGACTTGACTTAAAAAAAAAAAAAAAATTTTAATTCATTGACTTGTCATAACAAAACAAAGGAAAATCTTAATTTTAATATTAATTCTAATTGTAAATTTAAAAAATATTATTTATTTATTGTTGAATTTTATAAATTTTATAGCACTGTACAAATATTGTTTGGGAATTGACAAACAGCTTTTTCTTAAACTAAATCAATTTAATAATAAATCGTTATGTCGATAAACTATATTAATTAAAAGCAAAATATATTAAATATTGCAGTAAACTTTACACGAAAATCAAACAAATTATAAATTAAATTAATTTGTTGTTGAATTGAAAATAACTGAAAGATAGAAAAGTAAAGAAAACAGATCCATACTATACGTTTTATGCTATTGATATAGGTTTCATCATTTCAAGCTTTGTTTAATGGATTTATGATAGTTTTAAATTTTTTTAGATCGGCATACTTCAAAACATTCAAAAAACAACCAAATTACGACAGAAAAATATTTTTGGAATGATTATTTATCTACGATTTTTCAAAGACAAATGAGTATGCTCTAATTTAATTAAATGCTTTCTTTTGTATATGTAATGAAAAATAATACATACATTTTATTTTTAGTTGAGTTTACCCACCAAAATATTGTGTTACACTCAACAATTTTTTAAAAAAGTTAAGTTTCGCATTTTATGTGTTTTTTCAAAACATATATGTGAAAATATTAAATACATTCCATAAATGAAATCCTAAATTTGAAATAATAAAGATAACGATATTTTTATTAAAATAAAATTAAAAATGTCATAGAAAATGTTATTTTTATGATCCAACACAATTCCAAAAATAGTTTCGATGCTTTTTAGTCGCAAAGACAGAAAATGGTTTTTCAAAATTTAATAAATTTTTGGAATGTAAAAATATGAAATCTTTTGAAACCGAATTGCTAGTTACATTAATGTATGATCTATATTAGTGGTTTGATCACTAAAATAAAACATCGTCTCTTTGTGGAACACAAATGCATATTTTTGATTTCGAAATTTGCAAAATACGATAAACCAATATTTGTCTCTCTAACAAGAGATGTGCATTTTAAAAACTTGTATAATTGTTCATTCGAACGATATTATACAGAGATTCGGATTTAAAAGACTTTATTTTTTCAAAACCACATATTTTTTAAATATACATATTTTTTCCAAAACATTAAATCTAAAAAAGAAATTGATTTTTAAAGCCAAATATATTTTATTTTTAACTCAAATTTCAATTAATTGAAAATGAAAAAGATATTACAAATAGACAGACTTGTTTTTAAGTCACAGTTTTAAGTCTAAGTCACAAAAATTTAAGTCAAAGTCATGACTTGACTTTAATTTTTTTTTTTTTTAAGTCAAGTCAATGACTTAAAATTTTTTTTTTTTTTTTAAGCCAAAGTCATGACTTAAAATTTTTTTTTTTTTTTTTAATTTTTTAAATAAAATTTTTTTCTTTTGTCTTTTAATTTTTAAAATAAAATTTTTTCTTTCTTTTTTTTTTAATTCTTAAACAAAATTTTTTTCTTTCTTTTTTTTTATTTTTAAATAAATTTTTTTTTTCTTTTTAATTTTTAAATAAATTTTTTTTTTCTTTTTAATTTTTTAATTTATTTTTTTTTTTTTTAATTTTTTAAATAAAATTTTTTTCTTTTGTCTTTTAATTTTTAAAATAAAATTTTTTCTTTCTTTTTTTTTTAATTCTTAAACAAAATTTTTTTCTTTCTTTTTTTTTTTTTTTAAATAAATTTTTTTTTTTTTTTTAATTTTTAAATAAATTTTTTTTTTTTTTTAATTTTTTAATTTATTTTTTTTTTTTTAATTTTTTAAATAAAATTTTTTTCTTTTGTCTTTTAATTTTTAAAATAAAATTTTTTCTTTCTTTTTTTTTTAATTCTTAAACAAAATTTTTTTCTTTCTTTTTTTTTATTTTTAAATAAATTTTTTTTTTCTTTTTAATTTTTAAATAAATTTTTTTTTTCTTTTTAATTTTTTAATTTATTTTTTTTTTTTTTAATTTTTTAAATAAAATTTTTTTCTTTTGTCTTTTAATTTTTAAAATAAAATTTTTTCTTTCTTTTTTTTTTAATTCTTAAACAAAATTTTTTTCTTTCTTTTTTTTTATTTTTAAATAAATTTTTTTTTTCTTTTTAATTTTTTAATTTATTTTTTTTTAATTAAAAAACAACTTTTTTAAATAATAAACATATTTTAAATTATATTAATTTTTTATTTTTTTCCCGGTTTTTTGGCCGGCAAAATGGCCGCCCGCCTTAACGTAACCGTATCTTTGATTGCCCGCTTTTTTTTTACCGATTTTTTAAACGGTCCAAAATTTTGACTGTCAAGCTGACCGGCTTTATTTAGCCTGTTTCTAAAAAAAAAAATTTTTAAGTCACTGACTTGACTAAAAAAAAAAAAATTAAGCCATTGACTTGACTAAAAAAAAAAAAAAATTTTTAAGTCAATGACTTGACTTGACTTAAGACTTGTGACTTAAAAACAACTCTGCAAATAGATAGATAGATATGCTCATTAACAATCATTTTTGTACACAGTTGCGACATATCTTTTACAATAAAATCTATTGATTAGCCTTTTAAACAAACAAACTAAATCAAAGCATTTCAATTACAGAACTTTTGGTTGTGTTTGATTTATGATTAAATATATCAAATAAATGAACTAAAAACATTGGCATGTTATTTTTTGCATAAAACATCCTGCAGAATATGCGCACTAAATTTTTATTTATGCAAGCGGATTAACCAAAATTTTATAGTAAGATAGTAGCTGTTTAAAACAAAAAATAAGACAAGCTTTGTATCGTCTTACTATTTGGTTTAAATATTTGATTTGGTGTAAAAAAATCCGGTCTGAAAAAAATCTGGTTGAAAAAAATTCACTGACAAAAATCTGCTTAGAAAAAAATCAGGTGGAAAATAATCCGGTTCGAAAAAAATTCAGTAGAAAAAAATCAAGTGGAATATTATCCGTTTTATAAATTTAATTGATATGCTAATTTCGCATAAATTATAATTGATATATTAAATTAGGCTAAGTATATCTTTTAAAGATTAATCTTAAATAATTTGCTTTATAAAATACCTAAGTTCTAAACACTTGACTATATTACCCTAATCCAATGCCCTGTTTCTATAAAATGGCTTTGTGAATTTACCTAATATTTGGAGAAAAATGGAACAAGAATACCCTATCTTTAGTTACCTAAACGATAAAAAAACATCGGCACAGTTTAAGGCAGTTAAGTTTAAAATAGCTAAAAATTTATGAAATTTAATTTTAACAGTTATTTGCAAAATAAATTTTTAAATGAGCTTGAATCGTGGACTGTTCGAGAAGAATCGCGAGAATTATTAGATTTTATAGTTTAATTTTCTTTTTTATTTATTTGTATTAATTATCCTAATTTTTCTCAATAAACTATTACAAAAAAAATCAGTGGCTATTTTTTATTTTTTTCTTAAAACTGGTCAAATTTCCCCTGATATTTTTCAGACCGGATAATTTTACATCTGATTTTTTTCAAAACAGATTTTTTTCAACTGAACATTTTTCGACCGGATTATTTTCCACCTGATTTTTTTCCATAGGATTTTTTTACAAATTACCTAAATATTTACATTATATATGCATAAATTTGACTTAAATATCTTTTTTATTGCTAATTATTATTATTATTATTATTATTATTATTTATTTAAATCACATTGACATTTATATTATAAAAATTAAAAAAATTTTTTGCAAATAACTGTTAATAAACAAGGCTTTAAAAATGAATATAAGTATTTCATATATTTGCAAAACAATCATCCTTGTCATTACAATGCATTTTATGTAATTATGAGCATGCAAAACTGTATTTTTGCGTAATTAAAAATTAACATATATTTATATTTTATATTTGAATCTAGTTTATAAACCATTTGATAAGAATTGTTAAATCTAAAAAGTCATTAGAATTTTATATTAAAAACGACAATAAAAAACTTTTTTTGTTCAAAACACGACTTTAAATTGATTATTAAAATCAACACAAAATAGTTTTGACAAAAATGTAAAAATTAAAGTTGTAAATGTTGTTGATTTATAATTGTTGCTAGTCTATTTGATGATGTATTGCTTGGTACTGTCTTTGCTGTGTGATTTCTCTACCATACCAAAACTTCATTCGACACAAAAAGAGATTGTGCATTTTATGATTTTTATTCTAAATTCCTGCGATGTAATAAGAGGTTTATTTATAAAATTATCAATTGTACAATTTTGTATTTTGAGATTGAAATATCAAGCTAATTTTGCAGGTCCGACACAAATAGAATTTTGTGTATGTCAGCTTCTAACGTTCAACTTTGTAATTTGAGCTAAATTAACAAGAAATACACTGCAGTTCGATACTCTTAATGTGCTTGAATCCTTAAATTCCAGTGAAATATAACTTGTTTTGGATATGAAAAAAATTAAACTATTTCTCTGCAAATTCTTTCAATTTGTCTTAGTCAATGGAAATGAGAATTAAAACATTCCGCATAGTTAAGTCAAGTTTTCTTTTTTGGATTGGGGGTGGGGTAATACAAAAACACCAAAACTTTTATAAACGTTTTTATTACATGTTTATAAAAACATTTTAATGCCATTATAAAATTAGGCGTCAATGCAATAAAACTAGATTTGGCACAGCTAATACAAAAGTAGAAAATTACCGGAAATTACGTAATTTTACGTAAAAAGTAAAATTCCAAAAAATACTACTTTTTTTGAGAATTTTGACATTTTTTGACTTTTTTGAAATTTTTTGGTCCTGAATTCGAAAAAAAAAAAATTACTTTTTTTCACGTAATTTTACCTGAAATTTTATTTAATAGTGGTAAATTTTTGTAACTTTTAGTAAAAAAAAGTAAAAAAAAGTAAATTTTGTACAAATTTTAAAAAAGTTAATTATAAACAATAAACAAAAATGCAAAAACAAAATTTTCAATTAGATACATCTCAATACAATTCAATGATTCGACCAATCTCCATTTCTTTCTTTAACTACTTTTATTACCTTAATTTTTATTAAAATTTTTTTTAAAGATTTAATTGAAAACAAAAACTAATAAAAACCTTTTTTAAATGATTTATATAATTTTGGCATTATTCTTTGGTTAAAGATTTTTCGAAATCTTTAACCGCCATTTCGGCATCAGCTTCCGATAAAATCATTCTCTTTTTACATGTTGTTTTAACTCGTTCCACATAAGTTCAATGGGATTTAAATCGGGAGATCTTGGGGGAGATTTAATCTTTGTTTAAAAGAAATGAGTGAAATATTATCGACAAAGAAAGATTACTAAAATGCAATTTATTCAAACAATATTGTTAACATTTAAAAAAGTAGTGCACAATAGAGAACGATGCTTTGGGTCGTTGTCCTGGTGTAGTTTAAAGTCTAAATCGTAGTTTGAAGCCCCAAATGGTAATAAATAATCAGACAATATCTCCCGGTAAAGTATTGCATCCATGTTGCTCTTAAAAATCGTAAAAATTCTTAAGTAAAAGCTTTTCTTCTTATCTGTTTCTTACAGCTAAATTTGTTGCTCCCTTAAATGAAATCCCAGCCCAAATAATTAGTTTTCCTTCATATTTTGAAGTACTTGGAATATTGGCTGGATATTTAGCAGGATATCTTAAATGGTAGATTGGCCTTTCCGAGAGTCGAATTGTGGTTTCATCAACAAATATGTAGTTTGTGAACTCAGAATTTTGAAACTTTAAACACCAAATAAGTCAAACTAATTTTTGATAATCTGTTAATATTGGTGATTTTCTTAATCGTCGGTAACGCAAGCCTAAAAAATTGTTTGAAATATCTTATATTAATTTTGAACTAATTTAATTACCTGCTTTAAATCGATATTTTCTTACAACGCTACTAGATACACTTTTCCTGAATTTTTCTAAATTAAATATGCAACTTCAACAGAAGAAATACATCCTTTTCTTTCCTCAGTTATTATCTTATTTTAATATTTAAAGTATAAAAAGTATGATTTTATAAATTATTTAAATGGCATCTTTAGAACAAACTTTATTTACAATGAATGAAAACATTAATAATCTAAACACAAATGTTTCGAAACTTAAAAGCGAAAATGAAGCCATTAAAAAATTAATTATAGGGGGTGAAACTGACAGTTCTTTCTTTTCACCAGGAACCAAAAGAAAGGCCGAAAGAACTTATAGTAGTCCCAGTGATAGCGAAGCTATTGAAACCATAAGTATTCTTATATTTAAGTTTAGAATATATTATTTTTAAAAAATCTAAAAAAATAATTAAGTCAATAATAAGCCATTTACAAATCGTCTCAGAAGTGAAATAATGAAGAGATTTGTAAATGACAAAGGTCAGACTCTAGGGTTTATGAAAAAAATTTCATAATGAAATGGAGGAAATAAAAAGTAAATATTTTAATGAAAAAAAAAAGCTTTAATTTTTAATTTTTTTTATTAAAGAAGATTTGTTGAAGCTGGTGCCAAAAAATTCAAATTTCAAAGAATCATGGAAAAAAGCTGGTGACAGCTTTAAAAATGATAAAAATAAAAAAAAATAAAATTCCGCAAAAATTTTTTCAAAGATTTAAAAATTTTACTTTTTTTTACTAAAAATTACAAAAATTTACCACTATTAAATAAAATTTCACGTAAAATTACATGAAAAAAAGTAATTTTTTTTTTTCGAATTTCAAAAATGTCAAAAAATGTCAAAGTTCTCAAAAAAAGTAGTATTTTTTGGAATTTTACTTTTTACGTAAAATTACGTAATTTCCGATAATTTTACGTAAAATTACGTAAAATCCGGTTAATTTACTTTTTTTTACTTTGGTAATTTTACGTAATTTCACGTAATTTCACGTAAAAACAGTTTTTCGTAGCAATACTGTATATAAAAAGTCGCATATCCTGTCTACTAAATTACATATTTGTTTGTAATCCACTTAAAATTAGTGCGTTACGTCGTAAATTCGTAAGCCAAAAACTTTCTTTTGTTTATAACAAGTATTATAGTGAAATGTTTAAGCCCGCAAATCATCTCACTTTAAAAAAGGCAAAAAATTAGAAATTTTCAAACTTAAGAGCAACTATTTCGAAATAAAGGTGTGCGTTAAATGTTCTTTGTATTCATTTCTATCATAATTTAAAAAATAGAAGCAAGGCAGAGGTTAAACATAAAGTATACAACATTGGAGAATATTTGCCGGGATTTAAATTCAAAGATCTTTTTATGCAAAAAATCAATTTCAAATGATTTTAAAATCCCAACAAGCATTTTACTAGTGCTGGCAATCGACTAGGTCGACTACAGTCGACTAAATTTTTTTCCATGTCGAGTCGACTCGACTCCGTTAATTGTTAAGTCGAGTCGAGTCGACTCGATTTTTTTCCAGTCGACTCGAGTCGATTCGAATTTATTTCTAGTCGACTCGAGTCGACTCGAATTTTTTTTTAGTCGACTTGAGTTGACTCAAATTTTTTTTTAGTCGAGTCGCCTCGACTTCAAAAAAATATTTTCTTTTAAATTTAATATTTTTTATTACAAAATTTTTTTTTAATTATTTAAAAAAAAAGAATAGCTTGAGCAAAGTGTTTCATTAGACATTTTTTTTTCTAGTTTAGAAATTATTTTATTTAAGAAGTTCTAGTGCTTTTTATATTCAAAATTTATAAGCCGAAAATAAAAGAAAAATCCATTTGAATCATGTTTTTTTTTCACGATATCGTATAAGCATGATATCGAGATTTTTTTTTTAGTTTTTTTTCTTTTATCACGATTTTAAAAATAAAATCACTTTATTTAAATTTAAAAAAAAAATTCAAAGATTTTAATATACAGTGAATTTGATAATTAAAATATAATTGTCCTAGAATAAAAATAAAATATAATACGAATTAAAGATCGAAGTTCGATAATTAAAATAAAATTTTTTTCCAGTCGACTCGAGTCGATTCGAATTTATTTCTAGTCGACTCGAGTCGACTCGAATTTTTTTTTAGTCGACTTGAGTTGACTCAAATTTTTTTTTAGTCGAGTCGCCTCGACTTCAAAAAAATATTTTCTTTTAAATTTAATATTTTTTATTACAAAATTTTTTTTTAATTATTTAAAAAAAAAGAATAGCTTGAGCAAAGTGTTTCATTAGACATTTTTTTTTCTAGTTTAGAAATTATTTTATTTAAGAAGTTCTAGTGCTTTTTATATTCAAAATTTATAAGCCGAAAATAAAAGAAAAATCCATTTGAATCATGTTTTTTTTTCACGATATCGTATAAGCATGATATCGAGATTTTTTTTTTAGTTTTTTTTCTTTTATCACGATTTTAAAAATAAAATCACTTTATTTAAATTTAAAAAAAAAATTCAAAGATTTTAATATACAGTGAATTTGATAATTAAAATATAATTGTCCTAGAATAAAAATAAAATATAATACGAATTAAAGATCGAAGTTCGATAATTAAAATAAAATTTTTTTCCAGTCGACTCGAGTCGGCGACTCGAGTCGACTGGAAAAAAATCGAATCGACTCAACTCGACTTAAAAATTAATCGAGTCGACTCGAGTCGACTAAAAAATAAGCTAAGTCGAGTCGACTTGGGACGAAATATGCCCAACACTACATTTTACACTGACGAGCAAAAAAAAATATACATTTATTTAAAAACCAACTTCTTACTTTGAAAATTTTAATGAAAAATTAACGGTATACATAAATTTAACTGTTAAAAATTCTTTTTTCTTTTTTACAATTTTATTATCTATTTTGTTTAAATTATTCAAAAATGTAGAATTGTGAATCCAGAGGGATCCAAAATTATTGCTGTATATCTTACAAAAATTTATTTTTTTAAAAAAATATATATGAAGAGGACAGGATGATTTTGACCAACTCCACTCGGTAGGAAAAAATGTCATAATAATCATAAAATACTTTTTTAAAAAAATTATTCCTTTAATATCAACTTATTGTTGCAATCACTAGAAACATTTATTCAAGGAAGAAAACTTGCATTGATAGAATATTTTTACAAAATTGATTTTTTTAATATTAAGTGTGAAATTTGCAATTATTTGTTAAATTTTGCATTTTACATCTGAGATTCCGATGAATACGCCAATAGATCTATGAGAAATAAAGTGTTCAGTTTATAAAAAACATTTGTCAATTTGCTAAAAGTATTTTTCCAGAATATAATTTATCATTAGCAACTTGTATGAAAATAATTTACAAGTGGTCCGGAAACTCTACAGAGCAAGATATGGTATCGAAATAAATTTAACAATACTAAAATGTCTAAAATGCAATATGATCTTAGTAAATGCTGTGCAAGTATTTTTTGTCAAATCCATTAAAATTTGTTACAATGGGATTAAATGCTGAATAGATGAAAGTCTTTTTATACACAAACAACATATCATAGAGAAAGAGTTTCTAAACATGATATTTAGGTATTACGAAATGCTGATACTTCTTGTTTCATTCTAAAGTTTCCTTATAATTTGTAAAAAAACATATCATCACAAGTGCCTTTAGCTATAATAACTAAAGTTACGTTTTGTGTGTAATTTTTTAGATATCAATATTATCCATTTAAATCAAAAAGAATTTGAATTTTGCACATGGAACAGTAAATTATACAAAACACTTTGTTTATACTGTTCCTAGAGTTCATCTTCAAAATATTGAAAGCTATTGGAATAAAGTTAAATTGGTAATCAAAAAAACAATGAATAAATAGTTTTTATTAAAATTTATTTTGCTCAGGGTAATTTTGTAAGATATGTATACTTATGGGGAGATTTTTAACATGATCCAAAGAACATTTCAAAATTAACTGTGAGAGATAAACAAAAAAGGCACACAAAAAAAAAACACTAATGTAATTTTCCAAAAACCTCCTAAATGTAATGCAATGAAATTTTATTAAACAAGCCCAAAACACAAAAAATTTAAATTCAGAGAATTTACTTTTCGACATCTAAATGCAAAAAAGTCTAAGAAGCTCAAAAATAACTGAAAATCAATTTTGTTTTTTAGAATAGTAAATAAAGCAATCTATATTGCTGTAAGAAAAATGTAATTTATAACGATTTTCACTTTGGAGGGTGTTTGCGAGCATTGCATATTTAAATGTTTAAGATTATTAGATCGAATATCATCACTATATTTGAAAGGATTGGTTCAAGATCCTGACATAATCTTCTCTCAACACATTATTTTGGGGCTCTAACTAGTAGACAGTTTATATTTTAAGGTTATCGCATCAAAATCGTGTATTCGTTAATTGCTAAAGTTCTATATTTGATCCGAAGGAACAATTTAAACACAAAGATACATGCTAAAAAATTTTTTAATTCAACTTAAGATATCAATTGCAGTTTCAATTATCTATCTGATTATTTAAAATTTCACGAAGTTAGCGAGTTAGCGAGTTATCGATGTCAAGGTCGAAAGTTATCGATGTCAAGGTTGAATAGTGAGAGAGAATAGATAATTGATTGATTACCAATTATCAATTAAGTATTAATATATGTTAAATATATATATATATCTAAGGGAAGAGAACAAATATATATCAGCTGATGCTGTTTTGAATGACGCACATACAGCTTTATACCCGACAGAATTTTTAAATAGCTTAAATATATCAGGAATGCCACCTCATAAATAAGTTCTTAAAAAAGGCCAACCTATTATTTTACTTAGAAATGTCTCAGCTTCGGATGGATTGTGTAACGGTACCAGGCTTATTTGAAGACATTTTTACAGTAAAATAATTGAATGTCAAATAGCTGTTGGATCTAATGCTAAAAAAATAGTTTACATACCGAGAATGCCATTGATTCCAACTGATGCAAGTTTACCTTTCGAATTAAAAAGGCTTCAATTTCCTATACGACCAGCGTTTGCAATGAGTATAAATAAATCTCAAGGACAAACTTTAGAACACGTAGGGGTTAACTTAAACGAACCTGTTTTTACTCATGGGCAATTATATGTAGCCTTTTCATGAGTGAAAAATAAAAAAAATCTCAAGATTTGCATGAATCATCCAAATAACTTAATAAAAAACATAGGGGTCTAGTGGATAGTGTTATCAGTTGATAACAAAAAATGTTATCAAAGTCCTCACCACCGATTATGTTATCAACTTGATAACATATTATGTTATCAAGAAATTTAGTTATCAACCTTGATAACAATATATTTTAAATGATAACAAAATTTTTGATTTGATAACAAAATTTTTTTTTGATAACAAAATTTTTGTCTTGATAACAAAATTATTGTCTTGATAACAAAATTATTGTCTTGATAACAAAAAAATAATTTTTCTAAACATTGCAGAAATAAATTTTTTTTTAAATGAATCATCAAAATTGTAAATAATAAAATTTTTATTTCAAATTTTAAATTTCGAATGAATTATCAAAATTGAAAAAAATTAAATTAATATTTACTTTTCGAAAAAGACTTTTTCAATTTACATTAAAAAATGAATAAGGAAAATATTCTAGAATCACTGGAATATATAACTTACCAAAAATTGTTCCAATTTGGTTTAGTTTTGCCACCGAGAGAATGCAACAATGCTAAATTTAATACAGTACATCTTAAAACTAACTTCATCGCTTTCTTTTCCTTTCCTCTTCCTTTCCTCTTCCTCTCTTCTTCCTCACTTCTTCCTTTCCTCTTCCTTTCCTCTTCCTCACTTCTTCCTTTCCTCTTCCTTTCCTCTTCCTTTCCTCTTCCTTTCCTCTTCCTCACTAGGATGAAGAGAAATTGAAGAAAATAATAAATTATGCTAATTCATATATTTAGATGATACTATTGGCTACAACAGGCAAATAAAATTAAGTAAAATAAATTGATCAAATTAACGATTCAATTGCACTGTAAATATTTTATGTGGATTTCCACATAAATATACACTAATATCTGCAATTTTTTAAAAAAATAAAATTATGCATAAATTTTCAGTTATATCTGTTCTTTAGTAAATTTTAGAGTGTATGAGAATTATATAGCGAATATAAGTGGAAAAAAAGTTAAAAAAAATTATAAGTGGATATTTCCCATGCTTATGCACATAAGCATTAGCATTAATAAGCATTAATTTTATTTATGTCCAAAAGAACTTTTCAATTTTGTTATTTAGATTAAAGAATCATTTTAAAAATAACTCAATATTTTTTCATTTGAATTAGGTTCCATTTTGATTTTTTTAATACTAAATCTGATTGTTTAATTTTAATGTCTAGAAAAAAATTGATTAATTAGCATCGTTGTATGAACCGCTCACTCGATCGGATCGAGAATTTTCAATTACGATATACTAGTTGATTACCATAATTTGCAGATTTCATTGATACGATCAAACGGTGTCGAGTTTCTTTCATTTGCCTGGTAAATAACAATTTTTTATATTTTTTATTCAATGTAATTTTTGAAAAAATAAATTTACTATTTAATCATTAAGATTTTTTATTTTGCCTTTAAATAAAATTTAAAAAAATTGAGCAAAAAACAATTTTATTGTTAAATAGATGTTTTTTATAAAAAATTGCAAAAAAAATTTGATTTTTTGAAATTGAACAAACAAATAGAATAATTTATATACTAATTCATTCAGCCACATAAGCAATAAAGGAAAAATTAAAATCTATATTAAAAAGACAAAAAATAGTAATTATTTCAAATTTGAGTAGACAAAATTTTATTCGATATAACAAATAAAATTAATTGTCTTGGTTTTCAATTTACTCAATTTTTAATTCAATTAAAAACTACAACCTAGTTTTAAGCAAAATAAGAACAAAAAATATTTCAAAATTTATTGATATTTAATCTTTATTTAAAAAAAAAATCGAGTATTATTATTTTAATTAAGTTTTAAATTTAGACAATTAAATAAATTTTCAAATTCAATTTAATTTATATAAAAAATTATAATAATCTATATTTCATTCTCTATTTTTAAAATTTTTCATTATACAAAGTTATTTAATTAAGAAAAGATAATTAAAGTTTTTTTTATTCAATTGGATATTTTGGAACCACTATCAAGTGATTATCCAAATTATACAAATCCATTGGAATAGGGCTTAAAAGTCTTTTTTGTTTTAAGTGTAAATGCAAAATGTCCTTCTCTTCCAACAAATTGTAACCTAAATAGTGTTTCAAATATCCTAATGTTTTGTATGGAGCTAAGGCAAAAAATATTTCATTATTCTTTTCATAAATTAGATCTATTCTTGCAAAACAAGGATAATTTTCTGAGCTCTTAGTAAATCCAATCAAGTCTTTTTCTTTATATTCTGTACCGAATACTTTTATCCATCTAAATCCAGTTAAATCTTGACCACGTAATTCCTTAATTAATGGATAAATTGGATTCATTTTTGATTCAGGTCCATATTCAATAGGTTTAAAATAGTTTGGCGATTTTAAGTTATAAAGTTGGAAGTCTTGGTGTCTTTCAGCCAAAGACTTTGTTGTATTAATAGAATTATGAATCCTTTGGTTTGCTCTCTTAAAATAACTATGCTTCGATTCAAATCGCATAGTTGAATACTGCTTGGGTGGTCCAAATTCCCTAATAGTGCGTCCAACGTGTACCATAAAATGATGTTTAGCTGTAAGAGTAATTTTATAATATATTGTCAATGTCTTAAGATAATTTTCAATTCTAGTTTCTAACGATTTAATTGTATTTTCATTAAAATTACTACCATTTAAGTCTCTATATATTTCAATTAAATCAACAAAATGATCATAGTGTTCATCATCTTGAAACTCTTTTCCGAAGATTAACGGGAATACTTTTATAAGCATCCAAGCGTGTGTTGCCGACAACTTAAAACCATAATTTGTTTTTAACGATTGCTTAGCAAATAAGGTACAAGGGACCTTATTTTTCACATCTATTCTTCCATAATTAAATTTAGATAATTTTTCGTTTAGCTCATCTACTTTTGTTGCATTCATATCATTTAGATAGTTCATTAAAAGCCCAAAATTATATACGACAACTCCTTCTAAAAAATTGTGCATTATATCAGGAGGAAGCCCATTTACTATATTAAAATAGCTCAAGTCGGAAAAACAGTTATCAACTTTAACACCATTTGAAGCTGAAATTATATCCTGTTTATGTTTTAATAAATCACGTTTATCAAAGTCAGTGTCCTTAAATTTTTCCTGTACTAGTTCAGGTGTTGAGTAACAAAATCTACAATAACAATTAACATTGTTATTAAATGATTCGACAAAACCTCCAACTTTGTTAGCACCCAAGTTATCGGCAACAATATAGGAAATCGAACCTTTAACATTAACCATCTTATAACCATTATCAATATCTAACCCATTTTCTTCCAAAATTTTAATATCGTTCATAAATCTCTTAAAAATAGAAGCATACCCGTATTTTTTCACATAAGATGAGTCAAAAATTAAGGCTAATTGAGTAAAATAATCAACACTTTGAAATTGTTCTTTGAAATTACCTATTCGATAATAAACTCCAGTCATCTTTTTTTTTTTTCTGTTATCACCCAATGGGTTGAATAAATCAAAATCATCAATAAATAGCTTAATTTGTATAGCATTGTTATTGTGCATAAATAATTCATTATTAGTGGAAAGATGTCCATTTTTAAATGAGTTTATATTATTACATTTGTTTTGATCTTGATCAAAAAATTCGACTTTAATTTGCTCGTGAGATAGAATAGCTTTAATATTAAGTAAAATTGGCACATAATGAAACCGATCTGTTAAACTAAGGGATATTTGTATCGGTTCAACATAAAATTTTGATTCTTTTTTCCATTTTTTTTTTTTAAATCAGTTTTTGACTGTTCATGTACTCGTTTATATATGTTATCGTTTTGTATATACTCAATTATTTCTTGGCCACATTTTTTCCCATATTGATTATTACAATCTTTTAAGATTTTTCCTATATTTTTTGTCGTCATATTGACAAAAAACAATATGTCTTCAAATATTTCGTTACAGACACTTTTCGGTATATTATATTTACTATTATACTTAATAAAAGTTTTCATGTAATGTTCCTTTATTTCTTGGTCATGGTACTCGGAATTTATTCCTTCATCTGAATTATCTTCATTTGAATAATTATTATCCTCCATATAATAATTTGTATCTATTTGTTCAGTAATATTATTTGTTAAAGGAAAATTACTTGAGGCTTGATTTATGTAGTCAGTATGATCAATTCTTGAAATAAAATCATTCTTAATTTTTTTTATATTATAATCATTTTGGTGGAACTGTGAAAGATGTTGATAATAAGACGAAAGAAAATTTGATTTATAAATACAGTCTTCGAATATACATTTAAAATTAATTTTGTCTGGTTTTTCTCTATTTTCTCTCAAATGTTTATAAATATCTTTTTTCAAATCCGTAATATTGTCAAAAACGAGAGAACAGCCTTCTTTTCCACAATTATATTTATTTATTGGATCTGTTTGTTCGTTTAGATAATGTTTTAAACAAAAGTGATTTTTAAATCTTATAAATGAATTGTATGTTAGGATACAAAGGGGGCATTTTATATTAAAATGAAAATCTTTTGAATGGTGCAATTCAACATGATCTAACAAATCATTTTTATCATTTGTTTTGAATTCGCACTTTGAATATTTGCATTTGATCATTTTTTTCACATTAATCTAATCTAATTATTAAAAAAAAACAAAAGATTGAAAATGGGTTTAGAAAAATTAAGTTCGTTAGACTTAGCTGATGAATTGTCATTAGATGATTTTGACCTACAAAAAATAATAATAGGTTTGATTTTATTAATTTTATAGTCCTTATAAATGTTTTAATATAATTTTTTATCGAAGATAAAGATATAGATGGTTATTGTATACTCAAAATGTCAAAAGAGATTTCTCAAGTTTATTTTCCAACTGCCCGATTGCTAATCAAATATGAAAATTTTAGAAAAAAACTCCTCAGTAAATTTTGTGATGTGAATGACTCTATGTTAAATAAAGATAACACATCAGTTTATACTGAATTGACAAACTATCCGTCTAATTATAATCAATCCGGCCTGATAGTTCAAACTCATACTTCAGAAACTAGTAAAATATCTGAGCAAATAAGTGATGTACCTGTAAATAAAGAAAACAAATTGCCAAAATTAAAATGGCCTGGTTATTTTGTTTTTCCAAAAGAAAAATTATCAGACAATCTGATAAAAAAACTTGAAGACACTCAAATAACAATTGATGAGAAAGATAAAAGAGAAATTGCTACTCAAATATTTAATAGATTGGTTACTTATGAATTAAAGGAAGAATGGTAAGTTACTTAAAATATCAATTTTTAGTATTTTTTTTAATTTTAATAATATTTTTTATCATTTTTAATTAATTTATTCAAAGCTATCCATCAAAAACCCAATATGCCTGTATTAATGCATCTTTAAATTCTACTTTTCCTCATTTGGTTTGCTTTAATGTAAGTAAAATTAATAGATATTAATGAAGAAGATTTTATAATTTATTTTTTGGAATTAAATAAAAGGATGATATCCACAAAAAGATCACAAACAAATTTCGTAAATTGCGTAGAAGCTCGACTATCAGAGATTCAGACAGCGTTAAAAAAAGGAGAGAAATTTTTTCAACTAAAAAATTAAAGGCATCCAGTGAAAGTATAGAATCTGAGCCTAGTAAAGACCCAAATAAAAAATCAAAAAAGTGCTTAGAGTCAATCTTTAATCAAACCAACTAAAATTTAAAAGCATTTTGGTACAGACTTTTTTATTATTTCTATTTTTATAATCAATTAAACTTAAATTAATCACAATATATTGCACTTCATTAATGTATCAGATTTGTATTATAATTATTTCATAAACGATTTATTAAGATAATTAAGTCAAAAAACTTAATAATTTATTTTTCTTAAATATCTTAATAAATCGTTTAGTAAATAATTTTAAAACAAATCTGATACATTTACGGTTTTGTGGGTTAATAGTCGGGTTCGTTACGGGAACGCGTTAATATGGTAGAAGTGCAGTATCATGTAAATCAATTTGAATTTTGAAATTTGAATAACTTTTTTTTTTATGTATATACATTTTTAATTTTCAAAATTTAAGCTTAATATTTTGTAATAATTTAATTGAAGCATGGCATTTTTTTTATTTTATATTTTTATTTTGACAAGTTTTTTGTATGTATTTGATTTTTTTTACATTGACTTTTTGTATGTATTTAACTTTAAAATAAAATTAACTAAACATATTTTTAAAAGTCTTTCAAATTTTTTCAATTTAAGATTATTTAAAAAAAATAAGAAAATGTTTAGTTGCTAATAGCTAAACTTAATACAGTTTAAGTTTGAAAAAAAAGGACTTTAAGAACACACATATATCAGTATTTAAATAAAACGCGCATAATTGTAAATTAATAATTACTTATACGTGGATTTTTATTGTTAGTTATATGTGGATATTCCGAAAATACAGTTCAAGCCTTGTCAAACTTTTTTCCAATACAAAGTGTGCTTAAATCCACATAAAATATTAACAGTGTGTAAGTTGCTTGCCGTGTTGAATAGTTTCATTTAAATATTGGAGATTATAAATTAGCATAATTTATTTTATTCTTTATTTTTCTTTTTTTCAAGAGAGGAAGAGGAAAGGAAGAGGAAAGGAAGAGGAAGAGGAAAAGGAAGAGGAAGAGGAAGAGGAAAGGAAGAGGAAAGGAAGAAGTGAGGAAGAGGAAAGGAAGAAGTGAGGAAGAAGTGAGGAAGAGGAAAGGAAGAGGAGAGGAAAGAAATCGATGAAGTTAGTTTTAAGATGTACTGTAAAAAAAACGAAACTATGCAACCTTATATTCAAAAAAGAAATAAGGAAGCTAAAAACAAATTGCTTTATTGGCGATGTTCAGCTTGTGGTAGATCCAAAACAGCTTTTGACGAATCATTTTTTTCATTATTTAAAAAGTCACCTCGTATAATTGAGGCTTTGATAAAGTGTTGGTCTGGACTTCAAAAATTGAATTTGGAGATTTTACAGATTTTTTCCATTTAAGACCACAATAAGTTTGTTTGGTGTCTAATTTCGATTTAACTGCAACCTTTTTTGCAAATCTACCTGTTTTTACCCTAGGAGGAACCACTGTTGTTTCTACCTTATTTATTGTAGATTCTATACAAATTGGCTTCTCAGTGGAATTTGAAGCAATAGGAACAAGCTCTACACTTCCAAGAGGTAAATCTTTTAATTCTTTTGAATCTTTTGGTAATTTTTTTGAATCTTCTAAATCTTTTGAATTTTTCTGATTCTCAACAGAGCTTTTTTCATTTTGATTTTTCAAAATTTCAACTTCCATTTTTTTAAATCTAATAATTTCACAATTTAACTTAAATTGTGAAATTATTTATCGTATTTTCCAATTCTATAATTTTATTTTTCAAAATTAAATTTTGATTTTTTTCAATTTCTATAGATTTCATTAATCCATTTATAAAAACTTTGTCTTCATTATCCAACCTTTCTTCTACAATCTTTTGATCTCCTACAAGTTTTTCTTCATTATCAAAACTTTTTGGTACAATCTTTTCTTCATCTGAATCTTTTCCATTTAAATTAATTTCCATTGGATTTAATCCATCCTCAATTGATTGAATATCACTTTTGGATGAATTAATATACGTATTTTCCAAATTTACACATTCTCCTTCTGTAATTTTTTTGTTAAAACTGCTGTCAATATTTTGAGTTTCAAATTGTAATAAATGATTTCTTAACTTTTCATATACTTGTGGATCTTTAAATTTGTGCTTAAATTCTTCTAATTTAATAGATTTTGGATCAAAAAAATTGTCTTTTGGAATGTTGTAAAGAAAATCCAATTCATTTTCTATAACTTCTTGTGAAAAAATTCCATTTAGAATTTTTGTTAAATAAATTCCTGAATTGTCTTTTTCAAAAAGTGCAAATAAACCACAACAACTATTCAAATATTTGTAAAATACTGGTTTGTTCAAAGAATTATATTTGTTTAAAATTGAAAATAAAATTGGTCTTTTAAAATCTAAAAAAATAAAAATTTCTAATAGAACTTTTAGAAAATCTGGATTACAAGAAGATCCTGTCATTTCCAAAGTTTTTATTATTATTATTATTATTTATTCATAAAATTACGCCAGACTTGGCGATGTTAAAAATAAAATAAAATTAAATACAAGGATTTTTGTACTGTTAGTTTTCCTATTTTTAATTTACAATTATGTTTAAGAAATTAAAATATTAAAATAAATGTTTACAATAATAATAATAATAATAATAATAAATACAACAAAAGTTTAATTTTAGATTAAATATTCAAATATTGAAATACACAAAAAAAGATAAAACCTTTTAAAAAGTCGTATGTAAGTATTTTTTTTTCTTTTTAAATTTTATTATATCATATTCTAACAATAAATTTTTGCAGTTTGTTTTGGAATTTTTTCCATTGTTAATTGTAGAAATAACAGATTTAAAAGTGAACGTCTTTTTTTTAGAATTTCAAGCATTTCTGATATTTTTAATATACACATATCTTCATCAAAATTAGAAATTGATGCTGAAATATTTTCCTAGCAGCGTAAAATTGTAAGTTCTTGTTTTCTATTTCTTACTTCCGCATGTGAATTATTATATTCCACATGTGAATTGTTATATTCCACATGTGAATTATTATATACATTTGGACTGTTAAAAATTTCTATTTCAGAATTATTTATACTTTCGATGTCACTGTTAATACTTAAAGCATCTTTTTTTAAATCATAATTTTTAGATTTTTCACTGTGCAATTCTGTCATTTAAGGGTAAAATTTTGAATGATTAATATTAAAAGGAAGTTTTTATATTTAACAAAGTTTTTTTAATATTTAACAAGTTTTTTTTATATTTAACAGGTTTTTTATATTTAACAAGTTTTTTATTAAAAGGAAGTTTGCTTTCGTTGAAAATGATTTGTATTAAAATAATGTTCGTATTTGAATGATTTGAATTGTTTTGTTCGTATTTGAATTTATTAAATTAAAAGAGATTTATAGGAAAATTGAAAAGCTCCACATATTTTTGAAAGAATTTAGAACAAAAAAATGATTTTTACCTTGAGATTTAGAACTTATTTTATGGTTAGTTTTATTGTCTGACTTTTTTCAACCAAATGATATTGTTTTTTATCGATGTATTTCTTACCAATGAAAATTCTCTATTTTTAAAATTCAAATTTTATATCACTTTGAAACTACACGTTAAAGTTTGTGAAATTTTTATTAATTTCATTATTTGTTTTTGGCTGGCTTTAAAATTTTCTTTCATCAAAATTTATAGACAATGATTGACAGGATTTGTTAAGTGAGGGTTTCTCTCTAATAAACCCTTCAAGCACAAGATCGATAAAAAACTAGTTTGTTTTTTTGAGGGTGTTTTTGACAAAAACCTCCATCTGTGCGACATTAACTTTTTCGTTTTTCTTTGGATTTATTTAATTTAAGTTTTTATTTGATTTCGATTTATTTGATTTCTTTTTTTGCCATTTGCGTTCTATAATTGTTAAAATTCTTAAAAACTATTTTCAAAATTTATGTTCATTTTATTAAAACAGATTTGAAAAAACCAAATCAATCAAATATAAAGTTGTTTGAAACTACCACCTATAATATAAAGTTTGATCTAAATTATACTTAAAATATAAGAGCTTCAAACAGGGTACACTTGTATGTTTTGGTAATTCAATAAAAATTTTAAAATCCGATGAAAATTTTTATTTTAACTTTCTGAACAATCAATTAAAATTCCCCAAATAATTTTTTAGCTAAGATGTCTATGGCTGTCTATGCTGTATTTTAGTTAAGAAATCTTCGTTGTATTTTGTAAAGAATTTAATAATAAAGAATTTTTTAATATCGATAAATTATATTGAAATAATAATTTTTTGTCTATTATAGTTTCGAATTTAAATATTGTAAAAAAATAAATTTCAAGCAAAAAACATTTTTTTCGTGTTTTAACATAATAATTTTAGCATGTCTTTTGAATATTAAAGCTTAAATTATCCAATATTTTTCAGTCTCAAAAATCAATCATTAACGGGTGATAACAATTTTAATTTAGTTTGGTTCATCTAGAGCAAGGGCATTCAAGTCCAGCACATAGACCATTATCAAGCCCTTTTTAAAGTTTTTTCAGGCACCTTTTTTTATAAAAAATTTTTTAATTTTTTCGCATAAAATTTTACTCTCAAAAATAGCTGTGATTTATAAACCCTTCTTTAAAATTAAAAAATCTATTTATTTTATATGTCTTATATTTTCGGAACATCCGAATGTTTTTTATAAAATCAAATACTGTGTCTTAAATCTAAATAAATAAAATTTTAAACAAAATTTCCTCCCTTTTTAAAATTCAAATCGATCAAAAATTATGTGTTCTTTTTCTTTTAAAAAGAAGAAACAAATATACAAATAATTTTTTAAACAAATCAGAAAAAGTTCTTTTCCTATTAAAAAGAAGAAAAAAATTGACAAATAATTTAAAAAATGAGAAAAAGTTCATTTTCTATCAAAAGGAAGAAACAAATTGACAAATAATTTTTAAATATAATCTCCTAAAAGTTATTTAAATGATATAGTCCTTGTTATGTGAAATTTTAAGATATCTTTCAAAAATATTAATGTTAGGTTTACAAAATATCAATATATCTTTGATGTAAACTTGTCAAAATTACATTTTTAATTTTTTCCATATTTTCCATAAGTTCTAATTTTTATTTCATTGGTATTCCATATATTATATAAATGTTTTTGAGGTTGTAAAATTCAAATAATTTTTATTTAAAAGGTATTATTTTAACTTAAAATTTAGGATATGTTTAGTCTTTATGACATTTTAGATCAAGATTGACTACAATTTCCAAACAAACAGGAATATTTCCAAACAAACTGGAATATTTTGATGCTAAAAAAGATTTTATCATGAATACCTACTTAACACCAATTATGAAAGTTTAAAAATTATGTTAAAAAGATATATTCAATATTCGATCAAAATATCTAGTGAATCACTTTTCTGAAATAAAAGTAGTGAAATCAAAAACAAGAAGTTTAAAAAAAATCTCATAGCCAGCTGATGCTATCAAATAATGACATGGATTTTGGTAATGAACAATATAAATAAAAGTAATAAGTAAAAGTAATAAATAGTTTTACGGATTCATTATATTTTTTAATTTTGTTTATTTGACTAGGTATACAAAAAAGTGTATAATAACAAATTTATGTAAAAAATAAGAATAACACTAGAAAATTAATATTTTCAACAAATTCATAAAAATTATTGTAAACAAAATATTAAAAAAAAATAAAAATATCTTAGAAATTTATTATTTTCAACAAATTCATAGAAAGTATTTAAAAAATGTGTAAAAATTATACATCGTTTAAAATTATGTTTAGGCTACAAACAATATAAAGAATTTCCTTATTAAATTCGCTTTTTTTTCAATTTCAATTTTGAAACTATTTATTTATAATTGGAGATTTTTTGTTTCAAAGAATAGTTTTAATTTTTAACATTGGAAAATAAATGCTTACTCTATTAAATAGTATTTTTGCACTTGAAATTGGAATATTTGATGGAGGATCAACAGGAACACGACTTAATACATACAAATTTAGGTACTATAAATTGAAAAAACACAGTGTTTATCGTTCTAACGGTGAAACCTTTAGTAAACAATGTTAGAATGAAAATATAAACAAAGGTACAACTAGTGAAATAAATAAAATTTCAAAAATTTCAAAAGACAAAAAGCTTTTGGATATGGAAAAAAGTGATCAATCCATTAATAATGGCTTAAAAAGTATAGGAAAAGAGGATACAAAGAAAAGCTTGCTGAAATCAAAGAAAAATGAAGACTTAAAAACTATAGGAAAAGAGGATACAAAGAAAAGCTTGTTGGAATCAAAGAAAAATGAAGAGTTAAAAGGCATGGAAATGATCATAAGTGAATCTGGAGGAATTGATAAATTTAATGAATGTCAAATAAAGAATTTATTTGAAAGTTTAATTAAAAAGTCTGGAATAAATAAAAATACACCAATTGCATTTTGGTACTGCTGGATTGAGAAGTTCAACAAGAAAAGAAGATGTAATGAAGTTAGTAAAAAATCAACTATCTAAATATAATCTTAAGGAATTAAAAATTCTAGATGGCAGTGATGAAGCAATTTCAACTCTAAAATCAATTGAATTTTTATCACCTGGAATTGATAATATTAAAATATTTGATATGGGAGGAAAGTCAACACAAATTGTTTCTAAAATAGACGATAAAATTAATATTTATTCTGTAAATGAAGGAATATTGGAAAAACGAAACAATAATATCTTTCAAGAGATTAAAAATTCTACTAAAAATGAAAGTTTAACCAACAAATTAATTCCAATAAATTTTACCAATGAAGCTATGGAATTAAATAAGCATCTTCAGTTTGATACTAAAAATTTTATTAAAAATCAGCAATCATAAAGAACTTCTAAAAATTTTATTAAAAATTTTCAACAAAACAAAATATCTGAAAATTCAATTCAAATACCAAACAAAGGAATATCTGAAAAATTAATTCAACCACGAAAACAATTACTTAATGAAAATATTACAGAAGACACAATTGAAGCTGAAAATCAAAATTTAAATCGATTTAAATCACTTTCAACTTCTAAAGGTATTTTTATTGAAGAAACAAAACCAAATACAAAACTCTTGTTGCTTTAATGTCAGTGTTATACGATTTATTTGCAAAGCCAAAAATTGATTCAAAATGTAATTTTCAAGAATTTAATAAAAATTTTAATCAAGAATTTAATAATTCAAAAAAAATTAATAATTCAAAACAATTTAATAATTTAAAACAATTTAAGAATTCAAAATATTTAGATAAAAATTTTAATGATTTCAATGTAAAAGTTGATAAAGATTTTGCTTTAACAGGAACTTTATCAGACCTTGTAAAACAATGTGAATGTTTTGGAAATATAAAATGCAGTAATGAAAATACTTGTAAGCATGGTGAGCCAATTCAATTTGTAGATTGTAGCAATGCCATTTCTTTCTTGAAAAGAAATGGCGTTTTATTAAATGACAAAATAGTTTTATTGAATAAAATAGGAGGTTTTGAAACTTCTTGGGCACTTGGAAGAGCATTAGAAATTTTAGAGACAAAAAAGAATTTTATTGATTAAAAGTTATTAATAAAACATTAATTGATAAATTAAAATAATTTAAAAAAATTGTCATTTCTTAGCTTATATAACTCCAATAAATTTCCTAATTTTAAACAAATATTTTAACATAAAAATTTGTAATAAAATTTTACCAGGGATAATAGACTGCAAAAACAGATTAAATAAATTATTTATAAAAAATCTGATAAGAAAAGTTATAAAATCAATATTTAAATTCTAACTTTTAAATTCCAACTTTTTTAAATTCCAACTTTTAATTCAAATTCCAACTTTTGATTACAAACCTGGCTTTTGATTTGCATTTATAATGATACTAATATAATTTTCTTTGTCATATACCATACAATTTAACAATAAATAAATCATACAAATAACATACAATCAAGATATAAATACTTCTTATAAATGATATGCAAAGATCTATAGATTATGAAATATTTTATTAAATAACTAAACAAATAAACATTTATATCTTATAAATAAATATATATCTTACCGGTTTGTCCAAGCCGGTATCTCATTAAAATATATTTATTTTTCAAAAAATTTTAGTTTACTGTTTTAATATTTTCTTTAAGGTATAAGCTTTTTATTAAATCTAAAGATTCAACATAGATTTTTTAAAATAATTTAATAAGTAATAACAATCCGGTTTGAAAAAAAAAACTGGTTTCAAAAACCGGTTTGAAAAAAAAAACCAGTTTCATAAACCGGTTTGTAAAAAAAACTGGTTTGAAAAACCGGCTTGAAAAAAAAACCAGTTTCATAAACCAGTTTGAAAAAAAAACCAGTTTCAAAAACCGGTTTGAAAAAAAAACCAGTTTCAAAAACCGGTTTGAAAAATAAACCAGTTTCATAAACCGGTTTGTAAAAAAAAACTGGTTTGAAAAACCGGTTTGAAAAAAAAACAAGTTTCATAAACCGGTTTGAAAAAAAAACAAGTTTCATAAACCGGTTTGAAAAAAAAACCAGTTTCAAAAACCGGTTTGAAAAATAAACCAGTTTCATAAACCGGTTTGTAAAAAAAAACTGGTTTCAAAAACCGGTTTGAAAAAAAACCAGTTTCATAAACCAGTTTGAAAAAAAAAACTGGTTTCAAAAATTTGGTTCGGTTTCGAACCGGTCGACCAACCCTAATCTTAGATGCGTGGCTGGCGTATTTTTTGTAATTCAACCTAAAAAGCTAATAAGGTTTATTTGGAACCCATTGAAAATGTCCAAAGAATGAAATATTATAAAGATTAAAAATGTGCCAAATAAAAAAAACACAAAATAGATTTTCATAAATTTTTCGTTTTTTTAAAATTTAATTTTCATTTTTATGACATAATATTTTTTTACAAACCCGGAAAAAAAAGAACGCTGGAAAGAACGCCGTTTTAACGCTGGTAAAACGGCGTTAAAACGGCTTTTTTTCAGCGTTTTTTCAGCGTTTTGTAGCGTTATTTTCGTCAGCGTTTTTCACGCTGCAGAACGTTGAAAAAACGCTGCTAAAAATCGATTCAATTGGGGCCAGATGGTTTATTGAATTTCTTAATCAGTTATAAAATATGATTCAAATAGCTGCTGAAAGCCCTAGTGTAAATCCTTTGACTGTTGTAAAATAATTTTTGCTGGTTTTCAGACTTACACTGTGAAAATTATATTAAGCAGTATTATTAAATAAAAATTAAAATATTTTTCGATTTAACTTGACTTTTATTTTTAAATATTTTAAAGTTAAAGCTTTGATTAAAATAGAATTAGTTCTGATGAAACTATTAATTTTTTTTAATTAATTTGTTATTCGTTTGGACGTTTTTAACTCTCAAATTGTAAGCGTATTTCAAGTCATTTACTTAGAAAGCTTAATCTCTTGCCAGTTCCGCTTCAGTCCATTAAATAGGATGGAGTAATTAGGACCATTGTAACTGAAAGGAGAGAGGGGGAAGAATAATTTTGTTTTTGATCCTTCAAATTAAAATAATAAAAAAATAAAATAAGCTAAAAAAAATAAATAAAAGAAAATAAAAAAATTTAATTACCTAAACGTTTTTTGTTTTCTTTCCTAAAATGTTCAATATTTAAAAATGTAGCTAATAATACAGTACGTTTCCAAACAAAGTATACAGCTATGTTATAGCGCTGCTCTAGAGCTGCGATAGAACATATTTTTTGCTTAAGAGCATTTGCATGAGCAATTGAACATGCCCTAGAACACTCATGAGCATGTTCTAAATTGCTTATGCAGGCCATAAAAACTGCGCTAGCTATGCACTAGAGATGCTTAAGCAATGCTCTAAAAACTGTTTACTTTGTTTAGAAACTATTGATTGATATACTGTATGATATATTTTAAATTTTGAAGTAAATGTTTATAAATATAAATAAGGTTAAATAAGAAACTAAAGTGAAAAAAGTAACGCATGTAATAGGCATGGCAAAATATTCCTTTTATTTAAATAACCGTGGGAATGTTTTTTCTTTCATGCTTATTATTTTAGCTTATTTTATTTTTCTTATTATTTTAATTTGAAGGATCAAAAACAATCTGAAATAGTAAGAATACAAACAAAAATAAGATAATGTATTTGCTTGATTTTTACGACACATCGTTTCTTATCGAACACTGGTATTCAAAATGGACATTTTCGACTAAAATTACATATCTTTATAACATTTTGAAAACCAGTGTTCGATAAGAAGCGAATTTCGTTATTTCCAAATACCCATATACAAATTTAAGGTGATTTTTTTTATTTGTTTATCTGTGTCGAGCCAAAGCTCTTTAAGATTAAATAAAAATAAAAATTTTAAAAATTTTAAATTTTTTTAATTTAAATTATAATTTAACAGCCATGACCCTTATGAAGTTCAAAATTATCTAAAAACCCTTTTTTTCATTTCTCATGCGATTTAAATATGTTTAATGCAGTTAAAAAAGATTCAGCTAGAGATTTAGAATTTCCTACTGAATCACCCAAAATGACTATAATGTGACAGATGATAAATTTATATAAAAAAGAATTTATATTATTATAAAAAAATATTAAAATCAACTAATTTGCGAATTCTATTAATTCTAGTTGATCAAAAAATGTGTCATATATTTTTTTTAATTGTTTCAACAAAAGAAATTTAAATCTTATAGCTTTGTTTTAGAAAAAAATTATTTTTGAAAAATAAAAAAACGCTCCAAAACGCTTAAAAAACGCCGTTCGGCGGCGTGAAAAACGCTGGCGAAGAACGGCGTTCTTTGAGCGTTTTTTGAGCGTTCTTTTTTTTCCGGGAACATTTAAAATTAAAAAAAAAAAACAAAATTTAAAAAAAACAAAAATAAAAAAATCACAATTTATTAACAAATGTAGTTCTTTTGCTACATATTTTCTTAATTCATTTTAATTCTTCTTAATATTTTCTTAATTTTTTCTTATTCTTCATAATATTTTCTTGTTTTTCCTAATTCTTCTTAATATTTTCTTAATATTAAGAAGAATTAAGAAAATATTATTAACTTGTATAAAATATATGCAAAATTAATTTATATTGAGTTTTCCAAAACAGGACAATCACAAAACCTCAACCCCCAATTTTTCGGACAGTTTGGATCAACTTAATCAAAAGTCGCCATCTTTTTCTCGATTCCATCAATTAGATGACTTTTCTAATAAATTAAACCATGAAGAGCAATTTAACTGGATGGAATTAGCGGAAACTGAACTTACTCTAGCAAATTCTTCAAAAGCTTCAGCAAATTCGAGTGATAATGGGGAATTTATTCTGCCGAAGCAAAATTTATATCAATTTAATCATAATTTTTATTTTCTTAGCTAAAAAAACTTTTATTTTCAAATTTTAATATATCGAGTAAAATTAAATTTTGATTCGTTTTCTAAGGCAAGATTTCTAGTCTGCATCTTTTAAAAATTAACTTTTAAATAAATTTAAATTCTTGATAATTTGTTAGACTAAAATTTTATTGAAAATTTTTTTAATTTTTTTTTCACAGAACAAAATTTTAATTTTAGTTCAAAATAAAGTTTTTATTTAATTTACTTTGAAAAAATTCAATTAAATTCAAAAATTCAATACCATTATCCAAATTTAAATCACCAAATTTCAAAAAATCCAACTGCCTTTGGTCAGCAAGACGAACAAATTTTTGGTCAAGACATGATTTGATGTTTGGCCAAGACAATGTGTGATGATGAAATGAGTGATCAAGATTTGGTGGAGTTGGTGGACAAGGGCAAAAAAAACATGTCTTCGTTAACTCGAGGGCTGACAAGGAAGTAGTTTTTGAGCCTTTTTTTTTTTTTCAATTCAATCGAAAAGACTAGTGTCATACCCATTTAATGGGTCGATTGAATCTATTTATTAATTAATAAATTGTTTTAAATTTAAATTAAATTTTGGAAATAAATTACAAAATTTTACAAAATACAAGTTTACATTATTTTAAATTCTTCTACAAAAAAGATTAACAGAATAAAAAGATTTAAGAAATTTAGACGTTAGTCTAATAATAGAAATTCGTTTAAAAATTTTGAATAATAATACACAAACGTTCTCTCCATATAATCATTAAACTTCCCTTTTGACGGAATATGAAACAAACTACTGGTCCTCAGATTATATTCAACTGTATTTTTGGCACTATTTCTTGAAAGTGATGTTTTTAGATTTAGCGTCATTATAGATCGAATGGCGAACTTGTGTTGATCGAAATCGAGCCAGATGAAGTATTTGTGTTCAATTAGAAATTCTTGGCCAAAACTTGGACTCGGAAAAGTCCAATCTAGATGACTTTAAGTTGTGTTTTTTCAGGATAGAATATGACATTAATGCTTATTGTACCCTGTTGGTACAAATTGCCAATTCGATTCGATTTCATAAGACCAAAATAAGAGCGTTGTCAGTTTGTCATAGTACCATTTTCATAGAAAAGTTAAATCACAGCCATATGTCAAAATTTTTGCTAAAAAATAATTTATTGTGTAAGCACCTTACATACGATGTAAAATACCGCTTAAAGTATTTGAATGTGCTGCCATACAATGGTATAATTGAGCCAAATGGAGTGATGGAGCTAATAGTCAAGCCAAGGGCCGCGGTGTTTGCCCATTTTCCATGGTCGGGCATCATGTCAATTGGGTGAAACAATACCACAAAAGAATACAATGGGTGGTTTAACTCCAACGCTGACGGGAACTCCCCAACTATTGATATCTACCTGTTTTTAAATAAAATTCCTTAATTGAATTTAATTGTCACCATTCACAATCGGGAATCAATTGATTGTAAAATAAGTGTGTTCACTTAAATAGAGCCTTTCTTCTGTAAACATGCCGAATAAAGAATTGCACTAAAGCATTACATACAAATACCGATTGAGTTAAGACCCAAAGCAACCGGAGAGTATTCGCACAACATTTTGATCAAGATTAGTGTTGGTGTCCGTGCAAGCGGACAGTAAACGGGCCAAAAATTTTTAAAACCGTGACCGTATTATCCGTGGCAAATTTGGCGGGCGGACATTGGCCCGTTTATTTAACGTTTTTAATTTTTTTTAAGTGAAAATTTAAACAGTTACTAAACGGGCTTATATGCGCTCGCCAAAATTTGGACGGTTTCATAGACCGCCCGTTTAAATTAAACGGTTATTAAACGGGCCAAAATTTAACCCGCCAACATAAACGGGCCAACAACCGCGTTGAACCGCCCGTCTATTGGACCGGTTAGCTCTGTCCGCGTCCAACACTAATCAAGATCGACATTTATGAGGTGCCAATAAAGTGTGAACAAAACTGATTTTTTTTCAGATTGAACTATTTCAGAATATTTATTTAGAATTGAATTTAATCAATTATTTTTTTTCAAATTCAAAATTATATTAATTTTTTTGATGAAAAATTTATTGACCTTACTAGAAATTATAAATTAAATTAATTATCTGTATATTTTTTATTTTTACTTTTTCAAATCTTTAAAAAAAAAATGTAATTTATAAAAAAAATTTTTTGAAAAAAAAAAATATTTTCCATATATCAAAGATATATATATATTTACATAAAAGATAGAAAATCTTATCACTTATTCATTTTTTCACCGTGTTTTAACTGAAACGAAATGTTTATTGGCACATTTTTTATTCATTTACCTTAAGATTGGATTAGTTTAAAAAAATTTATTAAGAAATTTCAATATATTAATTGAAATATCAGAAATTTAAAAATTATAAATACAAATCGCCAGAAATTCAAAACAAAATTATTTTATTTTAATTTTTCAAACAAATTTTGCTAATGTTTAATTTTCTTTTGTAGGACAAATTCTCTATTTATTTTACTAGAGTTTGAACAAAAATGATTTAAATTGAAAAAAACCTTTCTAGTTATCAAAATGAATTAAATGATGCTTAAGAATAATCATTTAGCGAATTTGATGACAATGAAGACGAATGTTACCACAAAATTTGCCAAAACTCAACCAACTTCTTTCAAAAATAGAAAAAAATAATGTTTGGAAATTTCGATAGCAATTTAAAAAAAAAAAAGACCAGATTTTGGAATGAATTATAAAATAATTAGACTTTTATGGTTTTTATTTTAAAGAGAATTAAGATAAATTTGAAATTTTAGTATTAATAAGTGCTTGATATCGATAACGATTATCGATAGAAGATATTGATATTTTCAAAATCGATAATGTCCAAGAGTATCGATATATTATCGATATCATCCAGGGATGTCGATATATTATCGATATCATCCAAGGGTATCGATATATTATCGAAATCATCCAAGGGTATCGATATCTTTCAAGAGTTCTGCTAAATTATTTGATTTTTAAAACCAATTTGAATAACTTATACCTAAAAAAAATTAATATATAAAATTGAATATAAAATCTTTTTACAAAAATGTTGCATAGCTCTTGTATTTTGCTCAATTGTAAAGAATACATCAATTTCATTTTCTTTTTTTTTTAAATCTAAAAATTCTACTTTCATTAGAATAAAACAATATTCTTGTTTCTCACTTAATTCAGTAATCACAGGGTATGAATAATTTTTTATTGATGAGTCATCTATTTTAAAATCAAAAGGAATTTTTTTAGAGTAATAAATTGAAAATTCATCTGTGAAAGCATCTGAAAGAAATCTATTAAATGTTGAAAATATTATTAAAATTAAAATTCATATTAAAAGAAAAGATCAGTCATTAACATTGTAAAAACGAGTAATATTAAAAATAATTTAATTTATTAAAAAGTAAATTTAATCGGATGATTAAGAAATTAAAAAAAAAAATATTTTTTATTTTTTGATCATAAAAATAAATTTATAGTTTCCTTTTTTTTTATAAAAGACTTAGATTTTTTTTGAAATTTAACACTGAAAACATTAAAAAATAAACATATCTGATTCAAATATTTAAAATTAATGATGCATTCTCGTTTGATTAAAAAATTGAAAATTGTAATACAGAGATATATAAATTTATTCTAAATCTAAATTGTCAATTACAATCACGTTCTATACTTTTATTCTGAAAATCTAAAATACAAGCTTAAAATAAAGCATATTTAACAAATAAAAATACTTTTTAGGATCCAAATACCAAGTGAATATAATGATAAAACATCATTAAACTGAATACAGTCAACTCTCGTTAATCCGGACTTCGATATCTCGGAAAATTCGGTAATTCGGAGGAAATCGACAGAAAAAAGATGTTTTATGTAAAATACATGGAATTTTTTTTCGTTGATTCGGCTAAGTCCAATTCTCTTATCCGGACAATTTATTTTTCAAATAATTGCAAAAAATGCAATTTAGTTAAGAATCAGTAACACAAAATCAGTAAAAATAGGCTAAGTGTAGCACTTTGTGCAAATTATACGGGTCAAGAGAAGTTGAAGCCAATCGTCATTTCCTTTATTTATATGATTAAAGATGCATGGAATAATGTGACTTTTGAAACAATCAATAATTGTTTCAAACATGTTGACATAGTGAATATTGAAAAAAATAATAAAAAATGAGCTGGTTTCTAGTGAAAAAAATTAAGTTCGTGGTAGCGTGGAAAGCCTTTATAAAAGAACTGATTATTATTTATTTATTTGTTATATCAATTATTATTATTTATTCAATAAAATAATAATTAAGTAGCGTAACAAGTTATGTTGAGCAATATAGAAATTGTTTGAGTGATTAAGACGTTTACACATTAAATCAATTGACTAATAAGCTCAAGTTTAGTAAATTAGAAAAAAAAAACAATTAACTTTAGACAATTTTATTTCGAAATAATTATATACAATTTTTCTATTAATTAGAATTAGGCTTGTTTTATTTTTGTTATTATCAATAAATTTATTTTTGTAAATGTTTTTCTTCAATTCGGAACTTTTAGTTAAAATTCCTATCATCCGAGATAACGATATCTCGGATTTTCGCTAATTCCGACAAAATTAAAGAAAATAAGCTTGGCCGGATCAACGAGAGTTGACTGTATATTAAAAAAAGTGAGCTGAAATATACATATATAAAAGATTATAAAATATTAACAAGAAATCGTTGTCTTGTATCTTGAGTAAACTTATTGTTGCATTTAGCGCAACTGATATTATTTGATTAAACTTTTATTCAAAATGGTTTGTATTTTTAAATTCCTGAAATATTTATTAAAATATTCTCTTTTTTGATAATTATTGTTTATTTTTTAAGTTCTTAGAATAGCTAATTGAAAGATAACTGGTATTTTATATAAAGTAGTCTTAGACACAATTTTTTTATTTATTTATTCTATTTTTGTTTTTTTTAGTCGTAATAAAATGATTTAAATCGTGTCATCGTTTTTGTATATATTAATAAGAAATTCATAATATAAACTAATCATTTATAAAAAATTAAAATTAGTAGAGAATATCAATAAAATAGAATTTCAAGCTAAATTCTTAAAAAAAATTAAAACGATCTCTGACAAAAAAATATATATTTTTGGAACATTTATTACTTTAGTTAAGAATTAAAAAAATAGAAAACAGCTGAGATATAAGAACAAACAATAAGAAGGTTTTTGAGACCACTTATTAATTTATTTTGATTAGGTTTCTTCATAAGATCAATACTAAAAAAACTTTAAAAAATTTTCATTACAAGTAGTTAAACCATTCATAAAATTTTATTGATCAGATTAATAAACCTAACATGCAAAAAGTTGAATCTTTATGACCAAAACCAAATAAAATTTTTAGATGAGGAGGATTAAGCAATCAATATTTTAGTATATAACTAAAAAAAGTATCTTTTAGTCTCATTTATGTCTATAAAATAGAATTTTTGTTGTTTTAGAGATCGTTGGAATAAATATATTAATAAAAAAAATTAAAATATTTATATTATTTTATTTTTAAAAATAATCCAATAAAATGTATTTTTAAACAATAAAACGCTTCCCAAACTTTAATTTAATTTGCAGCCCTAATCTTTTTTTTATTTATGTATTAAAATATTCTTTTATTCATTATAAATCAATCTAGAATATGTTTTTAAAATTTTAATTTCTATTAATCCTTCTTCAATATAATTTACTTTATAACATTTCGTGAAAACTTCTTGAAAACTTCTTGAAAGCTCATTTGTTTTTATCTTTTTGATTGAATGTTTGCTTAGATTGATAATTTGATTAATTTCTTCTGTTTTATTTTTTTTTCCCTGATGGCTATCTTTGTATCAATTATGTTCAAATGCAATATTTAAAAGGAAAATTCTCGTAATCTGAGATATGATTAATTATAATTTTTATATGTAAGAAATTTAAATTTTTTTTGACTCCCCATATAAAAGATATTACATTTTATCCAAATCAGTTGAAAAAATAAACTGGTCATTTTTTCAAAGAGCACATATAAACAATATCATAAAAAACTTGAATTAGCAAAAGCACTTGAAACAACAAAAGGTACAAAAACTTGTAGATTTTTACTCATTAATAAACGCCAAAATACCAAAAAGAAAGTTTGAAAAGTTAATGAATATTAGTTATAAAATATAGCAAGGTAATCAATACAAACATGAAAAGCAATAAAACGAGTTTCTTTCACAATATAACAATTTAGTGACTTTTTTTACGCTATAGTTAGAGAGTGATTAAATTTTGCTTTTTATCTATATTTTGATCTTATGGTCTGAAAAAAAAAATATTTTTTGTCAGGGGCCTTGTTTTTAAAGGGTATAGAAAACCTATAAAACCGTGAGAAACTTAATTTTAAATTAAAGTTCACGAAATTTTAGTGTTGACTCAAAATTCGTAATCTAAGCCCTCAAAAACTTCATAAAAAATTTTTTTTGGGGGGGACTAAAAAAAAATCAAATCCCATTTTACTATATGTTTTTTAAATATTGTGTTCCCAATTTTGTAATACCTTATATCTATTTCACTCTCTTTTAATATATGAACATAGCTAAAAGAGTTTCATTACTCAAAGTCTATTTAAATAATAAATAAACAATAAAAAAAAAATTTTGGCGAAATTTGCTAAATTAAGAAAAATTTTGATCTAATTTGTTTACCTATTGTTAATAGTCTTTTTGTTACTCAAATTACTTTATCATCTTGGATCCAAAATTTTATTAATTTTAAACCTATTGAATTTTTTACTTAGATAATTTTATTAATTTCATTATTAAAATTGTGTGATGAATACATTTTGGGTAATATTCTTTTAATCTTTTAATATTTAAACTATTTCTGCTTAACATTATTTTATTAATTCATTGGTATTATCATTCTTAATAAATTATCAAGTATTTATTAGAAAAAAAATTAAAAAATTTTTAAAAATTTTCAAAAAAAATAAAAGTCCAAATTTTCTGCTTTAAATAAACAATTGAGTGTCCAAAGTGATCCAATCTGAGTTTTGAAAAAAATTTAACAAAACACCATATATCATACATCATATTTTAAATTGACCAAGCTTTTTGAATTAATTAAAAATAACATTTTTTATTTTAACATTAAAAATTTTAAAATTAATTTTATTTTTTATTCTAAGAAACGATTTAAGAACTTTTCGATTCAAATTGTTAACTATTCAACAGATATTAAAACAAGATCTGAAGCAATTGAAAATGCTGATAAAATATTTTATGTTTGTGGTACAAAGGATGAGATTGAAAATCTTCAAAATCCGTTCATTATTGGTCAAAATAGGTTTCACGACGAGTACAATAAGTTGCATTGCTTTCCACAATATGAAACCAAGACCATTTTTATTACATTTAATCAGCAAGTTCAGCCAATTAGTTTGGAAGAAGCCAACAGTGAGAAAAGTAGTCTAATAAACAGAAGCTCAAGCTCAGAAAGCAAACAAATTAGTATAGAGTCGAGTCCAAAATTTTCAAACTTTACAAATTCACAGTCAATAGTTAAGTCAGAAAGCTACCAGGATGCTTTAAGCCATAAATATCTGAAGCTTCCGGAGCAAAATAAACTTTTAATTTGGTTTCTCTTGGGTACAGATAAAAATTGTCTTTTTAGTTACTCAAGATCAAAAAACGAAAATTTCAGTCGTATGCATAAAATGGCTCGATATGTATGCATTAAATGGTTAGATAAGAAATCTCGGTGTTTGATCAAAAACGATAGGTCAAATGTATTGTATTTTGAAAGAAATAATCATTTTGATGATGACATGTCTGCCGGATATTTGGAAATAGACGATTTTGAGTCATTGATACAAATGAGCTCAATTACCAGTTCCCAGTCAATATCAGATTATAGTTCAAAAACCACATATGATGCGAATGAACTAACAAATGAAGTTTAGCGAATGGAACATTAATAATCAAGAGATTATTGAGCATTTAGCAAATTTTTCTTTAAATACTTTAATTATAAACTTAAATATAATTTTTAAAATAAAATTTTTTTTTTCAGCTTGTAATTCTTAAGGAAAAGAAATTTTAATTCGAAAATTTTAGCTTTTCTAATTGATTTTATCATTTTCAATAATGTTGTAATACTTTCCTTTGTAGAACTCGAACTAGGAGCCAGGGCGCACAATGAATATGCTTTTGACTAACAAAGCTGCAGCTAGAACCACGGCGTCTCTCAGCCTATCGAACACATGTCCGTACAAAATTAGCTTGGTCAGCCTCATTTCTATTTGCAAAGAGACCATTATTGAGCCTGCATAGGTCAGATCGCCGTCATCTGGACAAATTAATTGTTTTTTGTACAAAGAAGTGGCTCCTACTTGTTTTAATAAATAAAATTTAAAAAAAAATTATTATTTTTTAAATAAAATTTTGAGAAAATTTTCTTCTTTGTATTTTTTTCAATTAAAAAAAAAAAAAATTTAAGTTTAAATTTAAGACTTGTGACTTAAAAACAACTCTGCTTCAAACCTAAGTATTTGACACGATAGAAGAATGTTTCAAGATAAAAAACCATGATTTACGCAAAATTTTTGAAAACCAAATTAAAAAAAAAGTTTAGATACGTTTTAAGTGTTTCAAAGCAAATAATTAGAATTGACTTTAAGAATATAAATTTTAAAATTGCCTGATTATTTGTTAATACTTTCTTTACTAAAAATTTTAATAACTAAACGGCATCTTGAAATTGATGATCAATTCAAAATGTTTATCTTTAGATATTTAAAAATTAAAAATAATAATTAAAAAATTTAAAATTCTCAAATAAACTTTCCAAAAAATCAGTTCAACAAAAATCAACTGATTTTTTGTAAAGTTTATTTGAGAATTTTTATTTCAAAAGTATTTGTGTTTAGCATTCACAATTAAATTTAAAAAAGAAATTAAAAAAAAAATTAAAAATAAGTTATAAAATGAAGACAAAACTTTTCAAAAAAACAGTTAACTAAATTAAAAATCGATTTTATCATTGGATTGAGAAAATGTTTTTTCAATTTTTTTTTATTTTCTAAATCTACATTGCATGTAAAGCATTTTACATTAAAACTATTTAAATTAAATCAAAGATTTATTTTAATATCTAAAGATAAACATTTTGAATTGATCATCAATTTCAAGATGCCGAATCAAGTTGGTAGCATCAATTTTGATGCGAATGCGCTTACCTAGAAGAAGAGAGTGAAAATGAAGGTGACAAACAGCAGGAAAATGAAGTATAATGAGATAAAAATAATATTTTTTTTTAGTTTATCAAGCAAATTAAAATTTTTTTAAGATCAAAGAATTGATTTCTCAAAGTGGTTTGGATGGCATTTTGGACGATGACTCGATGCCTAGCTCTTCAGCATATTTAAGCTGCGATGAATCGGAACAAAACCAGAAAAAAATTGTTAACCAGAAGCAGGAGCATAAACACGACATGACTGTGTACACTGGACTAGGACCCAGCCAAAATTATCTTATCAACCATTTTTCGACTCCGGCAAACCACAACCCTCCTTACCCTCAGATGCTTCAAGTCACGGCCATACCAAGTCTCCAGGAAGACAAAATGTTTTATAGGCAAAGAAAACTGATCGAGGCCAACAAAGAACTCGAAAAAGTGGACAACACTTTGGCCGAAATCGACCCTAATGATGTCACACATGTAAATCAAGATATGCACCAATACTTAAGCCTCAAAAAACAGCACTATGTTTCGCACAACAAAATGCATACGCTGGAAAGATTTGCAGCTGTCGAAAAAAGTTGAAAAATTAAATTTTTTCTTGTATTTTTTTTTGCTATTAATAAAGTATTTTTGCTACTTTTTCGAATATTTTAGCTACGAAAAAAAAAATTTTGCTACTTTTTTTTTAATCTATTTTTCAAAAATAAATTAGCTACTAGAAAAAATATATGCCTTTTAATAAATGATTTTTAAAATGTTTTTTTTTTAACAAAATATGATATTTATTTTTTTTTTAAATTTTTTACAAATCGTGAATACATATTCAAGAATTTATCTTTTATATTTTTTTTTTGGTGAAAGGCTGCGAGCCTTTATATTTCATTCATATATATAATTTACATTTTTACAAACATTTTATAATTTCCAAGTTTTTAATTTTTTTGTTTATTGTTTATTTTTAATTTTTTATTGTTTTTTATTTAGTTTTGTATTTTATATTTTTGAAAAAATATTTTTTTTCTGAGGTAAAAAAGTACTTGACTCAAAAAAATGGAACTTTGAATTCACTTTGTAAATTAATTAAATAAAAATATTGATTTATAGTTTAAAAAATTCTTTGTGAATACAATAAACAATTTTTATAATTGAAAATGTTATAAATATAGGTATTTAATTAATGCATTTTAAAATATTTAAAAAACTACCAAAAAAAAACATGTATGACTTAACAAACCCTATTATAAATTAATTTATTATTTTAACCTTAACAATTCAAAAATTGGCAAGCTACAAAATATATGTAATTTTATTTTTAAAAATTTACATCATTTTAATTATCTCTGGTTGTTATAGTTTTTTCTCGTTATATCTGTCGCATAGAACAAGCAAAATAAATTATTTAGCTAAAATAAAAACAATTTAAGTAAAATGATAATCAATTTTTTAATTTTAGTAAAATGATCAATTTCACATTTATTTTAGCTAAATTAAAACGAATTTAAAAAATACTTTTATTGCAAAATGAAAAAAAAGAAAAAAAAACAATCAATTTTTTATTTTATAATTTGTTTATCTAACTTGTGAATGTGTTGCCATCGCTTCAGCTGTAGTCTTCAAATTTTCACCGCTTCTATTTTGAATATCCCTTATTTTTATAGCATTGGCTTCGAAACATTTGTTTCGATGTAAAAGGTAAATTGACGATCTCCTTATCCACTTCTAAATGATTTTCAATTGCTTTTCTTTTTTCCTCGTTTTACTGCAACAATCGATTCGCTGGCTAAACATTCCACATGTGTAATTATTATTTCCTCTGATAATTTTTTCAACAGCTTTCTATTGACAACTTTATCAATTAATTCGTCAATTTGTACCTCATCTTCATCGTCACCAGTTTTATCGTCATTATCATCATGATCTTCTCCTTCTGATTCTAAATATTCTTCTAAACCATTACAATCAGCATTTTTATCATTAACTTCCACAGCGTTTGAAGTAGACGGATTAATCAATAAATTTTCGATTTCTTGTATTTACTTATTTTTTAGTCAAAATAAAAAAAAGACAAATAATTACACAAATAAATCTTCTTCTTCATCTTCTTGACTTGTAATATTGTTTAAAATATTTTTAGGAACAGCAGTACTTCCTACTTCAAAATTCATCTCTCGACCAAATGTAGCAAAATATGGGGTACATTTGAAAGTTATATGATAAGAATTATTTTTTGACATTTGAACGAACTTAAGACCAAACGCCCAATTTTTAGACTTGTTATCTTTCACCCACAACGTAATTTTTTTTTTATTTTAGCTAAATTGTATTTAGATTTAGTCTAAATTTTATTAAGTATTTTTATTGGTAGCGTTTATTTTCACACATTTTATGGATTAATAAACAAAAATTGATACACACAAAAAGGGGATGTGGATTTGAAATTTTTTTATTTATTTAGACACAATAAAAAAAAAAAAAAAAAATAAGATTAACAAATTTAGATTAATTAATTAGAGTTACAATTAGCACAAAGCCATTTTTTAATCTTAGGAGCATAAGCTTTTTTAACACATTTTAAATGAAAATAATTATTACAAGAACTACAAACGATAAACTTAGAGTCGCAAGATAAAGAACAAGAGTTGCAAAAATTTAATTGACCATGTGATCTTAATGCTGATAATGTATTTTGCAACATTAAGAGAGCATCACTAGTGAAGAAACTTGAAACTAAAGAAGATATTTCATTATTTTCATTCACAAAAGCACAACTAAGTACACTAGGATTAATTTTCGAAGGTATTACTTGTATATGCTCTTCATCGACGACACGCTCTTTTGAAATGAAACTATCTACACTTGGCTTGAATTCATCGAGTAGAATTTGAGTAAAAAATTCTTTTAACTCGCTGTCGTCATTTACTTTGATTGATTTTGACCGTTGTGTTGTAATTGTGTTTGCTTTGGCTTTTCGTTTACGTTCCTTCAAAGTAGGAGCTCCTCGTTTTGGCACATCTTTTGCTAATTCAGTCGATGCTAAACTTATTTTTTCGACATTTTCATCTAAAATCTCCATTTATTCCATTGTTAGCCATTTGTTCGTCTTTTGACTCATTGTCATAGCTATCATCTTTGCATCCCCTCCTGTTTCAAAATGTTCGTAAATTTCTCGCTCTTCTTCTTCTGTTAAACGTCTATTGCTTGGATGCTTCGCATAGTCTTCTTGATTGAGCCTGTGAGCTTCTTCGAGTTGTTTTGTCTCTTTATTTATACGTTGATGTTTTAAATCGCACTTTGTTATTTCGTATTTGTCTTTGTGTCGACCTGATATGACGTAGTTTACTCTGATTTCAGTCAAACAATTGCATGGCGCTACATAGCCTTGAATCGGCCTTGTTCCTTTCGATTTGGTTGTAATGTCTTTTTCGTCACGATGGTAAACGCATTTCAAATGAACAAACTTGTATTGAGTACCATTTTCTTCGTCAATTTTTTTGCTGTTAAATTTTTTCCATATTGAATATGATTGCTTTGAGTAATCGTTCAATAGCTCGATAAAGTCGTCGAAAGAATCGAAAACTCTTCCGATGTAAAATTCGTTTTCCATTTTGATTTAAGAATGATGATAGATAAGGAGCCATTTCTTATATTTTATATGTTCTTATTCAAGCTTATTCCTAATTAATTGATTTGATGAGCTTCAATTATATTTTTTTGATGGATTTCAATGTAAAGAATAAACAAAAAAATATTGTCAATTTGTGGCTAAATAACTAATTATTTTATATACACAAGAAAATTTTTTTGTTTATTTACAGGTAAATTGTGTGCGATAAAACAAGATATTTATCCACAATTTGTGTTTAAATAAATTCACTCATTTTTATTTAGGTAAAATTGGAATTTTTTTTATTTTAGTTAAATAATTTATTTTGCTTGTTCTATGCGACATGTCCAATCCACCGAACCTTTTCAATCTTTTCCCACATTCTATTTAAATTTACAATATTGAGCTGAGGAATTTAAATTAGAAATAATCAAAATTTCTCTCTTCTAGTCAATTTGTTTATCATGAGGTGCTGAATATGATTTTTTCCAGCTTTAAAAGGCTTTATGAAAGAAAAAAAGTTTTTCTAAATTTACCTGTAATTTTTTTGCTGATATAGTTCATAAAATCTTCTGAAACATGTATTTATTATGAAGTTCATATGAAGTCTCTAATTTTTCTTCCGGAAAAAAAGAACTTTATATTCTTTTAATGATTATATTATTACGATATTCGACTGCCGAATTCTATTTCTGTATATTTCTCTACGGTGATTGACAAAAATTACATAAAATCAATATAATTGAAAGAAATTAATATTTTTTAACTGAATTCTTAAATGCAATGCTAAAATTCACTATGTACTTTTGAATTTCGTAAATCACAATTTTTCAATTTTTCAGTACACTACTATGCGAATATCCTTTGATATTACCAGCACAGAATCCAACGAGTAATATATATTAAACAAAAGTATAGTTAAAGTTGTGTGATGAAAACTCCTAGGAACACACCGAACTTGCCTTCAAGTAATTAGATTTGAAGATTTTAAATAATAAATATTATACGACGGAAAAAATCATTTTAAATCTACCAATGCCTTCAAAATTGATTTCTACTTGCAAAAATGTTTGCCTTTTAGAATCTTCTTTAGTGAATAAAAAAATTTTGGCCGTTAACACTTCTAACCATAAATTTTATTAAAAGTACAACAAATTTATTAAAGTTTACCATAAATTTATTAAATTATAATAAAATAAAAGTAAATACAACAAATTTATTATATTATTATCAAATAAAAGAAATAAGTAACAAATTTATTAAAAAAATACCAAATTCATTAAAGATAAACCAGATTCATTAGAAAAATAATAAACTCATTTTTTTTTGTTTACATTTGATTAGATCACCACCTAAAATGTAGTTTCTACATGTTTTATTAACTGTTTTAAAAAACTCAAAGTTCAGAAGCACATTGGGTGGATTATAAAGACTAAATACAAACAGTTCATTATTCTTTCCTAAGTTCATTTTTATACAAAGGAGTTCGGAATTGAATTCCTCGTCGTATCATGATTACAAATTTATTATTATTTATATATTTGTTACAAATTAATTTGCTAACAATATTAATAAGTGTCAATAAGTGTCAATTAATTTATCTTAAAAGTGTAAATCTAATGAGTTTCTTAATTCTAATGAACCAATTAATGTTCTTTTTATTCAAATTAAGGTTGTTTTAATCAATTTAGGATAATTTTCTATTTTCTATTACTTTTTTATTCAATTTGATAAATAACTGTTAAGTTTATTCTATTTTTAATAAATTTATGGGTATAGATTATATTACGCGAAAAAATTTGTATTTCTGGCATTGAAATTTTCATATCATATTACGAACTTTTATCCATTTATCCACCATTCCTTAAAAATTATAAAATTTATATGTAATTGTCTTTATCCAAATAATTGTCTTTATCATCTGCACTTTCAAACACTCAAAAATGGGGATATTTTCAATGAATATCTCAAATATAACACTTTATTCGACCCAGCCCGTATATAGGCATGATCTATAATACATATTAATCAATTTTATATTTTGTGTTTGACTGAAGATGTTATTAAAATATATAATTTCATAAAATTCTTTTATTTATATATTCTAATTTGTTAATTTTAATCAATATAAAGATCGATGGTCTTTTTTTTTATTTGATAATACATAAGGAAATTAATTTTTTTTTATTTAATAAAAACGTAAAACCCAGGCTTTTCATCGGCTCAAGGCCGTAGACCCGTATTAGTTCAAAAAACAAAATAAAAAAACATAATTATTTTCTATAAATGAAAAAGATATTATCAGACAATCGAATTTTGAAAAATTTGAGAATATAGTATAAAAATTAAAAATTTTAAGAACACTCTATTTATGATTATAAAAATTTAATGGCTTAATTTTTACAGCTAAAGATGGGCGATTTGAAATTTTGGACCATTGTTAACATTTTTTTTGTTATTTATGTCTTTCTCTTTTTAAAAGAATAAAAAAAAAGGTTTCCCAATATGTAAAAATAATTACTTCAAGTACAGTACAAAATAAAACTTACTTCATCGATCTGTTTTCCTTTCCTCTTCCTTTCCTCTTCTTTTAAAAGGGAAGGAAGAAGTGAGGAAGAAGAGAGGAAAGAAATCGATAAAGTTAGTTTTATTTTGTACTGTAATACATATTTTCAAAGTAATGCATGTCATAGCAACTGTTTAAAAGTTTTAACTAAAAAAATTCCTTATTTTCAAAAACTTTTTCGCTTTTGATTTGTTAAAAAATGTGTGTTAAAATTCTAATAATTTTGAAGAATTTTTTGATTTATGCAGTATAAATCCGATAATATGAAAAAGGTTAATATGAAAACAACGTTCCCGTTTTATTGTGTTCACTATTTTTTCTTTTATTTATTTCAAGATAATCGATAATCGTTTAAGAAAAAGTTTTGTTTTTAATTTCATGAGAATCTAATCATTAAGAAAAAAGCATGAAGTTATTGTTAGGCCAGGAAAAAATGGAAAATGCTGAATTGCCCAAACATTAAACATTTAGCGCATTAATCATAACATTCATTAAAAATCGTAACATAACACGGACCAGTTCCCTCCCCCCTAATTAACAAAATCTAAAAATATAAACCAACAATTATAACAATAGATAAAACACAATTATAAAATAAAAAAATAAAATCAATAATAAAATGAATAAAACAGAACAAAATCTTGGAGTTGTTGAAAATAAATTAGTTCGAGTTTTTGATTTTTTATTTAATATTATTGGTTATTTATCTTAAATGTTGTTTAAACTTGTTATAAAGCATTATTATTTTCGAAAGTTTTTTTTTTGTTTTCAAAAAAACTTTTTTTATTCATTAATTTGTATTTTTTTAATATTTTATGGACCGGGAACTGATTCCAAAAAATCATTTAAAATGAAAAAAAAACACAAGCACAAAAAATAACAAAAAGCCAATATTTTGACGTGGATGAAAAACAATTATGAATAAAAATATTTTTCATCTGTAATCTATTTATAAAAAGTCGGAGCAGAAGTAAATTTTTCTCAGGATCGAATTTTAATTTGTTTAGCTACAAGCGGAATTTTTTTTAGAACATTAAACTTATATGCACATTTAATTTCGTAAATAATACTTGGAAAAACTAAAATCAATTCAAAAATTTGAAATAATTTGACTGTGATGTTTAGTGTGTTTTTTTAGAATATTTTATATTTAGACAATGTATGCAAAAAAATTCAAGAGATTGTAATATTATTTAAAATTTGTAATAAATATGTATATTCGAAAATATTGATATATATTGATTGTTTTTTTTCTATTGTTATTATTTCCTTTTCTTTTCTTATCTTTTAATATTTGTTATAAAATATAATTATTATATCATATTTTCGGAACGAAAATTAATTCTTTTGTTTTTTTAACTAATTTTAAAACTGATATCAAAAATATAACTGACAAACGATTTGTTTAAATATATTTAAAAAAAATTAATCTAGGGTTTTGGGGTTGTGAAGTTCGTTTCAATTCGATCATTTCAATTCAGAAAAATTTGAATAATTTTTTTACTATAAGGAATAATTTAGTTCTATAAAATGCTTAAATATAAGCAAATGTGCTTTTTTTAGTAAAAAAGGTCTGCAAAATACTCTGCAGTTTTCTGTATTTTTCACACCATTAAAAAGTATTCTAATTAATTTTGCAGAGTTTTTGCAGACATATATTTTCGGATTAAGCAAAGTTGCTTAAACATTAAGCATTTTACAGAACTAAATTATTCCTTATAGTAAAAAAATTATTCAAATTTTTCTGAATTGAAATGAACTTCACAACCCCTAGGGTTTTCTATCTTAATGAAAATTTTTCCCATAAAAATGGAACATAATCTTTTTCATTAACTAAAAATGTAATTTGTCGCGTCAAAGATCATCAAATTTATATAAAATAATTTAAAACTGTGGTTAATAATAAAGTAACCGGTTAGATTTCCGATATAGACATTTTTTTAATTTTTTTTACTTATAATTTTAGGTAAAATAAAAACAAAAAAATAATTTAATCAAATATTTTCATTAACATTTTCTTTATCACTAAAATGAATATTATTAACATATCTTCCAGTTGCTCTTCACATATTATTTAAAATATTAGAAAAATATTCGCATTCAAAGCTACCAATTAAGCAGACTTGGGCAAAAGTCAAAAAAAAAGTCATTTTAAAGTCTTTTCAAAAAAATTTTGAAAATGAAAATTTTGGGAAGTCAAGTCATTTGACTAGACTTCAAATTTTATTTTTTAAAGTCAAGTCTTTTTACTTGACGTTCCGCTGAGTTAATTAGGCTACCCATAGTTTTAGTTGCCGTTCCGTCGGCTCAAATAGGCGGCCCGTTGAATAATTAGCCTTTCCATTAGGGTGGTAGATCGATAGAAACCTGAACTATCGATAAACACATAGATTTTATCGAAATTATTAGGTAGAACGATTAAATTATTATCGAATAAATTTATTCGAAAAGTGTTTCGATTAAAATCAACCGAATATAATATATAATTAAAATCGATAAGCAAAAATTTAATTGCTGTCTATCGAATCAGAATGTCGAATTTTATCGAATTGAATTTTCTTTATATTATATTGAAGGAATTATTTTGTGTAACACCAACATAAGCACCAGCTGAGAGTCTTTTTTCAGCAGCCGGTTTCATTCAAAATGGAGAAAGAAATAGATTGAATCCAGAAAAATTAACGTTTATAAAACTCAACTAAAAAAATTTAAATCAAAAAAAAACAATTAAAAATTTTACTAATTTTAACACTTGGAAACCTTTGTAGACTCGATTGCTAAAATTTTATACCTAAATTTTTTTTAATAATTTTTTAACATATTTTTAAATGAATTCTAGTCTAAATCGTAAATTTTAGGAAATTAATAATTTGTTATTTAAAAATTATTTAAAATTTAAATTTATATGTTTAATTTTTATGAAAATTCTCAAAAAATTTCAGTAATCACAATCGACAAATATCAAAAAAAAATATCGATAAATCTAATCAATATTTTAGTTCGAAATAACTATAATATTATCTATATAATGATATCGAAAGATTATCGATTAATTTTTTTCGTATCGTAATAGTTCACCAAAAAATTATCGTTTAAAAATAATCGAAAAAAAAAAAAAAAATTCCGATTTAAAAATTTTTTGATCGATACGAATTTTGGCGAACGAAATCGCTAGTTGCTGAAACGATCTACAACCCTACTTTCCATTATAAAACTTGGCGCGAAATTTGAAAATTCATCGCCAAATTCAAAATTAATTTAAATATGAAGGTCTATAAATAAAAATAGTCTCTCCAATGAAATATGTGCCGTTCCAACGAGTTAATTAGGCGTCCCAATGTTCCATAAGAAAAATTTGCCGTTCCAGTGAGACAACTAGGCGGCCCAGAGAAATAATTTAAGATAGCAAGCAAATATTTCAAGAAAATGTTTTCAAAATTCAAAAAAATGGCGTAAAATTAAAAAAAAATACTTTCCAATTTGAAAATTTTTTTTTAGGGATTAATGAGACAAATATAGTTAAAGACGTCTTTTTCCTATTTTTGAGCGTTAATTTTACGGGGGGACGAAATTTTATACGAAGATTTAATTGTATAATATACAGTAAGACGACTTTTGTTTACCGCGAACGTCAAATTTATTGGGGGGGAAAAAAATTTTTACGATTGGAAAGTATTTTGAAATTTTTTTTAATTTTGCGCCATTTTTTTGAATTTTAAAAACATTTTCTTGAAATATTTGCTTGCTATCGTAAATTATTTCTCTGGGCCGCCTAGTTGACTCACTGGAACGGCAACAAAAACATTGGGACGCCTAATTAACTCAGCGGAACGTCAAGTCAAATGACTTGACTTTAAAAAAAAAATTTGAAGTAAAGTCAAGTGTCTTGACTTTGACTTGATGACTTTTGCCCAAGTCTGCAATTAAGCAAATTTCTTCAGAAGTCTCGACAATATTCGGTGTATAATTATTTTAAGTAAATTAATAATGATAATAAATGCACTAAAGCAACAAAAAATGTTAACCGGGAACTATTAATTGCACGAGTTTACTTTAAATTATATTCGTAAACTATTTTTTCTAAGATAAAAATCTGTTTTCTAGTGTTATTTAATTATATCCCCGATATTAACATTCTTTTAATATAAAATTAATCTTTCGATTTGTCCGTGAGATTGAGGATGATGAGGTGCACAGAAGACCTGTCGTATTTAAAATTCCTTGCATAAGATTGACCATAAATTGTTTCGAAATTCACGACAATTGCCCGAATGAAGCTCCTTCGGTATGTGACATTGAAAAAAAGTTTTCATATATAAATTCAATTTATATTTTGATTTTCTCCACACGAGAAAGTCCATGCAAACTTTTTTGCATAATCCATAATGGTGAAAATATACTTCCACTTCAAGTTATTCTTTTCGAATTCTGCAAATATGTGTTGTCGCATTGGAAATTATCATTTATAAACAATTACAGCCGGCATAGTTGTTACATTTATGATTTCTACAGTCCTATTTTTTTTCTATAATGTGGAAATGATTTACTGTTTGTTTAATAAATTCTTGTTTAATACTATAAAAATCATTTTCAATTCGCAAAAAGGGAATTTAGTCCCCTATGTGAATTTCAATGGACGCTTTTAATGGCAGTGTGACAAAATATAGAAAGACAAAATGTAGAAAACGATTTTTTATTGGATAATGTAGAATTTACCTGGAAAAAAAAATGTAGAAAAAAAAAACGTAGAATTAATCTGGAAAAAAAAATAGTCTAATTAATTTTTATTTCAATTTTTTTCTTTGTCAATTAGTAAATTAGTTCCTAAACCTTCTAAAAATGCTTTTATTATTTATTTATTTGTTAACTGTACCGAGCTAAAGATCCTTCAGAATAAAATCAAAAAAAAAAAAGAAAAAAGATAAAATAAAAAAAGAGTTAAATAAAAAAATGCTTCAATATTCTCACTTTTATAATCTGTCACTAATTAATACAAAGTAAAAGTCTCAAATATATTATTATAATAATATAATTAAAATTTATATTTTGTCATGTCTATATTTTGTCTTTCTATATTATGTCATGTCTATATTTTGTCTTTCTATATTTTGTCATGTCTATATTTTGTCTTTCTATATTTTGGAGTAAATTCTACATTTTGTCTTTCTATATTTTGTCTTCCTCCCCTTTTAATACATTCTGTTTTTATTTTTTTTTATTAAATATATAATTGAGGGGAAGGCCCCAGGGTTCGTCCGAATGGCGCAAGCCTTCGTTTAAACCCTCTAGTTTGAAAAGTTTTTAGGTTTTTTCAAAATTAGATCAAGTTAAAAGTTAAATTATACATAAAAAGTAAAATTAATTGAAACAAATTGTTTTATAGCAATATACAAGGGTTAAGATAAGATAACGATATTTACATTAGGATTTAAGACAGATTAATTGTCTTTATTGGATTTGAATTCTGTTTTTATAATTGTTTTGTAATCTTCAACATATTCCAATACTGCATTACTGTTTTATACCATAAAAATTATTACATTTATTATCCTCATTCTACGTGCTTGCCCTAAAAAAAGTTTTTTTTGTTTTTTGTTTCAAATTCTGTCTTAATATGTGTTGTTAGATACATTCCGAAATTTTGATATTTTTTTCAGTTTCTATTCGGATTTTGACAGATATATGTTTTTAAAAAAAAAACGATTTCAAATATTAAAAAGTTTTATTAATTTTTAAAATTATAAGTAAAGAAAATTAAAAAAAGGAAAATGTCACGAACCGAACCCGGTACTTTATTACACGGTTACTTTATAATTCACACCATATAAGGATTAGAAACATATTCAAACCATTTGAAAAATAAATACAGTTAAATCCAATGTTCAAACACATAATGGTCAATTTCCCTGATATTTAATATTAAGAAAACAATGGGCACGATCACAGAATGAAATTTCACCAGATCTTGATTTTATTCATTTTTAAACAATACCATTTTCTATTGTTGAATATTTAAAATTATTCTTTCACTTAAAAATAAAGTACCAACGGATTGATAAAGGTGACGAAAAGGGGTCAAAAGTTCATTATAATTTTTTCCTTCGATTAATTTTTGAAATTTATTTTTAAATAAATAGTTGCTTTAATTCAATGAAAAAAACTTTCAGACACATTAGAAACAAGTTGCACTATCGTATTTCAAGAAACCCACAATGATATCAGAGTTAAATGAGCTCTATGAATTAAAAAAAAACGTTTCCTTTTTTAAATTAATACAGCAATAATGGGATCATTTTCAATATTTATTTATAATGGTAAGTTTCGAGAAAATCCTGTCACGCTCTTAGATAAATTATTCCCTCTATATTTTTAAATAAAAAATTAAAAAACATTTGATCTCTAGCCTGATATTCTAAGTTATTAAAAGAGTTATGAATGGTGTGTGTAATCTTCTTTCTAAAGGCCATCTTCGTATTTACGTTTCTTGAGTAAAAAATATATTTGTAAACGAAAAAATAAACATAATTAAGTCCTCAATAAAGTATTTATCAATAAAAGTTTGTTATTTTTTTATATTTTTTTAATTGTAAAACGCAACTAAACATTTTAGCCAGCAATAAAACAAACGTCGTTGTCTCGCATTTCTTTTAAATTTAATCCCTAAACATCACTAGACTGTGAAATTTCTCACATTTTTACCAATTTGTCCACATTTCCTTTTTTTGCCAATGCTGCCATTAATTTGCGTGTTATAGGGTTTCCCCATCAATTTAGACACTTTCCCAATCAAATTCAGCATTCTTTTTTTTTTTTTAATTGAAAACATTTTCCTATCTAATTCGACAGTTTTACAATTTTATTTAAAATTTATTTTATTTTTTTAAATAAAAATTCCCAATCAAATTTAAAAAAACTAAAATGAAAATTCAAATAAATTTTTTTTACCAATAAAAATGCTTTTTTAAACGACATAATTTTAATGACCTTAATAATTTTCGAAAGTTTTACTGCAATCTTCCCTCGTAACTGCTTCAAATCCAGAATTAATTAAATTTAAAAGCTCGTTTTCATTTTTTCCAAAATTTTTCATTTGGAAAAACAATTTTTAATTATATTCAACATTGGTGAATATGGAGGTAGAAACAGAAATTTAAAATGTTCATTTGTTGAAATTTGAATAACTTCTCGAGAATGCATATGAAGCCGAATCAATGTTACCTCGGAAATGAAATTTTTTTTAATTTATGATGAATTTTCGCGTTGTCTAATATATAAATTGGACTTGTACAGTATGTTGCAAAAGTTTAGAAATTGATTATTTTATTTATCTTAAATCGTTTATTTGTTGTATTTTACGAAAAATTGGGTGCAAAAGAATTAAACTTTGGGGGCCAGACACATTTTTTTCACCCATTTTTTGCCAAATTAAAGATTTTTTGGTAATGTTATTTAGAGACCAAATGAGGAGTTGGACAGTTTTTAAATTTAACAGTTAAAGAGCAAAATTTAATCAAAATTAAAAGTTATTTAAGAATTAATCATAAAGGTGTGAAAAAAGGTAGCAATTGTTGCTAAAAATTTTGAATTACCCGAATTTCTAAACTTTTGCACCGAATTTTTTTTTTATTTTTTAGAGGAAGTTTTTTCATTATAAATATTTAAAAGTTTATTATATTTTTATGCCGAGTGTCATATATCAAATTGTAGAGAAAAAAATTTCTAAAAATTAGTGCTTTTATTTTTTTTTCTTTTGCACTCAAATTTCGTTAAATACAACAAATAAACAATTTAAGATAAATTAAATTATCAATTTCTAAACTTTTGCAACATACTGTAATATCTTTTTCTTGTAAACAGTTTTCAAAAATTTCAAAATGTTTTTGGACTTTAGGAAAATAACAAAAAAATAGTTTAAAAGTCCGGACTAAGACATTTTTTTTTTAAAAAAAGTCCGGACATAACTTTGACTCAGAGTAGTTTTTAAGTCACAAGTCTTAAGTCAAGTCAATTCAATGACTTGACTTAAATTTTTTTATTTTTCTAGACCGACTAGTAATTTTGATTTATTATTTTTAATTTTAAAACTAATCGAGATTTTTGTGTCAAAATTTGCCTATATTATTTTTTTTAATAAAGAAATGATTTTTTTCATCAATAAAGTAATAAAATATGGAATGTGCCAATTCATTGACTAAAATTACTGATTTTGCAACAATTTTTCTAGATGAATTTAAGAAAGACTTTATTTTCATAGAATTACTTAATTAATTTAAAAATATGAATTTATTCTAAAAATAATGTTTGATGCAACTTATTAAAATTTAAATTAAATTAAATTTTAAAAAATTAATTTATTATTTAACTTTTTCAAAATTTTGTTCATCTTTTGTTACTTTATGGACCGAATTGTAATAAACAAAGAATTATTGAGATCTAAATTAGATACCATAACTCAAATTTTTCATCAAAATTCATACCACATTTTAATTTTTTTTAATTTTTATTATTAAGTCATGACTTTGACTTAAATTTTTGTGACTTAGACTTAAAACTGTGACTTAAAAACAAGTCTGATTTTTTGCATTGAAAAAATTTTACAGTTGGTATTTTGACAAATAAGAAAGAAATGTTTATTTTGTTAAATATCTTTGATTATTTATTATGAGTAAAAATTGGAAAAAATAGCAAAAAAAAATAAAAAATTTCTTGCTCAAAATCTACCGTATGAATTTCTGAAATATATTTTAGATAATTATGTGTCTGACGTGTAGAATTTAATTATTGGTGTATATTTTTTTAAATTTGATCATTTTGCTTTGACTTTGGAATTAATTGGTCTTGAATTTATTTTACAAAAAAATTTAAATAAAAATTTTATGGGTCCAAAAAACCACAATTAATATTTAACGGAAATATTTTATTTTATAAAAATAAAAATATTTTCAAATATTGGCTACTTTTAATATATTTATATTCTAAATCTGGATGGAAGAACCAAATTTTCAAAAATTCACTAAATTTATTAAGGAAACTGCATATTAAGTATCAAAAATTATCGGGAAAATATGCCTTTGAGCTTGAAAACAAATTAAATTTTTTATAAATAATGAAAATTATAAAAAAGAAATACTAATTTTAATAAAATTGCAAACCTTGGAGCATACTAAATTTAATTTTATTCAATTTTATAAATTTTAAGCTCGATAAAGATACATTAATAAGATTAATTTTTTAAATTTAATTAAAAGGTAAAAAATTAATAAGTGCTTTTATCGATAAGTTGAATACATAAAACAGAATGTTGATGCTCAGAAAGTGTGTGTGTGCATGTGTGATTTTTAGATCCCATATTTTAATGGTATTATCACAGCTGCAACTGGCCAAATAGACTTTCAAAAGTGACATTTACTTTGATCCTTTGTTTGCAAGTTTCCAATGAATTTTGGTTATATTTTTTCATTTATAGAAATATAAATTTTTGTGATCTTCCATTAAATATAAATTTCCTAGAACAATTACTATACATAAATGGAAATAACATTTAAATTAAATATTTAATTCAATTTTTTAGAAAACACTTAAATTTTGTCTCATTTATTACATTTTATTTTTTAATTTTTTTTTACATCGCCTTTATTGAAATAAATAAAATTAAGAATAAAATTAAATGGAAATGCAGGATAATTTATTTGATTAATTTATAAAACTGGAGAAAATATTCCGTCTTGGATTTTGAAATATTGAGGAATCAAGATTAGGGCAATTATTATTTTAACACAATTTAAGAATTTTCCAATCATGATATTCATTGCAAAAAAAAATTATCACTGACAAATTTTATTTTTGCAGTATTAGTAATACTGCGACTTCTGATTTTTATATCATTCTTCAATTAAATTTTCAATTAATTTTATAGGATTTATGGTTTTCTCTCATCGATTTTAATTTGTATAATATCATAAAATGATTGAAAACTTCACCCAAAGTTTAAATTAAATCGTTTTACTAATTTTTAAAAGCAGGATGAGGCTAAAAATAAATAAAAAGGCTGTTTTATTAGAAGATACTTTAATACTTCGAAAATTAATCCAATTCTAAAAGACCACTTGAAAAACAGCTATGATCTAAACAATATAAGACCTATTTCTATTTCAAACTGCTTTGCTCAAATCTTAGAAAAACTAATTCTAATTAACTCCCCTGAGCTTTATAAAGTTAGTAATAACCAATTTTGTTTTAGAAAAAAAACCTCATGTAACCATGCCATTTTTGTATTGAAAGAAACAACTCTTAACTACATCAATAAAGGCTCTGGATGTAGGATAGCATCTTTAGATGCAGAAAAGGCCTTTGACAAAATATGGCGTGATGGCTTATTCTATAAACTATTAAAGAGACTGCATACTTCCTACTGGGTATTGCTTAGGATTTATTATAACTCAGCACTAGCTGTTTTATCTCTTCCAAATAATCTAACAACAAAACCTTTTAAAATTGAAACTGGTGTAAAACAAGGAGCTATTTTATCTTCATTTCTTTTTAACATATATATTGATGATCTTATAATAGAATGCCTTAACAATGAGCTTGGAGCTCTTTATAAAAATCTTAATGTTTCTATCATTGTCTACGCAGATGACATAATCTTAATAAGCCCAGTTGACTCCCATCTACAAGTGCTTTTGGATATTTGTGGATCTTATGGGAATAAATGGAGAATAAAATTTAACCCTACTAAAACAAAAGTTGTTAACTTTGGCATTCAATTATTTAAGTCGGTATTTCACCTTAATGGATCCGAACTTAAAGAAGCAAATCAGTTAGAATACTTAGGATTCATTATAGATTCTAATCTTGACCTTAACACACAGGCAATTATAAATTTTAAAAAAGTTCAGAGCAGCTTTTTTGGAATTTCGTATCTTCTGCCTAAAAATAGTCCTTCCTCCTCACCCAAATTCAAATCATTCATATACAAAACATATTGCTTATCGAAATTCACATATGGTCTTGAGGTTCTCACTCTTAATTCGACCACAAAGGATTCAATAAATAAATTACAAAACAACTTAATTAGACAAATGTTTGGTTTAAAAGCCTATTGTCACATGTCACGAGTCTTAAAAGTACTGAAAGTATTCAACTTTGATGAACTTTATCTATTTTCAAAACTAACTTTTATTGATACAATTAAATATAATTATCTATCATCACAATTTTTAAAATATATGCTAAGTGACCCTCCCTCTAATAAATCTTTTTCCTCCGACTTAGTACTTATTTCCAAGTACTTTAAAATTGAAACCTCAAAAATTTCAGTAAATATAAACCAACTTAAAGAAAATCTTAAGATTAATCTGATTTCTAATGATGGTATATCTGATTCAATTTGGTTATGTCTTTGCAATTTAAAATTAAAACATTACAGAACTCTCCTAAATGAGCTAATTCAAAATAAAAGAAATACATGAATTTTGGTCCAAACTATCTTGCTTTCTAATTTTCATGCCTTTTTCTATTTTCGAACTAATGTTCCTTTTTTATTTTTGTAATTTTATTTTTAGGTAATAATTTTTCATTTTTTGAAAAAACGCAAAAACACAAAAAAAAAAAAATTTTCTTTTACTTCTCCTTAAAGGAGTTTAATTCAATTCAATAAATAAATAAATTAGAAGATACTTTGTAATTATTCTTATCAATCCTGTAATTTTTTTAATTTGAGATTCAACTAAACCCCATCACATTAAATAAATTCGTCATATTGTCCACATTTTTAATTAACACTTCTTAATCATATATTTTGAAAAAAAAAATCAACGATTTTCAAACTTAGCCTATTTTCAAATAAGTTTTAGTAAATTTTTTCATTATTTTTAAATCTACTATCATATTTATTACAAATTTTGAAATTAGATTGATCTTTTATTATGTTAATTTGAAGTGTAACTATATTTGAATTGCATCAATAACAAAATTATACTTTTTTCGATTGTTGATTATATATTAGTTACCGTTATAGTAAACTCGATCGATTATGTAAATTTTTAGGTCCCACTTAAATATATATGTTCCTGGTTTTTTAACTTTCCACGCAGAAACCGGCTCTATCTGCAAACTTTGTTACAGTTTTTACTTTAGAAAAATGCAAATAAAATTTGTAAAAATATGAATTTTTATAAGTTTTCTTCATAAAACATAAAATATTAAAAATATATGCCTAATTTTTATTTTTTTGGAAAAAACTGATAATATAATTTAGGAGTTCTGACAATAATGTTGTTTTAGCAGGAAGCAACCAAAATTTTTCAATTTCATTACTCGTAGAATTACAATTTAAAAATACAGCTGTGAATTTGAAGCCTTAGAGAAGATAGTTCGTTTGATAAATTTTTTTTCTAAAACGCGAAATAAACGGCATGTTGAAGTTTATGATCAAATGATCAAATGCTCAATTAAAAAGTAAGCATAATAATTTCTTAAATTAATGAAATGATTTTTTTTTTATTGGTAATGATGTAACATATTATGCTACAGTCTCAAAAAATTATTTTAAGTTCATCATTAAATAAATGGATTAATAATCGATTTTTAGAATTAAAGAGTACAAAATCCGAAAGACAAAAGATTTAACTTCGCAAACATAATAAAATTAAAAAACCAAATAATATTTTATGTTAAAAAAAAATTTATTTATTTGCATTATTAACTTTACTAAAAAATCAAAAATAATCGATCATTTTAGTTAATTTTGAACATACTATTAATTTAAAATTTTTTTTTTTTTGAAATTTTAATGTAACAAACTATGTTAATCAATGTTACATCAAGAATTTTATAAAATTCTGCCTAAATCTTCAGGAAATTTATTATTAAATATAAAATGAGCAATTTGATTTAAAGTTTTGATCATAAACTTCAACATGCCAAATAAACAACATTTTATTTTTTACGAGAAAATTCTGGTAAAATTTGGTAAAATTCAAAACGGCCAATTCAAAATTCAAAATATTTGAAAAAATGTCTGTTTTTTCCAAAAATCGAAAATTTAAGAAGGTTTTTTTACAACGATTTTAAAAATAACTATTTTTTAACCAATTTATGAAAAAAAAAACTTTCTTAAATTTTCGATTTTTGGAAAAAACAGACATTTTTTCAAATATTTTGAATTTGGAATTGGCCGTTTTGAATTTTACCAAATTTTACCAGAATTTCCTCAATATCCTGAAAATTCACGTTTTTTTTCGTAAAATACCTTTTTTCACTTTTCGGGTTTTATGTTAATTTACATAAAATGTGATAAAATTTGGTTAATTTACGGTATTTTACGTAATTTTTCGTAAAATACTGTTTACTGAAATTTCGATTAATATAATGAAAATAATCGCACGGCCACAGAATTTGTGAAAAAATATAGACCTCAGAGTACTATTGCTTCTATTCTTAAGGCAGAGAATCAGGAAAAGATCAAAAACTTATATGAAAATAATTTAATCAATCCTAGCTCTAAATGAATGAGGAGTTCTAATTATGTAAAAATTGAAGAGGCCCTTGATCACTGGTTCAAATCAGTTATGTCATATAAAAATATTACTCTTAACGGTCCATTGATTCAAGCCCAGGCTATTAAATATGCAACTATGTTAAATCAAACTTATTTTAATGCTAGCAATGGATGGTTAAACGGATTTAAAAAAAAGCATAACATTATTCTGATTTAAACATTTTTCTTTTTAATCTATTTTTTATTTTTTAATAAACAACAATTCCTTAAAAAAAATATATTTTCAATTTTTTTCTTCCCATCCTTTTACATGCAAATTTGATTAATACGATATTGGTTAATACGATGTCCATTTTTTCCGCTTAAAAACATCGTATTATCCAGACTCAACTGTATAATAATGCAAAAATGTGTTAAATAATGAAAAATGTGGCATATATAAATCAAACCGGGCATTTAAAAATACAAAAAATAGCTTTTAATGACACAAAAAATGGGATAGAATGATGAAAAGGACTGTATAATAACATTCATTCAAAAATAATGACATTTTAAACATATAATGACAATCATTTAAAAATCATAAAATTTTTAGCAACGGTATATTTCGAAATTAAAATTTAAAATTTTTTATTTAAAAATTAACAAAAGATTTTTTTTATGTTTTTGTTCAAGGTTATGGCTTCGCCGAAATCCTAATTCGCCGAATAACTTTAAATAACCTGTGTCAATTAAAAAAGTATTCAATATTTTTTTAAAATAATAAAATATGAAATATTTTCTATCAATCCATTTGCCGTAATTTCAGTTTAAAAAAAAACAATAATAAGCCCTTTATTAAGAAAATTCGGATCACGTTATTTTTTTTTCACCTTAAGGTGAAAAAAAAATTTTTCATTTATTCATTCATTAATTTTTAGTAAAATACCTCTTTTTCACTTTTCGGGATTTACGTTAATTAACGTTAAATGTGGTAAAATTTGGTTAATTCACGATATTTTACGTAATTTTTCGTAAAATAATGTTATCAAATCACCACTGTACTTGAACTGTTTTTAGTTTTTGAAAAATCAAAATGTTTATTTTTTCGCAAAATTATAAAATTTCGAATGAAAGCTTCTGCACAGTTTTTATTTGTTTTTTTATTTGCAATAAAATTTATACCAATTTATTTATGCAAAGTACTACATAAAATAAAATAAGTTTGAAAAATTCAAAAATTTAATTTTTAAATGAAAGAGCTTTATTTATTTTTTTTCTGTGAATCAAAACAGGCAAACACGAGAGTTATCGAAAAATTCGTTCTTATATTTTTAAATCAAAATTAAAATCTTTTTTTATTGATAGTTTATATTATTTTTTTGGCAAATTTGGTTTTCGGCTAATCAGGGATACACGGTTGTTCTAAATATGGGGATTGTATTGTAAATAGTAATTTGGGCCAGTTAGAAAGGTTTCATATTATTTAAAAGTTTACTTTTTAGATCCAAATCTTTATATTTTCCAATAAAATTGTAAATAAATAATTTCGAAGCCGAATGTTTCTCAGATATTGAACGAAAAATTATTATAAAATACGCTGTAAAATTTAACGCTTATAATAAGAACCCGAAATTAAAAATAGAAATTAAAATTGATTGAGACGGAAAGATTTTTTTCTGAACAATGCGAATACATTTTTTAGTCCATGTTTTTAATTAATAAAATAACAATAATTAGATTTTCATATAAATTAAAATTACGGAATAGTTAACTCGAAAAATTAAAAAAATTTTGTTTTTGATCAAACCGAAATTGAATTATTATTAGAAGTACAATATTTTTAAATAAAAAGTTTATGGGCTAAAAAATACGCCACTAGAAAAGTATAATCTTTTACATAAAAAATTTATTTGAAAAGATATACATGTTGATATGTTTTGCCTATAAAAAATTTGAACATTTTATTAATGTTTCTATTAAAAAATTAAAAAATGTGAGCATTTTTTTGCTATTTATAACCATAATGATCATCAATAAGGCATGTTTAGTTTTTTAAGTATCGCTTGACAAAATCATTGTATTTTCAAGTTTTTTTTTTAAAAATAACACTTATGTTTAAGTATTTTTTTCTAATTAATATATTTTTCTGGCATATTTTATTTTTAAGTTTTGGCTAAAAAGCGGGTTTCAGAAAATTTCCGCTGAATGAAAAAACGGTGCAAATTGTCCGAGTGGCAAGTTTTTCTACAAGGATTAAACTTGATTTGGGTTTTCTTTGATGAACCCAGTTTTTATCTATGCAAAATTTCCAGATGAATGCAGTTTTTATCTTATAAGAGTGTGCGAATAATCATTAATAAACACACTTTTAAAATTAATTTAGCAGAAAATCCTGGAAACCCCCCCTGATTAAAAAATGAGTGGTATTAATTATATCATCAACTATTTAAAATTTATCATCAAAAAATTGAGTAAATAACATCAAAATTTTAGCATCACAAAAATGAAATTTATCGCCAAAATATTTATATTTTTATCACCAAATTTATTAAAATTTCATTGAAAAAAATATATATGAATCAATTCAGAAAAATTCATCATCAAAATACACGAAAATTTAGATTAATGAATTTTTTTTTTGAATTTTTTTTCATATACGAAAATTGGGCTTTTTTGAACTAACTCTTGATTTAATTTGAATTGAAAAATGTTGATTTTAAATAAAATATACAATTATTTGCTTACAAAACTACTGGTATGAGTACTTATAAATTATATGTAAAATTACATACTTTGTACAAAAAATAATCTTTTGATGGCTCATTTCGAAGTAATTAAATTTTGAAGTAAAATTTTAATTAAATGCTTTATTTATTTATTGTTTATTTATGCTTTATAATAAATTTTAAAAAACAACAGTTAATATACAATTGATCAAACAATATTTTAATTCATATTTGATACCATTCTTTAATGTGCAAAATTAACATATCGAGAGCTGAGTTGTTTATATAAAACTTTCTACCCCATATAGATTCTGAAAGATAAGATGCAATAAATATGCCTGATGTTCCATACATTTGTTTGACATTTTTTTTACAAAGAGCGCAAGATCCTGCAATAGCATCAGTATTTACTCCAGAATCGGACCTTTGAAAAATAATGAATGATTAACCAACTCATGTTTGTATCCTGGAGTTTCTAATAGCGTTTATAGAATTATGTTTCTATCGAGGCCATCAATATATGTACTAACATTTGTCAGTAAAAATTGTTTATCCTGGGACTACCACTCTTTGTGTAATGGGAAATAGTGTATTTTGTGTTCTATCGTCCACCATTTCAAAAAAAAACATTCTTCTTCGAAACCTCATATATTACAAAAAACCAACCGGAACTTAAATTTACTCTGTTATTTACCGTTTTTCCTCGCATAATATCCTTGGGATATTAAGCAGGACATGTCTTTAAAGCCCATGGGTGATTATATGAAATTATTGCTTTTTAACAACGTTAATAACCCTCGAACATTAGATGAAACGGAAAAGATTAACTGAATCAAATGACTGAGCTTCAACCACGCCTGAACATAAAGTTCAATGTTATTCAAAATTTCAAAGTAAATTTACCTTGTTTCACTTAATGTTACTTGATGTTTCATATAATGAACAGGGGTTATTATTATTGCAAAAATTGCTTAGATTCATATAATTTCCTAGAGACATTAGATCATGTCTCATATAAGTTCCCAGTGGGATATTACGCGAGGAAATACGGTAAAAGATACATAAATTTTGATTCATTCAGCGGAAAAATATTTTCTACTCGATTAAATTTGATGGGATTGTTTACAAAATTCCATGAGAAAACATCCCGAAAAATTACAAATCATTGTACAGTAAATATTCGATTATACAGAATGAGACATTTTTTTGATTTATGGAAAATCGAATTTATGGTTAACCGAATAAGGGGTGTGGACTAATTTTTTGTCTTAACTAAAAAATTAATTTGCTGTTTTTAGAAACTTTATTAGGAACAACAAGGGTAAAAATAAAAGAAAAAAAGTAAGTAACATATCAGAAATTAAGATTTCTTTTTACAATTGATATTGAGCTGACATTTGAAGTTGACACAGTCGGTTGAACAAAATCCAAAACAACTCTCTTACGTTTTGGAGAAGGAGTTGCCTCTTCTCCTTGAGGTCGTATAGTTTTTTTATCTTGGTTGGCAAGATACATATTTAATGCAATTGATTTGAGATTGATCCAAGTTAGGGTTTCTTTATATATTAAGGGTATTTTAAATTATCAGTAAAGTATTTCCGGGGATCAAAAAATTAATAATAGAAGAGGCAAGATTAAGGATTTTTTGTAAGAAGGTGTTAATTATTCAAAATCAATTAGTATTAATAAAGTTTGCGCGTCTGTTCTAATCTTTTTTTAAGCCAAATCAACAAGAAAAAATTTAATTCTTACGACAAAAAAAATTTCGTTACTATTTTTCAAAATTATGGTTAATCGAATTTATGGATAAGTGAATTCTGTATAATCGAATATTTCCTGTATTACAGTCGCTTTCTGCAATCCTGTAAATTCCCTTGTTACTTTGACAGAACACTCCTGACTCAAATAATACATTCACTTTAAAAATTTTGCAAGAATAACTTTCGCATTCCTAAAAAACTGTTTTTAGTGATATTACTTTTGAAAAAGTGTTTATTAACAATAAATCTATTACTACATCTATAATTAAATCCTTTCAAGACAGATGCATCGTTAAACTTTATCATTTCCCCATCACATAATACAGTATGTTGCAAAAGTTTAGAAATTGATAATTTAATTTATCTTAAATTGTTTATTTGTTGTATTTAACGAAATTTGAGTGCAAAAGAAAAAAAAATAAAAGCACTGATTTTTTGAAATTTTTTTCTCTACAATTTGATATATGACACTCGGCATAAAAATATAATAAACTTTTAAATATTTATAATGAAAAAACTTCCTCTAAAAAATAAAAAAAAAATTCGGTGCAAAAGTTTAGAAATTCGGGTAATTCAAAATTTTTAGCAACAATTGCTACCTTTTTTCACACCTTTATGATTAATTCTTAAATAACTTTTAATTTTGATTAAATTTTGCTCTTTAACTGTTAAATTTAAAAACTGTCCAACTCCTCATTTGGTCTCTAAATAACATTACCAAAAAATCTTTAATTTGGCAAAAAATGGGTGAAAAAAATGTGTCTAGCCCATAAAGTCTAGTTCTTTTGCACTCAATTTTTCGTAAAATACAACAAATAAACAATTTAAGATAAATAAAATAATCAATTTCTAAACTTTTGCTACATACTGTATACGAAATCGATTGGTGAAATTACACCCCTTTCATGCAAAATTTATAATTGTATCATTTTCAAAGATGATTCTATATAATTCAGTACTTTTCATAAAGGCTCTTATAAATAAATTTTTTATATTTGTTGAATAATTTCACTAAATTCAGTATGTTTTTTTTTTTAATATAATACTAGTAGATACCCGTTGCTTCGCTGCCGGGGGAATTTAAATAAAATTGAGAAAAAAATTGCAGAACACACTAAAAAGTTTATTGAAAAACCTCAGTATAAACCATGTTTTTTGTTAAGTTATTTGGATGACTCATGCAAATCTTGAGATTTTTTTTATTTGTCACTCTTGAAAAGGCTACATATAATTGCCCATGAGTAAAAACAGGTTCGTTTAAGTAAACCCCTACGTGTTCTAAAGTTATTATTTATTTATTTGTTTTCTGTACCGAGCTAGAGCTCCTTCAGAATAAGTTAAAAATTAAAAAAAAAAAATAAAATAAAAATAAAATTAAAGTTAATAAAATAAGATAAAAAAAAAAAAAAAAAAAAAAAAAAGAATTAAAAAAAAAGTAAATAAGCTAAATAAATGAAAATTATGAATATAAAAAATTGGAAAAGATTGTTACATGTGGCTCATGTTTAAATAGTTCAAGTTTCAGGAAAAAAAGAAGAAATAGTAAGGTAGCAATTACACAATGGAGTTGGGTAGTCAATATATCTTGATTCGAAACCTTCTTTTTATTCCTTCACCAGTCTTACAACCAATGGAATAGAATGACTCAGTCCTGTCCCAACATATCTCTCACTCAATTCAAAAAGCCGATTCGAGACTGTTAGTAATTTAAGTTTATTAAAAGCCTCATGATGCACGATGTTGGAGGGAGTATCATATTTTAACTTAAGAATAGATCTGACTGCTGTATTCTGAATTGCTTGTAGTTTTTTGATATTATTTTCTGAAAATGAATTTAAGCAAGGAAAAGAATAGTCTAAAATTGATCCGACTAAAGATTTATATAAATTTCCTAGTGTGTTTTGATTAAGACCCCATTTTTTGTTTGACAATATCTTAATAATATTTAGCCTTTTATTGCAGCGCTCTTTAATTTCATCTACCAGTATATTAAAGTTTAATTTAGAATCAAATTTAATACCAAGAAACTTGATTTCTTTTTGTCTCTTTATTCTGTTTCCATAAATTTTTAAGTTAAGATTATCACTCTCTTTTTTGTACCTAGAAAAGACTACTGAACACGACTTTTCAACTGATATCTTCATTTTCCACTTAATAAGCCATTGTTCTAGTTCGCTGAGGTATTTATTGATCTTATTTTCTAGGTTCCCCTTTTTGTTATAAATGAAGAATGTAACTAGATCATCTGCGAAAAGCAGAGAGTATTCATTATTTGTTTTGTTTCTTTTAGGGATGTCATTAATGTATATATTAAATAAAAGAGGACTAATTACTGAGCCTTGAGGAACACCTGCAGTTATTTGATATTCTCCGCTCAAATGGTCATTCACATTTACCTTAAATGTCCTAGAGTCTAAAAAGGATTTTATCCAGTTAGTCAAGTAATGAGGTGGATTTATTTAAATCAATTTAAAAAGTAAACCTTCATGCCAAACCCTATCAAAGGCTTTAGAAATATCAAAAAAAAGGCCGCAAACTCTTTTTTTTCTATTAAATGATTCCACAATTTTTTGAATTAAAAAGAAAAGATTATCTGCTGTTCGCCGGTGTTTCCTAAATCCAGATTGCTCCTGGATAAGGAGTGAATTTTGCTCTAAAAGATTGTATAATCTTGAATATACTATGCGTTCCAGTAGCTTTCCTAAACAACTCGTTATACTAATTGGTCTATAATTTAAAGGATCTTGTAAAGTAGAGGCCTTTTTTTGAATCATAGTAATGTAAGATGTTTTCCACGCTTTCGGGACTCTACCTTCTCGAAGAGATAAATTAAAAAGTTCTATGATTTCTATTAATGAATTTCTAGTTAAGTTTTTTTACATAAAATTATGAATTTGGTCAGGTCCTGATGCCGCTTCATTTTTTAATCTCTTTAAAGCCATAATTAATTCATTTAAGCAAATTGGATCATTAAAATTAGACTGGTTATAATTCCTAAAGAAAACAGAGTTAGAATTTAGTATTTCGATATCTTTCTCAGTATCAATTAAATCAGAATTAGGACTAAATATTGAAGATAAGAGTTCTCCAAAGCATTTTCCCTTTTCTTCATTAGTTTTGAATTCCCTTTCATTTAAAATCAATTTAGGAATTAAATTTGATCCTTTTTTTGTTCTAAATTTGTTTATTTTTTTCCAAAAAGGTCTACTTGTCAGTGGGTTTTTTCCCATCTTCTCAATAAAATCAAACCAATTTTGTTTCCAGAATTTTTTTAAAGAGGCCTTTAACTCAGATGTAAGTTGATTAAATTTTTGCTTGAGCTTTTGACAGCGAGTTTTCTGGTAATTTCTTCTTACTTTCCTACGTTCTTTTATCAAATTAACAATGTTTGGCGGAAGACTCGTTTTGTAGATTTTCTGAGAAAGATATGGAATGCTTTTATGTGAAGCAGAAATAATTTTTTCTGTTATTTTATCATTTAGTTGATCTATTGTGAGGGAATTTCAGTGACATTCACTATTTGAGAATTTAAAATCTCGCTGAATAATTGCCAGTTTGCTTTCTTATAGTTAAACTTTTTAGCTGCAGATTTATTTTCTAAAGCCAATAGAAATCGATGCTTCGATTGGGAAATGGTCACTGGTCATGTCTTGACTATTTAAGACACTGAAGTCGGTAATTTTGTCAATTAATGAAGATGAAACTAAAAAAAGGTCAAGAATTTCAAAGTAATTCTTATTAAAAATATTGAAAGTATAATGTTTATCATTGATTACTGAAAAGTCAAACTCGTTGATTATTCTTTCTAATATCATCCCGTTTTCATTTTCCCCTACGCAGCCTATTTGCTTTGTTCTAGTGTTTAGATCACCACCTAAAATGTAGTTTCTACATGTTTTATTAACTGTTTTAGAAAACTCAAAGTTCAGAAGCACATTGGGTGGATTATAAAGACTAAATACAAGCAATTCATTATTCTTTCCTAAGTTCATTTTTATACAAAGGAGTTCGGAATTGAATTCATCGTAAGAAAAATCTTGCATAAATTCGATTCCTTCTTTAATTAAAATAGCTACTCCTCCTCCGTACTTGTTGCGTGGTTTAGTTAAGAACTGATAATTTTGAAAATCAAGATAAATATTTACCTCACTCAAATCTTTCTTTATTTCATTGAGCAAAACAATGTCGGGACATTTTTGAGCTAAAAAATTGTCTAAGAGGTGAACCCTACTAGGTAAATGAAGACAATTCCAGTGTGTAATTACTAACCTTGTTTTAATAAGAGGATTTGTTCTAAAAATTGATTTATTTGTCTTCTTGTTCATTCTAAATCTTCTTCAAAGCTGTTTTGACTGGAAGTTTGCTGAACTACTTCACTGGATGATTGATCTACTTGACTTGTACATTCAGTTGTTGAACTGTTTGAATCAGACTCGAAGGAGTTGTCATTTTCATTTTCTAAGACAAATAATGGCTTCTTTGATTCGTTTTCGGTGAATTCATTTTCATTTGGATCAGATTCGGAAAATCTCTTGATTTGATTTTTTGTTTGGAAAAAAGCTTCAGTCTCATTCTGATCATTTGAGAGGACAATGACAGGTCTCTGACTTATTGGTAGAAGATCGTTTAAACGGCTTACCAAACTGTCTTCTAACACTGAAGTTTTGAGGTCTTGAGGACTAATTTGTGACATTACGTCATTGAGATTTGATGGCTGATATCCAGGCGTTTTTGGCATCATATTTTCATCATTGTCTTTTTGGTCAGCTTCAATTATTGATTGGGTTTCTTCTTGGTCAATGTAAAGATCATTGTAGTCAATCTTTTTCCTCTCAAGCGACTTTAGCTTTTCAGCAATGGAGCATTTTTGTGTTAAGTGTCCTTTCTGATGACATTTTTCGCATAGTTTTTCTTTGACAGGGCATTTCGCTATAAAGTTTGTCCTTGAGATTTATATATACTCATTGCAAACGCTGGTCGTATAGGAAATTGAAGCCTTTTTAATTCGAAAGGTAAACTTGCATCAGTTGGAATCAATGGCATTCTCGGTATGTAAACTATTTTTTTTAGCATTAGATCCAACAGCTATTTGACATTCAATTATTTTACTGTAAAAATTTCTACAAATAAGCCTGGTACCGTTACACAGTCCATCCGAAGCTGAGACATTTCTAAGTAAAATAATAGGTTGGCCTTTTTTAAGAACTAATTTATGAGGTGGCATTCCTGATAAATTTAAGCTATTTAAAAATTCTGTCGGGTATAAAGCTGTATGTGCGTCATTCAAAACAGCATCAGCTGATAAATATTTGTTCTCTTCACCTTTAATTCAATTAAAAGGTAATTTATATATAGAATTTTTTTTTAATATATATTAATACTTAATTGATAATTGGTAATCAATCAGTTATCTATTCTCTCTCACTATTCAACCTTGACATCGATAACTTTCGACCTTGACATCGATAACTTGCTAACTCGCTAACTTCGTGAAATTTTAAATGATTAGATAATATTATTTTTAATTTTTTATATGGCTCCGTCTTTCCGTTCCTATACAATAATTCTGTATTTTGTACATTAGAATCAAAGCCATAAACAAAATATGCAAATTAGACCCAAAAAGTAAAGACTAATTATGTTAAATATATTACATTATATATTTTTAAATGCAAGGTCAACAACCTACAGATATTGCAATTAAATTTTTTAAACTTTTATTTTTTCAGGATTTTGGTGCCAATACTACATTTTTATTGTTAAAAATAAAAAAAGTACAAGATTTGTTGTTTTGATGGATTCACTAAATCTAATTATTTTTCAGAAGAAGGTAAATTTTTTCAATAAATACATTTGAACAAATAAAAATCAAATCACCTCTTCTTAGAACTTTTGATTAACTTTATTTTACGGAACGTCACAGTCTTTCTACGTCTTGTGTATGAATATTTAAATCCAATGTAGCAATAAAATAATAACCATGGGGAACTTTGAATTGACAGATTGAATTATTTTTTCTGCCCCAATAAAATACCATCCATCAGGGATGATTGTAATACTGTTTGTAGATTTGTACATAAAATGAAATTCAAATTTTCTGACTATTATTAACAAACACATTTAAAAATATCTACTTTTTTCACTGCCCATTCTACCAACGTACCCAATAAATTCGGAAATCACCAGACTTGTTTTTAAGTCACAGTTTTAAGTCTAAGTCACAAAAATTTAAGTCAAAGTCATGACTTGACTTTAACTTTTTTTTTCAAGTCAATAAACATATTTAATTATCTTAAATTTTTATTTTTTTATGACGTTTTAACCTCTTTTTTTTCAGCGTGATAGTCCAAAATTCTGGCTGCCGAGCTGAACTGCTAAATGACCGCCCGCCACAATGTTGACCGTATCTTTGACTGCCCACTTTTTTTTAACCGATTTTTTAAACTGTCCAAAATTTTGACCGTCAAGCTGACCGGCATTACTAAGCATTTTTCTAAAAAAAAAATTTTAAGTCATTGACTTGACTTAAAAACAACTCTGGAAATCACGACCATTCCATTTTATTTACGCGAAAAATGTGTGTTTCATCAATCTACAGAATCACCCCCACCTCGAAATTTTCGCTTTTTATTTAAAAAATAGAAAACAACCAATCTTCTTCAAATTCAATATAACTTGATAGTTTTCTTTTTTAACATTACAAATTATACTGTAAGCATTAACATTCATTGCTTGTGACCAACAATATGAAGTCTTAAACTTGTTAGATTGTAATATGAATGCCTTTTTAAACTATTCATCTGAATCTCACAACCTAGGCATAGTCGAGAATTCAAAATTTCCATCCCTAAATCCTATGCCAACTCTCAACTTTTTTCTTCATTAATACTCCGTTTAACAAATTTAATTAAATTAATATGTCACATTTTTTATAATTTTTTTTTTCAGAAAATTAGTAAGATTTATCTGGGCAAAAAACCCAGATTTACTATTTTTTTAACTAAATTGACTTTTCTTCATATTTTTTAAGTTTTCCATGTAAAAATAATTTTTATTAAACGAATTAGTTGAATTTTCGTAATTTGTTTGAAATTCGGTTGAAATTTCCTTTAGTTTTTAAAAATAATGCTATAATTACAAGTTATATCATAGAAATTGAACAGATTTTTTTGAATGATATAATGGTTTGTTAAGTCAATGACATTTTTAAATGAAATTCTAGTTACCGACTGGTTTTTATGTAATTGTTTGTAGCATAAGAAGATTATTCAAAAAATATTTTTTGGATGCTTATAAAAAATTATTTCATAAGTTTAAAATGAATAGTTTACAGGAAAAAAAATATTGTGAATTACTCAAAAAGACTAAATAGTAAATCGGATAATAAATTTGAAAAATCAGATTTTGGAAAAAAAACTTCTTTATACGCTTCATCAGAGTGCAAATAATGTTTAATAAAGATTTTCTCTCAAATATCATATTTCGAAAAATGATTCAATATTTTAATAATTTTATGAAATTTTTGCTTTTAATTAGAATTTGCCATTTTATTAAATTTAATAGATTGTACAAACTTCTTCAGCCATTTTTGATAAAATTGTTTATTTAATTATGCAATTAGTTAATGCATAGATAAAACAACGTCCTTTTATAATAAAATATAAAATTATTTAAAAAATCATGGGTAGAACGTATAAAGCAACTTTACAAGTCCGAAAGGATAAAAATATTATGAAAAAATCATTATTCTGTTAAAATTATTTAAAAAAATATAATGTAAAATTCAATAAAGGCTTTTTGATAGTTGTTAATTAATTTATAAAAAAGAGTTATTCTCACTAAAAATAATTTTTGAATTTAAAAAAAATAATTTTTAGTGTGAAAAATTTAACTAGATAAAAAATCACTTTTTGATATATTTTTAACGTGATGTTAAAATCACATGTAAATAAGTTTCAAAGGTTTAATAAAAAATATTGTGCGAAACAATTTTATTTCTTTATTTATAACTGCGCTGACAGTTATTGATTTTAATAATTTTATATAAAAAAGAAAACATTTAAAAAAACGACTAAAATTTTTTAATACTTTAAATTGAATTTACAAGGTTGTAATATTACATCCTTTTGAATCAAAAAAATAAATTATGTTTTTTGATGTTTTAATGTAATTTATCTATTAATAAATGTTTTTTATTATTTTTAAAACACAAAAATGCTTCGAATTTTCGAATTTGCTATATGTATTTTTTTTAAAATCGCTCTACAGTAGATTTCAGGAAAAATATATTATAAAATTATTTTTTAGAATTTAAAATATTTTAAAACATTATAATTGTAATTCGGCGCAAGTAATTTTTTGTATAGAGAAGTGCAAGACTATCCCTTTAAATAAGGAACAAATTAAATACCCTTTTCTAAAATATATTCAAAATTGATATTTTTTGCAAACTTTTTTTCACTAAAAAACAATCAATTTTCGTAAAAATATTTCGTAGTTCTTCTAAAATTGCACTGCTAAATAAGTGTATTTTCAAGAAAATCATCATTAAAAAATTTTCTGAAAACTTTATCACTAATCTAACACTTGAAAGCCCGGCGGGTCAAGTTGACCCGTTTGACTATTTTTGACAAAACATACAATAAAATGATTTTCGGGTCAAATTGATCTGATAGGACTTTAACGGTATAAAAAATAGGACTTTCTAATTTAAAAAAATGTTAAAATGAGCAGTAAAATTTTCTATAAGAAGAAACTAATAGAAAAGGAGAACCACAGAAAATTCAAGAACAGTATGTATTTTATCTTGATATTTATGCTTTAGCATATGAGTTTAAAAAATAATCAATCGATAATTATCTTTCTAAATATGGAACAATTCTGGTTTCAAACATTACAAAAATAAAATTCTTTTTGAATAATTTATATTGAAAAAATCTAGCCTTTTAAATTTTGACAATGGATCAATATGAAACATTCACTAAATTTCACAAAAATCAATTAAAATAATTTTTTTTTAATTAACAAAGGAAATGTTAATGATCAAAAATATATCAGTATTTTAGGATTAATTTTTTTTGTTATATGATCTTTTCTAATTTTTTTTTGCAATGTGTAAATTCATTTTATTTTGATGTTAAAATTCTGTCATTGCTACATAAATAATTTAAGAATTGGTGGTTATATTTATGGTTAAATATAACTAAAATATTTTGAGCATAAATAAGGAGAAAAAATATTAAGTAAGAAAAAATTACATAAAAAAAATAAAAAAAATTACCTATTTTTTTTTTAACTAATTTTTAATTTAAAAAATAATTTAGGTGGAAGACCACCAGGGCTGCTCCGAACGGCTTGCGCCTTCTTTTCAGCCCCGTGTTTTAATGTTATGTGAAAAAAAATAAAATTTTTTTTAAAAAAAATAAAAGTTGCAAATTAAGAAATTGTTCTATTAATAGAATAATAATGGAATTTTAGGTTTGTTTTTTTTTTTTTTGGACAATAAAAACCTCTTTTTTTAACATTTTCGCGTTACACTTCTTACAACTTATTTCAATGCTATTTCATTTGTTTTCTCCATAATTTTTTTCTTTTGGAGATGTCATTAATATATATACTAAATAAAAGAGGACTAATTACTGAGCCTTGCGGAACACCTTCAGTTATTTTATATTCTTCGCTCAGACGGTAATTCACATTTACCATAAGTGTCCTAGAGTATAAAAAGGATCAAATTCAGTTAGTCAAGTAATTAGGTGGATTTATTTTTATTAACCAATTTAAAAAGTAAACCTTCATGCCAAACCCAATCAAAGGCTGCAAAGGTTATTATGTGGTTACAAAAATAACTTTTTAAGTAAAATGCACATGTACATTTACTTAGTTTCCAATTTTCCTTGTTAATGTGATTTATTATTATTGATTATTATTATTTATTTATTTGTAAATCTGTATCGAGCGTTAACTCCTTCAGAGAAAAATAAAAATAAATAAAAAAAAATGATTAAAATAAACGTTACTGAATAAAATAAGAATTAAAAAATATAGTTAAATAATTGAAATTTGAAAAGGTAATAAAAAAAAAGAAAAAAAGAAAGAAGAAAAGAAATAAAAAATCGTTTTTGAAAGGCAGAAAATAGACATTAGAGTTACAAAAGTTATATCGGTTTAGTTTAATCTAGATTTGTTAACTATCCAACTCCATTGTGTAATTACTGTTTTAGTTATGTATTTATCAAATTAGTGCAGTTTTTTTTCTAATTAGTGAATTGATATATTAATTTGTGACAGTTTCGCTCTATTTGATATGTTTTATTGATTTTGTGAATAACAAACCGAATTAGTTTTCTTTTAATGAAATAGTAATATTTTTACTATTTCATTAAAAGAATCTATTATATTGGTTGTAAGACTGGTGAAGGAATACAAAGAAGGTTTCGAATCAAGATATATTGACTACTCAACTCCATTGTGTAATTGCTACCTTACTATTTCTTCTTTTTTTCCTGTAACTTGAACTATTTAAACATGTGCAACATGTAACAATCTATTCTTATTTATGTCTTATCAACTTTCATTTTTTTAGCTTATTTACTTTATTTTGATTCTTTTTTTTATCTCATTTTATTAACTTTAATTTTATTTTTATTTTATTTTTTTTATTATTTTTTTAAATTATTCTGAAGGAGCTCTAGCTCGGTACAGAAAACAAATAAATAATTACTAAATTTGTTATTTTTTTTTCTAAATTTGTGGTGACGTTTACTGACGTCAAAATATTTTTGGCCTTTTTTTTAAGTAATTGAAAATTAAGTATAGTAAAAAGACTAATTTTTAATTCTAAATTAACATACAACTTAATTTATTTCAAAAAAACTCTTTACATTTTTTCTTTAAACTTGACTGTTAAATGAAAATTTTTTGTCACATATTTTAAGACTCTTGTTCAAAATCCATTTATTTATTTAAAATTAAATTTTGTATTCGAAATTTTGTGTGAAAATTATTTTGGAACATATTTTGAGTAAAACAATTTGTTTAGAAAAAAAAACTATTTTCTTCAGAATTTTCAGTTTATGCAACGATGATGAACATTCTAATATATCGAAAGTAATCAATCCCCGCTATATCCTCAGATGGGAACTTTCCTGTGGTCGGATTATTTTTATTTGTCAGTACTGTAAAAACAACTTTTCTTAGATTTCTATGTTTATCACTTAAATTTAAGTTAAAAGATGAATATTTAAATTTGATCAAAAAAGAAATCGATTTCTCAGCGCAAAATTTAGAAAAACAAAAAAGAAAAACTTGCTTTGAAAAAATATCGTGATATTTTGGGAGGAAGACAAAATGTAGAAAGACAAAATGTAGAATTTTCTCCAAAATATAGAAAGACATAATATAGACATGACATAATATAGAAAGACTAAATATAGACATGACAAAATATAGAAGGACAAAATATAGAATAGTACTATATGTAAAAAAATGTAGAAAATTTTAATTATATTATTATAGTAATATATTTGAGACTTTTACTTTGTATTAATTAGTGACAGATTATAAAATTGAGAATATTGAAGCATTTTTAGAAGGTTTAGGAAATAATTTCCTAATTGACAAAGAAAAAAATTGAAATAAAATTAATTAGACTATTTTTTTTTCTACATTTTTTTTTTCTACGTTTTTTTTTCCAGGTAAATTCTACATTTTTTTTTTCTACATTTTTTTTTCCAGGTAAATTCTACATTTTTTTTTTCTACATTTTTTTTTCCAGGTAAATTCTATATTATCCAATAAAAAATCGTTTTCTACGTTTTGTCTTTCTATATTTTGTCATACTGCCGATATTTTTTTTCAGCAAGAAAATCTTGTACTAGTATTTGGGGTTAATCTAGTAAATCTAGTATTAATTTAACTTTTCACTTGGTTGAAGATTGGTTTATAATATTGAGTTACCACCATCTGCTAAGGGAAAGTGTATTAGAAAAAAAAAAATATTTTTAAGTTTCTAAAATTAATTTAATAAATTTTTTAAATACATTAAGTAAAAAACAACAGTATTTGAAACAATCATCGGATATTTGGTGTTTGTATGTTCAAAAAATAAATTGAAGTCATTAATAAATGTTTAGCTTCCCATAAACTCGGCCAAAAAACTTTTCAAATTACCTCTATTGGCACCATATCTTTCCTTCTTTTTTTGTTTCGCTTTTTGCTATTGCGACTTATTTGATTTGTTGCAATTAGATTCAAAAAATTCTCACTGTGATTTAATTTCAAATTAAAACATTTACACTGAGATGTTTTATGAATATGTAAACATTAAAATTTTAGGACTGAAATATTTTAGCATCAAAGAAAAAAGTGTACCTCTTCGTGCATTCAGCATATTAGTTTAAAAATGCCATTATATTTTGTTAATGTACACCTTAAAGCATCAATTCGCCCATGAGCGAATTGACGCTTTTTCTTCAAAAAATTATAGACGCCAACTCGTAAAATTTTATATTAAAATTAACAAAATTATAAAATAATTAATTGTTACAACCCAATGGATTTTAAAAGAATTACTTCTCAAAGGAACAAAGAAATTATACTCTTTATGGATTTTGTATGCACAAAGCACTCGTCAAAGAATGATACAACAAGATTCATGTGCCTGAAAAGAGCCTGCAAGGTAATACTTTTAATTCTTACTGACGAACAAAATAAAATATGAAACAGTTCACAACCACACTCCTGAGCCAGAAAAAAACAAAGATTCTTCTGCTGAAATATAATTTAAAAACAAAGAATGAGATAAAAATTAAATGTTTTTATGAAAACAAAGAATGAGAGATTCTGTATAGATTTTCACCTTTAAATTTTTCCCCCTTAATATTTTCCCCGTTTAATAAATTCCCCGATACAAATTTTCCCCAATATAAATTTTCCCCCTGTAAAAATTTCTCTCCGTTTAAAATTCCCTGTGTAAATTTTTCCCCGTTTTTTTTTTTTATTTTAGCCAATCAAAAGTTAATTGAATTAATAAGCAGATTAATAATAGAAAATTAAATTTTGAGTTAATCTTTTATGTTTCTAATACTCCAATTCCGTTACCTTAAAGAACGCTTAATAATTGATCTTAATCAAAATGTTCCGGCTTAATACCTAAATGATAATTGATTGAAATGACAAAAAAAATACTTTGATGAATTAAACTTAAATAATAAATGCCATGAACATTACTGAAAATACTTAAAAAAAATTAAAAATGGAAAGAGTAGAATACTTAGACCCTTCTAAACATCTTCTGATTTTTGAAAATTACAAATTTCATCGAAAAGAAAACAATACAAATGGTAGCGTTCGTTGGCGATGCGTCTTTCGTGGTCATCTCAATTTGTCAATTATTGAATTATGGCCCAAGTAAAAATTTTGGCGAAAATTTTATGAAAAAATTTCGAAATTTTGGCTTCGAAATTTTGGCTTCGAAATTTTTACGTAGTTTTTGGTTAAAAATTTCGAAATTTTTTCGAAAGCTTATTTCAAAATTTTTTCGAAATCTTATTTCGAAATTTTTTCGAAAGCTTATTTCGAAATTTTATCGAAAGCTTATTTCGAAATTTTATCGAAAGCTTATTTCGAAATTTTATTGAAAGCTTATTTCGAAATTTTTCGAAAATATTCCGAAATTATTTCGAAATTACATCCAAAAGAGTTTTATTTAGGTAAAGCTCTAAAAATTTAAGTGATTATTTAATTCAAAATATAATCTTTAGGATAAAATAAATTTGGACTAGATAATAAAAGTTTTTTTTAAATATTACAGAATTTATTTATTTAATTGATAGTATTAAAATTTAGTTTATAAAAAAACAAATAACTTAAACAGAACGGCATATAAAAAATAAACAAAAATACAAACTTTTTTATTAAATTCGACAAGGCAGCAAAATTCATTTCACTATTCATCTCTAGAGTGTGATGATTCGTCATCTGATTCACTTGAAGAATCAGACTCCAAATTTGGCAATTCTAGCCCATTTTTTCTCATGTGATCTCGGCCTTTTGTACACATTTGACGTGTTGATAATAGGAACTCTGAGTTAGTGAGATTTATCTCTTTAGTTGCTAGAAATTCTTAAAAAAAGTTTAAAAATTTAATTCATAAAAAGAATTTTTAATTTAAATTACCTCTTCCTACTTGAATAATCGTATAAAACTTTTTTCTCATGGACCTAGCATTGTGAGATCCCCATGTAACCATATCAGGTATCAATGCAGTTAACAGTTCTTTAAAAATTAAGAGATTACGTTTTTTCGATTCAATTGACATCATGATAGTTTGATTTTTAATCTTCGATAGAATAACAGTAGGACAACGACTTAACAAAGCAACATTGGTTGAATCGTCACATAATCGTCTGAGTTCCTCTCGATCAGCATTCGAAGACAAATATTTTATACATTGAAAAGAAAGCTTAACAATTGAGTTCTTTAGTTGAGGATCTAAAATTATTTTTAATTAGATTTTAATAATATATAAATTATAAAAATAACAAATGACCAGAGTTCTCTTAAAGTCACAAGTCTCAGGTCAAGTCCAGGTCCAGACTTTTATTTTTCAAAAGTCCTAACTTGAACTTAGCTTTTAATAAGCTTTTTTTTTGGAATAGTCTTTAGATGTTTCGAAGCAGAGTTGTATAAAAGTTACAAGTCTCAAGTCAAGTCCAAGTCAGGACTTTTGAAAAAATGAAAAAAAAGTCTTGACTTGGACTTGACTTGAGACTTGTAACTTTTAAACAACACTGCTTTGAAACATCTAAAGACTATTCCAAAAAAAGCTTATTCGAAAAAGCTTAAAAAATTTCGAATTAAGTTTAAATTTTGAATTTTCAAACTAAATATACCTTCACTAAAAAAATCAAACGTTAATCTACAGCGATACTAATAAAATCGTAACGCCATTCAGCCGGCCGGCTCCGCCTCCCAACGGCTTCGACTCAGCCGGCCTAATCGATCATGTCGACCATGTCAGCCTTATCGGCCATGTCTGTCATGTGGGCCAAACTGTCCGACCCCTATGACTTATACAAAAATTATTTTTTATTTAATTTTTTTTAAGTATTGAAATGAAAAATAAAATTGAAAAAAAACTTTAATTTTTTCTTTATAAAAATAAGATAAAATAAATAATAATTTTTGTTTAAGTCGAAGGGGTCGGAAAGTTTTGCCGACCTGGCCGATAAGGCTGGCCGATTTAGCCGACAAGGCTGGCTGATCCGAAGCCGTTTGCAGGCGGCGCCGGCCGGCTGAACGGCGTTACGATCTTAGTAGAACCGCTGTTATTTTTAAAATTTTTTAGACAATTTTTTATTAAAATTAGTCCTCAAGTCTTAAAAAAATGAAGAAAATTAAAAATGTTTTTAATACCTTGTAAAATTTCGGTCATTTTCAATTGCTCATTCAAACGTCCATTTTCTTTCTTTAGTTCATCATTTTCAATTGTTAACTTGTCAATTATTTTGTTTCTCTCCTCAAGTTGTTCGTGAAATGACTTCGACACATTATTATTCGCTTTGACCGAAGACTCTTTAGCAGTTGCAGGAGAATTTGGAGTAGATTTCGAAGTTAAAGGAACATTTAAAGGAGCACTAGAAGTAGATTTTGAAGTTGAGGGAGCATTTTTCTTAAAATTATCACTTTTGTTCGCTTTAATTTGTTTTGTTTTTTTGACACTTTGTCTACTTTTTTTTATGGAATGATATTTTTCTTGATACCTTCAGATAAACTTTTTAATTGGGCATCGCAAACTGTATAATCTCCTATAAGCTTAACTTCGGCCTTCAATACTTCGCCTGCCCACTTGATGTCATAAATGGCATTAATTTCGATCTCCTGGTCACGATCGACTGCAACTACAGCCTCTTCAACAATCGAGAATTTATCATCGACTAGAAATTGGACTAGAACGTAATTTAACCTTTTTTTTTTTTTTTTTTTCATTTGCCATTCTAGAAAAATTTTTTGCTAAGTAAATTGAGCCTATTGTATAAAAAATAATTTTTGAGATTTTTGTCGATTGGAAAAAATATAAAAAAACTAATTGAATAAAAACGCCGAAGAATAATCACTAACATATATTAAATCGAAAATTTTAGCATAAAAGCATTTTTTTAGATGCTTTATGTCTGCAACGAAGTATTTGTTTGTCAGAGCACATATTGTAATCGTAGAAATTAATTCTCTAAATTTAATGTTGTAAAAAGGTCTGTGTAATTTACTCAGAGTTTCTACAACAGCCACGCAATCATTATCGTTAAAACAAAAATAGTGAATTAAACCGAATATACCATCATTCTCTATACAAAAATCCAACTTTTTGACGTCTTTATAATTGATTGAAGTGGATGAATAATTTTTAAATTTTACATAATTTGTAATCCTAAAACTTAGAGAGAGTGAGTAAAACTTTGTCTTTAATATTGTAAAAATTTCATCAGACATTATTTGCACAGATAAAATTTTCCCAAATAAAAAATCATCAATATTAATAATTTTTTTCCATGAGAAAATTTCATTCATTAAGTGTTCTGGTATTCGATCTACCGATGAATCATAAATTTTTAAAACATTAAAAGAGTTGATAATTTGAACCGCAATTGAATTTTTCGCTTTTAAAAAACATAAAATTTGTCGATTGACATCTTCGAATGCGAAGCAATTCAATTCAGCCAAATTACCGTTGTTTTTCAAATCTTCGGTTAAATGAATAAGTTCATGTACCCCTGATAGCATTGAGTCTTTTCCGTAAAAATACTCCATGTTTCTGACGAAATCTTTAAACAAAAGGCTTATATATTCTAATGATCTTTCATCTAGATTTGATTTTAATAAAAATTCCATTCCAACTACTAAATTAATTGAATGTGAGAGTTGTTGGTCATCCATAAATGGTCGTAATAAAGGTACTGAATAATATAATAAAAATGATAAAAGTTCATTAGCCTTCCAGTTAGGCAATTAATTTAAAGAGCGTGAAGAACGGGGGATAAAACTTGGTACCCTAATATTGATTAGTTGATCGTTAATTAGATCAAAATTTTTTCTTAATGAAAATGGTCTTGAGGCGTATTCAGGGTAAAACAAATATTTAATTAAGCTTTTAACTACCCCTCTAGAATGCTATGCATAAAGTCGATCACCGTCGACTCAATGGGGAAGTAAAAAGATAACTTATTCAGCATAGATTCGCCTTTTATACCTCTATAAGGTTTATTTTGATCTATCGATTGTCTAAGATCATTGAGATATTTTTCATGTGAGCGCTTGGGCTTATCATAATTATAGTTTTTATAAGGGTATATGTGGATTGTACCATTTTTTGAAGAAGCAATATTTTCGCCTGATTGGTAACATTTTAGACAACCATATTTACCATTGTATTTCACAGTATTCAGTATCGCGGCTCTAGCAGGTTTATCAAAAACCCCATCAGTTAAAAAAACTTTTACAATTCTGCCATCCAAAATTAATCCATTCTCCAAAATTTTCAACTCTTCAATAATTGGCTTAAGAAAAGCTTCGAATACTGGCTTTTTACTAGACACCCAAAGCCCAGCTATTATTAGATTTTTTAATTTAAATCTTTGCTTTTTAGCTATCTGGTTTATAGTTAAATAAACGGGCCAGATAGTTGTTTTTGATGATTTAAAAACAGACATTCCATCAGTGTTAATTGTCAGAGTAATAAATCTTGAATGTACTTTTGCGATTTTTTTATAGATTTCATTATCTGACACAACAAACGTGTCAAAAACATTGTTTTGTTTTAAAATGGTATTTAATTGAGCTGTAATACTCAAATGATAAAAATTATTGACTAACCTGTTACAAAAAGAACATTTAAAATTTTTTACTGTCGTTTTGTCAAGTAAAATGTCACACGCTGAACAATACTCATAGCTATCATATTTTAAATTTTCTTTTTCTTCGTGAAAAGAAGTCACCAACGAGTCGAAATTTGTTGGAACATCATTCCCTCCGAAATGTCTGAATATTTTAATAAAGGCATTCATACAGCTTTTAGTCGGCTTATAATCAATAAAAATGCTCAGCAGACCAAGCTTAATTGAAAAAGCTTTATCTAAATCGATTTGGTTTAATTTATAATTTTCATTTTCGATTTTTGAGGTTGAAGTGTCAATTAAATCTTGAGAATTAGTCGATTTCAATAAACATGCAATTTGACTAAATGTTTCAGTTTGAGTCGAATTTTCGGCAGATGGAATAATATTATCGCTCTCCTGATCATCTTGAAATTTATGATTAATGTCAACATTCTCAAGGTTCGGCTCAGTGTTACCAAACAATTGCTTTTTCGATGTATTCGGGCGATTTATATTTAAGCTATTTTGAATATTTTTTTTGTAACGTCTTAATGTTGTATATGGAATTTTGCAATCATCGTTTTGAAGCCAAGACTTATATTCTCGAGGGGTTTGAGACATTTTCGAGACTTATAAAAATTTTACAAAAAAATTTAGTTTTTATTCTATAGAATAGAAAAAAAATAATTATTTTTAAATTCATGAAAATAATAAAAATGAATTAAAATTTGAAAAAACAGAAACAAGAAAATTAGAAAATTTACAAACAAAAAATTGAATAATAATTTAGAAAATTAAAGGAAAAAAAAATTTATGAACATTTAACATTTTCTATGGAAAAGTACTCTTCTTTTGTCTTACAATTTTTTTCCCCTAATTGTTTAATTACTTTACTTTATTTTTTTTTTACATCGCCTACAAGGCGTTCATTGAATAAATATTATTAGTATTATTTTTATTTTATAAATGTTAATATTGAACTCAAAAGGAGATTTAATTAGTTTGTTTTATTAGTTTCATTTTTTCTTCAAATAAGAAAATAAGATGAGAGTTGTAATAAGAGTTGACTTTGATTTCGAGTTTAGAAGGAAAAAAAGAGACACTCTATTTGATAAAATCCAGAAATGTTTAACAGTCACAAGATTCAATAATATAAAATAGAAGACTGTTAAAAAAATACCAGGCTTGTTTTTTTCAAACATCTCTGGATATAATCAAAGAGAGCGTCTCTGCTTTTCCTTCAAAAGTCGAAATTAAAGTTGATATACAACTAGAGGAGAGTATTTAAAATCGCAATAAAATAATTGATCCTCAATAAAAGCGCCAATTTATTTCAAAATTTATATTTTTTTTAAATTAAATTATGATCACAATTTTGGGTTTGGTCTTGTGAAAAAAAATAGGTTTCATTGTTTGAAAATATTATTTTATTTAAGATGAACTTTAATAGTTTAAATTAAAAATTCATATTATTAAATTTACATCACAAACAATTTTTTGGTTAAATTCACTGAATTTAACAAAAAAATAATTGAATTAATCGAAATTTAATAGAATTAAAATTTCGATGAAAAAAAAATGTAAATAAATACGTAAAAAAATCGAAAAAATTTCGAAAATTCAAAAATTTCGAAAATTTTTCGAAATCATTTTTAATTGGGGGAAGATTGACGAATGTATGAGAAATAATTTTTTTTTACAAGCGTCTCCCGAAGTTGATAAAATATTTATTGTTAATGTCAGTAGTGTTCATTGGATTTTGCTTACAAATATAAATCCGACAAACATAAGTCCGTCTGATAAGAATTATGGATGGGATCAGACAAAAGAGGAAGAATGGTACGTTTATGACAGCATGAATAATAATAACAATGTTTATGAAGCTAGTCAAATATTTCGCTTATTATATCAAAACAAAAACTGTGAGAAGGTCTCAATGGTAAATGTAGAGCAACAAGATGGTTCAAATGACTGCGGATTATTATGTATCGCCTACACACAAATGCTAGCAAATTATCAAGATCCTTTCAAATACAAATTCAACCAAAATTCCATTGGGAAATTATACAACTTTTTTATTAAATCTTGCCATTTACTTGATTTCGAAGCAATAGAAATATCTAATAAACAAAAAATTTTAAACCCAATAATTGTTAATTGGTAATTTCTTTCCGTTTTTATCTTTTTTCTTTAATTAATTTTTATTACTTTTTTTTTATCAATAAAATATCTGTTACTATGATCTACGATCCAAAATCAATAACTTATCAAGTTATTTATCTTGATGTTTTAATTAAATTAATTTAATATAAAGTGTCATCGTTATCTCAATGACCATTGTCTACAATCTTTCCTACTTTTAATATTTTATTTGATATTATCTTGATTTGTGATTGATGTTTTTTAATTATTTCTTTTACTATAAAAATGTAATACTTTATTTCATTTATTGGTCTTATTCGAATATTTCCACAAACAACTTAAACGTTTACCTAGGCCTATTGTCGTATTTGTTATAAGTGTAATTTTATCATTTAATAAAATAAAATTTAAAAAAAACAAATAAACTGAGTTTAATTAACTTAACCTTATCCGAGGGTTAACAGAATTGGTAGCAGCGAAAAACAAGAAAAACAATAAAAACAAAGAAATACTCCTAAACGATATCGTGATAAATCGTAACAATCTCACACTCAAAGGATCCTATTCAAATAATCAACTGACCAAAACTCAAATCAAGAATGGAAGGTAAGTTAAGAATTTTAGAAAGATTACCAGATAATTTTGATAAGGAGGGGTTAGAATCGGTTAAAAATTTAGCCAGGCGTATCGAAGCATACGCAATACATTTGGAATTAGAGAGAAAAAATGACGCGTTAAAATTAAATAAGTTAAAAGATGACTTATATAACTGTGAGAAAGGTTACAAAAAACTAAAGTCTCAAAATGATGAGATTAGTAAAATAAATGAAAGACTTGATTCTGAAAAAGAACAGCTTTCTAAGGAGTTAGCAATTGAAAAAAGTTCTCATAAGGAGAAATCTGAAGAATTAGAGCTAGCAAAGGAAAAAATTCAAACTATAAATAATGAACTTTTCGATGGTAGAAAAAAACTAGAAATCATTGACAACTATAAAAATAGTTTCGAAGAAACATTAAAGTCAAATGATGAACAAATAAAAAAGCTAGAATCGGAAAATAGTGAACTAAACACTAACCTAGCAAACTTAACAAAAGTTAACGACTCGATAGAAATAAAATATAGTAAACTAAATGAAAATTTTGAAAAGTTAAATTTTTCCCATAATCACATAAAAAGTGAAAACATGACTTTGGTTAGTAAAATTTCAGCATGTGAATCAAAAATTAATTCATATGAAAATGAAATTTCTCAGTTTAAATCAAATAGGGAATCAGATGTGACAAAAATTGCTGATCTCGAATTCGAAATCAATAATTTAAGAAATGAAAACGACAATCTTAATAAAGAAAATTTGACTCTAAATATAGAAAGAACAGAATTAGTAAGGACAAACAAGGAACTACTCACTTTAAAGAATAATCTAAATGACAAATTAAGATATTCTGAGAGAAAAATAGAATTAAATAAATTAGATAAAAATGCTTTAGATCCAAATTTAGAATTTTCTTACTCTTTACCTTTTAATACACCTAGTTTCTCAACAGGTAAGAAATCGTTAGGTACTGAATCTTCAAAAGAACGATCGGTCGTAGATTATAAATTAACAAATAGAAGTGAAATAATACCGGATATTGAAGAAAAAATAACCAGTAACAATCTTGAATTAGGCTCTTTGTACGTTAAGGATAAAGAAGAAAATAAGTTTTCCCAAAATCCGTCGCCTTACTTTACCCATCTTCCCTTTCCTAAAACAAATAATAACATAAGCCCCTTTCATGGAAAAGAAAATGAAAGAATTGAAGATTGGCTTTACATTGTTGAACTAATACTTGAAGGACATGGAGTAACACAAGACAAGTCCAAAATCCTTTTTGCAAGTTCATACTTAAGAGATTCTGCGCTTCACGAATATCAAGCATTTACCAAAAATAGAGATAGGAATTCTATTAGTTGGGTTCAGTTTAAAAACATGCTTAAAGAACGTTATAGACGTAAAGATCATGAACTTTACATGAGAGATAAGTTAAGAGGTCTTAGACAATCTAAAGATATAGGAAATTATATCAATGACTTTAGAATAATATTAAATCAAATATCTGAAATAAGTGAATATGATCAAATTACATATTTTACTCAAGGATTATCTGAACTAACTGAAAATTACGTCAGACTTCGCAATCCAGAAACATTGCAAAAGGCAATTGAATACGCAGAAGATTATAATAGGTTTAATACTTCCCGTCATCCAAGAAATGCAGATATATTAATGATTAACAGAAAAAATTTTGGAAACAAATTTTCTAAGGTAGGAGGTAAACATTTCAATTATCCTTTTTATAATAAAAAAGCTAATAATACCAGAGATACAAAAAAACTTTACTGTAAAATTTGTAAAAAAGACAACCATAACACAGATTCTTGTTACAATAATAAGAAATCAAAACCTAAAGTAGATTATAAAAGAGGTAATAACCAAAAAACAAAATTTAAAAATAAGTTTAATAATGTATTACACATTAATGAATTATATAAAAGTAATGAACTACTAAGACATTTCACTTATATCAAAGGAGAAAAAATAGAAACTGTATTTGACACGGGTGCAACTATTTCTTTAATTAGTCTAAGTGTAGCCAAAAAACTCAATTTACATATAAATCCATCACATCCGAAAATTAACACAGCTGATGGAAATACCCACGAAGTGTTAGGTGAGACAGACTTAATTAAAATAGAAATTGAAGAGACCGTAGCTTATTTAAATTTCGTAATAACTAATATATTACACATCGAAATCCTATTAGGATTAGATTGGTTTGAACAAACAAAAGCCATTATCGACCCTTCTAAAAGACAGCTTTCTATACCAGGAAAAAGAATATGTCTAAACCCGAAATCTGAGGAATCAGATGATGATTATTCTTATAATTCTATTTATAGTATTGAGGATGATGATCTAACAAACGAGATAGTCGAATTGAACTATGATAATTATCCTCCTTTAAGTGATAATAAAAAACTTAATTTTCTTTTCGTACAGAACAAAAATTCTTTTTCTTTAAGTCTTAATGATCTTGGTCTATGTAAATCAGTTACTTTTGAAATAGAAACGACTAGTGAAAATCCAATAATGACACAACCTTTTCGCCAACCCGTAGGTTTAATTGATGAAATGAGAAAAGAAATTAAATTAATGCTAGACGCAGGTATAATTAGTCATGGTAAAACGGGTACTTGGGCTAGTCCAGCCTTTCTTATTAAGCAGAAGTCTTGTTATCGTTTCGTTGTAGACTATAGAAAAGTTAACAGTATAACCAAACAATACTTTCATCCTTTACCAAGAATTGATGACATACTGGACAAACTGTCTAAAGGTAGAATTTACTCGCATCTTGATTTAAGAAAAGGTTATTTTCAAATTCCTGTAGCAGAAAATTCAAAACATAAAACTGGATTCATAGTTCCATTTGGAATATACGAATTCAATAGAGTTCCCTTTGGTTTGACAAATGCACCAGCTTTTTTCAGTGCAACAATGCAGTCTATATTAGGAAACCTAGAATTTGTGCAAGTATATATTGATGATATAGTGATTTTTTCAGAAAATGAAGATGAACACCTTGAACATATTCAAATTGTTTTTGATAAATTAAATGAAAATAATTTGAAAATTCATCCTAAAAAATGTCAATGGCTAAAAAAGACAATAAAAATTTTAGGCCACATTATTGACGAAACAGGTATCAAAATGGATCCTGACAAAATTTCTGCTATTAGAGATATGAAACCACCAAAAACAGTTAGGCAACTACAAACTTTCTTAGGATTATCTAATTACTATAGAAAATTCATTGAAAATTATGCAAAAATTACTTCACCCTTACATTCTTTGACTTCGCCTAAATATAAATGGTACTGGTCAGAAAAATGCCAAAATGCTTTTGACACATTAAAACAAAAATTAATAGAGTATCCCATTCTTAGAAAAGTAGACTTTAATAATAGGTTTATCTTATACACAGACGCATCAACAACTGCTTTGGGAGCTATATTAGCACAAATTGATAACCAAGGTAACGAATATGTAGTAAGCTACGCTTCAAGATTACTTAAATCCAATGAAAAACATTATTCCGTTACTGAACTTGAATGTTCATCTGTAATTTTTGGCTGTAAGGAATACAGTAACTATTTATTTAACATCAAATGTCTTGTAATAACCGATCACTGTTCTAAATTCCCATTTGTTTATAAAATTAAATCCAAATCAATGGATGAAATTTTTGAAAAAGTTTTAGATTGGATTTCAATCTTTGGACCCCCAAAAGAATGGCTTTCGGACCGTGGCAAAGAATTTGTCAATGAGCTATTAGATAGGCTATGCTCGACTTTCAATATTAACAGAAGATTCACTTCTCCCTACAACCCAAGAGCTAACGGTTTAACCGAACGCTTTAATCAAACATTAGTTTCTGCTTTAAGAAAACAAGCAGCAAATGATAAAGAAAATTGGGATAAGTATTTACCAATAGTTCTAATGTCCTATAGAAATAAAATTCATTCCTCGACAAATTTTACCCCTTATGAACTATTATTTGGAAGGTTTATGAATAACTTTGATAAAATAGATTCAAATATAGCGGATGAAGAAGAATTAACTTTGTTAAGAAGAACAGCTGAAATAAAATTTTTATTAGAAAATAAATTACCTAAAACAATAGAGAACTTAAGGTCTTCCAAGATAAAGCAGATAAAAACCCAAAATAGACAAAAGAAAGTTACTTTCGATACTCTTAAAATAGATGATGAAGTTTATATAAAAAACGAAAAAATACAGAATAAATTTGAACCATCATATACAGGTCCATTTTTCATTGACAGAATTACCGAGTACGGTAATTATAATTTGAAAAATGAAAAAGGAGAAAGAATTGAAGAAAGTTACCCTAGATGGCGTTTGAAATTGGCAAAACAAGAAGTAAGTACAACTAATCCTTATATTTCAGATGACAAAAATGAACAGAAAGATGAAATATCTGAAATTGAAAAAATTCTTGACCACAAGAAAATTGGAAGAGGTTTTAGATACCTAATTAAATGGAAAAATTTTCCACATAAGAAAAATGAATGGAAAAAATCCACTGATATTCAAGATAAGAATCATATCAATGAATATCATAACAATCTTCAAAACAGGCCTAAACGTGGAAGAAAAAAGAAAACAATAAATTCTAATCTTCTTCTTTCTATTCTTAGTTTCTTTTCATTCTTTCATTATCTAAATGGTCAAACAATAAATGACAAATTTTACTATTGTGAACACAATGACAATAATAGATTAGCTGATTTAAATAACAATTGTAAACGTTCAAATTTCCTTGACAAAACATATTCATTCAATGAAAATTTTAACATTTGGATTCTAGCAAAGCAGAATTATGTAATTAATGATTTCGGACATCAGTGTTTTAAGAAAAAAGTAATAAGATACATGAATACTTCATTTTTTCTAGGAAAAACAGACAATATTATTAAAGAAACTATACGATTAAGTCGAATTGAATGTCTCGCAATGGTAGAAACAAAACTTTGTGAAAACAAAATAATGGAATGTGATGATAGTTATTGTATTTACAATAAAATTCCTGATGGAGATTACGCTTGGTTAGAAAACAAAATATTCACAAGTTTTGAATGTATTTTCCATAAAAAACACATTTTTGCCGACAATTTGAACAAATCAATTTATAGCATTGGAATTTCATCCTGTTTGCCAGATAATTTATATTGCCATTTATTTGACTCAATCGTTGTTTGGAATAAAAATAGTGTGAAAACATCACCATACAAAAAAATTTATCATGGTTTAAAATTTATGAGAAAAGGAAATCTAGTTTTCTCTGCATCAGAACAATACCTTTTTCAAATAACAACTAACACGAGTTACAAAAATTTAACAATTTATACTACAACTGATGGTCTTTACTTAGTATTTGAACCTAAACAACAATCAGAAAATTGGAATACTATATCTAAAATTCCGTATTCACCTGAAAATGAAGATTTAATCACTCAAAGGGACATAAATGATTTAATGATTGCCGAATCAGATTATTTGAAATATTCAATCGAAAATGAACTTTACAACGAGCATGAACACAATCTTTACAGATTTTGTGCATTATTCAGTAATCAACTAAACTTATTTGCCTCGTTTGATGACAAATTTCATTTAATTTCGGATTTTAATGGTAATAAACTTATCGTTTACTCCAAAAATCAACTCTTATACATACCTATATGTCAACCAGTAAAAGAAATTACATTCCGGGCATCTAACTCATGTCATGTTGATTTACCAATCTACATCAAAAATGCTGATAATAAATCAGTACCAATGTTTTTGTCGAATAATAATTTCATTAAGAGCTTTTCACAGGAAATCCATTGTTCCCTAGTTAACGACAGAATAATTCTACCATCACATAAATTTTCAATAGTAAGAATTGGCAACTCAATTAAAATTTTTAATATATCAAATGTAATAGTAAAACAAATTTACATCGATCATTACAATTTGTCAACGTTAAATTTCAACCATCACAAGGAAATTATTAACGATTTTAGCACTTTAAGAAAACAAAATGAATTAGATAATAACGACATAAACGGGAATTTCTATGTCTTACCAAACGATGATATTAACTTAACAAATAGAGCATTTAGCAAACTAATCAATTCTAAAAATATTTTGTATGAAGAAATCAACAAAATTAAATATTACCTCAACATTGCATTAACAATTATAGTTGTAATAGTGATAATTACTTTATTTTTACTTTCTATTAGATTTTATAATTCAATATTAAGTAAACATTATGCTGTTCGAAACTATAATATTCCAAACATATTACCACTAGAGCAACTAGCGAATTTAATTATCAATAGAGAGTCATAGGGACTATGACTATCTTAACGGGGGAGATCTGTTACTATGATCTACGATCCAAAATCAATAACTTATCAAGTTATTTATCTTGATGTTTTAATTAAATTAATTTAATATAAAGTGTCATCGTTATCTCAATGACCATTGTCTACAATCTTTCCTACTTTTAATATTTTATTTGATATTATCTTGATTTGTGATTGATGTTTTTTAATTATTTCTTTTACTATAAAAATGTAATACTTTATTTCATTTATTGGTCTTATTCGAATATTTCCACAAACAACTTAAACGTTTACCTAGGCCTATTGTCGTATTTGTTATAAGTGTAATTTTATCATTTAATAAAATAAAATTTAAAAAAAACAAATAAACTGAGTTTAATTAACTTAACCTTATCCGAGGGTTAACATATCAATAACAATTTTTTTTTTATTTTAATTAATTAATTTTTGATTGGCTAATCAACAACTCCTCCTATTAGGGGAAGAATTATACAGGGGAAAATTTTACACGGGGAAAATTTTACACAGGGAAAAAAAAAAGAGGGAAAAATAAAAAAGGGGAAAATTTTACAGGGAAAATTTTAAAGGGGGAAAAATTAAAACGGGGAAAATCTATAATTTACCGAATGAGATAAATTACATCAATGCGTTTAAAAAATTGCACGAACTTTTTAACTCTAAAACCACTTGTATTATTTCGGATTTTGAAATGGCAATTATTAATTTAACTAAACTGACATTTAAAAATTTATACCTATCTTTTTCATTTTGGGCAGAATATATGGAGAAGAATAAATGAACATGGATAATATGTTCGATATAGAACAGGCAAAATTTTCAATCGTGCGATTCGATTTTTTCTATCCTTGGCTTTTGTTCACGTTGAAAAGTGGTGTTTTTTATTTGAAAATTGAAGAGTGGTTAAAAACTCAAAATATGCACAATTTGTTGGAATTTACAAGTTACTTTGGAAATCTTTATTTAGGTGTTTTTGATTCAAAAATTTTAAAATTAAAGATCTAATTTATAATATGGACCTCTGGAACAGAGATGGGGACTCCAAAAATGGGACTCGAGTCTTTAGGGACTTGAGTCGGACTAGAGTCTTAATAGGGAGACTCGAGTCCGAATCTTAGATATTTTTTTAATGAGACTCGGACTCGAAGTCTGAGTCTCATCAAAAAACTCGACTCAGACTTGAGTCTAAGTCTCAAAGTGTGGTTAAATGACTCGAGTCTTTCAATATTTCTATAAAAAAATAAAAAAACTATAATAAATTGATGATAAATTAAGAAAATGTAATACATATTGAGATATTTGTGCATTTTTGTTTTTTTAATTAAAAAAAAAACGATTTAGAGTCTTTCAAAATGAACATTTCAAAAGTGAAAATTTAACACTAGAAGCACCAACGAGTCAAAATGACTCTTTTTCGATTTTTGGCCGCTAAAATCTAAGTCAATTTTTGCTATTTAAGCAAATTTTTTTTTTTCAGAATAATAATAAGAATAACTTTCTAAATTAACTAAATTCAAATAAAAAAAAAACTTCCTTTGTACAAATCAAGTATATACTACTAGAAGCACCAAAACGAGTCATTTTGACTCGTTTTTTAATTAAAATTCTGACTTTATCTACAAAATCAATGAATGAGTCATAAAATATTAATAAAAAAGTTTACAAATCTTTAAAAAACTGACTCAAATCCTAATACTTGAACGAAGATAAACAAATATAAAAAATGAAAAAATTACAGTTTGCGTATTTTACATGAAAGGCGAAGAATGGGTTCAAAAATAAATGAATTCATTAGAAGATAAAATTGTTGCCAGATACTTTTTTTAGCCAAATTTGGATTTTCGCTCAATCAAAATTAAGTATTGAATAGATTTATCCAAATAATAAATTTTTATTCATTAGATTCCATTAAAACGAGTCATTTTGACTCGTTTTGGTGTTTCTAGTAGTTTAAAATTTTAGGCAATTAATTATATGAGCAAAGAATAAAATCGTCGGCAACACTCGGTTTTAGGTTTGTTGCTAAGAATAATTGATTTTTTTAATTCTTACATTTCTAATGGTCAATATATTTTTATTTATTTTATTAAAAAATATATTTTTAACCCAGGACTGCTTCGAACGGTCGTTTCGACCTTTTTTCAGTCCCCATTTTAAAAAAAATAAAATTTTATATTTTTTACAATAGACTTAATTAAAGAAAAAGTGATTTTAAATGATCTTTTTTGATTAATAGAAAAAGAATAAAAAAAATTGCTAGTAATTAGAAAAAAAAAAATAAAAGAGTTTAAAGTTTATAGTCAATATATATTTTTGTCAAAATTATGATTTCTATTGACCCAATCAAACCAATCAAGTGCCAAGAATACATGCAAAAATGAATTTAAACATCTAACCGCTTTTTATTTTCTCACAAAAAGTCATTGTGTTGAAAGAAAAATTCTCCTTTTTTTATCAAAGCTGATTACCGCATGTTAAAATAAATTAAATTTTTTTCCTATAGAAACAATTTTATCTATCAAACATGTCCGATTTTGCTGAAGTCGAAAGTAACTATAACTTAAAGAACATTATTTTATAAATTAAGTATTACTAAATAATTGTCAGATAGCTTTTAAGTCTGAAACGTTTAGGCGGTTAGTGTCTCTTTGACTTAAGATGGCTGAAACAATCACTGAAAATTTAATTTATTTGAAAGAAAAAAAGAGTGATTTTAAACGAAAAAAACTAAATTATAATTAAATTTTATTTATTACTAATCTGTCTGAAAATCAATTTTTTAAAATAAATTTGATACATTTAGTTACTTAAAACATTGGAATAAAATAAATTTTTTTATAAGAAATTACTTAATTATTAAGTTTTTTTTAAATAAAAAATATTTTGTTTAGACTCGAGTCCAAAAGACTCAAATTCCGACTCCCGAGTCCGACTCGGACACGGACTCATGAGTCCCTAAGTATTTTTCATAAGACTCAGACTCAAATCCGAGTCTGAAAAGCTCTATAGACTCGGATTCAGACTCGAGTCTTTTCAAATTTTACGAGTCCCTATCACTGCTCTGGAACGTTTTTGAGGGGATTTTGTTTGATATATCGCTACTACAAATAATGTAAAAGTTGGCACCGGCATTGGAACAGTAAAAATGAAATTAAACACCCTAAAATTGGCCGATTAATTTCAAAATTAAAAGAGGAAGAATAAATTAACCATTTTCTTATTATCAGGGGGCTTTCGGGGCAGTTTGAAAAAAGCCATTCGGATTTTAAATAGAAAACATGTTAAAAAATTTGGCTCATTCTTTTGATTTTTATGATAAATATGGCTATCTTAATGCAATCTCCGAGGTTTTTAAATGGAAGTTTGAATAAATTTTTTCAATTTTTTTTTTGGCTCTTTGTTTTTCTGTCAATTAATTTTACAAAAATAAATTAATATTTTATTCAAAACGTCAATTAAAATAGATAAAAATCAATTGATAGTTTGAATGTCATTTAAAAAAATAATAATCAATAAAATAGTTCAAAAAAAATTAATTAAACAAGAGTCAATTTTAAATTATAGAAATCCATAAAATTGAATATTTGTCAATAGAATATTCTTATGTCAATTAAATAAATAATTGTAAATTTATTCTATTATGAAATCAATAAAAATAATATTATTATTATTAAAAAAATACTTTGGGGCGGACTCCAGGTTCGTTCGAATGGCTTGCGCCTTCGTTTAAACCCAATTGTTACAATGCATTGATTAAAAAAGGGAAAATAAAAAGTTCGAGTTTCTAGAGTAGAAAGATTTAAAAAAAAGTAAAAAAAGAGAGATATAAATAGTTTAAAATGGGTAGAAAAATGTGTTCATTCAACATTTACAATTCTATAAAAATAATATAAAAGTAAATAAAATTTACATGGCATTGTTTATGCTAGTATCCCTGATAAATTATCTACAAGCAAACCTTCACCGGAAGTGACCATGATAGCACATCTCAGATTTCATTAGCTATCATCTAATTTTGATCACAGTAAAATTAAAGAATTCCTCGAAAATAACTTAAAGATCTGTAAAAAGTTTACTATTCAATATATATCCAATGAAAAGTACAATCTCAAGAATTTTACTCAGGTCACTAACGGAGTGATTAAACAGTACATGTATCTGCCTTCCTTAGTTTTTACACTGCATGTGTAGGCATATTGTTCATATTGCTTCCAGAGAACAATTGTTTGACGAACTTAATTTTTTATTGATAATCTTTTTTATTTAATTGATAAAATAAAAATTAACTGACTTTTGTTTATTTAATTGATGACTTATTTATTGACGTTTTTTTTTAAATTAATTAATTTTTGAAAAATTAATTGACGGAAAATCATTTTGCCTTTTTTCTAAATATACGTTTCGTATCTAACCTCATATTCCTAACCAACTCTTCAAAATGGTTTTCCACTTATATGTACAGAAAATTCCAGTTTATGTTTTCTTTACCGCTGTCGAGGAAAGCCGATTTTTCGCGAATAAAATTTAAAAAAATAACCAAATTAATTTTTTCAAATTGAAAAAAATATCTAAAATGTCTGGGTTTAATTAAAAATATGTATTTTGGAAAATTATTTAAAATATTATGTTTTTATACAGCTTAGATGTTTTTCAATTGTATAAAACTTGTTAAATTGCAAAAATATCAACCATGGAATATGATTTAAATTGAAAAAAAGTAAAAAATGGGGTGAAAAACTATTAAAAAATGGATATAGATATTATTTATTTATTTATTTGTTTTCTGTACCGAGCTAGAGCTCCTTCAGAATAAAAAAAAATAAATAAAATAAAAATAAAAAGTAAAATTAAAGTTAATAAAATGAAATAACATGTAAATAAATGAAAGTTAAGGAGACATAAATTGGAATAGATTGTTACATGTGGCACACGTTAAAAAAGTTCAAGTTTCAGGAAAAAAAGAAGAATTAGTCAGGTAGCAATTACACAATTTAGTTGGGTATTCAATATATCTTGATTAGAAACCTTCTTTGTATTCCTTCACCAGTCTTACAACCAATGGAATAGAATGACTCAGTCCTGTCCCAACATATCTCTCACTCAATTCAAAAAGCCGATTCAAGACTGTTAGTAATTTTAGTTTAGTAAAAGCCTCATGATGCACGATGTTGGAGGTAGTATCATATTTTAACTTAAGAATAGATCTGACTGCTGTATTCTGAATTGCTTGTAGTTTTTTTATATTATTCTCTGAAAATGAATTTTAAAAAATAACCTAATTAATTTTTTCAAATTGAAAAAAGAACCTAAATGTCTGGGTTTAATTAAAAATATGTATTTTGGAAAATTATTTAAATTATTGCTTGGTTGTTGTTGCTATTTTTGTCCATCGATTTGGAAAAAAATACAAAATTTGCAATATTTTAATGATTATATGACCAATGAAATATTAAAAAATATATAAAAATGATATTTGCCACTGCATTTGTGTCTGTAAATGATGTTAAAAATGCTTATTTAGAAATTAAAAAACAACTTATTTCTAAATTGTTAAAAATATAGAAGAAATGTTTTGTTATTCAGAAAACACTTATTTTGGATTACTTCAAAATGATTTCTCAACAAAATGTCCATTGTTCACTATACATGTTTAAAATGTTTCTATCACACTGGCTGAAAATATTCCAAGAACAATAGATAATCTAGAGGCTTGGCATCGCTGGTTTTAATTAATTGTAGAAAAAACCCCAAATATTTTACATTTTATTACAACAGTTTTAAATGAAGAAAGTTGAATAGAATGTTTCAGAGTTGTTTAAAAGTCACAAGTCTCAAATCAAGTCCAGGTCAGGACTTTTTTTTTTTTTTTTCAAAAGTCCCACCAAAGACTTTTTTTTTTCAAAAGTCCGACAAAGGATTTTTTTTTCAAAAAAAAATCCAAGTCCAGGCTTTAAAATTTTGAATACTGAAGAAGAAATTTATGCTAAAATTGCAAGAAAATTCTGTGAATGGCAAATCTATTGCATTAGACAACCCAAAAGTATATTAACTTTTTGATATTAAGCCTGATCTAGCAAATTAAAATAAAAGTCTTGACTTGGACTTTTTTTTGGGACTTATAAACAACTCTGGAATGTTTATTTTGAAATCACTGAATGGGGACATTGAAACAAATAAAATTGACTGTAAATAAGGATTTAAACTGAAGTTGATACGGCAAAGCAAAAAATATTATATTACTATTGAATATGTTGAGGCTATTAGTGAAACGTAAAGGTGGAATTTGGTTAATTAAAAAATTGGCCATTTTTTTAAAAAAAATTTACTCGAAAAATCTGCTTTGTTTTTTCGACGGAAAAACGAACATTCACCTCTGGCGAATCGTCATTAAGCCCACTCTCAGCCACTCTTCAAAGTGGTTTTCTACTTACATCCCCAATAAATTCAATTTTATTTATTTTATGAGGTCAATTCATAACTGCTACTGCTTCTACAAAGAATCCATCAGTAACATTAAATTATATATTTTTTTGTTTTGAATTATGTGTTTTATTAAATAAAAAATTCAGTAAAAATTTATTTTCCTGTCTTCTTTCAATAAAAGTAAGAATCATTTTATTGAAATTAATTTGTGGCCATTTTCGAATTTGTTTTTTTATCATCTTCTTGATGATTCATGCCAAACTTTTAAATATTATTAACTTCCTGTGCTATGACTCTATTATATTTGCGTTTTATTACCCTAATTTCGTCTATTTCAATAATTTGGCCAATAAATCAAGTATTTTCCTAAGCCTAACAAAAAATACGGCAAATGGAAGTTTCAGATCAAATTTTAAGATCAAAACGATCATTTAAAATTTTAAAACTTAATTAATCTAATGATTTTGATAATTTTTAAGAAATAAATACTAAACATCACTAGACATGATATGTCTAATAATGGTTCATAATCAAATTAACACCAAAATGCTTGATATCTAATTTATTTAAAAGAAGCAATCAATAATTCAGATATTTTAGGTTTAGTTAATTCACAAATTCAAATTTATAACTTTTATATCCATTCATTCAAACAAAATTAATTTCATTTTTCCACTTAAATAAATTATAAATTTTAAAACATTATATTTTTTTGTCTTTAAAAGTCAGTTTTCATTAAAATCAATTAAAAAATTTAAACCTATTAAAGTTCAATTTAAAAAGGAGATTTTAAATATTTTTTTTTTTTTCAATTTCAAGATTAATCAACAGGCTAGTGCCCATATCTCTTTCGAGACTGATTAACTCTTCATTTATTTAAATTAAAAATTAGTTCATATAAAAATAATTTTTTTTAAACATATAAAAAAAAAAAAAAAAAAACAATATTTTTTTCTTTTTTTCTCTTTTCCCTTTTTTTTTTTTTTTTTTTTAAAAAAATTTAAATTTAAAGTTCAAAATTAATTTATCAAAAATTTTTATGGATTCATTAAAAATCAAATTAATGTTATTGAAAATTGAAATTTTGAAGGTTGAAAATTTTAACCTTCCCTTTTTGTAATCGATTTGTTCGCTAGCCGAGTAAAAATAAAACCAAAAGTCTTTTCACCACTTTTTGTTCGCGCTTCCTTCTCGGTAAAATCGTTTCCATTTCGCAAATTATAATTCAAATTTTTTGTTTTGTCTCTAAAAGTAAGTTTTCATTAAAATCAATTAAAAAATTTAAACCTATTAAAGTTCAATTTAAAAAGGAGATTTTAATTTTTTTTTTTTTCAAGTCATTAAATATAGTTAATTATCTTAAATTTTTATTTTCTTATGATCTTTTAACCTCTTTTTTTTCAGCGTGGCAGTCCAAAATTCTGTTAATTTAATTAAATTTAATTTTTTTTCATCGACATGACTTAAAAAAAAAAAAAAAATTCTAAGTCATTGACTTGACTAAATTTTGATCTTGATCTTAAACTTCAATTTGCCAAAAATACCTGTAAAATTGTCAATGCTATTATAAAATTTACAATATTATGTGATCAAACAACATCAAGACGAATATATGATCTTTTTGTTTTGTTTATTGACACCAAAAAGAATAAAATATTCAATTTTTTAATTTTTAATGGCTGTTTTTTTACAAAAAAAAATTCATACACAGGTTTCTGGATATAAGATTAGTATTATCATATTATAATTACCGCCAATGGGCCTGAGCACGGAATACTATAATTTTTTAATTTTAATAATTTCATGTATAAAATAAATAAATGAAACATAACGCTTATATGTTAAGTTTTGATAATATGATGATCTGAGGTATAGGTCCTATCGTCGAAATCGATGAATCAAAATTTTCTTGACGAAAATAAAATGTTTGAATAAATATTTAAAGCGCACGGGTTATAAGTGTAATAGATAACCCTAAGAAAAAATTTTTTGGCAAAGTGTTTAAAAAACATATTGAAACATTACGAAACGTTATTTTTCTAAGGTGCTTTCTGGGTTTATGCTTTTAACAAACGCAAGGCAAGACATTATTTTTTAGGCATGTAAAATTGTGGGCAAGTTGAAGTTTATGATTAATTTTTGATGCTCAAAATGATCAAATATTATTAAGTGATATTAAATAAATTGTAATTATTTAATATAATTAGTGCAGTGGTACATTTTTGGTTTTAACATACTTTGTTAAATCTAAAGGTAAAATCTGCAAAAGTCTACAAAAAATTATCTTCTTAAAATAGTATCATTAAGATGGTGTGCATTCTGCAATGTGCATTTTAATAGTGCAGAGTTTATCCTTTTATTTAACATAGTATGTCAAATCCAAAAATGTATCTCTGCATTACTTTTATTAATTAATAACAATTTATTTAATAGTTTAAACTTGATTTGATCATTTTGAGCATCAAAAATTGATAATAAACTTTAAATTGCCAAATTGTGAACATAAAGGAATTTACTAATATTTGACTGGTTAAAATATGTAAAATATTGACAATCTCGGAGTGTTAAAAAAAAATTTTGATTGAAGATTGTTAATAAAAGCGTATATTTTTGATTTATTAGCACAGTATTTTTAAAAAAAAAAAATTTTTTTTCCAAAATGTGGTGAAATATTTAATTTTAAATTATGATTATGAAACGTTTGGTTCTATTTTCTAGCATTTTATTTAAATTATTAAATTAATAAAACAATAACCTATATAATAGTAATGGCAGGGGTTGAACCCACTGTGTAATAATAGGATCAACATAATATTTCACTTTACGCCCAAAATAACTGCCTTTGCTCGATCAGTACTTATTACTTTTGACACTGTTTTTTGATAAAATTTTTTTTTAATTTTAAAAAGGCTAGTTTTTAAATGCAATGAAATATTCTTTTCTTAATAATATTCCAAAGCATTTAATCATTCAATTAATTTTTATTTTTTTGGCACATTTTTTTTCAATTTTTCCCTCTTTGTTCTTTTTAGATTCATTTTTTAAATTAATTTTATAAGCTGAATAATAATTTTTAATTTTTAATAAATTTTTTTTATAATGAGGAACTGCATAAGTTACCAATGCTCAAGACATGCAATAATATTTCTGTATTTAGAACAAATACTAATGAGTTCAGTTTTCGCATTTAAATAAAAATTCAATAACCAAAAAATTACAGATTCAAAGATTCGATTTAAATGTTTAAACTTTCTTTTCTTAACACTAGAAGCACCAAAACGAGTCAAAATGACTCGTTTAAATGGAATCTATTGGATAAAAATTTAATATCCAATAGATTCCTTTATTATCCATAGAGCCAAATCTTCGTCTTTCATGTAAAATACGCAAACTGTAATTTTTTCATTTTTTATATTTGTTTATCTTCGTTCAAGTATTAGGATTTGAGTCAGTTTTTTAAAGATTTGTAAACTTTTTTATTAATATTTTATGACTCATTCATTGATTTTGTAGATAAAGTCAGAATTTTAATTAAAAAACGAGTCAAAATGACTCGTTTTGGTGCTTCTAGTAGTATATACTTGATTTGTACAAAGGAAGTTTTTTTTTTATTTGAATTTAGTTAATTTAGAAAGTTATTCTTATTTTTATGCTGAAAAAAAAAATTTTGCAAAAATAGCAAAAATTGACTTAGATTTTAGCGGCCATATATCGAAAAAGAGTCATTTTGACTCGTTGGTGCTTCTAGTGTTATCCCTGTGGTATCCCTGTTGTTTATTGAATGTATGTTTAATGTGCATTTTTTTCTATTTATGATTGGGGCAAAAAGTTTTTTCAATTTGCTTTTATTTTAAATAAAATTCTTAAAATAATTTTTAAAAATTTTAAATGAACACATTTTATTTAAATTAGAATGAGTAAAAAATATGTAAGTTTAAATCGAGCTAATTTAAATACCGATTATTTGCACACGAATAGTACCACACATCAATTTCTATCTGGTGCACTTGCAGAGCTAGTTGACAATTCGCGAGATGCCGAAGCAAATTTTCTAAAAATTTACACCGAACGTAACACAAAGTTTAGAGGATATTATATCCTCAATTTTTTGGATGACGGAACCGGAATGAATCCATGTAAACTTCACAAAAAGTTAAATTAAAATAATTTTTTTATTTCTTTTTAGTCGAGGCTGCCGATATAATTCGATTTGGCAAGTCTTTTAAAAGGTCATCAGAAAAAAACTACATCGGGCAGTATGGCAATGGATTAAAATCGTAATTATAAGAAAAGTTTTTTTCTCTAATTTTATTTAAATTTTGAATCAATTGGTTCGATGAGAATTGGAAACGATCTTTTGATTTTCAACAAAAGGGACAACTTAGGAAGTGTTTTGCTCATTTCAGAAACTTTCCTAAACAATGAAAGAATTGATGAGGTTTTTAAGTGTTTATTTAAAATTATTTTTTTTAATTTTTTTATTTTAGATTTAAACTAACATATTTTTTCATTCTTATTTAAATTAAATATGTTCATTTAAAATTTTGAAAAATTATTTTAAGAATTTTATTTAAAATAAAAGCAAATTGAAAAAACTTGTGCTCTTGTTTGTATTTAAATGAAGCAATTGTAAATTTTTCATTCATGTTCATTCTATTTTTTTTTAATTTTGTAAATTTATATTTGATGGTTACCAAATGAAGTCTTATATAAAATTTTCCAAAAATTTGTTAAATTGATAAAATTAAATATAATAATAAAAGAAAAACATTCAACTAATCATTTTTGATCTACTAGTCAATCAAATATTTTTTAGTTATACATTGGCATTAATTAATTTGCCTAAAATAAAATTAATAATAATAATAATAATATATATAAGCTTCAGCAAGACTTGCGGAGGTGGCCTACTAGGAGGTCACCTATGGTAGCTCCTTGCACTTAACACATAGAGAAATACTGAAAAAAGAAATACTGTTTAAATTTTAAGGTCAAAATAAGAGTTAAGATTACAGATAGAAAAAGCTGTAAAAAGAAAAATTTTATTCAATTAATGTGCATGTTCAAGATTGTTGACTAGACCGGAAGCATCGTATCGGTTCTTAAACTTGATGACCGAGTCGGCATCTGTGACTGTAGCTGGCAGGGTGTTCCACTTGTTGACTATCCTGTTGGTGAATGTGTTTGCCCTTTGTAGACATTTGGCGGAATTATTATTTTCGTTTAGATTAAAGCTAGAAGATAATTTTTTTGAAAAGAAAATAAAAATACGGGTAATATAAATTATACTGATATTTAGGCAATGAGTCAATTGAAACAAATGCTTTTATAACTATCTTAAAATTTATTTAATTATTAAATTTGTTTAATTATTAAATAATTAAATCCACCTCTCAAATGGTCAATTGCTCATCAATATAATTTAGAAAATATTTAGTAAAGATGTAAAAATGTTAACTCCAAATGGTATATATTAGAGTTCTCCTATCAAATAAGTGGGCAAAGTTAAATTTCTGATCAAGTTAGATTTCATCGCAGATTTTTACATTTTTATTACATTTCAAAGCTTTATTTTTAAATTTTTGGAAAAGGATTCTAATTTGTAAAAAATGCATTGAAATTTAATTGCGTATTTTAAATGTTTTGATCAAATTTGAAAATGAAATTTGAAGAATGAAATTTGATCAAAAATTTTACTTTGCCAATAAGTGCCTATATTCTATCAACCAATAAACTAAAGTTTAATTACTCCATTCGTATTTTAATAAAATCAACTTATTTTATTTTGTTTAAAAAAATATTTAAAAAAAGACCTTAATAAAAAACAATAAAATGAAAGTGAACAAAAAAATTAAAAAAAATTAAAGAACTAGCTTCGGAACGATTTTTGAAGTAAATCTCTTAAAATAGACATTAGTGTAGTAAAATTGATAAAAAAATCAAAATAGAAATTGAATAAAATATTCTAATATTAAAATATATAAGCAAGTGATCAATAATAAACTACTAAATACTTTAGATTAATTTTTAGCCGATAAATGTAAAAAGTTTACAAAAAGTAAAACTCAAGAATGCTAAAATTTTTTAAATGCGTAATTGATTACACTGCAGATTTAAAAATTTTTAAAGCTTCATAAACCATATTTTTAAATTTGAAAAAGGCCTCGTGTAATCTTGCAAATGAAGAAATTATGCATTCAAAATATTTTAAATGCATAGAAAATTTTTTTTTAACATTTGATTTGAAAAAATTAAATTGAATTAAAAAAAATATTTGGTTATATCATTTGATCATTATTTTTTCAGGCATAAATAAAATTTGAAATTGAAAGAACTTGGCTAGATTTTGAAATAATTTCATTTTCTTCCACTTTCTTGTACTAATACACATCATCTAATTAAAGACCCTTCTGAACTATTAAGGAAAAATCTTATTTTCCTCAAAATAATACTTGTTACTATGATCTGCGATCCTCAAAATCTATAACTAATCAAGTTATTTATCTTGATGTTTTAATTAAATTAATATAAAGTGTCATCGTTATCGTAATGAGCATTGTCTGCAATCTTTCTTACTTTTAATATTTTATTTGATATCATCTTGATTCGTGATTGGCATTTTTTTAATTATTTCTTTTACTATAAAAAGTAATACTTTATTTCATAAAAAATTATTTGAATTTGTGATATCTAGGCTGAAAAGCTCCTTTTCAAAAATACGGAGATAATTTGGTCTGTAAATCTCTAATTTTTTAAATTTAGACTTTTAATTTATTTTTTTTTTTTTTTTTTTTTTTTCTCTGAAATCGAATTCATCCTTGCTTTAGCCAGTTGAAAATTCAGATTAAAACGTTTTTAATAGATTTTTGTTAGTTTTTTCAATTTAACACTAGAAGCACCAACGAGTCAAAATGACTCCTTTTCGATTTTTACCGCTAAGTCAATTTTTGTAATTTGAGCATAATTTTTTTTCATAAAAATAATTAATTTTTTTTCAGCATAAAAATAAGAATAACTTTCTAAATTAACTAAATTCAAATAAAAAAAAATTGTCTTTGTAAAAAATCAAGTATATACTACTAGAAGCACCAAAATAAAATAAATTACAATTAAAATTTTGAATTTAGCTACAAAATCAATGGATGCGTCATAAAATATTAATAAAAAGTATACAAATCTTTAAAAAACTGACTCAAACGGTTTGAGTCAAACCCTAAAACTTGAACGAAGATGAGCATATTTAAAAAAAGCAAAAATTATAATTTGCGTATTTTACATGAAAGACGAAGAATGGATTCAAAAAGAAATGAATTCAATAGAAGATCAATTTTTTGATAGATACTTTTTTTTAGCTTATTTGTATTTTCACTCAATTAAAATAAATTTTTGAATAGACTTATCCAGATAATAAATTTTCATCCATTAAATTTCAATAAAATTAATCTTTGGCATTTTTTATATAGTTTTTTTTTTTGTGCTGTACAATCAATTAATGGAATTGAAATTGCATATAAAACACCAAATCTCACAGATTTGACAAAGGCCAAAAGTTCTGGAGTTACTGGTACCAAATAAAGGGCCATTTAGTAAATTCAACGGAGGCCAAAACAAGTACAAGTTTAGAAATTATAAGTAGTTGTGAATTACTGTTAAAGGGAATGGTAATAGAAAACTTTCATGGTGCTTTTAAGGGCATTCTAGCTAAGACTATTTTAATAAAGAAAAATATACTTGTTGATGATTTAGGTGTGCTTAATGACAAATTTTTAAATGTGGATTTTAAAATTAAGAGACATTTGGCAAATTGAAGTTCATGATCAAATTTAAATTTCAAATCAAAATTTTTAGTTTTTGATTCAAATAAAAAGGTATTTTTTCTTAATTTTTTAATTAAAAATTACTAAACTTTATTAAACATGATTTTTTTAATCGATGCTTAGATAGAAAATTATTTGAATTTTTATCTAAAGTAAATTAAAATCTTAATCAATATTTTGAAATTTTTTAAAACAAAAATTAACTTTGTTTCGCCGTAATATATTTTTTTAGTAATAAAATATCGTTTAAAGTCATAATTTGGAAACCTAAATATGGATTTTAAATTTGTCTTTAAACTTTTTAAATAAGGATTTTTGAAAAATCAATTAAAAATCAATCAGAAAAAAATTTTTTTTTTTTCAATTAAAATAATAAACATCTATAAACTAATATATGTTTAATTTAGAAAATATTAAAAAAAGCTAATTAGAAAATTTTTCTTAAGATTATAATCTATTAAATTTTGATCATTTGATCATGATCATGAACTTCAAGTTTCCGAGACATTTTTACAATAAAACAACTTGGAAAACTATTAAAACTTTAATTGAGGAGAAAAATAAGCATTGTATTTGTTCTAGTTGCTCTATTATTTGCTACGAAAATTCTATCAAGTGTGAACAATGTAAATTTTAGTATCAATTCAAATTATTTTTGTACTATTCTTAACAAAAATAATTAATAAATACAAGAAGCTTTTCTAGCTAAAATTCCAAAAGAAAAAAATTTTAGGGGTTGTGAAGTTCGTTTCAATTCGATCTTTTCAATTCAGATAAATTTGAATAATTTTTTAACCAAAATATATTAATTTAGTTCTGTAAAATGCTTAATTATAAGCAAATTTGCTTAATGTAGTAAAATAAGTCTGCAAAATACTCTGCAATTTTCTGTATTTTGCACACCATTAAAAAGTATTCTAATCATCTGTGCAAGTACATTGCAGAGTTTTTGCAGACATATATTTTCGTATTAAGCAAAATTGCTTAAACATTAAGCATTTAACAGAACTAAATTATTCCTTATAGTAAAAAAGTTATTCAGATTTTTCTGAATTGAAACAATCGAACTGAAATGAACTTCACAGCCCCAAAATTTTAAGTCATTTACTTGACTTGACTTAATACTTTTGACTTAAAAACAAGTCTGTTAAAATATGAAAAAAAATTTTAGAATACAAATTTGTAGGAATGATGTTGCAATTTTAAATTTTAATATAAATATTCTATTTTTGAAATCCAAAACTTTTTTCAAAATTTGTTGGAAATATAATAGAAAAAAATGAATAAAGTTTTTGAATCTGTAAAATATAAATTGTTTTTAAAAGTAAAAGAAAACTATTGTTCACCTATTTTTCAAATGGTTCACCTAAATTCTTTGACAAAAATTTTTTGAATTTTCATGTTCACCTATCAGAGTAAAAATAATTAGGTTGGAACAGTAAATTTCTATAACACGTAATTTTGTAAATTTACTGGTCTTCCAGTAAAAATGTAAAACTTTGTATTATGTATTATGTTTTCTTTTTTTACTAGTAATTTTGTAAACTTTCTCTTCAGTCAGTAATTATGTAAAACAATTTTTCGTGAATTGTGTTTCAATGTTTCAAAAATCCCGATAAAAAGAAAAAAAAACTTGGACAAAACAACGGTGACTGAATATTATATGTTAACTGAATAAGCTTTAATTCTCCAAATTGAATCTAAGCCAACACGTACATAAAAAAAATGCTGGCTACTTGGATGCAAGAAAATAAATAACTTAAATAACTTAAACCTAGACAAAGCTTCAAGTGTGAGGCAAGCAGTAAATGATTTATCAATTGGTGGTTGTCAGGGCATGTTAAAATGCAACTGTAATGGTCAATGTATGACAAATCGATGTGGTTGCAAAAAATCCCAGTTGTTGTGTAACTCAAGATGTCATGAATGAAATTCAAGCTGCAAAACATACAAAATTTTTTAATTACCCTTTTTCAGTAATTTACTAAATAGTTTCCATTAAATTACTAAAACTTAAAGAGAATAATATTTGTTTTTTTTTTGAAAATATACGTTTCGTTTCAGTAATTTACTAGACTGGTTTCAGTGAATTACTTAAATAAATAAAAAATCAGTAAATATCTAAAATTTGTTTATTTTTTTATGTTTTACATTTTTACAGAAAGACCAGTTAATTTAAAAATTTGCTTGTTTGAGAAATTTACAGTAATAGATATACTCATTTATATTATCGAGTTATTTCATCATTTTTATTATTTTCATTGATCGATATATCATGGCATTGTTTATCGTCTAACTTTTCATTTCCAGAACTATTCCAGTTTTCGTCAAACAATTTATAATAGTCGCAGCAATTACATCTTCAAAACATTTATCGTATCATCTCAATATATGCAGCATATTATTTTTCTAAAATTGTCTTTAAAGATAGCACCCTCATAAAATATCATCGAAATTAGAAAATTAAAAATAAGTTCTTTGCATTTTTACTTAAATGAGTTTTTAATGCTCATATAAAGCAGTTATGTGACGGATGTGCAATTCGGTGGGAAAATATCAATTATATGCTTGATTTATCTTATACAAAATGTCCAGAAAAATCGTCCAATGTTAATAAATTTTTCTATTGCACCAAGAAGTTTTAAATTTAATATTCCTAATACTCGTTAAAAATATAAGATGTTAACCATAAATTGTTATTTGCGATGTATAATACATTGGAAAGAAAATTCTCTTCTTTTATAAAACATTTGTGATTTTTTATTTTACAATTATCAATATTATATATAAGCTTTTCTCCCAGTATTACATCCTAACATGACAGTAATTATTGTTTTCTCAGTTTTTATCAGACTTGTGCGTAGGTCAAAAATTAAAGTCATTTTTAAGTCATTTTTTGGTAAAGTCAAAGATTTGACTTGACTTAAGAATTTTTTTTTTAAAGTTAAGTCATTTGACTTTACTTGACTTAGAATGACTTGAATTTCAAAGAATTTAATTTGTGTTTTCAAAGGAATTCGATAAATAAAATCATCTAATAAATTTTCTAATATCATAACATTGAAATTTAAAGAATCATAATTAGGATTGGATGCTTGTTACCCGTTTTTTAGTGACTTTCCCAAAAAAAATTCAAGTCATTCTAAGTCAAGTCAAGTCAAATGACTTAACTTTAAAAAAAAAATTCTTAAAAATTCTTTGACTTTGACTTACTGATTTACGCACAAGTCTGGTTTTTATATATTTTTTCCTACTTTCTTATCAAAAACAAATTATTTTTTTTTTTTGTATAAGATTAAGGGAAAAATTTCCTTACCTTCACTAATATATTTCCATATCTTCACTAATATATTTCCATCGTCACTAATAAAATAAAGCTCCACTAATAATATATAGCTCCACTATATAATTTGGGGATTATCTAACCAATTTTAAATATAAATCGATAGTTTATAGTAATGATCAATTATTTATTTTTTTAAGCAAACGACAAACAAACAAAAAATAAGAAACAAATAATGAGAAATTATAAGAAATAGTAAGGAAAATAAGCGTCCAACAAACTTTTTCATCCTAACAAGAGCCTTGGTAGCTTTTTTAGGAGCACCACGCTTTCTTTTTTCTCCCATAGGCAAGTTTTTGATCTCGAGTGGAATGGTGTATAGCTTGAAATAACTAGCAACGCCAATGATGTGCTTGCAAATGTTATTTTTGTCATAGCTGGGACAACTACACTTGCTGAAGCTCTTCCAACTTGTCTTCTTCAGCGCACTCTCATAGGTTGTAATATCGACTGATTGAAGCTCGTTCTTCTTTGAGAGACCAAAATAAAATAACATTAAATATTTGATTTCTTATAATTTCTCATTGATTGATAAACGTCTTTATTTAAATAAATAAATATTGGCTCGAGCTTTCGCTCCTTTGCCAAGCTTATATAAAATGTTTCAAAAAACATAAAAACAGAAATATAAAATAAAATTATTATCTCATAAGTTGTACCTAAAAAAATACAAAACAAAAGAAAAAAGTAGAAAAAAAATATATAATAATTTCTCAATTTTAATTAGAAAATATATTGAAAAATAATTTACCTTCATACAGTGCTGCTACGATACCTAGAATTCACCATATTTTACGTAAATTAAGGTAAATTCACGATATTTTACTATATTTATCGTAAAATATGGTAATCTAAAAAAGGGTATTTTTCGTAAAATAACGATAATTATCGTAAATTACCGATAATTATTGTAAAATTCAGTGAAAAAAAAAATTTCCAAAATATCTCGAAAATAAACGATTTTTATGAAAAAATTTTTTTTTTTGAATTTTTGAAAAAATGAAAAAAATTAAAATTTGATTGAATTTTTTGACGAAAATTGACGTAAATTTCGGTAAATTTTTGTAAAAAAAGGTGAAAAATGGTAAAAATTCAACAAAAATGGAAAAAATGGATTTTTTTTATTATATTCTATTTTTTTTTAAATTATGAAAATTAATATTTTAATATGGTTCATATAAATTTATCCACAAATTTAATAAAAATAAGGACAAAATCAATTCAAACACACATTAGTATGATAAAAACAAAAAATTTTTATTTTTTATTAACAAATTTATTGTCAACAAGTTTGATGTTAATTGAACTTTTAAACTTATATTGGAATCAATTGATTTTAATATAACAAATTGATTAGTATTGAAATAAATTTAATACTCAATAGTTTATTTTAGACCTTTGCTTTTTTTATCAATAATTTAACTTCTCATGTATTTACTTAGAATTATTAAAATTTAAAAAGTACAAAAATAACGTAAAGATCCGAATTGAGTGACAAGTCTTTTCAAGTAAAAAATTTTCAAATACCGATATAGTAAATGTGAAATTTATTCTAAAAGGATCCACATTCAAAGAAGCTTGGGACAAGGCAGCAAACAGCTTAAAAGCAATAAACGCTGGAAAATAAAATCTGTTTTGTAAATAATATTAAAATATTAATTTTCATAATTTAAAAAAAAAATAGAATATAATAAAAAAAATCCATTTTTTCCTTTTTTGTTGAATTTTTACCATTTTTCACCTTTTTTTACAAAAATTTACCGAAATTTACGTCAATTTTCGTCAAAAAATTCAATCAAATTTTAATTTTTTTCATTTTTTCAAAAATTCAAAAAAAAAATTTTTTTCATAAAAATTGTTTTTTTTCGAGATATTTTGGAAATTTTTTTTTCCACTGAATTTTACAATAATTATCGGTAATTTACGATAATTATCGTTATTTTAAAATGATTTTAGAAATTTTTAATATAAAAACAAGAAATAAGCTTAAATTAAAGAATTATAAAGGGAAAATGGTAGTAATTAATCAATTTTTAAATACAAGGTTTAAAATATTAGGGTGTTGGATATTCTATAAAAATTTCGCAAAAAATAAATTGAAAATTATACACTTAATTAACATTTAAAAACAGATTGTGTCGTACTTTTGCAGGTCAAACATGGTAATGTAATTAAAATTCTTTGAAAATAATCAAATATTTTCAAAAAATGCCAAATTTTTAATACTTAGGGGGTTAAAAAAATCGGCAGTCATTATATTTTTAAACCACTGTAATTTGTTTATCTACGGATAAAATTACTTAATTTTTTTATTATTAATTTATTAATGCTAAAAATCAATATGGCGTAATTGAATGGCATAATAGTAATGAAATATAAATATAATGAAATAAAAAGTTTGCATGTCAATGTTTGAGGCTATGAACAATAAAAAGTTGAAATTTTCTATTTTTTAAAAAAAAAATTTTTGTTTTTTTTTTGTTATAATGATTTGTAAGTGAAAAATATTTAATTAATACGCATAATGATTTTTAATGGATTAAAAACACTCAAATTAAAAAAATTAAAGCATTTAAAAAAATTAAATGCTGGGTATGTGGGTGACACGCACAATTGCAATATCAATAATTTCAATTTAAAATACTTTTATGGTTACAAATATTTTTTAGGATAAAATATTTTTTGATAAAATATTTTTAAATGTCAAAAATTTTAAATCTATAGTTGCTGCTGAATTTTTCGCGTCGATTTTTCCTGCTTTTATCCTACTGTTTTAAAAATTCGTCATAGATGTGTGCATTTTGCTTTTAAATCGATTTTTTTAAATTTATATCTTCCTGGGTGTATGTAAATAATGTAAATTTGCATTGTTAAATTGTATACAAAACTTCTAATAAAAACAGACTTTGATATTTGTTCTTTTGGTCAAAAACTTGTTCTACAGATGGATCAAAGTGAAAAAACTTTTGTTTCACCTACTGAGGAAATATTTGCAAATTAATTCCGTTTTATTTTTAATATTTTTAAATAGGGTACAATTTTGCAGACTTCCTCGGTAGGTGAAACAAAAGTTGTATCACTTTGTTTCATCTGCAGAATAAAGTTTTTGACCATTAGAACAAAAATTAATGTCTGTTTTTATTAGAAGTTTTGTATGAAATTTCACAATGCCATGGAAATTTGAATCCTGATTTTAAGAATATTTTTTAAAAGATGACTCCAAAAATGAGGTTCTATTCTGAACTTAATCAAGAAATTATCCTGACCTGATACTATTTAAGTCAAGATTCGGATAGATTTCTTTAGGTAAATCTTTATTAGATTACGTTTAAGATATTATCAAGAATTTTTATATGGGCCAAGATCTTTGTATTTTTCTATAAAAAAATTTATAATTTCATAATAAAACATTTTTTAAATTTGAAAAAAATAATGAATTGTATAAAAAAGATTCATTTGAATTTAATTTAGACTTCATTTTTGAATTCAAATAAAAACTAAATTCAAAAATTTTGATATAATTCCAAAAGAATTCGGTTTCATCACTAGTTTAGAATAATAAAAAACTTCGATCTTTTTACCTAGTTATTTTTCCAATATAGCTAATCTATTTTTAAAGGATATTTTAAATTTTAATTATACAATTTTTTTTTGTTTGAATCGTTCATTTTCGACAGCCTGGCTTGCTTTGGGACATTCGTTTGCGCAAGAGTCAGAGCACGACCAGGCCACATATTCTTAACAAAAATAATTAATAAATACAAGAAGCTTTTCTAGCTAAAATTCCAAAAGAAAAAAATTTTCAAGTCATTGACTTGACTTGACTTAATACTTTTGACTTAATAAAAAGTCTGTTAAAATATGAAAAACACTATCCAACACATATATGAGGCCAACTTCTTTATTATGGATTTTGTTTTGGTTTGGGAGATTATAAATTTGAAAATGGTTTTCGAACTATTATAGCTGTTTTTGAAAACACAATTTGCGATTTCTTTTTTTAGCAAAAAGCGTGAGTCCACGTTTCTTGTTTGTCATTTTAGTAAGGTTCGCGCGGAGCAAAACTACAGCACTATCTGAATTTCGGCAAACCGACTTCAAAATATTAATCTGCATACTTGAAAAACTTGAAAACATGATTTTTTAGGTATTGTCAAAAAAAATAATTTTGATCCCACCCCCCTCAAAGATCGAAAAAAAAACAAAAGTTAGTTACCTTTGGGCTAAAAAATCTCATGTTCTAATAGACATAACCTTATTAATATATATATATTCTGAAAGCAAATAGTCTCATCTACAAAATGGTGTATTAACTTCATCTATTGTATTACCAATAGATCGATATTTTGGCAAAAAATGGTAAAAAAATGGTATTTTTTCACTATTTTTGTATCTAGTCCGCGGTTTACCCCCCGACCCCTACTTTTTTATACAGATTCTGAAACTAGAGAAAATTCTAAACAAAATGTTGGGACCACTTTTTTTATTTTCTCTTTTATTTCTCTTAAAAATTGTGTTCAAAATGAGACATTTTTAAAAAATTGAAAAAAATAAAGTTTATTGAAGTTTTTAATCAAAATTTTTATCAAAATCTTTTTCATTTTGAATTTTTTGGAAGTATTGAACCATGCTGATCACGAATATGGACTTTGTTTTGGTCAAAAGTCGGTGAGGTGGTCGTGGCACTCGATTTTTGGGTTTTTTTACGAGTTTTTGGGCGTTTTTAAGAGAAATATACAGTTAAGGGAAATTTTAACTTTATAATTGGATAGATAAGCTAATGAGGTGTCTGAAAAGGTGCCACTTTGCTAATGGAACGGCTAATTATACATTGGGCCGTCTAATTCACACGAAAGAACGGCAAATACTGCATGGGAACGGCAAATTCTAAGGGTGGACCTGTCATTTTAATTAATTAATTTTAATTAAATCGCCAACAATCGCCGTTGCTTCCGAAATAGACAAAGTGGCACCTTTTCAGATATATTAGAAATTATAGAAATTTAACAAACAGACATATTTTAGAAATTTTTAATATAAAAACAAGTTTATTGGTTGATAGAATATAGGCACTTATTGGCAAAGTAAAATTTTTGATCAAATTTCATTCTTCAAATTTCATTCTTCAAATTTCATTTTCAAATTTGATCAAAACATTTAAAATACGCAATTAAATTTCAATGCATTTTTTACAAATTAGAATCCTTTTTCAAAAATTTAAAAATAAAGCTTTGAAATGTAATAAAAATGTAAAAATCTGCGATGAAATCTAACTTGATCAGAAATTTAACTTTGCCCACTTATTTGATAGGAGAACTCTAATATATACCATTTGGAGTTAACATTTTTACATCTTTACTAAATATTTTCTAAATTATATTGATGAGCAATTGACCATTTGAGAGGTGGATTTAATTATTTAATAATTAAACAAATTTAATAATTAAATAAATTTTAAGATAGTTATAAAAGCATTTGTTTCAATTGACTCATTGCCTAAATATCAGTATAATTTATATTACCCGTATTTTTATTTTCTTTTCAAAAAAATTATCTTCTAGCTTTAATCTAAACGAAAATAATAATTCCGCCAAATGTCTACAAAGGGCAAACACATTCACCAACAGGATAGTCAACAAGTGGAACACCCTGCCAGCTACAGTCACAGATGCCGACTCGGTCATCAAGTTTAAGAACCGATACGATGCTTCCGGTCTAGTCAACAATCTTGAACATGCACATTAATTGAATAAAATTTTTCTTTTTACAGCTTTTTCTATCTGTAATCTTAACTCTTATTTTGACCTTAAAATTTAAACAGTATTTCTTTTTTCAGTATTTCTCTATGTGTTAAGTGCAAGGAGCTACCATAGGTGACCTCCTAGTAGGCCACCTCCGCAAGTCTTGCTGAAGCTTATATATATTATTATTATTATTATTAATTTTATTTTAGGCAAATTAATTAATGCCAATGTATAACTAAAAAATATTTGATTGACTAGTAGATCAAAAATGATTAGTTGAATGTTTTTCTTTTATTATTATATTTAATTTTATCAATTTAACAAATTTTTGGAAAATTTTATATAAGACTTCATTTGGTAACCATCAAATATAAATTTACAAAATTAAAAAAAAAATAGAATGAACATGAATGAAAAATTTACAATTGCTTCATTTAAATACAAACAAGAGCACAAGTTTTTTCAATTTGCTTTTATTTTAAATAAAATTCTTAAAATAATTTTTCAAAATTTTAAATGAACATATTTAATTTAAATAAGAATGAAAAAATATGTTAGTTTAAATCTAAAATAAAAAAATTAAAAAAAATAATTTTAAATAAACACTTAAAAACCTCATCAATATTTTTATTTTCTTTTCAAAAAAAATAGCGTTAAGAATAATACTTTTATAATTTTTGATTGTTTGTTCGTTTTGACTTAGAAAATTTATTTTTTCACATTTTATCTAAATTTTTTTTATTCTATATTTTGCTAGAAATTAAATTAATGTAATAAAAATGAAGTTTTATGTTAAAAAGTCGATATTAAAATGGAGTCACTTGTTTTAAATTCATTTATTTTCTCTTTTACAGTGGGTATTTTAAAAACGACATCGGATCGGACAACGGATCGGTACGCTTGGTTGGTTCGGTCGGTATATTCAGGACGGTGCGGCTGATGGTTCGGTTTTAGGTCGTGACCATAGGGGCCATGGTGTTTCTAAAATACCCACTGTATATGATAATATTTAAATAAATAGTATAATAAAATATTTCTGAATATTAATTGCTTTTTCATTACACACTTGCTCAAAAAATCCGATTTTATTTGTGATATTTGATTGAATTTAATTTTGCGGTAAAAATTTTGTGAATAGAGATTTATAACAAGATTTTCAAAATATGGAAATCAAACCAAGACAATAAGAACCAAAACAAATTACTAAATGATATAGTAAAACTTGAGCGGTGGCCTTAGGCATATTGGATAATACTCGGATTCGTACATGTATTCAAAGTATTTTCAAGTGTAATACTTTCACTTACACTTGAACACTTGAATTTTTCAAGAGTGACTTTTTTTCTTTCACAAATCATTTTACCAATCTTTGGCTGATCTTAATTAAAAACAATTTCCCAGTTATTTTAGTAAATACCGAAAAAAATTTTGATATATTTTAAATTAAAGGAGCTTTAGATACAGATTTACAGACAAATGTAAATAATTTTACATTCTTACATTTTCATATTTTCATATTTTTTAGATTTTTTGTCCAACAATTCAGAAATATTTATTTTTGATTTTGGTTACAAAAACTATCTGGTAAATATTTTTTTTTAAATTTCCTTTATTACTACACAATAAATCTAAAAATATGAATATATGTTTCCTAAATTTTTTCTTGATAATGTTCTAAATTTTTAAATCCACAAATTTTTTTCTGAAGATCGTAGATAGAACTAAAAAATTAAGGACCTGAGGAAAAAAAATAACAGTAACTGTAACTATTCTTTTGTATCTAGACTTTAAGGGAAATTTGAAATGCAAATTTTCTGTAAATTTGTCGCTTAAAAAAATGGAGTTAAAAAAAATGATTTTTAGAGTTAATACTTTTAGCTTTTAGTATTTTGCTCAGTCAGTGTATTTCTCGAAGTCACAATAGAATTTTCGTTGCCGTGTTCATAAATCGTCTGGTTTTCTTGTGTTTATTGATTGTCATTTGATAAGTTTGGTTTCTTCGGTAAATAGGAAAAAATTCCAGTGGAAAAAATTCCGGTCGAAAAAATTCCTGTTGAAAAAAATCCAGTGGAAAAAATTCCACTAAGAAAAAATTATGGTTGAAAAAATTCCACTTTGAAAAAATTCCAGTGGAAAAAAAATCCAGTGGAAAAAAAATCCAGTGGAAAAAATTCCACTAAGAAAAAATTCTGGTTGAAAAAATTCCACTTATAATTAAAACTAAAATTGGCCAATAATTTTTTTTTAGAATATTTTATTATAATTAAAAAACGAAAATAAAAGAAAATGGAATAAAATTTTACACTTAAATCATTAAAGGAATCAAATTTCTTGGCTTATCAATTACAGAAGATTTAAATTCACAAAAAAATTTTGTTTTAACTAAATTAAAATGAACAGAAGTTCTGTCATTGTCTAAAAATTCGAAGACTTCCTCGGTATTTTCCATTTTTTTTAAAGTAATTAAAGCTTTTTAAAGTAATTAAAGTTTTTTAAAGTAATTTTGTTTCAATTTTTGATAATTTTCCATTTGTATTTTACAATTATTTATAGGCTTAAAAGGTACAAGGTGATTAATTTTAATTCATTTATAGCAAGATTGCTAAATTTAAAGACTCAAATGTAAGATATTTAAGAAGCAAATGATTTAGCATATTCTTATTAAAAAAAAGTTGATCTAATTACTTAATTGATTTTGAAATAATTTATAATAAATAATCAGTAATTATAATTTTTAGAGTGGATAATTTTCCACTGGATTTTTTTCCACTGGAATTTTTTCTTAGTGGAATTTTTTCCACTTGAATTTTTTCTTAGTGGAATTTTTTCCACTAGCATTTTTTCTTAGTGGAATTTTTTCAACTGGATATTTTTCACCGGAATTTTTTCTAAGTGGAATTTTTTCCTATCAATCGGTTTCTTCGCCGTCTAATATACCGAGTAAGATCTTGGTTAGAACTTAAGCCTTGAGAACCATCGCTTACCAGTTCTCGTTGGTTTCTTCTGCATCTAGTAGATTGGTTCGACAGATTAGTTAGTTTAAGTTTTATTTTATTCTTTTGCTTGAATTAATTTACAAAATTGTATATTTCAAAATAAGTTAACATTTCACAATCTTTCAGAACTTAATATCTTGCCAAAGAAAAAAAGTCACTCTTGAAAAATTCAAGTGTTCAAGTGTAAGTGAAAGTATTACACTTGAAAATACTTTGAATACATGTACGAATCCGAGTATTATCCAAAACTTACACTCACACTTGATACTTGACTTTTTTCAAGTTTTAGTTGTATGGTCTAAAGTTTGTGAACTGAACTGAACCGTCGAAAATGTAAGCTAATCAAATTTGGTAAAGATAATGATAGATGTTATTATATGCATGACTAAAATTGGACAGCAGAATGTATTTTGACAAGTGACGAAGATAAAGACTTAGGAGTTTTGGTTTCTAAAAGATTTGAAAGTTCAACAAAGGGCTACAAAGTTGGTGGATGGGTTTGATGGAATGGAAAAATATAAAAAAGAAAATTAATAATTAATGAACAAAGATTGTTGAATTTTAATTTTTTTGATCAAATAAAGTGTTCTAAAGAAAAAATCTTTGAAAATTTGCTCTGCTTTAGAAAGAATTTCTTTCAATACTTTTTTATTTGATAAAAATTTCCGGATTATTAATTAACTAATAACTAAAAATATTTTTAAAATATTTTGGATTAAGAAATTACGAAAAAATGCTTGGTGCTCCTAGTGCTAAAGAAACTAGGTTAAAAGCTCCCATTTAAAAATATAATATTAAATTCAGCTTTAAAAATCAGATTGATGGAATTAAGGCTATTTTCTCAAAATAAAGTCAAAAATTATCTTTAACGCGCTTTAACCACATATGCAACCCGCTTAAATTCAATCGAAGCTTTTTTGTCAACAACAAAAAACAAAAGCTCTTGATTGGAATCATTCTTCTAGGCATTTCATGTAGTAGTAGTAGTAGTATTGAAAGCTGTGACACAGGCGAAACCTGTGTGAACGTAGTTTATAAGGCTACATTATATCAGCTAAATCCTTATCTGCTATGCCAATTACTAAACCTGATATACCGATCTCCTAAGACTTCCCGACGCCATGTGTGCATCAAGTTCCGACTTGAAACCGTTTACTGTAACCGCATTTACTACATAGGATGGAAGTAAATTCCAGGTGGTTGCAGTCCTGTTAGGCAAGAATTTCCCTCTTATATTGCAATTCCCACAGATCTCCTTAGCAATTTGGTGTGTATGTGATCTACCTACATTCCCCCTTCCTATAGTCATCCCCAGGTCCACCTCCTCTAACCCCTTGGATACTTTATATAATTGTATTAAGTCACCCCTTTTTCTCCTTAATTCCAGGTCAGTGTACCCCAACCTCTTTAACCTTTCCCCATATTCCAGTCCTTTTAGCTCCACCACCATTCCTGTAGCTCTCCTCTGAACTCCCTCTATCTTCCTTATCTCCCTTTTATTCAACGTGTTCCACACCGATGATGCAAACTCTAAATGTGGCCTCACAAAAGTAGGATATAACCTCTTAAAAAGATTTATGTTAAAATATCTAAACGTCTTTCTAATTCTACCTAACACCCAACTCGCCTTATTAACCGCTGCCTCCACCTGTGCCGAACACTTTCCATCGGCCGTGACCATTATTCCCAAATCCTTCTCCACTTCCGTTGTTTCCAGTTCAAATCTATCACCATCCCCCTCAATCCAATACTTGTCCCTAGGATTATTTTTTCCAAAGTGCATGATTTTACATTTTGGGCCGTTTAAACTCATTGACCATGTCTTACACCATTCCACAGTATTATTAATATCCAACTGAAGTCCGTTATGTAAGCCTAATTTATTTACTGCTATCACCTTATTGTCATCCGCATACATCTCACATTCATTTTCTAAACATTCTGGCAAATCGTTAATGTATACTACAAATAAAAACGGACCAATGTTAGTTAATAATGTATGTTAGCTTTACCGCATCGTTTTCTCATGGTCTACAATTCTAAGCAAAACGAATGCGACGCGCGAAAATCTTTGACTAAAAGTTTATTCAACACCACATGGACCTGTTACAATATACAAATTCGGATCGTCACGCACAATAAAATTATTAGCATGTTGTGCGGCAATTCGCTCACGGCGCGTGGTGCGCCTAGGTCTACCTCGTCTTCGTCTTGGTGTTGGCAAACTAGGCACATTATTAGTTGTTACGGCTCTAGGATTCAATGGGGTCGATGAAATCTCATTTTCGATTCCATTAGAACTTATACTTTCATCGAATTGAGCAAATGGATCCAACTGCAAAGGCGTTGAAGTTAAAAGGCGATTGCTATTTCCAGTAGGCTCATTATTGGCTTCAAAATCAACTTGAGCCACTTCTATATCACTTTCAGAATCACCATTTAATTGTCTCGATGTGCCAGGTCTATTGCATTGTAGTTGAAATTCATGGACAATACTCATAGCCTGAGAAAAATGTTGAGAGAGAGAATGTTCCAAAAAATCTTCAGTTCGTATTTGTTTTCGTTGACGAAGAAGGTGTGTCATCATTAGTCACCTGTACTTAGATTCGTGCTGGTTCCAGCAGAACTACAATCAAAACTTGAATCTGTATAAAGCTCAACGTCTGTAATTTCTCCGCGAACAAAAGCGCGCTTCTAGTGCGAATATAATGTTTTGTATGATATACCCAAGTATTCAACGCTTGTAAAATGATTTCTGAATAATTCGGTAAGGCGAACTGTTTTTCGAATTGTTAAATTGTTGCTTTGTTCGAGCTTAATGAGGGCTAGCGCTCGTTTAATAAATTCGGCATGTTCGATCGTTGAATTGTATGTTCGTCTTCTGCCACGCTTGCTCGCTACAACGCCAAACGAATGAATTATTTGTTAGTTTTTAGTATGTTAAAATTCTTATTTTTTAAAATAATGGTGCAGCCCTTTGCGGATACCTATAAAAACAGCACCCATCAAAAAAGCGAAAAAAAAGCACCCTGTGTAAATCGCATTAAATATTATAAAATACCTTTTTTTTTTTGATTTATTTATTTCTAACAACCTCAATTTTAATAAACATCAATTTTTATATTAAAAAAATATTGTTATTATATAAAATTTTCGAGGTTTAAAAATAATTTGTACATAACACTTTAAAACACCCTGCAACACCCTTTTGATTCTGATAGAGGAGAAAAAGTTCTGCTTGGCAAATTATTTTTCAAAAGGTCTGGACATGTGAAAACTCTATAAAAACCGCTAAAACTGGTTTAGACCGGATTTTGAATGATTCCAACAAGAGCTTTTGTTTTTTGTTGTTGACAAAAAAGCTTCGATTGAATTTAAGCGGGTTGCATATGTGGTTAAAGCGCGTTAAAGATAATTTTTGACTTTATTTTGAGAAAATAGCCTTAATTCAATCAATCTGATTTTTAAAGCTGAATTTAATATTATTTTTTTAAATGGGAGCTTTTAACCTAGTTTCTTTAGCACTAGGAGCACCAAGCATTTTTTCGTAATTTCTTAATCCAAAATATTTTAAAAATATTTTTAGTTATTAGTAAATTAATAATCCGGAAATTTTTATCAAATAAAAAAGTATTGAAAGAAATTCTTTCTAAAGAAAAAGAATTTTAGTGAAAGTCAAAAAAGCTCTTTTTCGTCGAAAAGCAGCAATAAAAAATCTGTACAACCAAAATAGTCAGCGGAGAAAAGCATGAAACAAAAAGAGAAATAGTGGACGGTATTGAAACATTAACCGAAAAAATAAATGATAAAGTTTTGTTAAAAAGAGTGTTGGATGTTAATCCTTCTAAAATGGAAATTAAGTCGATTTCGAAACCAAGGACTTCGCCGACTGAGAAGTTAAGTATTCCAATACAACAAAGAGGGCTGAGAGAGCCGGGTCGGCTTTCTGAGAGCCATGTGGAGTCGTACAGTAGTTCAAGTAAAAGTTCAAAATCTAGTAAAACTGAAATAATAAATGGAGTAAAATACGAGACGATTGAAGAAGACGAAAATGGTGTGGTTACTTTATCAAAAAAAGAAGATGGAAAGGTAATTTCCAAGACTGCTAATGGAACGAATGCTTTGACCTATAGCCGAAATAACTGAAAGTCTTAATCAAATTCTCAATAATATAACAATTTTAAAAAATATCTATCAGATTGCATTTGTAACATATTTTTAAACTTATTTTAAATTTTGCACAACTTTTTTAAGACCGTAATCAATAACTTAAAATCGACAACTTAAGTTGATGCTCAAATTTTGATGAAAAAAAATGCTCTTAACTCATGAAAATTAATGCAGAGATACATTTTATTGTTGAGCATTCTTTGCTAAATCTAAATGTAAAATCTGCAAAAGTCAGCAAAAAAAGACACAATTAAGGTAGCATCATTTACATGGTGTGCACTCTGTAATCTACATCATGGCAATGCATAGTTTACAATTAGATTTAACATAGTATGTTTGAGCATCGAAATTTGAGCGTAAACTTAAAAATGCCTTAAAATCGAAAAATTTCAAATCCCTAATAATTTCGTGTTCAAATGTTTTGACTCATTTATTTTCGTATTAAAATTATGCTTATGTTTGATCAGCAAATTTATTGAATACATCGAATAATTGCAATTTCAATTAAAATAGTAGTTAAATTTTGTTTTCACAAGAAAAATAGTTAGCATATGGAGTTTTTTGTGCAATTAAAATAAAAAACAAAATACCAATAGCATTTGTAAAATATTTTGATTGGATAAAATAATTTCTAGTTTAATTTTAATTGGTCATTTTTTCGCGGCGGTGAAGTTTGGAGCAAAAAAAAATTAAAGCAAAGCAAAATTTTTAACGATCTTTTAAAAGTTTGTAAAAAAATTTATTTAAAAAAAAATGTTTTCTTAAATAAATAATCCTTTTGAAAATCATGAATTTTTCGAAAAAAATTTCGATTTAGTAAAATTTAAATTGGCTAAACTTTCAATTGGGTTTTTCTATACTGTTTCATCCAAACCATGCAGAAAAAAATTAAATTATTCAAATTTAAAGTAGGAGGACCAAGATAAAGTTTTATTTGAAACCTTTTTGATAATAATTGACTTTTTTTGGGCAGGAACCAACCATGAAAAATCAAAGTCGAGTGTATGACCAGACAGCTCTCGTTCTGAAATTTGCTTGACAACCCTCGATTTATAAAATTTGAGATAATCGTTTTTTTTTGTCATTATTGAGCAATGATGATGATTTACCAACTTAAAATTTTACCAGATCAAAAAAGACAAAAATAAAAGCCTTAACAAAAAAGATCTGCTGATATAGAATTGATTTCTGATTTAGATCTGATAAGTTCTGATTTTTTGGCCTAGGGGTTTTACCACAACGCTTTGTGATACCGGCGGAAAATAAAATCGATAAAAAAGAAAAGATAAGTGTGAAATAGGTTTTCAACAACGGAAATATTTAAAAATTATAATTTATTATTCTAAATTTTTATTTGCTAAAAGAATTTAAAAAAAAAACCAATCAAAAAAAAATAATTTTTCAATCTAAATAAAATTGCAAATTAGGTAAATTATGCTTGAAATGGGCCAAATGATTTGCATTTGGAAAAGGAATAAAAAAAGGATTATTGAAAGGAATAATTGGGGTAAAATGAGCATTATTTAATGATAAATAGATTGGCCAATTATTTTGACGAGGAATATCTGAAACAAATGACCATGGGCCAATTTCGTAAACATAAATTGCTCTCATTAACAACAAACTTATTGCAAACAAATTGATACTTCTTCCAAAAACACCAATAGTTGATGAATTTTCCACGATTAGGTAAGGGAGGCAAATTTTGTTTCCTTAGTTTCCTCAAATGTTTGACTGAGGCACGAAAAGTAGGGGCAAAACTAGAGGCTTCTTCAAGCGATAACTGGTTATCGCGTATTGCTTTATTGACTTCATTTTCAAACAACTTCTTTAAAGGGCCTGTGGTATTAGTCGCTTTTCTTTTAATAACATCTTTTATAACTCTAAATTATAATATTTTTTACAACGCCAAGTAGCAGTACCATCAATATTTGTTTTTTTTAAGCGTTGATATAAAAAGCCTCTATAAAAAATCATAGGATTGCCTTTGGTGGTTGGAACGTATTCAAATTCCATTCTAACAAATGATAAAAAATGTTTATACCTGAGATCATTTTTAAATAAATTAAAATGTCACAATTTTCAATTAATCTACAAATTTAGTAAATTAATGAGTTTTATGATAAGTGTTTATTAGCAAGTGTTTATCAATTAAGTTTTTTAATCAAAAATATCACCAATTGCAATAATTCATTATTGCAATTTAATTAGGATAATTTTATATAAATTATTAATATTTATTAAAATTAGAAGGTTTTCAACAACGTTGTCACACTTTTTTATTATTTTTTCACACTTCCTACTCCACCTTTTTTTTTCGGTTAGATAAATTAAAAAAAATATGACACAATTGTTGAAAACCATCCAGGTGTGAAATTGTTGTGGAAAAACCGTGAGCCCATTTTTTGTTGATCATCAGTTACTATTGATGAATAGATGGTTCCGAAAAAGTCCGAATTATTTCCGTGTTGATTTCTTTGATTTGAGGAGAAGAATTCAAAATTATAGAAAAAAATTAATATTTTTTTAAATAAAATAATCATATCAATTTGTATTTTCATTTATTTAGTTAGTTGTATTAGTCCAATATAATTGAACAAATACAATAGAATAACTAACCATTTAAAATAATTAAGACAGAGTTGTTTAAAAGTCACAAATCTCTAGTCAAGTCCAAGACCGGTCTTTGACTTTAACTATGCCGCCACAATAACTACCTGGAACGGTATAAGAGAAGTCCCGACTTGGACTTTTGAGAAAAATAAATAGTCCGGAATTGAGTATGGGACTTTTAAACATCTCTGTATAAACATATTGAAAATTTCTAAGAAAAAGTGTCAACATATGTAAATTTTTAAATTACCTTAATGGTCAATGCATTAAAAATCTTTTTTTAGTTGAATAATGCTTTTAAATAAAATAATACATTTAAAAAAAAAATTTTTTTTTGAGAGTTTAAATTAAATTAAATTTTGTCAAAAATTCATTAAAATATAGATAAAATCAAAAATTAAAAAAAATGAATTGACAAGTTCCAAAATTTTTCTATCATTAGTAAACAAATCGAAAATATTTTTATCAGATCAGAAAAAACTTAACATTTGGATTGTTTCTATCAATAATCGATCTATTCTTCCAAATATAAAGATTTTTTTTTTTTGAAATTTTAATTTTAACAAATTATGTTTAAAAATGTTTAACAATGTTTAAAACTTCATATGGGTATTCACTAGCTTTCCAATTAAACATATGTAATTTTATTGACATTTTATTCTTTGATATTTTAAAAAAAGGCCCAAATATTATTTAGGGTAAAATTTGCAATTTTAGAGTAATAAATATATATTAAAGAATTTCAAACCTATTCAATAGGTTTATTAAACTTTATCGTGCAGATTTTGAAAATCCAGTAAGTTTTTGTATCCGATGAGTGATGATCGAAAATTAATTATCTTACTATTAACAACAAATTCCAATAGACTCAAAATCGTTAACTTCTGTGATATCTAAAATTTAAATTTTTTTATCTAGATTAGTGATTTATAAAATTTATAATAAAACATGGAAATTTGACAGATGTATTTTTTTGTTATTTCGTAAGCTAAGAAACGGTTAATATTTTAAAAACCAGTGATATCAGCAAGATGTCACTAAATCACAAAACTTGAGGCTAAACGCATTTCAAGGAATTGAGTTGTTGTTATTAGGTTTTCTCAAAAAGAAAAGGGTCTGTAATTCAATAGTCACCTATTACTTTTTCCCATTATAATGGATAGAAATTGTAAATCGTTATTCGATTTACTAGGTAAGCAATAATGGATTTAATCGGTTAGCATTCTTAAAAATCTGCAACTCTTGAATTAGAAGAGATTAACCGGTGAGTTCCCAACCAAATATTTAGTTAACTGAAAAGTTATATTGATTCGAACAATGATCACCTTTAATAAAGAAAAAAAATGTTTCAAAAGGGTCCTTTAATCCAATCCTAATCCTTTCAATTTTTTTTTAAAGCACAAAAAAACTCTTTGTTCTGAAATTACTTCCTTAGGATAAACGTTTATCTTGAGTATTGTTTAATGATTTAGATGAATCAAAATTGCTACATTTTGCTACAATTTGAATTTTTGAAAAATCTAGAATGGATCAAAAGTTATTCATTTTTAACTGAATTGAAACGATCAAATTGAAAGCAACTTCACAACCGCCAAAATCATTCTATCAAACTAAAAAATGTTTATGATTAGTAAAACAATATTAAAACATCTGCGGTTTTGTGAAATTAAGTACAAAAAGAACAGAAAAAAATGTAAAAAAATTTAGTTACTTTTTTTCTAAAGGTTTAAACTTAATTCTGTAAATGCAATACAGTGCAACATTCAAAGTTGCATCAAATATCAAGGTCTGCTAAATTTGCAGAGTTAAGCAGAAATTAAAATTCAATATAATCGAGCGGAGTGCATTTTGCAAAGATTTTGCACATCATTAGCAGACTTTAACAGTTGATGCAACTTTGAATGTTGCACCATGCTTCATTCACATAATTAATTTAAAACTTTTAGAAAAAAAATTATTTAATTTTTTTAAAACTTTGTTCTGTTCTTTTGTACTGAACTTCACAAAACCAACATCTGCTGAGTTCTTTACTTCTTTTCCTGTCATGGATTCATGCCAGTATTGAGCAATAAATTTTTGTTTTTTTTCAAGTTCCTGATTAAATTTGCTTTGCTTTAGAAGATCATTTTCTTCAATTTCTAATTTTTAAGATTTTATAATAAAATTTTCCCATTCTGGAATAATATTTTTCGGAACTCAAATTTTGCGCCATTCATTCAATTTTCCTAAAAATTTAAAATTCCACAATTCGCACATTTTTTAATCAACTGTCCAAACTTTTAAAATTATCAACGTTCAAAGTAAGGCGTCTTTTAAACAAATATAATAAGATCTAATTTAAAAAGACAGTTGCTATGTCTACTTAAATAATTTCACATGCAAAATTTAAACTTCTCCCAAACTCGTATAAAAATCTTATAACATGGCTAAGATTTTTAATCCAATAAAGCTATTTAAAATATATTTAAAATATAATATGCGCTACTGCAACGACAGGCAAGCAGGTCAAGCTAGCGCAACGACAGGCAAGCATGTCAAGCTTGTTAAGCAAACTCAATCGCATAGAGCTTTTTTCTGGCTATTTAAGCTTTAAAAAAAATTTCTTGCTCGTTGTCGGAAATTAATTGTTTAATTCAAATTTTTTTAATCGTTTTTTATATGTTACATGTGGAAAATTTTTCAAGCTTGTTGTATGAAGTTTATTAAATTGGAAGAACTTGATACTCGGCAAAATATCCTAATAAAAAACACGATTGATATTAGTAAATATTCACAAACAAGGTCATTGAATAGTCCTATCAATCTGGAATTTGTTTCTCAAATTTATATGAAACATAATTATTTTTTCTAGGACAAATTTTGAACAATGATTTGATCAGGAAAATCTTTATGGAGATTATGAAAATGCCTGTAATTACTTCCAGAAATGATACTTCGTTTGGCAGACAATTGAGAACAAAGGAACAAAAGATTAGTGTTGAATGCCTAGAATATGAAAATGGATTAATAATTTATGAAACTTAATGTGATTTGTTAATCAGATTTTTTTTTTATTTAACTTGCCTTAAATTTTATTAAATAAATGCTTAAATTTTATTAAATAAATATAAAAAATATGTTATATGTGAAAAATTTTTCAAACTTGTTGTACTTAAGAAAATAATTACTTTCTTAAGAAAATAATTAGGCGGTTTCCTCCATGCCAAAAGTGTTTGGCATGATAACTTTAGGTGTTCATCAAGGCTCAGTAGTTAGCCCTCTTTTATTTAGTATATATATTTAATGTCATCCCCAAAAGAAACAAAACAAATAATGAATACACTCTGCTTTTCGCAGATGATCTAGTAACATTCTTCATTTATAACAAAAGGAGGAACCTCGAAAATTAGATTAATAAATACACCAACGAACTAGAACAATGGCTTATTAAATGGAAAATGAAGATATCAGTTGAAAAGTCGTGTTCAGTGATTCAATATAAAAATGTACTGAGCGGAAAAATATCCGCCGAAAAACATACTGAGCAAAAATATCCTGAAATCTTAAATAAAAAAAAATAAACTTTTTTAATTTTAAGAAAAATATACTTTTTCTTAATTTTGGAAAAATATACAAAAGTAAAAAAAGCCTGAACGGAAAAATATCCGGTATTAAGAAATATACCGCCGAAAAATACACCTTTATCAAAGTGTTTTCTTTTTGACACAAAACTGTTTTGAAAAAATCATAAACTTCCTGAAAATCGCACAACTTTTATCTGTTAAATTAAACTTACCTGCTAATTGATTTAAAAATTAAAAACAACTTAATTAACTATTAATAAATGATTTAAACCTACTCAATAAATCAAAATTAAAACATTGAATCTAAAATTTTAACTAATCCAAAAATGTCGACTGAAATTACTTGGATTGAAATCAACTCTAACAAGCAACCTATCGTACTTTACAAATACAGTACTTATTGATTGAAAGAAAAAAATAATGATGGGAGCTCAAGATTTTATTGTGATTTATATAAAAATTTAAACACTTAATTCCTTTTTAATTAAAACCTGATTTTTTTCATTTCAGTATATTTTTTTTTTGAAAAATTTTTTTAAAACTTATCATTTCATTGTTTTTTTTCTTAACAGAAAACAGTTAATTTGCTTTAAATTAATTTTTTAAGTGATTTTTAAATAAATTTTATCTGCATGAATTATTTAACTCTTATTATAATTAAATATAAATATCAATCTGAAAATTATTAAGAACATTTACATTATTTTTGACTTAAGATTAGACTTGACTTTTATGTGTCTTTAAATTAATTCCATTTAAATGAAAACACTTCAAAAAAAGATTTTTTGGTACTTTTAATATAATTATTATACATCTTTCTTTTTTTACTACATTGATGTAAACAATTTTTTAGAAAAGTAAAATTTTTATGCTTTTCAGCATGGAATTTTTAATAATATGTTTTCTTTTTCTAATAAAATATTGTTTTATCATAATTCACCTAAAAATCTTAAAGCTCAATTGATAAAAAATTACTTAAGAAATTTAAATTATAATTTACGAGGGTCTTTTAAACCTAAATATCAATGATATTGAAATTTCAATATCCCTAATCTTACTATAAATTAAAAAATTAGCTGATATTCAATATCAGATAAATACCGTATTCCCTCGTTCCATATTGCAGCCTCAGAACCCGAAACACAACTTTGGCGCAGGCAATAAATACCATCTCGCCAATGTTAAAACATTCTTAACTTACACCGCACGCGTCAAAGTTGTATTTCGAGTCTTGGATCATGTTTAAAGTAAAGTTTTGTAATTTAATGCAGCATCAAAAATAGAGTTCTTGTCATAACAATAAAAATTAATTTTTTGAATTATGCATTTGGTGCAGGATCAAAAATTAAACTGAAAAAAAATTAGAAATGAATATTTTTATTATTCGATTAAAAAAACAATTTAAAATTTTATTTTTAATGCGGCATTATTTCTTATAAAAATTTAAAATTGACTTGTAAAACATAGTCAATATTTTTAAAATTAAACTTTTATTAATTTTTCCAGTTAATTTTAAATTTTTCTAAGAAATAATGCCGCATTAAAAATCAAATATTAGTATTTTTTTAATCGAATAATAGGAAAATTCAAAAAAAATATTTTTTATTGTAATGACAGAAACTCTATTAAATTTTCGATACTAAGTCAATACAGAGCTCTTATTCGGCCTTTCTGGATGTTTTTGGAACAGCTGCAGAGCTTTTTGTCAAACGGCATAAGCCACAACCCGTTAATATGAAGCCTCCTTGGTGGAATAAGCAAATAGCTTCTCTCTTTCGTCGCAAAAGACGTCTTTGTATCGGTAAATGTGCCGATAAGGACAGCAAGAAATTGTCCGACAAATATAAAGAAACATGTAAGACGGTTAAGATAGTTGTCAAACAAAGTGTCATCGATTTCGAACTCAAACTTGCCCAAGATTCGAAAGAGAATCCTAAGAGACTTTATATGTATATATATCGTCGATTTTCCCAAAGAGAGTCAATTGCAGAGCTTAAAAATCATGATGGGCAACTTGATACCAATAGAGAAAGCATTTGTGAACTACTCAACGAATTCTTTCATTCAGTCTTCGATAATGCAGCTTCAAAAGAGCAAATAATTCATGCGACTAATGTCTTCCATATTCTTGCCCAGCCTGATCCAGCCTTCAGTGTCGAAGACATTGTTACACTAGAAAAAGTCCTCAATAAACTCGAAAGCCTGCAAAGCGACAAGACGTCAGGTGTTGACCATGGTGATATCCTCGCATGCCTCAAAATGTGTGCGGCAGCATTGGCTGGCCCGATGGCTCTCTTTTTCGTGCAGTCATTAAAACACTCAGCTATACCTCCTGAGTGGAAAGATGCCAATGTCACGACAATTTTTAAGTGAGGAAGCAGAACTGAAGTGGGGAATTATCGTCCAGTTTCACTTACCTCAGTCCCTTGCAAAGTAATGGAGTCACTGATTAAAGATTACATTCTGAAGCATCTTTACCAGCGCAATCTTCTGTCGAACAAACAGCACGGCTTCGTGGCGCATAAAGCCTGTGTGACGAATCTTCTCGAAACCGTCGATTTTCTAAGTGATTGCATGAGCCGCAGACAGCCAGCTGACGTTATATATCTGGATTTTGCCAAAGCGTTTGACAAAGTCTCACACGAGTTGCTGATTGTCAAACTTACAGCGTACGGAATTCCGATCATAGTTGTCAAATGGATACGAGCATTTCTCAGTAACAGATAACAACGTGTTGTAGTCGGTGATGTTGTATCCGAATGGAAGCAGAATACAAGTGGTGTGCCTCAGGGCTCGGTCCTAGGCCCACTTCTGTTCGTCATCTTCATCAATGATTTGCCTGAGGCATGTAAATCTATTTGTAAACTTTATGCTGACGACACAAAGTTAATGAAATCCGTTCAACGAGCCGACAGAGATACAAGAGAACTTCAGCAGGATCTTGAAAATTTGGTTGAATGGTCGGTGATGTGGAAAATGAGCTTCAATGAAGAGAAATGTGTAGCCATGCACATTAGAGCTGATAATGAGAGCCATGATTATACAATGAATGGTCATATACTCTCCAAATCCAGAAAAGAACGTGATTATGGAATTTTTATCACTAGTGATCTCAAGTCAAGCGAGCAGTGTAAGCAAGCAGCAGCTAAAGCAATGATGGTAGCCTACAGATTAAAAAAAACTTTTAAAATTTTCAATGACCGGCTTATTTGCTTACTGTTCAAGTCGTTCGTCAGACCTCATCTCGAGTTTGCGGTAGGCGCTTGGAACCCTTATCGACGTGGTGACATAGATATCCTTGAACGAGTACAAAGGAAATTCTCAAAGTTAGTTCCAGATCTTAAGTCCAAGCCGTATTTGGAAAGACGAGAAGCTCTTGGTTGGACGACACTTGAAGATAGACGTAGACGTGGCGATCTGATCCAGCTCCACAAGATTCAACACGGACACGACAGAGTTGAGTTAATTCATGGATGTCAATTACTTGCTTCAAATCTTCTAGACAGCCCGGCGAGCGGTACCAGGCGAGGTCAAATGTCAATCGAGAGACAGCTGGTGCGCAATTGTGGAGTCCGTCATAATTTCTTCACTAATCGGACAGCCGGAAATTGGAACACTCTTGATGCGGCGACAAAGAGCGTCACAAATACAAACATTTTTAAAAAAAGAATTGACAAGTTACTGAGATGAAAAAAAAAGAAAAAAAAATTATTTATAAAAAATTTTTGTTTAATGCAAAGTTTAAAATTTTTTTCTTGTAACTAATAATAGTTTATTTAAAACTATGTAGAAAAAAAAAGTTAATTATAAATATGTAAAAATAAGTTATTTAAAAATAGCGTATTTAAAAATATTGGCAACTGGCTGTTTATACTGGGGCGTCTACGTGCGCCACTACTTGGAGACTCAAGTCTCCCACAGCATTTATACTACTATTACTACTTTTTGGAGGAATTTTTTTAACAATATGATTTACATGAACATTTAATTCAATATTTCTGTCTCTTAAAACTTAAAGCTCATTAATTTCTTTTTTCAAATTATGGCGAGAAATTGTTAAAATTTTACATCTTGTTCCAGCAATTTTACATGCTTAAGCTGATATTTTTCACATATCATGTATAATTTTGCGTTGCCCAGTTTTACGATCACTCAAAAATTGATAAGAGTTATAATGATTGTTTAAAAGTTGATCGCATATAGACTCGATAGATAACGTAAATTACTTTGTATCAACATGAATCAAATCAAATCTTATCTAACCAATGTCAAAAACAATTAAAGGAGAAAAATATTTAGATATTTTTATTCGAGATTAATTAATAGCTTTGTGATCAAGAGATAAAAATTTAAATAAAGGTTTTGCCCCTGGTTATCCATCATCAAATAACGGTTTGGAATTGACAAACAGATACATTAGAGAAGATGGAACGTTATCGGAATAGCTGAGCGCATTGCTCTCTTCGAATTCCCAGCAAATGTCAAACAATACCAATTGGCCAGAAAAGACGATCCGATAGACCAAAAGTTACGGCAAATGGCTTGGAAGACTACCCGGTGAAGCTGTCAGTGATTCTAGTGATGAAGATACTCATGAAGACAATCTAGATATACCAGTAAATAAGCAAACAAATATACAGATAAACAATACAACAGAAATCATTTATGAAAACGAAGAGGAAGAAAAAATAAACCACGTTGAATTAAGAATTCCTGTTGGTGTAGAGACAACTCAACCCAAACTTGGTCGTGGTAGACCAAAAAAAATTGTCAACGATTTTCAAGCCAATCAATCAAAAAAAAGAGCTGCTTCAAACAATAATCAAATTGATGCTGATCATGTTCATGAGTCGCATAATAAAAGAAGAAAAAAATAAGTGCTCATTTTTTATTTGCTTGTCTATCTAATAATTTCTTTATATAGTGTTTTGTCTATTTATCAATTAGTTAATAAAAATATCTAGTTGATTTCATCTTTTTTATCTTTAAATATAATATCTAGTAAATTTCATCTTTCTATCTATTATAATAAATCCTTTGGCATTATTAAACCTTTTAACTTATTTTTTTAAGATTTTGCAAAAAACTAAAAATTTTAATTTAAAGAATCAAATGTTAAATTTTTTCAGTTAATTTTTTTGTTATTTTTTTTTGTACACAATTAAACGGCAAATTGAAGTTTGAGATCAAGATCAAAAGATCAAAATATAAATTTTATAATTGTTTTAAATAATAGAGAAAAAATAATTTTTTTCCAAAGCATTAACTTGATTTAAATGATTGTTTTGATCTTAAAATTTGATTTGAAACTTCCACTTGCCATTTAAACGAGATTTTAATTTTATTCTTTATATTAAAAATGGGTTAAATTTAAATTTTATTATGAATAATAAAATAATTAATCGGTCGTTTATGTACAGGGGCACAAACTTTTTATTTAATTATTAAACATCTCTCTTCCTTTAGTGGCATTAAATTTAATAATGTCCTAGAAACTAAAATTCTCATTCAATTTGAAGAAAAATTATTATTTGTGTTTATAGGATATATTAAATGACCGAGGATATTAATTTTCTTAGTATTTTGGTGTCAGGATCGACAATAGAAATAGATTCGGCAAAACTTGATGCCATCAAAGAAAGAAAATTTCCTAAAAACGTTTCACAAGTTCAATGTTCAAAGAATTTCGCAAAGAGTCCTATGGCCTTAAATTTCTGGTCAATACCGATACCTACGCGTTGATGTGGCCTATGAACATCAATAAACCAACGGGAAGATAAGCCATGTAAATTTGTTAATGAACTATTATTATACATAGCATGTCTAGTAATGTTTAATATTAATTTTTTAAGAATTTTCAAAATAATTAGATTAATTAAGTTTTGAAATTTTTAAATGATCTTTTTGGTTTTTAAAATTTGATCAGGAATTTCAATATTCCAAAAAGAAAAAATCAATTCGGAACCAAAAGTTGACAACAAACTTATTTTAAGAAGAATTCAAACGAATCTTAAAGATTTTCTGAAAAATTTATTATATTTATTTATCTATTTGATCACTTATTTTTGCATTATCTTCAATTATAAAATTTTTTTGTCTCTTTTTCTAAATATTTTATTTTATCAAATGTTTGTTCAAATTCTTTTAACTTGATAGATTTAATCGAATCTACATTATATAATAATTCGAGGCAATATTCGTCAATTTTTTGATTTATCATCAACTTAACTTCTTCGAGACGAACATCAATTTCATTATTTAATTTTTCATGACACTTATCCATATGATACTCAGTGTTATTTTCATACAATTGAGTATTTTTTGTTCGCTTAAAAAATCCATCCATCTTCATTTGAACATCTTTCTGAAATATAACCAACCTATTTTTATTCAAGTTCAAGCATTACTCGAAAGAAATTTCATGTGATTTGGACTAGTAAAGTTTTCATTGTTTTTTTAATAGTTTATTAGTAGTAGTAGTAGTAGTTTTGACTGTAGCTGGCTAGCCAGCGAGTGTGCTGATAAGGCACACTAAGACAGCTGATGTGATTGATTGCTGCTCATCCAGCAATCAATGCCTGCTTTAAAGCTATTAACATTGGGGGCTTCAACTAATTCATTTGGCAGCGAGTTCCATATGTTAGCGGTTCTGTTGAAAAAAAAAGTTATCTCTATGTTGGAGCCTCGATATTTCTTTGTGATATTTGAGGCAGTGACCTCTTCCTTGGTTTTTTGTGACATTAAAATTGTTGCTTTTTTCAACCGATTCTATTCCATGCATGAACTTGTATAATTGAATTAGATCACCTCTTTTTCTTCTTTCCACCAGATTTGGAATGTTCAAAGCCTTCAATCTGCTTTCATACGGTTTGTTTCTAATTGACGAAACAAATTTCGTAGCTCTGCGTTGAATCCTTTCAACATTCTCACAGTCAGACTTAAGAATTGGAGACCATACAGGCACCGCAAATTCCAAAAGAGGACGAACAAAAGTTAAATACAAAGATCTTAATAACTTACAATTAAAACGAGCGAATGACTTCCTGATGCGACCTAACATTTGATTTGCTTTGTTTGTAGCCTCTATCACTTGATTTTTCCATTTAAGATTTGTATTGAAAATAACTCCAAGATCTCTTTCGGTTTCTGACGTTGCTAATAGCTTACCATTAATAAAATAAGGATTTCAAAATTAATAAAATAAGGATTTCAAAATTTAAATGGCTCTGAGTGATGGAACTCCTTCCGCCATTTTTTTAAAGTAGTTTTATATTAATAAATTGAATAAATTAATAATTTTAATTAATTTTAAATAATTTTAAAAAAAAAGGAGTTTAAATAGAAAACCCATTTTCAATCATCCATTCATTAAAAGTAAAGTTATCATTGATGTAAGCGGTATCTTTAAATTTGCTGGTAAAGCCACAAGTTTATATGATATCTACATCATTCATTCTCTATTTATTGTTTTTTTTTAAATAAAATTGATTTTAATTTATGTTTTTAAAATTTTTGAAAAAATAAAATCTCAAGTTGGATTTTCAAGCCTTTGCTAAAAATAATTTTCTAAAAATATAAATAAGAATTATCAAAAGAATGGAAAATATTTTAAGCTTTAACATCTGTCTTAGTTTCAGAATTCTCGATTTCAGAATTGACGAGTGTTCAGACAAAGATTTCTTTTGAAATTACAATTTTCAAAAACGGAAAATTTATTTTATTACAAAAGAAAAAAATTCAGATAGTTTGGTTAATTCTTTGGCAAAAATGAATCATGTTGATCTTTTATTAAATACATGCATGAAAATATTCATCAGAACACTGATTTATAAATTTTCAAATATATATGGTATGTTCTATTGTGTTTTATAAAAATTTTAAATACAATTTTTAAAATGCATTGAAAATGTGCGATGGTTGAGATATATTTTATTTTAGAAATATTTGGAGAAATTTTTGCAATGTCGCTCTATTGAAATTAAATATAGTGTTTCAAACATAGATTATTTAATTTTAGATGATTTTTTATGAAATTTTAATTCTAATAAATCATTAATTTATTCAAATTGATTAAAAATTTAGCTCTAATTGTTAAAATACTCATTTTAAAATTATACAATATAATTTTTAGATATTTCTTAAATTTCAAAAAAATGGCTAATGGCTTTAATTTGAAAAACCTCAATTTTGATCTCTCGATCACATTGCTCTTACAAAATCTCGAGTTCAAATATCCAAATGATTTTTAATCCTTTGATTAATTTGACATCGGTTCGATTCGATTCCCAATATTCCTTTAATCGCAACTTAAATTTCATGAATTATATTTAATCAATTAAATTTTAAAATTTTAAGATAAATTGTGATTGAAATAAATTTAATAAGAAAAAGATAACATATTCATTAAATATTTTATAAATTGAACTTTAATTAAACAATTTTTGCTTCTTTAAAGCATTGAGTATTAAATTAAATCAAATCAACTTAAATATAAAAAAAAAGCTTTTAGCTAGTTAAATTATCGCCTTTTTCATCAAACAAAAGATCAAAAATTTTATTTAGAATTATTAATTATCAATTTTTGTTTTTCAAATTTTAGCCATTTTTCAATTTTTTGAAAATTAAGAAATATCTAAAAAATAATATTGTATAATTTTTAATCTGAGTATTTTAGCAATTAGAGCTAAATTTTTAACTAATTTGAAAAAATAAATGATATATTAGAATTAAATTTCTAAAAAAATAAAAAATTTTTTAAAAAATCATCCAAAACTAAATAATCTATGTTTGAAACCCTATATTTAATTTTGATAGAGCGACATTGCAAAATTTTCTCCAAATATTTCTAAAATAAAATATATCCAACCATCGCACATTTTCAATGCATTTTCAAATTGTATTTAAAATTTTTATAAAACACAATAGAACATACCATATACTTTTAAATATAAATTTAAAATTTTTATTTTTAAATATGCAAATATAATACATGAAAATTAAAAAAATGATCAAATTATGCATTCAATTTTTCGTAAAAATACATCAGTGTTTTTATAAAATCAAATTTTTTAAAATTTTTTTTGATATTTTTTTTTAATAATGAAATAAGTAAATTAGTGAATGATTTTAGTAAATACTTTTTTTTACTTTATTGCTCAATTGAAACCAAGTTTTATTTTTCGTTTAGATCTTATTATTTAAAATTTTCAAAGACCTCTCTTATCTTTTAAAGAACCCTTTTCAATAAAAAGGGACTAAGCCTTAGATCCCGCTATTCACCAGATTTTTTATTTAATTTTATAAAAGTAAATAAAGCATTAATATTTTTTTCTGTAGTTGGCAAATTGGTATTCATAAGCTAAGTAAATTTAGGTAAAATTCTGAAATTTGAGGTAAACTTTTCAGTTTATGTGACGTAAGACTACTTTTTTGGTTCAAATAACATATAAAAGTTGAATATAAATAATTCTTTATTGTTTTTTTAATAGTAAAAAAGTATAAAAATTTGATTAGAGGTAAAAATTCTTATGTATTTTTTCATTTATATTTTAAAAAAATTACACGATTATTTTACACGTTTTAGCTATTTAAGTTTAAATAAAATCAAATAGAAATTACAGTATAAAAAAAATAAATTGAAAAATTTATGGAATTAGTGGTATTTAAAATAAAAAAAAATTGAAATTATTTTCTAAAGATTCTTTGAGGCAATTTTACTTTTACAATTGCCTTTAAGGTAACGAAGTTATCAATGGCATCATAATATCCATTTTTTGGATTCATTGTTTCGCTAATGGTTATGAATTTAGAAAATCCGTAACTTTTTGTTACTCCAAATGAGTGTTCAAAATTTCTTTTAAAGTCTTTGCTTGAATCAAATTTATTTAAAAGTGAAAGCTCTGCGGTGACATTTACAGGGAATTTATTTGATTTTTCTGTTGAATTACAATTCAAAAAAAATCCCATTTCTCCATCCTTTTCATTTAGTTTTATCGAAATATGCCATTCAAAATTTCTGACAAGACAATTTTTTGAACGTAAAATTAATTTTTTCTTACTTTTCAATTTAAAAAAATCATTAATTTTAAATTTAATGGTTGCCTCAGATCGGCTATCATCATCAACTTCATTTTTATTTAAAATAATACTTGTTTCTTCTGCTGAATAAAGCTCTCCAAATAATTTCCCACTCTCAGATGCCAGTTTCAAATTAGGCTCCTTGAAATCTTCTAAAATATTTTTGATCAAACCAATACCAGTGTCAATCTTTGTGTTGTTCTTTTCATAAAAATCTAATTTAGAATAAATATCTAAATTTTTGTCAACATTTAACGAAGTCAAATCAAATGCTTCTGCTTCTTTTATTTTTTCTTCGATTTCTTTCAACTTAATATCCTGTTTGTTTTTAATTTTTTTAAATAAATATTCATGGTATTGTTCAACATAATCTTCAAATTCCGATCGTTGTTCAATGATTTCATTTTTTAATACATTAAAAATACTATTGTTAAAATGCTTAGGGTCTTTTTTGTAAACTCTGAATTCTTGCATCAATTCATCGTACTTTTTCTTTTTAATATTTAAATTAATCTCATTAATCATTAATTTATTTCGTGTCATATCCAAGCATTCTTGTCTCATTGCGTTATGTGATTTTCTCACAGGACATGGAAGATTGGCGCTTTTGTAGCAAATTTCGTTGTATTTGGCAGGAAACCCACATGGCAATATAACGCTAGCGTTATCCATTTTATTCAAGTGATCAGTTTTTTGGATACATTTGGTCTCTTCTTTCCAAGCTAATTTTCCAAATAATTCTTTAATATGCAAACTTTCATCACCTGGATTAAAAATCCATTTATTTGTTTCCAAGTCATCTTTCACTTTATTCAAAAATTTTATTCCATTTTCAATTTTTGCACAATAGCCATTAATCATTTCCATTTTTTTAGTTATTTCAGTGGTATCTTGAATTTGAAAATCCATTATCTCTTTCTCTAATGATGGAATTTGCTGAATTCTGGTTTCAAATTCATTCAATTTTTTTTCTTTTTCCTCTTCAATGATTTTAAATAAATCCTCATAATAGTCATCAATTTTCTTATCCACAATTAACTTGATTTCCTCCCGACGAATATCAAGTTGATTCTTTAAATTTTGATAGTTTTCATCGATGGAACTTTTTGGATCACTTTTGCAGACTTCAATTTCTTTGAGGCACTGTTGAAAATGGTTCATTTTTTGATTTAGATTAAACTCATTAATCACCAATTTATTTCGAGTCATATCCAAGCATTCTTGTCTCATATGGTTATGTGAGTTGCACACAGGACATGGAAATTTGGCGTTGTTGAAGTAAATTTCATTATAATTGGCAGAAAAACCACATGGCAGTGAAACACCTATGTCATCCATTTTTAGAAAATTTCAAATTTTAAATCTTTTTTTTTTGAATTTCTTAAATTAAATTTTTTGCTTATAAATCAAAACAAAAATAAAAAACATGGAGATTTAAAATTTGTCTGTTTGCGAAAAACTAACAAAAAGTTAAGAATCTAATTTATTTCTGAGTCCAGTAATTGATCCAATTTGAAGTTTTTATCCATTAATTCATTAGCCAAATCATTTTTCTCTCGACCAAGTTCATCTATTATTTATTTATTTATTTATTTAATTGATTAACCTCCTACAAGAGGAGCAAGTATAAAAGAAAACGATAATAAAAGATTTTATAAAAGTTTTTACAATTGATTCATGTATTTTCAACTTTTATTTTTTTAGCTTATTTACTTTATTTTGATTCTTTTTTTTTATCTCATTTTATTAATTTTAATTTTATTTTTATTTTATTTTTATTTTATTTTTTTTTTTTTTTAACTTATTCTGAAGGAGCTCTAGCTCGGTACAGAAAACAAATAAATAAATTAAATCCTATAATCTGTTTAAAACTCTTGAAAAATAACCAAAGCCAAAGTTCGAAAAGAAATCAGAATGGATACTGTCGAATATTTAGACCCCCAAAAAGAACTTAGTAGTTTATGATAACTATAAGCTACATCGAGAATTGTAATCCTTTGGTGATTTTTTTAATTCTTTTGAAATTTTTTCTTTTTATTAATAAATATTATACAATCAAACCCTTTCTTTTTGGTAAATTTTTTTATTGGTTAATCAATTTTTGTTCTAAAAAAGAGAACTTCATTAAAGGAGAAAAATTTACGGGGAAAAAAATAAGGGGGGAAAATTTTACGTGGGGAAAATTTAGAGGGGGAAAATTCATAAAATACCAAAACTATTCCGTATTGTTTTGCGAATAGAGAAGACAGATATTTTTTCAAATTTAGACCATTTTCTTGTAATTGATTAAAAGCTTCTTCTTTAGCAAAGCTAATCATTTCAGTTGAAAGATTCACCTTAGGTGGCATTATTTTGGATTGGATAAAAGGTTTATTGCATATCTAAAATATTTTACATATGATAAAGTCAAAATTTCTTTAATCAAAGAAAGATTTTTTAAATGAATTCTTTTAATTTAAAAAGAGATGATATAACTATATTCATGTTACATTTGTCACATCATTGTTTAAAGAAAGCTTTTTATTACATAATTTTTGATAAAAACATACAAATTCAATGAGAGTCAGAACATTTAATATTAAAATAATCCAAAAATCTTTTCAAAAAAACAAACAAATTATAGCGTGCTTTTCAATTGATTTTTTTTCTAAAAGTTTTTGTTTCCCTTAAAAATATTTACAGAACAAGTTCATCTATTAGAAAGTTAAGCTTTTCAATTTTTTGTTTTTGATAATCATTATTAGGGGCTTCTTTCATATTGCCAATTTCTGATCTCAATTTTTCGCATTCCATCTGATAGCCCTGGATCTCAGTTCGTTTTTGTTTGATTAAATTTAGAGCTCGTTCTAATTCATTTTGAAGTGATTTCATTGAGCCTGTACTCACTGATTCATTAGTGCTCAACATATGCAATGTATTAGATAGATTAGAAATGTGAAAATCAAAGCTGTCAGGTCATCGAAATGTAAAAATCTCAGGTAAATGTGGCGAATAGGTTGTTTTGACCAACCACCATATTCTAAAACTTAAGTAAAATGTCGCAAAGTCAATTTTTAATTCAAAAATTATGATAAAAGACAATAACTTGACTTATTTGAAATTAAAAAAATTTTGAGATTTATTATAATTCCTAACGAATTTAGACTATTTTTTTTACTTTTTTTAATTGTTAAATTTTAATTTTTTTTGGGATGCAAAAAAAAGAATTTTCAGTTATTTATTTTGACCAGCGCAGTTATTTAATCTTTTACACTAGAAATATTTTTATGCAAGTCAAATAAATATTTTTTAGGTATTGTGAATTTTAAATACAAATTTAACAAAAATTCTTAATTGTTTAATAAATTAAAATTTAAGTTAAAAAATATTAGAAAAAATACTACGACATAGAGACTTGTTGCACCTTTTTTACCTTAAATTATTTTTCTCATGTAAAAAATAACAAAATAAATAAAGAATCAATAAGATTTAAATAGATCATTGATTTGATTTTACCAAAAAAAAAATAAAAATTTTATTTTAGGTTCAAAAGGTGCAACAAAGTATGTCGCAGTATTTTTTCTAATATTCTTTATCAACTTTAATTTCAATTTATTAAAAAATGAAGAATTTTTGCTAAATTTTTGTATTTGAAATTCACAAAACCATTTTTTAAAAACTCTAAAACCTTAATTTACAAAGACATACCAAAAAGCTCACTCGTTACTCAATCCGGCGATAATTACATCTTGATTGTATTTTGTCTGTAGGTCATTGATATTTCTAGTCAATTTGTTGACAACTTCAACAGTTTCAATTTGAGCTATTTCGGCATTTTTGCTCGCCGTGTCCAATTCCATTCTCAAAATTCTGATAAATTAATGCATAGAGATAACTTTTTTTTCAACAGCACCGCTAACATATGGAACTCGCTGCCAAATGAATTAGTTGAAGCCCCCAATGTTAATAGCTTTAAAGCAGGCATTGATTGCTGGATGAGCAGCAATCAATCACATCAGCTGTCTTAATGTGCCTTATCAGCACACTCGCTGGCTAGCCAGCTACAGTCAAAACTACTACTACTACTACTACTAAAACATTTTGTCTTCCCGGAGACTTGGTATGGCCGTGACTTGAAGCATCTGAGGGTAAGGAGGGTTGTGGTTTGCCGGAGTCGAAAAATGGTTGATAAGATAATTTTGGCAGGGTCCTAGTCCAGTGTACACAGTCATGTCGTGTTCATGCTCCTGCTTCTGGTTGAAAATTTGTTTCTGGTTTTGTTCCGAGTCCAATTCATCACAGGTTGAATCTGCTGAAGAGCTAAGCATTGAGTCATCGTCCAAAATGCCATCCAAACCACCTTGAGATATCAATTCTTTGATCTTAAAAAAATTAAAATTTGCTTGATAAATTAAAAAAAAAATATTATTTTTTCTCATTATTCTTCATTTTCCTGCTGTTTGTCATCTTCATGTTCACTCTCTTCTTCTAGGTAAAGCGCATTCGCATCAAAATTGATGCTACAAACTTGATTCTCCATGTTACACAAAAAATACTAAATTTTTATAAAAACTCGTTCAAATCTATTTTAAAATGTTTTATTTAATGATGCTTTTTATCTTGTTTTTAGATGAGTGTGATTTACAATCATCTTCCACTTTACCCACAGCATTTACATTCAAGTTGTTTAGTAAAAGTTCTTTTTGATTGTAAAATTGCTTTTTATCTATGTGAACGATGTAATGAGTGCATTCATTGATTTGTTTACGTACAAATTCATTTATTAGCAAATTCTAAAATTTAATAATTTGATTAATGATTGAGTATTTTTTTAAAATATTTTCAATATTAATTTATGTAATGGCAAGAATTTTTTGATCAGGAAAATTTTTTTAACTAAATTGCCAATATTTTATTGAATTGATTAAAAAAGGGTAAAATTATGAAGTTTTTTTTCATATAATTTAATATTTTCTTAAAAAAAAAAGATTTTTAAACCAAATATAGCAATTAAAAATTTTCGATCATTTTAAAAAATAAATTTTTAAAAATTAAAAATTATAATATAAATTCTGTAAATTTTGTTTTAATAATTTAATTATTTTTTATTTTAAATAATCTTTAATTAAAGGCTATAAATTCTTTTAAGCACTAATTTTTATATTTTTTATTTTTTTTTATTTTTTTTTTTTTAAATTTTTCTTTTTTAAAGAGAATTTTAATATCACAAGAGTATTTTTAGAATGCAAAGAGAAATTTTTAGAAAAATGATGATTTTTGGTGATAAAAAATTCTATAACAAATGAAGATGATAACAAAATAACTTCTTTAATATTAAATTATTTAAGAAAAATGATTTATCTCGAAGAGACATTTATATCGAAGAGACAAACAAATACTCAACTTTTTCGTCGCTTTCAAGCGTAAAAGCTTGCTCAAAATTAGACTGGTTTTCTCAAGTTAATTTAGGGCTCTTACTTTTATCAGATTCGATTTCCCTTCGAATCCATCTACGAATGTTGTATGTTTCAGTCATTTTTATGGCTCAATTTGTTATTAATTTTTACAACTATTGAAAGTTTTTTAAGGATTTTATTAGCAAAATTTTAGAAAAGCTTAGATTTAAAATTCGAAAAAACATTATTTCAAAACATGCTTCGACTCTGTTTAGTTTTGTAAATTATCTTTAAAAAAATTTATTATTTAAGTGACCAGTTATTTAATTTATATGACCATTTTTTTTATTGAATTTTTATAATTTTAAATTAATATATAAATTGGTCACGTAAATAAAAAAAAATGGTTATATAAATTTAATAACAGGTCACTTAATTAATAAAATTTTTAAAAAAAAATTAATTTTTTAATAAAAATATTGCTTGGTCACATATTAGGTGACCAGTGAATATGTGATCATTCAGGAAAAATACCTGGTCACCAAATCAACATTAAGTCACTGGTCACATAAAATGTGACCAGCTGATCACATAACAGGCAAGACCCATTTTATCTAACTATGTAAGATACAAAATTTCACTAAAATAAAAAAGAAAATTTTTTAAATTGATAGACAAAAAAATTTGATGAAACTAACCCCAAAACTGAAAAAAAATCTTTAAAATTTAATTCTTAATGAAATTGAATTAAATCAAATTTAATTACAGAAATTTTAATAAAGAAAAAATGTTTAACATTTATTTTAAAAAAAATTTTAAGACAATTTACAAAACTAAGCAGAGTCGAAGCATGTTTTGAAATAATGTTTTTTCGAATTTTGAATCTAAGCTTTTCTAAAATTTTGCTAATAAAATCCTTAAAAAACTTTCAATAGTTGTAAAAATTAATAACAAATTGAGCCATAAAAATGACTGAAACATACAACATTCGTAGATGAATTCGAAGGGAAATCGAATCTGATAAAAGTAAGAGCCCTAAATTAACTTGAGAAAACCAGTCTAATTTTGAGCAAGCTTTTACGCTTGAAAGCGACGAAAAAGATGAGTATTTGTTTGATGAATCAAATTTTTTAAAAATGGATTACTCGCTAAATCCAAAACTATGGATCGCAGAATATTTCGAGAGTATAATCAATCAAATTGACATTCGAACTGAGAAATTGTTTGCCCAAGAGAGTCTTGATGAAATAAGCAATGCTCTGGTTGACAAAAAGCGTGCTCATATGATTCGAACCATTAAGGATATTGAACAAAAAAATTTAAAAAACTTGTCCGAAAATGAGAGTGATTTTAAAAAACTATTAGAAAACTTCATGAGAAATAAAGATGAATCATCCTCATTGATGAATTTTGTTTTCAAAGATTCTTGTGTTCTGGTCGACAGAGAAACAACTTGTAAAATAAAACCGGATTCTAATGAGTTTGGAATATTGGTCACTTTTCAAGGATACATAAATTGCAATCAATTAAGGAAATATAAAGAATTCATCAAAAGCTTAAGTTGTGAAGCAAGAAAAGAATCAATCAATTCTTTTAATACTGTAAGATTTTTAATATTTCACTTTTTTTGTATTGTCGCCTTCTAGTTTCAATTTATTTTATAAAACCATTACAAATAGCTTTAATCATTAAAATTTGAGTAAATTAATTAACAGAAGTAAATGGAATCCAAACAGGAGTGCTAATGTACGCGGATGATCTACTTTTAATAACAGAAAGCGCAGAAAACCTTCAGAAAGTACTTAAGATTTGCGAAAACTTTGGTCAAGAAAAAGAAATAAAATTTAATCCTCAAAAAACACAAATAATGGGAATTAACAGCAAGAAAGAGGTAAAATGTACGCTCTGTAATAAAGAGATAGAGTGGGTAAAAAGCCTAAAATACTTAGGTGTTACCGTTACACAAAATAATAAAAGTAACACTCACCTACAAGAGAGAAGGCTCGCAACTTGGAGAGCATACTACGCCCTGAAGTCTGAAATTGAAATTGAAGGTGAAGACCTAAACCAAAAGATAAAAAGTCAATTATTTAGAACCTATATTAGACCAATTATGTACTATGGCCTAGAAAATTGCTATATAAACAAAAGTGAAACAAAAAAATTACAAACTTTGGAGGGCATAATTATAAAAAGAATGGTTTGGGTTAAAAAAAGAACCCACACAACTAACTTACTCTATGCATTGGATATCGAACCGGTCGATTTGAAAATAAAAAAAATCAAGTCTTCATTTGTGAAACGACTATTGCAAAACGACTACACGCTTGGACTCCTGAAATCGATTGAGAATAAAGAATTCGACGAGAATAATTTCAAAAATAAATTTCTAAACGGAATAAAAGGGATCTTACAAACCCAGTATAAGTTAGATATTGGAAGAATAAATGAAAAAATTAGAGAAATAGATGGTGAAAAAAAAATAATGTCAAAGAATGGCATAAGTGAGTCAATAAAAACATGCTTTGCAATGATGAACAACAACGATCAAAATGGGAAAACACTTCTCAACTTACTTATAAAAGCATTCTAAAAAAAAAAAAAAAAACGGAGGAAAAACAATTACAAATTTATTTGTAAGATTAAATGAATAATTAATTAAAATATTTAAATATTTTATATTTTTATGTTTATTATGAAAAAAAAAAATTCAAAATCTAGTATGTACAAATTATAAATTATTCTTTTAATTGAAACTAAATTAACAAAATAATCATTTCATTTTTATTTACAAATTTGTATCATTATTTTCTGTCTTACATTTTACTTTTTTCATTTTTAATTTTAATACATCGCCAGAATTGGCGCAAAATGAAACAAATAAATAAATAAATAAATAAAATTTGAGTAAATTAACTGGATCTTAATAATTTAAGATTTTAAATGTGAAAAACTCTCAAATTACCAAATTTTACATGTTTTTTTTTCAAATTCCCGTTGTTCTTAGTCTCTTTTGTTTTTACAAAAGAATATGCGTGGTGCTGGCAATGAGGAATTTAGATGGCTTGTTTCTACCTATTTTGAAAAATATTTGTAAAATTAATTTTAAATAAGAACTTTAGCTGAATGGAGGGGGAGGAATAGGAAAATTAATTAAATTTGAATCTTAACAATTTATTTCTAGATTATTGCAAAGTTGTTGCTGCTTTTAGGTGAAGCTAAAATACGGTTTTGTGAAATTTAGAGCAAAAGAACAGAACAAAATGATAATAAATTGAATAATTTTTTTCAAAAAGTTTTAAATTAGTTCCGTGAATTCAAAATGTTGCAACATTCAAAGTTGCATCTACTGTCAAAGTCTGCTATTGATGTCCAAAATGCACTGCGCTTGAACATATTGAAATCTAATTTCTAACAAATTTGCAGAGTTTCGCAGACCATGAAAGCTGATGCAACTTTGAAAGTTTCACAATGTCGTAATCACGAAACTAATTTTACATTTAAAGAAAAAAAGATTTTCAATTTTTTTCAATTTGCTTTTGTTCTTCATATCATTGTGCAGAATTTCACACAAAAACTATTATTCTAGATTTAAAGCATTAGGAAAAATATTTTTAAAAACAGAACACATTTAAGCCTTTAAAAAATATAATTTTGCATCAGCTAGCTATTTTTTTCATGTAATTAATTTAAAGTTTTTAGACATTATATAATTTTGGCTTAGAATTTTTTATCACCAAAAATCATCATTTTTCTAAAATTTCTCCTTGCATTCTAAAAATATTCTTGTGATATTAAAATTCTCTTTAAAAAAGAAAAATTTAAAAAAAAAAAAATAAAAAAAAATAAAAAATATAAAAATTAGTGCTTAAAAGAATTTATAGCCTTTAATTAAAGATTATTTAAAATAAAAAATAATTAAATTATTAAAACAAAATTTACAGAATTTATATTATAATTTTTAATTTTTAAAAATTTATTTTTTAAAATGATCGAAAATTTTTAATTGCTATATTTGGTTTAAAAATCTTTTTTTTTTAAGAAAATATTAAATTATATGAAAAAAAACTTCATAATTTTACCCTTTTTTAATCAATTCAATAAAATATTGGCAATTTAGTTAAAAAAATTTTCCTGATCAAAAAATTCTTGCCATTACATAAATTAATATTGAAAATATTTTAAAAAAATACTCAATCATTAATCAAATTATTAAATTTTAGAATTTGCTAATAAATGAATTTGTACGTAAACAAATCAATGAATGCACTCATTACATCGTTCACATAGATTAAAAGCAATTTTACAATCAAAAAGGACTTTTACTAAACAACTTGAATGTAAAAGCTGTGGGTAAAGTGGATTTGGACTTTCTCAAAAACATTGAACACATTGATTTGTCATCTAATGACATATGTAGATTAAATTTCGCATTTTTTCAACAATTTCCAAATCTGAAAATGTTAACCATCACTGAAAGCTATCTGACTGAAATCAGTCGTCTATATTTCAAAAATTCAACTAGACTCGTTGAGCTGGACCTTTCAACAAACTCTTTCGACGTCATCAAACCAAGCATATTCGAAAAACTAGTCAATTTAAAATTTCTGGATCTATCGGACAACATGATAAGATTGATTAGTCGAAATTCATTCAATGGCCTTGTTAATTTGGAAAAATTAAATCTAGAAAAAAATATTTGTACTCAATAGAATCGAATCAATTCAAACATTTGAAAAATTTGAAAATTCTTAACTTATCCAAAAACCCCATTGAAACAATCAAACAGAATGCTTTTGGTGGTTTGTTCAAGCTAAAAGTTCTCAGTCTCGATGAACTAAGACTAATGTTTATCAAGCCGAACATGTTTTCTGATTTGACCAGCTTAACTGATTTTAGTCTTCAAGGCAATAAAATTAAAGATATTGGCTCTGAATCTTTTGCCGGACTTGATAAGCTTGAATCTATTAATTTGAGCTCAAATAAAATTCGCAAAATATGCCTTGACAGTTTAAAAGGAGTCGATTTATCGAGACTCAAAAAACTTGATTTAAGCCAAAACATAATAGAAAATATCGATCATGAGCTTTTGTCAATATTAAAAAATGTACAACTCGATCTCCATGATAATTTAATCGAAGAAAAATAATTTTTTTATGCAAATCTAGATTTTTATACTAAATTTTTATATAATTTTTTTTTATATATAATTTTTATATTCAATCAAATAGTGAAATTTCTTTTTTAAAATAACTTCCATTTTTATTCAAATAATCGATTGACCTGATATTTAATTTAAATAAATTTTTATCAAAAATATTATCTTCATTTTATCTCAATCTTAATATTTAATATCAAAATGTGTGAAAAAATGGTAAAATTTTCATACAGTTACTTACGATAACTAACTTTAATATTAAAATACAGTGTTCTTGGAATTGTCTTAATCTTTATTCATAGGATAACATTAATATAAAAAAAATCATAAAAGGACATTAAAAAAGCATTAATAAGAAAAAAAATATTCAAACTCAATGAATCTTAATATTTAAAATTTAAACAATCAAATATTTAATAAATATTTTGATTTTCAACAAAGCAAAAAATTGGATTGTTGTAATTTCTTTTATTAATAGAATAATTTTTCAAATTGAATAATCTACAATAATAAAAAGAAACTGAGTTTGATAAGAAGAAAAAACAAAATTAAATTTTAGGGTTACTTTTTTAATTAAATATATTTTGAAGGCATCTTTTTTCGTTTTAATCTTTTTGTCCTTTTTCACAAAAAATTAATATCCTACAACAAAAACGACTCCAGAATTGAATTTTTTGTAACCAAATCAACTAAGAATCGTATTTTTTTAAATTTTATTTAATGATAATTTTTCAAATAAAATAAATCTATAAATTATAACTCGATTTTTCGTTTATTAATTTTTATCAATAAAATTAAAATTCTATGAAAAAATAGAACCTGTATTTGAAATTTTTAAGTCTTAATTTACTTATAAACATGTTTATGAGCCTTTTTTTAAATATCATTTTAAAGTTTGTAAAGCATTTAAAATAGACGCATGTTAAAGCCAAACAGCAGGAACTGTATTAAAAAAGCAATAATCAAAAAATAAATCAATTAAGGAATGCCAATGGAAAACCTATTCTGAATTTGTAGAATCATTCCAGGAGTTAAGAGTAATAAGTCTAAATGAAAATGATTGGAAATTAAGCACATGCACTTGTCCGTCTTGGCACAAACATTATATGTGCAAGCATATAATTGGTGTTGCATATAGCTAAGGATTATTCGAGTCCTTTCCAGCTGAAGCTTGCGACATTCCATTAGGAAAATTAAGAGGAGTAGGACGTCCAAAAAAGCAGTCAAAAGCTTTAGTTATTTTTATTTATTTGTTTTCTGTACCGAGCTAGAGCTCCTTCAGAATAAGTTAAAAATTAAAAAATAAAATAAAAATGAAATAAAATAAAATAAAAATAAAATTAAAGTTAATAAAATAAGATAAAAAAAAAAAAAAAAGAATTAAAAAAAAAAGTAAATAAGCTAAATAAATGAAATGTAATAATATATAAAATTGGAAAAGATTATTACATGTGGCTCATGTTTAAATAGCTCAAGTTTCAGGAAAAAAAGAAGAAATAGTAAGGTAGCAATTACACAATGGAGTTGGGTAGTCAATATATCTTGATTCGAAACCTTCTTTGTATTCCTTCACCAGTCTTACAACCAATGGAATAGAATGACTCAGTCCTGTCCCAACATATCTCTCACTCAATTCAAAAAGCCGATTCGAGACTGTTAGTAATTTTAGTTTATTAAAAGCCTCATGATGTACGATGTTGGAGGGAGTATCATATTTTAACTTAAGAATAGATCTGACTGCTGTATTCTGAATTGCTTGTAGTTTTTTGATATTATTTTCTGAAAATGAATTTAAGCAAGGAAAAGAATAGTCTAAAATTGATCCGACTAAAGATTTATATAAATTTCCTAGTGTGTTTTGATTAAGACCCCATTTTTTGTTTGACAATATCTTAATAATATTTAGCCTTTTATTGCAGCGCTCTTTAATTTCATCTACAAGTATATTAAAGTTTAATTTAGAATCAAATTTAATACCAAGAAACTTGATTTCTTTTTGTCTCTCTATTCTGTTTCCATAAATTTTTAAGTTAAGATTATCACTCTCTTTTTTGTACCTAGAAAAGACTACTGAACACGACTTTTCAACTGATATCTTCATTTTCCACTTAATAAGCCATTGTTCTAGTTCGTTGAGGTATTTATTGATCTTATTTTCTAGGTTCCCCTTTTTGTTATAAATGAAGAATGTAACTAGATCATCTGCAAAAAGCAGAGAGTATTCATTATTTGTTTTGTTTCTTTTAGAGATGTCATTAATGTATATACTAAATAAAAGAGGACTAATTACTGAGCCTTGAGGAACACCTGCAGTTATTTGATATTCTTCGCTCAAATGGTCATTCACATTTACCTTAAATGTCCTAGAGTCTAAAAAGGATTTTATCCAGTTAGTCAAGTAATGAGGTGGATTTATTTTAATCAATTTAAAAACTAAACCTTCATGCCAAACCCTATCAAAGGCTTTAGAAATATCAAAAAAAAGGCCGCAAACTCTTTTTTTTCTATTAAATGATTCCACAATTTTTTGAATTAAGAAGAAAAGATTATCTGCTGTTCGCCGGTGTTTTCTAAATCCAGATTGCTCCTGAATAAGGAGTGAATTTTGCTCTAAAAAATTGTATAATCTTGAATATACTATGCGTTCCAGTAGCTTTCCTAAACAACTCGTTATACTAATTGGTCTATAATTTAAAGGATCTTGTAAAGTAGAGGCCTTTTTTTGAATCATAGTAATGTAAGATGTTTTCCACGCTTTCGGGACTCTACCTTCTCGAAGAGATAAATTAAAAAGTTCTATGATTTCTATTATTGAATTTCTAGTTAAGTTTTTTAACATTAAATTATGAATTTGGTCAGGTCCTGATGCCGCTTCATTTTTTAATCTCTTTAAAGCCATAATTAATTCATTTAAGCAAATTGGATCATTAAAATTAGACTGGTTATAATTCCTAAAGAAAACGGAGTTAGAATTTAGTATTTCGATATCTTTCTCAGTATCAATTAAATCAGAATTAGGACTAAATATTGAAGATAAGAGTTCTCCAAAGCATTTTCCCTTTTCTTCATTAGTTTTGAATTCCCTTTCATTTAAAATCAATTTAGGAATTAAATTTGATCCTTTTTTTGTTCTAAATTTATTTATTTTTTTCCAAAAAGGTCTACTTGTCAGTGGGTTTTTTCCCATCTTCTCAATAAAATCAAACCAATTTTGATTCCAGAATTTTTTTAAAGAGGCCTTTAACTCAGATGTAAGTTGATTAAATTTTTGCTTGAGCTTTTGACAGCGAGTTTTCTGGTAATTTCTTCTTACTTTCCTACGTTCTTTTATCAAATTAACAATGTTTGGCGGAAGACTCGTTTTGTAGATTTTCTGAGAAAGATATGGAATGCTTTTATGTGAAGCAGAAATAATTTTTTCTGTTATTTTATCATTTAGTTGATCTATTGTGAGGGAACTTTCAGTGACATTCACTATTTGAGAATTTAAAATCTCGCTGAATAATTGCCAGTTTGCTTTCTTATAGTTAAACTTTTTAGCTGCAGATTTATTTTCTAATTGATAGCCAATAGAAATCGATGCTTCGATTGGGAAATGGTCACTAGTCATGTCTTGACTATTTAAGACACTGAAGTCGGTAATTTTGTCAATTAATGAAGATGAAACTAAAAAAAGGTCAAGAATTTCAAAGTAATTCTTATTAAAAATATTGAAAGTAGGATGCTTATCATTGATTACTGAAAAGTCTAACTCGTTGATTATTCTTTCTAATATTATCCCGTTTTCATTTTCCCCTACGCAGCCTATTTGCTTTGTTCTAGCGTTTAGATCACCACCTAAAATGCAGTTTCTACATGTTTTATTTACTGTTTTAAAAAACTCAAAGTTCAGAAGCACATTGGGTGGATTATAAAGACTAAATACAAACAATTCATTATTCTTTCCTAAGTTCATTTTTATACAAAGGAGTTCGGAATTGAATTCCTCGTAAGAAAAATCTTGTATAAATTCGATTCCTTCTTTAATTAAAATAGCAACTCCTCCTCCGTACTTGTTGCGTGGTTTTGTTAAGAACTGATAATTTTGAAAATCAAGATAAACATTTGCCTCACTCAAATCTATCTTTAATTCATTGAGCAAAACAATGTCGGGACATTTTTGAGCTAAAAAATTGTCTAAGAGGTGAACCCTACTAGGTAAATGAAGACAATTCCAGTGTGTAATTACTAACCTTGTTTTAATAAGAGGTTTTGTTCTTAAAATTGATTTATTTGTCTTCTTGTTCATTCTAAATCTTCTTCAAAGCTGTTTTGACTGGAAGTTTGCTGAACTACTTCACTGGATGATTGATCTACTTGACTTGTACATTCAGTTGTTGAACTGTTTGAATCAGACTCCAAGGAGTTGTCATTTTCATTTTCTAAGACAAATAATGGCTTCTTTGATTCGTTTTCGGTGAATTCATTTTCATTTGGATCAGATTCGGAAAATCTCTTGATTTGATTTTTTGTTTGGAAAAAAGCTTCAGTTTCATTCTGATCATTTGAGAGGACATTGACAGGTCTCTGACTTATTGGTAGAAGATCGTTTAAACGGCTTACCAAACTGTCTTCTAACACTGAAGTTTTGAGGTCTTGAGGACTAATTTGTGACATTACGTCATTGAGATTTGATGGCTGATATCCAGGCGTTTTTGGCATCATATTTTCATCATTGTCTTTTTGGTCAGCTTCAATTATTGATTGGGTTTCTTCTTGGTCAATGTAAAGATCATTGTAGTCAATCTTTTTCCTCTCAAGCGACTTTAGCTTTTCAGCAATGGAGCATCTTTGTGCTAAGTGTCCTTTCTGATGACACTTTTCGCATAGTTTTTCTTTGACAGGGCATTTCGCTATGTTGTGCCCTTCTTCATCACAAAAATAGCATTTCTGCTTTTGTCCAACAATTGACACAAGACACTTTAAACCATACATTATTGTAGGGCCTGACAAGCTTCCAATAATGTTCTCAACTTCTTTTGGAAATGATATTCTTACTCTTCTGACACCATTTTTCCTCTCCGGTCTATCTTTATATTTTTCTTCAGTGATGCTTTCAATCTTAAGACCATCAATCCGAACAGCGTTAAAAAAAGTTTCAAGTCTATGATTCTCGAAATCAGAGGGCAAAAAGTGAAATCGAAAAGTACAATACCTTCTGAGATCCGGGACTTTATTTGCATCTTCAAGCCTGAAATTGGTTCCATTAATATTGATTTCACGATCGAAGATTTGGGGAACATTTAAAGCAGCATTAAACTCGATTATCCATACTTTGTTTGAAGAAAAATTGTAGACAGATGTGATCGCATCATTTTCCACCTGGTTTAGTACGATATCCAGTGCACCAAATAAGACCTTATGGCTAATCAGTTTGTCTAACCTCTTCAGATTTAGCTTGACCGAATTTTTAAATATCCACCGTTGGTTTTGGTTTGTTTTGTTGAGCGACATTGCCAACACACAACTTTCAACGGTTTTTTAACACGTGATGACGCTATTAATTAAATTTGATTTTTCAAACTTGCTAAGCCAAACGACAATTTTGTGTTTTAGAACTAAATCATTGAAAATAATTGAAAATATTTTCTAAATTTTTTTTGATTTGAATGTTTTTTTTTATTGACATTTAATTTTATTATGTGATACCTAATTACTTAAAATGACAACTAATACTTTTAATTTACGATTCATACATTTAATTGACTAATTTTTTTGTTGACAAAATAATATAAATAAATGACAATTTTATTTTTTTATAATTGACGTTTAATCAAAATAAATGACACCTTAATATTCTTTCTAATCAAAATAGCTAAAAAATAAAACGTGTAAATCAAAATAGCTAAGCACATAATGCCCATTATGTAAAGAAGTTTTCCATTTTATTCGTGAAAGTCAAACCACTTCTGACAAGAAAAATACATCGTTTTGTGAACAACTTAAGCGTTTAGAAAAGCGCTTGTTTATCAACTGCCTAGAGTATGAATCAAAAATTGTAAAAGCTTTGATTTCATTTAGTTTTAGAAGTCTCAAAGTGGGCCTTGTAGACTCTGTTAAATTTGTTTTATCAAATATAACTTATTATATGGAAATAAATCAAGAGTTTTTTTATCTATATAGCGTATTAAATAATTTATTAAAAGTTAATTATGACTTCGGATGACTAATTGTGTAAATCCTTTGAAAAATTGTGAAATTTCTTTGACTAATTATGTAAATTCTTTGAAAAATTAGGAATATTTTTAAAACTAATTTTATTTTGTAATTTGAATTTTTGAATTTTTATAATATAAATGTCAATGTGACTTAAATAAATAATAATAATAATAATAATAATAATAATAATAATAATAATAATAATGAAATAAGGACATAAAAGCTAAAAATAAAAAAAAAGGAAACAAAAATTCATTCATCATTGCTAATTAATGTTTGTTTGTTAAATAGCTTTTTTCATTTTTAAAAGAAAGGCTACAAGAGCAGCACTCCTCCAGCAAGTTAAATGATTTTAATATCTTTTTTAAGCAAAACTAAGACTAAATAAACATATAAAGAGCAATAAGATAAAAGTAAATTAAACTTTTAAATTGATAAAAAAATCAAAACCAAAAAGAAAAAAAAATCAAGCTTAAAAAATCAAATGTCGATGGAACCAAAATAGAGCTTTTTTGATGATAAATTTTTTTTAAAATTGGCCTCATAGGCCGTCCTATATCCAAGTTACACCCCATGTGCGTTTTTCAGGTATTCAAATAATTAAATTAAATTCCTCTTTTTTTTTTTAATTTTTAATATTCCGGCAGCGAAGCAACGGGTAAAACCTTGTTTCTTTAATATTGTGTAATCATTGTTTATTTAAATATTTTTATACGCTTACAAAAAATGAATAAAATTCGAATTCAATTAATCAAATTTTTGATTAAATTTAAACAATTATTTTTAATTAAATTTGAATATTTTAGATTGTTTCAGGTTAAAATTTCAAAGTGATGACTCATGGCAAATTTGGGAGAAAAATTTAGAAACAAAATTTTAAAATTACGAATAGAATAAAAATTTTGCTTTATGATTAAAAGAAAACATTCAGAGGTTATATCTAGAATTAATTTTTCTTCTGTGTGTAAATATAACTTTATATATAACTTTATTAAAGAAATTCATATTTATATTGAATTTAAGCAAGCACAACAATATTATATTCAGAGTTTCGAAACTTTTGAAATTGAAAACAAAATAATCAACTGACTAAATCGTTATTTTGATATTCACACGTAAGCCAAAAGTCAGGAAAGGAAAAGCACAAGTGAACCAAAATAAAAAGCACGCAGTTTTGTGAAATGGACTCAAATTTTTTGCTTGAAACAAACTGGCCAACGTTTGGACAAGGTGTCGTATCTGGGCACTCGAAAACTTTGCATGAATGGTGTGGTAATATTTCTAGTTTCGTCCTGGAGCTTTCAAATCATGTGAAACTTCTAGAAGAAAGAGAAAAGGAGAAAGACATTGAAATAAATAAACTGAAATCTGAATTGTCAGCAGCAAATAAAACAGCAAACTCATCCAACAACAGTAGCAAGTGGATTCAAATGGTAAAACAAGGAACAAAAAATGCTAAAAAACCAGCGGATCAGATAGCTGTAGAAAATGCAACCATTAGCGAAATGAATGAAAGAAATAGAAGGAAAAAAAATGTGATTATTTATGGTGTGCCAGAATCAAAGAAAGAGATTTTAGCAGACAAGAAAGCAGAAGATGAAGCAAAAATCAATGAAATTCTATCCACTATTGGAAAAAGTGATATCAAGCCAGCGTATTCAAGACGTTTGAGATCTAAAGACCAAAGTAAACCAGGACCAATTCTAGTTGAACTCAAAGAAGAAGCAAACAGAAATCCACTACTACTAGCAGCGAAAAAGTTGAGAGATTCAAATATTTTCAAATCTGTTTATCTTAGTCCAGATTTGACTGAAACCGAAAGAGCTTTAGACTATGAATTGAGAAAACAAAGAAATGAAGCAAATAATGGTCTTTCACAAGACTCGCCCTTTCGATATGGCATCCGTGGAAATCAGATCGTCAAATTCAAGAAGCAATAATCGTTCATCAGAAGCGCCATCACGTGTAGATAGTCTCGAATCTTTAAAATGTATGTATTTAAATGCTACTTCTTTGGACAATAAACTAGATGAATTCAGTGTTGTTATTGAAACATATAGCCCACAAATTGTAGCAGTTAGTGAGACTTGGTTCAAGAGCATCTCAATTACGAACGTTAAAGGATACAATTTGTACAGAAAGGACAGAAGTGATGGACGCAGAGGCGGTGGTGTATGTCTCTACATTGATGAAAAAATCGACTCATTTGAATTAAATGATGCAGGTTTTAATTTAAGTAAAATAGAACAAATTTGGGTAGTAGTTAATTTTAACTGTGAAAAATATTTAGTTGGCTGTCTTTATAGGCCAAACGATTTTGTTGATATGAACGATTTCGATCTAGTCTTCAAACAAGCTAAAGACTATGTGGACGAGAGAGGTTATAAGGATCTTCTAATAATGGGTGACTTTAACTTTCCATCAATCATCTGGTCAAATGGCTGTGTGTCAGAAATCTTAAACGAAAATGGACTCGAACATAAATTCAGAGAGACACTAAGCGATACTTTTCTATATCAGCATGTAAATATCCCAACTTTTCAAATGTCAAACGAAAAAGCTGTCAACACTTTGGATTTGATTTTCACGACTCATTCTGGCAGTGTGTATGCAATCGATACAAAATTTGTTCTTGGCAACATTAATAAAGGACATCTGGTTATCTTTTTCAATTTTGTTCTCAAAAACAAGGTTAGTAAGGAATCATATACCTGTAAAAAATTTATTTATAATAAATCTGACTTTGGAAAAATTTCTCATTTTCTATCAAATATTGATTGGGTGCACCTATTTGAGAATTTAAATATTCAGGAAATGTACAATGAGTTAATTTTCTATGTCAGCGAAGCTAGTAATCGATTCATTCCAGTGACGGATGGCTCTAAAAAGAAAAGTATCTCAAAACCTTGGATAAAAAATGAACTCAAGGTCTTAATTAGAGATAAAAAGAATCTTAGATATAGGAACTGTGCATCTAAATGGAAGGATATGAATCTATATAGTGATTACAAGCGTATCTGTAAATTAGTCTCATCAGAAATAAAAAGAGCCAGACTAACTTATGAGCAGAATTTAGTTGAAAAAGCTAAGAAGAATCCAAAAATATTGTACAAATACCTAAATGATCAACAAGTTATCAAAGAATCTATCAAAGCATTAAAAAAGTCAAACAATGAATTAACGCAAGAACCGAAAGAGATATCAAATCTTCTTAATAAATGTTTTCAAGATGTTTTTGTTATTGAACAAGATGGTGAGCTTCCTCCTTTTGAAGTTGAATTTAATGAAAACTGGTCAGAATATATTGACATTGAGCCAAATGACATTAGTTATGAAATGGTTTTCAAAAAATTACAAGACCTGAATCAAAATAAATCATGTGGTGTAGACAAGCTTCATTCGTTATTGCTAAAAAACTGTGCAGAAGCCTTTACTGTTCCTTTAACTTTGATTTTCAGAGAATCATTATTGAATAGTCAGCTTCCAATTCAATTCAGATCAGCAAATATTACTCCATTGTATAAAAAAGGTGATAAATCAACGGCAAGCAATTATCGTCCTGTGTCTTTAACTTCAATTCCTTGCAAAATTATGGAAAGCATAATAAGAACCAAAATGGAAGACTATCTTTATAAGAATAATATTATATCTAAAGAACAGCATGGATTTGTTAAGAAAAAGTCATGTACATCTAATCTTCTGGAAACGCTAGATTTCATCTCAATGAGTCTAGACAAAAGTATTCCTGTTGATGTGATTCTGCTAGATTTTGCGAAAGCATTTGATACTGTTCCGCACAGACGACTAATAGCTAAATTGAAAGCGTATGGCTTTGATGGTCTGACATTAAAATGGATTGAAGCTTTCTTGAAAAATAGAAGACAACGAGTTATTCAAGGTGAAATTTTGTCTGATTGGGTTGAGATTTTTAGCGGTGTACCACAAGGGTCAGTGATTGGTCCACTATTGTTCGTTTTGTATATCAATGATCTACCTAAAGGAATAGAGAATGTTGTGAAGTTGTATGCAGATGATACTAAAATTTTCTCGCAAACGGTATTAGAAATAAGCGCCACGAAACTACAATCAGATTTAGATTTAATTCTCAAGTGGACTCAAGATTGGCTACTTCTCTTCAACACATCAAAATGTGTGGTTATGCATTATGGTCATAAAAACAAAAAATTTCCTTATTTTATTAATGGTAAGCTATTAGCAACGTCAGAAACCGAAAGAGATCTTGGAGTTATTTTCAATACAAATCTTAAATGGAAAAATCAAGTGATAGAGGCTACAAACAAAGCAAATCAAATGTTAGGTCGCATCAGGAAGTCATTCGCTCGTTTTGATTGTAAGTTATTAAGATCTTTGTATTTAACTTTTGTTCGTCCTCTTTTGGAATTTGCGGTGCCTGTATGGTCTCCAATTCTTAAGTCTGACTGTGAGAATGTTGAAAGGATTCAACGCAGAGCTACGAAATTTGTTTCGTCAATTAGAAACAAACCGTATGAAAGCAGATTGAAGGCTTTGAACATTCCAAATCTGGTGGAAAGAAGAAAAAGAGGTGATCTAATTCAATTATACAAGTTCATGCATGGAATAGAATCGGTTGAAAAAAGCAACAATTTTAATGTCACAAAAAACCAAGGAAGAGGTCACTGCCTCAAATATCACAAAGAAATATCGAGGCTCCAACATAGAGATAACTTTTTTTTCAACAGAACCGCTAACATATGGAACTCGCTGCCAAATGAATTAGTTGAAGCCCCCAATGTTAACAGCTTTAAAGCAGGCATTGATTGCTGGATGAGCAGCAATCAATCACATCAGCTGTCTTAGTGTGCCTTATCAGCACACTCGCTGGCTAGCCAGCTACAGTCAAAACTACTACTACTACTACTACTAAATATTTTTTTTAGTAAAATAGAAGGATTTTGCAATAAAATTGCTGTGCATCCATTATTCACTATCGTAGCTCTCAATATTTTGAACAATTTTTTTACAAAAGCTCGGATTGGGAATTAAGTCGAACTTTTTTAGCCGAATCAAAGAAACAATTTTTAATGGATTGAGCCATGGGGTTCGGATAATTGTAGTATTTTGACTACCACAACTACTACTACTAATAAAACTTTTTCCTTGTGTCATCAAATAGTAGTAGTAGTAGTTCTTGCTGCGACACCTAATATGTAGAGTGTCTGAGCCCATCACCACCGATCGGTCGTGTGGAGCTGTAGCAGCCAAAAGAAAGGTTTAAGCCCGGAAACTGATTCAAATTTAGAATGTTTGCAATACCAATAATTTTTGGCTTCTCTATATATTACATTTTCGTCCAATTTGAGCATTTGAATATTTTTTTACCGCTGTTGACTCCTTTACCAAGTTTTAGGTTCTTTTTTTCCCAAGTTGATTCCTCTAATCGATCTTAAACTACTTTCAATGCTTCTAGATAGGAATTGAAACGATGATACTCAATACATACTTTTGCCTTTCCCTTGTTCGTTTTATGTTTGACTTCAATATCATCAACTTCATCAACAGTATCTTGATCTATTAGACCAACTGGTCTTAATATTGTGGTTGTTGATGTTTCTGAATCACTCATGTTTCAAAAAAAATAATTATCTTATTATTTTTTTATTTATTTGTTTTCTGTACCGAGCTAGAGCTCCTTCAGAATAAGTTAAAAAAAAAAAAATAAAAAAAATAAAAATAAAATAAAATAAAATAAAAATAAAATTAAAGTTAAAAAAATGAGATAAAAAAAAGAATCAAAATAAAGTAAATAAGCTAAAAAAATGAAAGTTGAAAAGACATAAATAGGAATAGATTGTTTATTTTTATAAATAAAATATTAAATAAAATATTATAATAAATAAAATAAATAAATTTTAATGAATAATTAATAATAATTATTAATAAAAATGAATAATAATTATTGAAATTAAAAAATTAATCATTTTAAAATTAGACTTTTGTTTTTTATTTTTTCATAGTAACTTTTTTGTTTCTATATTTCAACATAACGTTTTTAACTTGTAATATTTTAATTTTTTTTTATTCTGAAGGAGCACTAGCTCGATACAGATAAACAAATAAATAAATAATAAAATTTTAAAGAAACTGAAAAATGGCTTTTCAAATGGAAAATGAAAATATCTATTGAAAAGTCATGTTAGATGATCTTTGAGAAAAAAACAAAAGTTAAAATCAATCTTAACCTTAAAATTAATGGTAACAATTTAAATAACGGGGAAAAAGTGAAATTTTTAGGCATCACGCTAGACTCAAAACTTACATTTAGTCCAATGGTAGATGAATTAAAAGAACGCTGTAATTCTAAGCTTAATTTAAAAAAATATCTCTCAAATAGAAAATGGGTTCTAAAACCAAAAACATTAGGTAATCTGTACAAATCCTCAATAAGATCAATTTTGGATAATTATTTTCCTTGTTTAACATAATTTTGTCAAAAAAAATTAAAAATTTTAAGTCATTGCCTTGAGTAACTATTTTTTTTTAACATGACTGAGTTACTCTTTAATGAAACGAATTTATTTCTTGACAACAACCCGATCAAAAAAATTATAAAGTTATCTTTAAGGGAGATATTCAGATATTTTTTTTCAGTTTTTCCAAGAGACAAAGCTCCCTAAAGACGTGGTTTGGTTTGTATTATGAAAAAATACAATTTGTGACAGATTCGAATTTATGCTACATTGGTCTTAAACTTTTTTTGACTTTTTGTCATTTTATTTTTTCTTTGAAACTTTTTCTAATTATTAAAATTTTTATTTTACTAATTAAATGAATCTTACTCGACTTCATTTATCGGATATTAAGTAACAATCAAATATGAAATGTTATTTTTCATTTCATTTCCTAGTGGCGTTCATGAAACAAGAATGAATTAATCACTAGTTTGATTAAATGACATTTTAAAGTTAATAATTTTGCTGGATTTGTGTTAGGACATTTGATGCATTTATTTTTTTTTATTTCTAAGATAAATTTTAATTATAAAGAAGACTGCTTATCCGAATGAATTAAAAATGAAAAGAAAAAATTAAGTTTTTTTATCCATATGAATTTTTCGGAGGCTGTCCATATTATTAATGAATATTTTTTAATATGATTTTGTATGTTTCCGCTAGTAACAAGAGGAAATTCGATACAAAATTGTATCAGTATTAGTTTAACGAGTCTCTTACAGAGCCAGTTTCGGTCAATTTTGTTTATAACAATCAATAAATTTTCAAAATTTGTTACTAATATCACTTAAAAATTCTTTAATTTTTATTTTATTTTTATCATTTTAATTAACGTATACAAGTTATACATGTAAACAAGTTGGAATATTATTATTTAAAAAATTTTCTTTAATAGCATGAATAAATAAATTAATAATTATATTATATTAAGTTTCTTTTTAAAATATTGGATTCACGTTTTTATTTTAAATGAAATAGTTAGTGTAACTATGCTTGTTACACCATGTTGCATTCGCAAAACTAATTTCGTATTGAAAATAATTCAATTTTTTATCATTTTGGTCTATTCTTTTTTATTTTTTGTACTGAATTAAAAAAAAACACATCACAAAATATCTGGATCAGTCTATTTACTTAAATAAGATTTTGAAAAATGGGAATTTTGATAAGAATTATTTTGTTCCTAGAGTGCTAAAAACTCATATCACATAGAATCAAAGTTCGATGACTCCATAGTCAAATTGTCATAATCTTCAATGGTGGTTACCTTTTTTTAGAAAACTTTACTGCTTGAATTTAAGTATATATTTTTTTTTTAAATTAAAAGAATATAATTTAATAAAATTAAATTTAGATAATTAATAAAAAAAGATTTGAAGAAAAATGAATTATATTTCTGAAAGCTTACTTAACCCATTTTAAATTAACCGGATTTTTAAAGTGTTTTTTATCGTACATATTAACTTTATTCAGTAAAATTTTATTAGTATTCTTTTTGATATTTTTAAATTCTTAAAATTTGAAATAAATTGAACTTAATTTTGGAAAAAGTAAAAGGGTATACTGTTTTTTAGATTTAAAGAAAATATTTTTTTTTAAATATTTCAAATCAAAAAATTAAAAAATGGTCTGTTTCTCATTATAATAGGAAAAAAATGATAATAAAAAAACATGTATTAAGTCTAGCTAATTTTTTTGGACCTTTTTTGCTAATAATTACATACTTTGCTGAAAGCATTTTGCCGATTGTAAGCCTCAATAGATTTGAATTTTTTTAGTTTGGCATTCAAAGGAATAAAATAATATGATATATACCAAAATCCAATAATTCTAAAAAAATTCCATCAACCGCTAATTTATTTGTCAAAAATTTTGAAATTCTTTTCACAAACCCTTTATGTTTAAAGTTTGTTCTAATTAAGGTAAATTAGATCTATCAATTTATTTATTTTCAAAATCAAATATTCTTTTGAAATTAAGTAGGCCAATTAAATAATATTTTTTAAATTCCCAATATTGAAAAATTAAATTTTTACTTACAAAAAATCTATAATTATTTCAAATGTTTAATTCGTGTTGTTAATTCTAGGATAAATATTATATAAATATAAAATGGATTTGTTATAAAAAAAATTCAAAATTTCATTTAAAATTAGATTTATAAATTAAAAGTCTTAGAATGAGCTTCTGGCTCAGTTTTTTTGTAAGATGAGGTGACTTTTAAATTTTGATGCAAAACTATTAAATTATTCAATCAAAAAACGAAAAAAACATTGTCATTTTAATTCTTTACAAGTCCTTTTTTAAGAATAATAGTTCCATATAGAGCAACATCCCTTGGATTTTAAATTCTTTAAATATTTAATCAAATAGATTATAAATGCATTTTTAATAGATAAATTAAAAAAAATATAAAATAATTGCATTTATAAACTATTAAACAAAGATTTGTGATATACCCAGTCTGAATGATAGCATAAGCTCTTTTAGCTTGTTCATAAAATTGAAATCTCTCTACAAATTTAGGCTTTATAAATTCTATTCCTTGTGACAATCCAATATTTGGTCATATTCTTTCCATACTTTTACATTATATTATTATTATTTATTCAATACTTTTACATTATAATTAGCAGCTTTGTCTTCATCGTCCCGATCCATCAAAAATATCGGCTCTTGAACATATTCATCGAGTGGAAAAAATTTAAGAATAGATTCAAACAAATATGGCAGAGAATCGCATCCGTCCGCCCGTATTTCAATAGTTCCGCAATTAGAAGATTTAGCTACTGAAGAAGCAGGAAAATTAGCATCAGCTAAAACTATTTCATCACCATGTCCCATTGATGAGAGAGCATGTAAAATATTTGGAGTAAGAACTTTAGGAATTCCTTTCAAGGGCATTTTAAATTGTATTCGGTTAGTACTTTTATAATCTTAACTAAATAAAATAAAAAATGAAATCAAATCAAACACAAAATTTGAATCAAATTATTGATCCATTAAAAATTTGAAAAATTCTTAAAAAAAATACTTAAAGAAATAAAAATTCAAAAAAGTATTTTGCAAATATTTTTAATATGGCTTAGAATTTTTCTTTCCCCACAAATACTCCTTTTTCTAAAATTTCTCATTGCATATTAAAAATAAAATTTCTCATTGCATATTAAAACCCTTTACGACCAAATTATCGAATCAAATGTTTAAGAAAAATAAAATCTCACTTACAAACTCATCCAAAAACGAGGCACTTGTTTATAATAGAATCATTTTTTTTATTTGGTTTTTTGATATATATTTTTTTTTTTTTTTTTTGTAAATTTTTATGTGTGTTTTTAGACTCCTTTTTTTTCTTTTTCATACTTAAAAATTGTACATCAACAAAAAAAAAAAAAAAAACAAACCTAAAATTCCATTTTTATTCTATTAATAGAACAATTTCTTAATTTGCAACTTTAATTTTTAAAAAATTTTTTTTTATTTTTCTTCACATAACATTAAAACACGGGGCTGAAAAGAAGGCGAAAGCCGTTCGGAACAGCCCTGGTGGTCTTCCACCTAAATTATTTTTTAAATAAAATAAAAATATTAAAAATACTCTTGTGATAATAGAATACTTGGCTCTGTATTATGTTAGCTATGCTTAAAATAAAATATTCAAATTAACCTGTACAAAATAGCTAGCTCTTTTTTTTTTACTAATTAGCAAGATTAAAATAGCAAAATAAAATAATAAAAAAAGACATGTTTAAAACCGCTTATTAAGTGTCAATTTTTATTTTCACCTCACGACAAATAATCCAATTTATTTCTTCCTAACTTTCATTTATTTAGCTTATTTACTTTACTTTGATTTTTTTAAATCTCATTTTATTAACTTTAATTTGATTTTTTATATTATTTTATTTCTATTATATTTTTTTTTTTTTTTAAATTTATTCTGAAGGAGCTCTAGCTCGGTACAGAAAACAACTAAATAAAAACAAATACTCTTTAATCGACTCATTCCGACGTGAAAATAAGAAAATAGAGAACAAATTGTTATATGCTCGCACTGGTCTGGTTCATCAAAAAATGTTTGAGAGCTTTTTTGAGAATATTATTTATTATTAAAATATTAAATAATTACCTTTTTTTAATTTACAAATTAATTGATAGAATGTGTTAGCTACGAAATAAAATTTACTTTTTAATTGTGTTTCTATTTACAAGAAAAATAGCCACTTATGGCTATTTAATTGCGATTTTATTTACCTGCACAGGTTATTTTAATTTAGCTATTTTGATCGATTTTTTTCTTAAAATAGATAATATGAACATGTTAATTTAAATCAATTTGTTTAGATCTAGTACCGAATACTTTGTTTGTCTAAAAAAACTCTAGTAATATAAAAATACTTTTGCAATCTAAAAATACTCTTGTGATATAAAAATCCTTTTTTTGTCTATAAATTTGTCGCAAAATTAAACTGATTTTTTAAAAAATACTCTTTAATAAAGAAAAAAATTTTTTTTAATAAAAACAAAATTAAGTCTAATAGAATTAGAAATTTTATATTTGAAAATTGTAATTGTTAAATATAATTTCAACGCTCCAGCAAACTCTTTTTCGTCTGTTGTTGGTCTGGTTTTCAATTTCAATGCCTATTTCGTTAGCAGATGAACTCTTATCATCGATTGATGATTCATTAAATGTCTCTTCGAGATCAATCATTTTTTTTAAATCAGGATATATTAAAGAAGTAATTTTATATTCAACAAGTTATTTTGTTTGCAAGTAGTAATTTTGTTTGCGAGTAGAAATTTTGTTTGCAAGAAGTTATTTTGTTTAGTGCATGTAATTTTGTTTCAAAAAAATGTTTTTAGGAAAGTGAGATTTTTTGGTGATATAAAGAATAATATTAGTGCTAAAAAGAATTTAAAGCCAAATTCTGAAGGAGCATTAGCTCGGTACAGATAAACAAATAAAATAAAATAATATAAAGAATTTAAAGCCATATTGCTAAAAAAAGTTTATAGATATTTTATTTTCATTTGTATAGACAATTAAATTTCATGCCTGACAATCCGTATCAAAAAATTTCAATTTGAGTATGAGTTTGAGAGATTTGTAGCCAAATTTCTAATTATGAGTGATCTATTCAAAATTTTTAGTCAATCACTAACACTCGGATTCAAAGCAATAAAGAGTAAAATTTTGACTTATTTATTTTTGAGTAAAAAATTTTCATCTTTAAATTAATATAAAAAAATTGAAAATTTAGTTGGTTGAGTTCAATTTATAAACCAACTATTCTTTCAACTTTTCAATTATTCTTTTAATTTTTTTTCAGATTTTAAATTAAATCAATTAATTTAAAAATATTTTAAAAATAAATTTATCAAAATCTTAATAAAATGATCTTTTATTTGATTTAAATATATTTTACCCTTTAAACATATCTTCTAGAAATATGAAGCCAATTTTATGGAGAAATTATGAACTGATATGTAAAATTTTTCTCACAGACTTTTTCAACTCAAAGCAAGATTAACAAACATACACTCAAATAAATTTTATATGTATTACCACTGCCTTCGAACCATCAAGAATCTAGAAAGTAATTATTTTGACACCTAAAGGAAAAATTAGTTTATCAAAAATTTAACAAAAACAAAAATTTAACGATGCAAATTTTCTAGATTCTGATTATTCACTAAATTTAATTTTCTAATGAATCAAACCTTTAAAAGTGTGGATCTACTTTACCAGCATAATATCTAATTTTAAATTGAGTCTTTTTTAAAAAAAATTCACAGTTCCAAATTGACTTCTTGGAAATTAATTTAAATCTTAAAAAATAAAAAAAAAATTTATAAAATTTTTATTTATTAAAAATTTTTGGTATATGTTGCATGAACGGCTTACTCGAAGGCTGTACTAAAAAAGGAAAAACAAGTAGAGTCAAAATAAAAACCCTATCATTCGTAAATTAGCCTCATGTTTGATAAATATTCATTACAACTCTTATAAAAAGATGGAAAATTGCGATAAATTTAAGAATTTAAGCAATGAAAATTTAAGCGAAGAAGAGGAATTTGTGGATTTCTTAAAAATACAGAAGTTTTAAAAAAATATGACAATTACTATGATATAAAATACTTATAAGCAATAGTATTGAATTTTAAGTTCGAAATCAATGAACAATGGATTTTAATTTTTTAATTTATATTTCTTTAAATATTTATTACATGTTTAGTTATTTTTTATTTTATTTTTTTTATTTATTTATTTATTATAGTTTTTTTTTTAAATTATATATATATCAATTATAAAACTAGGGGAAGTTTGCGCACAGCCCTTTGAAGGCACAAGAGGAATCTAATGAAAAAAAAGAACAATTTCGTGAATCTTATATGCATGATTTTTCGTCTAAAATCATTTGGTCGATGATTTACCAATGAATTTTTTTTAAAACTGTCAAAATTTTACAAAAGAAGTGTTTATAACATTATATTCTTTATTTGATAAGAAATGGCAAGCTTATGAGTGTTTAAGGCCCGAAAAACAAAGTTGCAGATTGGATAAGTTTTTTTAGAAAATACATATCTGAAATCATACAAATCATTTAGCTTTCTGTCTATGATATATCAAATATCCGCTTTTTGTCTGCAAAAAATAATAGAGAAGATGTTATCCGAACAAAGTGGTGTTTTCAGAAAAAAATCATTGTTTTTATTATTTGTGAAAAACGAATTTTAAGTAACATCAGTTTCGAATTTTTTAATAATTTTTCTATTTTTTTGTATTGTTATGGGCAGGGTTTTCCGCACTATTCCGGCGGATTTTCTGAACCAAAAATTTGGCCAGTTACAAGAAAATATTTCTGGGATGATCATACAAACCAATATTTTTTCGTTTAATCGGGGGGGGGGGTATGGGGATATCCCAGAAGAATCTGAGGAAGACCTCGAGAACGAACAATCTAATCAGCAGGATTAGGAGAATCCAGAAGATGCTGACAAAGACTCAAGTTCATCAGCCACAACGTCAGATACCTCCCTAACCTCCGAATCATCCCCTCCCTCTTCAGACATGTAAGTAAGGTTCTTTCCACTTAAAATTCAAAGCGGACAAGAACCTCTTAAGATTGAGGTGGACACATACTTCAGTCCACCCACTTCAGTTGCCCAGTTTAATAAGGAATTCCCTGTTCCAAAGGCCTTGTTTAGAAAACTTAAAGATGGCCTTGGAATATGGACTAAGGGAGGCTGTGCGCGTACCCAAGGGTACCGCCACAAAATAGCAGCCTCCGATAGGGAAAGGGACCAGTTCATTAGCTCCTTGTCAAGAGCGAACATCATTGAGCCTGTCCCGCTCGCGAAGGTCCCCAGATTTTCTGGGACCCTTTTCTTAGTCAGGAGACCGGCTCAAAAGTGCGCCCGTTAGCAAACTTCTCAGCTTTCGAGAAGCATCGAGGCCCCGAAAATTAGCCTAAAATCTCTGTATCAGGTGGCCACGGACACCCAGTGGCCTAGACACCTCTGGTACGTAAAGATTGATTTTAAACAGGCATTCTTCAACATAGATTTACACCCCAGCTCAAAATTTGTAACAACCTTTGGCTGCTACGGGGGCAAATTCTATCAATTCAATAGGATGCCCTTCGGTCTCTCACTGGCACCCTATATTCAGCAAATGCTCTTGAACGCGGTGCTTTCCTTCAGATTGCAATATATTGGGCATACAGTAATTAGATTGTCATTATTTAATTAGTTTTTTGATTCAAAAAAAATATAGTCATTTAAATAATTAAATAAATAATAATTACGTAAAAATAAGTGGATGTGAAAGACTAAAAGATATTAGGCTAATATTTTTTGGTCTTCCACGCCCACGTGAGTATTATTTCGAGGAATTTTTTTAACAATATGATTTACATGAACATTTAATTAAATAAATTTGTCAAGGAGATGGCTTATTCCCTCCTGACGTCTGATCCAAAGGGGAAGACCCTCGCGAGAGTACGGGGGTACCTCAATTATTATGGGGGGTTCGCCGGGAAGGTAGGCCCGGTGATTAACACGTTCCTCCACATGTCGCTGGTGACGCGGAGGGACTACTTTATATATCTCAGCCTCGTCGTTAACATAGACAGGCTGAGATTCAGATTATACCCTCCGAAGAAGGCCGAGCGCTGGTACACCGACGCCAGCGAGTACCAGCTGGGAGCAGTACAAAGCAGTTCGGGACAAGAGCTCTCAATGGCCGCACCAACGCCAGCAATCCTGTTCAATGAAGCAGCGGCATCCAATTTACCAATCGCCCTGAGAATTCGAATTATTTTAACTTAAGATCTTTCTCCATGTCTATCTTTTCCAATAAACCAACATTGTAATCATCTATCATAGCTTTAACTTCTTATCTAGGATGTTCAATTTCTCTTTCTAAACAACCATTGCTTACATCGATATAATACTTTGGATCATTTTTGTAATCTTCGAACTCCATCATTAACTCGTCATAACGATTTTTTTTCAATTCACAAGTTTTCTCAATCAATATTAATTTATTTCTCTCCAATTTCAAACATTCTTTGCGGGTCATGTGATGTGATTTTCATGCTGGACATGCAAACTTACCATTTCTGTGAAAAATGTCTTTGTATTTGGCAGAAAATCCACATGGCAATGAAATGCTTATTTCATCCATTGTGTCTAATTTTGTCAATTTTTTAATAATAAAATATTTTTAAAAATAATTTTTTTTGAAATTTAAATCAAACCCATTTTTTTGTTTTGAGTGTCAAATTATGGTAGAAAAACCACATGGCAAATAAATATTTAAATTATCCATTGCATCGATGTTATTTATTATTTGTAAAGTATTGGCATTTTCTTTCCATTCTAATTCCCTAAATAACTTTTTAATATCAATATTATCATTACTTTCTGTTTACTTAAATTTTAGATTTTTCAAATCGTCATCTAAATTTGTGAGCAATCTGATACCATTTCCAATTGCTTTATTATTTTTTTCATAAATATTTAATCGAGATTAAATAACTAGATTTTCATCACAATCTCAAGTAGCCAAATATAATGTCTTAATTTTTATTATTCTTTCTTCCATATTTTCTAATTTAAGATTCCTTTCCAAATCTATCTTTTTAATCAAACCATCATGGTAACCATCTATCTTTTTATTTAAAATCAATTTAATTTCTTCCCTACGAAGTTCAATTTCTCGTTTTTAAAAAATCAAAGCTTTCATCGATAAAAAATTTTTTGGATCATTTTTGAAATCTTCGAACTCCATCATTAACTCGTCATAACGATTTTTTTTCAATTCACAAGTTTTCTCAATCAATATTAATTTATTTCTCTCCAATTTCAAACATTCTTTGCTGGTTATGACATGTGATTTGCACATGGAAACTTACCATTTCTGTCAAAAAAGTCTTTGAATTTGACAGAAAATCCACATGGCAATGAAATGCTTATTTCATCCATTGTGTCTAATTTTGTCAATTTTTTAATAATAAAATATTTTTAAAATTAATTTTTTTTGAAATTTAAATCAAACCCATTTTTTTATTTCATTATTAATTTCATTTAAATGGAAACACTTCTAAAAAAGATTTTTTGGTACTTTTAATATAATTATAGAACATCTTTCTTCCTTTACTACATTGATGTTGACAATCTTTTAGAAAAGTAAATTTTTTATGCTTTTCAGCATGGAATTTTAAATAAAATGTTTTCTTTTTCTAATAAAATATTGTTTAATCATAATTCACCAATAAATCTTAAAGATCAATTGATAAAAAATGAATCAAGAAATTTAAGTTTTAATTTAAGAGGGTCTTATAAACCTGAATATCAATGATATTGAAATTTCAATATCACTAATCTTACTTAAATCTTACTTTACTTAAATTGAAAAATTAGCTGATATTCAAATTATTTACTTGATAATGATTTTCAATATCAGATAAATAGCGTTTTCCCTCGTTCCATATTGCAGCCTTAGAACCCGAAACAGAAATTTGGCGCAGGCAATAAATACCATCTCGCCAATGTTAAAACATTCTTAACTTACACCAATTAAGCAAATATGGACTTGTCGCTGAAATTGGAGATTGGCCAAGATGGTGCGCAACCTCGGCCAGCTGAAGTTAAGGTCGGATTTGCTGGCCCGATTGGTGCCTTTTTTTCAGCTAGTGCTCAGGTCTAGCTTTTGGCGCTGGTCTACCCGTCCAGCGATTTTATGTTTTATTCTGGCTTGTTGAATGCCAATGTGTATGCGGACAGAGTGAGAGCTATTGAGGTCATGGTTGAACCTGATCAAAATAAAGATTGGAAAAAGTAAAGATTAAAAGTTGTTCACAGGCTTTTATGAGTCACTTGCGCCAGCATTTGGACCAAGACACTGTTGATTTGAATGCTAAATTGCTCTATTTTTTTGTGAAATCAATATCGGAACAATTCTGGTGTCAAATCAACTTGAAAAAGGAAACTGTAATCGTAGGCTGCATATACCGCCTACCACCAGGAAATAACTTCGCTGCTAACTCCCTAGTCGACAACGAAATAAACTTAGCCTAGAGAGCCGCCAAGTCAGCCGTACACCACAAGAAAAACACAGGATTACTTATAACTGGGGATTTCAACTTCCCATACGTAAAGTGGCTCAACGACGGGTCCGTGTCTGTGTTTGGGAACGAGGACAGTCAAGAAAGCAAATTAATTGACCTGCTAAACGACGAATCACTCTATCAGCACGTAAACAAACCTACATTTCGCAAAGCAAACGGAAGTCTGTCTATCACTCTAGACTACATTATCACTGACTCACCTTATCGAATACACTATGTATACGACTCTGCTCCGCTCGGAGCGCGAGAACAAGCACACATTACGCTAACATGGGAGTACCAACTTGCTACTTGCACATCAGAAGTATCTACAAACTGTAGGTACAAGTACAAACAGGGCGAGTATGCCAAATTGAACAGAGCCTTTGAAACTGCAAACTGTGACAAAATTTTCACTGAACAGGACGTTAACTGCTGCTACAATTCATTCATTAGTATATATAACTCTGCATGCGACACTTTTATTCCGAAGATTAAGCACCACAAAGTCATAAGAAAAACAGCTCCGTGGATGAACCAAGAACTAAAACAACTAATAATGAAAAAAAAATCTAGCTGGAACAAAGTTCGAACCTCAGGTGGAAAAAATCGTCAGCCACAACTTGAATATACTAAGGCAAAACTTGAAGTAAAAAAAAAAACTCGCGAGGCTACTAGAAACTACGAATACAAGCTAGCATCAGACAAAAGCAACCCTAAACGACTGTACAGTGTCTTACAGCAAGCAAAAGGTTAAACCTCATATCAATTTAATGAAAGATGAACAAGGATTAGCTCAACAAGACAAAACCACGATTGCGGACATTTTAAACCAACACTTTAACTCTGTATTCGTTCAAGAGGACACAATCGATGGAATGCCAGTTTTCGCCTCGAGAACGCCCAACTCAATCTCCACAATTAAAGTAAGTGCCTCTGACGTTATACTGATTCTTAGCCAACTAAACCCACATAAATCAATCGGTACGGACAGTATCCATCCTCACGTACTCAAAGAATGCGCTAACACGCTCGCCCTTCCCTAAACACGCATTTTTCAGCTATCGTAAGACACTGGAAGTGTCCCAGACAAATGGAGAGAAGCCTTAATAACTCCAATCCTTAAGAAAGGCAACAACACCGACCCATCGAACTACAGGCCTATTTCACTGAAATCAGTTGTGTGCAAAGAACTGGAAAAAACTGTTAAAAGAGAAATCATGTCGTTCTTGTCACAAAATAAGCTTATATTCGAAAATCAACATGGCTTCGTCAATAAAAAAGCATGCGTATCTAATCTTTTAGAAACAATGGACTACGCAACAAAAGCATCAGCCTCGAATTACCCGCTGGACATTCTGTTCCTCGATTTCGGCAAAGCTTTCGACACCGTACCACACGCTCGCCTCATAAACAAGCTTGAACAATATGGTATCAAATCGAAACTCTTATGCTGGATACGCTCATTCTTACAAAGCAGGAAGCAAAAAGTAATTCCAGGCGAACACGAATCAGATTGGTTACCGGTACTAAGCGGTGTCTAACAAGGATCTGTACTCGGCCCTACACTTTTCGTCATCTATATCAACGACATCAGTGATAGAATTACCAATCAAGCGAAAATGTACGCCGATGACACGAAAATTCTAGCCAAAATAGACCCGAGCCACTCTGAAAACAGCACCACCAGTTTACAAAATGACATAAACACAATCAACGACTGGTCAAACAAGTGGCTGATGAGATCAAACATATCGAAATACAAAGTAATGCATATCGGCAAAAACAACCCAAAAGCAACCTACACAATGTCAGATCACAGCTCAAATACAAACATTAAAATAACTGAAACTACAAGCGAAAGAGACCTCGCCATTTTTATCTCTAATGATCTTAAGCCATCACACCAAGTCAGTAAAGCCGCTGCTAACGCAAACTTTATACTCAGCTCACTAAAGAACGCCTTTACGTTAAGAGACGCAAAACTCTTGAAAAAACTTTACATATGTTATATTAGACCGCACTTGGAATTTGCAAGCTCGGCCTGGAGTCCATACACCCAAAAAGACATAAAATTGCTAGAAAAAGTACAACACAGAGCCACGAAAACCATACATGAATTCAAAAGCCTAAACTACGAAAATCGATGCAGCAAACTAGGGCTAACTAAACTAACAATAAGGCGTATCCGCGGAGATATAATTCAGAAATTTAAGCTTGAATCAAATTTAGAGCACATAAACTGGTACGAATAACTGCTATGCTCGGAGCCGCGAGGGGGTCAAAGAGGACTTTTCAGGCGTGAAATAAGTAAGATGTTGTAATCCAAGGCACAATTTTTTAAGTAATAGAATTGCTAAATTTTGGTACGGCCTACCAGACGAAGTCATCAACTCAACTTCAGTCAACTTATTCAAGAACAACCTCGACAAGCATCTCGCCACCGCTAAATGGCGTCATCTACTGTTGACGCGCTCCGCATGATCAATTTCATGCAGCGGTTTTTTTACCACTACTACTCCTAAATAAGCTCATCATATTCGCGATTTGTTGATTAATCAGATTTTAAAACATTTATTACAGTGAATAATACTTTATGCGCAATAATCTTGATCTCCGTGTCTGGATGTTCTGTGCTAGGCTGTAAAAAAGAACATTTTCCTTAAAAAGAGCGAAAAAATTTAAAACAAAAAAAGAATAAGTCTTAAATAAAAAAATAATTTTTTAAATTTCAATTAAATTTAAACGTACTACGCCAGCACGTCTTCTTTATCATTCCATATCCACATTAAATCTGCAACGAAAATCTTCACGCTATTCCGAAGCTACGCCATTATCTTTTATATTTATAGTTACAATAATTTATTAAAACTTTTACCATGCCGTGTGTAAATCCTGTTATTTTACCTACAATCGTACTTGAACACATTGTACAATCTATAAAACCTTAATCATTTTTAGAAATAAACGTCTACTTTCAATAGTATGAATCATATTTCGGTTAAAAACATGTTCACGGATTATTTTAAAAATTGTTTCACTTTTTTTATTGGAAAATTTTGAGGCTGAACTTGAAATATGAGCTATTATCACGATATATAAGTGTTTTCTTAAACTTCTAATACGACGACCTTTGAATTTAAGTTTCGTTACGCCAATTTAAACAATGTTTCATAGACTACCAGGTTTTTTTTTAATTTAAATTGTCCTATATTATATTCTACATCAAAAGTTTTTCTTTTTTTATCATAGAGGTTTTTGATAATTCAGTGCGTGCAAAATCATGAATTGTACGATGTTTACATGCCGTTTCATTTTAAATTAAAATTTTTTATGTTCTTACCAGAAGTCACAAGTCTCAAGTCAAGTCTAAGTCACGACTTTTTTTTTTTTTTCAAAAAATAAGTCCAAGTCAGAACTTTTTTTTGGACTTTGAAAAAAAAAAAGTCTCGACTTGGAATTTTTTTTAATGACTTGGACTTTTTTTTGGGACTTTTAAACAACTCTGGTTCTTACTAAAAGAGTAAACCTTTCCTTTATGCATGGATTTACTTGCAAATAGCTGCAACAATCTGTTTTAGTAGGAATGACACAAAAAATATACACAGTAGTGTAAGTTGAATAATGAAAACCGCTACCACATTAGCCTTCCCATTTTTTTCTCGCAATAAAAAGTTTCATTAAATAGAATACAAAAAATCTTCATTTATCATTTTGATTACATTTTTAAATTTATTCGATAGGCGTGTCCACAAAATTTAATATATTAAAAAATTTTAATGGCAAAAACATATAGAACACAATTTTTTTTAAAAAATATGATAATTTTTCTCGTCATTATTACTTAAATATATTACATGTTTTTTTTATTTTTCTGGAACTGCCGCATTTTTGTTTTTTATATGAAATTTTAAAAGGGTAAATGTTTTTTTGTCAAATTTTTCAAAGAAATGTCAAATTAAAAAAAATTATTTTGTTAAATTTTATTCGATCATTTGTCAAATTTTAATATGTCAAATTAAAAATAAGAACGTCAAATATTATGTTTTTTTGTCAAATTTATTAAAGAAATGTCAAACTATAAAATAGTAAATTTATTTTTTTACTGTAAAAATTATGTCCATAAATTTAATATATTAAATTTGTGATTTTTTGTCAATATATTAAGATTTTTGTTAATATTGTCAGATCATGTAAAAAAAATTCTAAATTTAAAATAATAATAAAAAATTTACATGGAAAAGAAATTTAAATTCGAAGACGAAACAGTAAAGAAACTCATATGTCTAAAGCACAGCGAAGAATTTACACGCAAATTTAAAAAGGCAGAAGGTCATCCTCAGCGAATTCGGCGCGTGTGGGATGAATTAGCAAAAGAAAATTCTCAATCACTTACATCAGCAGAAGCAAAAATAAGTACATTAATTTATTGTCAGCTTTTAAGCGACATTTGGACGAATCGAAAATTTCTGGTAGCGGTGTTATTCGTGGGAAATATTTGGTGGTTTTTCAGACAACTACATCATCAAGGGCGAAAGAATGCAGTATGGTGGATGTTTTAGAAGTGGCTAGTGGTGCTATTCCCCAGGTTGAAAAATTTACAGTCGATTCTTCAGTAATACAAGAAGTAAAAAGGGCAGCTAAAAAAACAATTTTAAAAATAATTATATGGAAAAGGTGATTCAATTTATGGATATGAAAATGAACAATCCCCTTAAAAGGCAAAAAAGAAAATCAACAACTAAAAAACATAAAAAAGAAATATATAATATTTAACGATTTCGTCTGAAAATTATAGAATTGATAAGATATTGAAGAAAAAAGAAGAATAATAAATTGTGTTTTTTTGGTAATTGTACATTAATTTACTTTCAAAATTTTGACTTTTACAGTGGTGATTTGAAAACAGTATTTTACGAAAAATTGCGTAAAATATCGTGAATTAACCAAATTTTACCACATTTTACGTAAATTTACGTAAAATCCGAAAAGTGAAAAAGAGGTATTTTACGAAAAATTACGTACATTTTCAGGATTCTGAGATAATTTTGGTAAAATTTGGTAAAATTCAAAAGAGCCAATTCAAAATTCAAAATTTTTGAAAAAATGTCTTTTTTCCAAAAATCAAAAATTTAAGAAAGTTTTTTTTATAAATATTTTTTAAATAACTATTTTTTTTAACCAATTTATGAAAAAAAAAACTTTCTTAAATTTTCGATTTTTGGAAAAAAAGACATTTTCTCATAAATTTTGAATTTTGAATTGGCCCTTTTTAATTTTACCAAATTTTACCAAAATTATCTCAAAATCCTGAAAATGTACATAATTTTTCGTAAAATACCTCTTTTTCACTTTTCGGATTTTACGTAAATTTACGTAAAATGTGGTAAAATTTGGTTAATTCACGATATTTTACGCAATTTTTCATAAAATACTGTTTTCAAATCACCACTGTAAATAAAAAATATATTTATGAAAAAAACAAGATGTTAGTTTTTATTTCAAATAATAAAAATTACTTTAAGCGCAATAATACTGATCATTTGAAATAAAAAATATTAAAGTTTGGATAGGAAGCTTAATACTTTAAAAATCAGTAAGAAAATATAAACAGTGATATAATGAAAAATGAATTGTTAACATTTACCATGTGTATCAATTAAGTGATGTTAAATGAATGGTTACTCCCCATTTCTTGGCCAGGGTCAGGTGCAGTTAGTATGTTAGTATTTTTGGACAATCCTAGTATTTATTAGATTTTTATTTATATTTTTTTAACCGTTTATCACATTAAAGCGACCAATAGCTCATTTTAATCACCATTAAATAAGGATTCAGAAAATATATAAAACATGTATATTTGAAAAAAAAAATTTGGAGGATTATTTTGGTCATTAGTAGTGGTCAAGAACGCTGACCAATCAGGTAGATGTCTCATTTTTTGAAAAAAAAGACTTTCATTTTCGAAAAACGGATAAAATTTTGAACAAGTGTGTAAAATGTAAGAAAATTTGAAAAAATAAAACTCTAATTTTTTTTTAATTCAAAAATCGGGCGGGCCTTTTTTGAACACCCATTTTATTACAAAATGTACTTCATCCAGAGTTGTTCCTCTAGTCGCTATTTTTCAAGTCTTTCGACCAAAAAATCAAGTCAAGTCTTAACTTGATTATATTTTACTTTTTTCAGATTTTTTTGGTGAATCTTAACAGAGTTGTTTAAAAGTCCCAAAAAAAAGCCCAAGTCATTAAAAAAAAAGTCAAGACATTTTTTTTTTCTTTTTTTTGATAAAATTTTTTTGCTTTTAATTTTTTATTTTTTAATAAATTTTTGTATTTTTTTTTTATTTTTTGAATTAAAAATTTTATTTTTTTTATTTTTTTGAATAAAATATTTTGATTTTTAATTTTTTGAATTTATTTTTTTTTATTAAAAAATTGTTTTTTTTTTAAATTAATAAACATATTAAATAAACTTAAATTTTTATTTTTTATTATCTTATCACCAGAATGTATAATTTAGACCGTTTATTTTGGCGGTCCAAAAAAAAGACTGCCAAGCTGACCGGCAAAATGACTGAAAAAAACCGTCCGTGAAATGGACCTGACTAAGACTTTCTTTTTTAAAAAAAAATTTAAAGTCCTGACTTGGACTTTAAAAAAAAAAAAAAGTCGTGACTTGATTTTTTTCTCAAAAAAAAATTTCAAGTCAAGTCGTGACTTCGACTTGACTTGAGACTTGAGACTTGATGAACAACTCTGAATTAATCAAAATCACTTTTTAACAAAACGACTTTTTAACAATGTCATAAATTTTTGTTTGATATTTTGGATTTTGCATATTTTTAGTCTCTTGATTTGTTACAATCAAAAGTGGCTTACCAAACAAATACCGGCAGTAAATCCACTGTTAATAAGTGGTTTTCAAAATTTTCAAAGCTTGCTGGTAGGATTATAAGAGACGAAAATGTTCAAGAAAAAATTGGTGGGCCTGGATATACGTACAGGTGGATGAAAGCAAATTTAGTAAACGGAAATTCAGCATCGGAAGGATCGTAAGAAGTCCTTGGATTGAAGGTTTGATAGATGTAGAAACCAGAGATGGTGTTTTTGTCGAAACTTTTTTAAGAAATCAGCAAAGCTTATCAATCATAATTTTAAATCATGTTCAATAAATCAATTTCATATCCTGTAAATTCTAGCATTGTGACAGCTCCCTAAATTATATGTAAAACCTCTTATTCTTTTTTTTATATCCGAATAAAATTATAGAGTTGACAGAATTAATTCCGTTTAATAATAATAATAATAAAAAATAAGCTACGGCAAGCATGCTTGCGGAGACGTCTTACTAGGAAGACATCTATGGTAGCTAGATGCATTGAAATATAGTTACATAAACAAAGTTATTAATAGTTTTCTATTTAAAAATAGACAGATATATAAAAAGAAAGGGAAAAAAAACACAACGAATATAGTAGGAAAAAGGAGCATCTTTAGGTTTTAAATTCTAAAATGGGTTCCATTGATGGCGAGTACAGCACCCCTTTCACTCCAATCGTCCATTATCATATTTTATAGAACAGTAAATTAAGGGAATAATTTAAATGGGCCCATTCTATTACTGAAACGGGCTCATAATTATTTTGGACTCAATAGTCAATTAATTATGGGATATAAGATAGGGAAGCAGAGCTTTATATTTGCGAGTAACGAGCCGTTATTTATTCCAATTATTTTAAGTAAATGTTAAGTTTTATCTGAATATCTTTAATTATTGTCTGTCAAAAATTTTTATTAAGAAAATACATGAGAATTTTTTTTCTATGTGTATAGTCTATTGACGTTATACGTCAAGAATTTTTTTAAACATAGTCCAGTATTGGATTTTTATTCGCATACACATCTGCTTAACTACGCTCGTTCCTCGCAAATAATTACTACTTTGGACTCATTTTTTAATTATTTTTGGCATCTAAAATTACTAAATAAGAATTACGAAATTTCTTAAACGATAATAATTTTTATTTTAATATTTAATTATATTTATTAATATTTATACAAATTGTGTCCCCTTCTAAAATCCTCTCCCCCATTAACGCATAATTTTTTATTATTAGTTTTGATTTAAAAAAGGTCCTATTACACCCTTTTTTCCTATACAATAATTCAAAAATTAAAACTAAATTTTATTTTGAAGTTATTTTAAGTTTTTTTAAATATATATTAAATCATTTAAATTAAGCAATAATTTTAATAAATTTGACTCAATTTTTGGAATCCTCATAAAATTTGGGTCAGAAAAAATATTTTTTTTTTTTGACATTACAGATGTCAATCAGCAAATTGAATTCGTTTCAACCAATCACAAGTTTAGACACATATGTGGAATTGGCCAAAGCCTTTGAACGTTCAGAACAACCGAATGCAGTTCGTAAAAGTCGAAGTGAGTCGACATCATCAAGTGATTCCGTAAAAAGTGTAAGGAGTCTACCAGCTGAAGTAAATGTCGCATCAAACAATCAACCGTCATATACTCAAAATGGGCCCTCAAGAAACCAATTTAATGACCGAAATCGACAACAAAAATACGATAATCGTAGATATTCGGGAGCATTCAATGGCAAAGGAACAAATTATTTTAAACCAAGAGAGTTCCCTGGTCAAACCCAACCTAATACAAGCGCTCAATTTTCAAAAAATAACAGAGTGGAGGAAAACAATCCAAAAGAATCGGTCAATATAAATTACGCTGGTCGAAATACACGCCATAAACAAAGATTAACAGGAGTGGCGGTAATGAACGATATACCGATAAACTACCTGTTTGATACTGGCGCTGACGAAACAATTCTGAGTGAAAAAGGCTATCTTAAACTAGCTGCTAAATCAAGCAAAATTAAATTGGAGCAGTATAATGGAATTAATCCAAACACCGCCTCTGGACAACTTTCAATCCTTGGTACGGTGAGAATCGAAAAATGTATTATCGACCCGGATAATCCGTTAATAAATCAGAATGTTAAAGTAGCAGCTTTAAATACCCAAAATGAATGCCTCCTTGGCATGGACATTGTAGAAAAAGTGCCCTCGCTTAAGTCACGACTGAAAGCAGTAAAAAGAAAAATACGAAAATTCGCCAAGAAATTAAGCGAGGAAAATTATTCTAAAAGAGAATTGGCTATTATGGTAATTGACTCGATTCCAATTTTCGAAACGGATGAGCAGCTCGAATTAGCAATAAAAAAAAAATTAATGGAAGTAGCAGCTAGCAGCTTAACGGAACTGACTCCAACGGATGAAGTCATGCACGAAATCAAACTTATAAATCCAAATATGAACCCAATCAAACAGAGGGCGAGACCTGTACCAATAAGCGTTCGTGAACAATTTAAGAAATTAATAGAAGAGCAACTAGCAGCTGGATTAATTGAACCAAGCTCTTCGCCTTGGTGTTTTCCGGTAAACATAGTAAAAAAGCCAGATGGTGGAATACGAGTAACTCAAGACTATCGTCTGCTTAACAATGTTACTATAAAAGATGCATATCCCGTCCCACTAATCGAAGACTTAATAAACGAACTGATTGGAAGTGATTATTTTTCAAAGTTCGACTGCCTCAGTGGCTATTACCAAATCCTTATGAACCCGAATTCAAGATTGTACACAGCTTTTGCATGCGAATTTGGATTGTTCCAATACATAGTTCTGTCTATGGGTCTAACAAATGCTCCGGCAACATACCAAAGGTTCATGAACAACGTGTTTAAAATCCAAATTGGTAAGAAAATAATCGTAGTCTTTTTTGATGATCTTTTAATTCACTCGAAAGACCGTCAGTCACATTACCTTAATTTTTTAGAAGTCCTAGAGCAGCTAAAAATACACAAGATCAAGATAAAGTTATCAAAGTGTATTCCCTTGGGTCGGAAAGTAAAATTTTTAGGACATATCGTTTCGCTGAATTCGATTGAACCAGATTCGGAACGCGTAGCAGCTATCCAAAACTTTGCCAGGCCGACAAATTTACAACAGCTTCAGAGCTTCATGGGTCTTTGTAATTCGTATCGTAGATACATAAATTTTTTTGCTAAAGTAGCTCAACCACTCAACTCACTCTTAACAACTAAACATCTGGACAGTGGGTACAAAAATAAAAATGGTACGATTAAAACAAAAAAGGTCTTAATCGAGTGGAATATAGCGGCTGAAACAGCTTTTCAAATGTTCAAAAAGGTCCTTTGTTCTTCAAGTATTTTAATTTTGCCTGACTATAAAAAAATGTTCTTCTTAACAACGGATGCTTGCGATTATGCCTACGGGGCGGTCTTGTCTCAAGAAATAAATACGGAGCTTAAACCAGTGGCTTATTTCAGCAAACAAATGACTCCAACCGAAAAAAAATACTCAACTAGCGAAAAGGAGTTACTGTCAATTGTGAAAGGTGTTGAGAATTTCCATACAGACTTGTATGGCCGACACTTCAAAATCTACTCAGATCATTTACCACTTAAGTGGTTATTAACAAAGAAGGATCAAATAGCATCAAGATTAGCTAGATGGATGATCCGGTTGAGTGTGTACGACTTCGAAATAATTTATAAACCTGGTAAGCAGAATGGGACGGCGGACGCGCTATCAAGGATGCCAGAGGATATTGGGCATGACGAACCGAAGGAAAAGGAAGAAGAATATTTAATTTGTGCAATTGAAACCAGAGCAGCTGAAGATAATTTAAGTCTGGAAACTTTGGAAAGTGTCAATCAAGGGAGCTACTGTGAATCGGATAATCAAGAGAAAAGTCAGCCAAACTTTGAATCTGTAAAACAAGAAGATGATGAAGACATTAAGTGGTTAATAGACGTCTTGAAAGTTCATGGTACGGTAAAACCTGATATAAATGAATTTATGAATGTAAACCGTAGGTTATTTTTTAATCAGTATGACAAATTAAAGCTGCTAAACGACAAAGTTTATATAAAAAACACCCAAAAAAATCACGAATTCGCGTATAGATTTTGTCTACCTGAAAAAGCTGTTAATTTGGTGTTACAAAAATGTCACGATTCGGTATTTAGTGGCCACTTGGGACTTAAAAAAACATTAAAACGAATATTAAGCCGATTTTTTCGCCCGAATTTAAAAAAAGTAATTATCGAGTATATAAAGAAATGCGACATATGCCAGCGCATTAAAAATACGCAACCAAAGCGTCTTGGGCAATTGAATTATTTGAAACCTGAAAGACCAAATCAACTGATCACAATGGATATAGCAGGCCCGTTTATAGAATCGCTTAATGGCAATTTGTATTTTTTGGTATTGATTTGCGCATTCACAAAGTACGCACGAGCTTATGGGTTAAACAAAATTGTTGCAAGTGTAATAGCGGAAATAATCATTAACGAATGGATATGTATTTTTGGTGTATTTGAGTCAATTTTATCAGACCGGGGAACGAATTTTCAATCTAAACTACTGGAATTAATTTATGAGCAACTAGACATAAAGCAGCTAAGAACAACTGCTTACCACCCAGAATGTGACGGCCAATCTGAGCGATTTATACAGACCCTAAAATCAATGATCAAGTCATATGTTAGTGAAAATCAAAGGGACTGGGACATTCATTTAAATAAACTAACATTCGCTTATAATAGTTCTGTCCATACGTCAACCGGCTTCACACCATACCAAATGATGTTTTGTCAACCTCCACGCATACCGCTTGACCTAATTTTCCCGATGGTAAACACAGATACACATGAAAAAGGCTTAATAAGTGACGCAGCAGCACAATCAAATTTAATCATATTAAATAATGACGATGAGAACAATTGGAGGAAAAAGGTTAAACCGGAAATACAAGATTATTGTAACTCACAAATGCGTGCTTTCAAGCTAATGCACAATATGGCGGCTAAAAATAGAGACATCACTATGGATCGAGCTAAAATCAGACATGACCGACAAATAAAAAAATTTGATTATAATATCGGTGATTTGGTATTGACAGATCATGTTAAACTCAAACAGGGTATGTGTTCTGGTCTTGCTCATAAGTATTTTGGACCATTTGTAGTAGTTGGAAAACACCCAAATAAAGTTAATTACATAATCCGAAAAGTCAAGTCAAATAAATCGAAACGATTTTTGATCCACAAAAATAGACTCAAACTTTACTTTGGCCACTACGAAGGGTATTTGAATAACAATTTCGCAGGGGACGATTCAACACTTACGAGAAACACATCCTTAAACTTGAATAGACAAAAGAAAACTCAAAAAGTAACCCCAACAATAGTAGTCGGAAGTAGTCAGCGTGAATCAAATGATGGAGTTTTAAATGAACCTGAGGGATTTTTACAATCTCAACTACTTGAATCAGCTTTGCAAAGTAGTGGTTCAACTGATAATGCTATAACTGTATTAAACCAGGAACCAAGCAATGATCATGTTAATACACATTTAGCTAATAGAGGCTCACAGCCGACAGAAGCTGCTAGCGAAGATATCCAGCTCCCGAATTATAGTGTTGAAGTGGAGAAGCTAAATGATGATAAATCTGATCGTTCATTCAGGCCATATTATAGGAAAACCACAAATCGTCGGTACAAATCTAAATTACGAATAAATGAGACTGATATGTTGGGAAAACGTAAAAGTAGTCGACCCAAAAAAGCCCCTGAAAGATACCAGGGAAAATTTTAAGAATTAAATTTTTTTTATCACATAATTAACAAAATCGATTCCATTATAATTTATAATTGTCATATTTGATACAAATCTTTTTTACAAATTAAATACATTAATAATTTTTGTACTTGCCACGTTCCCATAAGTTTTTTTTTTTACGATTACAATGGTTTAATGGAGAGTTATTGGAATTAGAATGAAATTAAATAACCAGTAGTACTAACGAATTGTTAAAATTTAAAAAAGTAGCTGTTTTCAAGTAATTTTAATTTGGTCAAATTCCAAAGAGTAAATTAGAACTCGCCCTTCTTTAACTCGCTAAAATTATAACTATTATTTAAATCATGGGGATTAGCTATGGTATTTTTAGGAATCATCAAAGTGTTATCGATGACCTAAATGATGTCGAATGGCCGAAAGGAACATCAAGCCCGTAACAAAGAACGTTTCACAACCAGAAATGCTGAGACCCAGACGGATTTAAGTATAGCAGTTGAGACGGAATTAAATCTCGTTAAAATCGGTGAACATCCTATTGAAGCTATCGGTAATCTGACAAGCAATTTAATATATCTAGAAACCGAAATTAACTTAGACAAATATGGAGTTTTCAAACAAGGTGTAATAGCAGCACCAAACTTGTTCGATAAGTTAATGGATGAAGACATAAAAATAGATGGACCTGTAATAGCAGCTTCATCTACGTAAAAAAATTTTTCCATTATTAAAGAATTTAAAACGTCTACTAAATACAGAGGAGGTGAAATTACTGCCATTGATGCTACAAATGTAATGAACACATTAATAGACAATCAATCTGAAATATCTTGGACTCGTAATGAATGGGACGAGCTTATAGGATTTAAACCAAAAAAATCAATCGATGGAAGTGAAATGGGTAGTTTGATTATGCTGGGAAAAAGTGATTGGGTTAACATTAAAATGGTTGATCATTTTTCGGATAGCAGCTCAATTGTTTTGGTCAACAAGGATGAAATTTAATAACTTTGGAAACGGACATTTAAACTTGAAATTAACTTAATTTTCAATTTTTGCCTATTTCTATTTCTTTAAAATTTTTAACATAAAAATTAAACATAAGGTAGTATCGTCGTAGTAGTTGTAGAGAAAATCATGAGAGAATTTTTTTGTTAGGGGAGCCCTGTTGTGCTCCAACACTGTTGTTAATGTAATTCTCTCTCTCTCTCTCCCTCTTTTCTCTCGCTTTCTCTTTCTCTAACATTCGTTTTCTCTTTCTCTCTCTCTAATATAAAAGTAATTGTAAAATATATAAAATACATATATAAATAAACTACTTTACAACCACCACACTTAGTCTTTAAATCCCTTTTCTCGAACTCCACGTTGTGACAGCACAACAATAATTTAAAATGTTTGATTTTTGGGTTTTTTTAAATTTTTGTTGTTGAATTTTAAATTTTTCAAATTTTAAATTTTTTAATTTTTAATTTTTTAATTTTTCAAATTTTAAATTTTTTAATTCTTTAAAATTTTTTGAAATTTTTAAAATTTTTGAAATATTAAAACCAATTTAAAACCATTGCGGCTCTTGTAATCATTGAATGTTATTTATTTTATTTATTTGAGGACACTTTAATTAATTTGTGTATATTTTATCAGTAATTAATAAGTTCATTTAAGTAATAATTGATACCGAAAATGAGTTTAGGACATGAATATTAATCATTATTATAGAATAAGTAAATAGTTATTCATTTTAATTAAATTATGAAACCAACTTAGTAATTATTGTTAATGTGTAATGAGCCCATTTCAGTAGCTGGATGAGCCCGAATAAATACGACCCGAAAATTAATGACTTTAAAAATAAATAAATAATAATGACTTTGAAAAGCCAAAAACTTCACCTAACATTCGTACAGTAGTTTCAATGGATAAATTATAAATGTAAATGTTTGTTTTATTTCTATTATTTGGGGTGTTGATTTGTTTTCTTTTACTACTAAAATATCTTTTTTAAAACATTATCTCCCCATTTTAAAAAATGCGTAGAATTATATTTCGCTAAAAATTTTATTTTTTTTTAACCATTCCGATGAGTAAAAATATTCTTTTTTACCGTCAGAGTCGTCAATAATTATAAAATCAAAGAAATTATTCAATTTAAATTTTGAATTATAAAATTTAAATTGTTATATTGAAAAAATTAACTAAATTTTACATGATGTAGCAAATTTTTGGACACGCCTGATTTTTAAAAATAAATGAAAAAATAAACAAATAATAATAATAATAATAATAATAATAATAATAATAATAATAATAATAATAATAATAATAATAATAATAATAATAATAATAATAATAATAATAATAATAATAATAATAATAATAATAATAATAATAATAATAATAAGATTTGTTTGTGTCAAACATTTTATCAGAGCTGGTCCTCAAGTCTCAAGTCTCAAGTCAAGTACATGTCACGACTTGACTTGAATTTCTTTTCAGAGAAAAGTAAAAAAGTAACTTAAGTTGATGTTTACTGGGAAAGATAAATCACCCAAAAAAACTATGAAAAGAACCAAATTTCATCCGATTTTTGAGTTTGGATTTGATAACATCGAAATTAAGAGTATAAAATATTAATCAAAAATTTATCTTTTCTAATCTTGAATTTTTTCCTTATTTAAGAGAATAAAAATGAGAAAATGAACATTTAAAAAAGTTATAAGTTATAAAAAAAATCAAGTCAAGTTAAGACTTGACTTTTTACTCATAAAAAAAAATCAAGTCAAATTAAGACTTTACTAGTCAAGGTTAGACTTGACTTGAAAAATCTAATAAAAGTCAAGTCAAGTTTTGTTGTTAAAAGTGCTTTTTGGCGCCAATCGGAATGAAATAAGAGCTTTTAGAAAATAGAAGCTATAAATAAAAGAAAACTTGAACATAGTAGAACTATTTTAAACAATTTGTCAACTGAGGTTATATGATACAAAATTGGTAAAAAGATAGATCGCAAAATAAGTAATGAAGTGTTTTAGCATTTTTTTAAGACAACTAGTGTGATTAGACGTAATAAAAAATATTTATTATTATTTTATTTGCGTCAGTTCTGTCTTGAAATCCAATAATATTTCGTTTTTTTTGATAAAACTTTTTTTAATGGGAAAAAAACTATATTTTTGCAGAACATTTATTTTTAGCAGATTGTCGTGTTTTTCCTGTTTTTTGCGTCAAAAAAATAAGAGGGTTATATTGAATTAAATGATCATTTTTCAATATTAAAGTCTAATTTTTAGCTGCCTAATTTATGTATTAAATTTAAAAATTAAACACTTGCATTTTTTTTTCTCGTTCATTTGACACAATTTTTACCAGGAAATTAAAAAAAAATAGTTATTGAAATATATAAAAGCTATGATAGTGTAAAAAAATTTGTTAAAGCACCAACTTCTCTTGCCTCTGTAAATATCGATGAAATAAAAAATCAAAGAAATATTTTTACAATAGAATCAACGCCGAATTTTACTCCTATTTACTGTCTTTCTACCAGTAATTCTAAATAAATTTGTTTCTAATGATGCCAATTTTTCAGTATACATGTGGATTTCTATTAGCAAATCAAGATGCTCGAAAAACCAACAATGCCATATAAACTTGCACAATGTTTTAATCGTATTTTTTAGCATAAAAAGGCTAATTAACTTTATTTATTCCTAAATTACGAGACGAAGAAGAACAAACCACGAGAAAATTTTAAAAACACAAAATGGAAATTATTAGAGCCAAAATAATAGATGCTAAATATATATAGATTTTTTTTTAGAACAACTAACTAGAGATCCTGGTTGTTATGAGCTATTCTCTTACATGAGAGAGAATGAAACATTCAGCAAGAAAAATACATCATTTTGTGCTCAATTGAATGTTCTAGAAAATCGATTGTATATCAACTGCCTTGACTATCAGCCAAAAATGGTTAAAACTTTGATAGAATTTAGCTTTAAAAGCTTAAATACTGGATTAGTCGATTCAATTAGATTTGTCATAAACAAAATTAACAATAGAGTCAACGAAGAGTTTAATATCTTTTTTTGGTACAGCTTACTTAATGGTCTTCTAAGAGTAGACTTTGCTCAAGTTTAACTTTTTTATTTATTTTTTATTACAATTTTTGATATGAATATTTTTTCAACTCTTTTTAATCTTGTCAATGTGACTTTAAATTAATAAAAATAATAATAATAATAATATATGAGATTGATTCTTATAATGATCCAAATTGATGAAAAATATGGATTATAGTATGTTTTTCCTATTTTTAATTTGCTATTGTGTCGAAACTTGCAATTTAACATGTAATATAGTCGATTACTTTTTCATTGCAGCGTTGACAATGTCGAGATTGTATAATATAATGTTTTTCTGCTGAATTTTATTATACATTACTAAATTCTTTTATTTTTTATAGAATGTCATCAAAGTTATCCCTATTTTCTTTACAGTAATGCTTTGACACGCGGATTTTACGTAATTTTACGTTATTTAACGTATTTTTACGTTAATTATCGTAATTCTACAGAAATAAAAAATTGCCAAAATATGGCCGAATTTCAGCTGTTTTTCGCAAATTTTCAAAGAAAATTAGATTTTTGAAATTTTTGACCAATTTCTTAACCAAAAGTAAAATTACGAAATTTTACGTAAATTAGTATAAAATATCATTTTTTTACATGTAAATCTTGTAATTTATGGTAATAAATATTAAAACAAAAGTAAAAATTCGTAAATTTTCAAATTTATTCAAAAATGATTTTTTTTGTTTCTAACAGTTTGACCAACCTCCGTTTTTATCAATTACGATGTTTATTACCTTATTAAACGTATAAATCCATGTTTTAAATCAAAATTAAAAAAAAAATACTTTATTTAAATGATTATTTAAATAATCAATCAGACATCTTGCTGGAGTAATAGATTTTTGAAACTCAAAAATTGCACCTACGGCGTCCTCATCATTTTGTATATTTTTTTTTTCTTACAAACTCCTTCATTTCGTACCACAGCATCTCTATCGGATTTAAATCAGGTGATTTGGGTGGAGATTTTACCTTTTTCAATTTTTTATTTTAAAAAATTATTCAAAATTTGATAATAATTAATTTTTAACATACCCAGTTAATGCTATTTTTTTCTAAAAATTCAGTACAAAGTTTGGATTTGTGTTTTGGATCATTGTCTTGATGTAGCTTATATTTGCTGCCATCTGCTTGCGAACCAAACTTTAATAAATATTCAGCTAATATGTCTCTGTAGAGATTAGAATGCATATTTGATTTAAAAAGCTTAAATAATTATTTTTAACGTAGAATAATTAAAAAATTAGAAGGCATTAAAAGCATCTAAAGAGATATACACCAAGTAATATGGATTTTAGCAAAGCATGGCTCAACGCTGTTAACAGTCTTAAAAACGACCGAGCAAAAAAATTAAATATTATTTCCTATTTATTTTAAATTTAAGTTTTGAATAAATTTGAAAATTTACGAATTTTTACTTTTGTTTTACTATTTATTATCATAAATTACAAGATTTTACATGTAAAAAAATGACATTTTATACTAATTTACGTAAAATTTCGTAATTTTACTTTTGGTTAAGAAATTGGTCAAAAATTTCAAAAATCTAATTTTCTTTGAAAATTTGCGAAAAACAGCTGAAATTCGGCCATATTTTGGCAATTTTTTATTTCTGTAAAATTACGATAATTAACGTAAAAATACGTTAAATAACGTAAAATTACGTAAAATTCACGTGTCAAAGCATTAATGTATATAATTCCTTTTTAAAATTTCTTTGAAACGGACATTATTTTATATTGTTTTTGCTATACTGAAATATAAAGACTAAATGTTTATTTATGTTAAGAGTTCTTTAAACTAAATTTACTGACTCTTTAATTTTTTTTATAATTTTTAGCGCGGTTTTTTTATGGTTTCAACTTTTTTCCACGTGTGAATTTATCGGTTTGTATACTTTGAACTCACGACTGCGCTATTACAGTTTTAATTTAATGTTAAATTTTTAAACTTTGAAACTATTAATTATGTAAACAAAAGTATCGTTTTGCATTAAAAATTTTTTAAATTAAGGATATTAAAAGGCTCAAAAATTAAATTATTTCATTTTTAATGTTTTATATATGTTTGTAATACAAAAATGAGATTTTAATCCAAAAAAACAGCGTTTTATTTTAAATGACGGGTGTGGTAAATATTTTTAATTCTACTCGTTTGATTAGAAAATTTAAACAATCTTTTGAAAATCAGCGTGAAATTTGGATTTCTAGTTGTTCTAAAAACTTTTTAATATTAGTATTTTTTCCTGTGCATCAATGGGTTCCACAACCTTAATTTTGGTTTTTAAATTCTGTATATATTTATTATTTTTATCTTTCTTAATTTCTATAAATCCACACGGATTAATTCTTTGATATTTAAAAATGAAATTATCTAAAATGCAATAAATAGCATTTTGACATTGTTTATCGGGTTCCAACATGGTTTCATTTGTTATTTTTACAAAATGAGCATTTTTCAATTATAACACATTTATTGTTGAATATTTAATACGTTTGCATTGTCATGACATAAAAAATTTTATTATTTGCTGCAGACTTGTACAAAAGTCACGATAAAAAGTCTCAAAAAGTCATTAAAAAGTCAAAGTCAAGACTTTGACTTTAAAAATTTAAAAAGTACAAGTCTTGACTTCAGATTGATGAATACTTAAATATTGAATATGATCCAGATGTTAATTTAAAGACATTTTGGCAACGAAACAAATCAATTTTCCCCGATTTATATATTTTAGTTTTAAAATATTTATCAGTTCCAGCATCATCAGGTCCAATTGAGCGAACATTTTCATATGCTGGCTTTATAAACAGACCACATAGATCAAGAATGACAATAAAAAATTTAGAAAATACAACACTTTTGCGGTTTAATTTTGATCTTTTAAAGATTTAAGTTAAAACTAAATATTTTTTAAATAAAAGTTATCTTTAAGATAAAATAAAAAATTCCTAAAATTATTAATTACTTTATTTTAATAAAATATATGAAATGAAAATATTTTTTATTTAATAATATTTCTTAATCAATAATTAATTTCTTTAAAAAATTTATAAAAACTTTAAAGTTACAAAGTCAAGACTTGTACTTTTTAAATTTTTTCCAACAAGTCAAAGTCAAGACTTGTACTTTTTAAATTTTTTCCAACAAGTCAAAGTCAAGACTTTGACTTGACTTAAGACTTGTGACTTTTAAACAACTCTGATTTGCTGTTAAAGATCAGCGTGGTTATTTTATAAATATTATAAACTATTATATTTCTTTCAAAATTATAATATTGTTTATTGTTAATAAAAATCCCGCTATATCTTCAGGACACCATATGTATATAGGCTTACCAGGTTTTTTTAAAAAAATCCAAAATGGGCCCAGTTTTTTATTTCAAGGGTTTGACGAAAACTTCATTTTTTTTGCATGAGGCTTTCATGAGCTTTTTATTTGAAATTCGAATAAACTTCGAGGTCGAACTGACTTATTGGCTTACTGACTTAATTTTCCGTAAAAATAATTCCGATGGAGAAGTATTCGCATTCTAAATAATTAAAAACTATAAAAAAGCTAGTTCAATCTTTTATAAGAATTTGTTAAAAGAACTTTTGGTGATTTAGAATGAAACTAATTTTCTTATACAACTTTTGTTTTTTGATTTCATTCCATAAATAGTAATTTTTTCAGCACATGTGACTCCTCTGTTTCTTTCTTTATCTCGTCTCAATAGCAGAGCATTTTTTAACCATTAAACATAATTTAACATATTTTGCAGGTTTTAAATTGCTAAGCATACTAGTGGAATGAATAGCAATTAGTGCATGGTATCGATATTAAATTATCGATAGAAATATCGATAAATTAGGTATCGATATTGCTTTTTTTTTGTAAAACTTATCGATTGCATTCTAATCTATCAGTCGAATATGAATATTTTTTAGTTATACTGATATTTTATCGATGAAGTAGAAAACTTTCGATATTTAATCGATAGAGAAAAATAATTTCGATCAAATATTGTAATGAAATATTAATATCAATATTTTATTGAAAATATCTTACTTCATCGATTAAATATCGAGATTAACCGATTAAATAATTCAATATGTAGTATATCTAAAATTTTAAAATTTTTGAATTTTGAGATTATCGATTTAGGTAATGAAAAATAAATTTTAGAACCATGGTTATTTGAGAAATAATTTTTTTTCAAAATTAAATTTAATAAATTTTTCAAATAAAAAGTCATTTTTTTTTTCAATTGATTCTTAAAAAAATAGAATAAATGAAATTCAAGAACATGCATTAGAAATAAAACATTAAATATATATATTATTTATTTGTGTAAATAATTTTTTAAAATTCAAAAGAAGAGTGAATATTTTTTGTTTTAAAAATTTTTTAAAAATTATGTAAAAATTAGATTGGAATCTTTCAACTATCTTTTAAAAAACTTGACAAAAACTAGTTTTTCGTTATTTAGTTTAAATAATTTAATTTGTTATTTAAATTTTTTTGAGTTAAAATTATCGAAATTATTTGATATTTTAATTTAATATCGATAAAATATTGATAAAAATTTTTCGTATCGATATTATATTGATATTTATATTTAAAATCGGTAATTTATCGATATTATAAAATTACTTTGATATTTAATCGATAATAATTTATCATATCGATAAATTATCGAATTTTTTTTTTTTTCATCTTGAGTGAATTCAATGTAAATCGTCCGTATTTTTATTTTATAAATACTTTTTTATTATTGGATATAAATAAAATTATAATAATTTATTCAATCTTTCACTCCAAAATTGCAATATTTTTCATTTTTTCCAACCAATCAAATTTTATGTAGATTTTTAAAATTCGGACGATTCACTCACTATGTTTTGAATACAGATATTATTAAGGAAAGTTTATAAATAATATCGATTGTCGATATACATCGATATCATGCACTAATAGCAATACTGAGATGGATGCCACGAGAAGAGAAGATCACAGGGAATTAGCGATTAAATGCATCTGGAAAAACTCGTGTTGTCATACAGTTGACGAAACATAAATCGTTGATACAATAGCCTTTAGATTTTCTACTGCAGGTGGCATCTTAGCAGATATTTTAAACTTCTAAATCATTGAATAAGTTCTCTTTAGTATGGCATGAAACATTTACAAAATTTTTGATTTTTTCATCACAGTGTTTAGCTTGAATGTTAATTTCAGAAGTGAGATTTGGTAAACTAAGAGTGTTAAAACTTGATATATTTCTTCATTTTTTACAATTATCATATATAAAATTTTATAAGCATATATAAAACTCGGACAAGTTTATTAGTGATTTCCTTGTATTATTTAACGTAGGTAAATTTACATTTTTAAACTTTTAAAGTTCAATTACATTCAGAGATTTCTTTTAATATTCTATATTTATTGTTTTCCTATCTATAAGGACCTTAACTAAATTTAAAGTTAATTATTAGCCTCATAAAATTTACAATTACTGCCTGAAGCTTAAAATTACATATTTTTATTATAAAAAGCATCAAATTCTAAAGCAAGATCAAAATAAATTTAAGATGATATTATTTTGTACAATTACTCAAATAACTCTCTTTTCTTCGTGTTCCTCTCTTTTTTGTTGTTAAAAAGTTAAAATGGCGAGCTAGACCTCAAAATCATTCAAAACAGCAGCTACTGTTCTAAAACAGATGCCGCCCATTTTTAAATACCGTGACATTTTAATAGACTGCATGCCTACAGCATAGGCACAGTTCTTGTGCTCTCTATAATTTTTGATACAAGCATTATACAAATCATAGATTCAATCTACAAAAATTCTGAATCTATGTATTTTCTCTATGGAATACACAATCTCGAATTAGGGCTTTAGAATACGTTTTTAATAATTTTTATTTTTAAAATTATTTTTAAAAAATAATTTGTAAAATTATTAAAAACGGCATTCTACAGCCCTATGAACTCTAACAACGAAAATTTTAGACTGTTTTATTCTAAAATTACAGAAAGAAGTCAAATTTATAATACAATAATGATTCCTTAAGTTTTTTGATTGTAAATAATCTGTTACCGAAAAATGATTTTGTCACTGTTTGAGTGTGATGAATTTACGCAAATGTAAAATAAATGTTCATTAATATAATTTTTGTTGATTAATAAAGGCTGTAGGTAGGAAAAAACATTATTTGAGAATTTAATGATTCCATATACTAAAATGAGCATAAATAATATCTATCCACAAATCCAGTAAAAATCTTCACTAATTTAGTAAAAAAATAACACAATCAATATACAATTAACTAATCCAGTTTATAATATTTATTTCAGAAAAAGAACACAAAATATAATAAAATATCACAAAAAAAGATGAAAAAACACTAATTCAATTAAAAAATAACTTTATTTTAATTTTATTCACTAATTAAGTAAAAAAAGATTACATAAAAAAAAACGAAAAAAATTACCTATTTTTTTTTGTACAGCCATTTGGACAATAAAATCCTCTTTTTTTTTTAAATATGTTTGTTTGTTTTTTTTTGTATTTTATTATTATTGTTTTTTTTACTGGGCAGAAGGAGCTTCACTTCGTATGTGCAGTTTGCGCTCTTTTCGAATGTTAGCTCGAAGCCTTTTTAAATTAATTTTTAAATTAAAATAACTTTTAAAAAAATAGCGTTTTTGCGTTACACTTCAGACAACTTAATTGAATGCTTAAGCTTTTGATTGCGCTTTTGAGCGCTAGTTGCTTGTAGGAATATCCAGACCTATCTTATCAAAATTCATTAATTTCAATCTATAAGCACAACATATTATGTGGTTACAAAAATATTTTTACTTAACTTTCATTTATTTAGCTTATTTACTTTATTTTGATTTTTTTTTAATCTCATTTTATTAACTTTAATTTTATTTTTATTTTTTTTTTTTATTTTTTTTTTTTTTTCAAATTATTCTGAAGGAGCTCTAGCTCGGTACAGAAAACAAATAAATAAATAAAATAAAATAATTTTTTAAGCAAAATGCACGGCTTATGCTAAAACACGGACCACCTGTTTTTACTAAAACACGGACCGCGGTCAGATGGTATTAGGAATTATCCAAAATCTTCCGACCACCAACCATTTTGTAGAGAATTTGATGAACTTTTACGCAAAAGTATCAGTTGGCTCATAAGCCTAGTTTTTGACTTGTAAAACTAGAAATAACGAGTAAAATCCTGAGTTGCTGACCCTTAATTTATTTTTACTTTCAACTTAGCAACCTTTTTCAACCTTTTTCAACCTTTTTTTTTTAATTTATTTTTTATTATTTTAAATTATTTAAAGAAAAATTAACCCTCAATAAAAAAATTATTTTTAAGCAAAAATTAATATAATATTTTATTTAAATAATTAATAATTTTTTTTAAAATTTAAAATATTCAAAAATTTCTTATTCCTAAAAATAATCATGAAAAAAAAGTTTGTTTGCTTGAATAGTTTTTAATTTGTTTTAATTTTTTTAAAAATAAATTAAGAGAAATTTTGACCGAGATTTTTTAATTCTTATTAAAGAAATAACCTCAACATTCATTTTACAAAGTTTATTGGAGAATTTGAGAAGTTCGATATCAATTACAAAATTTTCAAAAGCTTTATTAATTAAACTTTTTCTTTTTTTTTATTATATTATTTTATTTTAATAAATGGGTTCATTCGGCTCGAAAGAGTCTTGGCGTAAGCCGTTCGAATGAATTAAATGATGAAATTTCAATTATTTAACTATATTTTTTAATTCTTATTTTATTCAGTAACTTTTATTTTAATCATCTTTTTTATTAATTTTTATTTTATTTTTTATTTTTCTCTGAAGGAGCTAACGCTCGATACAGATTTACAAATAAATAAATAATAATAATATTTTAACTGAATTTGTGAATTTTTTACTGAATTTGTGATTATTTTTCTAAATTTGTGGTCACGTTTACTGACGTCCTACTAAAATTTCACTTAATGATTATTTATATTGCACATTAAAGTGTGTAGAAAATGCATATGAAAAGGAAGTCTTGCGTAATAGTTTTATTTAAAAATTTTTTACCAGAAAATAAAAAATAATTTTTTTAAATGTTTGGAAAAAACTGCAGATAATAAAATACTAGAAAAATCAGGGGGCACGGAATAATGGTGCATTGATGAAATCGTGACAAGTCGTGGTAGTTTAGAAGGTGGTCTTTCAAAAATGAGGACGATAAAAAGGAAAAATTTGTTTAGGCGGAATGATAGAAGCAAACTTTAGAAAAATAAAATACTTAATCGTGCCTAATCGGAAAAAACAGACAATGGTGAATTTTTTTAATGTAAAAAGACATCAAAATTCAATTTTTTATAATTGATGGACATCTATCGTATCCCCATACGGGTTATAAAATAATGGAATACATAAGGTTGTAACCATAGTGATGGTTCTAAAAATTGTGAAGGATTTCACACTAATAATATAGAAAACTTGTGATTGTTAATGAAATATTTAAACTAAAATTCGTTTTATTTAGCAAAATTGATGGTTTTTGGAAGAGTTTAATTTTAGGGATTTATATCTTAGAGAAAAATACATGAACAAATTGGAAAAGTTTTTATTGTTATTTTACAGTTTAATACAACAATCAGTTTATTTATTTGAAGAAAATTTAAGAATTAATTCTTGTTTAAATTCATATTTTGATACATATTATATTTTTTAAATTTTTTGAAGGCCCCCTTTTAAATTTATAAAAAGCGGTATTCTACAGCTTTAGCTTCAAAATTTACTATAAAAGCCAAATCTATGATTGAAAAAATGCCAAATAATTAGATTGAGGCTGATATTTGGAAAAAAAACTAAATGAATTCAGTTTTCCTGCCTATAAATACAGCAGAACTATTACATATAATTCCAGTCGAATTTTTTTGTAAAAAGTCGCTTGTAAATCCATTCACGACAAACGATTCATAATCAAATAAAACTTGAGCCAGTTGTTAGAGGTTCTAATTGTTATATTTCTAAAAACATGAAATTAATTTTTTTAATATTCAGATCCTAAAACCAATTATTACGTAAATTACTAGTTTTGGTTTTTTATCAAATGTCGTAGACTCGTAGCAGTAAAAGAGGAAAAAAAAACTTGGCAAAAAAAAAAATCCTTCGGTAATAAACGATGTTTTCGAATTCTTTGAAGGGAAATTTTTACATGGAAAACAAAATGCCTTATTACAAGAGCTGTCGTACTCGAGCCAAGGATATACAGAGTACCAAGTAGTTAAAAATTTCCTTTTGTCTGAGTCAATCGGGAAATCAATGAAAGGTCGTGACGGCTCAAGTTTACTCAATTTCGAATTTGAAAAATCTTTTGAAGTGACGACGGAGGAATATATTGACGAAGAAGGATTGTTAATAACGGGAATATATGAAGTCTGTGTTGAATTAGTTGAGGCGGTTTTATCATATGGTGTTAAAGGGAGTTTTAGAATTTGATGATTCAGTAGTTAAAAAATTTCTGATGATTAAGCGGTTAGGAATTTTTGAATTATTAAAAAACAAGAAAAAAAGAACAATGGACTTTTTTGTTCAGAATTATTATTGAATTTAAAAAGACGCGAAACAAAGAATCAAATTTTTTGTAAATTGAAATGTTTAGAACAAATGTTAAATTTATTATATGAGGCGACGCCTCACCTCAAATTTTCATGTACGGTGGTCCGCCGTAGTTCGCCTCACGTAGATACGCCACTGTGAGTACATGTAAGTTGAACTGGTTTAAAATATTCTAAAGAATTTCGCCTTTTGGATCGGTTGTTGAACAGTGCCAAATGTGATTTTATGGTTGAAATCTCCGATTATTATGTGGTGTTTGAACTTTGCGTTTATGTGTACGAAAATTTCTAAATTTAACTTTGTGCCCGGACTAACGTAAAATGAGAAAATTGCTAATTTGCTTCTGTTTAATAACAACAGTTTAATAATGCGTTTTATAACAACTGAAATTTAAGTTTCATAATTCATTGGTTTTTCAATTTATTAATTTTAGGGGCTACCATCAGAAAACTGTCACCCACAAATCAAAAACTTTTCCACACAAAGAAAAAATTTTCAGCACAAAAATAACTTGACTAAGACTAAAGCTGCTTTCCACAAATAAAAAAACTTCTAAGCACAAATTTTTTTATTATCTTTTAAAAACTGTCACTAAATATTTTAGATAATAAAATGCCTATGATTATACGTAAAAAAAAAATTTAGAGTAAAAAATCAAAAAAATAAAATGAAAAAGAATTTGATAATAAACCTAAAAAAATTCGTCCAAAATTAGCTGGAAATTGGTTTTCCTTAAAATAATTTGTTTCAATATTGATTTTTTAATAACCAGTTATCCGGTTAGATATTTAAAAATGATAATTTTTTTCGGTATAAAAAAATTGTATTTTGTAGGAATTTGTGTTAAAAACTTTTTGGTTTGTGGTGAAAAGTTTTTTAATTTTGGGGAACCATTTAAAGCACTTATGTTAATAAAATTGACTAAAAGTAAAAAAAAAAGACAACAGCCAATCTGGATCCAAAGTTAATCATTTAAAATTTAAAGAAGGCTTGAATAAACTAAAGTAGTAACAATTGTAAAGATTTAAAATAATGATTGTCGATAAAGAAGATAAAGAAGGATAAAATTAATATAAAATTGAACTTGTGCTTTTTTATATTCGATGATTTACTTATTTTATTTCAAATAAAATCCCATGTAGTCTCTTCTACAGGCTAACATTTAATTAATTTAAATAGTTTAAATTAAAATGAAATAAAACATAATAATTACAAAAATAAATCAATTAATTAATATTTAGAACATTCAAAGAAAAATTGAAAAAATAATAAATAGTTTGATAAGATTAAGTCATAAGACGTTCCAGTAAAAGTAGAATTTAAACATTTCTGAATTGGTTTATATTTTTATGTTGTTTAGGTTTATGTTTTTGGTTTTTTGGTTTATGTTTATATTTTTATATTTGCGCTTTAATTTTTGTTTATTTCAAAATGAGAAAAAAATATTTTTCTAATTAGACTAAAACAATCCTAAAAGTGTTTAAGACATTTTTCATCTATTTGATTTTAATTAAAAAAGATTTTCTAAAATGATAAAATTTTAATAAATTAAAATTATTTTGTCCTCCGCTTTGGGGCTGCAAAGAATTGTTGATTTCGCGAGCCAGGACAGAAATTGCTTGCCACTCTCAATATTATTACATTCGATCTGCATTCCACAATTTTCCTCTTTTCTATTACAAAATGTTTTAATCAATTTTATGCAGTAATATGTTTTCTTAATTATATTTTAAAAAAATAGAAAATTCGATCTGTTCGTTTTGTTTGAAAAGAAAATTTTTGAATTCTAAACATCTTTTTTTTGAAATGCTTATAAAATTTTTAACTAATATTTTCAATGGGTTTAAATTTAATATAAAAAAATTAATCATTTAAAAATTATTCTATTTAATAAAATTTGGACGTGAATATATTTGTTATTCATCGCTCAAGTGGTCATTTACATTTAACTTTAAATGTCCTTTAGCCTAAGAAAGATTTAATCTAGTTAATTAAGAAGTGTGGTTTATTCATTTTAATAAAATTAAAATTTATAATTTTTTGTCCGTTATATAAATAATGTACCCAATTTTAAATTTATTTTGAAAAAAATATTTTTTAGAAATAAATTGGGATGAACTTACTTTGCAAACTTTTTCAATACAATAGTTTTCAAAATAATATCATTTATCGGATAACTTTAGAATATTTTAAATTAACAAGATTAATTGAAAAAATTAACTCCTATTGTAAACTTTGAATCAGGCTTGCTTTTAAGTCACAATTCTTAGGTCAAATTTAAGACTTTTTTTTTTATCTTTGTTTAAAGTTAAAGTCAGAACTTTGATTTTGGCTTTAATTAAAGTTACTTTGACATTAGCTATACCACCACAATAAATACCATAATACCACAATACAATTTTTATATGGCCATGATCTCCATTGACTTTTTACTATGACTCTATTAAAGCGTAAAATTTCAAATATTATATTTTCACTTAAAATTGCCTTGAATTTAACTAAAAATCAAAAAAATTAAGCTTATTTTTATTTATATAATTTTTATTTTTTTCAAGTCGTTGGCCGCAACTTTGATTTTTTTATTTTAAAATTAAAGTCTGGAATATGACTTTAATTTTTGAGACTTAATTATGACTTAAAATTCAAAGTATTTTTTAGGTGAAAGCTAATATTTGAAATTTAAAATACATTGTTTCGTGTATTTTTATTCAAAAATATTACCAAATAAGATTGTGATGTTTGATTAGTACCTAAACTAAAGATTGTATTTTTCTCTCAAATTCCAGGGAAATATTTGAATTTAATTTGTTATATATTTTGATGGGTCTATTGCGTTATGTGATCACTGGTTCACATAAAAGGTGAACCAACTTACCCAACCTAAATAGGTGATCAGTTGTGTTCACTTTTTAGGTGAACCAAAAATATGTGTACTAATTAATTAAAATTTTTTTCAAAATGATCACCTAAATTAAATTGTGTTCACCTAAAATAAAAATTGTTCACCTAAAATAAAAAGTGATCACCTAAAATGATACTCACCAAAAAAATTATGACTAAGTAAATAAAAATTTGATTTTTCAAAATTTTAGCTTTAATAAATAGTCATCTTATTTTAAAAAAATTGCAAAACTTTTGCACTAAAAAAATTAAAATTACAATAAAATGCTTAAAATAATAATTTAAGAAAATTGAACGCTTTTTTAAATTTTAAAAACTTGATCAAGCTGAATTAGAAAATAATACGGAATTAGATTCTGATAATGATGTAAATGATCAAAAAATAACTGAAACTGATGGAGATAATAGAGAAGAAGAAAATAGAGAAGAAGGTCTTGTGTTTAGCAAAATGTGTACTAGTAAATCAAATACTCGTTATTACACTTCTAGAGAAGATATAATTGAGAAATTAGATGAAATTTTGAAAAATGTCAAAATATCTGATGTTAAGCGTCAGGCTTTAACTATTGAAAAAAAAAACTTATGAGAATAAATTTTCTTCATCTACAGAAGAAATTGTAAAAATAACTTTAAATAACAAAAAAGATCCTATAAAATGTGATTTTTGTGGAAATTATTTTGAAAAAAATGGTCTCAAGAGACAAATTACTGTCAAGCATAAGAATCAATAAAAAAAAATTTTTTTGGCTCACTTATTTTTTTTTACATGACTAATAATTTTCTCACTTATTTTTTTTACATGACTAATAATTTTCTCACCTATTTTTTGGTTGGCTCACCTATAATTCAAAAAAATTAAAAAATAAATTTTGATTTTCGAAATAATTTTTTTTGTACACATATTTTTGGTTCACCTAAAAAGTGAACACAACTGATCACCTATTTAGGTTGGGTAAGTTGATTCACCTTTTATGTGAACCAGTGATCACATAACGCAATAGACCCATTTTGATAATACTTTAAACATCTTCTTTTGTATGATTCAACAATATGATTTGATAAAAGACTTACATTTTCATATAAAATCATTAATGGTTCAGCTTATTCTTTATTTTATTTTTTTAATAAATTTAAATAAGAACGAACTTATTTTCAGGTAATTTATCTGAAAATAAACAGTTTTAATTCACGTAATTTACCTGTAAATAAATAAATTTTTTCGTTTACCTGTAGTTATTTTTATTTATTTTCACGCAAATGTCAGTTAATGAAAAAATAATGCTTAAAAATTATAACACTTTTCCATCAAAGAATTGAAGTTCATTAAACAAAAATATCATGAAACCCAAAGTATAATTTAATTAAATAAGCTTTAATTAGAAGCCTTGATATACTTTTTGACTCTTAAACTTTTAAAAAGTCCATTAAATATACCATCCATTAAATATATCCTGTTACCGAATCAGCACCACTTTTAATATTGAAACCAACAATTGATTTATCGGATAAAAATTTCGCCAAAGATGTCCCAAAACGCGGCGCCCCAACTTTAAAAGAACGAAAAAGAAAAGCGAACTTTCAAGCAATTACAACTCAAAAGTCAAAGTCAACAAAAGCAAGTACTTCAAATAATGTTCAACTTTCTGAGTTTATGGGTTCAATTTTATTAAACAAGTCGGATGAAATCATTCAACATATACTTCAAAATAAAAAACTGGTTGATGAAGAGCTTGTGAAAGTCGATCCAAATTCAATTCCGCAATCAATACTCGATACTGGTTATATAGATTCAAATGGTATCAAAAAAAATGAATTGGTTCACTTTTTTACTTCAGATGGTTTCACAATGTTAGAGAGTACTCTAGACTTATTTTTAAAAAACCTTAATTTTTGTAAAACTTGTAACTTATCTTGTAATTCAAAGTCAATTTCTTGCGGTGAATGTAATTTACATTATCATTTGAAATGTGTTAAAAGAACTTATGTTCCATTAAAAAAAATTTGGAAATGTAACAACTGTTCTAATTGAATTATCTTTTTCTAATATTTTTTCATCAATTAATTGTTAATCTCTTTTTTGAATTTTTATTTTTTTATTCTTTTTTTGCGTGAAAATAAATACTTTTTTTACAACACTTACACGTATCTTACGTGAATTTCTTTTTATTTATTTTCAGATAATTTACGTGAAAATAAACGTGTCCTTTAAATAAATTGGCTTTATTCATTAAAGTGTTATTGGCCTTGAAAAAGGCCGGGGGTTTAAATAAAAGTGAATTCTTTTTATTTAGAACTGGTGTATTTGGTTACAGCTTTTGTGCCTTCACTTACTGCATGCTTGGCCAATTCACCAGGTAAAAGAAGACGAACTGATGTTTGAATTTCACGACTCGAGATGGTTGAACGGCCATTGTGAGTCGACAGTTTAGATGCTTCAGAAGCTATTCTTTCAAAAATGTCATTGACAAACGAATTCATTATGCTCATGGCTTTGCTTGAGACACCAGTATCAGGATGAACTTGTTTCAATACTTTGTAAATGTACACTGAGTAACTTTCCTTTCTTTTCTTTCTTCGTTTGCCTTCTCCTTTCACTCCTTTCACAGGTTTTACGGCCTTTTTGGCTCCTTTGCTTGGCGTTTTTGGTGGCATTTCTTCTTTTGTTGAATCAATATGTTTTTATTATCCTGGCCGTAAACTTGCATTGATATTTGATTTAAAATTTTGAATAGAAAAATTATGAACAAAATAAGAGTGAAAAGTTCAAGGTTGAAATAAATTTGATAAAATCCATCAAAATTAAACCGGAAATAATTGTTCGATCCAATCTAAAAATTAATCATGTTTAATTGGTTTAATTGAATTGATTTGACCTCTGTTTTTATGCAAATTAAGTTCAGACTAAAACATTGATTGTGAATAAATTCTTAATATAATTTAATAATATAAATAGATCCACTATAGTGACTGGAAAATAATCTAACAAGTTTATACTAATTCAATTTTCCAAGAAAACAAAGAAGCAAAATGCCAGGACGAGGCAAAGGAGGAAAAGTAAGAGCCAAGGGCAAAACAAGGTCTTCAAGAGCTGGCCTTCAATTTCCAGTGGGTCGCATACACAGACTGCTGAGAAAAGGTCATTATGCTGAGAGAGTTGGCGCCGGTGCTCCAGTCTACTTGGCTGCTGTTCTAGAATACTTAAGTGCCGAAATTCTAGAATTAGCCGGAAATGCAGCGAGAGACAACAAAAAAACAAGGATCATACCGCGTCACTTGCAGTTGGCCATTCGAAATGACGAAGAATTGAACAAGTTGTTGTCTGGTGTAACAATAGCCCAAGGAGGTGTATTGCCAAATATTCAATCAATTTTGTTACCAAAGAAAGCTGAAGAAGGTCCAAGTTCCAAAGCAGTATAATCTTCAAATTGTTTAAACTTTAAACCCTCCGGCCTTTTTCAAGGCCAATCAAAACTTTAGCAAACAAAGCAAATATAAATTTTTTTTTGTTAATTCATTTTTTTTTTAAATCTTCTCAATTTGAAATCATGAACAAAATCAAAATGAAGACAAGCACTGTTCAGTAATGAAATAAAAATTCAGATAGGCATAAAAAAATGATTGAATTTCTCCTGATATGATCTAATTAAAAAGATTTGAGAAAAAAATAAAGCAGCTAAGAAAAGAAAAGAAAATAATTTTTTGGAAATAAAAAACAACTAATACTTGGTAATTAAAGTTTAGAACAAATTGAACTAATTTTGTCACACAGTTCTTTGAATGTAACAATTTCAGACTAACTGACTTTAGTTCGAGCTAATTTTTCTTCTTAAAATATAAAATAAAATAGTAAGCAAAGCTTTATATGCGAGTAACGAAACGTTTGACTTTTTTTTACAAATAATTTAATTTATTATAAAATTGGCTGTCAATTACCTGTTCTTCGAAAATAATTTCTTTCTGTTGAGATTAATTACTTTTTGTTGGAAAAATAAAAATTCTATTTTGGACAAAAAAAATTTACTTAACAAGTTGAAATTAATTTGTTTTTGTTCATAATAATTTATTATATTATACAATGTTTAGTTTGGAGTCTAAAAAAATTAAAATAATGTGAGTTTTTCACAAAAAAAATGGAAACTATCTGGGAATTATTTAAATAGTGGCAATGCTATAAAAAAGAAAATAGGCAATTCAGAAATTTTGATTTATTAGAAGAAAAAAATTCAAATTTATTGAATCTCGATTACATTAACTCAAGATACAATAAACTAGAATTTAATTTTTAAGTTAATTTTGATAAATTGATTTCATTTCAATCCGCTTTAAAAAAAATAGAATTAAATAGTACAGATTGGTCAAGTAGTAGATGCAATTGAAGTTATTTTTTCAAGAATCATTATTGCTCTCATATTATTTTTATCAGTAAACCAAAAGCTTTTAGCAATGTCATTGAAGTTTATTCAGACATCTGTTGCTCCAAAAGCAAAAGCCGGAAGACCAGCTAAAGCAAAAAAATGCCTAGCTGGGCAATAATCAATTTAGTTTTTTGTTTCTTTATCAAGATTTTGTTATATTTTGATTTTTGAAATATTGTTTAACAAATTAATTATTATGAGCAAAAACAAATTAAAATAAACAAAAACTAATAAATTTCAACTTTTTAAGTAAATTTTTTTTTGCAAAATATAATTTTTACTTTTTCAACAAATTGTAATGAATCTCAACAGAAAGTAATTATTTTCTAAATAAACTAATTAAATTAAACAAAAAGTATGTTTTTTGAGCCCCTTTTTTTTTAGTTAAAGTTATTTTTTCAAAAAGAATTTTTTTAATTATGGTAAAACAGCCTAAATGTTTATAATGTGAATTCGGTGACGAAATTTGAAATTTCGTAATATCTCTTCTGTTTTTGAATTTTTTTTTAACAAGCCTCATATTCTTAAAGATCTTGAGGTGAGGAATTTGAATATGCATAAAATAAAATCTTTAACTGTTTTTGAGCATCCTTTTTTTTAGTTTAAGTTAATTTTCGGTCAATTCGGTGAATATCGGTCAAATTAGTAATTTGGTTTGTCCACTTTTTTCTCTTTAATGTTCTCTTACCTAATTAGATCATTGAATTCCCCATATCTGTATTTGTAGAAAAAAAAATTTAAGAATTTTTAGTTGAGTTTGGACGTGTATAGCTTAATATGTTATTGTTTAGGTGTAATTAGGTCAAATTAAATATAAAAATATCCGTTCTGTATTATCAAAAATATTTAAATACTATAAAAATGAATCAGAATAAACAAAAAGAATTTAAAAAAAAGAAAGTATTGGGTATGTTTTGATTGTTTACCGAAAAAGTTAAGAAATAACAAAGGGTTAGAGTTTCAATGTGATGAATGTCTCGACTAATCTTTTAAAGGGGTTGTGAAGTTCGTTTCAATTCGATCTTTTCAATTCAGAAAAACTTGAATAACTTTTTACCTAAAAGAGATAATTTAGTTCTATAAAATGCTTAATTATAAGCAAATTTGCTTAATGCAGAAAAATAGGTCTGCAAAATACTCTGCAATTTTCTGTATTTTGCACGCCATTATAAGGTATTCAAGTCAACTGTGCAAGTACATTGCAGAGTTTTTGCAGACATATATTTTCGGATTAAGCAAATTTGCTTAAACATTAAGCATTTTACAGAACTAAATTATTCCTTACAGTAAAAAAGTTATTCAAATTTTTCTGAATTGAAACGATCGAATTGAAATGAACTTCACAACCCCTCTTTTAAACTAAAAAAAATCAAACATAAAATTTATTTTAAATTCGTTAATAATTCGTTTAAAATTTTTTCTAAATAGTTATGTTGTAGCGTATATCTAAAAGAATAAGAATAAAGAATATTTTAAATATTTGAATTATTAAAAAAAACAAAAAATCCTTTTTTTAATTTTTATTGAGCTAATTGGGTGAATATCCTGAAAACGAGGTTAGTTATCGGGCTAAATATTTACAAAATCAGGGGTAACTGGGTTAACCTAATTCACCCAATAAGACCTCACCCAATTAACCGCATGGGGTAAAGGGGTGACTAGAAAAAACTGGTCTAATTCGGTGAGTATTTTTGGAGTTTTTGAATAAAATGAGTGCAAAATATGCAATAAAAATAAAAAGATTAAAATATTGAAATTATGATTGTTTTTTTAGTTTTTGACAGAGAAAAAAAATTAGTAAAAAGTTAAGTTTTATTTGCAAATTTTAATTGGTAAATTTTCAATTTTTTTTCCAAATTTAGTATAGTATATGTTAAGGTTTTATTAAAATTTCTCATCCAGAAAAATATTTTTAAATCGCGCATTCTAAATTTACATTACACTCTCATTGTGAGACTATATAGCTCGTCACGGCTGCTTCGTTCCTCGCAATGAAGAGTGATTAGGTTCCATTAAGCTGATCAATTGAGAAATCATTAAAAACATTTGTAAAATTTGAAAGGAATATTGAAAAATATAAGATTTATTAAAAAAAAAAATTTCATCCAGAATATATAATAATAATAATAATAATAAAAGCTACAGCAGACTAGCTGCGGAGCAAGGCTATTTATAGACTTGCTATGGTAGCTGTCTGATTTCAACATAATCCATCATAATGACACACTTATGTAAATATAAATAAAATAAAAAAAAATAAGTAAATAAATTAATTGTTTTGTTTTAGATAATTATCAAGTTTGTTTTTGAAATCATTTTTAGATTTTGCATTAACAACTTCAGTCGGTAATTTGTTCCACGCGTTAACCACTCTATTTGTCAAAAAGCTCTCCCTGTTCTTTATTCTTGTCAATTGCTTGGTCAATCTTCTTCGATGTCCACGAATTCCTCCAGCTGGACCGTTACTTGACAGTGCGTTGCTATTGATAAAAGGATTTTGCCATTCCACTGTAATCAGACCGTTTAATATTTTGAAGGTTTCGATTAGATCTCCCCGTTCACGTCTTGTCTTTAGCGTCGTCAAACCCAATCTGGAAAGTCTTTTGTCATAATCTAGGTCTCTTAAATTAATAACTAATTTCGTAGCTCGTCTTTGTACTTGTTCCAAAATATTTGATTCCTTTTTGGTACAAGGACTCCAGCTTGCTACAGCATACTCCAGATGTGGCCTCACAAATGCCATATACAGCTGTTTAAACGAACTTTTGGACCAGTATTTGAAAGCTTGCTTGAGTTGGCCTAGTACTGCATTTGCTTTGTTCGCCGCCTGTGTCGCTTGGTGAGTCCATTTGAGGTCATCAGTTAGAAATATTCCAAGATCTCTTTCGACGCTAGTGTGATTCATTGGTAAGTTGTTCATTAATAATTCGACTGAATTAATATTATTACTTTTGAAGAACATAAATTTGCATTTGTCGTCGTTAAATTTTAATTGCCAATCAATTGACCAATTAACAATCTTGTCGATGTCTAACTGTAGTTGTTCTACGTCTTGACGATTTTTGATGATGTTAATCAGTTTTGTATCATCTGCGAATAGTTTAATTAGGCTACTCACAACGCTTGGGATGTCATTTATAAAAATAACGAAAAGGAGAGGTCCTAAAACAGATCCTTGTGGGACTCCGCTCAACACATCCCTCCACTCTGAGACGTTCTTGCCAAGTACTACTCGCTGCTTCCTGCTGGACAAAAAATCGGACAACCAGTTTAAAATCTTATCTCTAAATCCGTAAGCCTCTAACTTTTTTATTAAAGCTCGGTGTGATACTTTGTCAAAAGCCTTAGCAAAGTCGAAAAAGACTACCGCAGAAGCAAATCCCCGGTTCGAGGCTTCAGTAATTATGTCAATTGTTTCAAGGAGGTTCGTCATACATGATTTCTTCTCAACAAAACCATGCTGTTGTTTGGATAACAGGTTGTATCTGTTTAGGTGAGCCATCATTGCATTTTTAATGATTTTCTCCATGATTTTACACGGAACCGAAGTTAGTGAGATTGGTCTATAATTACTTGGCTCTGTCCTTATACCTTTTTTAAAGATAGGAGTAATGTTTGCCTCCTTCCATGCTGATGGGAGCTTACCAGTTGTGTATGATTTTATGAAAATCGGTTCCAGCATTTTCGAGAAGCTTTCTGCACAACTTTTGATAACATATGGATGTAAACCATCGTTACCACCGGCTTTTCTCATATCTAGCTTGCCAATATGTTTGGTGATATTTGAGTATGAAAATAATTCAGTGTCGATTTCACAGATTTCCTGGCATCTTGACTCAAAATTTGGTAAATTTGAACCACAATCTGTATTGAAACATCCATGGAATTGGTCATTTAACAGGTTAGTAATTTTTTTTTTGTCTACAATAAGATCACCATTTGAGTTAGTTAAAGATCTGATTTTATCTTTGTGTTTTTTCTGACTGTTTATGTAGCTATATATTAATTTGGGATTTTTTTTACTCTCTCGAATAATGTTTTCCTCGTAAGACAGGCGTGTAGCTTTGATCTTTCGCTTTAAGTCTTTGCAAGTTTTCTTGTATTCGTCTTTGAGTGCAGCAAATCCTAATGGAGATTTCATTTTTGAGTGTAGCTTATATTTTCGAGTTGTAAGCTTCTTCAGATCACTGTTAAACCACTTAGGGCTTTTTTTTGTCAAATTGGTGTCAATTGCGAAACATTTTGTGGGGATTAATTTAGATGTCCCTATTTTGTAGGATTCCATTAAAAGATTGTATTGTTCTTCAACATCACTGGTAGCTTCCTTGATTATTTTAATGCTTTGCTCAAAGTGTTGGTTAAGCTGGAAGTAGTTTCCTTTTTCAAATACTGGTCTATTTTCAGTTTTTCTTACAATATTGCACTCTAGGTGATAATCCCAAGAGAGCACTGAGTGAAGTTTGTTTTTCTTCGATGTACTAAGATGTGGTCCGTTTTCAATTGTATATATTCTAGAAGAATCTTCTGTGAATATTAAATCTAAAACATTTTCCCCAAAAGTTGGCAAATGCACATGCTGTGTTAAGAAGTTGGATTGTATAGTGTCAAGAAAAGCAATACTATTGTTTCTACCCATGCTATTTCCTTTACCTTCTACAAAACCAAATTCGCTATTCCACTTGATTTTTGGGTGGTTGAAATCACCTGCAATTAGTAAACCTGAATATTTCTTCTTATCAAACATCGATTTAGCACGGGTAAAGGCATAATTTATTCTCATGTTAGTCTCTCTACTTGCATAAGGAGGTCGGTAAATGCATCCCACCAAAATGTTTTCCTTTCCTATAACTACATTGCACCAACACTGCTCAAGTTTACTATCTAGGAAGTTCAGATCGCTTGCTTCAAAAGCATCTATGTCATTACGAACATAGATTGCAACACCGCCTCCTACAACCTGTTCTCTATCTTTATTAAAAAGCGAATAATTCTTTAAATTTTTAATAGAATTTGAATTGAACCATGTTTCAGCAACCATAATTAAATGTGGGAAATTTTTTACCTGGATTAAGGAATTAAAAGAATCCCATTTGTTGACCAATGAGGTTGCGTTAGTATAGATGCACGTAAGAAATGATTTGTTTAGTCCCGATGAAATTGTTTTTTCTCGTGATGTTCGATTATTTGTTTTGCCATTGCACAATTTATTTAAGTTAAAAAAATGATTCTTCTTGTGGATATGAAAAAATTAAATTAAAAGATATTGTAAGAAAGGCCTTAAATTAAATTTTTACTTTGAATTTATCTTTCTTTTCCAATTTCATATACAATGGCGAAACAATATTTTTTGGTCTTTAAAAGGATTATTTTTTTTTTGAATATTTACATCCGTTCAAAATTGACTGGTAATTAGTGAATTGTATATTTTTGTTAATAAAATATTTTTTTAAATTTTCTTCATTATTATTAATTATTCCTAAAATTGTTTGCTTTGCATTAGCATTGATGTTTTTACCATCTTGGATTTCTTGTGCAGGGTTATATGCTTTTATCTCATTTTTATTTAGGTTGTCTGTTCTGACAGCCTGGGACAAATATTTTTCAATTAAATTACAGCATATTTTTATTAATGGGTCGATTCTAACGAGCATGTACAAAATAGTTGACGGATCGTCTCTGGGACAGTTTAAATCATATTAAATAGGCTTTATTTGGATTATTTATAAGATTTTCTGGTTCGACATAATCATCATTAGAGGTGCAAAAGGAGTAAACAGTCTGACCTCGATTTTGTAAAATCTTTATTTTGTGAAAAAAATCTGCATGATGCACAAAATCATAATACACACAAAATGTGTTCGAAATAGCGAAATTTTTTTGATTTACTCAGACGTTTCACAAAATTGAGGTCACACTGTATTCAATTATAAGTCTGATTAGTCCTTTGAAAATTGCTATTTTAGTTCTTCTAGAGGCTCCTTAGTTTTATTATTTATTTATTTATTTTTTTCTGTTTTTTGTTTTCCGAGCTAGAGCGGATACCTATAAAAACAGCATCCATCAAAAAAGCAAAAAAAAAGCACCCTGTGTAAATCGCATTAGATATTATAAAATACCTTTTTTTTTTGATATATTTATTTCTAACAACCTAAATTTTAATAGACATCAATTTTTATATTAAAAAAATATTGTTATTATATAAAATTTTCAAGTTTAAAAATAATTTGTACATAACACTTTAAAACACCCTGAAACACCCTATTAAGTTTATAAAACACCCTGCAACACCCTTTTGATTTTGATAGAGGAGAAAAAGTACTGCTTGGCTAATTGACATTGAATTGTAAATATTTAATTATGATTTTGATTTTTCTTACTTTATTTATGCAAATTATTTCCTTTTTTGAATCTTGATTGTCATATTAAATTTGTATCATAGCAAATCATTCAATGAAAAACATAAATTCTAAACAAATTTGAATATAGGAGATTAATATACAAATCTTATAAACTTATATACATTATTGTCTTATATACAAATTTCTCAGAGTCGAAAACTCTAGGTAGTGGTTTTTTTGCCAAAAAAATAGAAAAAAAATCCCAAGAAAATTAGGATGTATTGCTAAAGAGCCAAAAAGCCAAAATGTTTTTTATTATGAAGTCTTGAAGTCTAATAAGAGACCAAAAAAATAGTCTTTATTTTTATTAAATTTCTCTATTTTAATAATTTAAAAAATAAATGTTGAAAAATGCTTTTTATTTAAAAATTTAATTTCATATTATATTTCAAAAAGTTACCCTAGAATCAACATTAAAATTTCCAAGTCAAAATTCAATAATCTTATAGTGGGCTCTTGAGGGCCTGGATTGACTAAGTCATGATTAATAGTTTATTTTGTTAAACCGACCTTAAAATCGTATTCCTTGACCCCAGAAACCCCCAAAAAGTTGTTTCTTTCACTGAAAAACCTTTTTAAAAAAGAAATATTCAGGGTGTTTCGAAAAATCCGGTCTAAACCAGTTTTAGCGGTTTTCATAGGGTTTTCACGTGTCCAGACCTTTTGAAAAATAATTTGCCAAGCAGTACTTTTTCTCCTCTATCAAAATCAAAAGGGTGTTGCAGGGTGTTTTATAAACTTAATAGGGTGTTTCAGGGTGTTTTAAAGTGTTATGTACAAATTATTTTTAAACTTGAAAATTTTATATAATAACAATATTTTTTTAATATAAAAATTGATGTTTATTAAAATTGAGGTTGTTAGAAATAAATATATCAAAAAAAAAAAAGGTATTTTATAATATCTAATGCGATTTAAACAGGGTGCTTTTTTTTAGCTTTTTTGATGGGTGCTGTTTTTATAGGTATCCAGCTAGAGATCCTTCAGAATAAGTTAAAAAAAAAAAAAAAAAATAAAATAAAAAAAATTAAAGTGAATTAAAAGAGATTAAAAAAAAAGAATCAAAATAAAGTAAATAAGCTAAAAAAATGAAAGTTGAAAAGACATGAATAGGAATAGATTGTTACATGTGGCACATGTTAAAAAAAAGTTCAAGTTTCAGGAAAAAAAGAAGAAATAGTAAGGTAGCAATTACACAATTGAGTTGGGTATTCAATATATCTTGATTCGAAACCTTCTTGAACAGTTTTTATCACCTATTGACTTTATAAAGTTTAGACGAGATAAATCATGATTTGCTTAACTTGTTAAAAAAAGGAACAAAAATAAAAATAACGTCATAATTATGCACAATCATAAAACGGACTTGATAGGTCTTTGCAAAAACAAAAGGTCAAATTATGAATAATAATAAAAATGACTTTTTGTTATAAAATAAAAAATAAATCTGCTATTTATTTCATTCTAAGTAAATTTGACCATCTTTAAATTAATTTCAAAGTCAAAATACAATGTCTGGACGTGGCAAAGGAGGAAAAGGTCTTGGCAAAGGAGGTGCCAAGAGACACAGAAAAGTGTTGAGAGACAATATCCAAGGTATTACAAAGCCTGCAATTAGAAGATTGGCCAGAAGAGGTGGTGTCAAGCGTTTGTCAGGTCTTGTGTACGAAGAGACAAGTGATGTTCTTAAAGTGTTTTTGGAAAATGTGATCAGAGATGCAGTCACTTACACTGAACATTCAAAGCGCAAAACAGTCACTGCCATGGACGTAGTTTACGCGTTAAAGAGACAAGGAAGAACTCTTTATGGCTTTGGAGGCTAAAAAAACATCACCAATTCCCGGCAAACATACAAACTACATCCTAATTTTCTTGGGATTTTTTTTCTATTTTTTTTGGCAAAAAAACTACTACCTAGAGTTTTCGACTCCGAGAAATTTGTATATAAGACAATAATGTATATAAGTATATAAGATTTGTATTTTTATCTCCTATATTCAAATTTGTTTAGAATTTGTGTTTTTCATTGAATAATTAGCTATGATACAAATTTAATATGACAATCAAGATTCAAAAAAAGAAATAATTTACATAAATAAAGTAAGAAAAATCAAAATCATAATTAAATATTTACAATTCAATGTCATATAAAATTTAAAAACTTTTTCTTATTTTCTCTATAACTAGCTGTTATTGTTCTTTCAGTCATTATTTCAGTCGTTCTTTCAGTATTTGAATATTGTATTAAAGTATTTTCGTCACTACGAGTATTCAACATACAAACCCCGGCCCTTTTCAGGGCCAAACAAAATTTAAAAAATAAAGCAGAGTGATTATATGATATTTAAAATTGTATTTTCAAAACATTTTGTATTGTTTTTCTTAAATTATCGTAAACAAATAAGTAAATCTATGGTCTAATGTCCTTCTTATTTTTAAAATAGGGCTCAGGTCTCATGAGCAGTTGGACAGAATGACTCAATAAGCTTTTGGCAAGATTTGGAGAGATGGTTTATTCTTTAAGCTACTTCCAGGGATGAACTTTTGTCTTTGGGTACTCTTAAAAAAATACTATGACTCAGCTAAAGCTGTAGTATGTCTTGATGATAATATTTCGGAACTATTTCAGGTTGAATGTGGTGTAAAGCAGGGTGGGATCTTATCCCCTTTCCTTTTCAATATCTTTATAGATGATTTAATCGAAGAATGCTTAGAAAAGAAATCAGGTGGTATTTTTAATAATCTCAATAATTGATTATGCTGATGACATAATCCTCATCAGTCCAGTTGACAGTCATCTTCAAATTTTACTTGATATCTGCAATAACTATGGTCTTAAATGGAGAATAAAATTTAACCCAATAAAATCTAAAATAATTACGTTTGGCCCTATCCTCTTTTACTGTGACTTCTTCTTGAGAGGTAAAAAGTTGAATATAGCTCCAAGTATAGAGTATTTAGGATTCGATATCGACTCCAATCTAGACTTTAACCCTTTTGCAATTGAAAAATTTAAACAAGTTCAGAAATCATACTTCTCAGCTTCTTTTTTGTTAAACAAGATGAGTCATATTTCCCCTTCTCTAAAGAGTTTCATTTACAAAACATTTTGCCTTTCCCAATTCACATATGGTCTTGAAAACTTAACTCTAGACACAAAAACCCTCAAAGCTCTAAACATTAATCAAAACAACCTTGTTAGACAAATGTTTAATCTAAAATCTAATTGTCACATGTCAGGAATCCTAAAAGTTCTTAGACTCTTTAAAATTGATCAGCTCTATCTTTTTTCCAAGATGTCTTTTAACACTTCAATTGGGTTCAATCAGTTATCTTCTCAAATATTTAAGTACTTATGTTATAACATTACCAACAGCTCTCCCCTTTCTTTTGGAAATGATCTCAAGCATTTGTTACAGTTCACTAATAAAAATCTTGACTCAATATTAGCAAATATTGATCAGCTGAAGTTGGATCTTAAGCGGCAGTTCTACATTCGTGACGGCATCTCGGATTCAATAGAGCTTTGTTTGAATAACTTAAGATTTAAATCCTTTCAAAACCTTCTAAACGAACTAATCAAACCAAGGTAGATCAGTTCACTTCTTCTGGTCCAAAGGAGTTTATAACATAAATTGTATATTTTTCTTTTCTACTTTAGAATTGTACTTCTTTTTTTTTTTTTTTTTTTTTTTTTATTTTAAACTTTATTTTAATTTTTACTTCTCCTGATGGAGGTTAATTTGAATCAAATAAATAAATAAAATAAAGATATGTAATTTTAGTCGAAAATATCCATTTTGAATACCAGTGTTCGATAAGAAACGATATGTCGTAAAAATCAAGCAAATACGTTATCTTATTTTTGTTCATATTCTTACTATTTCAGATTGTTTTTGATCCTTCAAATTAAAATAATAAGATAAATAAAATAAGCTAAAATAATAAGCATGAAAGAAAAAACATTCCCACGCTTATTTAAATGAAAGGAATAATTTTGCCATGCCTATTACATGCGTTACTTATTTCACTTTAGTTACTTATTTAACCTTATTTATATTTGTAAAAATTTACTTCAAAATTTAAAATATATCATACAGTACGTTTCTAAACAAAGTAAACAGTTTCTAGAGCATTGCTTAAGCATCTCTAGTCCATAGCTAGCGCAGTTCTCATGGTCTGCTTAAGCAATTTAGAACATGCTCATGAGCGTTCTATAGCGAGCATGTTCAATTGCTCATGCAAATGCCCTTAAGCAAAAAATATGTTCTATCCCAGCTCTAGAGCAGTGCTATAACATAACTGTATGCTTTGTTTAGAAACGTACTGTATCATTAGCTACATTTTTAAATATTGAACATTTTAGGAAAGAAAGAAAAAACGTTGAGGTAATTAAATTTTTTTATTTTCTTTTATTTATTATTTTAGCTTATTTTATTTTTCTTATTATTTTAATTTAAAGGATCAAAAACAAAATTATTCTTCCCCCTCCCTTCTTTCAGTTACAATGGTCCTAATTACTCCAACCTATTTAATGGACTGAAGCGGAACTGGCAAGAGATTAAGCGTTCTAAGTAAATGACTTGAAATACGCTTACAATTTGAGAGTTATAAACGTCCAAACGTATAACAAATTAATTTAAAAAAATTAATAGTTTCATCAGAACTAATTTTATTTTAATCAAAGCTTTAACTTTAAAATATTTAAAAAAAAGTCAAGTTTAATCGAAAAAAAATTTAATTTTTATTTAATAATATTGCTTAATATAATTTTCACAGTGTTAGTCTGAAAACCAGCGAAAATTATTTTCAAACAGTCAAAGGACTTACACTAGGGCTTTCAGCAGCTATTTGAATCATATTTTATAATCATATCAGCGTTTTTTAAACGTTCTGCAGCGTGAAAAACGCTGACGAAAATAACGCTAAAAAACGCTGAAAAGAAGCCGTTTTATCGCCGTTTTACCAGCGTTAAAACGGCGTTCTTTTCAGCGTTCTTTTTTTTCCGGGAATTCCAACATTTTCATTATGGTCTCTAATTCTAAAGATTTTTTTCAAATACATTCAAACGATATTTTTCAACATTTTCGATACTTTTTTGCGTAAATAGGTATTTCAGTTTGTGTCATCCTCTATTTTTTGTCTAATCCCTTACAATCTACTTTTCTCGTATTTCCCGGGCTATAATTTAACAATTTACCCTTTGATTTGCAAATTTATAGCCGAATTGTAAATAATTGAGAAATCACTTCCTTTCTTACAAAAAAAGCCCGTAGCCGGTCCATTGAGTATAATCAATGAATTTACTGAACAAAAATTCTGTTTTTTTTTGTGTTTTAAAGCATTCAATTCGCGGAAAATTCGGAATTGTTAACATGTACTGCATCTTTTTCCATTTATTCATTAACACATGTTCACATTTCATGATATTTGTTTGATCAGTAAATTAAAAAAAATTGAATCTCAACGAGCTGGGGTGAAATAACATCCACATTCCAGGTTCAATTTATTTTATTATCATGATTTCAATTTTCTCGTTTTTGTATTCACATTTCTTTTTATCTCAGTTCGCATTTTTAGGCATTATTACTGGCATATGTTTTTGACTTACCTCTAAATTATTAAAAAGTACCTCTAAAATTTAACAATTTACCTCTAATTTATTAAAACATTAGCTAAATTGTTATTTATAAGCTATTTTAATAAAAAAACTCTATTCTAATAAAAAAGTATCTAAATTTGTAAACTAGCGGATATTTTATTAAAAAAAAACCTAATTAAAGAAAAAAAAAGTTAACTAAAGAAAAAATAAAAAGCTAATTAGAGAAAAAAAAGAAAGTAATATTTAATTTTGTTTGCATTTGTTTGGACAATACAAATAACGTTTCATACGCATTTCTGAGTTACAAACTCGACAATACTTTTTCGTTTCATCAATTCTTTTCGACGGTTGAGGAGCTATTTCAGACTCATCGTCCTCATTATCTGATTCAATGCCTGGATTATTAAAAATTTATTATTTCTTTTTTTTTTTTAAACAGTAGGTACGTTTGTATTAGTGACTATTTTATATTTTAGAATTGTTGAATACTAATTCCTTTCTGGACTTTTTTTGTAAAAAAATATAGTTTTTACATTTTTCAATTAAATTCAAAAATTTTCCATTTTTTTCCAGGAAAATAAAACGTGTAAACATGAAAATGGGACAAAAAATGAGAAAAAATCCATAACTTAACTTTACAAATAAAATCCAGATGGCGAATGAAAGAGTCGTTAAATTAATCGAAAAAATTGCGAAATAATTTGGAAAAATATGAGTATTATTGAATCGTATTGCACGCAAACAGATTTCCTATTGGGAATTTATCCATTAGAATAAGTGCAAATCAAACGAAAAAAAAAGAATAATCAATTAAAGTTCTTTGAATTGATAAATCTGATTAAAAATGGCATAAAAATGTTTAGAAAGGCAGATCAGCGCAATAATAAAATAAATTTAAATTAAAAATGTTAAAAAATAAATTACGATAATTTAAAATTTTTTAACACTTTTTATACGAATTTAAAAACGAAATCGAGTACAAAATATAAAAATTTAGTTGCTTCTGAAAAAAAAATCGATAAAAAGGCGCGGAGGTATTTTTGTTATATTTTGCAAATAAAATTGCCGTATTTTCATAGAGATACGTTTTTAATTGTGATAAACCATGTTTCCATAAAGGGACGAAATTGATACTCTTTTACAATGAACCAAAAAAAGAATGAAAAAAATACCAGTTTTGATGTCATGTTTGGCCGAAGATGAGAAATTGCCATCGTTTTAAATTTGTAAAAGTAACCAGCAAAATGGTTATAAATGAGTTTACATGAAGGAAAACAGCATTTTTGTGCTATAAACAAAAAATGTGATATGACTGAAGATTTTTTTCACTTTTATTTTAATTTTTATCAATGATATTATGATTAAAAATAAAAGAAGAATAAGTGAAATAGAAAATAGTGTTGTGAGTAGTGTTGTGAGTCGACTATAAATTTGAAAAGTCGACTATATTTTTTCCAAGTCGACTAAAAATCGACTAATTTAATATTTTAGTCGACTTCAAAAGAAAAAGAAAAGACACTTTCTTTAATAAAATAAAATAATTCACGGGATAAATTTATTTTGTATTCATTCATTTAAAGTCCTTAGTTTCATTTTTTTTAATATTTGCACTTTAGTTTCTAATATTCATTTAAAAAAAAAACATGAAAAAAATTAAAATGTCTTCAAAGCAAAAAACTATTACTATTATGTTGTTAATTATTAGTTAAATATTTGACCGCTTTTTATGAACTATGAAAATTTTAAATTAATATTTTTCAAATTTATACATAATTAAAACATAGAATAAATAGTTTTTGTTTAAAAGAAAATATTTAATGAGAAAAATTCATTTTCTTCTAACCCTATCAAAATAACATCTAATCTCTATTTAACTTTAGATCATAATCATTTTCATTATTTTATTATTCATATTAAATTAAATACAAAAAAAAAAAAAATGAAAACATAATTAAAAATCTACTAACATACTAAAAACTTTCTGAAGGAGCTTATGCTCGAACAGATATACTTAAAAAATAAAAAAAAAGAAAAATGTTCGACTTAGTCGACATTAGTCGATTTTTAAGGCTATTAGTCGACTAGAAGTCGATTTTCTGAAAATTGGAGTCCAAAAAAAAAGTCGACTTTGGTCGAGTCGACTCACAACACTACAGGCAAAAAACAGTGAATTTTTAGCAAATAACATAAATTATATTGTAATTAACTTCAAAGTGTTTAAAAGTTTTGAGTGTATTTTGTGGTGGAATACATTTTACCGGGGTTAAGTATTGACATCATTTTTATTGTTGGAAAAAGTTAGGACTAGTACCAAATGATAAAAAATAATATTTCTAGAATATAATGAAGATCAATACACTAGAGATGACAAAAGCAATAACAACAAAACTATAGCTACCATAGATGGCTTCCGAGTAAGCCATCTCCGCAAGCTCGCTTGCTGTAGCTTTTTATTATTATTATTATAAGAAAACATAAATAACGGAGATGGTTAAGATTGTCAGAATCAAAAATATCAGAGTAAAATTGTCAGAAAAAAAAAGTCATAATGTAAAAAAAATCAAAATTGTCAGAAATAAAAATGTCAAACCAATCCTGATTTTTGTTTTTACTTTTTTCTTATTGGAAGATAAAACGTTTGTTTTTTTTGATTAACTGACAATTGAATATTAATTAAATTAAATTGAATCCAAATTTAAAAGTTAATGAACATCAATAATAAAAATTTTTATTGAAGTCTAAAAAGTCAAATGCAATTCTATTTCCGATTTTTAATCCAAAGTCAACCAGTTCCACAAGATTTAGTTACTGCTTTGGCATCATATAGACAACTTCATTTAGATAGACCACAAACATTAGAACTAGTTCTTGTAAATCCTAAAAATTCTAATCTGATGAATCGGGAGAAATATATTTTTTAGAAGCTAGATCTTTTACTGGCTTTGAGCGGGTTCCTATTTCTCTAGATCTTTTAAAGCTCGATAAAAAACAAGAATTAAATAATTTGCATATAACAGAATTCCAAAACTTTATATTTAAAAAATATGGTTCAAATGGTTTGTTTATGCCCGATTATTTTTCAAGTGAGGGTTCTCCTTTTAATCCTGATGTACTTGATGAATCACTTTTTATCCAAGTTGCTCATGCTAAAAATCACTGGGTCGTCATTTCAAATTATAATCCAAGTGAGCCTGCTTGTTCAAATAATTGGTACATTTACGATAGCTTAAATAATCCCGGTTAGTATTTATACACTATTAAAAATGTACTAAAAAGAATAAATGGTAGGTCTATATTTATCAAAATTAATCATATTCCAGTCTCTAAACAAAATGGATCGATTGACTGTGGCTTGTTTGCGCTTGGTTATGCGTTGGCTCTAGCAATGGATATTGATCCTGGTAAATTAATTTTTGATCAAAAAAAATTAGAGATGAGTTCAATTTTATAATTCAGCATCAATCTCTTACTTTATTTTCTTATTCATTAATTGATAATTATGTATTTACAAAAAATGAAATTACTTTCGACTTAAATTAATATTTTATTTCTGATTTTTTTAACTAATTATTTTTGTGATTTTTTTTATCATTTAATATATTTCAATAATAAAATTAATCAATAAAAAAATTATCGCTATCTCTTTGTTAAAATTGTCAGAAATGACATTTTTATTTCTGACTATTTTTTTTCTGACAATTTGACTCTGATATTTTTGATTCTGACAATCTTAACCATAATCTAAATAACATCACCCGTGACACCCATCACAATCAATACCCATGTATCACAATACTCTTTATCTTAAATATTATTGGTCAGTATTTCCGAAACCTGATTTAAACTAGGGTTGTTAACATTCAAATTTTTTAAATTTTGGAATAATATTTTCTCTTTTCTTTTATAACTTTTAAAAGAAAAATTGAAATTTATGTTTTGTATTATAACATTTGGAAGAGGATAGGAAATCTTATTTTGAAAATTGTAATTTATTTATTTTGGTTTTCAAAAGGAATTATTATAATTGAAAGAGATTATAAAAACTAAATCGAATTTTTTGAAATAAATTAAATTGTAAAACAATTGTTTAAACATTAAAAAAAATATTTTCACACTTAAATACTACAAACAAAAATTATTATCGTTTCATTCAAACGTTTTGAATGCATTCATGTGCATATTTTTGTTTATCATTTTTCATTAATTATTAATTCAATAAATTTTTATGACTCTAAAAAATAGTGAAATTCTAATGAATAGGTTCAGTATTTGAAGACATTTCAACTTTATTTACATATTAAAAGATAAAATAACATTTAGTAAAAGATGAAATTAGATTTTTTTTTTAATTTGAAAAATAATTTTGGAGTAAGATTCGGATACCTATAAAAACAGCACCCATCAAAAAAGCAAAAAAAAAAGCACCCTGTTTAAATCGCATTAGATATTATAAAATACCTTTTTTTTTTGATTTATTTATTTCTAACAACCTCAATTTTAATAAATATCAATTTTTATATTAAAAAAATATTGTTATTATATAAAATTTTCAAGTTTAAAAATAATTTGTACATAACACTTTAAAACACCCTGAAACACCCTATCAAGTTTATAAAACACCCTGCAACAATCTTTTGATTCTGATAGAGGATAAAAAGTTCTGCTTGGCAAATTATTTTTCAAAAGGTCTGGACACGTGAAAACCCTATGAAAACCGCTAAAACTGGTTTAGACCGGATTTTTCGAAACACCCTGAATATTTCTTTTTTAAAAAGGTTTTTCAGTGAAAGAAACAACTTTTTTTGGGTTTCTGGGGTCAAGGAATACGATTTTTAGGTCGATTTAACAAAATAAACTATTAATCATAATTTAGTCAATCCAGGCCCTCAAGAGCCCACTATAAGATTATTGAATTTTGACTTGGAAATATTAATGTTGATTCTAGGGTAATTTTTTGAAATATAATATGAATTGAAATATGAACTTTATAATTTTGTGTCAAAATTTGTTCGTTTTGTTTTATTTTGAATCTTTCAAAAGGAGTGTTTCTGAATAAAATATTTTGAAATTATAGATTTCCAAAACATTTTTATTCAAAAGAGAAAATTCTAATTCAAAACAAAAATTTGGAAGCCTTCCAAATCTTCTTTTGAATGTTAACAACCCTAATTTAAACTTCTGTTTGATGACTGAGCATCCAACAAAAACGATTGCAGAATAAAAAAACTTATTTTTTGTTTTACAAAATATAAGGCTGAAAGATTAGTTTTTTTGGGAGATATAAACAAAAATTTATGTTGATGAGACTGTTAATTAAAGAAAAGGAATATCAGAACACCAGGATTAATTGATGATGAAAACAAAGCAGTGTATCGATAGTGGGTGCAGTTGAAAAAAAAAATTGTAATAATATTTTTTGTAAAATGAGTCTTAAAAGACAAGGTGTAACTGTAACAGAAGCATTAAATGGAAAAATACACATTTATAGTTGTTCATTTTAGGTTTTTATCCATCTTAAAGCAATGTGGCAATAAATCTTGGTATTTCTCATTTTCATATTTTAAATTTTAGGGTATTTGTTAGTTTCGAAGGAACTCATACTAATAACATCGAATTTTTTTGTGCTCATTTGAAAATTCAATGAAGAAAGAGCATTGATTAAGGGCAAAACATCTATAAAAGGTTAATCAGTATTAATTTAAGGGGTTTTATTAATCGATCTCTTACATTACTTAAACGATCACATAATAAAATATATTATTTTATTTTTTCTATCTATAATATTATTTATTCGATTAATTTGATTAATTAACTGTCTCTAATAATAAATATTAATTTATTTATTTATTTAAAAAATATACACTCAGTCTCATAGACTCAGGTTGTAAAAAAAAAAAGTAAAAAAAATAAAAAAAAAATTCTTTATATAAAAAAGTAAATTAAGTAAACGAATAAAAATTAATTATGTAATTAAGTAAAACCATTATTAAGTAAGCCAGCCAACACTCTAATTTTATCATACATTAGGCCATTTATTGAGTCATTTAAAACGAAATTAATTGAGTCAATTAACCCTTGATTTAGACATTCTGTGAGAGACTCTATCATTTTAATTGCTTTAACAACATCTATTGTACAATCACTCACGTTAATTTTTTTATTTACATTTTTCAGCTGCTCAAAAAGAGTAGCATTATCACTTCGTAATACTTTTTGACTATATATTATTTTTAATTCCTTATAAATTTGATGTGTAAATAAGTTCATTTTTACTTGCTTGAACAGAAAAATTTTATGTTTTAGGTATAAACTCTCAATACTTTCAATCCTCAGACATTTAAACAGAGGCTTTGTTCTGACATATTTACTCAATCCAATCGATCGCTTTATTAGTATATTTTGTCGTTTATTAAGTGAATCAATCATTTTGTTGTTCAAATAATAGAATTCCAGACCATAGCGAAAAATTGACTGACAAAATTGCTTATATATAAACTGATCGTCTTAGGACTCAATCCATTTGGTTTGCACCCAAGCGTGTATAATGAATAAAAGCTCCTTTCTACTTTTTTAAATTTCTTTTCAATAAATTGATTGATAAAATCACTATCTCCAATTGGAAAACCTAAGTAGACCATATTATTACTTCGAGGTATAATTTTATCATTCATTTTAACATTGTTCTCAGAGCAATCTTGACCAAACGAAATTAGATTCGATTTCAGAGGATTGAACTCCATTTTCCATTTTTGAGCATATTCATTGCAGACATTAGTTAAAATGTTCAAGTGAAAAAAAGTCGGACTTATGAGCAGAATATCATCGCAATATGCAACTATAGAGACATTTGTTTGCCCAATTTTTGCACCAATATTCAATTCTAGACATTGCTCTATTAATTCATTAATAAAAAAATTGAACAAAAAACCAGAAAGTTTACCGCCTTGTTTGACCCCTTGAGATGTTTCGAATACTTCAGAGCGTTTATTTTTAATTTTAACTATTATTTTTGACTGTAAATAATACGAAATTATTGCTCTCCAAATCCATTCATCTATTTTTGAAAACAATTTGTAAAACAACCCCTCACGCCAAAGCTTATCAAATGCCTTTGTGGCATCCAAACTGACAATTTTGATTTCAGATTTTCCACTTTTGTAATAATTTATTGCCTCGTTTACTGTAAAGTACGCATGCTTGCACGAAGTATTCTTTTTGTATCCAAATTGATTCATTGAAGTTAACTTTTCCACTTCAATTCTATTTAAGATTAGATTCTCAAAAAGAAGAGCATAAGTTGTTGAGACAGATATTGGTCGAAAGTCACTTGGTTGTTTCATAGTACCTTTTTTGGGTATAGGTGTTACCAGTGATACATTAAAGTCGCTTGGAGTATAACCATTTCGAACCATAGTATTGTATAGATGAGTTAAAATTTTGGAAACTTTATCATTCAGACCATGCTTAAGCATTTCATTTGGAACATTGTCATTACCAATTGCTTTGCCTGTTTTGAGTTTTTTAATACAAGTTTCAATATCGTTCGTAGTGAATTGATTTTCGAATTTTTTTTGAAGTGAATTTTCGTACTTTTTTTTAACTTCAGCTTCAATTTTCTTATGCTCTTCATTTGAAACTCTATCATTGTGAGAGAATAATGTCGAGTAATAGAGGCCAAATTCATTAATATCAAGCTTGTTACAGTATCGATAGTGGGTGCAGTTGAAAAAAAAAATTGTAATAATATTTTTTGTAAAATGAGTCTTAAAAGACAAGGTGTAACTGTAACAGAAGCATTAAATGGAAAAATACACATTTATAGTTGTTCATTTTAGGTTTTTATCCATCTTAAAGCAATGTGGCAATAAATCTTGGTATTTCTCATTTTCATATTTTAAATTTTAGGGTATTTGTTAGTTTCGAAGGAACTCATACTAATAACATCGAATTTTTTTGTGCTCATTTGAAAATTCAATGAAGAAAGAGCATTGATTAAGGGCAAAACATCTATAAAAGGTTAATCAGTATTAATTTAAGGGGTTTTATTAATCGATCTCTTACATTACTTAAACGATCACATAATAAAATATATTATTTTATTTTTTCTATCTATAATATTATTTATTCGATTAATTTGATTAATTAACTGTCTCTAATAATAAATATTAATGTATCCTGAGTTTTTTTGTCACTAAATTTACTGAAGATGAGTATGATTATGATGAATATAGCTCTTAACTTAATTAATGAACAGTTGAAATTATCTCTTGATTTAATTTAATTATCTCTTGTGAGAGTTTTTTTTTGTGGATATTAAAAGATGATCTAATGTGATCTAAGTTTTATCAAAGTATTGAAATGTCTGATAGTGAGTATCGAGTAGTTGATGACTATGTAACTTCTGAATCAGAATCTGAAGACGAGGTTCAAGAATCCAATAAAAAGAAAAGAACCAGGAAGAACTGGATCTATAATCTGATTGTCTTTTTGAGAAGGCATCGAAGCTTTTCTTGAAAAAGTGGATTAACCATTTCTCAGATATTTTGAAAGCGATCGGCTCTTAAAGCATCCTGGTTGGTATGAAAGATTTCTCTCTGATGGACCAAGCACAAACAATGGATTAGAATCTATTAATTCTACAATAAAAAAGAATCATTCGTTCAGAAAACGCTTACCTTTACACCAGTTCTTATCTCTTGCAAAAGATATTATTAAGCATTGGTCGAAACGAAGAGATCCATTGTCAGTCAATTGCAAAAATTTTTCACTTCAACCAACAATTGATACTCAACTCTTTACCAAGACATATGACTGGATTAAACATAAGAAAAAATCAATAGCAAGAGATGAAGACAATATGATCATAAATTACACCAACTCGACGATGGCTAATGTAGAAGTTAATAATCAAAATATCAAGACTTACCGATCGGCAGTTGAACATTTAAATTTCAAATCTTTTGACGAATTCTATGGAATTTTGTTTAAAACTTGGGAAACAAAAAACAATTGATAAGGAAGCTGAAAAAGTAGTGCAAGCATCAACCAGCAGTGATATAAGTAAGAAAGTAGAAGCTCCACTAAAGAGAGGTAGAGGTAGACCAAGAAAAAACTTATAAGATATTATTTTATTTGAAATTTTTTGAAAATTTTTATAATTCTTTTTTTTTTAAATCAATTTTATAAATAAAAATAAGAGCAACTAATTTTACTTAAAGTATCGGATACTTTAAGTAAAATTAGTTGCTGTTTTATTTAATTTAGGAGACAGATTAATAAATATAAGTTAAGGGTATTTAGTAAAATAAGAGATAGAAAAATATTAGTGATCGATTAAGTAATTTTAGAGATCGATTAAATACCTTTCTTAATTTAAAAGAAGATTTTCATTAAGTGTACAAGAGAAGAGTTTTTTAAATATTTTGAAAATAAATTAAAAAAAAAGTAAATAGTTGTTATTTTTTAATTTTACATATTCAAAAAGATTGACAATATTTTTTAAAAATTAAATATAAAAATACTTGTGTTGAAACAAGATACTATAGAAGACACTATATTTGGATATTAAAAATACAATATTTAAAATAAAATTAAATACAATATTACTAAAATAAATTGGTAAAAAAAATTGAATTATTTACACGGAATTCTTCACCTCATTTGATAAAAAACAGAATGAACTGTTCTGATTTAATTATAAAATGCATTTGTTTAAAATAAAGGCTTTATGCCGGATTTCGAGGATATTTACTGTTATTTGCAATAAAAAATGATCAGTTTTTCTTTTAAAGTTTTTCACCGATACAAATAAAATAGAATTTTCTTATTTATTTTTCGCCAACAGGTATAATGCATGACCAGTTATGTCATGAATTACGAAAAAATACAAAGAGTTGCATTATTTGTGAATAAATGTCGTGTTAAAACCATTTGTGTTTTAAATTAGTTCAAGAAAATTAACGCACTATTGTCGTATGTCTTTATAATGAAAAACACAATCTATTTCGTCTTTGCAGCTCGCAGTGGGTCTTCAGTATTTTTGAGCCCGTAAAGAAAAGATTTATTTGACAACTATTGAATTTCGTGATACATTTAATCTACAAAAAATTTATTGTGTTAAATCGCTGCCGATAATGTGGTCAATAAGAGTTGGCTGGACTGCTTATAAACGCTTACCAACGTATCACAGTAAATTTTGTTTTGCATTCACCAAAATCAGTGGAAATTTATGATGATCCCCTCGGTAAAAATTCAAAATATCGAGTCGATTTTGAAACATTCAAAGAGAGAATTTTAATTTTGAACAAAAAAATATTGTTTATTTGTGTTTCTACGTATTCTTGTTTCGTAAAACGATATACAAATTTATAGCTTTTAAAAATATGCTTGTTGCTGTTTTTGATGTTTAAAAAAAAATTTATCCTTCTTTTATTTTCTATTAGTTTGCATTTTTTTGGCATATATTTTTTGTAGTAAAAAAAATATTTTTTTTTCATAGAATTTTTATTTTCGCGGGGTTGTGAAGTTCGTTTCAATTCGATCTTTTCAATTCAGAAAAACTTGAATAACTTTTTACCTAAAAGAGATAATTTAGTTCTATAAAATGCTTAATTATAAGCAAATTTGCTTAATGCAGAAAAATAGGTCTGCAAAATACTCTGCAATTTTCTGTATTTTGCACGCCATTATAAGGTATTCAAGTCAACTGTGCAAGTACATTGCAGAGTTTTTGCAGACATATATTTTCGGATTAAGCAAATTTGCTTAAACATTAAGCATTTTACAGAACTAAATTATTCCTTACAGTAAAAAAGTTATTCAAATTTTTCTGAATTGAAACGATCGAATTGCAATGAACTTCACAACCCCTATTTTCGCAAAGTAGAAAAAAAAATTAGAAAAAATATTTTTTTTTATAGAAAAAATATTTTTAAATGTAGAAAAAATACTTGAGAAAATATAAAAAAATGTTAGTTTTTTCTAGGTCTTCCGCGTTTATTGTATATAAACATTTTTTTATTAAGTTTTAATGATACTAATTTTTTACTGTTTTAATGCTTTTTTAAACTCATTTTACATATAATTAAAGTTATTAAGTAAGTAAGTTATTTGTCAATTAGTATTAAGTGATAGTTTTCTTAATCGATAAAGATGAGAAAAGTGATAATTATTTATTAAGAAATTTATTTTTTCTAATACGAAAAATATTTTTTCTACTACAAAAAATATAAGCCATTTTTTTCCCCAAATATTTCCTTTTTTTTTAACTTTAAAATGTTTTTTAGCTTGAATGATTCCGACTTAATTTCATACAGAAAAAAGGTTCAAATTTGACAATCGTAAGTCAAAAGTTAAAGTCATTTTTAAGTCATTTTTTGGTAAAGTCAAAGAATCACTTAAGATTTTTTTTTTTAAAGTTAAGTCATTTGACTTGACTTAATGTTTTTTTTTTTAAAGTTATGTCATTTGACTTGACTTTATGACGTCTGAATGGTATTTGCTGCTTGCCAAATCGTAAAAAATGTAATGAAGAAATGGGATTTTATGTAGAAGTTCGCTACTTAGAATTGCAAGATATTGATATACCATTACAAGTCAATGAGCGAAGACTTCTTTCATTAATCAGAGATTTGGAAAAAGAAAAAGAAGAATCAGTAAAGGAAGAAATGATTGTTAGAAAAAAATCTGAATACGAAGTGGCTAAAATTACCAATCAGGCCAAGGAAATAGTCGAAAATGCAAAGACTGTGTGATATGAGCTAATGATTAACCAAGCAGAAACCAATTATTCCAGAATAATAGAAGATAAACACAACAAAGGTTAACAAAAAATATTCCAAGAGCTTGGTCTTTCCTCGACAAAACTAAAGTCATCAATCAATTATATCAGATCCCTCAAAAACCACGAAAAAATCAAATATTCTATAGACTTCAATACTCTAATTGCAAACACTAAATAAATAAATCATGGAGTTCAGACTTGGACGGATTCATCTTAATTTTGTTACTAATTAGTTTTTAGATTTTTTTTAAGAAAATCTATTTTGTAAAACTATATAAAAGTTTAGACAGTTAAATTGGCTGGAACACCAATATTTTTGCTAGATAAATCATCTTTTTTAAATTTTTTAATAAAAAACAAATTAGAATATTTACAATTTTTTTTAGAATTCAAAATATTGGCGTGGTTTGCTAAAAAAAACTTAAGACTCAGATTTTTTGATGAAATTGGTAATGCTGAGCTTTTTTTTTTAATTCTTTTCAAGAAAAACCTAGGGATCTTTTTTCTTTTTGTATGGCCACTTTTTCTAGTTAAAGATTAACTATAAAATAGGATTGTTTTTTTAAGAGAGGATCAAAAAATTAAGATTGAATTAAATTTTGAATTATTGCGTAACTGAATCTCTATAAATTCTAATATTTTATTTCACTTTGACTAAGCTTGTTAAAATGAACGAATCTTCAATCTCTGAAGACAATCATCAGAAGAATGTAAAATTTTTAAATTAATTTTTTTTAAATACAATTTTGTCTAGGAATGTTTACGATACAACATTCAATCGTATGAGGATTCATTGGATTATACTAAAAAGTTAATTCTAATTGCAATCTCGACCATATTTTACTTGCGATCCATTTTGCCTGAAGACGTTTTTAGCAATAAAGAAATTGAAAATATAAATTTTAAAATTATACGATCAAAAAATAATGACTCTCATACTTTAATTAATTGGATAAAAGGCGCATTTGATGCCATTGAAAAAAAATATGTAAGTTTTTTAATTTTAAAATTTTTTGCTGCTCATTAAAGATAAATTTTAATCGCGTAGCTAAGCACCTTAAGTTTGGCTATTTATACAGATCCCAACAATCCTCAGGTACATGTTCAATTTTTTGCCAAAATTTTTTTCTAACTTTAAAATTAGCTTGTCTTGGAAACTTATGACTTTCACTTATCTTACGGTGAAAACGTAAATTTACAAATGTAACTTAAATCCAAAATTAAAAATTTCAATTATTTTTTTAAATTTAATTTTAAGCTCGAAAAATTTTTCCAAAAAAGTAAAATTAACTAGCCTCAGAGTGCTTAGAACAATGGTTGCTACGATCAGCACTTTGGAAGATTTGCCTCTAAAACTGAGCATGAACATGAGATTAATTTACAATGAAAGTGTTCCAGATGATTATGAGCCACCTGGATTCAAAGCATGCAATTTTGAGAAGTACAGCTACGAACAAGGCAAGTGTAGGATTAGAATTGGTGATGTTAATTGTTTGTGGCACCAAGTGAACATGGAGATAAATTGCTCTACTAAAATGCTAAAAAAAGACGAATTTAATGAAAATATGGATGCTAGTGAGGCGTCCAAAAAAGATTTTAGTGAAACTGTTGATCTAGTTCCAATTTCAGCAGAAACAGAGCCTGAAAATAGGTTAAACGAAGCAGAAAATCACGAAGATACCACAAGTAGCAAAATTGGTGAGCTCAAAGTCGATTCTTCAATTGGTCAAAGTCCGCCTGAAATAAGATCAATAGAAAAAATTGAATGCATTTGTAACTCAGAGCAGCAGGATAAAATGAAATTAATCAGGTGTTCGAATTGCAGGACCTTTCAGCACGCCGTATGCTACAACATATTTTGTAGTGAGAAAGAAAATGGAACTCTTTGGGAAAAGGAATTCGTTGGTTGCTGCATAAATTGCTATCACAAAGATCCAAAACTTAAAACAACTGATAAGAGCTTGGTTAAAATGGACAGAAAAAAGCTTTTTGGAATAAGTACTTGGCGCAAAGCTCTTTACCAAATTAAAAGATTTGATACAGATCAATTCAGTAGCAGAGAGCTAATGGAAATTTTGTCTTTAAAGCCAAACTTAATGAAAGGTCTGATCAAAAAATTAGAAGATAAAAACATTGTGAAATGTGGCAACAAAAAAGAGTAGGAAATTTTTTTGCTTGAGATGTTTTTTGATTTGTACTTTAAGTGGTATTTACAACATATTGAACTCAAATTTGAAATGCTACATAAAGAAAAAGTGTATCGATCCAACTAGAAAATTAAATGAAGAAGGCGTAAAGGGGATTATTGACGAGAATGGCTCAAGTGCACTTTCAGAATTGAATTCCAAGTTTGATTTAGATAAAAATCAAAAGAGACAGATAAATTCTGACGATGATTTTTTGAAAGCTGGAAAAATGATTAAAACAAGCACTAGCAATGAGAGTATTGATCAAATTTAAAGTTTTTTTTTCTAAGTTAACTGCGATTTTTGACATAATATAAAAGTCTATTTGAAGGCTTTTTGTTTAGGATATTTTTTAAAATTTACTTTAATAGGAATGTTGTCCTTATTAGAAGTTTTTTTGATTTGAATCAAATTTTCAAGTCAAACTTGGTAACTAGAAAATTATTTAAATAAAGCTCTTTCTCAATTTTTGTTTTTTAATTTGTTTCGTTTTTTTTTTTAATGCCAAAAATTAAAAATGTTGAATATTAATAGAATAATAGTAGCTTTTAAAAGAATATGAGGACAATTAACAAAAATAAATTTTTCTAAAAAATAGGAAATGAGTGATTTGGTATATTATCGTCTGTATAAAATTGTGAAATTAATTTCAAAATTGTTTCGTAATTGCATGAATTAATAGTAGAAAATTTGAATGATTCTATTTTATGATTCAATTCTTGGTTTATAAAATGATGATCGATGAAAAATATTATTCTTAAAAAACTGAATCATCATGAATCGACCTTAGTTTTTTGCAAATATTGTTAAAAAAATTTTTAAATTACAAACCCAATTTTATTTAATTTCAAATTTTTATTTTTAAAATGAATGAACCGTAACATGAAATGATTCAGCCATAAAGAAAAAAAAACTAAAATAATAAAATTCAAAAATCTTAAATATATATTGAAAAAAAAATCTGAAAGAAAATTCATTTAATTAAATTTATTTTTAAAATAGGTGAATGATTTTTAAAAAAATTTTAAAAAAACCTTTTATTTTGTACGTTACCCTTTGATTTATTTTTTTAATAATTTTCTAATCGAATATTCAAAATTTTAATCGAAATTTTAAACTTTCTTTTTTTCTCCTAATATATAATCCCCAAATTTTCAAGTCGCCCGGTTGCACTTTTTTGCCATCAATAAATTCGTTCGAAGGCTTTTTTTGAAGATCTGAGTATCAGCTACTCGAAAAAACACCCCATATGTCTATTTCGTTACTCTGTTAAGGCTGTGGCCGCCGCGGAAAGCTTAAAATTCCGAATTTTCAAATTCCTCGAATTTTTTTTTTTAACTTTTTTGGAGGTATTTTGGATCGAGGATTACGAATATGATGTTTGTTTTGGCCAAAAGTCGGTGGTGTGGGCGTGGCAGCCGATTTTTTGGATTTTTTCCGCATTTTTCCGCTTTTTAGGGAAAAGTAATTAGTTTTGGGTCTTTTTGACTCAAGAAATGGATAGATTAGGTGAATTTGAGTCTGATAAAGTCCCACAATGTCTATTTCGTTACTCACGGCGCTCGTTGGGGGTTTAATTAGAATTAATTAAAATGACCGGTCCATTTTCAAAAATTGCCGTTCCCATGCAATATTTGCCGTTCTTTCGTGTAAATTAGGCGGCCCGGTGATTTAGTAGATGTTCCATTCGAAAAATTGGCGCGAAATTTGAAAATTTGGCGCGAAATTCAAAATTTTCAAAAAATAAGCGGTCTATTTATAAAATAAGCTGTTCCCATGAGATAATTGGCGTTCCGTCTTATGAATTAGGTGTCCCATAGTTTTAGTTGCCGTTCCAGTTAAAAAATTGCCGTTCCCGTTAAAAAATTGCCGTTCCCGTTAAAAAATTGCCGTTCCCATGAAATATTTGCCGTTCCGTTGGGTCAAATAGGCGGCCCGGTGATTTATTAGACGTTCCATTAGAAAATTTGGAATAAGATTTGAAAATTTAGCGCCAAAGTAAGCTTAAAAATGCCGATCCATTAATTAAAATAGCCGTTCCATGAAATAATTGGCGTTCCGTCTGGGGAATTAGGCGACCCAATGTTAAAGCAGCCGATCCTTTATAAATAATTGCCGTTCCATCAATTAAAAGTGCCGTTCCCCTCCGATAATTGTCGTTCCAGTGGGTCAATTAGGCGGCACAGTGTATTTTTGGAATCTTTCGAGCAAATTTTTCAAGAAATTGTTTTCTATATTCAAAAAAATGGCGCGAAATTATATAATTTTCAAAATTTTTAAAAAAGGCGCGAAATTCAAAAAATCTTTAGAATTTTAAAAAAATAGGCCAAGATAAAAAATTTATTCAAAATACATTAAAAACAGCAAAAAAAATTTTCCCGCCAGTAAATGTGACGCTCTAGGTTAAAAAAGGACGTCTTTCTATTCTTTGAACTCAAATAATTCTTAAATTTTTTTCTCCAAATCCTATTTTTGTTCCCGGTCAAAAAAGGACGTCAATTTTTTTTTGTTATGCTCATAAATCTTTATAAAAAATTTTCCCCCATTAAATTTGATTTCAATTGAATTTTTTTGTATTTGTTGATCATTTTAAGTAACACTCAAATAAAGTAATGATGAATTGTTGCTCAGCAATTAAGCGAATTTTCATTTTGAAAGAACGTTTCATGCTAAAACATATTTTTATAAAATTATTTTTTATGTTTTAGGGTAAAAATAATACATTTGGTAATTAATTTAACAATTTTCTAGAAGAAATTTAGAAACTAAGCAAAAAATTATTAAGGGAATAATTCAAAATTTTTTTATTTAAGGTTTTAAGCTTAAACGAATTAGTAGAAACAATTGAAAAATGGATTTTTGACTTAAAAAAATTGATGAAAAGATAATGAGCATCCAAAATTTTTAAAAAATCATAATAAAAAATATAAAAAATTAATGCAAATTTAATAATTAATTTTCAGCTTAAATATTAATTGTTCTTAAAATAGAAACAATTATTCAAGAATTTTCAAAAATTTCTAAATTAGTCAGAGGAATTTTTAAATTTAAAATCAGGTTCTAAAGATCCTAGTTAAAATTGGATGAATCAATAAATTTTTCAAATATTTTCGAAAATTTTAATTTATCTAAAGACTTATTGACAAAAAGGAATTATTAATTTTTCAATAACGTTTTTAAATCATTGCTGATTCGATTTATATTTTTTGATTTTACTTTATTTTTTGAATAATTAATTTTAAAAACAAATTTTAAAATTTTAAAACATTGTTTATAATTTAGGGTAATTTCTTTTGAAAATTTACAGTTTAATTTTTCTATTTTTTAATGATGAATGTTTTTAAAAGACATATTACTTTATACTATGATAATAATATTCAATTAAAAAAAAACTTGAGAATTTAAAAAGTTTTATAAAAAGAATTCAAGTAGACTTCATTAAGCTTTGTTCTCTAATTCGTTTGATCATTACTGGTTTCCATGTGATGAAAAAAAGAAATCTTATTACTAAAAGTTGTCGAGATTATCATATAATTTTTTAATTTTATTTTAGTCTAATCTTACAAATGATATCATAATTTAATAATAAAATTTAAGACAACACTTTAAATAGAAAAATGACTACCTCAAGTAAGCTTTTTGCTCTCAACATTTTTTAATTTTTTTTTGATTAATTTTAAATATTTTCTAGATAAAGCTTAAATATACCAAGATTAGAGTATAATTAAAAACAAGGTAAAAAAGGCCATTTAAAACACAAAAAAGCTATGAGTCATTTTTATTCCAAACAAAAATTATTTTAAAAGCTACTTAAATCATATTAAAAAAAATACGATAACTTAATTTTATTTATGATTTATCTAAAAATTTCTAAAATTATTATATGTCAATGAATTAAATTGGATAAGATATGATAAAAATAAAAAGAAATGCTTAATCATATAGTTAATACATACAGTGGTGTTACGATATCTGTATTTTACTATTTTTTACTATATTTTACGTAAAATATCGTAAATTTTCGAAAATTTACGTAAAATTACCAAAGTAAAATTTAGTAAATTTATGGTATTTTACGTAAATTTACTATATTTTTCGTAAAATATAGTAAAAAAAAAGTAAAAACCAAAATGTCCAAAAAAAACCGAAATTTTGACAATTTTAAAAAATTTCTTGTTTTTTTTTAGTTTTTTATTTTTAAAGAAAAACAAAAAATTTTGTAAGTTTTACTTTTTTTAACTTTTTTTTAACTTAAATTATGGTAAATTTTGGTAAATTTTAATTAAAAAGAGTAAAAATACGGAAAATAATGAAAATTAAAAAAAAAAAAACTTATATACATTTTTATCTGATTTTTTTATACAAAATATTAAATCGCTAATATTGATAAAATTTTAAAAAACCTATAAAATATAAACTAATGGTTCGACCATCCAGCTTCTTTCTCAATAACGATTTTAATTACCTTAATTCAAATTGTTTATTAATTTAATTTTAATCTGTGTTTTTAAAGTTATAAATATTCTTACTTTTTTAAAGTGATTTTTATAATTCTGACACTTTTCACGAGTTAATGTTTTTTCAAACTCCAAAATAGCATCAAACGCATTTAAATCGCTTTTTTTGTTTTTGCCCCTTGTATAAACTTTTAGCTCATTCCACAAAAGGTCATTTAGGTTTAAATCCGGTGATTTTGGCGGTGATCTTACCTTTAAATTATTTTTTTATTTTCTTAGAAACTTTAAAAGATTAAGTTACTCAAAACACATCATTTTCTGTTAAATATGAAGTACTTAAGCTTGATGTATGTTTGGGATCATTATCTTGATGTTATTTAAAAAAGTAGTTGTATTTATGAGCTCCAAATGGTAATAAATATTTTGCCAAAATTTCACAGTTTAACTCAGCGTTCATATTTTCCTTAAATTTCATTTATAAGCAAAAATATATATTTTTTATTAAAACGAAGTAAAGTTAAATAAAATTAAGTAAAAATACCGCGAATTCTTTTGCGCCTTTAAATGAAATTCCGCTCCATATATTAATCTTCGATCTATTTTTGGATGTACATTGTAAAGCTTTGGGATATGAAGAAGGATATCGTAAATGATATAGCGGTCTTTCGAATAATCTTATAGGTGTTTCATCAACAAATATAACATCTTTAAAGTCAAAGTCTTTATGTTTCAAACACCAAACTAGCCTCGCTCGTTTGCACGCATCTGATAAATATGGGGCCTGGCGTAAACGGCGATAACGAAATCCAAAAAAATTAATTTTTTGTATTTTAGAATGAACTAGGATGAACTTTTAATTCCCTTTAAATTTCTTAAAAAATGACTCAATTTTTTTGTAGATTCAATTTCTTTTTATTTAATTCACTTAAATCGTTTTTTTAATTTTATATATTTAAGTTTTATTTTTGAGTTTTTTTTTACTCTTTTTAAATATAATTTACCAAAATTTACCATAATTTACGTAAAAAAAAGGTAAAAAAAAGTAAAACTTACAAAATTTTTTTTTTCTTTAAAAATAATAAACTAAAAAAAAAATAAGAATTTTTTAAAAAATGTCAAAATTTCGGTTTTTTTGGACATTTTGGTTTTTACTTTTATTTACGTAAAATACCGTAAATTTACTAAATTTTACTTTGGTAATTTTACGTAAATTTGCGTAAATTTTCGAAAATTTACGATATTTTACGTAAAATATAGTAAAAAATAGTAAAATACAGATATCGTAACACAACTGTACTTTACACAATAAAAGATATTTGATTTAATTTTTGAAAATTTATCAAGTATTTTAAATCTATTTTATGAAATGATTACCAAAAAATGAACGAGATTAAAGTTTATTTTAGAAAATATATTAGAAAAATTTTCATATTAATTTATAATTTATCATTTCTTAAAAAAGGTAATTTCAATGAAATCAAAAAATAACTATTTTATGTTTAATTTTAAGAATTAACTTTTATTATATTAGCTGATTGAGTATCAAAATGCAATTAGTTAGCGGTAAAAATAAGTAATTTGAAAAAGTGGCAATATTTTTTTAAAATAAGCAGATTTATTTTTGTCAATATATTTCCAGCGTAGCCAAGTCAGGCGTAATTTGTAAAATCAATAATAATAAATTATTAGCAAAAACAAGGAAAAATCCAATTTATGATCTTAGAAATTTTACTTTGAAGCGAATATCAAAATTTTTAAACTGAATTAAATATTCGTTTAACAAGTATTTTATTATGCTAAGAAAATTAGTTTTCTAAGAATGCATTTGAATTTTTGTGACAAATTCACATATTTTGGTAAGAACTAGAATTTTTCGAATTTTCAAGTGAGAGATCTCATTTTGAGGCTATTTTTATCTCAGTAAATAAGAGAAAAATTTAACTTTCAACAAGATATATTTTTAGATGAGATAAAAAAATATTGTATCATTTTTTAATTTGATAAAAATCAAGTTAGCTTGTCCAGAATTATATGCTCGTTTCTATTTTGTTTTTAGATTAGATTTAAATATTTTATCTAGTAAGTCCAGTCGAAGCTGCTTAGAAGATCAAAGTCTAGAAAAATTTAAAATATGATTTTAAATTTAAGTGTTAATACAAAAAAGGGTGTATTTAGTTCAGTTTATTAGTATCAGAATTTGGCACAGTTTTTGTGCTCAGACCCAAACATCCACTGGAAAGTTAGCTAAATAAAATGAAAAAAAAAGTTTAAACTAAAAAAATTAAATTTTAATAAAATCATGTTTTAATACGTCTTCAAACTTGTTTTCATTTTCTTTGCCCTTTTTTTTATTTATTCACACTGACAATCCGAGTCAACCTCGTTTTGTGATCATATGTGATCACATTCAAAGCTTTCATCGTTTATGTGTTCAAAATTTAAAAAATAAAGGATTAAAAAATGCCTTTATTATCACACATTTACATTTTTGATCACATATTTAAATTTATGATCACAAAAGTGTGAACATATTATTAGATAAAATTTATTTTATTCAAAAAAAATTTAATTTATGAGTTATACAATAAAAAAAAATAAATTTAAAAATTCCTAATTTTCTACATTTTTTTGAAAATTTTTAATTTATCTAAAAAATCATGACTATTTCAAATACTAAAATTTTTTAAAGGGGGACTTATTCCATTTTAATTTTCGTAACAGTGGACTTGAGTACCCATCAAACACTCTCTGGCTACGCCGTTGCCTTTATGTAAACAGATTATGAAAAATGAGAGTGTTTTAAGAAATAATAGCATTGGATATATTATTTATAAGTTGTAATCTTTTTTAAATAGACTTTTATATTTATAAGACATTTTATTATTTAAATATTTTAAATTAGAATAAAATAAAGGTATTTCAATATTATGCAAAATATTTAAATCAAAAAAATATCATTTTAATTTTTTTAAATTAAATATAAATTGCATTAATTTAAAAATGATCACATAATTAAAATATCTAATATTATCAGTGATTTTTTTCTTTAAATATGTCTTACTGAACCCAATTGATTTACATGATGTGTAAAAGATAGGAATTAAGTTAATAAATAAAATAATCTTTACGGATTTCTAACAGTGTAATTTGTAGACATTTAAATAATATTTCGTTTTATTTTAAAATATTAAGTCATGATATTCAATTCAATTTTTTAATATTCCCTAATGTGTAATATTTTTTATATCTTTATTTAAATTGTATTAGTTAAAAATTTAGTTAAAAATGCTTTGGTTAAAAGACTATGAAACTTAGAAGAAGTCAGACTTGTGCGTAAGTCAAAAATTAAAGTTATTTTTAAGTCTTTTATTGGTAAAGTCAAAGATTTGACTTGACTTAAGATTTTTTTTTTTGGAATTATGATTTTATTTATGTTAATAAATCAATTAAAATTGGATAGTTGTAAATTTTTTTATTGAAAGAATGATTTTTCAATTGAATAATCTACAATGATAAAAAGAAACGGAGTTTACTAAGAAGAAAAAACAAAATTAAATCTTAGAGTTACTTTTTTAATTATATATATTTTGAAGACAACTTTTTTCAGTTTCTTTTTTGTGTCCTTTTTCACAAAAAATTAATATCTTACAACAAAAACGACTCCAGAATTGAATTTTTTGTAACCAAATCAACTAAGAATCGTATTTTTTTAAATTTTATTTAATGATAATTTTTCAAATAAAATAAATCTATAAATTAAAAATCGATTTTTCGTTTATTAATTTTTATCAATAAAATTAAAATTCTATGAAAAAATAGAACCTGTATTTGAAATTTTTAAGTCTCAATTTACATAGAAACATGTTTATGAGCCTTTTTTTAAATATCATTTTAAAGTTTTTAGAGCATTTAAAATAGATGCATGGTAAAGCCAAACAGCAGGAACTGTATTAAAATAGCAATAATTAAAATAGCTAAGCACATAATGAAATAAGAACATAAAAGCTAAAAATAAAAAAAAGGAAATAAAAATTCATTCATCATTGCTAATTAATGTTTGTTTGTCTGTTAAATAGTTTATTTCATTTTTAAAAGAAAGGCTACAAGAGCAGTACTCCTCCAGCAAGTTAAATGATTTTAAAATCTTTTTTAAGCAAAACTAAGACTAAATAAACATATAAAGAGCAATAAGATAAAAGTAAATTAAACTTTTAAATTGATAACAAAATCAAAATCAAAAAGAAAAAAAATCAAGCTTAAAAAAATTAAAATCAAATGTATCCAAATAATTAAATTAAATTTTTTTTTTTTTAATTTTTAATATTCCGGCAGCGAAGCAACGGGTAAAACCTTGTATTTAATAAATATGAACCTATTTTTTTATAATGAAGCAGCTTGTTTTCACTTAATTTTTCATCATAAAAATATTAACCGAATGGTAAAATATTAGTCTTTAGATTGTTATTTGATAAAACTACGATGTAAATTTTTTTGTATTTACAAATATCTGAATTTTACTTTTTGACATACTTTTTTTCTCGTGATCAACAGCTTAAAACCATCTCTTCTGATCGTATTTTATTTAACTCAAAATATTTAACCTTTCTGTAAACATAGAAGAAAAAAATTAAATAGTTTTAAAAAAATCTACTATTTATTGATGTAACGTAAACATTCATAAATAGCTTATTTTTTTATAACAATTATGCCATCCGTTCGTATATTTTTATATATTTTTTATAGCGGTTTCAATAATTTTATAGTAAAGCGGCAATAAACAGTAAATAACCTTTAGCATTTGATTTATATACAAGCTGCTAATGAGATTAATTAAATATACTGATTCTTTTTTATTTAAAATATTATTTTGATCTGAATTTATTGACTTCTTTATGAAAAAATATAACTTTTAACATCAATTCTTAACTTTATTTTAAATTAAATTATGAACAATTTTAAAAATTATATTTTAACACTTTCAAAAAATGTAACAAATAAATTGAAATGTGGCAAAACTGATATAAAAGCTATTATGATTAAGAAACTAACATTATAAAAATTAGTTACGAAATTTAAAAAAAAATAATTTTTTTGTTTTAAAGGATATGGGGCAATACTTGTTGAAGATATGAAATATGCCTCAGGAAATTTTTTTTTTCAAATATTCTTATAAATTTAAATGTGCTGATTTGATTTAAACCTCTTCATTTAAATATTTATCTTTCTTTTTTTATTCATAATAATCATCTACAGTAAAAAAAACGTAATTTTTTTAAACTGGATAGTAAACCAAGCTTTATTTTTATCTTAGTCAATCCAGAAAAAGTTTTTATATAAAACTAATTTTCACTCTGTTCTTCTCTTTTCTTAAAAAAATGACTCTCCATAAATGTGCTGTATGCTCGATTTGATTTGATAAAAATTCAAAAGCCTCTGTTATTGCTAATAGGAATAAAATTCGAATTTCTTCTCCTTGGTTAGTCCATTTAATGCAGTAGCGTTCTATTGATCACACCACTTACAAATGGGTCTGTGAAGAATGTCATAGAAACCTTTCTAATACCTGCAATGATAAACCAAAAAATGAACTTTTTTACGAATCAGCAAATCAAATTATAACCGAAGATATTGAAACTGTTCCCAGCAATTACAACCAAGAAAACCAAACTCAAGTACCTCAAACATCAACAGAACTTCTATCGCTGGATTTTGCAGCCACAAGTGATGAGAGATGCAAAATTCTTACAGGAGTTTCAACTGTAGATGATTTATTAAGAATAAAAAAAGAAAGATAAATATCTAAATGAAGAGGTTTAAATCTAACAAAACTTATTAAGTAATTTCAAAAAAAAAATATTTCATGGATAATATTAAAATATATTTAAAAAATACGATTTCATTAAAATTTAAATTGTAAAAAAAATAAATTTCCAAATCCAAATTTTTAATTTTTACAAATAAAAAACAAATTAATTACGTTTTTTAAATTTTGATCTTATCTAAAGGAATGAAGTGAATGTTTCCGGTCATAGCATTTTTAATATATTGTTAAGAGACAAAAAATAAGTTAAAAAAAGTATCTTTGAAAATTTTTGAGTTGGGAATATTTTACTCCAGAGACTCTAAACGACAAACACCTTTTATTTAGTTTATTTTAATAAAACTATAAAAGTTACCAAAATACAAATTTAATTTTCAGATTCCTTAAAGAAATTTGTTCAAGAAAACTTTTAACCAGGGAAAAATAAGTATCCATATCACCTTTATAGAACTAAAAAGAAAGATTCCCGGCTAAAATGTGTCAAAACTTTGATTGATTATAAAGCATGAAAAATTCATCATATTGAACTAAATTACATAAATTCTAAATCAGCACATTCAAATTTATAAGAATATTTGAAAAAAAAATTGTCTGAGGCATATTTCATATCTTCAACAAGTATTGGCCCATATCCTTTGTCTCTTCAATTACAAAAAAGAGATTTCTATAAAAACAACATTTTTAGCTAAAAACAAAATTTTAAAGTACCCAATTTTATCAAATATTTATTTTTTTGTAAACTAAGAGACAGATTTTATTTAAAAATAATGATAAAAAACACTTATTTTAGGCTAAATTACAAAAAAACAAGTGGAAATATTTAAATATTTTTTTATGTTTTTTTGCGATTTATCAAAAATTACTGATTTAACGATGCTCAATTATTAAAAAGAAAATGTAATTTAAAAACTAATAGAGAATAGTTGATATTAATTAATAAAATGTTTACTAAAAATTTATTATGTATAAGTTACATTTCTGATAAAACAGGAGATCATTTTTATTTTTTTTTTTTTATTTTTTAATTTATGATTCGGCATAAAAATTTGTGAATTTCCGTTATTCACATTTATTTTTTTTTAACCACTAATAGATCTTTTTTATTCTGCTAATAAATCAATTACTGCAATTTTGAAAAAAAAATTAACAATAAATTGAAATTCATTTCGAATCAATAATCAAAATCTGTTTAGATACGATCGAAAAATAAAGATAGCTGATAAAGTATGGTTCATTGAACTCATACTAATACAAGTTAAACTTGTTTCAGCTTTTATTATTATTAATACATTTTATTATCTCTTATTGATTTTTATGGGAAAAAAAACGAATTTAAATTCAGTTTAAATGAGTTTTTACAACAAATTCAAACATTCAACAAATATTAAACAACAACTTTTAATAAAATTTATAAAAAATCATTGAGATTTAATCAAGTAAGTGTCAAAAACAGTAAGGTCTTTACAGTTGACTCTTTACTGGGATAAAATAAATTATTGGAGAACATTAAAAAAATTTTTTTCTTCCAAATAAAATTATAAAATAGAATACATTGTTGTTCTGGCAATTTCATTTTAAAATTAAAATTTTTGGTTCCCATAAATAATTTTCAACATTTTTTTGATTTGAATATTGTTGATCTACAAACTTTTATTTATGATTAACCGTAAAATGTTACAAACTAAGATGTTAAACCGTATTATAAGCGCTCCGAAAATGCTAAATTAAAACGGGTGTTCAATAATAAATGACCGTTTTTGTTTAATAGAAAAAAAAATGTGTTCCAGTCGGTCAAAATGGCTGAAATTTTATACACATAAACTAACACCTTTCTTGTTTAAGAAATGGGTGTTATTAACTTTCCACCTGTAGTCAAACGGGAACGGGGTAAAATCACCTAAACCGACTTTTGACCAAAAATGTCCTCGAAGGTTTGAATTTTACCAATTTTTGATATACACATACTCTGATGTGAAATTTATGCTGATTAAAATGAGCCATAAATCATTTCTCTATCATGTTTCGTTCGAAAAATATCTTTAAAAAACCGCCAAAAAAATGACCACTTAGTAAAATTCCAAAAAAATGCTGTTTTTGATTCTTTTTAAAATAACTTTCTATAGATAGAAACATTCGATCCAAATAAAATTTTACACAATCATAGATGACTAAATAAGCTTTAAATTAACATATTAAATTTGTAGGTATCACTTTTGGTTTGACCAAGGAGTCATGAATAAACCAAAATTTGGTATCTCATTTTTATGAATGTATTGATCTAAGTGCTTAAAGTAAAATATCTAACAAGGATACTTAAATTAAAACTTAAATCTAGTTTCTTAAAATAAATAGGGTTAGGGTTATAGGACTGAAGGGTGGTACTTTTGATCTTTGAAATAAAATCAACTAAATTATGCTATAATATAAAAATTTTTAAAATTTTTATTTTTGAATTTTTGAATTTTAACTTATTTTAAACCTTTAAAATACATTTTTTTTTATCGATTATTAAATAAAATATTTATTTTTTTATATAAATAGAGAGAGTGGAAAGTTAATAACATCCATTTCTTAAACAAGAAAGGTGTTAGTTTATGTGTATAAAATTTTAGCCATTTTGACCGACTGGAACACTTTTTTTTATATTAAACAAAAACGGTCATTTATTATTGAACACCCGTTATTATGCCATAAGTATCAATTCTTTGAAATTAAAAAATTATCTCAAAAAAAGATTTTTTAAGTTTTTCAGCTATGAGCTTTTAAAAAAAAAGATCTAGGAGACAATTTATTTTTCTGCAATAATACTTAGGCTATTCTCTATCATATAATAAGTGGTCGGAAGGTTAAGGTCTAATCATTATCTTGAAAACATATGGTCCGTTAACAGCAACTCAGGATTTACTCGTTATTTCTAGTTTTACAAGTCAAAAACTAGGTCTTATGAGCCAACTGATACTTTTGCGCAAAAGTTCATCAAAATCTCTATAAAATGGTCGGTGGTCGGAAGTTTTTGGATAATTCTTAATACCATCCGACCGCGGTCCGTGTTTTAGCATAAGCCTTTTTGATATCCCCGTTTAGTGGAAATATAAGAAATCCTATTCTTTTTTGGAAAATATAATGTCGGAAGAATAAAAAAAAATTGTCGCGCTTTTTGGATAGTAAAACGAATTTTATAAAAGTGCTTATTGTGCATTTATTCTAACGATATTCGTAACTCTTTTTAACGACTTCATATTCCCTATCTATTTTATCTTTTTTTTTCAGAGATATAACCAACATTAATTGAAAATCAAATAAATGTCAAACCAATTAAATTTTTTTTTAATATTCTATGACAATTTGTTATGACATATTTTACCCCTTTGATCTATGACTATTTTTGCCCTAACCTTGAACTTGTTTTGTAATTCTTCAGACATTGCATTTTCTAAAGAAGAATGGAATTTCGTATATTTCCACTATTTTAACAACCGCCCAGCAAGAAATTGTCTTGCCTAATTTTTAAGATGCAAATTTCATCTAATCAACATTTTAAAATAAGTGTATTCACTTAAATTTATTTTTTCTAAAATCGAAACATGATTTGTGCTTATAAATAAACATTATTAATTCTTCTAAAAAGTGATTTAAAAAAAAATTATCTTAAAGCACTGTAATCTTTTAAACAAACGCTATTGCATCGCATTTTATTACGAATGTGAATTTTATATTTTTTATAACGGTTAAACATTTGACACGCATCGCAACCTTTTTCTTTTCACATTAAAACTTTTTATTAAAAGCATTAAAAGGCTGAATTCATTCAGAATTGGCATCTTGAAGTTGATGATCAATTCAAAATATCATTTCAATTCAAAAAGTTTATCTTTAGATATTAAACGTAATCTTTGATTTAATTTAAATAATTGTAATGTAACATGCTTTACATGCAATGTAGATTTAGAAGATAAAAAAAAAATTGAAAAAACTTTTTCTCAGTCCATTGATAATCGATTTTAATATTTAAATGTATTAGCTGATTTTTTGTGAAGTTTGTTTGAGATTTTTTATTTCAAAAGTATTTGTGTTTAGCATTCACAATTAAATTAAAAAAATTAATTAAAAAAAAATTCAAAATAAGTTATAAAATGAAGACAAAACTTTACAAAAAATCAGTTAACTAAAATGAAAATCGATTTTATCATTGGCTTAAGAAAATGTTTTTACAATTTTTTTTTATTTTCTAAATCTACATTGCATGTAAAGCATATTACATTAAAATTATTTAAATCAAATCAAAGATTTATTTTAATATCTAAAGATTAATTTTTTGAATTGAAATGATATTTTGAATTGATCATCAACTTCAAGATGCCTCAAAATTATGTTTTAATGATAATTCAAATTTTTCAAACTTGTTTGTCGTGCTCTTTAGTTTTTTTAATATAAATTTATTATTGGTAAAAAAAGAGGTATAAATGTTTATGTCTTCTTTCATAGTTGGTCTCAAGTTAATTGGTTTTTTACATTTTTTTTATAAAAAGACACAAAACTTATAAATTTAAAAAATACTTTAAATTTTCACTAAATACACTAGAAATTTCTTCCTGTGTTTCTCCAACTGAATATCTATTTTTTGTGTAATTTATTGATTATTTTAAAATTATCCCTACGCGTCGTGCTCTTTTTTCATTTAACTCTTTAAATGAGACTAAAATACTTCATGTTTGTTTTTGAATGCGATTGTTTAAAATAAGTGAATGTTTTAAAACCGATGTGTTGGTCATAAATTTGTGACCTCTAAAGATATTGAAGCATTCATCTTACTGCTGAATACTTCCTACTTTATTAAAAACAATATTACAATTTATATTTTGATCTTTTGATCTTGATCTCAAACTTCAATTTGCCCACCTTTTACCAGAAACGAACCCATCCTATCCACTTCATTTTCATTCCAATCTAAACAAGAAGAAAAAGTTCAGTCACCTTCAATAGTTAACGTAGAAGATGTCATTTTTTACAATAAAAACAAAGCCACTTACAACGGCACTTTAAAACCATTTACTATATATTTAGATAAAATGAAGAAAAGAAGATGGAGTGAAAATAAAATGAGGATTTTAAAGTATGGGTCGGTGGAGGTTGTTGTAGTGACCGGGTCGAGTATATTTATGACCGTGTGGTTTAGATTGTGAGTGGTGAAGAAGTTTATACAGCTTAAAAATATAACTTTTGAAAAAATATTTTAAAACTTTTTATTTAAAAAAAAAATTTAAAAACTTTTTATTTAAAAAAAAATATTTAAAAACTATTTAACATAAACTTTATTTATTTAAAAATTATAAAATATACTCTAATAAAAATTAGATTGTTTTTTAAATATAAAATACATACTACACCTTTTTTATACATTTCTTTTTAACTAATAATTATTTTTTACACATAAAACATTTTTGTGTATTTAAGTTATTAATTAAACAAAATTTTATAGATAGTTGTAAAAGCCTTAGAAAAATATAAATTCAATAAAAAATTAATAATAAAAAATAAAATTATTTTTATCACGTAATTTTTCAATCCCGTTATAAAACAATAAAAAATATATCAATTAGAATAAGCAAGAATCTGAATAAATAAAAAAGGTAATGTACATTAAAATGAATTGCATTTTAATGTCGTTTAAAAAAATAAACCCTTTAATTAGATGACAAAAATGAAGTAAAAACACACAACTGCAACAAAATGGGACACAAAGAACATTGTAAACGTGCTTATTTTTATAAAATAAAATATTTTAATGTTTTTTTAATCGGTATTGAAATAAATGTCTTCTAAAAATACATAAAATTTTTTTTTTAACATTTTTAAAAATTTAAAATTTTATTGAATTTGAATATCATGAAATTGAAGAAAAAAAATTGTTTTATTTTTTATAAAATACTATTTTAAACAAATTCAGAGCTGAAATAATCTCAATATTATTTATTATCCTTTTCAGGTTGAAATTTATTTTTATTTTTTTAAAAAGTTTTTTTGCATTCATTTTTTTTAATTATTTATTTTCATTCGATTTATTTTTTTAGACTGGTAAAATCCGCAAGATGGCAACAAAATGGGACACACAGAAGATGAATAACACAGTTTTTGTTATTTTTTCCTCGTAATTTCAAATTCTTTCTTCCCATATGGCATTGTATTGGACGGATTTTATTACGCTCTTTCATCTAAACAAAGGGTTGATTTTTTTCAAATATTTTAAAATGCAATATAGTTGGATAAAATGCGCCAATATAAAAAGATGATGTCGTATATAAAAAATAATTAATTGTAAAACCAAATAATAAAAATGTAATTATAAAGTGATTGATGGAAAATAATAAATTAAGTCATCGAATATACTCTTTTATTAGTGATTTTAAATAGTTTTTACTGAATTTTTGAGTAATATATATAATTATTCTGGATAAGAATAGAAAGTATTTTTTGATTTTTTTAATAGAAAGCTGGGATGAGTACAGCAGTAAAAAAATAATGCAAAATAAATATTTTGACGATGAAACTGCATTTTTATTAAAAATTTCGACATAAAAGAACTTTAATTGTTTCCTTAAAAAAATAAAAAAATTTAAAATCAGAGTTTACGTTGTTATTTTGAAGATTTTTCATTTTTTAAGAACTACTACCGTTAAGGTCAGACGTCCAAAAATAAAATTAAACAATCTATTGAACGATTGAATGCTCTTTAATTACTACAATTTCGTAATTCGTTAAATTTATTTTAAAAATAAAAAAAATCAATTAGAGATACCCTGTAATTTTTTTTCTCTAAAAAAATATCAGATCTTTTAAAAAAATACGTTTAAATTATTAAATAAGAAAACTATTAATCGGTTGTTTTTTCAATAGAAAATAAAAATTTTAGAATACAAAAAAATTCACTGAAAATTTTTAAAGTAAATTTTATAATAAACATAATTTATAATCTGATTTTTATATGCTATCAATTTTAATGAAAAAAAGTAAATGACTATTTTTGTAATGAGATGTAGAAACGAAAAACAATTAATCATTAAAAATTATTTCAATGGCATAAAATACATAAAAAGACTATTTTAAAAAAAAGTAAATCAAAAGGTGTTAAACTCTGTGTAAATGAAGTAAATCAATTGTTGGACTGTTTAAAACTAAAATGATATTTCAAAAAAATAGATATTTAGAAGCAAAACATTTAAATTTTTACAATTATAATAAACTTTTTTTAAAGATTCCAATCTCATGTGTTCATTTGTTGTAATTCCATTATTTGAAAGGATTTTTAATAATTATGGTTAACAGAAAAAAACAATTTTATAAAAATATTATTTTCAAACAAGGCGACCATTCTAAAAGTATTTTTATTAAAAAAAATAACTTGAAAAAATGATGAATTAAAAAGTATTGAAAAAAGGTAATTTTTAAAATATTTTACTTTTTAAAAAAAAAAACTTTTTCCAACAAATCATTTTTTTGATTTTTGTATGAAATTTTTCGCTATTTCATATTTTGTTTTGATTTTCGTTAATTACAAAATTAACAGTAAAAACAATATACGGACATTTACTAATAATTAATATAAAAAATTTTAATACTATACCCCCTTTGTTTTATAATCAAATACTTTTTTAAATTTTTAATCATAAGAAAATAAATCTTTTTAAAAAAATTAAGAAAATTAATATAATCTATTTTAAGTGCACTTCATTGGGGTCTAGTGGAAAATGTGAACAGTTGTTCACAAAAAAATGTGACCATGAGTATCAAGTCCAAAATGTGAACATTTTGTTCACATAATCTCTGGTCACATATTAGGTGACCAAAATAGATAAATAAAATAATAAAAAAATTTTTCGAGTCCAGTTTTTATTTTTTGTGAACATTAATTTTAGAATAAAAGTTTAATTTTAAATGCAAAGTTAAAATTATGGATCAGAACATCTCCAAGTTATTATAGTACTAGTAGCATCTTTACTCCTTTTCTGCAATTTTAATTCCATTGTTTGCAGATGTTTTTTGCACTTATTATTTTCACATTTACGACTAGCACGGACCAAACCAATTGCAGAGACTTGTCTAAAAAATTTTAAATCAATATTTTCATCCATAATTTTAACTTTGCATTTAAAATTAAACTTTTATTCTAAAATTAATGTTCACAAAATAAATTTTTATAAGATTCAATCTTATAAAAATTTATTTTGTTAATCGATTATTTTTTTGATTGATTTACTTTTTATGGATAAGCATGTATAAAGCTTATACATGCTTCTCCATAAAGAGCTAAGCTTTTAAATATATATTTTTAATACAATTAATGTTTTACATACCTTACCATGTGTAATTTATTGTTTCACTCTTTAAATATAACCATAAATATGATATAATCATACTAAATTGCATATTTTACATATAAATCTTTGTTTTACACATATATATGCTGAAATAAGCAATCTTGATACTTCAGGATATCTTAAAGCTGAAAATTTTTAATTAATAAACGGCGACATAAAACATTTTTACAAAACACCGAAATTTTTTGATTTTTATTTTAAATTATGCTAAAATCAACAACTTTTTTCCTTTAATTTTATTATTAGCTTGATATTTTATTGCCGTAAACTTGAATATTTGTACATTAGAACATAATTTTAGAGCAATTTAGTTAATATAGTTTTTTCTGCAGCGTTTTAATGACTTTTATAAGCTTTGATATTCTAATTTGTAAATAAAAGCTGTTTTTGTATCAAAATGGCCAAGGTTGTATTCGATATGCCTTAAAATAGGAAAATTAAGTTACGATAAAAAAACAGATACAAATTAGATAGAATTGCTAATAAACAAGGGGATTGTAAAAAGTTTAGGGAGCTTCATCACAAAATATATTCAATTTTTAAAAAAGAGCTTTATTTGTTTATTTTAATCAACGAGCCATTCCTAGACTCATTTTTCAAAACTCTTTAATGTTAGTTTCAATAAAAAACAACTTTTAGACCAACAACGTCTAAAAGAAAAATTACCAGATGTGTTCAACTTGAATTAATATGAATAACTTAAAATTAAATCAATAACCGAATTTTCAGTTAACCATTTTTGGCTAACCAGATTTTTGGTTAACCAATTTTTGCTTGGCTAACCACATAACCAAGCAAAACCAACATCACTACTTTTGTTGCCTTAACATTAAATTCTAAACTTAAAGCTCTTTTCATTTTTTTTTCTTCGGCTGAACCCTGAAACTTTTAATATTTTCAATATGTACATATACAGCCGTTTTTAAAGTTAAGAGAATAATTTAAAACCGCATGAAAAACTCAAAATTTTTTTGCAAGATGAACTTGGCTAAAAATATGACTAAAAAAATCTATAAATTTTTTTTACAGCCCGATTTTTCACCTTGAAAAAATACCATTCTATTAAATTTTGAAAAATGCACTTCTTAAAATCTTTATGCTTGAATATTTTTAAATTAGGAATTTATTTTAAGATATTTCATCGCGCAAAAAACTAATGCAGTTTTTATCTGTATTTTTTTAAATCGATTTAAAATTCATAGTTATTGGAAAATTTGAATAATTTTGAATAAAAATAAGTATAAAAGTTAAAGTTGGCTAATTTTAGCTTTTTAATAAAATTTTTCGCTTTTTAAAAAATACACTGATCATTTCGTCATTGAATTTTAATCAATACCCAAAATGTAATTTTCAAAGGAAAAATTTGCAGTTTTTAAGTTTAGTTCAGTTTTTTTATAAATTATTTTTTTATGGTATGTTTCATCAGATATTGTCTGATTTTTAAATGCTATACATATTTTGCAAGGAACGAGCAGTGCGTGACGAGCATATTAAACATAGACTCACGTGAATAAAAAACGAATACTGAATAGTTATTAAAAAAATTCTGGACGTAAATCGTCAATACACTATACACATAGAAAAAAAATTCTCATGTATTTTCTTAATAAAATTTTTTGACAGACAATAATTAAAGATATTCAGATAAAACTTTTACTTAAAAAAATTTGAATATATATTTTATGGTAAATAGGAAAAAATTCCGGTCGAAAAAATTCCTGTTGAAAAAAATCCAGTGGAAAAAATTCCACTGAAAAAAAAATCCAGTGGAAAAAATTCCACTAAGAAAAAATTCTGGTTGAAAAAATTCCACTTTGAAAAAATTCCAGTGGAAAAAATTCCACTTATAATTAAAACTAAAATTGACCAATAATTTTTTTTTAGAATATTTTATTATAATTAAAAAACGAAAATAAAAGAAAATGGAATAAAATTTTACACTTAAATCATTAAAGGAATCAAATTTCTTGGCTTATCAATTACAGAAGATTTAAATTCACAAAAAAATTTTGTTTTAACTAAATTATTAAAGTTTCTCCTCATTGACAGCAAGATTGTTAAATTTAAAGACTCAAATATAAGATATTTAAGAAGCAAATGATTTAGCATATTCTTATTAAAAAAAAGTTGATCTAATTACTTAATTGATTTTGAAATAATTTATAATAAATAATCAGTAATTATAATTTTTAGAGTGGATAATTTTCCACTGGATTTTTTTCCACTGGAATTTTTTCTTAGTGGAATTTTTTCCACTTGAATTTTTTCTTAGTGGAATTTTTTCCACTTGAATTTTTTCTTAGTGGAATTTTTTCCCCTGGATTTTATTCACCGGAATTTTTTCTAAGTGGAATTTTTTCCTATCAATCATATTTTATATATAATTTCAATGTGTCCAGAGCAGACATTAGTCTTTCATGCGAACATTGTGGACACACTCATTTATTTAAGAAATAAAAAAAGTAAAATTTTAATATAAATTGAATGTTTTGATTTATAAAATTTAATAGTTTAAATAAGTAAAATATAATAAAATAAGAAGAAAGAAAAGAAGAGAGAAGGGTGATTTAGTTTTATTTTAAGTTATTTTTTTGTATTTTACATATTTAAGAAAATTATAGATGTAATCTATGTCAAATTTTGGAAAAATTTTAATAAACTCAATAAAGTGTAGATTTACATTATTAATTTTTCTTTGTTTAAATAGGAAAAAAATTTAAATCTAGATCATTCAGTGTAAAAGAGTTGATAAATTTAGAAAAAAAGAAGGAAAATGTGAATTCACCAAAAGAATTAAATCCTAAACTTCTTGAAGTAAAAAATTTATTGCTGTTTCTTAAATTATATGGTTTGTTAAAAGATTCATTCGTAATTAGTTGTGTTTTAAGTGGAAGAGGCGATTCTGGGTTCTTTAAAATCTTATAAGAAAAACAGCAAAACTTAATGATCAGCCTATGTTGAAAACCGTACAGACCTAGAATTTCAAGATTATTATTAACTGTATTGAAATCATTAGAAAAATTAACTTGGGCTTTGAAGTGAATCAATTTAAAAAGTGAAATATAATATGAGTTGGATAGAGATTGAATAGCTGGTTTGGAAAAATAGATGGCAAGTGATAAACAATAATCAAAGTGGGGCGAGATGAACGTTTTAAAGAATTGTATTTTGACTGGCTTTGAAAGAAAGAAAAATTGCTTTATTGAGTTTAGCTTTTTATTAATAGTAGCTTTTAGACTGCTAACGTGACTATTAAAATTTAATTTGTTATCTATTATAATACCTAAAAGCTTGAATTGAGGTACAACCTCAATTTTAAATGATTTAAAAGAAAATGATGCTGGTATTTCTAGGTTTTTTTTGTTATGGATAATCTTTATTTTAGTTTTATCCCAGTTAATATCAAGACGATTTAATGAGCACCATTTGTACAGTAGTTCTAAACAATTTTTGAAGTTATCTGTTAAATCCTTTAGATTTGAACTACAGAGAATGATAGTGGTATCATCAGCAAATATCTTACAGTTAATGTTATGATTTTTAAGATAAAAAGCTAGGTCATTTATGAAAATTAAGAAAAAGAGAGGACCTAAAACACTAACCTGTGAATAAATAACGGCTCGTTACTCGCAAATATAAAGCCCTGCTTCCCTATCTTTATTTTTAACAATTAAATCAATTTAGATTTTATTTTAATTAAACAAAGTAAAAAAGCAACCACTTTACATTTAAAATCAATTACGCTTTTTCTAAAATAAAACGTTCACCTAAAAACCATATAAAAAAGAATCATGGAAAAAAATAAAAATAACAAATCAATTTATTTTTTGGGACAAACATAATTGTATTTTTTTAAAAATTGAACTTTATAATACTAAACGAAAAAAAATTAAAAATCGACTAAAAAAGACTCACCTTTCAAAGGTTTAGTGGCTACTCGGCCAAAAAATTAATGATAAAAAACAATAATTATTTTTAATTTGAAATTTTCAATAAAGTATTAATATTAAAAAAAATAAACTAATGAATAAGAATCGACTGGTTTACAGCTGAGACCAAGCATCCTTAATTAATAATTGAATGCTATAAATATCGGTTGAAATATACGGTAAATATGCGAATTTTAGTGTTGTGCGATTAAAAAATGCCGAAAAACAGCAATTACTGATGGTGTTGATGTGGTTAAAGCTAATAATGGATTCACAATAATCCTTCGACAATTTTTCTGTATTAAAAACTAAACTGTTAAATCATGTTAAACCTTTTTATTTATTTATTTATTTATTTCAATGAACGCCTTGAAGGCGATGTAGAGTAATTAGTTTAAAAAAAAAAAAAAATTAAATAAGACAAAAAAATTTGATAGTTTTTAAATGAACATATAAGAGAAATGTTAATTTTTTTTTTTTTTTTTTTTTTTTTTTTTTTTTTCTTTTTAATTCAACAAAATTATTATTCATTTTTCAATTGAAATATAAATTAAAATACAGAAACACAAAATGCGATTTAACATCGATGGATTTCCAGAAAGTATTTTTTTTTATTTTTTTTTTTTTTTTTTTTTTCTCTTCACTTTCAGTTCCTAGAAAGATTTAGTTAGTTCTACCAGCATCTTTCTATAGACGTCATTACCTATATTTTCTATGCATATTTTAATTGAATCGCTAATTCCATTTTGTTTAATATTTTTTAATTCTTTCTTTCTTGTTTCTATTTGTTGAATTAGGTCACCAAGGCTTATTTCTTCTTTTTCCAAGTAATCAAATACCTCTTTTACTATTGATTTTTTACTAAGTTCTTTTGTTTGCTTGGTATTCTTTTCCATTTCTCTTAGGACACCTAGTGTTAGGTTATTGTTTAAAACTCTTTTTATGAAGGCCAGCTTCTCCTTCAATAATTTATTTTCCATCTTTTCTAACCCTAGTGCGTTTAACAGACTCGTCGTACGTGAAGTTTTTTTGAGATTCAGCATTTTTTTTATGATTGTCGCCTCAGTTGTTTGCATTTTTTTTATTTGTTGCTTTGTTAGGACGTAATTTTCGAAACCATATGTTAATGTTGGTCTTACAAACACTTTGTAGAGGTGTATTTTAATTTTAGTTGTCAGGTAATTATTGTCAGTTTGTAAGTTTCTTAAGCTAGAGAATGATCTAAATGCGGCTTTTATCCTTGATTCAACTTGATCTTTGTTGTTGTTATTTCTGTTTAAAAGAACTCCAAGATATCTTAGTTTATCAACATGCTCTATTTCTTGGTTATACATTCTTGGTTTATGATCGCCTAGTTTCATTTTATCACCAAATACAATAAACTGTGTTTTTTCCGGATTTAACTTTATTTCGTGTTGTATTCCATATTTTTCGCAAATATTGAGTGCTTCTTGAAGTTCCTTCAGGCTCGTTGTAAGTATTAAAATATCATCTGCATACATTACCACCCCAGTAAAATACTCATGTATTCTTGTTCCAAGGTTTTTTCCTTCTAGTTCTCTAATAAGGTCCTCTACATATATTGAGAAAAGTTTTGGTGACAATGGTCCTCCTTGCTTAACGCCAATCGTTGTCTTAAAAAAATTACTTATTTCGCTTTCATTAAACACTAACGCAATTGAATTCGAGTAGTAGTTTCTAAGACTTCTCCAAATTTGAGGGTGCACTTTGTCCATAAGTTTTCTGAATAGTATATCTCTTATAACTTGGGCTTTGAAGTGAATCAATTTAAAAAGTGAAATATAATATGAGTTGGATAGAGATTGAATAGCTGGTTTGGAAAAATAGATGGCAAGTGATAAACAATAATCAAAGTGGGGCGAGATGAACGTTTTAAAGAATTGTATTTTGACTGGCTTTGAAAGAAAGAAAAATTGCTTTATTGAGTTTAGCTTTTTATTAATAGTAGCTTTTAGACTGCTAACGTGACTATTAAAATTTAATTTGTTATCTATTATAATACCTAAAAGCTTGAATTGAGGTACAACCTCAATTTTAAATGATTTAAAAGAAAATGATGCTGGTATTTCTAGGTTTTTTTTGTTATGGATAATCTTTATTTTAGTTTTATCCCAGTTAATATCAAGACGATTTAATGAGCACCATTTGTACAGTAGTTCTAAACAATTTTTGAAGTTATCTGTTAAATCCTTTAGATTTGAACTACAGAGAATGATAGTGGTATCATCAGCAAATATCTTACAGTTAATGTTATGATTTTTAAGATAAAAAGCTAGGTCATTTATGAAAATTAAGAAAAAGAGAGGACCTAAAACACTAACCTGTGAATAAATAACGGCTCGTTACTCGCAAATATAAAGCCCTGCTTCCCTATCTTTATTTTTAACAATTAAATCAATTTAGATTTTATTTTAATTAAACAAAGTAAAAAAGCAACCACTTTACATTTAAAATCAATTACGCTTTTTCTAAAATAAAACGTTCACCTAAAAACCATATAAAAAAGAATCATGGAAAAAAATAAAAATAACAAATCAATTTATTTTTTGGGACAAACATAATTGTATTTTTTTAAAAATTGAACTTTATAATACTAAACGAAAAAAAATTAAAAATCGACTAAAAAAGACTCACCTTTCAAAGGTTTAGTGGCTACTCGGCCAAAAAATTAATGATAAAAAACAATAATTATTTTTAATTTGAAATTTTCAATAAAGTATTAATATTAAAAAAAATAAACTAATGAATAAGAATCGACTGGTTTACAGCTGAGACCAAGCATCCTTAATTAATAATTGAATGCTATAAATATCGGTTGAAATATACGGTAAATATGCGAATTTTAGTGTTGTGCGATTAAAAAATGCCGAAAAACAGCAATTACTGATGGTGTTGATGTGGTTAAAGCTAATAATGGATTCACAATAATCCTTCGACAATTTTTCTGTATTAAAAACTAAACTGTTAAATCATGTTAAACCTTTATTTCCGAATAACCCTTTTTTACACTTCATGAATTATATTATTTTCAAGGAACTTTCTCTGCGAAGAATAAGGCTGAAGTGATGAAATTGATTTAAATTTTATTTGTTATTAAATGTCTGCGATTCTTTACGTAAAAAAATTTCCTTTTACAACCCCATCATAGCTTCTTTTAATTTTATTTTATTTGAAGAACTGTGTAGAACTCTTAAAAATGCATTTTTTTTAATTGGTAAATGAGTAGTAAAAAATATTGAATATTCTCTGATTTTTTTTCAAATGATTTTGAACTGTCTATCATTAATGCTATTAAAATATTTCACCATTTGGCAAAAATTGTAGATGACTTTCATTTTTCTCAATATTTAAATAAAAATAATTGAAAATTTTTTGAGAATATGTATCGTAATTCAAGGGAATTTAAATTTTATTGTAATATGGTTTCAGTTGTTCCTCTTGTAAAAAGACAGCTGCTTGATGAATCATTGATTTATTAAGAAAATCCATCTTGAAAATTTATTTGATCTTTAAGTTTATGAAAAAAAAGTTGAAGAGAAAAGCCTGGTATTAAAAGTAAAAAAATCTCGTAACTGATTAATCGAATTAAAAAGATTATTAGAATTAAAATGATTTTTTTGATACTTTAAAATGTGGCAATTAATATTAAAAACAAAAGGTTTTTAGTTTAATTGTATATTTTAATGTTATTTTTTATAAAATTTTTTATAGTTTTTAATTTAAATATTCTGATTTTTATTTAAAAAATATTTACAGTCGATCCTCCGTATAACGAAATCCTCTATATTACGAATAAGAATCCAGGAACCGATTTTTTATAAAGGAAAAAGATTGCTAATTTTCTTTGATACAACGAACCTCTTTATAACGAAATCCCGATATAACGAATTAATAAAAAAAAACGAGTAATATTTTTCTTAAGAAAAAAACCTCTATATAACGAATTTAAAAAAAGTGACATCCGTTAATTGGTCATCGTAACTTTTTCCCTCTAAAAATTTTCCTCCTTTTTTTTTCCCTGTTAAACTTTTTCCCTTTCGTAACATTTTCCCTCTGAATATTTTCCCCTTAATTTAGGAGGTGTTAAAAAAAATAAAAAAGCAAAGCCAATTAAAAATGAATTTTATTTTAAAATATTAGAAATAATTAGTCAATTAGAAATTAAAATTAAAGGTAAGTAATAGAAAAAATAAGAAGAAACAATTAAAAAAAATTACCACTTAATGGTAAATGGAACAAGTTCTTTTTTTTTTCAGATAAAATTTCACCATAAAAGTTAAACAAACTACCAAAGTTAATTAAACTATTATAAGTTAAGCGCATAAGTTTTTGATCAAATCTAATATTAAACGGATCCATATCATTTGCCAACATTTTAGCGTAAGCTATCGCGAACAATCCACAATCATTCTCGTTAAAGTATTCAGCTGCTTCCATTTTTTAAAAAGTTATTTTTGGATTGAATTCAATATTCAAGGTTAATCAACAGGCTAGTGCCCATGCCTCATGAGACTGATTAACGCTTCATTTATTTAATTGATTATTAAATAAAATGCATATATTAAAAATATAAAAAACAAAAAAAATTATAAAAATTGAATAGAGTTATTGAAATGGGTGCCGTCCTTTTTACTCTACCCTAAATATTCTAGGTAGAATAAAAGTAACCTTTTCAGACCCAAAAAAATGTTGGTTCTATAAAAGTTACTTTTATTCTACCTAGAGTATTATTCCCTAAAAAAAATGCTAAAAAAGTAATTTGATAGAAAATATTTTATTCAAATTATCAATTATATAAATTATTTAATTATATCAATTAATTGTTGTTATTTCATCAGTTTTTATACAGTATGTTGCAAAAGTTTAGAAATTGATTATTTTATTTATCTTATATTGTTTATTTGTTGTATTTTACGAAAAATAGAGTGCAAAAGAAAAAAAATAAAAGCACTAATTTGTAGATTTTTTTTTTCTCTACAATTTGATATATCACACTCGGCATAAAAATATAATCAACTTTTAAATATTTATAATGAAAACACTTCCTCTAAAAAATAAAAAATAAAAGTCGGTGCAAAAGTTTAGAAATTCGGGTAATCCAAAAGTTTTAGCAACCATTGCTACCTTTTTTCACACTTTTTTGATTAATTCTAAAATACTTTTTAATTTTGAGAAAATTTTGCTCTTTAACTTTTTAATTTGAAAACTCTCCAACTCCTAACTTGGTCTCTAAATAACATTACCAAAAAATCTTTAATTTGGCAAAAAATGGTTGAAAAAAATGTGTCTAGCCCCCAAAAATGGTAGATTGTGGGTCTGCTAAAAATTTGAGATAAAAAGCAAAACGAAAAAGCCAAGTTGTTAGGTGTATCTCCAAAATGTGTCTCTTCAACTAAGAAACGATATGAAGAGACTGGTTCTGTCTCTGATCGAAACAGTTCTGGTAGACCTCGGAAGCTAACTTTAAGGGATGAAAATTACATTTTTAGAGAGATTAGAAAAGATCCTACATCTAGTTATCAAAAACTTGCCACTGATTTTAATAGAATAGATAGTTTTTCCATCTACATGATGGATTATTCCTATTGTCGTTTAATTGTATTTCTTCTCTATTCATTATTTTTGAATTAATGTGAGTTTTGAATCAATTAGCTGCAAGCATTGCTGCAAAAAAAAGCGAAATGTACCTGGTACAATTCGCTTGGTTAGCCTGGTACAATTCGCTTGGTTAGCCTGGTACAATTCGCTTGGTTAGCCTGGTACAATTCGCTTGGTTAGCCTGGTACAATTCGCTTGGTTAGCCTGGTACATTTCGCTTGATTAGCCTGGTACAATTCGCTTGGTTAGCCTGGTACATTTCGCTTGGTTAGCCTGGTACAATTCGCTTGGTTAGCCTGGTACATTTCGCTTGGTTAGCCTGGTACAATTCGCTTGGTTAGCCTGGTACAATTCGCTTGGTTAGCCTGGTACAATTCGCTTGGTTAGCCTGGTACAATTCGCTTGGTTAGCCTGGTACAACTCAACTCAATTTAACAGTTGATCTTGGAGGCGATAGAGCTGGAGCAGTCAATTTTGTGAAAGCTAGCTTGATTTTTCGATCCATTTATATATAATTGATCAATAATTCAAATTTTTTTTAAATTTAAATTTTTATTTCTAATTAGCGCTTTATTCAATTTAAATAAAGGCCCAACAATTTATTTTTAATAGTAAGAGAAAGACAGTTGTTTAGTCTCTTTCAATTAATTTTTTTATATTAAATGAGAAGCACCGCCCATTCTCGTATACATATCTTTTAACATGGCGAACCGGTTTTGATTAATTTGTCAAATGCAACCATGTTAAATTTTTGAAAGTAATTTTATATATATTTATATTAATAAAATTTGGTTTAAAATTTTTTTTGTCCCTATCATTTTATTTGAGAATTTCGATATAACCAATACCGAATTTTCCGCCCAAGTAGTTCGTTATAATTATGTTATGGGCGATTTGTGACTACACTCTAACACTCTAAAATCCACCAGAAACAAATATTTAAGATGCTAAAAGTTTGTCACGTAGATTTTAAATCATCGGGGTTGTGAAGTTCGTTTCAATTCGATCTTTTCAATTCAGAAAAACTTGAATAACTTTTTAACTAAAAGAGATAATTTAGTTCAATAAAATGCTTAATTATAAGCAAATTTGCTTAATTCAGTAAAATAGGTCTGCAAAAATCTCTGCAATTTTATGCATTTTGCACGCCACTAAAAAGTATTCAAATCAATTCTGCAAGTACATTGCAGAGTTTTTGCAGACACATATTTTCGGATCAAGCAAATTTGCTTATAATTAAGCATTCTATAGAACTAAATTATCTCTTTTAGTAAAAAAATTATTCAAATTTTTCTGAATTGAAACGAACTTCACAACCCCTAAATCATCTTAAAGACACTGAACACTGAATTAGTTGCATATTTTAAGGTGTTTAAAGTAGGAGAGAGGTTGCCAAATAATGAAATTAAGCCAGGCAATGGTAATTCGAAACAAAAAATTTTATTTTATTTATTTGTTTTCTGTACCGAGCTAGAGCTCCTTCAGAATAAATTAAAAAAAAAAAAAAAATAATAAAATTAAAGTTAATAAAATGAGATAATAAAATAAAAAAAAATAAAAATAAAGTAAAATAAGGTAAATAAGTGAAAGTTAAGAAGACATGAATTGGAATTGATTGTTACATGTGTTACAGCTTTTTTTTTTTTTTTGATACAGTACTGCTACGATACAGTGATTTTACTAAAAATTACGTGTTTTTACTAGATTTTACGTAAAAATCGGAAAAAATCTGTGAAATTACGTAAAAATACTAAAGTAAAATAATGTAAATTTACCAGATTTTACGTAATTTTACGTAAATTTACCGGATTTTTCGTCAATTTTGGTAATCTTCAAAAGGGCCAATTCAAAATTCAAAATTTTTGAAAAAATGTCTGTTTTTTTCCAAAAATCGAAAATTTTAGAAAGTTTTTTTTTCATAAATTGGTTTAAAAAATAGTTATTTTTAAAATCGTTGTAAAAAAAACCTTCTTAAATTTTCGATTTTTGGAAAAAAACAGACATTTTTTCAAAAATTTTGAATTTTGAATTGGCCCTTTTGAAGATTACCAAAATTGACGAAAAATCCGGTAAAATTACGTAAAATTACGTAAAATTACGTAAAATCTGGTAAATTTACATTATTTTACTTTAGTATTTTTACGTAATTTCACAGATTTTTTCCGATTTTTACGTAAAATCTAGTAAAAACACGTAATTTTTAGTAAAATCACTATATCATAGCAGTACCGTATGTAGTGAGTTAAGTAAAAACAAATTAAACTAAATGGACGAAGACAAGATATTACGCTATGGTGTTTGTATAATAATTTATCATTATTTTGAAATGTTAACTTTTTAATTTTGATAATTATTATTCATTGTGTTTTTTTTCTTTTTTTAATTTTTTTTTTTCATTTTTTTTTTCTTTTTTATTATTTTTTTTTTTTTTTTTTAAAGCATTCAAAACTGATTAAAAATGTCTCGTTCAGAATACATTTTCCAGCAAGATAACAACGCAAGCACACTTAAAAACTTGCTGAGGGAAGTTTTCGGAAAATCATGAAAAAAAATAGGATTTTTTATTTCATTTTTCCGGTATAAATCCAATTGAAAACATGTGGGCTTTGACAAATCAAAAGGTTGCAAAAATGAGACCTAAAAGGTTAATTGAGTCAAACGAGGCCATAAAAAATGCGTGGATAAATAAAGGGCATAAACAAACAACTAGAAAGTTAGAAATATCTTTTGAAACCAGATCAATTGATGCAGTAAGAAAGAGAGTTAAGTTAAATATTATTAAATTTAATAAATTAAGTCTTCTTTGTGCATTTTAAAATTTTCAGAGCTATAATAAAGTGCTATGTGAAAAAAATAAAAAATACACTCACGTTATTCACAAAAAAATAGTTTGTTTCTTTTAATTTTTTACAAGATTCTTTTTTTATAGTTTTTAAGTGAACCTTTTTTTTTCAAACTACTGTTCTAATTATTTACCGGAAAAAACTTGAACCAAGATTTTAAAAATTTACACGAAAAATAAATTATGAGATAATAAATTGATTCTACCCTATATTGGGTTTATTTTTATTGGATGATTTTTTTTTTCAAATATAACCACACGTAAATATCATCATTAAACATTTCAGAATAGACTTTTTAATTTTGATTAAATTTTAAACTTTAATTGTGGGATTTGATAGCGTGGAAACGGTTTCCATAGATTTTATCGTGTAATTTGAAAATTTTTTTTGAATACAAATTACGAATCAAATTGTGGGATTAAATATCAGGAAACCAAAAAATTCATAACCGAGACTTCGAACGCAAAAAAAAACGTATTTTTTAGCAAAAATTAAAATTTACACATTTAACTGTCAAAAACACTTGTATAAAATTTAAAAAAATAAAATTTTTGAAAAATCATGTTAAAAATTGCTATACTTGTTAAATATTTTAGCATTTTTTTTGAAAAAAGAAAACTTTCAAAAAAATTTATTTTATTCTAAAAAATAGATGTGTATTGATAACCAATTCGAAAAGAATATATTTTTTGGTAGCAGCTAATTACATACTTTCGAATCTAATTTTAATAATGAAAAAAGATAAATTATTTCAGAAAAAAAGATATTTATTTTTATTAGCATATATTTGTTTTTTTTAACAGCAAACTAAATCACATGACAAAATAAAATAATGATCAAAATCAAAGTTGTAAAGAAGAAGTATTGACATATTTTTGTTATAATTTCACATTTTAATAAATTTAATTATTTTTACGTCTTTTTCTTTTAGTTGGATTTGATTGAACTTTTCCGGCGTCACTATTTTGAAAATTTAATGACTTTGGTGGTCGTCCTCTTCCACATTTTTGAACTAATGATTGAATTGAAATGCTTGCAGCTACTTGATCAGTATTACTTAAAGAGATCGGTATTGAATTTTCAGCAGCTTCTTCAATGTTATTTTATGTTTATGGCATAACTGGCTGCAAACTTTTGGGTTGATTAGGCTCTTGAATGTCATTATATTCTTTATTTCGAGCATTTTCTTGTAATTAAATGTTATCTTTTAATTGACAACATTTATTTATGTTTTTAAAATAAAGTTCGGCAAAGCCTTGGCCGGTTGGAAAGGAAACTTTGTCCTTCCTTTCAGCCACATGAAAAATATTTTTGAAACAAAATAATTTTAACCAAAATTTTTAATTAGATTAAAGTTAAATTTTAAATTTTAAATTTAAATTCTAAATAGTTGACAACATTTACCTACTGAAGAATACATTCATCTGCTAATCAATTTATTTTGCTACTAAGAAAAATAATTATCTACAGTATTTTTATCTACTAAAAATTAGATGCTTTAAAATATAATTAGCTACTACCAAAAAACTAAGCCATTCGAAAAATATAAGCATTCCTTCTGTAATATAAACATGAAAAAAACACCATTAATATATTTTAAAGAAGAAATAGTAGAAAGGATAAAACTTATTTATCAAAATTCATAAATCATCGATTGCATGATTTTAATTTTATAATTTGCCAAAATTTTTTAACTTCTTTAAAGGGAACATGTTTACAGAATTTTTTTACATGAATTTCTTTTAAAACCTGATTTGTAAATCTATTTACATTCTTCCGTAATTCCGTGTTGGGGAACGCGTGCATTAATACCCAAAGTCATATGTGAAGTGCATGCACAGACATTAACCCCTTCCATGTTAAAAAAATACTATTAAAGGTTCGACGCACTACATGTGCAACTTTGGGTATTAACGTGTGATACTAATAAAAAAACCAAGTTTAAATGTCGAGTTAATAATCAAAAAATCTTTTTTAGAGCAACACTTTTATTTGAAATTTTCTGAAATATTAAAAAAATAATTTTGCATATTTCAACTTTTAGTGCGACCATTCAAACAAAATTATGAAAATGTTTTTTAATATTAAAAAAGTTATAGATGCAGTTATGGATGCAGTTTTTTTTTTAAGATTTAATAAATCATACGATATTTTTTTTCTTTTTCAAATAAAGACGCATCTCTTTAAATGACTATAAATACGAAGTTTTTTTTTAAGTGTTTTTTTGTTTACCTCTTCAAAGATTAAACTTGAATAGAGTTGATATTACTCCAGTTGTAGTTTTAAAAAAAGATGGGAGTGTTCGAAAGCCTCTTGGTAGGAAAAAGGCCTCAAAAAAAAATCATCAAATTAAGACTTTCAAATGGTATTTTTTTTTCATTTTAATTTTGTCTTTAAACACCGCTCTTATAATTAATTCAAGACTTTGTCATATTATTTTAATATTTTAATTTTTATATTATATTAAAAAAACTGCATCTATAACTAGATCTATAACTTTTTTAATATTTCAGAAAATTTCAAATAAAAGTGTTGCTCTAAAAAAGATTTTTTGATTATTAACTCGACATTTAAACTTGGTTTTTTTATTAGTATCACACGTTAATACCCAAAGTTGCACATGTAGTGCGTCGAACCTTTAATAGTATTTTTTTAACATGGAAGGGGTTAATGTCTGTGCATGCACTTCACATATGACTTTGGGTATTAATGCACGCGTTCCCCAACACGGAATTACGGTAATTTCCTACGTAAAATAAAATTTATTTTGTCGCATTGAATGTGTAACAAAGGTTATTATTCGAGCTTCTAACTTATTTTTATTTTTATAAATATTATTAAGTATATATTTGACAGATTTGCGAAATTATATTTTAAAAAATCTTAAGGTTTTATGAAATAGGAATAGGTTGAAATGAAATTCAGCCGTAATAACGCCATCATAATATAACAAAATTTTTTAAACCACATTATGAAAACTATGGATAAAAAATTCTTTAATATTTTTTTAACCAAAAAATTTTTTTCTAGTGAATTAAAAAAATTTCTTAGTACATAGGAACGATTTTACCTAAAAATAAATATATTATTATATAAATACAGAAACCATGAATTATTTATCTTTTAAAATAATATTTTTTGGATATAATCAATTATTTTGTATGAAAATTAAGGTTGTAATATTTCTTAAGGTTTGTTTGCATTTTTTCCCTGAATTTATTCATGATTTGAATTCATTTAAAACAGTATGAATTTTTTGAAAAAAAAGAATATCCGAAAATCAGAAGACTTTAAATTAGATACTCAAGATAAGAATATTATGTGGAAAATACAAGCAGATGAATAAAAATAATAAAAAATGATATCTACGTTTATATAATGCATAAAATAGAAGAACACATTCGAAAAAAAAAATTTTGGGAAAGATAAGTTTTTGTTCTTTTTTTTTTGAAAAAAAGAAGATTTAAAACGCAAAATACTGAAATTCCCGAAATATTGAGGATTTTGAAATAGTTGGCTTTATTTAATGAACTACAACATCATAACTATTTGCTTAATATAAAGAACATAAACTTTATGGCTAAGGTAAAAAAAATGCCAAATTATACAACAAATTATTATTTCTAGTATTTATTTTAATAACACGGATGTCAAAATTAAAAAAAGAATTTTTGAAAATTTTTCGATTATTCTTCTTTTCCAGACCAACACGTCAATAAAATCATCAAATAAATCTTTTTTAATAAATCTTTCAAACACCATGCTTTTGCCACTCCTTTTTAAAACTGTATATGACTTTTCCGCAAAGTTAGTTTGATCACTGATGCTATTTTTAAAACTTTCTTCATGCTAAAACCTCGTGGGTATGATGCGCACTTTTGACTGTTTTATATAGGTCGGATAACTGTCCTTTAAAAAAATTTCTTTGGGTTAATATACGTTTAAAAAATTTCTGTAAATTTTCAGTGGTGTGATTTTTTCACGACCCCCATTTCTTATCTTTCAATATTTCTTAAATTATACTTTTTGAATCGTGTGTTTCATTCTAGAGGTTGTATTAATGATTTTTATCTTCCTTGGCACCGCAGTTTCATCCATCAATATTTAATTCACTAATTAAATAATATTGAAAACTACTTTTACGAATGTAAAAGGTAAAAAATCACTAAAAGTCCTTTTTTTATACCATTTAAAACACACCCGAATGGAAAAGTATACGTTTTGTTGCAAATTGACAGTTCTCAATTGAAATAAATTTATGAAGAACCCTAGAAAGGTTTAATACAAGAAAAAAAAGAAAGAAATTTTATTCACTCTTTTCCATAGAACAGCGGAATTTTTTTACAGTCGTTATTGACAGCAAAATTACATCTTTCATGTAAAAATACTCCTTTCAAATCATTCTTTTCTTTTTTTGGCATAAAAAGGCTTTGGTCAATAAATTGTTGATATTTTTAATTTATTTACAAATAAAAGCATATGTTTTATATTTGCCATTTTTTACCAGCTCAATATTTATTATAAGTAAAAAAGAAGGTGTAAAAAACATTTATGCAGTTTCTAAATAAATCTATTATTTAAAAGTTGCTATTCGCATGTTTAAGAATATAAAAATGCATAATTATTTACAGTTTTTTCTATTTTAGTTGATATATACTCATGGGAATAAAAAATAAATAAGGAAATATAAGTAAATAAGGAATATGAAGTCTTTAAAAAAAGAAGTATTATGAAAGTAAACTTAGTCAATCTTTATTCGTTCAAGTTTTACATGCTCGTGACCACTGGGTCGTTGTTTCAAATTATAATCCGAGCTATGTTGATTCAGACAATGGCTATTATAACTGGTTCCTTTATGATAGTATGAATAATCCAGAGTTTTATCTAAATTTTATTAAGCCAGCGTTGAAAAGGCTTTTCGGTGGCTCAAGATTTTTTAATATTATTAATGTAAAAGCGTCTAAACAAAAAGGTACAAATGATTATGGCTTATTTGCCCTTGGATATTCTCTAGCTTTAGCTATGGATATAGATCCTGGTAAGCTAGTTTTCGATCAAAATAAAATAAGAAGTGAATTTAGTGAAATAATCAAAATCAAAATTTGTATCTGTTCCCTCATGCTTTAAAAGAAAAATATAATCCAAAATTTACTTCTATTTGTGTTGATTTAATTTAAAATTCATTTTTGTTTTTTTTCCTTTTTTTCATTTTTTAATCAATAAATTAAAATTTAACCAATAAAATTTTATTTCTCTTGTTCTTTAGAAAAATTGTCATAGATGACTTTTTTTTTTTATGACAATTTTTTTTTATGACAATTTTTTTATGACAAAAGTCATGTCAATGACTTAAAAATTAAATTAAATTAAATTAAATTAAATTAAATTAAATTTAATTAAATTAACAGAATTTTGGACTGCCACGCTAAAAAAAAAAGAGGTTAAAAGATCATAAGAAAATAAAAATTTAAGATAATTAACTATATTTATTGACTTGAAAAAAAAAAAATTTTTAGTCATGACTTTGACTTAAAAAAAAATTTTACAGTCATGACTTTGACTTAAAATAAAAAATTTTAAGTCATGACTTAAAATTGAGTAAATTTGTGTGACTTAGACTTAAAACTGTGACTTAAAAACAAGTCTGGATGAAATTATTGAATTTCAAAATAAAAATCGAAATTACGTTGACATTTTAGATGGAGGTCATCAAAAAAAAATTTCAGAAAAAGGTATTGTGAATATTATGATTTGTACAGATGGAATACAGCTAACGAAATCAAATTGCAAGCAATGTTGGCCAGTAATGATTTGAATTATTACCTATAACTATAAGGGACTCAATCAGAAATAATTTTTTTTTTCGGTGTCTGGCATGGAAAATCAAAACCTCATTCGGATCTTTTATTTGAAAATCTTATGTAGCAAAATTAAAAAATTAACATTACTGGACTTGCTTTCTTAAGAGGAAATGAAAGAATAATGTTTAAAATTGGAATTTATGGTTTAATTTGGGCCATCATTTAATGGACTTATTTATTTATTTATTTATTTGTTTTCTGTACCGAGCTAGAGCTCCTTCAGAATAAGTTAAAAATTAAAAAAATAAAATAAAAATGAAATAAAATAAAATAAAAATAAAATTAAAGTTAATAAAATAAGATAAAAAAAAAAAAGAATTAAAAAAAAAGTAAATAGGCTAAATAAATAAAAATTAATAATATATAAAATTGGAAAAGATTGTTACATGTGGCTCATGTTTAAATAGTTCAAGTTTCAGGAAAAAAAGAAGAAATAGTAAGGTAGCAATTACACAATGGAGTTGGGTAGTCAATATATCTTGATTCGAAACCTTCTTTGTATTCCTTCACCAGTCTTACAACCAATGGAATAGAATGACTCAGTCCTGTCCCAACATATCTCTCACTCAATTCAAAAAGCCGATTCGAGACTGTTAGTAATTTTAGTTTATTAAAAGCCTCATGATGTACGATGTTGGAGGGAGTATCATATTTTAACTTAAGAATAGATCTGACTGCTGTATTCTGAATTGCTTGTAGTTTTTTGATATTATTTTCTGAAAATGAATTTAAGCAAGGAAAAGAATAGTCTAAAATTGATCCGACTAAAGATTTATATAGATTTCCTAGTGTGTTCTGATTAAGACCCCATTTTTTGTTTGACAATATCTTAATAATATTTAGCCTTTTATTGCAGCGCTCTTTAATTTCATCTACCAGTATATTAAAGTTTAATTTAGAATCAAATTTAATACCAAGAAACTTGATTTCTTTTTGTCTCTCTATTCTGTTTCCATAAATTTTTAAGTTAAGATTATCACTCTCTTTTTTGTACCTAGAAAAGACTACTGAACACGACTTTTCAACTGATATCTTCATTTTCCACTTAATAAGCCATTGTTCTATTTCGTTGAGGTATTTATTGATCTTATTTTCTAGGTTCCCCTTTTTGTTATAAATGAAGAATGTAACTAGATCATCTGCGAAAAGCAGAGAGTATTCATTATTTGTTTTGTTTCTTTTAGGGATGTCATTAATGTAAATACTAAATAAAAGAGGACTAATTACTGAGCCTTGAGGAACACCTGCAGTTATTTGATATTCTTCGCTCAAATGGTCATTCACATTTACCTTAAATGTCCTAGAGTCTAAAAAGGATTTTATCCAGTTAGTCAAGTAATGAGGTGGATTTATTTTAATCAATTTAAAAAGTAAACCTTCATGCCAAACCCTATCAAAGGCTTTAGAAATATCAAAAAAAAGGCCGCAAACTCTTTTTTTTCTATTAAATGATTCCACAATTTTTTGAATTAAGAAGAAAAGATTATCCGCTGTTCGCCGGTGTTTCCTAAATCCAGATTGCTCCTGGATAAGGAGTGAATTTTGCTCTAAAAAATTGTATAATCTTGAATATACTATGCGTTCCATTAGCTTTCCTAAACAACTCGTTATACTTATTGGTCTATAATTTAAAGGATCTTGTAAAGTAGAGGCCTTTTTTTGAATCATAGTAATGTAAGATGTTTTCCACGCTTTCGGGACTCTACCTTCTCGAAGAGATAAATTAAAAAGTTCTATGATTTCTATTAATGAATTTCTAGGTAAGTTTTTTAACATTAAATTATGAATTTGGTCAGGTCCTGATGCCGCTTCATTTTTTAATCTCTTTAAAGCCATAATTAATTCATTTAAGCAAATTGGATCATTAAAATTAGACTGGTTATAATTCCTAAAGAAAACAGAGTTAGAATTTAGTATTTCGATATCTTTCTCAGTATCAATTAAATCAGAATTAGGACTAAATATTGAAGATAAGAGTTCTCCAAAGCATTTTCCCTTTTCTTCACTAGTTTTGAATTCCCTTTCATTTAAAATCAATTTAGGAATTAAATTTGATCCTTTTTTTGTTCTAAATTTATTTATTTTTTTCCAAAAAGGTCTACTTGTCAGTGGGTTTTTTCCCATCTTCTCAATAAAATCAAACCAATTTTGATTCCAGAATTTTTTTAAAGAGGCCTTTAACTCAGATGTAAGTTGATTAAATTTTTGCTTGAGCTTTTGACAGCGAGTTTTCTGGTAATTTCTTCTTACTTTCCTACGTTCTTTTATCAAATTAACAATGTTTGGCGGAAGACTCGTTTTGTAGATTTTCTGAGAAAGATATGGAATGCTTTTATGTGAAGCAGAAATAATTTTTTCTGTTATTTTATCATTTAGTTGATCTATTGTGAGGGAACTTTCAGTGACATTCACTATTTGAGAATTTAAAATCTCGCTGAATAATTGCCAGTTTGCTTTCTTATAGTTAAACTTTTTAGCTGCAGATTTATTTTCTAATTGATAGCCAATAGAAATCGATGCTTCGATTGGGAAATGGTCACTAGTCATGTCTTGACTATTTAAGACACTGAAGTCGGTAATTTTGTCAATTAATGAAGATGAAACTAGAAAAAGGTCAAGAATTTCAAAGTAATTCTTATTAAAAATATTGAAAGTAGGATGCTTATCATTGATTACTGAAAAGTCTAACTCGTTGATTATTCTTTCTAATATTATCCCGTTTTCATTTTCCCCTACGCAGCCTATTTGCTTTGTTCTAGCGTTTAGATCACCACCTAAAATGTAGTTTCTACATGTTTTATTAACTGTTTTAAAAAACTCAAAGTTCAGAAGCACATTGGGTGGATTATAAAGACTAAATACAAACAATTCATTATTCTTTCCTAAGTTCATTTTTATACAAAGGAGTTCGGAATTGAATTCCTCGTAAGAAAAATCTTGTATAAATTCGATTCCTTCTTTAATTAAAATAGCTACTCCTCCTCCGTACTTGTTGCGTGGTTTTGTTAAGAACTGATAATTTTGAAAATCAAGATAAATATTTGCCTCACTCAAATCAATCTTTAATTCATTGAGCAAAACAATGTCGGGACATTTTTGAGCTAAAAAATTGTTTAAGAGGTGAACCCTACTAGGTAAATGAAGACAATTCCAGTGTGTAATTACTAACCTTGTTTTAATAAGAGGTTTTGTTCTTAAAATTGATTTATTTGTCTTCTTGTTCATTCTATATCTTCTTCAAAGCTGTTTTGACTGGAAGTTTGCTGAACTACTTCACTGGATGATTGATCTACTTGACTTGCACATTCAGTTGTTGAACTGTTTGAATCAGACTCGAAGGTGTTGTCAATTTCATTTTCTAAGACAACTAATGGCTTCTTTGATTCGTTTTCGGTGAATTCTTTTTCATTTGGATCAGATTCGGAAAATCTCTTGATTTGATTTTTTGTTTGGAAAAAAGCTTCAGTCTCATTCAAACTGTCTTCTAACACTGAAGTTTTGAGGTCTTGAGGACTAATTTGTGACATTACGTCATTGAAGTTTGATGGCTGATATCCAGGCGTTTTTGGCATCATATTTTCATCATTGTCTTTTTGGTCAGCTTCAATTATTGATTGGGTTTCTTCTTGGTCAATGTAAAGATCATTGTAGTCAATCTTTTTCCTCTCAAGCGACTTTAGCTTTTCAGCAATGGAGCATTTTTGTGTTAAGTGTCCTTTCTGATGACACTTTTCGCATAGTTTTTCTTTGACAGGGCATTTCGCTATGTTGTGCCCTTCTTCATCACAAAAATAGCATTTCTGCTTTTGTCCAACAATTGACACAAGACACTTTAAACCATACATTATTGTAGGGCCTGACAAGCTTCCAATAATGTTCTCAACTTCTTTTGGAAATGATATTCTTACTCTTCTGACACCATTTTTCCTCTCGGGTCTATCTTTATATTTTTCTTCAGTGATGCTTTCAATCTTAAGACCATCAATCCGAACAGCGTTAAAAAAAGTTTCAAGTCTATGATTCTCGAAATCAGAGGGCAAAAAGTGAAATCGAAAAGTACAATACCTTCTGAGATCCGGGACTTTATTTGCATCTTCAAGCCTGAAATTGGTTCCATTAATATTGATTTCACGATCGAAGATTTGGGTAACATTAAGAGCAGCATTAAACTCGATTATCCATACTTTGTTTGAAGAAAAATTGTAGACAGATGTGATCGCATCATTTTCCACCTGGTTTAGTACGATATCCAGTGCACCAAATAAGACCTTATGGCTAATCGGTTTGTCTAACCTCTTCAGATTTAGCTTGACCGAATTTTTAAATATCCACCGTCGGTTTTGGTTTGTTTTGTTGAGCGACATTGCCAACACACAACTTTCAACGGTTTTTTAACACGTGATGACGCTATTAATTAAATTTGATTTGATTTTTCAAACTTGCTAAGCCAAACGACAATTTTCTGACAAAAAATTCCTATTTTACTGACAAAAAAGCTAAACTAGGTGACAATCAAACTACTTCACTGACAATTAAACTAATTGACCGACAAATTAAATATTTTCGGGATGACAGATAAACCAAAAAAATGGTGACTAATTTAATTAATGACTAATGACTAATAAACACTTAACTAGGTGACAAACAAACTACTTCACTGACAATTAAACTAATTGAGTGACAATTAATAGCTTATTTACTATGCTCTTTTTTTTTAAATCTCTCCAACATCGTGCATCATGAGGCTTTTAATAAACTAAAATTACTAACAGTCTCGAATCGGCTTTTTGAATTGAGTGAGAGATATGTTGGGACAGGACTGAGTCATTCTATTCCATTGGTTGTAAGACTGGTGAAGGAATACAAAGAATCAAGATATATTGAATACCCAACTCCATTGTGTAATTGCTACCTTACTATTTCTTCTTTATTTCCTGAAACTTGAACTATTTAAACATGAGCCACATTTAACAATCTTTTCCAACTAACTTGAAGGCAAAAGAGTTCGCTCAAGCCTTCTAAAATCAATTAATAAACTATTGAAACAATCTTTTCCTATTTATGTATTTTCAACTTTCATTTTTTTTAGCTTATTTTTTTTATTTTGATTCTTTTTTTTCATCTCACTTTATTAACTTTAATTTTATTTTTATTTTATTTTTATTCTATTTCTATTTTTAAAATAAAAAATGCCTAGCACTGAATCAGTAATTCCCTATTTCAATGAAGAGGACACAATGCTTGATATAGACCTAGAAGAAGAAGGACCACTAAAAAAACGTGGTAAAGGAATTTTATATCAAGAGGTAGCAATCATTAAGTTGACTGAATTTATTCAGCAAAAAGATGCTACAATGAACAACTAAAGGAGTCATTAATAAATTTATAATTATAATTTCTTAATTAATTTATTAATCGTTTTTATTTTTTTTATATTTTGTCATTTAAATAAATATTTTCGTCACTAAAATTAGTTTTTTTAGTTTACAAATTAGGTTTTATTTTGTCAGTGAAAAATTATTAAGAAGTCATCTCAATATATAAATTTGTCAGTCTTTTAGTTTTTTTGTCAGAATAATTAGTTTTTTATAGTCAGCTAAAACCAAATAAATTAGTCACCACTTTTAGTTATTTTTGTCATCTTAAAAAAATTTAATTTGTCATCCCCAAAAAATATAAGCCTTTAATTTGTGATACTTCTGCAAAAGCTTTGGTTTTGAATATGAATCATTTTAACTCATATTATGTTTGTCCTCATTGTCTTTACCCTGGTATTTTATTTAAAATATCTAAAAAATAATTTTAAAAATTAATTTCTAATTGTATTTTAAAAGATTCAAAGATAAAATTGAAAAAGAATTTACAGTCATTAAAATCAAAAGGGGTTTTTTAAAACTTTTATTTTTTGGTTAAAAAAAATAATCATAAGATTCTGTTAAATGTATCGAGAATTTTACTAAAATATTTCATGTTCGAAAAAAATGATGAAACATTTAGTGTCTATAGTTGAAAATTAAAAAAAAATAAAGTTTTTTTTGCTTATTTATTTTTTATCATTAATAATTTTGAAAAACCAAAAAAAATTGAGATAAATAAGTTTAGTTTAAGAATCTTGAAAAAATCTTTTTACAAGATTAAACTATTAAACTTCTATATCATTTTAATATCTTTAAAATTCTCATAATCAGTTAGTTGATAAATGTAATTTAAAGTCTCCTTAAACCACACATATCCTTGTTTGCACTTAATATTTTCTAATTTATCTTTTATTACTATGAATTGAATTTCTCTCAACTTTCTGGTGATTGAAATAACATTTGCAAAGGATCAGAAAAGTCAAACTGATGTATTTTAGACTTAGGTGGTCTGTAAATTTTGTGACCACTGGTCATATTATTTACCTGACTTCGTTTTGAAAATAAATTTTATGTTCAAAAATTTTTTATTTTTATCTTGATCTACAACTTATATTTTTGATCATTGAATTTATCTTAAAATGTGGTCAAGTTTTGTTAAAAAGTTTTTTTGGAAATTATTGATCATGAATAATGTACCTTTGGAAAAGTACCATTTTAGTCGACAAGGTTTTTGGTAAAAAAAAAATTAAATTTGGATAAGAATTATTAAAATTTATTAGTATGGATTATAGTATTTCATTATTTTAATTATTTTATTAATTAATTCAAGAAAAATTTATTAATAAAAAATTCATTTTATTTAAATTAAACAAGATTGTGAACTTCTAAATAAACAGGAAGAATTTAAACAAAAAAGCAATCAGTGCTGGAAATTAAAGATGTCTATGAGACAAATAAAGTATTCTAAATTTTTTGATTTTATTTAATCATCAATCTTTTTTTTATCAGACTCAGTAAAAATGGGGCAAAAAGAAAGAAGTTAAAGTTCAACCTTCGACTTCAAACGATGACAAGAAACAAAATGAAGAAAATACCGAAGAAAAATTATTAGAAAAATCAAGGTTTTTTATTTTTAATAAAATTTAATCTCATCATATCCGTTTTTCTATTAGAAAAATGCTTGAATCAAAAGCCAAGTATTATGAAGAAGTGGTCAGTGGTAAAAAAATGACAGGTAGATTGGTTTGAAAATGGATAAATATAGTATTTTAATGATAATTATTTAGATGAGGGAGATGAAGAAATATTTTTAGTGAATTTTGATAAAAAAGTAATGGAAGAAACACAAGATGATGAATCGGCGGCTGAAGAGTAAGATAAAATAACTATACTCAAAAAATTTCTTATTTAATATTAAAGATTGAAATTCAAACAAACTTTATTTTTTTTTAAATTAGAAATTAGAAATATGGGAGTCGGAAATTACCAGTTTTGCACGAGAAGAAGATAAAAGAAAAATTCAAATGGAGTTTTTCAAGAAAATCGAAAAAGAAGTTCGAATCCATGACATTTAAATTTTTATTGATAAGCTAATTTTGATTTTCAGAGTAAAACAAGACGAGTTTTAAATGAAATTCACAAACTCAAACGTGAAAAAATTCTAGTTGATCGATTGTGTAAAGTAAAGCAAAAAAGACTACTTAAACTTGGTTATTCTTTAGGGGAAATTAAAGGTAAATTAATAAAAATTAGTGAAAATATAATTTTTTTATTTAAAAAAAAATAGAATTTGAAAAAGAAAATGAAGAAATAGACCAAGAAATATGAGAGCTTGAAAAATTATTGGAAGGTCCCAATTTATTAGATTCGAAAAATAAATCAAACGAAGATTTAGAAAATAATGAATTTAATAAACCCAGCATTCAAAGACCTATATTGGAACGTGAATGGGACAAACCAAAATTGAGTAAACTTCTAAATTTTAGAAACAATAAATTTTTAATTACAATTTCTTAACAGAGGAAAAAATGTGGACCAGACATGTTGATAAGCTACGTAAAGAACGAAACAAAATGTTTGCCCCACCAGAGTCTTATGTATCGGGACAAAAGAAAAAGAAAAAATCAAAAACAAAAATTCAGAACTTTAAAGAAAATGAAAATGACCATGAGAAAACTGCAACTCAAACAGAACCACAATTTTCGTTCAGCTTTCCATTTCCACCTCCATCAACATCGTAAAATCTAAAAAAAAATTAGTAAAATAAAAATAAATTTTTAAATTTTTCTATCAAGTTTATTTTTTAATTAACAAAAAAATAACATTTTTAATAAATGGTCTAAGAAAATGCAAAAAATTTAATTTTCAAATCATTTAAAAAAAAAAAAATTGGTGAAAAAAAAGCGAGATTAAAAAAAAATGAAATCAAATTTTTTAAAATTTAATTTGTTGGTAGGGCATATTTAGCTCGCACCATTGCATTACTCAATGAACCAATTGAGCGTTCAGTCATTTCAATTTCAAAAGAATTTTCTTCAGATACAAATTTTATAATTGACGTTTCAAAACTTTCTCTTTATCAGCTAGTTGATAAAAGTAATTTTTAGCCACCTTAGACCACACATTTCCTTGTTTGCACTTAATATTTGCTAATTTTGCTTTGATTGCCATGTACTTAAGTTCGCTAAACTTTTTGATGATTAAAAATACATTTTTTATCTTAACCGCATCGTAATATCCATAGTCAATAAAAAAGACTTTGGCCTTTTTTAAAAATTTTTATAATATTGCTTAAAAAAATATTTTTATAATAAATTACATAATTGTGTATTTTCCCACAAAATTGGACTCTAAAGCATTCAAAATCCTCATTTTGGTAAACATAACTGCAATTTTTTGTAAGTGAATAAACTTGATAATTTTCTGACTAGTAATTAAAAATTAATGTGTTGATTTTTCGAAAAATTTTTGAAAAATAATATACTTTTTTTTTATAACTATTTTTCATATTTTCTTTTAGTTCTTCCAAAAACTTGGAAAGACAGACAAGATTAATCTAAAATTAAAGAAAAATAATTATTTGAAAATTTAAAAAGAAATGTTTACAATTAGAATTTTATTGAATATAAATAGAAGTCGGTAACTTTTTATTTAAAAATGCAAACAAATATTTAACAAAAAATTAACTAAAATTTAGTTTATTTTTATGAATATATGTTTAATAACTGTTATATTATAATTATAACTAAACCTTTAATTCAAGATCGGAATAACATCTTTAAATATAAAATATAAAATCAAATATTTTTTTTGAATAAGATTTGATGTATCTGGCAATGTATTTTTATTTATATTTATTATTACATTAGAAACAAGCATCTATTTAAAGAAAAAATTCAAATAAAATAAACAATCTTTTATGTTTTTACAATTTTTATTTTTCAAGCAATTTTTCAAGAATATTTAATCTAATTAGCTCAAAATTATTCAATTTTTTTTGTATAAAATTTACTTTTTGCTCTAATTTATATGTTTTTTCAATTTTTTAAAAAATCAAAAATAACTTTTACAAATCTCAAAATTAACTCTAACGTGGCTGAACGGGAGAATTAATATTCATTCCAAACAGCCAGGGGATTTTGTCCCAAATTATTTTTTAAATAAATAAATAAAAGAAACAAGCATCTCAGTACTATCATGTACAATTGTTTTTGTATTGTGATAAATGACTGATAAATATAATTTCTTAAATTAAATGTTTGACAAATTATTTGTCAAAGCGCAATAATTTCAGGATGCAACAATGTAGGCCTTAATTTTCTTAATTCTTTTAAATTGAATTAGATTAATTACTATTTATTTCAAAAAAAATTCAGAAATTGTTTTAAATGTTTAAATCTATTTAGAAGGGTTGTGAAGTTCATTTCAATTCATATTCAGAAAAAATTGAATAACTTTTTTACTATAAGGAATAATTCAGTTCTGTAAAATGCTTAATGTTTAAGCAACTTTGCTTAATCCGAAAATATGTGTCTGCAAAAACCCTGCAAAGTAAGTGCACAATTGATTTGAATACTTTTTAATGGCGTGCATAGCGCAGAAAATTGCAGAGTATTTTGCAGACTTATTTTACTGAATTAAGCAAATTTGCTTATAATTAAGCATTTTATTGAACTAAATTATCTCTTTTATTAAAAAAGTTATTCAAGTTTTTCTGAATTGAAAAGATCGAATTGAAACGAACTTCACAACCTCCTATTTGGGTTGTTTAAGAAATTAAAAATCGTTATTTAAAATCAACTTTTTTAATATTCATTTTTTTTTATTTAATAAACGACTTTTGTTAACTTTTTTTTTTATTTCAAAAAACTTTAAAAAAAAAATTCTAATTTGAATCCAATTTTTTTTTTCATAGAAATTTAATACAAAGATATCTGACATTACAATTTTACAATTATACTCTCAATAATAATTTCGCATTTAAATTTTTTGAGAAATAAGTGCAATTTGAAAATGTAACAAAAATTTTAGTTAGCTGAAAAAAGATTCAATATAAAAGATAAAATTTTATAATACTTACAACAAAATCAAATGGATTATTTACATATTTAAAGCAAACAAAAGCTTTACTAGGCATGTTCGCCTCTTTTAAGTCAAACATATTAATGGCCACCACATCATCATCTTGACTTTGGTCATCAACGGGACTTTATACTTGATTGTTGTTATTTAAATCGATTTTATCAAAATGTTCTACTATTTGATTTTCAATTGGCGATAATGTATTAACCATTATGGGTTCTTCATTAATAGTGCCAATCAATTCAATCGCAGGTATTCCATTTGGATTAATATGTATAATTTTGAATTTACATTGAACATTATCGAACCATAAACTTTTGAAATAATCATATTTTGAAGAAGTGCTAAGCAAAGTGCACGGAAAACACTTAATTAATTAAAAATATTTCAAATTTTTTATTTTTAAATAGTTTTAAATAGTTTTAATTTTTTACCTGATGTGGAAGACTTTTAAATAAAGCAAAATGTTCAGGTAAAACGCACAATTCGTCCAGTCCAACAAAATCTTTGTTTCCAAAGTCCACAAAAAGAACGAAAAACTTTATTTTTTAAATAAAAATATTATAAAAAAAATCATTTATATAATTTTACTTCATTAGTCTGCTTTTTTTCACGTATGTACTTAACTCGGTACCAGTTAGAATCGACAGAATATCTGGCACAAAAAATGTCATCATTTTTAAAGCAATCACTGAAAATCTTTAATTTAGCTTCTTGGTTAAGTGATCTTAACCTTGATTTATTATTTTCATCGTTAAAAAAATTATTCAACTGATGTGAATATAGAGTAAAAAATTGATTTAACAGATTTTCTAAGTATATCAACTTGGATTCAAGATCAATGTATGTTATAGCTGTTTCAATAAATAAATCCTATAAAAAAATTTATATAAAATTAGTAATAAAATAAATTTATTCACTTGAATGGGTCTGTATTTAATAAAAATATTGAAATTTTGCATCAGTTGATCGTTTATACATTTATTTTCAGAATTAAATTAGTTTATTTTGAGAGGATTACTTCAAAACTAATTTAATTAGGTAATTTTTTTTGGATTTTTTATTACCTTTGATTTTTTCTGGCTATAAATTTTTGATTGCAAATTTCCTTTTTAATTTGTTCTTGAAGATAAAGATTTTGACAGAAAGTGTCAAATTTTTCCATTTTGGCCTTTATTGCTTGGAACTTGACAGTCAAAAATTGTTCATCAATTTCATATAGATGATTGATTGAATAAATCTTGCTATTTCCTTCATCCAAATGAAAGCATTCAGTCTTTTAAATTTCCAACTATTTTAAAATTTTAATATTTAATAAATTAAACAACTTGATCGGCATCAACATTTTTTATTTGTACTCTTAGATATTCTAGACCATTAAATGCAACGCAGACATTATCTTTATCCAGATAACTAGGTGGCATTTTTCTTGATTTAATATAAAATTCATTCATTTTTCTAAACATTTTATCATAATTTTCCTATTCAAAAATAAAATATTTTTTTTTAAAACCTAAAATTTTAAAATTATTTACGGAAAAATTTTCTGATACAAGTCTTATGTAAATTTGTTCACAATCAAGCACATGTGCAATAAAAACTTGGTGTTCATTCAGAAAATATGCAGCGTTCGAAATGGTCAAACTATCAATTAAATCTTGGCTAATTTTTGATGGCATTGGCAACTCAAATTCACTACATTTAATATTTGGATCAACGCGAACAGATTTTGCTGTTTGAACAGGTGAATTGGAATGAAAATGCTGAGGCGATTTATCCTTCATCCGACCATTAAATGGTTTAGGATTATAGAATTGACGATATCCTTGAAATGGTCTGTATCTAGGATTATTTTTGACAGGCTTCTTTTTTTTCTTTGATTTTTGCCCACTAACCAAGCTACGCAAGCTGGACAGTTCTGAATCTATGACTGGCTGCACTGCTGGTTCATTGGTAAATTTATCGCTTTAAATTAATTATTTACTTTTAAATGTTTCTATACTTAAAAAAGTTACGTAGTAATTTTGAATTTGTCAGGCTGAGATTCTAAGAATTCCATTATAGAATTAAAACCTAAATTTTTGAAAGAATAGCTGTTCCAGTCATACTTTTAAAATCATCTGTAAAAGACAATTTTTAGAATTTTCGTTTCAGATAAAATGATTTTTACTTGATAACTGTCTAAATGGAGTTGGTCCTTTTTCGGACGAACAAATCGCCCTTATCATCATAACCGTTTCATCGAGATTCATTTTTAAATTGTGCTAAATTTTTTAAATACATACAATTTGATTTTCAATTCTAAAACGTTTTTTTAGTTCTTTATACTTAAAGACAGCAATCTGAGCATTATTTTTGTCTTCTCTAATAATAAAATAACTTTTAAGGTTTTGTGAAATTCAGTACAAAAGAACAGGACAAAACTTTTGATATAATTTCTCATCTTTTAAGATGATTAGTTATTTAAATTAAATATAGTCTGTGAAGCTTAAGGAGAGAGCAGGAAATTAAAAAATGGTCCAAAAAAAGGAATAATTACGATTAAAGTAAAGACAATACTTAAAAAATATGTTATCATCTACTAATCCACTTCTCTGTTAATTTTAATTTATTTTTAAATATTAAATTAAAATTCAATTTTACGTAATACTACACTAGTTTAAATATTTATTTTCTAAATAAATTCGAGGAGAACCTCAGGCTGCTCAGAATGGAACTTAGTCCTTCTCTTTAGCCCAGCGTTAGTGAATAAAATGAGTTAAATGAAAATTTTTCTAATAAAATAAAATAAGTTTATGGTTTTTAGTTAATAGATTTTTATGTAGAAACTATTGTTTTGAAGTCTAAGTAGAGCGAAGTAAACTTAGCGTTTAAAGTTTCATCTAACAAGCTAAATTCATACAGGTCTGATCTTAATTGTTGGTGGTTTGATTTTTTGATAAAAAATTTTTTGATCAGAACTTTAGAGCGTGTTTCGATTAAGTCCAATTTGAGTTGATTATGCATGTCAGTGATTCTTGTTTTGATTGGGAAGAATTTGATGTGTCTAAAAATTTTGTTTTGCAGTTTTTGAAGATCTGATGATATTTTTTGCGTTGAACAACATAGTGGAATAAAAGCATAATCGAAGATTGAGCGGATAAAGCTTTTGAAAATAATTTTGCATAGAGCCAAGGAATTTTTGAGTTTTAGACCTTTTATTCTCCGAATGAGATTGATTTTTAATGTTGTTCTTGAGCAAATATTTTCAAAAAGGTTTTTGAGTTTAAATAAGTTTGGCCGAAAACGCTTACGACCAGACAATTTCACGCATTTTTTTTTGAGTATAAGTGTGAGTTTGATTGATAAGCACTCAACTCTCACTCACACTTGATCACGCATAATTTTTGCGTGATACACTCAACTCACACTCAAACAAGCATTTTTTTGCGTGACAAAATTTTAAAAAATTATTAAATTTTTCTTTTTTTTAATGTCAAAATAAGTAAAATTAAATTATAAACATTTTTAGATATTTTTTAAGTTCGAATTTTTATCTAAATAGGCAAAAGCTAGCAAAAACAGTTGGTTGAGAACTTGTTTTAGTTTTAAAATTTTTAAAAAAATTTTTGTATTTTTAATTTTTGTGTTACAACAATGTCTGGGTCTAGTCGGTTAGGTAACCTGTGGTTCACTTATTTTGAGAACAAATTTTGTTCACGGCTTTTGTGAACAATTAGTTTTTGTACACCAAAAGGTGAACTAAAATAGGATTGAGTGAACAAATTTTAGATTAGGTGAACTATTTTTAGATTAGGCGAACATATATTAGATTTGAACTAATTGTTCACTAGACCCGAGAACAAGATTTGTTCTCATGATAGGTGAACTGTCGACTAGACCCCAATATCTTTTTTAATCTTGAAATTAAAATTAATAAATATTATTTTTTGAATTTTTTAAGTTTTAAAAAATTAGGCGGACTTAAGTCGTCTTCTCAATCTTAAGTTGTAGTCTCAATTAGTTCGCTCCAACTTCATATTATGCGACATGAATTACTGAATCAGTATTAGCAATAAACTCTGCGAATAAAGCAGAAATTTAATTTCAATATATTCAACCCAACTTTATTTTGCAGAGATTTTGCACAACATTAGTATATTTTAAAAGTTGAAGTATTTTTGTATGTAATACTATGTTGAATTTGAAAAGCAAGCCTTCAACCTCAAAAATTTGAAGATTGAAGATTTCTTGATGCACGTTTATTTTCTGTTTTAAGTTGCAAATTTCACAAAACTGAACAAACGAATTTTTTTCTTAATGTTTTTGCCTCAAATCCAAAAACATGCTATTTTAAAACACAGTGGATATTTTAAAACTACACGACTCTAATAATAATCAAAGGTAGTAATATCTACTGCACCCTATCTCACCAACCCAAGCTATTATTAATTTGTTAATTTATTTAAAACATTTTGATAGAACAAATAAGATATTTTTATTCAAAATTTTTAAGGGTCCCCTAGGTTATGCTGTTAGCGGCTAAATGAACTGGTTAGTTCGAAGCTAACTTTACACTTCTTAGTTATGATTCCCTAGTTATTATTTATATTTTATTAATACTTAAGTATGTGTATAAAAGAAGATTTTTCGGTATAGTTCTGTGAAGCTTTGGAGTTATAATAAAGAGCTTTAAACACAAACCTTTAATTCACTATTTTCAATAAATTCTGATAGGCAAGTAAAGTAAGCCTACAACAATGTGATCACTTTACTAAACTAATGAAATCACCAAATTTATTTTCTGATTACATAACCTAAGGGACCCATTTTTAAATATAGATTATAAAAAAAATCTAAAGCAAACGATCGAAGCGGCGAAGATACTTTAACGGTGATTTGATACTTAATGTACTTCGGATACTTCCAAGCGGAATCTTAATATTAAACCCACAAACAAAACTCACGTTATCATTTTATACCAGACTCTAATCACCCTTTACATACACATATTAGTGAAAATCCTTGTTTTTTTGTTTATCAGAATCAGAAGAAAATTTACACGTCATTTAGATTTTTTAAGAGTCTAATTGTTTCTTTTAGTATAAAATGAAAACCAATTTATTTTGATTTTTTTAAAACAAATAATTAAAAAATTAAACAAAATTAATAATATTTGAATCAAGTTTTTAATTATTAAATCTACTAAAACATCATGAAATTATTCTGTATAAAATATTGATAAATGAGAACAATTTTAAAACAAAATTAACTTTTTTTAAAAAGTTTAAAACTAAAACAAGTTCTCAACCAACTGTTTTTGTTAGCTTTTGCCTATTTAAATAAAAATTCAAACTTAAAAAATATTAAAAAATGTTTATAATTTAATTTTATTTATTTTGACATTAAAAAAAAAGAAAAATTAAGATTTTTTAAAATTTTGTCACGCAAAAAAATGCGTGTTTGAGTGTGAGTTGAGTGTATCACGCAAAAATTATGCGTGATCAAGTGTGAGTGAGAGTTGAGTGCTTATCACTCAAACTCACACTCAAAATGAGCCTTATTTGATTGAAAATGTCTGCTTACGACCAAAAAAAACTGAATTTTAGAGAAAAAAGTGGAAAATTAATAAAAGATTTGAATTTTATGAATCAATTTTTGAAAAAAAAAATTACACTTTATTACTTTTTTTACATTATTTTACGTTAGATTACAAAATTTAATTATATTATATGTTATCTTCTATTATATTTTTTAAAATATTGCAAATATTAGTTAAGTACTTAAATTTTTCACCCTGATGAGTGTAGGTGTTTTTGGAACGCAATTCAATAAGATTGGTAAACATATAGTCAAATAGGAAGTGTTGGTCAAAAATTAAAGTCATGTGATCAATTGAAAAAAAAATTTTTAAGCAAAAGTCATACTTTGACTCTTCTTTTTTTGGCTTGAGGATTTTAACTTTTGACCAACTCTTCAAAAAAAGTGAATAAAAAAGCTTGAATTTATTTACAATTAATAAGATTCGTTCACCTCCTCGTTCACCCTATTGAAATGTTTTGGAATGAGATGAAGGTCACTATAAGAAAATCGGGCTTTAAAACAGAGTAAGAATTTTCTGCAAAAATTAATGAATTCCAATAAATCTTTACGAAAAAAAAATGCATGAAATATATAAATCGGCTAAAACAAGTAATTAAGATTGTAATAAAAAATGATGGAGGCTGGTCAAACTCATAAATTTGAAATTAAAATCTTTTATCAAAAAAATTTTTTAAAATAAAAGTATAAAAAATAAAATTGGTTTAATTTTTTGTGCATGAATTACAAAATGTATCCAATGTTGAAATAACATTGAAAAAGTGTGATGTTTCAAATAAAAAAAATAATTTTAAGTTAATATTGCGATTTCATATTTTAAATTAAACTCTTTAGTGAAATACAATGAGTTTTATTTTTATTTGGAAATTTGAAAAAAATAATAAAAATTCTTTTTCTAACTTTTAAATAATTTATTTATTTATTTGTATATTTGTAACAAGCTAATAGTCCTTCAGAATAAAAATATATAAAAAAAAGTTAAACAAGATAAAAAATTATATTAAATGAAAAAAAAAGATAAATTTAGATTATAAATTTAGATTTAAATTATTATTCAATCGTTCAAAAACTCGATCTAGTGAACCATTGATCACCTATTATGCGAACAATTCTTGTTCTCGTGTTTTGTGGATTATAAGTTCACCTGATTTTTTTTTAAGAGTTATTTTTATTTAAAAATTAATTAAAAATAACTTTAAAAAAAAAAAAAAATGTTCACGTAAAGTTGGACCAAAATAGATCAAATGTCAAATTAAGTGAAAAACTTTTAGACTTTGTTTGATTTTTTTTGTTTGAGAAACATAGATTCACCTATTTCGTAAATTTTACCTATTCCGCCCAACTTTAAATTTTTTATCTAATTATTTTTTTATTTTATCTTATTTTTAAATTTTGATTTTAGTGATAATTGACGTTCGTTTGACACATTTCAACAGAGACTCAATTTATAAAAAAATGGAAAACAGAGAGTAGATATTTTTTTAAACAACAAATATTGGGATCATCATATAACAAACCCAATGTCAAAATTTCTTTAAAATAATTTCAAAGTTTTTCATGTTTTAAAAACTTAAAATTATTTTTTCATCTGAAACATCGCACTTTTTCAATGTTATTTCAACATTGGATACATTTTGTAATTCAAACACAAAAAATTAAACCAATTCTAAATTCATATCTTTTTGCCAAAAATTTTGCGTGATGACATGTTCAAGAAGTCTTTTTTCGTGTGACAAGCATTGAATACTTTTGAAGCCAATAGACCTTAAATATAATATTCTTTAAATGAAATATTTTCTAATTATATTTTATTTTTTTGTTAATTAATGGTAGAAAAAACAAATTAATATAAATAAAATCTATATAGATAAATGCAACATAAATGCTGATTTCAAAACAAAGCATTTTATCAATATAATCAATTTGCAAAATGTTTTGAAATAAATTTCAAGCTTGAATATATTAATATACAGTATGTTACAAAAAGTTAGAATCAAGCTGTAAAATTTAGAAAAATTATTTTTTACAATTAAAATTATCGTTAAATTAAAATTTTTTATGTCTTTTTAAAGATCGGACAAAGACTGAAAGAGAAATAGCTGAGTTAGTTGGAGTTTCACAAAAATGCGTTAATACAACCAAGCGGAATTTCCAAGCGACTTCTAGGGTGAACAACTTTGGAAACTGCGGAAGACGTCCAAAACTATCTAATCGAGATGTATCGTATATTTTTAGATTGGTCCGAAAAAAACCTACAACGAGCTATAGACAAATCGTAGCAGACTTTAATTCGAAATTTAAAGAACATAAGATAAGTAGAGAAACGGTCCGAAGAGTTCTTGCAAAGAAAGGTATTGAGTCTTATTCCGCCGTAAAAAAAGCCGCTTCTAACTGTCAGCGATAGAACAAAACGGTACAAATGGTGTAAAGAAAGACGTAATTGGACCGACAAAGATTGGGCTAAAGTTATTTTTAGCGACGAGGCGAACTTTGAAACTTTAAATAGGAAATCTAGAGTCGTTGTCAAAAGATTCAAAAATGAAAAATATCACCCGAAGTTTTGTGTCCCAAGAGTACAGAAGGGCGGAGGCTCAGTCGGTATATGGGGATGCATGTCTTACGAAGAAGTGGGTTGTTGCTCCATTTACACTGGGAGAATAAATCAATATATTTACATGGAATTGTTTTTTGGGATTTTTTTTAGGGTTGTTAAACGCACTAAATTTTGAAACATTGAATTTATTTTTTAAATTTCATAATTAAAAAATGAAACTTCGAAATGCCTACATACTTTTAAATTTCTTACTTGAAAGCAAAATTTCAATCTTTTTATTTTATCAGATTGAAATTTAAACTTCAAGAATAAAAAATAATTTCAAGTCAAAAAATTTCTAAAGTCTAATTTTTAAATTTTGAATTATACAAATCATAATATATTTACAAAAATATCAAATAAAACTTCTTTTCAGCAATTTTTTATTTTTTTGATTTGAACAAAGGCAACCCGTAGATAATTAGGTAATACAGGTTTTCTATCGACGATATCTGACGTTCAACCAGTAAATATTACATCAATAGATTTTAAATTCGAGTTCAAATATTATGAGCTATTGAACCTTAATTTTTCAGAAAATAAAATACAATTTATAAGCCGTTAGATTTTTAAAGACATTTTTAAAAAAGAAATTCCTATTTTATCTCAAGTATGCGTATTAATTTATTGTGTAACAGCAACCTCAGTACCATCTGAAAACCTTTTCAGCAATACAGGTTTAGTTAACAATGAACAAAAAGAAATCGAATGGAACCGTCTGCTTTAAATACGGTCAATTTTATTATGAAAAACAAATTTTAAACTTTTTTCATTTTTTAATACAATTTAATTATTTCAAGGTAAAAATTTTTAAATTATGAATTCCTTTTTTTATAAATCGATTTTCTAATGTCGAAATTTTTTTTTGCAAAATTAATTTTCCAATTTAATAAACTACACAATAAGAAAATTTGAAATTTCAGGGTTTAATTTTTTCAAACTTTACAAAAAATTGTGAAGGTTTTTTTACTCAATTAGAAAAAAAATATTTTCAAGGTTTGAAAAAAAACTTCAAGTGAAATAATTTTGAAAAAACTTCGAAATAAAAAATTTCGATTAACAACCCTAATTTTTTTATGGTTTTCCTTTTATTTGTATTTTTCCTATATTTGAATAAATAAAAAATAAATAAATAAAAAAAAATCTGGATTTTTATTTTCTTTGATGACGGATTAATCGAAAAATAAAACAATCCAATTAAAAAAAAATTTTGATTCTAACTTTTTTGTGACATACTGTATCTGTATGATTTAAAACAAATATTAATTATTGTTCTGAATAATAGAACAAAATTGACATCAATCATCGTGTTAAATTCAAATAATATTTATTCTTTATGAAAACTATTTTTATTATTTTTTTTGATTAAAAACACATTTTTCCTTCATTGAACATTGAAAACTTTATTTCAGATAAAATTGATTAAATTATATATGACAAAGCTAAGTTAGACTGTTTTCGATATCCTGATTCTCTCCTTGAGGCTAATATATTAAAATTCATTATTTATTATTTACTTAATCTTATCATTTATTTTGTTATGTATCCATTTTGTAGAGTTAAAACAGCTTAAAAACAAATGAAATCATGACAAAAATAAACAAGTATTTAAGTTAATCTTTATTTTTCCTTCAAAAAAACTTAACTCAAATAGACGATTTTTTCAATTTTTTTAATTAAACTAAAAAAGTTTATTTTAGTTATTATCCATTTTAAAAAATAAAACAGTTCATATAATTTTTTTCGTATTCATTTGATGATCATGATGAAACTTAACATGTCACAGTATATCCTAAGCATTTAAATTCATTTTTTATTTAATAATAAGACTTTAAGTGAATTTTTAATTTGGATTTTTGGATTAATTGAGTAACTAATTTTAATAAAATTAAAATATTTATCTTTTTTATATGCATGTAAAAAATTTGAAATATTTCAACAAAAATTTGAATCACTGTTTAATGGCAACTCAGTTTTCTAGTTAACTCGTACTGAATTGAATAGCTGGAAATAGTCTAATTTTATCTCTTTATTAGCTGAAACCATTTCTTTTTGCCAAGAAAAAAGCAGAACATTTTATCATAATTTAAATTAATTTTTTAGATTTTTATTTTAAAAAATTTTTTCTAGTAGATAGAGCTTATTTAGTGATCAAATTTTAAAAAAATAAAACATTATTAAACACACAAAGTTACCGTATTCCCTCGTTTGATATTGCAGCCTCATAACCCGAAACACAGCTTTGGCGCAATAAGGCAATAAATACCATCTCGCCCATGTTTAAACATTCTTAACTTACACCTCATGCGTCAAAGTTGTATTTCGAGTCTTGGATCACGTTTAAAGTAAAGTTTTTAATTTGATGCAGCATTAACAATAAAGTTTCTGTCATAAAAATAAAAATTATCATAGAGGCATCATAGATTTCCAACATGATTTATTCTTTTTAAATATAATGGCCACAATGATGTTCAATAAAGCTGAATAAAAATTAAAAAAATTATAACCACTTGTACAAATAATGTAACTGAAGTAATGCATGTCTTAATAATCAATCTTATAATTTGAAATGAGATAGAAAATGAACAGTAATTGCTGCGAAATAAAATACGAATTAAATATGAAGCTGATTTCAATGTTTTAAAGAATAATGCAAAATGATATTTCTAAAACTTAAATCAAAATTCTTAAGAAAGCTCATAACATAGCGTCAAAAAATTTGAATTTTATAAAAAAGAATCTTTCAAAATAAGGCTACAGAGTTTATTTTATTGAGCTTGAAGAATTGAGGACTTAGAGGAGATCTGATTCAATTTTTGGAGATCTGTTTTTGAGCACTAAAATAAGTAGTAAAAAAAAATGGCTGTCAGTATTTAACACAATAAATTTATATAAAAAATCAACAAAAATTATAAATTTTTATCTCTTTCTTTTTTTTCCCAACATATAAACAACAACATAAATAAAACAATTAAATTAATGAAAACATAACACATTTAATAAATTTACACCTTTTATCACATAAATTGCAACTAAAATCATTAAAGCTCAATATATTTATTTAATTGACATCAAATTAAGTACTCATCCAATAAGTATTTTAAAATTAAAAAAAAAAATTTCTTTAAATTTATTAGTATTAAATTTTTTTTTTGAATTGACGATTTTCAATGATATTGGCATGGATATACCATTGAACAACAAGCCAAAGCGAGGATCAAAAAGAAAACAAGGTCGTGCCTAAAAAATCAACCAGCGGACTGTATTCAGAACGAAGAATTGCCATACTTGAATCTGAAGAAGATTCGGATAAAGAACTTGAACAAGCTCCAACATCATCTAAAAGACACAAGCCGAATGATGCAGCTTTATCAATAAAGAAAATTTGTAAACCTTGTATAACCCAATGAAGAAAAAAAGAGGCTTTTATTGCCCAAATGGTTGTTCTAGGAAAAAAAATTAAATTTTTTTATTATTTTTTTTTTAATAAAAATATTTTTTTTTTATTAATTAAATGGAAAAATTAATTTTTTTTTTGTATTCTTACTATTTATGTTAATTTTGAATAAAAAAATTGACACAAAATTAATATTATTATTTTTTTATATATTTATGGGTTTTTAACTATTTCTGTGGAATTTTTACAAAAAATATTGTGCACAAATATTAAGAGTCAAAAAAAATAGCTAATTTTTAATAATTTAATAGAATTAAGACACCTTTTGATCATTACATTAAATTTTACCTGATTTTTCTATTAATGCTAATTAACAAAAAAAATTTTAGAGCTAGATTTAAAAAATTAGCCATGATATACAATTAATATTCACTAATTATTTAAAATCAAGAATATAATTAGTATAATTTTAAAGTGAATATAATAATTTAAATTTCGTTGCAAATTAAACATTGAATAAATCAAAGTGAGAATTTTAGAATCTTTTATAAGTAATCAACTAATATAATTTTGTTCTAGATATTTATAATTAAATGTCTTTTAATTAATAAGACTCCTATGACGTTTTTTGTAAACATTTTTTTCGAAAAACATCTTTATTTCTATTTAAAAATGTTTTTCATAACATACTTTAAAATTACATTAATCACATTAAAAAAAAAGTGATTTAATAATGATTATTGACTTAAGATTTTGTTTATTAGTAATGAAAGGCTGATACGGAAAATAACAAATCTTGGACTAATATTTAAAATTAAAGTGCTAAAGTTAAACAAATTTTTTCTTGTTTAAATAAAAAAATCAATTAAATGTGAGCCTCTATTTATTAAATCAAAACATTACATTCAGTTATTTTTGTAATAAAAATTTGGAAAATTTTAGTCTATACATGCAAAGTAACCAGTTTCTAACAATATTTATGCTTTTATTATTTATTAAAAATAATTTTTTTTCGTCAATTAATAATTCATAAATATGCAAAGTTCTCATAAGTATGATTTTTTATTAATTTAAATGCTACAGAATCAGAATCTAGAATAATTTTTTTAAAGGAACAAGCTTGATGCTCTGGATATTGTTGTGAATCTAAAATTAAGAATTTTTTTAATGAATTGAAATCAACTTTAGACTCTGGCTTATAAATAAAGTAATCTTTCAAAGATTTTTTATGTAATTATCCTAACATCCAAAGTTACCAGGAATTTATATGTCGCCGTCGAAGTAAATGAAAATTAGTTAATAAACTTAGATGAATAAATAAGAAATTTTAAAATAAATCATTTTGACACAAATACCTCAAATTCTTTGGACAAACCTTGTTTAGCCTGGGGACTTAATGCGTTCTAATTTAGATTTATATAATAATAATGTAAATAGCTATGATGTGGATTTACCATATGAAATGAGGTTTAAAGCTCACTGTAATAGCTTTCTAAATTTAGTTTGTCAAGTTTGTTTTTGAAACTATTAATATCTTTTGAATCTACAATATCTCTTGGTAGACGGTTCCAAAATGTTGACACTCTGTTTATAAAAAAGTTGTGACGTTGATCGCAATTTTTAACCAGTTGTCTTTCTACTACAAATTCATGTGATCTCAATTGTGGTGCTATTGAATCTGACCCCGTATTTTTAAATACAACTTTATTAAACCAGTTCACTTAATCAAAACTTTTGACAATTTTGAACATTTTGATTAGATCACCACGCAATCTTCTAGTTTCTAATGTTGTTAAATTAAGCTCTTTTTATCTATCCATGTATTCTAACCGATTAATACTTGGTATAAGCTTTGTAGCTCGTCTTTGTACCGACTCGAGCGCATTTATATCTTTCTTCCAGTGTGGTCTCCAAAGTACTACACCATACTCAATATCATCAAAAAATTTTTCTATTTTTGCTTTGAGTTGAAAAAAAAAACTTTTTCAAAATAAATTTTGCTTATCATTTAACATTTTTTATTTTAAAGATGGTCTAATTTTAGATAAGCAAAAATGGAGATAGATGATCAAAAAACGGCGTCCTCATCGCCACCATCTTCGAAATCAAATGGTACCTGTAATTCGTCTGCTAAAACAGGCTCTTCTTCAAACTACTCTGACGATACGATTAAGTATCCGTTGACTTTGCAGCACAAGCAACGGCAAGCTGAACTTCAACAACAGCAATTGAATTTGCTTAAAAACTCTGAGCTAAATGAAATATTTTGGTCATCCAACTTAATAAATAGAAATCCGGCAATGAGAAATACAAAAGAAAATATAAATAATGTTTTAAATGGATCTTTTGATGACAAAAAAGATAAAAAAAATGTGAAATTAGACGTTAATGGAAGAGTAGTTTAAACTTTTTTGAGAAAATAAAAAAAAATTTTTTTTCTTCAAAATTTAGATTTAGAATCCCCAGTCTCGTTGTCAGTGGTGACCGCTGCGGTCAGACCCACGCCGGACGATCCGCGTCAAGTCGTGGCTATGGCCCGTGGCGCCGTGTACAACACACAGCGCAGCATCTGAGACTTGAAACAAAGTTTTTTAGTACCTCAAATTTATTAAAATTTACCTCAAATTTATTAAAATTTACCTCAAATTTATTAAAATTTACCTCAAATTTAATAAAAGACTTTTTTTTTATTAAAAAAGTAGCAAAATATAAAAAAAGTATTCAAATAAAAAAAAATTACATCAATTTAAAAAAAAAGAAAGCAATTTCATTATAAAACCGCAAAAAGTTAATACTCACCTCTAAAAATAAAAAAAATTAACAATTATCACAATAAAAATATCTTTTTTTTTTCATAATTAAGCCACATTTTTCACATGTTTTAGATTCATTATTTTGAGTAGATTCTTGATTGAATGTTTTTTGTTTTTTTTTATTATTAGGCACAACTTCGGTTAAATCATCTTGCTCTTGCATCTTGTTCCACTTGCTCATCATGACCAGAGTGCTCTCCATCGGATATAAAAGCTGAACCATTTTCTTTTTTATCGGTTATTTTGTAATACATTGAAATTTTGCATCCATTTTTTTGACAATTGCAATCATAACAGTACTTATCTTCATTTTTGTTTGACTTTAAGCCTGTATAATTCCATAACGTATCACCGATATTTTTTGATTTCATTTCTTGTTGGAAAATTTCAAAACTATCATAATCTTTGTAGAAATCGTACACTTTACCTTTACCACGCTTATTTTTAACAACAATTTCTTCTTCGTCATCTTGGGTATCGTCTATTTCGTTTTCCAATAATACTTCCTCTGAGAGAGTATTTTCTTGATCCAAACTCATTTTGAAGTTTTTTAATTTCGATTAATCAAAATATTTTTTTTTTTTTTTTTTTTTTTTTCTATATCTTTATATTTTTTTTCTAATATCAAATACAATTTCTTTTTATATAAAATTTTGAGGCTAAAAATTAATTAATTAGATGGATTTTTAATTAATTAGAGAGGTTTTAATCAATTAGATAGACATTTATATAATTTGTTTGATTTTTTAATAAATAGGTATTTTTTTAATTAAAAGGGTTGGTTTCATTTTTTTTTACACTTTTATTAATATTTTGAGGTATTTTTTGACAAATTTGAGGTAATTTTTAATAAATTTGAGGTATTAAAAAACCGATAGCCCTGAGACTTGGCCACTGACGGATCGCCTATCAACAGCACGTTTATGTCGCCTCTCAATCGCATGCCATTCGGTAGTATCTTCTCCACGCCGCCCAGCAACATGCACAGAACTGCTTTTTCGTATGAAGCTCCGAGTGTGTGCTTGAGAGAAAAGTGCACTTTTTTTAATTTATTCTAATTTTTTTGGTGCTGTGTTAATTTTTTAATAAAGTCAAAATGTTTTTTTTTTTTCTTTTTTTTCCATTTATTATTTTATTTGAAAAATAATTTAGGAGTTGGACTCCAGGGCAGTTTCGAGCGGTTTAATCCCTCTTTTCAGCACTCTTATTAGTAAATTTTTTATTAGAAAAGTTAGGGTGTTTTTGATTAAAAATTTTCAAATACGCTTCCCAATGGTGTTTGGAACCTGTTTAAGGCTTCGGCAGTCTTGTTTTTTTTAAACTCATTTATTTCTTCTGCAATTAATGCGTGATTAGATCTCGATTTGAGAAATTTAATGAAAAGTCTCTCATCAATTTTTTCTATGTTGAGCGTTTTGAGGATTGTATCGACACTTGTTTTAAGTGGAAAAAATTTCAAATATTTTCTATTTTTTCTAATTATTAGTAATAATTCGTAGAATTTTGTTTTGAAAATTTTGCAGATCTTTTTTAATTTTTTGAGTGCCAGATTTTAGAATAACGAAGCAGTAATCAAATAGGGATCTTATCAAAGATTTGTACAGCGTTTTGTTAATCGAAATCGAGTTACTCCATTTAAAACCCTTTATTTTCCTAAAGATGTTAAATTTGGAAGACACTTTTTTAACAATCTCCTTGAAATGGTCTGCAAATTTTAGTTTTGGGTCAAGTTTGATACCGAGGAATTTAGGCTTAGGCTCTAAAGGAATGGGTTCAGATTCGATATGATGGTCCATCGAGTATTTTCTCTGATAATTGTCTCTAAGCCCATCTGTAGTGAAGACAGAATAGGAGGTTTTCGATTTGTTAATTTTTAAAGCCCCATCTTATACAAAAAGATATTGTCCACTGCTCTTTGAAGAATTTTTTTTATCTTGTTTTTGGATTTGCTTGTGTACCAAATACAAAGATCGTCGGCAAAAATTGCAACTTGTATTTCTGGCGGAAGACTTTTTACTTTATCACTAAAATATAATATGAAGATTTTAGGTGAAAGGTAGCTCCCTTGTGGAACACCGGCACTGGTTGGCTTGAGTTTTGACAGTGAGCCATTTTGAAAAACTTGAAAAGTTCGAGTTTTTTTTTCATGATTTAATCGAATAAACTGAACTGGGGTGACAGTTTTGACATGAGTAAATTAATTAAATGAATTAGTTATTTTTTTTAAACTCATGTTTTTTTTTTAGTAACTCATATTTTACTCATTTTATTCTGCTTCAATTTTTATGACCATAAAAATAAAAATTGTTAATTAATTATTCTCTTTAAAACTTCTATAATGCCAAACTAAAGATCCGAAATGAAACCCAAACTTAACTAAAAAACAATAATTGAAAAAAATTAATTAAATAACTTAAAAACATATTTAAACCTTAAACCCATTGCTGATGAAATTACACATGGCTAAAAATGAATACTTATTTATTTTTATTTTATTTATTTAATTAAAGTTTAAGTTCCATGGAAAAATTGAAATAAAAATTAATAGAAAATTAAATATCCATTTTACAATTAAGTTAAAAATTCAGTTTGTTATATACAAAAAAAAATGATTAAGATTATTCAACTTATACTATTCCTATTTCAAATATTCACTTGTCTCAGACCTTGGAAAAAAAGGCGATAGTCCATCAAACAAGTTTGACAAAACCTAAGTCCGCCTCCACAAACTGTTCGAAATGTCATTAAAATATGCTTTATTTTTAAAAACAAATTTATTATAAAGCTAATAAAGGACTATGTTGCTGGCTTTGTTAACAGCTCAAGAATATGCAGGAACAAAACACCACTCTGTGGTATCTGGAATGATATAAATGAATGAATGATTGAAAATGGGTTTTCTATTTATTCTTGTAAATTTTGCATAGATCCTTTTCTTTTTAATAAAAACTTTAATTGAAAAATTATTCTTTTTTTAAAAACACCAATGTGAAAATCACCTTTTATTTAAAAACCAAAAATTGAATTAAAAAATTGAGTTAGAAAAAATTAGTTATTTTTTTAATTACCGTATCCCCTTGTTTAGCGACGCATGCTTTAATACCATAAGTAGGATATTTGGTGTATGGTCTAACATAGACCTCACAATGTTAAATTTTTTATTTTAAAAGTCCTATGGGTAACATAGTCGATACATATTAAAAACGTAGCGTTTATAATAGAAATTCAAATAGAAAAGCAGAGCTTCAAAAAAAGTCTTTATTAGAGACTCGGGGTTTTAAACTTAAAAAAAAATTTAATATAAAAAATATTGATTGAGTTTATTTTATAGATGCGACGTTAGAGTTATGGTAAAAAAAAATATTAAATATATTAAAAAAGTTTAATTTTAATTATTGACCCGGCATTTAAATTAAAAAATTTAAGACAAAAAAGAGAATAAAAAAATTAAAAAAAATTTTTTTTTTCGATTTAATCGTAGAACCTTTCTTTCTTCCTAGTGGCTTTCTAACTGAACCATTCTTGTTGTAAACTACTGGCGTACTAACACTTGTTGAAGTATTAAATAAATAAATAAAGGCGAAGGAGTATGAATGCAGGTCAATTGTAATGATGATGATGTTGATGATGTTGAATTTTCCCTACTAACACTTTCTGGAGTGCATTTCCAGAACTAGATACTAGATACATTTTTGGAAAGCTCGTGAAAGTCTCCTTAACATTATTAAAGAGGGGTTAATTTTTTTTAATTTTATTTAACTTTAAATTTTCAAAAAATTTTAAAAATAAAAAAAAAATATTTATTTTTGTAGTAGTAGTAGTAGTAGTAAAACCTGCGATTCGAGCAAGTCGAGTTAAACCGTAAGGCTGTGGTAGTTCTTGTGATCTTAATTATTTTTGAATAATAAATTTAGTTTTAGAAGATGAAAATAAAAACTTTCAAAAGACATTAATTAGGCAGTTACATTGTTATTAAGCTCAAAATTTATTTTAAATTAAAAAAAATAATATTTCATTAATATAAGCAATTAAATAATTGACTTATTTTTTAAATAACTTTTTTTTGACTTAATTTTATGCGTTTTTCATCATTCTATATTAAATGTTTTCTTTTGTGTGTGCGTATCGCATTTTTATGTATTTTTAATCTCTTTTTATATATTTTTTATCCTCACCCTATTTAAATTTTATCATTTTAAACATAATTTTCATTAAAGTTTGAAATTGAAAAGATTTAAAAGGAAATCAAGATTTTAAATAGACTTAAAAAATTTGAAAAAATAAATGTTAAGCTAAAGTTTATTTAAATAAATCGAAACTCTCTTTTATACTTAAATTTAAAACTTTTTTTAATTTGTTTAAAAAAAAACAAATTGATTTTTGAAGTTTGCTTTTATCAATTTTCCTTGTTTAAATTCATTTTCAGAAGCCAACATCAAAATAAACAAGTCATTAAAAATTCAAGAGTTCGATTTATCTTGAATCTAAAATATGATACTTTCTTTAGCATCATGCATCACAACACCATGAATACACTTAAACTACTATCAGTCTCAAATCATTCTGTTCCATTAGTTGTCAAACTGGTAAAAGAATCAAGATATATCAAATACTCTAATCTATTGGCATCTTGAAGTTGATGATCAATTCAATATTTCATTTCAATTCAAAGAGTTTTTCATTTGATATTAAAATTAATCTTTGAGTTAATTGAAAAATTTTTAATGTAAAGTGCTTTACATGTTATTTAGATTTAAAAAATAAAAAAAATTTTATTCCAAAAATATTTGTAGAGAAGATCAATCTTTTCATTTTATTACTTATATTTGAAATTCATTTTTAAGTTTTATTTTAATTTTGAATGCTAATTACAAATACTTTTGAAATAAAAAATTTTAAAATAAACTCTACAAAAAATCAGTATTTAAAAATTTAAATTTAAAAATGGATTTTATCAATGGATTTAGAAAATATTTTTTTAAATTTTTTAATTTCTTTAATCTATATAACATGTAAAGCATGTTACATTAAAATTATTTAAATAAATTTAAATATTGATTTTAAAATTTAAAGATAAACTCTTTGAATTGAAATGATATTTTTAATTGATCTTCAACTACAAGATGCCAATCTATTGTGTATTTTCTACCTTACTATTTCTTCTTTTTTTTCTGAACCTTTAAATATTCAAAAATGTATGAATAGTCACTACATATTTGAATAACTTATTATTCTAAATCTTTTTAATATTGGTCCTTTTTTATTTATAAATAATAAGGGTTAACAATCCTCTAATTATTGTTTGAATTAAAAAAAAATGATTATGTATTTATTTAATTTAAGTTTAAGTCCGATGGACAATTTGAAATAAGAATTTAGAATGCAATTAAATATCTATTTTACAATTAAGTAAAAAATTCAGTTTTTTATTTACAAAAAAATGATTAAGATTATTTATTCAATTAAGTGTCTTTGATTCAATAATTAACAAGCAGTAAATAAATCAAAGCTTCCATTTTTTCTAGTAAATTATTGATCTGCTATGACAATTTATTTTGAGCCTAAATAATATCTATCCACAAATCCAGTAAAAATCTCCACTAATTTAGTAAAAAAATAACAAAATCAATAAACAATTAACTAATTCAGTTTATAATATTTATTTCACAAAAAGAACACAAAAAATAAAAAAAATTAACAAAAAAAGATGAAAAAACACTAATTCAATTAAATCATAACATTATTTTAATCAGACTTGTGCGTAAGTCAGTAAGTCAAAGTCAAAGTCAAGTCAGGGACTTGACTTAAGATTTTTTTTTTAAAGTTAAGTCATTTGACTTGACTTGACTTAGAATGACTTGAATTTTTTTTGGGAAAGTCAATAAAAAACGGGTAACAAGCATCCAATCCTAATTATGATTCTTTAAATTTTAATGTTATGATATTAGAAAATTTATTAGAAGATTTTTTTATCAAATTCCTTCGAAAACACAAATTAAATTTTTTGAAATTCAAGTCATTCTAAGTCAAGTCAAGTCGAATGACTTAACTTTAAAAAAAATTTTCTTAAGTCAAGTCAAATCTTTGACTTCACCAAAAAATGACTTAAAAATGACTTTAATTTTTGACTTACGCACAAGTCTGATTTTAATTTTATTCACTAATTAAGTAAAAAAAATAACTTTTTTTTTTGTACAACCATTTGGACAATAAAATCTTTTTTTTTAACATTTTTGCGTTACACTTCTCAAAACTTGTTTGATTGCTTGAGCTTTTGATTTCATTTGTTTTCTCCATAATTGCTCTCTTGCTCGTCGTTTCGACAACATAATCTTCTTCGTCATCGTCTTCGAGTGATTCAATGCCAATTTCCTTTGTTTGAAACTAATTAAGATGGTTGAAATTCGAGTGCAGATTTTGTTTTGATAAATATAAATATAAAAATACGTAATTTTTAGTATTGGCTCTTAAATTATTAGTTAACGCGAGGAACGAGCATCGCGACGAGCTAATAACCAGATGTGTACATGGGAAAATCTAGGATACTGAACGATTTTTCAATTCAAGAATTGAAACCCTGAACTCTGATTCGAAGAATACTTCAGCGAAACTATTGGCTATCGGTTTTGATTAATAATAGAATCTAATACTTTAGCATTAAAACAGACTTGCACAAAAGTCAGAATAAAAAGTCATTTTAAAGTCAAGTCATTTGATCTGACTTTTTTTTTCTTAAAAAAAAGTATATTATCATGACTTAAAATTAAAAAAAAAAAAGTCTTTTACCTTGACTTGAATTTTTTTTTTTCTGAAAAAAGTCGTTTCAAAACCTTTGAATTTCAAAGTTTGAAATAAAAATGGAGGCCTTAATTACTTAATGGAACGGCAAAAAATTCGTATGGCCGCCTTTATAAGTACATGACACGACAAAAGACTTTTTTAAAAAATAAAAAAATTTAAGTAAAATAAAAAGATTTGGTGTATAAAAATCAGGTCTGAAAAAAATCTTGTTGAAAAAAATTCACTGACAAAAATCTGTTTAGAAAAAATCAGGTGTAAAATAATCCGGTCTGAAAAAAATCCAGTAGAAAAAAATCAATTGGAATATTATTCGTTTTATAAATTTAATTGATACCTATGCTAATTTCGCATAAATTATAATTGATATATTAAATTAGGCTTAGTATATCTATTAGAGAATAATCTTAAATAATTTGCTTTATAAAATATCTAAGTTCTAAACCCTTGACTAAATTACTCTGATCCAATGCCCTGCTTCTATAAAATGGCATTGAGAATTTAACTAATATTTTGAAAAAAATGGAACAAGAATACCCTATCTTTAGTTACCAAAACGATGAAAAACATCGGCACAGTATAAGGCAGTTAAGTTTAAAATAGTTAAAAATTAAGAGATTTAATTCTAGCGGTTATTTGCAAATAAAATTTTTTAAATGAGTTTGAATCGTGGACTGTTCGAGAAGAACCGCGAGAACTATCAGATTTGATAGTTTAATTTTCTTTTTTTTTTATTTGAATTAATTATCTTAATTTTTCTCAATAAACTATAACAAAAAAATTATTGTTTTTTTTTTATTTTTTCTTAAAACCGGTCAAATTTACCCTGATTCGTTTCAGACCGAATTATTTTACACCTGATTTTTTTCAAAGCAGATTTTTTTCCACCTGATCTTTTTACAAATTACCAAATAAAAATTTTTATTTTCGCATTTTGGAACTTAGCCCATCAGTGTTTCAACACATTTGTTAATAAATAACGGCTCGTTACTCGCATACATAAAGCTCTGCTTCTCTATCTTGTTTTGATTGTAGAATCTACTAATTGTGTAATTTAAACCATAGTCTTTTGTTAAATATTTTTTATAATCCAATCCCAGATACAAAGTTACAAGATTATTAGTAAATCTTTGAGAAAAACCTATAGCTCCAGATAAATCTAATATATTACCTTTGACAGATGAAAAACTTCTTGCAAATTCTCCTATATCATCCCAATCCGAATCTTGGCTTTGACTATTTTTTACGATATAGCCGTATTTAAATTGTCCTTGAAAATTAAGTTGGTTTTCCCTTGGCTCGGTTGTTATTTTTATACCAGTTTCGGAAATATGATTTTTCCAAGTCAACTCTGAAAGAGTTCTGAATTACTAGAATCTAGAGGTTGAAAAGACCATTGAAAAATATCATATCTATAACCTGTAAATGGAGTTATTATAATATTACATTGGCTTTCTAATGGGTATTTTACATCTTCAGTTTCTTTTTCTTTTTTAAATCATTTAAAATTAACTAAAAATTAAATTATTTATTTATTGAATTTATTAACGAAAAACTATTAAATAAAAAAAAACAGAAAAACAATGGCGGAAGGAGTTCTATTACTCAGAGCCATTTAAATTTTTGAAATAAACTATTAAAATAAAAAAAAAAATATTGTTTCAAACAGCATTTTTATACTTTTATTCATTTAAACCACTATCTACACCTGTTAAACAATTAGCAAAATCTTCATCTACTACACTAAACAAAGTTTCTTGTGTCATACAAACAAATTGCATCGTTTTTTTTAATGGATTAATGATATTTACAGTTGTATTGACTAGCAAAGAGTGTCCATCCATTTTATACAAAGCTATTGGTGTACTAGCTCCTGTAAAACATTTTATAACTCCCCAAGATAAGTTATGTCCTACATTAGGAACTCCCTTTTTACAATGTTCAATTGTTTCTTCTGTAGTGAGAGCTTCCTTTGTACTAATACCATTATTTTTAGCCACAGATAACATAGCTTTAACACCTATTAAAAAGGTTTCTTTAGAAACATTATTTATTGTTTCTAAAGTTACAACAAGACCTTGATTCAGTTTATGCATCATATTAGCTATAAAACCTTTACCAGTATCAGTAATATTATTCCCTGAAAGATTAATCTGCTTAGTAATAGGAAACACCCCATTAGCAAGCCCATCAGCCACAACTCTTGCTCCAGCATCACCTATTTGATTATTGCTTAAGTCTAATCTAAGTATATTTCTAGGAGTATTGTATGGTGAATTAAAACTAAAGAAAGGTAAATCCACATAACCTAAATTAGAGTCTCTTACAAGAGTAAGGCAGTTATTACTTAAATCTACTGTATTAACAGCTAAACCTTTTGGTGTGTGAGTATTAAATATAGAACTAAGCCAATACATATCATCATCGTTTAAGTAATGTTTATGAAACAACATAAAATTCACCGATTTAGAAGTTCCCTCACGATCTATTTTCCTTGCTGCTGCTAGCATTTCTTTATTTACAGTAGGCTTCTCTTTATAATCCCTACAGTGCCTGTCATTACCCCAAGACCCTCCTAAAACTTGACCAGTAAAACCTTGCATCAGACTTTGATTTCTTGAAATTATAGCGTCCATTTCTTGGTAGTCTTGTTGAGTCCAACCAGGCCAATCTCTAGTAATTCTATAACTGCTAGACCCGCTAGGCCCATGATCACGATCACTACTAGATGATGGATAACTATTCTCTGTTGAGAATGAACCTACAACTTTTTCACCTGACATTACATCGTAATCTTTCCCTGTTCGCTCTCCTTGTCCGCAACCTCCCATAGACCACGTACCAGTTTCTTTTGTAGAAAACATGCTATTCCTCACTTTTTTATTAAAAATTTTTCTAAATTTTTTCGAGTGAAAAGCAACTTAATTAAACAAAAGAAAAAAGAGACTTTATTTATAAAAGTTAAATACACAATAAGCTCCTCCTTTTAATAACTAATAAGAAGAAAATAAAACTCTCCTGTAATTTTAACGGGCAATTTTTATTTTCATAATTATAACAGATGTTTTGCAATTTTATATTATTATAATTTCGTTTTAATTCAAGAGATCAACATGGTAAATAGTAAAATCATCCCGATTTTATTTCATCTCCAAAAAATTATCCCGATGAAAATTATCCCATTTTCTTATTTAAGACAATTATCCCGTTTTTATAATAAAGAAATTCATTCCCTTTTCTTATTTAAGAAATCTATCCTGTTTTTAAAATAAGAAAAATATCCCGTTTTTACAAATAAATCCCAAAAAGAAAAAAGGAAAATTATCCTGTTATTTTTTTATACTGAAAAAAAATAAGAATATATCCATTTTTTTAAGAAAAATAAAATGAGAAATTATTAAGGCAATTATTATTTATTAGTAATAATAATCAAATTATTACTAATAAAAATAATACTAATACTACAAATACTAATACTTAAAAAGGAGTTTTAGAAAAATTTAGGAAATTTTGTAAAAACCAAGGATAATTTTTTGAAAATCCCTTTTAATTAATTGCGAATTTATTATTACTTTTCTTGAATGAAAATTTTTTTAGATTTTTTGATTTTGAGATTTTATTTTCTTCTCTCAAAAATGTAAAAATATAAAAATATAAAAATGTACAATAAATAACATTTTGCCATAAACTATAATTTAATGTTTTATTTTTAGTTAAAAGATTTTAAACACGAAACAAATCGTAAATTTGGCAAATATATCTATTTAAGGTTTCATGAAATACAATAGAAAATGGTTAAACAATTTGTTAAAAATTTGTTTTCTGTTATTTTGTACTGAACTCAGAGTTGTTCAAAAGTCAAAGTCGACTTTGACTTTGAAATTTTTTTTACACTTTAAAGTCTTTACTGTATTTAATAATTTAGACTTGAACTAGGCCGCCAAAAAAACTTTTTTTTAAATTTTTTTTTTTAAACGGCGCTTATTTTGGTTTTATTTAGTAGGCCGCTACAATAGCTATCTGGAACGGCAATCTATGTCAGGATCACAATCATATGATTTTTTGCCATTCCAGGTGGCTATTGTAGCGGCCTACTAAATAAAACCCAAAAAAGCGCCTTTTATAGAAAAAAATTTAAAAAAAAGTTTTGACCCTGACTTTATTAAAAAAAATTAAAGTCTAAGTCCAGACTTGACTTTGACTTTTGACCAGCTCTGACTTAATTTCACTAAATATCTATTTAAGATGTGTATAATCTGAACGATTATTATCATAATTTTTAGGCCATCTGTTTTTTTTTCAAATTAATTCTAAATATATTTAAAAAAAACGTCGCTATGTCCAAAAGTACTGCAAGGTACCAGAGTTAGTCCTAAAGATGAATTTTTTCTATTAAATTTGATAAGTAAGTAATTGTTTTCGACCAAAATTGAATTTAATAATTAATTTTTCATTTGTTTCACCGTTTTGTAAATAAATCTATCTTCTTTTAATTCTAAAAATTTTTTTTAAAAGCAATTTTAATATTTCAAATAAAATTTTGTAAAAAAATTAACTTTTAAATATTAAAATCAATATTAAAAATGAAATCCTTGATATAATTAAAATATTGTCTAAGAAAAAAGAGTCCCTTAAAATTTTAAGATCCATAGTATTAATGAAAAGATACAAAAATCATCATCACTAATTCTTTTTGATTTTATATAAGATATTTTAAAACTTTTAAAAATATAAATTTTGGAGTTTTAAAAAATTGTTTGAAATAGATAAGATCTAAAACGCTTGTATTTTTAATCTATCCCTCCAAATTTTACATTTTTTGTATTTTTTTTTTTTAAAAATTGTTTTATATCATTTTACATTTGGTATGTTCTACTGTGTTGTATAAAAAATTTAAATACAATTTTGAAAATGCATTGAAAATGTGCGCTGGTTGAGATATATTTTATTTTAGAAATATTTGAAGAACTTTTTGCAATATCGCTCTATTAAAATTAAATAAAGTATACCAAACATAGATTATTTAGTTTTAGATGATTTTTTAAAATTTTTTTAATTTTCATAAAAGACTAATTAATCATTGATTTATTCAAATTAATTAAAAATTAAGCTCTAATTGTTAAAAAACTCAGATTAAAAATTATACAACGTAATTTTTAGATTTTTCTTAAATTTCAAAAAAACTGCTAATGGCTAAATTCTAAATAACTTCAATTTTGATCTCTTGATCACATTGCTTTTAAGAAATTTAAGAAAAAGATAGAATATTCATTTAATTTTTTAAAAATTGTACAGTAGACTCGCGTTAAACCGGATACAGGTTTATCCGAATAATTTGATATTTGGACAAAAATTTACGGGCTCTTGGCTTTTTTAATATATTAACATTAAATTCTGACTTTTTAAACCGAAATTTTTGTCCGATTTATTTTGACTCTCGAATATAATTTGCCTGGCTATTTTATATAATTTTCTTGCATTAATTTTTTTTTATTCGAGTGTCAAGTATTCCTAAAAAAAATGATTAGGATTAAGGAAAAAAGGTCAAAAAATGAAATTGGTAATGAGTTCAAAAGAAGAATATGCATGTATCACAAAGATAATCCGAATAAAAAGCAATCGAAATTAGATAAATTTTTTGTTAAAAACTAATGAATTTCGTAAAATTTTAATTTTTTTTTGTCTTTGTTACCAAAATGTTAGATATTTTAATAAAATAAATGAATTTTTAATTTTTTTTTATTTTGATAAGTCGGAAAAAATAATCCGGACGTAGTTTTTTTTAGGCTATTTTTGTCCGGATTAACGCGAGTCTACTGTACTTGAATTTAATTTTTTTTTCTAAACATTGAGTATTAAATATAAAAAAAAACTTTTAGATAGTTAAATTATTGCCTTTTTCAACAGTCAAAAGATCAAAAATTTTATTTAGAATTAGTAAAAATAAAAGTTGAGTAAAGTAATAGAATTTTATTTTTTTCCCTATGTTTGCTATACTTTATTTAATTATAATAGAGCGACATTGCAAAAATTTCTTCAAATATTTTTTAAAATATATCTCGACCATCGCACATTTTCAATGCATTTTCAAAATTGTATTTAAAATATTTTTAAAAACCCAATTAAACATACCATTTTTATTCTAAATTATCTGAAAAAAATTCTTTGTAGACTTGCACAAAAGTTAATATAATTTTAGTTTTTGTGTTTTTGGTCACTAGTTTTTCAATTTTTCTATTCAGAATTGCTATTAAATCCTTGATGAAAATAAGATAAAATTTATTTAATGATCAAAAAAAAAATTATTTTTAAAACTCAAAATAAATTAGATCTACAGGCCAAAATTTTTAAGTGATTACTTTTATCTAGAATTTGGTTTAATTTGAGTCATTAATAACTTCAAATCAGAGGCATCTTGAAGTTGACGATAAATTCAAAAAATCATTTCAATTCGAATAGTTTATCTTTAGATATTAAAATTAATCTTTAAATTTATTTAAATAATTTTAAATATTAAATTTAGATATTAAATTCCAAATATTTCGGGTTTCGGACAATGATCTCAATTTAACCCCTTGGTATAAGTTTATCAACTAAGACTTTTTTTTCACATTTTAATCCATGCCAAAAATATCTTTATTAGCTTTTTTAGTTTCTATTATTATTTGATTATTTCAGATTTTTTAATTTTTTTTGATTTTAGAAATGAAAATACTAAAATTGCCGATTTTTTATAAAAGCCTACAAAATAAAATAAACAATTTTGATATTTTCTAAAGTTAAATATTATTTGTTTACAAAAAAATTAAAAAAATATTATTTAACTTATTAACTCAATCATTTTACACCAGAAGAGTTTGCAAGGTTTACGTTATTATCAAAGAAAATTTATATTCTAAAATGATAATGCCTGTTAAATAATTTTTAATGTTCTTTGATCGATATTTAAAAAAAAATTAAAAGCTAGATATTCAAATAAAAAACTATTATAAAAAATTTTTTTTTATTAAATTAAAAATCAATAAAAAAAAAAAAATTTTTTTTTTTAAATCTAACTAAGCCAGATGAAATAACTTCCCGAGCTTTTCTATTCAAGGCTTTTTAAAATAGAATTTTAAAATTGTCTTTAAATGTTTTAAAATCTTTAATCGAACAAAATAGCTTGCCTAGGTCTTTCTTTACTAATTTCTTAATTAAATTTTAGAACGATCAACTTCTGAATATAAAAATTCCCTTTTAATATTAAACCTTAAAAATATTTATATTCCTTTAAATAATATTTTCATTATTTATGGTAACCTAGTCTAAAGGGGTTATGGGTTAATAGGGTGAACGAATTTGAAAAACCCCTTTATCTCCTTCATTTTTAAAGCTACTACCCAAAAAAATATCTTGATATGTAGAACTCGAGGAGAGAAATCGAATGATATGTGTGAAATATTTAAAAAAAAAATCGTTATATGCTTTTTTTTCTCTTAAAGTTCGACTACGCCTAATGAGGTGAAAAAGCCTCGAATTAGTGATTCGAGAGAAGGGTGCTTTAAGGCCCTAGGTAATACTTAAGCTCTAACCTATTTCGCTTGTTAGATTCAGCACATGCTAAAGTATCTAGGAGAATTTTTTTAGAATTTTAGGAAATATCCTTAAGGCTTCATCTAATGGGTTTTTTTTTAGGGCTTAAAAGGTTAAATAGATTTAACCCTATTAGTCAAAAAAATCACCCAATTAGTCCAAATAAGATTCTATTTAACCCATTTAACCGAATAAGACTATAAAAATGCAGTGACGATATTTTTTAATAATTAAAAAATTGTAAAATTATTTTCTCCCTCTCACTCTCAAAAAAATTTTTTTTTAAAGCCGAGTTTTTATTTCAAACATAAAAAAAGCAAATTGTTTAAAAATAAGCTAAAAATGTCACATAAAAAAGAAATTCAATCTAAAAAAAAAATTATGCTGTACAAAATCTAAAATACACAATCAGTGATGTAAATAGTAATAAGCAAAATAAGAACAAGAAGAGGCCAAAAATGCCAAAATAGCTAAAAAAGGAACTGGAAGAGGAAGAGGACGACCACGAAAGCTTGTTGAAAGCAAATTAACACCAGATTAAAATGATAACTTATCAGAATCCGAAATATTGTGTAGCTCATGTGAAACAAAGATGGCTGAAGATAAAGAAAACACGCCAAAATGGTTATCTTGTGAAAAGTGCTCAAATTGGGTTTGTTTTAGTTGTTTGTCAAAAGAATTAAAAAAAAACAAAAAAAGAATTTTTATGTGATGATTGTAAAGATTAACTTTTACAACTTAATTTAAAACTCACCTTTGTTCTGTTTCGAATAAATTAAATTAAATGAATTAAATAATTTTATTAAAAAATTGAAAAAATTTTCTTCCTAAATGTCAAATGGGTTAAAAGGGTTAAAATTCTTTTTTTGGGGTTAAATTTCGGGCTAATTGTATACAATTTTAGGTGTAATCGAGTTAACCGCTTTAACCCTTTTGGACCTCACATAATTAACCGCGGAGCTAAAGGGGTTACTCAAAAAATTCGGGAAAATTGGGTGACTATTTTTGAAGTTTTTGAACAAAATGGGTGAGAAATAAGCAATAAAAAAAAATATGGTCACCCGGTTAGACTAGGTTACCATATTAGTTTTCTCACCGAGATAAAGCTATTTCAGAAAAAATAATTATTATTAATCTTTAATCTTAATTAGATAGAAAATTCCTTGAAAAAATACTTGAAAAATAATTAATTTTGGTTTTAAGTCAAATTTTTTTTAATAATCCCTTTTTTATATGACTTACAGTACTGCTACGAAAAACTGTTTTTACGTAATTTCACGTAAAATTACCGGAAATTACGTAATTTTACGTAAAAAGTAAAAATTCTAAAAAATACTACTTTTTTTGAGAATTTTGACATTTTTCGACTTTTTTGAAATTTTTTGGTCCTAAATTCAAAAAATAAAAATTACTTATTTTCACGTAATTTTACGTGAAATTTTATTTAATAGTGGTAAATTTTTGTAATTTTTAGTAAAAAAAAGAAAAAAATGAAAAATTTGTATAAATTTAAAAAAAGTTAATTATAAACAATAAACAAAAATGCAAAAAAAAAATTTTCAATTAGACACATCTCAATACAATTCAATGATTCGACCAATCTCCATTTCTTTCTATGATCACTTTTATTACCTTAATTTTTATTAAATTTTTTTTTATAGATTTAATTGAAAACAAAAACTAATAAAAACCTTTTTTAAACTAATAAAAACTAATAAAATGATTTATATAATTTTCTAACTTTATCAATCTTTTACGAAATCTTTAACCGCCATTTCGGCATCAGCTCCCGATAAAATCATTCTCTTCCTTACATGTTGTTTTAACTCGTTCCACATAAGTTCAATGGATTTTTAAATCGGGAGACTATGGGGGAGATTTAATCTTTGTTTAAAAGAAATGAGTCAAATATTATCGACAAAGAAAGATTACTAAAATGCAATTTACCCAAAAAATATTGTTAACATTTAAAAAATTAGTGCACAATAGAGAACGATGCTTTGGGTCGTTGTCCTGGTGTAGATTTGTTGAAGCTGGTGCCAAAAAATTCATATTTCAAAGAATCATGGAAAAAAGCTGGTGACAGCTTTAAAAATGATAAAAATAGAAAAAAAAAATTCCGCAAAAATTTTTTCAAAGCTTTAAAAGTTTTACTTTTTTTTACTAAAAATTACAAAAATTTACCACTATTAAATAAAATTTCACGTAAAATTACGTGAAAAAAAGTAATTTTTTTTTTCGAATTCAGGACCAAAAAATTTCAAAAAAGTCGAAAAATGTCAAAATTCTCAAAAAAAGTATATTTTTTGGAATTTTTACTTTTTACGTAAAATTACGTAATTTCCGGTAATTTTACGTGAAATTACGTAAAATTACGTGATTTCACGTAAAATTACGTAAAAACAGTTTTTCGTAGCAGTACTGTATATATGATAAACATTTTTAGGTGTTAAAATTATAAAATATGGTAGATTCATGTAATATCGCTTTATACCAAAAAAAGCGTTGTTAGGCCAATTAAAAGCTCAATTTTTTGAATTTTTATTATTTTCTAATAAATTTTGAAAAAAGAAGCTTCTATTTTTTTGATTATATTTAACCAGAAATTACTTTTTTTTACGTTAATTTAGTAAAAAAAAAAGTAAAATATGGTAAAATAAAGTATTTTTTGAAAGAAAATTAAGAAATTTTTATTTTTGTCAAGTCCATTAAAATGGCAGACCGTGGATCTACTAAAAAGATTTTTTGATATTTTTTGTTTGAGATCAAGTCAGTAGACTTGGCTAAGAAATCAGGTCATTTTAAAATTAAAATTTGAATTTTTACCGTTCTATACAGTCATGATCGCGTCTACATGAATTTTTTGCTGTTCCATGTAGTTTTTAAGACGGCCACTTTTCAAATTCAGTCTATTAAATTACTTTTTTTCATAAAAAAAATTTTGAGTCTAACCAAATGACTTTACGATATTTTACCATATTTACCGTAAAATATGGTAATCTAAATAAGGGTATTTTTCGCAAAATAACGATAATTAAGAAAAAAAAAAAAAAGATTAATTTAAAATTCAAATGCAATGGTGATGTAGTATATGAAAGTATGAAGTAGTATATGAATGTTTATTTTTTTTTTTTTTTATTGTTATTATTACATACCACAGTTACCATAGATGGGATCCTATTGTTTCCCATCTTAGCAAGTCTAGATTGTTAGCTTGTTGTAACTTATATTTTTATTTTTTATTAATATTTGACCTAAAAATTTAAATAGTTTTTTCTTATAGCAGTAATTTTTTATATGCTTTTTTTTCTCTTAAAGTTCGACTACGCCTAATGAGGTGAAAAAGCCTCGAATTAGTGATTCGAGAGAAGGGTGCTTTAAGGCCCTAGGTAATACTTAAGCTCTAACCTATTTCGCTTGTTAGATTCAGCACATGCTAAAGTATCTAGGAGAATTTTTTTAGAATTTTAGGAAATATCCTTAAGGCTTCATCTAATGGGTTTTTTTTTAGGGCTTAAAAGGTTAAATAGATTTAACCCTATTAGTCAAAAAAATCACCCAATTAGTCCAAATAAGATTCTATTTAACCCATTTAACCGAATAAGACTATAAAAATGCAGTGACGATATTTTTTAATAATTAAAAAATTGTAAAATTATTTTCTCCCTCTCACTCTCAAAAAAATTTTTTTTTAAAGCCGAGTTTTTATTTCAAACATAAAAAAAGCAAATTGTTTAAAAATAAGCTAAAAATGTCACATAAAAAAGAAATTCAATCTAAAAAAAAAATTATGCTGTACAAAATCTAAAATACACAATCAGTGATGTAAATAGTAATAAGCAAAATAAGAACAAGAAGAGGCCAAAAATGCCAAAATAGCTAAAAAAGGAACTGGAAGAGGAAGAGGACGACCACGAAAGCTTGTTGAAAGCAAATTAACACCAGATTAAAATGATAACTTATCAGAATCCGAAATATTGTGTAGCTCATGTGAAACAAAGATGGCTGAAGATAAAGAAAACACGCCAAAATGGTTATCTTGTGAAAAGTGCTCAAATTGGGTTTGTTTTAGTTGTTTGTCAAAAGAATTAAAAAAAAACAAAAAAAGAATTTTTATGTGATGATTGTAAAGATTAACTTTTACAACTTAATTTAAAACTCACCTTTGTTCTGTTTCGAATAAATTAAATTAAATGAATTAAATAATTTTATTAAAAAATTGAAAAAATTTTCTTCCTAAATGTCAAATGGGTTAAAAGGGTTAAAATTCTTTTTTTGGGGTTAAATTTCGGGCTAATTGTATACAATTTTAGGTGTAATCGAGTTAACCGCTTTAACCCTTTTGGACCTCACATAATTAACCGCGGAGCTAAAGGGGTTACTCAAAAAATTCGGGAAAATTGGGTGACTATTTTTGAAGTTTTTGAACAAAATGGGTGAGAAATAAGCAATAAAAAAAAATATGGTCACCCGGTTAGACTAGGTTACCATATTAGTTTTCTCACCGAGATAAAGCTATTTCAGAAAAAATAATTATTATTAATCTTTAATCTTAATTAGATAGAAAATTCCTTGAAAAAATACTTGAAAAATAATTAATTTTGGTTTTAAGTCAAATTTTTTTTAATAATCCCTTTTTTATATGACTTACAGTACTGCTACGAAAAACTGTTTTTACGTAATTTCACGTAAAATTACCGGAAATTACGTAATTTTACGTAAAAAGTAAAAATTCTAAAAAATACTACTTTTTTTGAGAATTTTGACATTTTTCGACTTTTTTGAAATTTTTTGGTCCTAAATTCAAAAAATAAAAATTACTTATTTTCACGTAATTTTACGTGAAATTTTATTTAATAGTGGTAAATTTTTGTAATTTTTAGTAAAAAAAAGAAAAAAATGAAAAATTTGTATAAATTTAAAAAAAGTTAATTATAAACAATAAACAAAAATGCAAAAAAAAAATTTTCAATTAGACACATCTCAATACAATTCAATGATTCGACCAATCTCCATTTCTTTCTATGATCACTTTTATTACCTTAATTTTTATTAAATTTTTTTTTATAGATTTAATTGAAAACAAAAACTAATAAAAACCTTTTTTAAACTAATAAAAACTAATAAAATGATTTATATAATTTTCTAACTTTATCAATCTTTTACGAAATCTTTAACCGCCATTTCGGCATCAGCTCCCGATAAAATCATTCTCTTCCTTACATGTTGTTTTAACTCGTTCCACATAAGTTCAATGGATTTTTAAATCGGGAGACTATGGGGGAGATTTAATCTTTGTTTAAAAGAAATGAGTCAAATATTATCGACAAAGAAAGATTACTAAAATGCAATTTACCCAAAAAATATTGTTAACATTTAAAAAATTAGTGCACAATAGAGAACGATGCTTTGGGTCGTTGTCCTGGTGTAGATTTGTTGAAGCTGGTGCCAAAAAATTCATATTTCAAAGAATCATGGAAAAAAGCTGGTGACAGCTTTAAAAATGATAAAAATAGAAAAAAAAAATTCCGCAAAAATTTTTTCAAAGCTTTAAAAGTTTTACTTTTTTTTACTAAAAATTACAAAAATTTACCACTATTAAATAAAATTTCACGTAAAATTACGTGAAAAAAAGTAATTTTTTTTTTCGAATTCAGGACCAAAAAATTTCAAAAAAGTCGAAAAATGTCAAAATTCTCAAAAAAAGTATATTTTTTGGAATTTTTACTTTTTACGTAAAATTACGTAATTTCCGGTAATTTTACGTGAAATTACGTAAAATTACGTGATTTCACGTAAAATTACGTAAAAACAGTTTTTCGTAGCAGTACTGTATATATGATAAACATTTTTAGGTGTTAAAATTATAAAATATGGTAGATTCATGTAATATCGCTTTATACCAAAAAAAGCGTTGTTAGGCCAATTAAAAGCTCAATTTTTTGAATTTTTATTATTTTCTAATAAATTTTGAAAAAAGAAGCTTCTATTTTTTTGATTATATTTAACCAGAAATTACTTTTTTTTACGTTAATTTAGTAAAAAAAAAAGTAAAATATGGTAAAATAAAGTATTTTTTGAAAGAAAATTAAGAAATTTTTATTTTTGTCAAGTCCATTAAAATGGCAGACCGTGGATCTACTAAAAAGATTTTTTGATATTTTTTGTTTGAGATCAAGTCAGTAGACTTGGCTAAGAAATCAGGTCATTTTAAAATTAAAATTTGAATTTTTACCGTTCTATACAGTCATGATCGCGTCTACATGAATTTTTTGCTGTTCCATGTAGTTTTTAAGACGGCCACTTTTCAAATTCAGTCTATTAAATTACTTTTTTTCATAAAAAAAATTTTGAGTCTAACCAAATGACTTTACGATATTTTACCATATTTACCGTAAAATATGGTAATCTAAATAAGGGTATTTTTCGCAAAATAACGATAATTAAGAAAAAAAAAAAAAAGATTAATTTAAAATTCAAATGCAATGGTGATGTAGTATATGAAAGTATGAAGTAGTATATGAATGTTTATTTTTTTTTTTTTTTATTGTTATTATTACATACCACAGTTACCATAGATGGGATCCTATTGTTTCCCATCTTAGCAAGTCTAGATTGTTAGCTTGTTGTAACTTATATTTTTATTTTTTATTAATATTTGACCTAAAAATTTAAATAGTTTTTTCTTATAGCAGTAATTTTTTATGTGTAATGTGCAAGGAGCTACCATAGGTGACCTCCTAGTACGCCACCTCCGCAAGCTAGTCTTGCTGTAGCTTATATTTATTATTATTATTATTATTATTAATTATCGTAAATTACCGATAATTATTGTAAAATTCAGTGAAAAAAATTTCCAAAATTTCTCGAAAAAAAGAGATTTTTATGAAAAAAATTTTTTTTTTGAATTTTTGAAAAAATGAAAAAAATTAAAATTTGATTGAATTTTTGACGAAAATTAACGTAAATTTTGGTAAATTTTTGTTAAAAAAGGTGAAAAAATGGTAAAAATTCAGCAAAAAAGGAAAAAATGGCTTTTTTTTTCACATTTATTAAATCGGTATTTGAAAATTTTAAGTACGAACAATCATATATATAGAGCCGTATTAAAAATATATATTTTATCAGAATTTAATGAATTTAGCTATAAATGGTTTTCAAAAAACTTTGACGTTTGAAAAATGTAAGAAATATATAAATCAGAGTTGTTTAAAAGTCCCAAAAAAGAGTCCAAGTCCGGACTTTTTTTTAAAATTTGCTGGATCAGGCTTCTATCAGAAAATTTATATACTCTTGGGCTGTCTGATGCAATAGATTTGCCATATATCAGAATTTTCTTGCATTTTTGGCATAAAATGACTTCACGATTCTTATTCAGTATTCAAAATTGTAAAGCCTGGACTTGGACTTGACTTGAGGCTTGTGACTTTTAAACAACTCTGATCTAATTCATCCTAAAAAAGTAAAAAAAATTATTAAAAATTTAATTTTTATTGATTAAACATATCTTTGATAACTAAATTCTGATTGAATATCTTTTTTAAAACAACTATATTTATATTTGATTTTTGATAATTTTTGTATTTAATAAAAAAAATTAATTACGTAATTATCCAAATTTAGTGACGTGTCACTATATGAAATAATAACATGTCAGTAGAAAATGAGCATCGATTTTAAAAAAAGCAATGTTCGATTTATATGACATAAGCATAGGTCTAAAATAAAGTATTGAGTATTAAATTAATTTCAATACTAATCAATTTGCTATATTAAAATCAATTGATTCCAATATAAATTTAAAAGTTCAATTAACATTAAACTTGTTCACAATAAATTTGTTACAAAAATTAAAATGTTTCTGTTTTTATCAACTAATGTGTGTTTGAATTGATTTTGTCCTTATTTTTATTAAATTTGTGGATAAATTTATATGAACCTTATTAAAATATTAATTTTCATAATTTTTTAAAAAAAATAGAATAAAATAAAAAAAAAGCCATTTTTTCCTTTTTTGTTGAATTTTTACCATTTTTCACCTTTTTTAACAAAAATTTACCAAAAATTACGTTAATTTTAGTCAAAAATTCAATCAAATTTTAATTTTTTTCATTTTTTCAAAAATTCAAAAAAAAAAATTTTTACCATTTTTCACCTTTTTTAACAAAAACTAGATGACCCCCTTTATGGTAAACTTTTTTCTTTTAAAAGTTAATATCATTAGATGTGTAAGATTGAAATATAGTATTTCAAAATTATTAAGTTGATTATGAAAACTTTAATTCCAAAAAAATATTTTTTTTAATTATTTTTTTGAAAATAATGAAAAATTGAAAAATGAAATTTGAGGATATAAAATTCTATTACCTTTAAAAATTTTTAAGAAAAATTCGGCTTTTTTAGTTCTTAAGATCTAAAAAAAATTTAGAATTATTTTTTAATTGATACAGTATGATGGAAAACAATTTAAATGAGAAATCGAGAAGCAAGTCCATTTTCTCAAATATTCCAAGATGAAAATGAACGATTTTTTGCATTTTTTTTTTTAAATTCAATTTTTCCTTTTTTTTCTTTATTTTCTTTTTTTTAGAAATAAATGTTTATTGTTTGTTTTGTTCAATGTTTATTTGAATTTTGTAATCTTGTCAAAATTTTACTTTATTTTAATCCGATTAAAATTCATAATATTAAAAATTAAACTGGGTCTCGGCCGAACACTTGCACAGAGTTTCAGGCTTGTTGTCAGTTAGGTTTTGTGAAATTCAGTACAAAATGATTAAAAGAACAGAAAAAAATGTAAAAAAAATTGAATAACTTTTTTTCTAAATGTTTAAACTTAATTCTGTAAATGCAACTTCAATCAAGGTCATATCAAGGTCTGCTAAATTTGCAGAGTTTAGCAGAAATTAAATTTCTATCTAATCGAGCGTAGGGCATTTTGCAAAAATTTTGCACATAATTAGCAGCCTTTTACAGTTGATGAAACTTTGAAAGTTGCACCATTCTGCATTCACAGAATTAATTTTAAACTTTTTGAAAAAAAGCTATTTAATTTTTTTAAACTTTGTTCTGTTGTTTTGTTCTGAACTTCACAAAACCTGTCAGTTGGAGAAATATTATTTAAAATGAAAATTTAATTTAGGATAAAATTTTCTGATTATTTTTTTTTAAATAATTTAAAAAAGAAATTTTTATTTTTTTTTTTATTCTAAAAAGCCCTTGAAAAGTGTTTCAAAGACGATGGTTAACATTTTACCGTTTTTACAATATAAAAATGCTTCTTTAAGCGATTTTAAAAAAAGAGGTAAAAATAAAAATAAGAATAAAACAAAAATTTAAGAAAAAAATCTTAAATTAGCTAGAAAATACGGGGCTGTGAAGTTCATTTCAATTCGATCGTTTCAATTCAGAAAAATTTGAATAACTTTTTTACTATAAGGAAAAATTTAGTTCTGTAAAATGCTTAATGTTTAAGCAACTTTGCTTAATCCGAAAATAAATGTCTGCAAAAAATCTGCAAAGTAAGTGCACAATTAATTTGTATACTTTTTAATGGCGTGCAAAATGCACAAAATTGCAGAGTATTTTGCAGACTTATTTTACTGAATTAAGCAAATATGCTTATAATTGAGCATTTTATAGAACTAAATTATCTCTTTTAGTAAAAAAGTTTTTCAAGCTTATCTGAATTGAAATGATCGAATTGAAATCAACTTCACAACCCCAGAAAATACTCTGAATTTAGAAAATTTTCCAAAAATAAAGCCCAAGTTTATATCTAACTCTAAAAAAAATTTTCTTATTATAAATTGACCTATTATGAAGAAAAAAAAGAGTTAAAAATAATCCAATAATAAGAATGAAAAAATCTTTAAATTTTCTCTATATTTTCTTTGAAATGTTTAATCTGTTCTAGTTTAATAATTTTTTTAGATTCTTTAAAAATTCTTTAGTGAAAAAATTATTAAAGAAATTGTTGCAGAAAAGATATTTTTAAAAATGTCTTATTCTATATTTTTCGATTTGGTTTGAGTTTATTTTTTAATTTTTTAATCAAAATATGCTCTCAGTTATTTTTTTTATTATTTAATATTACTTTTATTTATTTTTTATTTTTCTATTAATTTTTTATTTTTCTATTTGTTTGTTTTATATTTGCCGAAAAATGAAAATAATTATCTCCTTTTTTAAGAAATATTATATAAAAAACACTAATGCACTGACATTATTGAGTGAATATTTGTATTGAGGTATGAGAAAAATTTGTATGTTTAATTACTTTAAGTTAGATATTAATTAAAAATTTGTATGTTTAGGTACATTAAGTTCACTTTAAAGTTGATTAATTAGTTAATTTTCTTAATTGTAAAAAAAATAATTAGAAATAATAATAATAAGATAAAATTTATTAATTCTAAATATTTTTGAATTATTTAAAATTTTTTTGTCTATTTTCATTAAGAAAAACGCTTTCTTAACCAATTAGTAAATTTTAATACTTTTTTCTTTAAAAAAATAAAACTTGTTTTTACATAATATGAATGAAAATAAAGAAATTCTTTTAAATAAAATATTTTACTTTAACCTTCATACAGCTTCATTCATGAGTAAAAAAATCTCATTGTTTACTAAGAGTGGGTAAAAAATACCCCAATGTAATTTTGTGACCAATGAAATATACTAAACTTTCCAATAATAATAAAAAAATAAATTTTAATAAAAGCAAAAAAATTTTAGGGTTTTTTTTTGACCCATCTTAGCATTTTTAAGTTGGTCGGATCAAAACTGACCCAATCATGGCTGTATGAAGGTAAAGGTTCTTATTTTCTTAAAATATATCGGCTTAGTTTTATTAAAAATTTAAAAGTTGAGTCACTTGAGTTCTCACACGATCAAAAAGTTATGTAATTAGTCCAAGTGCTCTCGAGTATGATAATGCTCGAAATGACATTAAGATGTTAGCAATATTCAAGCAAATACCCGAGAGAAAAAAAGGCAAAAAGGCTAATAGAGTTAGGTTCAAAAATTGTCTAAATAGTCTACGAAGTCTAAATTTGAGTTATTTTCTATTTCGAAATTAACTCTTACATTTTTTAGTTAGAGTAAAAATTAAATTAAGGCTTTATATTTGGAAAATATTCCAGGGCATTTTCTAACTAATTCAATTTTAATTACTAAAGCATATAAACTTATTGATTAGATCTAAAAGAAATAAGGTTGGATATGAGTTTTACTTCCGAACTCAAACTCCTTGAGATAAAAAAAAATCAAAATCTAAAAAAAAATACAAAATAAAAGTTGAATTTAAAGAAAAGAATAAGATATAAATAATATAAGTCAAAATGTAATTTTCAATTAATATTATTTATTATATTTTATTATTCTTTGTTTGTTTATCTGCCCGAGCTTAATCTCCTTCAGAACAAAAAATTAAATAAAAAATTCAATAAAATTAAATTTAAAAAAAAAGAAGGAAAAATTAAGAATTTATAGTTTAAGGAAAAACAGAATAGATAGAAAAGCTAAATTTTATTCTTTTATTTTTTGATAAGCGCGAGAATATTTTTTCTTACATGCTTAAATTTTCCCACGCTTATTATCTTCTTCTTAGATTTTCCCACGCTTATTATCTTCTTCTTAGATTTTCACACATTTGATTTTTAAATAGTAAGATTTACCAAAATTTACGTTAATTTTAGTCAAAAATTCAATCAAATTTTAATTTTTTTCATTTTTTCAAAAATTCAAAAAAAAATTTTTTTCACAAAAATCGCTTTTTTTCGAGAAATTTTGGAAATTTTTTTCTGCTAATTTCTGAATGTTTTTCCGCCTAATTGTGACTTGAATCTGCAAAATATTAATGGTGGCAACCGAAAATAAAAGATTAAGTAACAGTTTTTAATAGATTTATTGGTTTAAATCCACGTTTTTAATTTTAAATAATTTTTAAAAAATATATAAAACATTAAATCTAAATAGTTTAAATTTTTATAAAAAATTCAGGTTTTTTGGTATTCCTATCTTTGGCGTCACTTATCGACGTTTGACAACACTAATTTTGTGAAAAAATCAATTAAAATATACAAACTAAATTTAAAGCAGATTTACTTTTATATTGCAGCAATTAATTTTAATATTTTTTATTTATAAATTTCAATGTAAAGCTAATTCAAAATTCGAAACAAAATTTAAACTAACAGGACTGTGGTTTGTAAAATAATAGATGCTTGACATTATTCATTATAATACCATAATTATTTTTATATTTTTTAGCAACAAAAAATTCGAATATCGAGCTAGTCTCTATCTTGTTTAATCATTTAACTAGTTTAAAATTTATAATTTATATTTTTGTAGCAATTTACGGTATGTCATACAATTCTTACTATACATTTTAATAACAATTATTGTACAATTAGATTTAATTCTCAAATCAATAATTTTTAATCAATAAAACGTTTTGAAACTCATATAACTAAACATTTTATTTAAAAATTTTTAAAAATTTTTTTAATTTTATATATAAATTATCTTGCTTTCTAACTTTCATGTCTTTTTCTATTTTCGAACTTATGTTCCTTTTTTTATTTTATTCGTAGGTAATATTTTTTTTTTTTCATTTTAAAAAAAAAACATAAAATCACAAAAAAATTTTATTTTTATTTTTTTTTCTTTACTTCTCCTTAAAGGAGGTTAATTCAATTCAATAAATAAATAACTAAAAATTTGAATTTTTTAACCAATCCATGAAACCCGAAAATTTTTAAACCTGAATTCCCTAATTATTTTTTTACAGGAAAGTTGCATGCTTCTTACAGATTTCAATTCCAAATTTTATGTTTTTTAAGCCTAAAAAACAAATTTTTAACCGAATGTTTAGATTGCAAAGTTTTAATAAGTTTCATAAATGCAAATACGAGCGATCAATTTTAATACAAAATTAATTACAATTGGACACAGAAAACACGATGTCACAAAAATTTACACACACAAAAAAAAACATAAGCTTATATATGATTATCGAAAAAACACACTCGAAAAGAATGTACAATTCGAGCCTTGGATCTTCTAACTGTTTATTAAATTCCTGAAAATATTTAAGATATCTGATGAGCACTCTTCATAACCATTTATAAAAACATAGGTCCTGGCATGCGAGAATATTGGATTTTTTTTGTGGTAGAGAGCGTGTCACCTATGAAGACTTTTGTTGAGTCCTTTGAATGCTGAAAATACTCAAGACGCGCTTAAAGACGCATAAACTATCGAAAAAAATTGATGTGCGTATTTCTTCTATATAGTAGAAGAAAATACCAATGGTAAAAGAACGTTTTAGTTTGAGCGAATAAATAGGGAAACGTTTATTCCTATAATTGTAACAATACTGAAATTAGGAGAACAATTATAATCGACGATTGTATCGCGTAAAAACACCAGGATTTCGACATGATTATGAAATATTAATATATGAAGAAAAATACCGTTGATCATATAACTGGTTACTTTTAAAAAACAAATTGAATGGATGTTGGTAAACGCCAAAATTATCATTATGAATATGTAAAAAGAGAAAGATAAAAACTGACAAGTGTAATTTGAATAAAGAAATTTGAATGTTAAAGAAATTGTTTGTATATGCTAGGGTTGTTAACATTCAAATTTTTTAAATTTTGGAATAATATTTTCTCTTTTTTTTTATAACTTTTAAAAGAAAAATTGAAATTTGTGTTTTGTATTAAAACATTTGGAAGAGGATAGGAAATCTTATTTTGAAAATTGTAATTTAGTTATTTTGGTTTTCAAAAGGAACTATTATAATTGAAAGAGATTATAAAAACTAAATAGAATTTTTTGAAATAAATTAAATTGTAAAACAATAATTGTTTAAACATTAAAAAAAAATATTTTCACACTTGAATACTACACTCAAAAATTATTATCGTTTCATTCAAACGTTTTGAATGCATTCATGTGCATATTTTTGTTTATCATTTTTCATTAATTATTAATTCAATAAATTTTTATGACTCTAAAAAATAGTGAAATTCTAATGAATAGGTTCAGTATTTGAAGACATTTCAACTTTATTTACATATTAAACAGATAAAATAACATTTAGTAAAAGATGAAATTAGATTTTTTTTTAATTTGAAAAATAATTTTGGAGTAAGATTCTATTTCAATTAAAGAAAAAAGAAAATATATTATATAATTATATATTTTTTTGTATATTTATAATTCTTAAGATTCTGATTTTAGAATAGAGTTTTGAAATTTTAATTTTGAACTTTATAATTTTGTGTCAAAATTTGTCCGTTTTGTTTTATTTTGAATCTTTCAAAAGGAGTGTTTCTGAATAAAATATCTTGAAATTATAGATTTCCAAAACATTTTTATTCAAAAGAGAAAATTCTAATTCAAAACAAAAATTTGGAAGCCTTCCAAATCTTCTTTTGAATGTTAACAACCCTAGTATATGCCACGTTTTTTTAAAAAAATCTTTTTTAATAAATAATATTAAAACATTTAATGATTAAATAAGTTTTATTCATATTTTTTGTTGGCTAAAAATGTTAATATATTCATAGTTTTATTATTATTATTATTGTAAATTATCTTTTTGTGTTTTTCAATAACATTATTTTGTTAGTTTTTTTTTTTTAATTTTAAACTAGTTTTACATAGAAATTTTATTAATAAAAAATTTGCACATTGATTCCCAAATATATGTCACTAAAGCACAATAAATTTATTTACATTCAAACAGACTTGTGCGTAAGTCAGTAAGTCAAAGTCAAAGTCAAGCCAGGGACTTGACTTTGACAAGTCCAGAAAAATCTTAAGAAAAATCTTTGAAAAATCTTAATTCACATTAGTTTGAAGAGACTTAAAATTTTTTTTTTAAAGTTTAGTCATTTGACTTGACTTGACTTAGAATGACTTGAATTTTTTTTGGGAAAGTCAATAAAAAACGGGTAACAAGCATCCAATCCTAATTATGATTCTTTAAATTTTAATGCTTTAATATTAGAAAATTAATTAGATGATTTTTTTATCAAATTCCTTCGAAAACACAAATTAAATTTTTTGAAATTCAAGTCATTCTAAGTCAAGTCAAGTCAAATCTTTGACTTTACCAAAAAATGACTTTAATTTTTGACTTACGCACAAGTCTGCATTCACAATATTTACTTTTGAAAATATACTTTTTCATTTAAATATTAAAAAAAATAGAAAATTGGAAAAAAACAGTTGAATTATTCTTAAAACCCATTTTTTAAATATTTATTAAAAAACAAACTAAAACATACACATGAATTACGAATTAAAAAATAAATGCGAACAGAAAGAAGCATCAAAGTTTATGATTCTTGAAAGCTTTAATTTATGAAGAAGATGGCTGGAAAAAATACAGATTTATAACGTAACCAATTACACATGACATTTTTTTTTGTATTCTTGAGAAAAATAATTCCTGCGGTGCACGACTTAAATTTCATGTCATTTGAAAAGAAAAAATTCATTATTCATGGTTGAAATATCACAGACATCCATATCTTTCAAGGGCATTTTAAATTATACTTTCTTCTACAAGGCTGATAAAATCATTTAAACCATGCGGAATAGACTCTCTTTGTTAAGAAAGAACCTAACAGACACCAAACATCTGCTACGAAAATTTAAATATCAAAGATCATTCACAAAATAAAGAAAAAAGAAAAATTTACAATTTAGATCATTTTTTAATTGATAAAAATTTTCTTTAAATCCAGATCTCATTGATAAACAAGTGTAGATAATAATGTCGTGTACAGGTCTTCTTGACTGCAAAAAAACGCAAAAAAATATAAATATGCGTGGCACGTACAATTATATTGATTTAAGACATCTTGTAAATGTCTTTATTTATTGCGAGGAACGAGCGTGCTGTGACGAGCTTATTAAGCAGACACGAGAATACTGAATTGATTTGAACGGGTCGATAGCGATTGGTTCGATTCTTTAAACCAATCATTTCTAAAAATTGACTTATTGATAGAATTAATTGGATACTGAAAAGATGAATTTTTAATTAGCTATTTATATAATTTTTATTGGCAAAGAGAAAAAGGTCAAAAAAAATTATGCATTCTTTAACATTAATCTTCGAGTTTACTTGTGTTTCAAAAATAACTTGAATAAAAGTGTTGGGTTGCAAGAGGATTCTAAGGTCTATTGTAAATTGTTGTTAAATGATTTTAATGTCAAAAATTTTAATGTCAAAATATTTTAATGTCAAAAATGAAATAAGGATTTTAATGTCAAAATATTTTAATGTCAAAAATGAAATAAGGATTTTAATGTTAAAATATTTTAATGTTAAAATATTTTAATGTCAAAAATGAAAAAAGAATTTAATGTTTAAATTTTCTGATGTTAAAAGCTATAGTCAATAAAGATAATTAAAAATTTGTATTTTTTGTAGATTATATTAAAAAAATTAATTAAGCAAGGACAAAAATAAAAAAAAACAAAAATTAATTAATTAAATTGTTGATCGCCATGTTTTTAAAATTCGATTGCTAATTGAATTTTAACTTTTTCTTTTATTTGACGCTTTTTTTATTGTTTAAAAAAGTTAATTTTGTTCAAGTTTTAAGTAAATTTTGGACTACTCAATATTTTAAAGGGTAAAAATTTAATTTTTATCAAACGAATGCTGATTTCAAAACAATTTCGGACTTCTATTAATTCAAAGCTTTTTTTTAAGGAACCGGTCAATTAGTCTTTTTTAATTAGGCAAATTAAAATAGAATAGCATCATTTTTTAACATTAGATTATTAATTAAGATTTAGCAATACTTTCCTTATTTAAGATTTAGCAATACTTTCCTTATTTAAGATTTAGCAATACTTTCCTTATTTAAGATTTAGCAATACTTTCCTTATTTAAGATTTAACAATAATTTCCTTATTTAGCAAATAACATTTAATTCCTTATTTAATTTTTAACATTAGATTCCTTAATTAAGATTTGACATTAAACTCACTGACATTAATTTTTTGACATTAAAATATTTTAACATTAATTTACAGTAAATCGATTATAAACCGGCCACTTAATTTTTAGAAACCGTGTTTTCATTGACCGGTCAACATTTTAATGGGCGGTTAGCTGTTCGGTAAGCTTAGCGGTCTAAATTTTGGACCGTAATAAAATACGATCAGGAAAAAAGGGGCAGTCAAAAATGCGGTATACTTTTTGGCGGACAGCCCCTTAAATAACTTTTTTATTTTATTTCGTTAAAATATAAATAAATCATTATTTTTGTTAAAAAAATTATTTTAGGATTCTTGAAGAGAATATTTCTATTCATCAGCTAATTTTTTTTATTAGCAAATAAAAAAAAACGAGTCTTGTCTCTTATGTTTTCCTCTCCCAGGCGGGTCACATAATATATGATCAGGCATTTTTTTTACCTGGTCATATATTTGTAATTAAAAAAAAAAATTAAGAAAAATTTACAGGAAATTTTAAATTTTAAATATAGATTCTGGAAAACTAATTTCTATTTTATATTTAAAAAATAAGATTGGTCACATATCCAGCAAGATCCAAAAAAACATGCATTTTTTTGCAGCTATGTGATTTTTTAAAAGCTATTTTTTTTGAAGCTAATTTCTTTGTTTATAGAAAAATTATTCTTTATTTATGTTTTTAATCTATTGGTAAACAATTTGTTTGCATAGGCACTTGACAGAGATTTAGCCTACTGGACAACGCTATAATATGATTATAGAAGAAGTTTTTTAGCCAGAACAAGTACAACTACTTTTAAACCGATAATTTTTATCGATTTAAATCCTCAAGTTTTTTTTAAATTAAATAAAAAATTAGCTTTTTTGAAATTAAAAGTAATTTAAATTTTGAACGAGAGCTCTAAAACAAATTTATATTTTTATGTTAGAATGTGGAGATTCTAATTATCTAAAAAACGGTGTGTCCTAAGTATCAATTATTTAAATTGAAGAATTTTACCAAAAAAAAAACATTTTTAGGTTTTCAGCTTTAAAAAATAAGAGCTAGATGACTTTTTCTTTTGTTGTTTAGGTAATTCTCTTAAACCATCCGACCCCGGTCCGTGTTTTAGTAAAAAACAGGTGTTTAGACATAAGCCTTTGGCTTGATACAATAAACAAAAAAATAAAAAAATTTATCATTTGCACAACTAATCTTTACGGATTAAATATTACGATCTTAAAAAAGTCTGCAAAATACAGTGCTGATTTGATACTTGGATTTTGGTAATTTTTCGTAATTTAACCTTTTCTTACATACGTAATTTTTCGAAAAATTACGTAAAATTACCAAAAACACTAGTATAAAATCAGCACTTTATTTTAGAATACTTAATATCTTTCTTTTAAATATTTTAATAATTGTCTAAGCAATTTATTCTAAAATTCGAACATTAAAGATCTTTTTTGAGTAACTTAATGTTGTGTCAGCTAAAATATTTCAAATAAAACTCTTTAAATATTTAAGTCTTTAATTAAAAATTTTCAGTCATTAGTTGTGTCATACTTTTTCAGATTTTTTTGCTGATTTTGGACAAATCTGTTTTTTACTTATTTTTCAAATCTTGAGGATCATCAAAATTTTACTTATAATTAAAGCTTAATTTTTCTTTAACTTGAAAAAAAATTCATTCACACAAGGTATTGATTTCACAGTATACTTCTAGACATACAATTTATGTGACCTTCTCTTTTTTTATGTTTTAGTATCTTCTTTTTATGTTTTTTTCTACCTCGTCCTGTTTATCGATAAATAAAGCCTTTGAGAGATTTAATCCTACAATAAAAAATCAATATGTAAACTGAATGTAAAATAAATATTAATTTTTTAAACATGTATTACTAAAATGCCATTTATCAAAAAGAAAAAATTGTTTACGCCCATTCAACGAGACCTAAAAAAAATAAATATTCAAAAGTGTAAGTTTTTTTTAAAAAAAATGAAAAGTTATTTTTTAAGAAATTATCAGAATTAATTGAACTTTCACATTCTTTTTTAAAACTTACAACATTTTCGATGACATTATTCTAAATTTATTTTAAAAAGTTCAAATTTTGTATCTTAAATGTCTTGCCGTTTTTTAACGCTTTTTATTGAAAGGATTGCGTACTTTTAACCAATACAAATAAAATGCCGTACAGGAATGTAGCATGCAGCTGTAAGATGTTTTTTAAAACCAAGAGATGTGTTAAGAGGTTTTAATGTTAAGCCAAATCCAAAACAACTAAATCTTATTGAAACTGTATAATTCAGAACCAAAAAAGTATGGTACAAGCAACTAGAAGCAATTCAGAATACAGCAGTCAGATCTATTCTTAAGTTAAAATATGATACTACCTCCAACATCGTGCATCATGAGGCTTTTAATAAACTAAAATTACTAACAGTCTTGAATCGGCTTTTTGAATTCAGTGAGAGATATGTTGAGACAGGACTGAGTCATTCTATTCCATTGGTTGTAAGACTGGTGAAGGAATACAAAGAAGGTTTCGAATCAAGATATATTGAATACCCAACTCCATTGTGTAATTGCTACCTGACTAATTCTTCTTTTTTTCCTGAAACTTGAACTATTTAAACATGTGCAACATGTAACAATCTATTCCTATTTATGTCTTTTCAACTTTCATTTTTTTAGCTTATTTACTTTATTTTGATTCTTTTTTTTATCTCTTTTTATTAACTTTAATTTTATTTTTATTTTATTTTTTTAATTTTTAACTTATTCTGAAGGAGCTCTAGCTCGGTACAGAAAACAAATAAATGAATAAATAAATAATATGGTGAAATCCAAAAAACCTTAAAAAAATCTCTTTCTAGAAATTACATTTTTTTGAAAAAGACGTCACTGTATTCCCCATGGTCATTGAATAGCTATAGATGTGGATAAAAATAAAATTTTAGAAAAAGTATTAGAAAAAGAATTAAAAAGAAAAAAATAAATTTGAAAATTAGCTAACTCTAATTACCCAGATATATCATCCTAAGAAGGTTCACAAAGACAAAAAAATCACTGCAGAACTTATGAGCCATAAATAATCGGTTAAATGACCGTTAAAGTCATTCGATAGTTACCGAAAAAATATATTGCACATTTTATACTTTTTCAAAAAGGATTCAATGTGATTTGTTTCTCTATTCACAATTTAACCCATTTGATGGCTTACTTTTTGATATGAAAAATAGGATGGGGGCTAACTACGACATAACATGGTAGAATTAGAGTAAATTTCAGTATCAAAATGGACACGCGACACTATTAAAGGCATACATGGTTCTGGAATTCTGTTCGAAATCGGAATTAATAAAAAAACTTTATTTTATAATTGAATCATTCATAAAAATCAAGCTTCAGAAACTGTTATACTTTATTTTACTTTCTCTTTACCAAACCTGCCTCATCAACCTCAGATCTTTATCAAAATCCCCTATTATTGATCGGTTGTTAAGAAAACACTATACGATTACTTCACGACAAAAAGAAAGCCAATACAACTGTTTTGTCTTTTTTAATATAAGTTTTTCGGTCAGTGTAAAAAGAATGAGATAAAATAAATTATAAAAAGAAATATAAACCGTTAATATGATTTGGAAGAGAATGAATAATCTATATAAAAAAATCATAATATACGAGATTAGGGATAATAATAAAACTAAGGGCCTGAAAATTCATTTAATGTACTGCAGGATTGAGTACGTGTTGAAACAAGAGTATTTATTTTGAAAGAATACCAAATAGAAGCAAGGAGATGCTTCGAAATGCAATAAAACTACATACAGTGGTGTTACGATATCTGTATTTTACTATTTTTTACTATATTTTACGTAAAATGTCGTAAATTTTCGAAAATTTACGTAAATTTACGTAAAATTACCAAAGTAAAATTTAGTAAATTTACGGTATTTTACGTAAATTTACTATATTTTTCGTAAAATATAGTAGAAAAAAGTAAAAACCAAAATGTCCAAAAAAAACCGAAATTTTGACATATTTTAAAAATTTTTTGTTTTTTTTTAGTTTTTTATTTTTAAAGAAAAACAAAAAAAATTTTGTAAGTTTTACTTTTTTTTACCTTTTTTTACGTAAATTATGGTAAATTTTGGTAAATTTTAATTAAAAAGAGTAAAAATACGGAAAATAATGAAAATTAAAGAAAAAAAAACTTATAAATATACATTTTTATCTGATTTTTTTATACAAAATATTAAATCGCTAATATTTATTAAATTTTAAAAAACCGATAAAATATGTTACTATGATCTACGATCCTCAAATTCAATTACTTATCAAGTTATTTATCTTGATGTTTTAATTAAATTAATTTAATATAAAGTGTCATCGTTATCTCAATGACCATTGTCTACAATCTTTCCTACTTTTAATATTTTATTTGATATTATCTTGATTTGTGATTGATGTTTTTTAATTATTTCTTTTACTATAAAAATGTAATACTTTATTTCATTTATTCGTCTTATTCGAATATTTCCACAAACAACTTAAACGTTTACCTAGGCCTATTGTCGTATTTGTTATAAGTGTAATTTTATCATTTAATAAAATAAAATTTAAAAAAACAAATAAACTGAGTTTAATTAACTTAACCTTATCCGAGGGTTAACAGAATTGGTAGCAGCGAAAAACAAGAAAAACAATAAAAACAAAGAAATACTCCTAAACGATATCGTGATAAATCGTAACAATCTCACACTCAAAGGATCCTATTCAAATAATCAACTGACCAAAACTCAAATCAAGAATGGAAGGTAAGTTAAGAATTTTAGAAAGATTACCAGATAATTTTGATAAGGAGGGGTTAGAATCGGTTAAAAATTTAGCCAGGCGTATCGAAGCATACGCAATACATTTGGAATTAGAGAGAAAAAATGACGCGTTAAAATTAAATAAGTTAAAAGATGACTTATATAACTGTGAGAAAGGTTACAAAAAACTAAAGTCTCAAAATGATGAGATTAGTAAAATAAATGAAAGACTTGATTCTGAAAAAGAACAGCTTTCTAAGGAGTTAGCAATTGAAAAAATTCAAACTATAAATAATGAACTTTTCGATGATAGAAAAAAACTAGAAATCATTGACAACTATAAAAATAGTTTCGAAGAAACATTAAAGTCAAATGATGAACAAATAAAAAAGCTAGAATCGGAAAATAGTGAACTAAACACTAACCTAGCAAACTTAACAAAAGTTAACGACTCGATAGAAATAAAATATAGTAAACTAAATGAAAATTTTGAAAAGTTAAATTTTTCCCATAATCACATAAAAAGTGAAAACATGACTTTGGTTAGTAAAATTTCAGCATGTGAATCAAAAATTAATTCATATGAAAATGAAATTTCTCAGTTTAAATCAAATAGGGAATCAGATGTGACAAAAATTGCTGATCTCGAATTCGAAATCAATAATTTAAGAAATGAAAACGACAATCTTAATAAAGAAAATTTGACTCTAAATATAGAAAGAACAGAATTAGTAAGGACAAACAAGGAACTACTCACTTTAAAGAATAATCTAAATGACAAATTAAGATATTCTGAGAGAAAAATAGAATTAAATAAATTAGATAAAAATGCTTTAGATCCAAATTTAGAATTTTCTTACTCTTTACCTTTTAATACACCTAGTTTCTCAACAGGTAAGAAATCGTTAGGTACTGAATCTTCAAAAGAACGATCGGTCGTAGATTATAAATTAACAAATAGAAGTGAAATAATACCGGATATTGAAGAAAAAATAACCAGTAACAATCTTGAATTAGGCTCTTTGTACGTTAAGGATAAAGAAGAAAATAAGTTTTCCCAAAATCCGTCGCCTTACTTTACCCATCTTCCCTTTCCTAAAACAAATAATAACATAAGCCCCTTTCATGGAAAAGAAAATGAAAGAATTGAAGATTGGCTTTACATTGTTGAACTAATACTTGAAGGACATGGAGTAACACAAGACAAGTCCAAAATCCTTTTTGCAAGTTCATACTTAAGAGATTCTGCGCTTCACGAATATCAAGCATTTACCAAAAATAGAGATAGGAATTCTATTAGTTGGGTTCAGTTTAAAAACATGCTTAAAGAACGTTATAGACGTAAAGATCATGAACTTTACATGAGAGATAAGTTAAGAGGTCTTAGACAATCTAAAGATATAGGAAATTATATCAATGACTTTAGAATAATATTAAATCAAATATCTGAAATAAGTGAATATGATCAAATTACATATTTTACTCAAGGATTATCTGAACTAACTGAAAATTACGTCAGACTTCGCAATCCAGAAACATTGCAAAAGGCAATTGAATACGCAGAAGATTATAATAGGTTTAATACTTCCCGTCATCCAAGAAATGCAGATATATTAATGATTAACAGAAAAAATTTTGGAAACAAATTTTCTAAGGTAGGAGGTAAACATTTTAATTATCCTTTTTATAATAAAAAAGCTAATAATACCAGAGATACAAAAAAACTTTACTGTAAAATTTGTAAAAAAGACAACCATAACACAGATTCTTGTTACAATAATAAGAAATCAAAACCTAAAGTAGATTATAAAAGAGGTAATAACCAAAAAACAAAATTTAAAAATAAGTTTAATAATGTATTACACATTAATGAATTATATAAAAGTAATGAACTACTAAGACATTTCACTTATATCAAAGGAGAAAAAATAGAAACTGTATTTGACACGGGTGCAACTATTTCTTTAATTAGTCTAAGTGTAGCCAAAAAACTCAATTTACATATAAATCCATCACATCAGAAAATTAACACAGCTGATGGAAATACCCACGAAGTGTTAGGTGAGACAGACTTAATTAAAATAGAAATTGAAGAGACCGTAGCTTATTTAAATTTCGTAATAACTAATATATTACACATCGAAATCCTATTAGGATTAGATTGGTTTGAACAAACAAAAGCCATTATCGACCCTTCTAAAAGACAGCTTTCTATACCAGGAAAAAGAATATGTCTAAACCCGAAATCTGAGGAATCAGATGATGATTATTCTTATAATTCTATTTATAGTATTGAGGATGATGATCTAACAAACGAGATAGTCGAATTGAACTATGATGATTGTCCTCCCTTAAGTGATAATAAAAAACTTAATTTTCTTTTCGTACAGAACAAGAATTCTTTTTCTTTAAGTCTTAATGATCTTGGTCTGTGTAAATCAGTTATTTTTGAAATAGAAACGACTAGTGAAAATCCAATAATGACACAACCTTTTCGCCAACCCGTAGGTTTAATTGATGAAATGAGAAAAGAAATCAAATTGATGCTAGACGCAGGTATAATTAGTCATGGTAAAACGGGTACTTGGGCTAGTCCAGCCTTTCTTATTAAGCAGAAGTCTTGTTATCGTTTCGTTGTAGACTATAGAAAAGTTAACAGTATAACCAAACAATATTTTCATCCTTTACCAAGAATTGACGACATACTGGACAAACTGTCTAAAGGTAGAATTTTCTCGCATCTTGATTTAAGAAAAGGTTATTTTCAAATTCCTGTAGCAGAAAATTCAAAACATAAAACTGGATTCATAGTTCCATTTGGAATATACGAGTTCAATAGAGTTCCCTTTGGTTTGACAAATGCACCAGCTTTTTTCAGTGCAACAATGCAGTCTATATTAGGAAACCTAGAATTTGTGCAAGTATATATTGATGATATAGTGATTTTTTCAGAAAATGAAGATGAGCACCTTGAACATATTCAAATTGTTTTTGATAAATTAAATGAAAATAATTTGAAAATTCATCCTAAAAAATGTCAATGGCTAAAAAAGACAATAAAAATTTTAGGCCACATTATTGACGAAACAGGTATCAAAATGGATCCTGAAAAAATTTCTGCTATTAGAGATATGAAACCACCAAAAACAGTTAAGCAACTACAAACTTTCTTAGGATTATCTAATTACTATAGAAAATTCATTGAAAATTATGCAAAAATTACTTCACCCTTACATTCTTTGACTTCGCCTAAATATAAATGGTACTGGTCAGAAAAATGCCAAAATGCTTTTGACACATTAAAACAAAAATTAATAGAATATCCCATTCTTAGAAAAGTAGACTTTAATAATAGGTTTATCTTATACACAGACGCATCAACAACTGCTTTGGGAGCTATATTAGCACAAATTGATAACCAAGGTAACGAATATGTAGTAAGCTACGCTTCAAGATTACTTAAATCCAATGAAAAACATTATTCCGTTACTGAACTTGAATGTTCATCTGTAATTTTTGGCTGTAAGGAATACAGTAACTATTTATTTAACATCAAATTTCTAATAGTAACCGATCACTATTCCTTAAAATGGTTATTAACACTTAAAAGCCCCAACGCTAGACTAACAAGATGGGCGATACTTTTACAAACTTATAACTTTGAAATTATTCATAGAAAAGGTAAAACTCATACAAATGTTGACCCTTTAAGTAGACCCATTCTTTTAAATGAAGTTGATAATATTAATGATGAAAGTGAAGACTTATCTACTAAACATTTAGACCCATATCAAGACCCATATCTAATGCACTTCTTAAAATATAATAGACATACGGAGGGATCTTCGAAAAAGCAAGTAAAAAGAATTAACAAATTAATTAAATTTTATACATTAGAAGGAGACTTACTTAAGTATAGAAAAAATATTAAGGATGAACATTTTAATTTGATAGTTCCAAAAATGGAAGAACGATTGGATATCATTAAAAACACTCACAATTTAGGACATTTTAAAAGTGAAACAGTTTATTCCAATCTTTCGTCTAAATATTTTTGGAAATCAATGAAAAAAGAAATTGAAAATTATATAAATAGATGCAATACTTGTCTAAAATATGATAAAAAAGGAGTCGTAGAACATCCTGCTCTTGCTTTACCTATTGTAAGTGTTTTAGATCGTGTAAGTTTTGATCTTGTTTTAGGTTTTCCTGAAAATTCAAAAGGATATATCGGTTGTCTTGTAATAACCGATCACTGTTCTAAATTCCCATTTGTTTATAAAATTAAATCCAAATCAATGGATGAAATTTTTGAAAAAGTTTTAGATTGGATTTCAATCTTTGGACCCCCAAAAGAATGGCTTTCGGACCGTGGCAAAGAATTTGTCAATGAGCTATTAGATAGGCTATGCTCGACTTTCAATATTAACAGAAGATTCACTTCTCCCTACAACCCAAGAGCTAACGGTTTAACCGAACGCTTTAATCAAACATTAGTTTCTGCTTTAAGAAAACAAGCAGCAAATGATAAAGAAAATTGGGATAAGTATTTACCAATAGTTCTAATGTCCTATAGAAATAAAATTCATTCCTCGACAAATTTTACCCCTTATGAACTATTATTTGGAAGGTTTATGAATAACTTTGATAAAATAGATTCAAATATAGCGGATGAAGAAGAATTAACTTTGTTAAGAAGAACAGCTGAAATAAAATTTTTATTAGAAAATAAATTACCTAAAACAATAGAGAACTTAAGGTCTTCCAAGATAAAGCAGATAAAAACCCAAAATAGACAAAAGAAAGTTACTTTCGATACTCTTAAAATAGATGATGAAGTTTATATAAAAAACGAAAAAATACAGAATAAATTTGAACCATCATATACAGGTCCATTTTTCATTGACAGAATTACCGAGTACGGTAATTATAATTTGAAAAATGAAAAAGGAGAAAGAATTGAAGAAAGTTACCCTAGATGGCGTTTGAAATTGGCAAAACAAGAAGTAAGTACAACTAATTCTTATATTTCAGATGACAAAAATGAACAGAAAGATGAAATATCTGAAATTGAAAAAATTCTTGACCACAAGAAAATTGGAAGAGGTTTTAGATACCTAATTAAATGGAAAAATTTTACACATAAGAAAAATGAATGGAAAAAATCCACTGATATTCAAGATAAGAATCATATCAATGAATATCATAACAATCTTCAAAACAGGCCTAAACGTGGAAGAAAAAAGAAAACAATAAATTCTAATCTTCTTCTTTCTATTCTTAGTTTCTTTTCATTCTTTCATTATCTAAATGGTCAAACAATAAATGACAAATTTTACTATTGTGAACACAATGACAATAATAGATTAGCTGATTTAAATAACAATTGTAAACGTTCAAATTTCCTTGACAAAACATATTCACTCAATGAAAATTTTAACATTTGGATTCTAGCAAAGCAGAATTATGTAATTAATGATTTCGGACATCAGTGTTTTAAGAAAAAAGTAATAAGATACATGAATACTTCATTTTTTCTAGGAAAAACAGACAATATTATTAAAGAAACTATACGATTAAGTCGAATTGAATGTCTCGCAATGGTAGAAACAAAACTTTGTGAAAACAAAATAATGGAATGTGATGATAGTTATTGTATTTACAATAAAATTCCTGATGGAGATTACGCTTGGTTAGAAAACAAAATATTCACAAGTTTAATAGTAAAACAAATTTACATCGATCATTACAATTTGTCAACGTTAAATTTCAACCATCACAAGGAAATTATTAACGATTTTAGCACTTTAAGAAAACAAAATGAATTAGATAATAACGACATAAACGGGAATTTCTATGTCTTACCAAACGATGATATTAACTTAACAAATAGAGCATTTAGCAAACTAATCAATTCTAAAAATATTTTGTATGAAGAAATCAACAAAATTAAATATTACCTCAACATTGCATTAACAATTATAGTTGTAATAGTGATAATTACTTTATTTTTACTTTCTATTAGATTTTATAATTCAATATTAAGTAAACATTATGCTGTTCGAAACTATAATATTCCAAACATATTACCACTAGAGCAACTAGCGAATTTAATTATCAATAGAGAGTCATAGGGACTATGACTATCTTAACGGGGGAGATCTGTTACTATGATCTACGATCCTCAAATTCAATTACTTATCAAGTTATTTATCTTGATGTTTTAATTAAATTAATTTAATATAAAGTGTCATCGTTATCTCAATGACCATTGTCTACAATCTTTCCTACTTTTAATATTTTATTTGATATTATCTTGATTTGTGATTGATGTTTTTTAATTATTTCTTTTACTATAAAAATGTAATACTTTATTTCATTTATTCGTCTTATTCGAATATTTCCACAAACAACTTAAACGTTTACCTAGGCCTATTGTCGTATTTGTTATAAGTGTAATTTTATCATTTAATAAAATAAAATTTAAAAAAAACAAATAAACTGAGTTTAATTAACTTAACCTTATCCGAGGGTTAACAGAATATAATCTACATCCAAAAATAGATCGAAGATTAATATATGGGGCGGAATTTCATTTAAAGGCGCAACAGAATTCGCGGTATTTTTACTTAATTTTATTTAACTTTACTTCGTTTTAATAAAAAATATATATTTTTGCTTAAAAAAGAAATTTAAGGAAAATATGAACGCTGAGTTATACTGTGAAATTTTGGCAAAATATTTATTACCATTTGGAGCTCATAAATACAACTACTTTTTTAAATTACATCAAGATAATGATCCCAAACATACATCAAACTTGTGTACTTCATATTTAACAGAAAATGATGTGTTTAAAGCAATTGAGCTACAGCTAATCCGCAATTGTGGAGTTCGATACAACTTCTTTACAAACCGTACTGCTGGTAATTGGAATGCTCTGGACGTGGAGACTAAGTGTGTAACAAACACAAACATTTTTAAAAATAGAATTGACAAATTACTTAATTTTTTATAAAACTTTTGTTGTTACAACTAAGATTAAAAATTGTTCTAAAAATAGGATATTAGAAAATAGGAAAAAAAAAGTTATTTATAAAATATGTAAAATAAGTTATTTAAAAAATGTATCTAAAGATAGCTTATTTGAAAAAAAAAAAATAAAAAGGGGCAATTGGCTGTTAAAGTGGGGCGTCTACGTGCGCCACTACTTGGAGACTCAAGTCTCCCACAGCATTTATACTTCTACTACTAACTCCCGAAAAGTGTCAGAATTATATAAATCACTTTAAAAAAGTAAGAATATTTATAACTTTAAAAACACAGATTAAAATTAAATTAATAAACAATTTGAATTAAGGTAATTAAAATCGTTATTGAGAAAGAAGGTGGATGGTCGAACCATTAGTTTATATTTTATCGGTTTTTTAAAATTTAATAAATATTAGCGATTTAATATTTTGTATAAAAAAATCAGATAAAAACGTATATTTATAAGTTTTTTTTTCTTTAATTTTCATTATTTTCCGTATTTTTACTCTTTTTAATTAAAATTTACCAAAATTTACCATAATTTACGTAAAAAAAGGTAAAAAAAAGTAAAACTTTCAAAATTTTTTATGTTTTTCTTTAAAAATAAAAGACTAAAAAAAAACAAAAAATTTTTAAAATATGTCAAAATTTCGGTTTATTTTGGACATTTTGGTTTTTACTTTTTTTTACTATATTTTACGAAAAATATAGTAAATTTACGTAAAATACCGTAAATTTACTAAATTTTACTTTGGTAATTTTACGTAAATTTACGTAAATTTTCGAAAATTTACGATATTTTACGTAAAATATAGTAAAATACAGATATCGTAGCACCACTGTATTAACGATGGAATAAGATTATTAGCGATAAATCATCAAATATGTTTATTTTCGTTAACATTTAGACTTGATTCATGAATAGGTCGCCATTTAAAAAAATTTAGACACCCAACTACATGTCATTATGAGCAGTTAATATAAATTCTTTGAACAGAAATTAAATCACACAAAAGACGAAGATCCTATTGCAAATCAGATATGGAAAATATCAAATAGCTTATTTTAAGGTACGAAATGAATTTCGATAAATCGATAAGATTTATATTTCTATTTGAATTTTATAAAATATATTAAAAAATTCAAATGATAAAGCAGACGAAGCATCTGATATAGACAAAAAAAATACCTCAACTCCCATAAAAAATGAATTCTCAAATTGTTTACCGGCTATTTTGATGCATATTGATGACGATGATGCACCAGATTTTATTTTTGTATTTAAAAAATTAATAATACAGATTTTAATATTTTTGTACATTAGAATGGAAAAAACTATTGAGGAAAACTTTTTATTTTTCTATAATGAATTATAAAATTCGATAAGGTCTAGCCTCTTAAGAGTCTTTATTTTTTTTTAAATTAAATTTAATTCTGTGAACGCTAAAAGGTGTAACGGGAAATCTTTCTTTTAAATTAAGTTTATAAAATGAAGAAATCTGTGCAAAATTTGTTAAATTTATTTTCGTCATTTAAAAAACAATTACCGTAAATATTTGAATTTTAGCGTCGCACTAAAAGTCCAAGAATTTGGTTTTGGGTTTTGTGAAATTCAGATACAAATTGAATAAAATTACTCTTTTTTTGATTTTTTAAAATAAAATTAAATAAAAAATACTGTAAAAAATACTGCAACATAGTGTAACATGCTTTGTTGCACCTTGTTCTACCTAAAATAAAATTTTTATTTTTTTTTTTTTTAGTAAATCAAATCAATAATCTAATAATAAATCTTATTGATTCGATATTTTTTGTCATTTTTTACATGAGAAAAATTATTTTAGGTAAAAAGGGTGCAATAAAGAATCTTGCACTATGTTGCAGTATTTTTTCTATTTTTTTTCCTAAAATTAATTTTAATTTATATTTAAAAAAATTGAGAATTTTTGTTCAATTTCTAGTTGAAATTCACAATACCTTGTCTTGTTGCCTTAAAAAAATAGATTTTTCGAATTACTTAAAAGTCAAAAATGAAAATTTTGTCATTAAGTTGGCTTCCAGTAGCATAGATTTTAATCTTTGCTATCTTAAACCTTGAAAAATTCAATTTTTTTGAGGCACCAAAACAAAATTCATGGGCTTTTATTGCGACTTTAAAAAAAATATTTACAGTATGTTAAACTTTTATAAAAACCGCTGCAAAAAAAAAATTAAACTGGAAAAATTTAAAATTACTTAGATAAATTTAAGTAAATTTTGGTAAATTAAGTTTTCAAAAAATAATTTTTAATAAGTTAAAATAAAATTAGCCAAAAAATATTCATTAATATAAATCAATTAATTTAATATAAAAATTTTATTCTAAGATCATCCGATAGTGATCAATGACAGTTTTAGCGGGAATAATAATTCATATTTGAATCCATTGATTGATTCTTCATCTTCATTAAGTGATCAAAGTGAATTCTCAATACAAGACAGGTAAGCAAAAATTATAAATAATAATTTAATGTTAGAATTTTTTTAAAAAAGATTCAGAAGCTCAAGAAAGTGTCATACTGAACCAGCTCACAGCAAGCTTCACAAGCCAAACTTTTTAATGAATTTGGAAATGTCACCAACAAGTTTGTTACGCCAACAAGAACCTCGCCATGGAAACAAGCTTCGATCCACAATTCAAAAAATGAGCTCACACCGTTGGGTTTTACTAGACAAAAACTGATATTTGATGAAGAAGACGATGATGATAATAAAGAGAATAAAAATATCCTAGAACAAAAGAATTCAAAGTCTCTTCGTTTAAAATACGATTGAACAATTTCGGCTGAAATACTTATGAATTTTTTTTGTACCCGATGAGCAGTTAGTTTGCTGAAAAAATTTAATTTATTAATTAAATATTGTTTGTATTGAAATTTTAGATTTTGTATCATTATTTTCAGTTTAGCTTGAGAAAGACCTTCGAATGAAATTAGATTTTAGATTTTGATTAATCTGTAAAATACATCTAATTATGAAATTTGTCAAATGTTTCAATTTTATTAGAGAATTAATATATTTTTTGTTAATTTAAAACATTATTTGAATAAGAATGTAATGCCTTGTGGGCTTATTGAATTAATTATGTTCAAGTAGTTGTTATTTTCTATTATCAAGCTAAATTACCAAAGGTCTTTACGATTTATGTAAAGTTAATCTTAGTGAAAATTTGACAATTCAATTTTTTTTTAATTTTTTTTTAAATCAGTAAATAACTTTAATCAAATAAAAGTTCGGAAATAAACAAATGGTCTGAATTTTTTTTATATTTTGAAAAATTTAATTAACTAGAATAATTTTTTAGAAAAAAAAATTGCAAACTAGGAGAAAGTTGTTTTGTGAAATCCATTACAAAAGAACAGAACAAAATAATAAAAAAAACTAATGAATAATTTTAATGATATACTCCTTTGCAGGTAATCTCTGCAAGGATAGCTTATCATTTGAGTAAATTTTCTAAAAAAATCTCAAAAAAAAAAGATTCAATACTTTTGTTAAATTATGCTATTCCAAATATAATTTTTGTTGATCACTTTTTTGGTGATGTATCAATTCATAGAAAATCTATAAAATTTTTTAAATATTTTTTTAATTTTTAAAAAAATATTTAAAAAAAAAATACAAATTGTAATTGAACTAAATTAATTAAAGCTTTTTAAAAAGAAAAAACTAAAATTTATTTACGTTATATAAATTCTTTAAATAATTTTTTTTTAAATTCCAATTTTCATTTTGAGTAAATTTAAGGAAAATTATCAATATTATGTCAATTTATGGTTTATAAAAAATTACGAGAGATTATTATTCTGAAAAAATTTCTTTGATAAATTTTCTATGAATTATTTTTTATTCATTTTATCTCTCTAAAAAATGTCTATGAAAATAATTCTATGAACTGAACATTCACCCTTTTTTTATTGATAACGCTATTATTTCTTTAGATTAAGATCCCACATTCTATTCTAGAATAGAAAAAAAATAATAAAAATATTCGCTTGATGTCGTTAGTATATAAAAATTAAAAGATTACCAATAAAAAATGTTGCAAGCAATTTTTTTTAATGCCCTTGTCAAATAAGCTACACCTCGTAATGATACTTTTCTATCAGAACTAATAAAAGATCAAGCTTACAGCGAAAGCACATTAGCTCTTTAATTAAATTGAGATTTTTTTTTTATTTAACGAGTATTGTTTATCATTTATTGATCTCATTTTTTAAATAAAACAATTTGAAATTTTATTTTTTTAAACCAAACAGATATGTTTAAATTGATTTTTTGAAAATTAACTTAGAAAAATTGTTTTCACTTGCTTTATTCAAAATTATCTTAATATATATTTTATCTTATTAAATGTCAATATTTAGTCAAAAATAAACTTTAAATTTTAAAAAATTATTTTGAAACAATTTGGAACAGTCTTCATATGGAAACCAGTCTGGTACGATATTTGCCTCAGTGGTCACTTTATTTATACTTCCATGCAACTTAGGAAAAGTAGACTCGAAAAAAAATCCCAACCACCCATTCGATGGTCTTTGCATGGCAATTGAATATTTAATTTCTCCTGGCATTTCCTCAACTTTTATCCCTTCTTGTGTCGATGTTCATGTAATTGGCCTGTAAGTAACTCCTGTTGATGTCAAAATTGCTTCTCTAAAGTCTCTGCTGATTTCATTAGTCCTTCCATACCAACAGCTAACACAAATCGGTCTTGTTAAACTAGATACCGATTCAACGGTTACCTTTGGAATTCCATGAGTTGAATTATTAGGCCTGGTCCATCTTAATTTAGACATTAAATAAGAATTAAAGTATGTGCTAAAAAAGAAGCCTTGTAATGAGCCTAAAATTGTGTCAGATATACTCGATACTGTATGACCAATGTTAGGTATGCGTCTGTGAAGAGCTTTACCATCAGTTGCAGCAACCAAATTGTCCCAGTATGTGTAAGTGTTATCAGAAAAAAAAATTCGTCTCCTGGTGTTGAAATAACTAGAATATTTGTGCTTTTATAGCGACCAAGATAGTCTTAAAAAAACTCTGGTCAATTTTGAATGAGTTGTATTTACAAACTTACATAGTAGATAAATTATCTTTTGCATTTCTAAAATTCCTCTTGAGTCAATATAACTTGTAATGTTTACATCATGATAATCTTTAAATGCAAATGTCTATCCACCAACTGACTTGAAGTTTTGATGCAAGGCCTTCTTTTAAATATTTAATTTAATAAAATTTTCAAAAATTGTAAATTTTTTTAGTTGAAATTTTGTGTCTTGTCCAATATGTGATCACTTGATCACAAAAAATGTTATCATTTTAATAATGCTGGTTTTGTGAACAAGACTGATCACCAAATCAATTATCACACAATTTGTGATCAAAAAAATTAAAATTAAAATTAAGGAAAAAACTTTTGTGATCAAATTTTTTATTTTTGTGATCAAAGATTCATTTAAAGTTTTATAAAGAAAAAAAAATAACTAGAAATTTAATCTATTTTCTTTTTTCTCAAAAAGTTTTAAATCTTCACTTTCAAAATTCATTTTTTATTATTTGATTCAAGGCATTCATTAATTTTAAATATTTCAATTTTTAAGCTTGGTAAGCGTAAAATTGATTATATAAAAAATTATTTCAAAACTTAAGCATTTATTGCGAGGAACGAGCTAGCCGCGACCAGCTTATATTGTAATAAATAAAAATTGCTTTATTAAGTTTACAATAATTCTTCTATTGACCTCTGAAATTAAATAAAAAATCAATGACATCTCGTTACTCGCATAAAAAGCTCAGCTTCTCTATCTTAATTTATTTATATTGTAATATTAATATGACATTTTTTTATCAAGAAAAGTTAATGGGAAAAATTTATATTTTAATGATCAATATAAGCATTATCCAATTGAAATTTATTCATAGTAGAATAGTTTCATAGTAAAATTTTTTTAGTGATCGGTGTTAAAATTCTCGTGATCAGTCATTTGATCACAAATTGTGTGATCATCGATTTGGTGATCAGTCTTGTTCACAAAACCAGCATTATTAAAATGATCACATTTTTTGTGATCAAGTGATCACATATTGGACAAGACCCGAAATTTTACTGTATTGATGTTAAGCATGTCCATTACAATTGGAATAGCTGCAAAGACTCTTGAGTCGACAACAGCCTTTTGATAAAAAAATTTACAATTAATAAATAAATTAAAATTTTGGCAATTAATTTCTACTGTTGTCCAAGTAGTCCATCCTCGTTTTGATTTTCCAGTGATCATAAATTTTTTTATATTTAAAAAATAATTTTTTTTAATAAAATCCTCAGCAGTGTCCATACACTTGACTGCTGCTTTTGTCATTGGAAGTCTAAGTAACATATCCGGGCTTGAAGTATCATCAATAAATTTTTTCCATCCCCATGCTATTAGTGCGTCCTCAGAGCATTTTTTTTGCAAAGGATCATCGTTAAATTTTAAAGGCTGATTGGGAATTTGTTTTATCAAAGCTGCGACTGTCTCGGCTGCTAATGCAAAATTAGTTGTCAGCATTACATGTAATGTAATATGGGACAATAAAAAGATTGTTATAACTAATTCTTTATTAAAGATAAGATGGCTATAATAATAAAAAGAGTTGCTTATATATTAAATTATGTACGTGACAAGATTCTTAAAAAGAATAAAGATGCTATTGCAAATTACCAAATAAGGTAAAATGAATTTTAATAAGTTCTAGTTGATAAAATATTCAAGTCATCAACTTATAATATGACATACATCCTGATCGTCTGGATTTATATCTCTCAAACAATAATTTAGCTAAATAATAAATATATACTTTATTTTCAATTGAGAAGCATTAATGTAGATGCTCTTGTAAAAGCATTTTTTTTATTTATTAAAAAATAAATAAAAAAAGTTATTAATTTTTCAGCTATAATTTCATAGTTGTTTAAAATTTCTAAATAAAAATCCTTTAAGTCATTAAAATTAATGTCAAAATCCAGACTTAATATTTTTTTTTTAGCTCCGACTTGGACCTTAATTTTAGTGGCTTTGAGTTGAGACTTGTAGCTTTAAAACAACTACAACTCTGATTAATTTTAAATTTAATTTTAAACAAAAATTATAGACGCATAAAATTATTTATCAATGATAATTTATAATAAATTTAATTCAAACAATATAATTGTACTGTTCGAACCTGAAATGGAACATCATTTAAACTTTAAGCTAAAATGGGAAAAATTATTAACAATCAGAGTTGTTTAAAAGTCACAAGTCTTAAGTCAAGTCAAAGTCAAGACTTTGACTTGTTGGAAAAAATTTAAAAAGTACAAGTCTTGACTTTGTAACTTTAAAGTTTTTATAAATTTATTTAAAGAAATTAATTATTGATTAAGAAATATTATTAAATAAAAAATATTTTCATTTCATATACTTATTTCATTTCATATATTTTATTAAAATAAAGTAATTAAGAATTTTAGGAATTTTTTATTTTAACTTAAAGATAACTTTTATTTAAAAAATATTTAGTTTTAACTTAAATCTTTAAAAATCTTTAAGCATATGAAAATGTTCGCTCAATTGGACCTGATGATGCTGGAATTGATAAATATTTTAAAACCAAAATATATAAATCGGGGAAAATTGATTTGTTTCGTTGCCAAAACGTCTTTAAATTAACATCTGGATCATATTTAATATTTAAATATTCATCAATCTGAATTCAAGACTTGTACTTTTTATATTTTTTCCAACAAGTCAAAGTCAAGACTTGTACTTTTTATATTTTTAAAGTCAAAGTCTTGACTTTGACTTTTTAATGACTTTTTGAGACTTTTTTTCGTGACTTTTGTACAAGTCTGTTAACAATAATAATAATAATCAAGTTATTCTATTTATAATAGGGCAGAAACCTTAGATTATTAAACAAATAGCAAAAAAAAAGATTCTGAATAAATTTCATCAAAAAAAATCTCCAATCTAAAGTAGTTTGTGATACTTCTTGCTAAAGAGCCAATTTCAATAAATTGGATTAAATTATGAAAAATATATTAATTTTAGTTTTAAATTTTTTAAAAGATTCTACATTTTTTAGTAAAATTTATTATTTTTTATCTGTACCGAGCTAATGTTCATTCAGAATATATTAAAAAAAATTAAATAAAGCTAAATAAGGTAAAATAAAATAAAAAATAAATAAAAAAAAGGATAAATAAGTCAAAAGAAAATTTAAAACGATATGTTGAAAATAACTAGAGGTAAGACATTTTTAAAAATTTGATAGTTCATGAAAAAAAGAAGAAATAGTAAGGTAGCAATTACTTAATGGAGTTGGATATTCGATATATCTTGATTCAAAACCTTCTCTATATTTTTCCACCAGTCTGACGACCAATGGAACAGAATGACTCAATCCTGCCCTGACATTTCTCTCACTCAACTCAAAAAGTCGATTAATCAATGATACTGTTTTATTTCTATGAAACTGAATATTTATAATTATGAAAAATTAAATATTCAACTTTGAGGATTAAAAGAACCAAAAATAACAACTAAACTGACATAACTGATAAACTTTTGCTTGTTACATATTTATTTTAAGAATTTTTTTACTTTTATAGCTTTAGAATTAAATTTTTTTCAATAATCGAGATTTTAAGTGATTAAATTTAAAAAACAAAAACAAAATGAAATAAAAGCATATTTGAAAAATTTGAAAATGAAATGATCCTTTAAAGTTATCTTTAATAATTACAAACAAAAGTAATAAAATAGCACGTTTTTTAATAATAATTTAAAAATAATAAAAATCAAATTAAAAAAATACTGATTTTTGAAAAATATATATAAATACGAAATTTTTTAATTTGAAAAAAATAAAGTATAATTCTGATTGTATTTTTTTGACTATTTTGGCTCAAATTAAAACAATCAAGCTCAAATATCTTCATTAAAAAAAGGTTTTAAGCTATTTTTGATTTTGAATTTTATTGCAAAAGCATATTTTCATAATAAACATTCAATTTTAAACTAAATTTTTCAAATCTGCAAATCTCTGCAACGATTTTCTTAGATTTGTTTAAATGTTCCAAGTGTCAAGTTCAGTCCAAGTCCTTTTTTTTTGTTCAAAGTTAGAGTCAAAGACTTTTTTTAATTTTTAGAAGATGCAAAATCTGGAATAGAAACGAATATTTAAGATTTAGGATTATAGATTACGATTTATAGATTTAACAGATTTTTCATTATTTTTACTATAATACAATATGTTGCAAAAGTTTAGAATTTTTTTTTTGTAAACAAAATAATTTATTTTACACATATAATAGGCTAGAAAATAAAAAAAGTTTTTTTTTTTTAATTTTTTTTTGTCATAAATCCAAAAACATAAAACCAAAAAAAAAATATGTGATAAAAAAATCATAAAAAAAAATGCAAAAAGAAAAAATGGATAGAATTATTATAAGAAAAAACGGTTCAAAAGTTTAGAAATTTTTACAATTTATTATTTGAAATGACCTTCTTTGGCGTTATAACAAGCCCAAACTCTTTTTGGCATAGATTCAATCAATTTTTGTGCGTACTCAGTCGAAATCTTTAACCACTCTTTGTGTAAAACCTCTTTTAAATGCTCAATAGAGGTTACTTTAGTGTCTACCAATTTGGCATCCATGTATGACCATAAATTCTCAATTTAATTGAGATCTGGTAAATGGGCACACCATGGCAGAACCTCAATGTTCTGTTCTTTGAACCAGTCGCTTATTGAGTTCAACAGATGGTAAAAGATTGTTTTCCAAGGTGTTGATGAAGATAAACTTATTAATTTGTCCTGTAAAAATGTTACATATGCCAGTGCATCCCCAATTTGAAGAAATGCATCCCCATATACCGGCTAAACCTCCACCGTTTTGTGACCTTGGCTTACAGAATTTCGGATGAAACGTCTCATATTTAAACCTTTTTACTATTACTCTTGATTTACGATTAAAGACCTCAAAATTGGACTCATCACTGAAGATAACTCTGGACCAATCATTAACTTTCCAATTAAGTCTCTGTTTATACCACTTTTATCTTTATTAGCTATCTTTTATGTTAAGAAGCGGTTTTTTACCGCTGTATGAGACTCTAAACCTTTTTTTGGAATAATCTCATTACAGTATACTTACTTATCCTAAGCCCTTGAGTCTTAGAATTAAAATCAGTGGCGAGTTTTTGATAGATGATAGATGTAGGGTTTTTTCTAATCTCTCTAAAAATGTAACTTTCATCACAAAAAGTTAACTTCCGAGGTCTACCAGGACGGCTTCGATCAGACAGATTACCAGTCTCTGAATTTCTTGAGATTCAATTTGTTTATACCACTAAAATGGCAGCAGACCCACTATCTGCCATTTTAGTGGCTTAGACGCATTTTTTTACTAAATAAAGGCAAAATAAAGATTTTTTAGTAATGTTTTTTTGAAAGGACATAAGGAGTAAGAGAGTATTTAAATTACCGTATTTCCTCAATTAAAAGAAAGTTCGGTCATCAAAGGGTTTCTTATATTTGAAAATTTTTCACTTCTATAAAGTGACTCAAATAAAAGAAATTTATCCATTTTTTTTTCTTCTAATAGAAACAAAAAAATGCATGTTTTACATGACCAATGACTGGTGAATTTTCTTTTAATCGAAACACATTTTTTTCAGAAAAACAACTCAAATAAAGGCAAATTTTTGCCTCAAATAGTAGTAACTTTCTTCTATTTGTGGTTACTTCTATTTGAGGTAATACGGTAAGCAGTATTTAAATTATTTAAATTAAAGGCCCAAATAAGACACTACGTCAAAAAAAATCCTTGTGAGATGCTTAAAATTGGAATTAAGATTAAAAATTGATGCATTTAAAAAAATTATTTAAAAAAAATAGAATACTTTGAATTCTTAAAATAGTTTAAAAATATTTTTAATTTAAATCTTTCGATGTTTTTTGTTATCTCTGTGTTTGCAAGAAATTTTGGAATTTTTTTTAGCGTTAATTATTGTAATTTGACAAAAATTTACGATAATTAACGTAAATTCCCGTAAATCTATGAATCTTTATATTTTCTATTTATTGTTAAATAGTTATGGGAAAGCTCAGGCCCAGTTCATTCGAATGACATAAGCCTTCGCTTAAACCCTTTTGATTGCTATTTGCGAAATTGAATAATTGATAGAGAGGAAAATAAATAAAAAATAAATATATAAAAACATTTTTTCTATTTTACAGCAAAGTAAAATTTTTGATCAAATTTCAAGCGCTCAATCTTGCTCAAAAAATTTTAGATGCGCAATTAAATTTCTATCAGAACTAATTGAGAAATAAAAAGACTCGGTGCGTTTTGCATTATTTCAAAAAGTTGTCTTAGTGTTTGTCCATCACAAGGAAGTAAGTTTTCACAAGCAATACTATTTATATTCATTTTTGAAAACCATTCACTCACTTTGACTTCTGGCCATTTCTCAGTATCGTCTTCAGCGTTTATTTGTGTATTTGTTTGTGAAACATTCTGCAAATTTGATTCCTTAATTTCACAAATTGTGCTTATCTCATGCTTGATTCGTCTTAAACATTCATAATCATACTTGGTAAAATTGATGAATATCTTTGAACCGAGAATTATTCCCAGCCATCCATTTGGCTTGTAATTTTTTGCATTATCAAAAGAATAATTCGTTTATTCGTCTGAAAAGCATACTCTGCCTCAGCTCTGCAATTGGTACTCTGTTTATTTTTTTCAGTCATGCACATCAGGACACATTTTGAGTTCTCGACAGCTTTTGCCATCGCCTCAAGACTCGAACAGTGTATGTTTTCTACATCAATCCAAATCTTTTGACAGGCCCAGTATTACTTGAGTACTGTTTTCATCCTTCCATTCATTTTTATACACCGCATATAATTTGGACACATTAACGAGGCACCCAATGATAGATCTTGCCAGAGGGAACATGTTTTTGCTGTTTAAATTTTCTCTCAAGTATTCTTTCTTCAAATATGTGAAAATTACTTTTAATCCACTTGATTGAAGAAAGCAATTGCAAAACATTAAAGAATAATTTGACCATGTCCTACAAATAGAGTATAATAATTTAGCTGTTGAGTATTTTGATTCCATAACATCATCTTATTCTTCTATTTTTTTTGAAATGCATTGTGAAAGCGCCCGTATCAGGCTGTCGTGGAATTTTGTGTCACAAGACCAGTTGATGGTGGTAATTTTGTCTTTTTTATGCGCAATTTTATTTCTTTTGTTTTCTTATGTTAATGAAAAAGGAAATTTAAATAGATGAAATTTTTTTAAAAAATAAATTTTGATTTTCTTTAGAACGACTTGGTTACGGCAATATATATTAATAATTGCCGTACATCATAATAAAATTGATAAAGAAAAAATCGACTCATTATATCTAAATGAATGTTTTTTTCAATATATAGGTAAGCTAATTTTTTTATTTAATATATTTAGTATTCATGTAATCGTAAATTTTGTAAATTTGTGCGACGTTTAGTACAAATTGATATAAAAATAAAGAAAATTTTTTCAAAACCTCCTAGTAACTTTTAACTTAAAGAGTATTTAAAGATGCAGTTCATTTTCTAGGCCAAAGATTTGAATATACATGATTCGAATAATTCTCGCTAAAACAAGTGAAACTGATTTTTCTTATTTATCGTCTTTTTTTTAGTATTTTTTCAAAAAGATAGAATATTTTGCAACATAACAAAACTTTTATTTAACTTAATTTACGTTTAGTATCGTAAAAACCTTAATTAAAATTTTAAATACAAATTTTAAACCATTAATCTGAAAAAAAATCGATTTTAGTAAATAAAAAAATTATTTAAAAGTACAAAAAATATGCGGTGAAAAAAATTACTATCAAAAATTACTTCTATTACAATTATATTCATTTATTGATTGATTGAATATATTTAATTCATACATATAATATAATATATATCATATAAAGATTTCTTTGGAAAATTAAAACATATTTTAAATCAACTTTTGTGTCGAAATCATTACTCTAATTAGACTGAATCAAATGTAAAGAACTGCTTAGCGCCTATTTAACACTTAAAAAAAATTTATCCATTTTCAGATCAGGATTTAATTAATTATTAAATAAGATAGTTAGTAGATAATGTGGTATAGGCAAGGTATAACTTTTTTCTAAAGCTTTTGAGAGGTTCATCGTTATTTCTTAATAAAAATGATAAATATTTGTTATTTTAAATAAAAAATAATTATAAAAAAATTTTTTTAATTACAAAAACGAAATTATTTTATTAATCGACGCGTTTCGACCAAAATGGCCTTCTTCAGGATCTAAAATGATTCTTAGTTTGGGTCTCCCCCAATAGGTGACCAAGCGGTCACGAAATATGTGACCAATTCAATTTCTCTCATTTGGTGACCAACAGTGGTCACGTATATTTGACCATGGAAATAGGTGACCAATATTTTGAAGACAACGGTCACGTAATGAGTACATAGGTCACCAAATGAATATCAATGGTCACCAAATGAATGACAATGGTCACATGAATTTAATAAAATATTATTACAAAATTTAAGTTAATTTTATAAAATGAATTTTATTTACTTATTATTATTAATTTCAAATTTTTATTATTATCATTTTTTTGATGAAACAGCAAATTTTATAAAAAATATTGTTAGATTTTATATTAAATCCAAAAACAATTTTAAAACTATTCTAAAAATTAAAAATCAAAAATGAATGAACAATTTATAGATTCCGAAGAATATAATATTTTTAATATAATATGTTACGCGAAATTGGTGCAGTGCATGTTTCACAAGTCTGTTCTAAATCCAATTGTCCTAAGTATCAAAGAGAAATGGAACTTCGATTTAGAACAAGGGGAAAAGACTCCAAAGAAAAAATTTTGACTTGGCGTTGTACTGGTTATAAATGTGGCACGTACAAGTCAGTTATTTATTAATAAAAATGAATTTTTAAAAATTGAAAATACATTTTTATAAACATTGATTTGCTTCGATTTTCATAATAATCTTAATTAAAAAATTTTTTTTCTTTTTTTTTTAAATTTAAGTGGTCACGAAATGACGTCGATGGTCACATAAACTACATGTTGGTCACCTAAATAATTTAATTTTAAAATTTATTTAAATATTGGTCACCTATTTCCATGGTCAAATATACGTGACCACTGTTGGTCACCAAATGAGAGAAATTGAATTGGTCACATATTTCGTGACCGCTTGGTCACCTATTGGGGGAGACCCCTTAGTTTATATTATAAAACTATTGAATTTAATTGAACTTAAATATATTCAATCATTGAGTTGAATAATTTTTATGAAAAAATTCTTATAAAAAAATTTAAATTCAATCTAAATAATTAAATTTAATCTAAAAATTTAATTTATAATAAGCTAAGTTAAAATTATGTCTAATAATCAAAAAGTTAATTAACATTCGTTAAGACCTATTGGCAAAATATGAATTATGGAACCAGAGAATTGAAATTTTGAAAACAAATCAAACTGAATTTTTACGAAATCAAGCTCAGAAAGCTCATAGTAACACTACAATGTGAGCGTCATGTAAAATAACAATTAAGCCCAACAATTAAGTACAATCTTTACTCAAATATGTAAAGATTGTAAAAAAAATGCTTTCTTATGTTCTTATTGGTAAAAGTAAATAATTAGATTTTTAAGTGTAATCTTAATATTTAAGACCAAAATTGTGTGAAAAAAGGTAAAATTTTCATACATATATTTACGATAACTAACTTTAATATTTAAATACAGTGTGGTTAGAATTGTCTTAATGGATATTCATAGAATAAAATTAATATAAAAAACATTATAAAAAGATATTAAAAAAACATATTCATAAGAAAATAAATATTCAAACTCAATTAATCTAAATATTTAAAATTTAAACAATCAAATATTTAATAAATATTTTGATTATCAGTAAAGCAAAAAATTGGATTTTTGGGCAAAGCAAAATTTTTGATCAAATTTCATTTTTCAAATTTGATCAAAACATTTTAAAATCGCAATTAAATTTCAGTGCATTTTTTAACAAATTACAATCCTTTTTCAAAATATAAATTTAAAGCTTTGAAACATTAAAAAAATTTAAAAATCTGCGATTAAATTTAATTACGCATTTAAAAATTTTCTGATCAAATTTGAAAAATGAAATTTGATCAAAAATTTTACTTTGACGATTTTTGTAAATTCTATTAACAAAAGAATAATTTTTCAAATTAATTAATCTACAATGATTTCAAGAAACGGAGTTTGAAGAGGAGAAAAAACATAATTAAATTTTAGAGTTATTTTTTTAAATTAAATATATTTCTTACACTAAGTTAGTGTCTTTTTTTCAAAAAAATTAATATCCTAGACAAAAACAGACCCCATAATTGAATTTTTTGTGACCAAATCAACTAAGAATCATATTTTTTAAAGTTTTTTTAATGATAATTTTTCAAATAAAATAAAACTCGATGTTTACTAATTTTAATCAAAAAAAAAGAAAACCTATGAAAAAATAGACACTGTTTTTGAATTTTTAGCCTCAGTTTACTATGAGCCTTTTTTAAATATCATTTAAAAGAAAAGTGGCCGTGTGCATTATCTTTTTTATGTAAAAGCGATTTAAAGCATTCTAAAAAGACGCATAATAAAGTCAATACAACAGGAACTGTATTAAAATAACAACAATCAATTAAAAGTATCTAAATAGAGTATTTAGAATAGCTAAGTTAATTCAATTAACCAATTAAAATAGCAACAATCAAAATAGCTAAACACACAATGAAAAAAGGACATAAAAAATAAAAAAACATAAAAAAAATATATACATTTAAAAAGAATGAGGTTTGTTAACGGTTTAACCCCAACGGTTGGGGTAAAAGTGATAAAATACAAAAAACAAATAAAAGATGAGTATAAAAAAAAACGATATCAAATTAATTTGAATTCTATATTAGTCTCGTCCAGGTGTATTATATTTAAATCGATTTTGAATTTTGTTGCTTGTTTAAATAGGTCTTAATAAACTCTTTAATGACTGGAAAATTAATTCCGTGACCCCAATCTGAAAGGCAAAGTAAAATTTTTGATCAAATTTCATTTTTCAAATTTTATCAGAAAATTTTTAAATGCGTAATTAAATTTCATCGCAGATTTTTACATTTTTTTAATGTTTCAAAGGTTTATTTTTGATTTTTGAAAAAGAATTGTAATTTGTTAAAAAATGCACTGAAATTTGATTGCGATTTTAAAATGTTTTGATCAAATTTGAAAAATGAAATTTGATCAAAAATTTTACTTTGCCAATCTGAAAGCTTAATTATAACATCCACAAGTAATTCCTCGAATTCTTTTGGAACCCAAGGCGTATAACCGCTTCCACACGCAGGTCTTTTGTACCTTTCATGTGTTCTATCATGAAGAGTGAAATATGAAATATTAAATCTAATTGCCGCTTGATAAATATTAAGTTTCTTATTTTTAATTTCGTTTATGGCTTTATTCAGTGACTCGACAGTGTATTTTTTATTGGTAGCAGGTTTATTACTAAAGTTTGTTCTTGGCATTTAAAAAAAAACGACCACTATAAAAGAGAAACTTTCAATAATCAATTTATTTTTATATAGAAATTCAAAGCAAACCAATTACCGTATACCCTTGCAGTGAGATGCGTGCCCTTAAACCCGAATATCAGGTTTTAAACCATGCGCCGACTACCATCTAACCCATGTTATAATGATATTAATAAGAAGACCATGTCTTTAAACCTGGTATTCGGGTTTAAGTGCATCGTTTATAACCAAAAATCAAAAATAGACCCAGGGTTTATACCCAAAAATCAGATTCAAAAGCAGCGTTAAAAAATAAATTCTACGAGAACGCTAAGTTTAGGTTTTGGTTTTAAGAGCTGGGGTAAAATTTAAAACAATTTTAAAATAAATAAATAATTTTAATTATTTTTCTAATTACAAAAAAATGAGTTTCGTATTTAGGTGCGGGTACAAAAATTAAGAAATATTATAAAAAATCGAAATTCAAAGGTTAAAATGGTGAAAAATTTTAAAAAATCAATTCTAATCTAATCTAAAATACACTTAATCCAGCGGATAATTATGCTTCTTTTAATTTCAAAATTTCTTGAACATTCATTGATACTATGTCCATTCTTGTACTAGTTAATCACTCGAATTTTATACTCTAATGGGTATCCTAGAACTCTGATTAGCCTCGGGTTTTGTAAATCCATGTTTTTTGTTCGAAAATCAAGTTTAGTTTAACTATTATACAAATTTTAAATCTTAAAATTTCGATAGAGAGATACAGAGAAAAAAAGAGAAAGAGTCTAATAAAATTAATACTGTAAGCTAATAGAAAGAGAATTTATACGAGGATTGACAAAATAATAGCTAAAGAGAAACAAGTGAAAAGTCACAACAGTGCTAAGCTTTGATAATCTTACGATATATAAAAGCTAAATATATTAAAATTTTTCACCATTTTAACCTTTGAATTTCGATTTTTTATAATATTTATTAATTTTTGTACCCGCACCTAAATACGAAACTCATTTTTTTGTAATTAGAAAAATAATTAAAATTATTTATTTATTTTAAAATTGTTTTAAATTTTACCCCAGCTCTTAAAACCAAAACCTAAACTTAGCGTTCTCGTAGAATTTATTTTTTAACGCTGCTTTTGAATCTGATTTTTGGGTATAAACCCTGGGTCTATTTTTGATTTTTGGTTATAAACGATGCACTTAAACCCGAATACCAGGTTTAAAGACATGGTCTTCTTATTAATATCATTATAACATGGGTTAGATGGTAGTCGGCGCATGGTTTAAAACCTGATATTCGGGTTTAAGGGCACGCATCTCACTGCAAGGGTATACGGTAATGGTTCAACCCCAAAGTGAATTTTTTTATAAAAAATATGTTTTTTTTATTAAAAAGAGAACGGTTATCTCTTTGAAAAAACCGATTGGAAAAATGAAACCGGGGTCAAAAATTACATAAGACAAAGGGTCATAGTTTAAAAAAAAATTTTTCTCAAGAAGTTTTTTTTCGCAAACGGTATCTTTTTTATTTATGGGGTTATTTTTACAATCAATTAAAAAAATATATAATGGGATAGGTCTTATATCAATTGATTAATTTGTAGAATAGAAAATAGAAAAATAATCATTTTTTATTTGCACAAAAAAAACTTTTTAAAAAAAAATTATGTGAGATCAAAAAACACTTATCGTTATTACCCCAAGTTCGTTTCAAGCCGTATATGCTATCGCGAAATCATTTTTGATACCACAATTTTATTAAAAAAACCACAATTATTAAAAATATCCATTAAAATTAAGAAAAACCTTTTTTTTGTATATTTCAACACATATTTATTAAAAAAAACACAAATATTAAAAAAAAACTATATCATTTTTTTTTATTTCACAAAAATTTTTTTTTTACCACACAAAAAATTGAAAAAAAATTTATTAAAAAAAAACAAAAAAATTATTTTTTACCACATTTATTCGGACAAGCCCAATATCTTCTTTTCGTCATTTTACTGCCACAGTTTTCGCATGATTTTGACTCGCTGTCAAACGCTTCGTTCTGATCAGATTCGATTCTTGGTTTTTTTGACAATATTTCATCTTCTGAATCACACAATCGGCTAGTCGATTGTGTCAAATGAAAATGCCAAGCGATATTATCGAACCTAAGATCTTTAATTAGCCGCTTGAATTCATCTAAAGATTCGCAATCATGCAAAAAATCAAAAATCCTACCTGTGCTTCTTTTGTTTTTTGTTAAAGGTTCAGCATCTTCGACTGTGTCGTCAAAGTTATTTTCTAAAATGCTTGCACTGGACATTTTAAATTTTTTTAATTTTCATGAAATTAAATTATTTCTATTTTACTTCCACTTTTTATATTGAGTAATTTCAACATTTTTAAATAGTGTCAAAAATTAAAAAGAATGAGTTTTTTAATTAATTAGTGGTCTTCTTAATCAAATAAGTGTCAATTTTATATAATAAGTGTTTTTTTATTTAATTAAGTGTTAATCTTTATTTTTATGGATTATTTTAAAAATTGTGTACATTTATTTAATAATTGTGTATTCTATTAAAAAATTGTGTAACCGATTTTAATGGGCCATATACTATACTTATATTTACGTATTTTATAATAGAATTCAACTACGCTTATTTATGTATTTTATAAAAAAATTAATGCTTGCATTTACGTATTTTTAGGCCTAAGGGTAATTTGAAACACAAAAAAAATTATTAAACACATAGTTGAATTTTTAACTAAAAAATAAAATTTTATCGGGTGAAAATCAATTTTCTCAAAAATACTACATTTTAAAATAAATGCTGTTTTTTAATAAAAAAATTTTTTCTTTTGGTTGCCACCTGCTATAATTTTATCAACAGGGAACTACATATCAACATATAATATCTTGAATAATGTAATGATATAAGAAAATTTATAAAATAGAATTAAATTTATATGTGAACAGCGAGGAAGAAAATAAAAGTTTAAAATTATGTGTCGATATTATTATTATCTGTGTTTCATGAACGGATTTTAATTTAAAAAATTATTCACGGAAATTTCGAAAAATTTCGAAACTGCCAAGTCAAACAAAAGTTAAAGAAATTTTAAAAAGGGAAGGTTTTTCTAAATATTTTCTGGAACTCTAACTGTTTAATTTTTATTATTGTAAAACAGAAATTAAAAAAATTTTTTATGAACGATTTTTCTGTTTTTCTTATTAATTTTTTTGATTTTTTATATTTTACTGATTGTGATTGTTTACTTTGTTATTTTTATATAATTTGATTACTGAAAAAAAAATATTAATTTCCAGCAAAACAAGTTTATTTTTGACAAAATTTACTTTAAACGAATTTAAATAATTATGTTATAAAAATTAAAAATATATATAAAACACATAATATACGCATAACACACATAATACGAATCATTAAATCATTAATTTTAGTATGCTAAAAAAAATGTCGAATTTCGCAATTTTGTACAATTCAAATAAATAAAGTTAATAAAATTTTAAAACTTAATCGATAAATACATTTATAAAAAAAATAAACGAACTTCCGAAATACAGCAAATACATAATATAAAATTTTACATGATAAATAGAATTTCAATAGTTATAATAAACATATTCGTTTGTATATAAAGAATACAAAAGATACTAAATTTTATTGTCTTCAAGTTCCAATAATTTTTATATTTTTTTAAATAATTGTTTCTGGAAGACTTATTTCATTTCTGAACGTTTGAGTTTTTTAAAACATGACAAAGTTACCTTAAATTTTAAATATTTATTCTGTATCGAATTTTAATTCGAATAAATGAAAATAGTTAATCACGAAAACGTGAATGAATTACAGTAATTACGAAATAGCGCATTATGTAAAATTTGCGAGTTTGAAATGTATTTAAAAAAATTATATCATTCAATAAAAAATTTTATTAAGATTTATATGGATTCGATGACCAGGAATTTAATTACATTTTTTGATTTTTAGGGAGCAATTGATTGAAAAAATTAAAAAGGAAAAGACAGAAAGGCAAATCCGAGTTTAGATACAAACCATTGTTACTTCTAAAATTTTAAAAAAAGTTAAAACAAATCTAATAGCTAATATGTTAGAAATAACTCTATTATAGTATAACAAAATTTTTTAAACCACATTATGAAAACTTTGGATTAAAAATTTTTCAATATTTTTTTAACCTAAAAATTTTTTTCAAGTGAATTAAAAAATTTTCTTAGTACAAAGGCACGATTTTACTTTAAAATAAATCTATTATTATATAAATACAGAAACCATGAATTATTTATACCTTTAATTAATATTTTTTGGATAAAATCAATTATTTTGTATGAAAATTGAGGTTGTTTGTTTGCATTTTTTCCCTGAATATATTCATGATTTAAATTCATTTAAAACAGATATGAATTTTTTGAAAAAAAAAAAGTCTGAAAATCAGAAGACTTAAAATTAGATAAAGATAAGAATATTATGTGTGAAATACAAGCAGATGAAAAAAAATAATAAAAAATTTTATCTACATTTATATAATGCATAAAATAAAAGAACACAATCGAAAAAAAGAAAAAATTTGGGAAAGATAAGTTTTTGTTCTTTTTTTTTTTTGAATAAAAGAAGATTTAAAATGCAAAATACTGGAATTCCCGAAATATTGAGTATTTTGAAAAACAGTAGTTTGCGGTTATAAGAAACTCCAATTTACACCGAAAAAAATTTTTGTATCCGAAGATTTCTTGTAAACGAATTAAACTTTTTTACAAAAATTTTTATTCAAAAACAATTTAATTCAAGTTTTATTTAACTACATTTCTCATTTAACGGATAAAAACAATACAAAATTTATTTAAAAAAAAAATTGCTAATTTTTAATTGTTTAAAATTACTAAAGATTAATTCATTAACTTGATTCTCTACCTCATTCAAACTATTGAAATTCGAAACTCCATGCCTACCCAATAGAATCGAATAGGATCGTATGCTTTCTAAATAAGTTTCTATTTCCACATTATCCTCACCATTAGTTTTATCATCATCATCATCGTCCAAGACAGTCACCATTTCTTGAAGACCACACAATTCTTCGTCAGATGGCATCGGTCCAAACAAATCAATATCATCGTCTTTGTGAACAAAATTAAGGCTGAGATTCATTTGAATCCAATTCATCCAATTCACCTGGTGTTATGTCAAATACTTGAACAGCACCTAAACAGAACAGAAATTTTTAACCATAATTATTATTTTAATTATCATAATAATCTTCATAATATTCTTATTTATATTAGGTATTGACGCCATAGTTGCGCTTAACGTCTGAAGAATCTCCACAAGCCATGCATACCGAGCAGACATCATTTGAATCCAATTCATCCAATTCACCTGGTGTTATGTCAAATACTTGAACAGCACCTAAACAGAACAGAAAGAACAGAAATTTTTTATCAAAATTTATATTTTAATTATCATAATATTCTTTATAATATTCTTATTTATAGAAGGAATTGACGCCATAGTTGCGTTTAACGTCTGAATTTCCACAAACCATGCATTCCGAGCAATCATCATTTGAATCCAATTCACCAGATGGCATCGGTCCAAACAAATCAATTTCATCGTCTTTGTGAACAAAATTACATTAAAATTTATATTTATTTTTTCTTCAAAAAATTAAACAATTAAAAATTGAAATTTTTAATTATTGATGTATAGTCAAACGGGGTAAAAACGTAAACGGTAAAATTCTTTTATTTGTCGCTTATGTTGTGAGATTTTTTTTTTTCGAAAAAAATATAAGATAATAAAAGAGAATATTGTCTTTAATTTATAAAAAACTTTATTTAAAATATAAGAACGGTTCAAAAGTTATGGTTAAAATAAAATAAGATCTTTCATTAACGTTTCAACGCTTTCATTGGGGTATATCCGTGAATTACATAAATTCAAGCAATTAAAATACAAAAAAAAGTATAAAAAAATATATGTATCCTATTTTAAAACAAAATTTATCTATTTAGAACACTTTTTTGAACAAAAAAATTCCATAGTTAAATCAAAGCCTCTTGGAAGACATTTCCCACAAGACCAATTGTTACATTTCCCACAAGACCAATTGTTACATTTCTCACAAGAAACCCATTTGTTTTGATTTGTTTTGACTTTTCCAAATACTGTTTTACATTTGAAACAACTTTTTTGGTCGTTCAGTGGAGATATTTCAATTTCAGACTCTTCTTCATCTTCTTCATCACTGATTATTGTCACTTTTTTCCTCTTTTTGTTCAACTTTTTTGCCTATTCATCTTCTAATTGTTTCAAAACTTGATTCTAAGTCAAAACTTCACCGTACTTTCTTTTAATCCTCGTTTTTTTTGTTGACGTTTTCTCTTTATTTGCTGATTGTAGATGTTGAAGAACAGATTGAACCAAGTTACCCAGTCAATTAGAATTCGATGTGGAATCAATGGAAAAAAAATATTTATATCGATGTTTCGTCGATGAGGAATGAGCAGATTCATAATGTTTCATCGATGAAAAATAAAAATTTCATCGGATTTTCATTTATTTAAAATAATTTTTTATTTTTTTATTTGAAAAATTTTAGTTTTGTGAAATTTAGTACAATAAAACAGAACAAAGATTAAAATAAAACTATTCCTTTTTTTTCTAGATGTTAAAAATTAATTATGTAAATGCAAAATAGTGCAACATTCATTGTGGTATTAAATTTCAACGTCTCTAAATGATGCGCAAACTCTTTACAAAATGCAATACGTTTAAATACATTAAAATATAATTCTGCTAATATTGAAGAGTTTTAATAGAATGTTGTCTATTATGCAATTATGAATGTTGCACTATGTTGAATTTACAGAATTAATTTTTAACATCTAGAAAAAAAGGAATAGTTTTATTTTACTCTTTGTTCTGTTCTATTGTACTAAATTTCACAAAACCGAAATTATTATCATCTTGCTAATGTTACAAGGTGCGATACCGATTCTTAAAAGCTCATTCCATATTAATCCAGATTAATCTAAAAAAGGTCTCCTCATACAATTAGCTTAATTTTAAATTTTTTTAATGAATTAAATAAACAAACCTTGTTATGATCAAAGAGTAAATTTATTTTACTACTGATTCACGACTTAATTATTTTTTTAGTCGACTGAGAAAAATCCGGTTTTGTCATTAAATAATTAAAGCAGTTAACAAACAAGACTTGATTTTAAGGATCAAATGCTTATATAAATTTGTCACACATACACCTAAGCATACAGGCTTAAAAATAAGTATATTTAAGAAATAATTTAGTCGACTCGTTTCAAAAAATTTCAAACATAAAAGTTAAAAAGTCTTTTCGATCAAGATCTTTTCAAATTGCATATTAGCAAAATAAAAAAATTAAAGACTGTTTTTTAATGCATATATGCTTTCTTAATATTACTCAAGCACAGAATCAAAGTTCATGAAAAGTTCAAATAGTGACTCCTCCTATTTTTGTTGCTAAAAAAAATACTTGTAGGTTTTAATTATCTCATCTTAAATTCATTGGTTAATTTGATGATTTTTCGATGATCCTCAATTTTTCCTCGATGAAACATTATTTAGGTTTTGACTGGGTACTTGTCGGCATTTTTAAAAAGTTTTTTTTTAAATATCAATCAAATAGAAAATTCACACTATTTATTGCAATAAATGAAATTAACGGTTTAACCCCAATCCTATTTTTTTCTTAAACCTTTTTTATTTTGAAATAACAGAAAATCGGTTAAGTTTTTGAATTTTTCAATAAGAAATTCGTAATCAGCATCAAAATATGCATATAAAAGTGTTCTTTGTTCAAATTTTTACCAATTATCAAGAAAGTTTTTTTTTGAGGATCGGCATTTTCTTTTAAGTAGCGAAGATTAGTCGTTTAAATGAAATGAAAAAATTATAAACAAAGTCATTTTTATAAACTAAGACGTTCTTTATATTCTTTTTTTTATTTAATAGAAAAATTTTTTTTCAAAGAAAAGTTATAGTCATTCAAAGAAGAATTCACGGTTTTACCCTATTAACGGTTCAACCCTGAATTACTATATTTATTTTTGTTTATATCTTTTTAATTTAAGCATTCCAATGTTGTAGCCCATATAAATACAACATGAAAAACCGTAGAAGACATTAACAATGTATCTTATTATTGAGCTGAAGCACATGACTCGAAAGATTGAATAATCGAGAGTAAAATACGAAATAGTTTAAATAAAGATAAGAAACGAGAGACGTTGAATAGAAAAAAATTAAAGACTTCACGTTTTTTTAATGGATCATTTTATTTAAACATTTGATTGTTTAAATTTTAAATATTTAGATTAATTGAGTTTGAATTTTTTTTTTTATGAATGGTTTTTTAAGATCATTTTATTATGTTTTTTATATTAATTTTATTCTATGAATATCCATTAAGACAATTTTAACAACACTGTATTTAAATATTAGGGTCTAGTTAATTATGTGACCGGCCGTTCACAACTTTCGTGACCTTAATCTTTTCTCGTATTATGTGATCCGAGCTGTTCACAACTTTCGTGACCTGAAATTTTGTGATCAAAAAATTTTAAAATTTTAATTCATTTAATGGCACAAAATTTTTTTCTGGTTCACATTATTCTTTTCTTGATCACAAAATTTTTCTTTTGATCACATGATTATGTAAAGTAAATTTTTGCTAAAAATTACAAACTGTTAAGATCACTGAATGAAAAAAAACTAAAGCTATTATATTTGAAAAGATCATTCTAGAAGAAATCAATCGTACACTCAGTCTCAAAATCAATCAATTTGGTTTTAGACCCAAGTCATCATGTGGCCATGCAATATTTATGTTGAAAGAACTGGCACTCTACAACAAAAGACATAAAAGAAAAACATATATATGCTCAGTCGATGCCAGTAAAGCCTTTGATAAGGTCAATAGAAACAATCTTTGGGGTAAAATGGTGTTCAAAGTGGAACCATATATTTTAAGAACTCTGATTAACTACTACTCAGTTTCAAAGATCATAATTGTAATCAACGACAAGACTACAAGCCTGATTAAAACAACAAGGGGTGTCAAGCAAGGGGGTCCCTTGAGCCCATCATTGTTTTCAATCTATGTTGACGATCTGGGAGATGATTTAGACCAAAATGATAGTGGCATCAAAATTGGAGAACTAAAGATAAACAATATATTCTATGCCGATGGTGTAATCCTAATTGTAAATAGCATTGATGAGCTTAATCGATTGCTTCAAATAACGGAGAGTTATGGTAGAGACTTTGAAATCAAGTTCAACCCAGATAAAACCAGCTACATGATCCTCTTCGACACAAAAAGTATTGACGGAGGCTTAATCACCTTTCAAGACCAAACGATCAAAAAAGTTGTACTTATGAAGTACTTAGGGATATGGATTGATGAGAAACTATCAAGTCTAATACAATTCAAAAGTAGGTCTAAACTTTGTAATTTAACCTTTCAAAAGATGAAACAGTGCGGTATTATATGCCCAGCAATGACCACTGAAGTGAAACTGTGTTTCTATAAAACATATGTCAGACCCATCCTTTAATATGAAATGGACAATATGGTATTAAACAATAAGCAGTGTAGGTCAATCCAAACATTAGAGTCACGACTCATAAAAGTGATGTTTATGGTCTCATATAAGAATACTCGCAGCACCAAATTGTTACTCGCATGTAATATTGATAATGTAATCAACACACGTATAAAAATAAAAATTAACTTTGGTAAACGATTGGTAAGTCTCCAAAGCACAAGAAAACTAATACAAGCGATAGAAAAAAACGATAAACTTGCAAGAATGGACAAAAAAAGCTTTTTTACGAAATTGGCTTTTTAACTAATAATGTTGACAACACATTCGAGGACATGATCAATAGTGGACTTAACATGGTTTACGAAGCACGGGCTAGAAATAGGACTGAAAGAGCTAAACAAGAAGTGAAACAGGTAATACCTTGAAACTGATTGGACTAAAAAGAACTGAAATGCTTAAAAAACTATTAAAAATTGAATTGTAAATAATACTGTAAATATAAGAGAGCACTAAAAATTGAGAGACAATCTAAAACTTTTTATCAATTTTTTTTTTTTTATTAAATTTTGTTTATTTGTTTTCTTTTATTATTCGAGTTTTTGGTTTGTATTTTTTTTTTTTTAATCGTTTGTTTGATTAACTTAAATTTTTATATATAAAAGAGCTGGAGGTCCACGACTGACCGCCCAAGCCCCTAATCGCCTTAGTTGCGGCTTTTTTTGCATAAAAAAAAAAATTCAGTATTTTAGTTTTTTTTTGCATAAAATAAACACAGGTAATAATTATATGCCAAAGAAAATTATTTTGTTCAGCTAAGGTCCATTGAGTTGCTAGTATCTTCGTTCTCAACTAGAGTTCGATTATCTTTTTCATTATTTTCTTCATTTTCCGCTTCATTCACTCTCATTTCGTTCTCTTTAGCTCTACTTTTATTTGGTCACTTTGTTTCCTCCGATTCCAAATACTCCGGCGCTATAAAAGTAGCTGAGGTACAATTTCTTACTTTGTAAATACCAAACAAACGATCGCACAGCTCAAACATATTATTCCTCAAAGAAATAATAATAAATTGAGCGTTTCTAGTTTTTTCCTTTATGTAATGAGCAATGATAGACACGTTTTTAAAATCCAAGGCAGCGTCTATTTCATCCATGACGTAAATTGGCGTCGCTCTAAACTCATGCAGAGCAAATACCAAAGATAGAGAGCTCAGAGTTTTTTCGCCGCCAGACAAATTGGAAACATTTTTCCATGACTTTTTCGGCGGTCTCACACTCAAAACAACTCCCTCGGTAAATGGATCCAGTGTGTCGACCAATTCAAGCTCAGCGTCACCTTCAATGGTGACTGTGCGATAGATTTCTTTTAGTTTGAGGCGAATTTGGGTAAAGCCAGCCATGAATTCATCCAATCTTTTCTTCCTGAGCTCTTCAAAATCATTACAGAGCTTATCGCGCTCTGCATTCAGCTCGTCCAGTTCATTTACTCTTTCCATAAATTTTTTCATCTAAAAAAGAATATTAAGTGATTTTTTTTTAGATTTTTTTTCATTCTAAATTTTACCAATTCTTTATAATTTTGGATTGCAGATAAATTTGGAGCATGAGATTTTAGATTTTCTTCAAGTTTACGAATGGTTCAGGTGGCCCCCTCAATATTAAAGCCTGTGAAATATTCTTGATCAAATTTTTTCAATTCTGGTCCATCATGTAAAGTTGATTCGTTGTCTGTGAAAACATTTTTTTCCAAATCCTTGGTGTTATGAAGCTTCAGAGAGGAAATGGCATGCTCATAGTGCTTGCACTCTTTTTCTTCTGCTCTTCGTTTGATTTGTCCATTTTGTGCTTCAAATCAATTCTGTCCGCTTCCAATTTTTGAATTTTGTTCTCGCTTTGTTTGACTACTTTGGACACTTGTTTTATCTCGGACTCCAGCTCTTCGATTTCTTTCTTGATTGACTCGTGCTGTTCGACCAATTCTTTGCCATTTTCGTCCATGTTTTCCAGACGATTTTTAAATTTTTCCAAATTTGTCTCATTTAGCTCCAAATCTTCTTTTAATGAAACCAATTTTTTTTCACTATTTACCAAATTTCGCTGCGAAGTTTTAATTTCCAATGTCAAATTAGAGATTTGAGCATTTTTTTTCACCAATTTTAGTTTGCAAATTTTTCAAGCTGGCCTTTGGTTCGTCCAATATTTTTTGACTTATCTCAACTATCATCCTATGTAACTCGTCATTTTCATCTCTTAATTTTGCAGCTGATTGATCAGCTTTTTCAAATTCTTTCTTGAACTTTTCCAAATTTTGTTCCAAATTTTTTTGCTTGGCTTCATCTCGATTTATCTCGTTTAGCTTTTGGACACAGCCTCAATTTTTTTGTACTCACAAACCTGATCTTTTAGAGACGAAACTTCGTTCTTAAGCTTGATCAAATCATTTTTTGCCTTGTCAATTTTGTGCTTTAGATCATTGGCAGAAGGCTCAAGCTCTTGCTTTCGATCTTGCATTTTTCTTAATGCCTCTTGGTCAATTTTTAAAGTATCTTCCATCTTTTTTAGTTGATCACTCGAGAATTCCTCGGTTATTTTAGAGCCCATTCTTCCTTTTGATGGCTGACCACCGCCACTCATTGTTCCAGTCACTTCAATTATTTCTCCTTTTAATGTAACCACTCTGTTTCTGGTCTGACAATATGCGATTCTGGTGGCTTGATCCAAGTCATTAGCAACCAAAGTATTGCGCAGTGCAAAGTAAAAAAGCTGTGAGGAATTTTTGGTCGTTCACTTTTATTAAATCAACTAGTCGAGGAACATTTTCTGGCCTTGAAAAGATGATTAGAAAAAATTATGTCGATCATCAAAACTCTCACGTTGTTATCTTTCGGTTGACATAATCTCTCCATTTTTCTTGTTTATCCAAAGCGATAAAATGAGCTGAGCCTACATTGTTTGTCTTTAGGTATTCAACACATTTTTGAGCTGTATCAATATTGTCTACCACTATGCTATCAAGGGCTCCACAAGCAGTTGATACAGCAATATCATATTTTTGATCAATAGCGCCCAAAACACCCTAAACATTTTTTTAATTTTTGAATTTTTTTTTCAATAAATTATTTAAATGAATTTAAAATTCGGAAAATATTTTCAACATTGTATATTTTTTAGATGTAAAGAGATTATATTTTTTAAAATTACCGTAAACTCGTGTAAAAGGCAGAAACAGTACCAAAGAAAAGAGGAAGAAAAAAGCTTCCACGTGATGAAAATGGAAAAAATATCTGACCGAATTAAAGCTAACATTTCATATTTTGATCATTCATTTAAATAAAACTCAAATCCAATTATTGTATCGAATAGAATAAATTTTTTATAAACTATTTAATTTTACCTTTAATTTCTTGCAAAAATGCTATTAGAGTTAAGTTCAAAAATAGAAAAAACTTAAATTTAACTTATTTTCTATTTTTTACTTAACTCTTAAATTTTTTTAAATTTTAATTAATTTTAGAGCAAAAGGCAAAGCATAATTTTAGATCAAATTTCATTTTTCAAATTTGATCAAAACATTTTAAATTCGCAGTTAAATTTCAATGCATTTTTTTTCAAATTACAATCCGTTTTCAAAATTTTAAAATTAAGCTTTGAAATGTTATATAAATAAAAAAATCTGCGGTGACACTTAATTACGCATTTAAAAATGTTCAGATAAAATTTTAAAAATGAAACTTGATCAAAAATTTTACTTTGCCGAGCAAAGACCATTTTTTTGTGAGAGTAAAAGTTAAATTTGGGCTTTATTTTGGGAAAAAATCCCATATTCAGGGTATTTTCTAGCTAATTAAATTTAATTGTTATAACATAGAAACGATGTAATTAAGTCTAAAAGAAAAAAGATCAGATTTGGGCTTTTCTCTTAGAGTAGTAAACACGAGTTTACGGTAAATAACTTAAAAAGATGTTGAAATTTAATTTTTTTTTATTCATTCGAATAAAATTAATAAGAAAATTGAATCTTGAGATTCTATTTAGAGGGTCAAATAAATTTTAAATTATTAAATTAATAATTTAGCAAATAATCAAGTTTTTTAACAAAAACATAAGTAAAGCTTGATATTTTTTTCAATTTTTACCATATATAAAGTTTATCTAACCCAAAAACAAAAAAAAACAAAATTTTTTAAACTTAAGTTAATAATTAGTAAATTTATAATAAATAAATATTTGATTATTTAAAAGCTATTTTTAAAAACAATGTTCAAACAAACAAAAATTGAAATCTAAGTTTTATTTTAGATTTAAAAATCCAATATTTTAAATAATTGAAATTGATTACATTTTAAGTTTCGAGAAAAAAATAAGCCCTGGAATGATTACTAATAATAGATAATTTATTTTTCTCTTTTTAAAAAAAAATTGGTACTTATTAGAATCGTTATGGATGAGGTGTTTTTAGCGTCATTAAAAACATAATTTAAAAATAAAATTAAAACAAAATAAAAAGTTAGACTCAATTTAGTTTTTACTTTTTTTACTTTTGAAACATAATAAACATGGTATAATCAACTATTAAAAAATTTAAATTGAAAATAGCTTTTTTGGCAATATTATAAATTTAGGAAACTTGGTGTTCAATTAAAATGTTATCCTGATTTAAATCATACTGTTAAATGATAAAATATTGAGTGTTAGAAATTAGAAAAATTTAAAAATTAATTTTAAAGCAGTTCAAATATTCAGCTACTTAAAGAAAAAAAATTCTATAAATTTGCCAAGATTTGATATCGAAAATTTTATATGAACAAAAATAAATTCCAATCTTCCATGAATGCCCGGAATTTTTCCTTCCGACTTCAATCTCATTAAAAATGACAAAACTCTACTTTGATTACGATTCGAAGAAAAAGCGCTTTGTGCTTCGGTAAATTTAATTATATTTTTATTCACAGTCTCTGCCAGGTGTCTTTCTTTTAAAGATATTTGATTTAATTAGATACAGTAATCAAATTTAATTCCTGTTCAAAATTAGGAATAGTTCTTTTATCTAACTCAATCGAAAGTCTAAAAATGAAATTTAAAAATTTGAAAAAAAAATCCCTCCTTACTTTTCTTTTTCGCCTGACTGAATCATTAATTCCTCTAGTTTTTATCTGACATCTTCCAATTTATTATGTTCATAATTTTCATTTTTCAAATAAACATCAAGTTCCGATTGAGCAATGTCCATTTTTGACTTGGCCTCATTTGCTTTTGTTTGTAATTCAGTTAATTTATCTTGTAGCGAGTTCTTTTTCTCTTGATATTTCTTAGTCTCTTTATTAACAAGATCCATTTTAGACTCTAGGAGTCTATTAGCTGGCTCGAGCTTTTCTTCCAAATCAGCAACCTCTTCTTTAAGTTTATCAATTTTTTTTTCATTATTATCAGGTATTTCTCTTAGATTCTCAATCTAAAGAATTCGTTTTTTTTTAAATCTTTAAAAATTTGAACAATTTACTTTTTCCTCTTCTTTTGTTAAATTGTTTTGTATTTTGTTAATATTTTCTTTGGCATGCTTTATGCCCTCTCTTATTTCAACATCTTCTTTTTCAAAATCTTCAAAATTTTTCTTCAATTTTTCGCTTAGTTTTGATTTTTTATCGAATTCTCTAATTTGAAATTAAGATTAAAACATAAAGAATCCGAATAGGAATTGATGTTAAAAGGGTAAAAAAATCAATTATTCAAACAAAATAATTTAATTTAATTATAATATTAAAAAAAATATTTTACTCTAAAAATAGGATTTTACACTAGAATAATCTGTGGGTTTTTTAACAACATTTCTGTATTTTATTTTTTAGAATGAACTTTATTGAGAATTAATTATTTTTTCCATTAATAATATTAAATGAGCATTATTTATAAAAAAAAAAGGAATTAAAGGCAAATTGGTTTTGTGAAGTTCAGTACAAAAGAACAGAACAAAGTGTAAAAAAATTAAATAACTTTTTTTCTAAAAATTTTTAATTAATTCTGTTAATGCAGAATGGTGCAACATTCAAAGTTGCATCAACTGTAAAAGTCTGCTAATGATGTGCAAAATCTCTGCAAAATGCACTTAGCTCGATTATATTACAATTTAATTTCTGCTAAACTCTGCAAATTTAGCAGACCTTGAAATTTGATGCAACTTTGAATGTTGCACTATGTTGAATTTACAGAATTAAGTTTTAACCTTTAGAAAAAAAGTTATTCAATTTTTTTATATTTTTTTCTGTTCTTTTTATCATTTTGTACTGAATTTCACAAAACCAGGCAAATTGAAGTTCATGATCAAATGTAAATTTCAAATCAATATTTTTATTTTTTGATTTAAATTTTTAAAGTATTTTTTATCAATTTTTTAATAATAAATGACTTAAGTTAATTAAAAATGATTTGTTTAATCTTTAATTAGAAAGAAAATTACATGAATTTTTATCTGAAGTAAAAATAAAATCTTAATCAATATTTTGAAATTTTGCAATATAAAATTTTACTTTGTTTCGCCGTAATATAAATTAATTGATATTAAAATATCATTTAAAGTCATAATTTGGATACCTTAATATGAATTTTAAATGTGTCTTTAAGGTTTTCAAATAAAGATTTAAAAAGAATCAATTTAAAACAAATTAGAAAAATAAAGATTATTTTTTTTTAAATTAAAACAATAAGCATCTTATGTTTAATTTTTAAAAAAGTTTAATAAAGGAAAGCTAATTTCATCATTTTTTTAAAGATTTTAATCAATTAAATTTTGATCTTTTGATCATGATCTAATCCGAATTAAATATTAAATAATTTGATTAATTGTGGAATTTTCTAACAATTAAAAATTTACTTCTGCTATAAATAATCGATGTGATTTTTTATTAATTAAATAAGGAATTAAATAAAAACTTCTATATCTGAAAATAAGATAACTGAAAAAACTAAATTAAGGCTTTCTTTCTTAAAGAAATCCGAATTTTTTTATTTTAAATACTTTAAATATTTTTAAATACTGATCAGTGTTTAAACTTTAAAAGAAACTTTTAAAATACTTGTCTTTTTATTGATCGAAATTTAACTAGCAACAGTTTTTCTTTAAATAAATTTGATTCATTACAAAATCTTAAGATTCAAAAATAAAGTATTAAATTTGTAGTAAAAAATTGTTATCAGTTTGCCTTTTTTTTTAATTTTCAGAAACATTTGAAAATAATGTTTTGTGCTTTAACACTAAATATCATAAAACAATTTTTTTTTGGTGAAAAAAAAGAAACTGGTCTTGTTTGAAAGTGATTTACTTTGTGTTAATCAGAATTTGGTTATGCTGAAATAATATTCTCTTAGAAAATACAATATCAAAAAATTTTATTTTTCAATACAACATAATCTAAAATAAGGAAATTGATTTACTGAAAAAGTCAAAAATTTAAGAAATATTAATTATCAAGAAGCAAAAAATGAATTAGAACTTTTTCTAACCCTTTTAAGCTTACTTAAAAAAATTCAATAAATTTTACTTTTTTTTTAAATTGCACTCTGTAACATGGGTTTCATTTTCCAAACTAAGCTGCTTTAATTTCTCATTAAGTTCTTGGAATTCGTTTGACATTTCTTCCCATACTTTTATATGTTCATTGATTTCTTCTTTCTTATTGTATCTTAAAAAGATTAAGACTCAATTTTTTTAAATTGGATCAATATTTAAAAATATCTACATGATTGCTTGATAGCATTTATTTTTAGCTTCTATGAGTTCATTTTCAAGCTTAAGATAGTTGACTGCGTCGTTCTTAGGTCCCTCTAAGTCATTTTTATCTTTTTGAAAATTTTGAACTCGATTGGATTTTTCGGTACGAATTTCGTTGACTTTTTCAATTTCCTGATTTACTTCTTCTAGCATGGGCTTATATTTTATGGTGCCAATGATATCTTCCAGATATTCCAACAGACCTTCATCGTGTTCATTGGTAGCCTTCGGTTTCAGAAGCGATATCTGCTCTACTTCTCCTTGTAATATCAAAAATCTATTATGATCAAGATCGACGTTATTGTCTCTTAGTAAACTAGACACTTCTTTATATTGAACCTTTCTTTCATTTATGTAATACTCCGAGCTATTATCTTTGGATGCTGTTCTTTTAATTGTAAAATCTGAATTGGCAACCACTTCAAACTTGCTCGGAGCCTTGTTCACATGAAATACATTTGAATTTAAGATTAAAAAAAATTACCGTTTCTTTAATTTTTCGGAAAAATATTGTCACACTGCGCGAATTTACATTCGAGTGCTGATCACTGTTGTGGATCAGAACACTTAATTTTTTTGTTCTTATTTTCTGGGCCCGGAAACCAAAAACAAAAAGAAGAGAATCAATGACGTTTGACTTTCCGCTGCCATTAGGTCCGATTACAGCGTTAAAACTCTAAATTTTATTTTATTTAATCAATTGATTAAGACTGAAGATGGAAATTACTTGATGAAATGGACCCAATATATTTTTTCCGTAATATGATTTGAAATTTTCTATCTCAATATAGTTGATTACCAATGTCATTTTTGCTTTATTGAAAGTTTCAATCAGAAAACTTGTTGCTTTTACAATTTTGAATTAAATTTAAAAAAAAAACCTTCAACTTAATAAATTTTTGTGCAAAATGTAGCTCTAATTTGTCTTAAGCAAAAAAATTTGATTTTAAAAACTAGAATTTAACATTAATTATTATTAAATACAAATTTATTTTAATACAAAAATCCCAGATCAAAATTTTAATTCTTTATAAAAATATAGATTTGGACTGTTTATTTTTCAATTAACTGATAAAAATTGAGGCAAGCAATGTTTCATTTAGCTGTCAATTTAGAATAAAAAAATTAAAGACCAAGTCCCAATAAAATGATTATTTTTTATCAAATTGTATGCTAATTTAGAATTTAAATTTTTTCTTACTAAAAAATAAAAATATTCAAACTTATTTTAAAATTTAAATTAATTTAATTTAAAAAATTGCATAATAAATTTCAAATTTAAATATATTAAAGAGACCACAATAAAGAATAAATTTTATATTATTGATAATAAATCATCAATAATTTCTTGATTTTTTTAATCCAGTGTAACAAATTTTGTTTCATATTGCTTCACAGTTAAGGTTAAATTTATGCATTGAAAAAAAATAAAAAGATAAAGTCAAAAAAAAAACAAAATGAAAAATTTGAAAAAATAATTTTTGAAAAAGAAAATAAAAACAAAAAATTAAGTAATGTTAGTTTTTTAGAGACAAAAAATCACTAAAGTATGATATCAAATTTTTTTTTCTAGAAAAAACTAGAAGCTCAGCCTGTACTAATTGTACATGCTGTTTTTTCCTAGATTAGGCTTTTTTTTAGCATATGTGGCCTGTTGTATACTTGATGATATTGATTATCTTGGATTAAAGGTTAAATATTTATAAAAGAAAGAAAGGCTGGTAAATTGTATGAGATGGATTAGATTAATGAAATTATCTCTTTGTAGACTTATGTTTTTCTCTTTTTTTGATCAATGTAGGACTGATTAAATAAAATTAAAAAAATAAAAAGATGTTTTGTTCTCATTATTACTTATGTTTATTTATCTTTAAATTAAAATTTTGATTTATGTGACCTTCTGTTTTTTTGCTTAGTATCTTCTTAATATGTTTTTTATCTAACTTGTCCCCAATTAATTATTTATGTATAAAATGTAATCGTAATAATCCTTAAAAATTTCATTTCTTAAATTTTTTATAAATTCATTCTTGAAAATAATTCGATTTTAAAATATTTTTATACCTCAAAATTTGAAATTAATAGAAATTTATTCTCGAATATAGTTTTAAAATAATTAAAAAGAACTCAAAAATAAAATTTTAATTAAAATTACGACTTTTTGAAATGATTAATATTTTTTTCAATTAATTAAAAAATTTTAAAGCATTATAAAAAATTATTTGTTTTTTATTAAACCGCATTTTCTTACTCCAATATCCTCCAAAAGCATAAATGGCCCAATAATTTCCTCTATGTCCTTTCTCCAATCACTGCTATTCTCAATTTGTTCATCTATCTGCTTGAGAGCAAGGGTATCTTTGTCAAGTCTATTCTCTAGAAATTATGGTACCTCATAACAGTCTCCTGCCAAAGTACTAAAATAGATTTTCTTCAAATAATCTCTGTAAGCCAAAATATAAATTTTCAATCCTTCAGTGCTAAAATATCGTTCAACTCCAATTCCTAAATATAAAATATTATTAAGTTTTCTGATATCCAACTAAATCTCTTACCAATGCATTCAGATTCTTTTGTCCACTCTGTACAGTAAAGTACGGTTATAACGAACACGGATATAACGAAAATTCGTTTATAACGTTAATAAATCACTGTTGAAATTTGAAAAGCAATTAAAAAGAAAAGAAATAAAGAAAGAAGAAAAGAAATAAAAAATCGTTTTTGAAAGGCAGAAAATAGACACAAAAGTTATATCGGTTTAGTTTTCAGGGAAAAAAGAGTCTATGACAAGGTAGCAATTACACAATGGAGTTGGATAGTTAACAAATCTAGATTCGAAACCTCGTCTAAACTCATTTACCAGTCTAAGAAGTAATGGAACAGAATTAGTAAGTCCAGCCCTAACATATCTTTCGCTCAATTCAAAAAGTCGGTTCGAAATTGTATGAATTTTAATTTGTTTTGGGTCTCGTGGTATAAAATGCTTGAGGGGGTGTCAAACCTTAGTTTAAGAATGGATCGAACTGCTGAATTTTGAATAGTTTGAAGTTTTTTAATGTTAGTATCAGATAAAGAGTTTAAACAGGGAAAATTATAGTCTAAAATGGAACCAATAAGCGATTTATATAAATTTCCAAGTGTTTTGTGATGTAGACGCCAGTTTTTATTAGATAAAATTTTAATTAAATTTAGCCTAGAGTTGCAACGCTCTTTTAATTCATCAATCAATGGACTAAAGGTTAGCCGTGAGTCAAATCTGATGCCTAAGAATTTGATTTCGTCCTGTCGCTTTAAATTGTCCCCATATATTTTCAAATCAAGATTGAGCTCTTCTCTTGTTGATTTTGTGAATATCATGTAACAAGATTTTTCAATTGAAATCTTCATTTTCCATTTTGTTAACCATCGTTCTAATTCTTTAAGGTAAGTATTGATCCTAAGTTCAATGTTTCTTTTAGATTTATAGATAAAAAAGGATACTAAGTCATCAGCGAAAAGAAGAGAGTATTCATTATTTGTTTTGTCTTTTCTTGGTATATCGTTAATAAAAATACTAAATAGGAGGGGGCTAATTACTGAGCCTTGCGGTACTCCGGCTTTGATTGGGAAATCATTGCTTTTTTGTCCATTCACATTTACACAAAATGATCTTGAGTTTAGAAAAGATCTGGTCCAAGAAATTAAGTACTTTGGCAATTGCATTTTGATCATTTTGTACACAAGCCCCTCATGCCAGACTCTGTCAAATGCTTTTGATATATCAAAAAAAAGACAACACACTTTTTTTTTCCTGTTAAACGATTCAGTTATTTTTTGAATAAGAAAAAAGAGATTGTCCGCTGTGCGTCTATGTTTTCGGAATCCTGATTGCTCTTGAATGAGTAAAAAGTTTCTCTCAATGTAATTGTAAAGCCTTGTATAAATAATGCGTTCAAGTAATTTGCCAAGACAACTGGTCAAACTAATAGGGCGATAGTTCGACGGATCCTGTGTCGGTTGAGCTTTTTTTGGTATCATTGTAACTTGTGCTTTTTTCCAGTTATATGGTATTTGGCTAGTTGTTAAACTTTGATTGAAGAGGTTTAAAATGTCATAAAGAGTTGACTCAGGCAGATTTTTGAGCATTAAATTGTGAATAAAGTCAGGACCAGAAGCTGAATTTTCTTTAATTTTATTAATTGCAAGTATTATTTCAGTAATGGTGATGGATTCGGAAAGATTTTTCTCGTTTTTTTCAGAAAAAAAATTTGAAATTTCATAGTCGACTTCGTATTCCGTGGTTGAGTTTATTAGGTCAGGATTTGGAGTAAACGTTGAAGCCAGTAGCTCACCAAAAAGCTGTCCTTTTTCTTCATCTGATTTGTAAAAAATTTTATTTAAAACTAAAGTTGGTATCATGTTTGAACTTTTTTTGTTCGAAACTTATTGATCTTGCGCCAGAACGGCCTAGTTGATAAAGGATTTTTACCCATTTTTTCGATGAAATTGAGCCAATTTTGATTTCTATACTCGCACAGCTTTTTTCGTAAGTCACTTGTAAGTTGATTGAATTGTGTTTTTAAGAGCGGACATTGAGTTTTTTTAAATTTTCTCCTTACTTTCCTACGTAATTTTATTACGCTAACAATGTCATGTGGTAGTGTTGATTTATACGATTTGTTTGATTGTTTGGGGATGCTTTTTTCAGCTGCTTCAAGGATATTTTTAGTAATGAACTCATTTAGTTCATTGATATTTGAAGGAAGTTGTTTTTGATTAGAGCTCAAAATTGCTCTAAAGCTGTTCCAATCGGCTTTTTTAAAGTCAAGTTTGTCTTGTGCTTGTATGTCCATTGTAAAGTGTTCCACTGAGAGGCATGTCCGAATCGGATAGTGATCACTTGTCATGTCATCGTTGTCAAGGACTTTGAAGTCAGTAATCTTGTCTAAGAGTGAAGAAGGTGCAAGAAAAAGGTCTAGAATTTTAAAGTACTGTCTGTTAATAATATTGAAAGTTGGTGACTTATCATTGACTACTGAAACATTGAGCTCATTTAAAACTCTTTCAAGTACTTGACCATTTTCATTTTCTCTAATACATCCAATTTGTTTTGTTTTCGAATTGAGGTCTCCGCCAATTATAAATTTAGTGCATTTTTTTGAAATTTTTGAGAAAAGTTCGAAAAGAAGAACTTTATTAGGAGGGTTGTATAGGCTGAGAATGAAAAAAGGACAGTCTCTAAGCTTTATTTGAACACACAAGAGTTCAAGTGAAAAATTATCAAATGAGGAGTCTATAGAAAATTCGATACCATTCTTAATTAAGATTGCAACCCCGCCACCTCTCCTATCTCGAGGTTTAGCAATCGATTGATAATTTTTGAAGTCTAAGTAAAAATTGGACTGGGTCGAGTCAATTTTTATTTCATTAAGCAAAAGTATGTCAGGGGATTCCTTAGATAAAAAATGTTCCAATAGTTCAGTCTTACTGGGTAAATGATTACAGTTCCAATGGATAATTACTAACCTGTCATTTGAAGTAGATTTTATTTTTTTGTTCTTTTTAATATCGTTTAAAAAAAAAGAAAAAAAACAACTAATTCATCGAGTTTGGTTTCGATTTTGGACATGATTCTGATCGGAATTCGTAATTGAGTCATTCGAAATAAAGCTCTCAAATGCGTCCTCTTCTTCTCCGCGACTTGTCAACTGTTTTTTCGGTTGGTTTTTCGATTCGCTTTCTGATTGACGTTTGGGACGGTTTTTTGTAAAAACTGGAGTGTGATTTGTTTTCGGATTTGATTTGTTTTGACTAGTGACCTGAGACTGGTCGTCACTCGGTTTTTGACAAATAAAATTTTCTAGGACTGGGGTGTTAAGACTGGTGTCACTTGATGCTGATTTTTGTTCCATATTACAATTTTCGGAAACTTCTGGAGTTTTTGGGGATGCAGTGTAGGACTCAATATTTGTTGAAGGTTCAGTTTCATCAGATTCATTGATATAAAGATCACTATAGTCAATTTTACTACGCTCGAGTGATTTTAACTTTTCAGCCAAAGAACATTTTTGGGTTAAGTGTCCTTTTTGTTGACATTTGCCAGAGGTTGACTGTTTGAGTGGGCACTTTGCAATGTTGTGTCCGTCATCATTACAAAAGTAACACTTTGGCTTTTGTCCAGCTATATTAAAAACACATTTTAACCCATACATAACTGTTGGTCCAGATAAACTTTGAATTATTGGATCGGCATCTTTTGGAAAAGAGATTTTTACTCGTTTGACTCCGTTTTTAATGGTGTTGTCTTTGTATGTTTCCTCCGAAATGTCTTCAATCTTGAGTCCATCGATTTTCAAAACGTTGAAAAAGTTGTGAAGTAGTTGCGAGTTGAAATTTGTTGGTAAAAAATGAATTCGGAATGTACAATATTTTCTTGGATCTATAACTTTGTTGGCGTCTTCGAGTTTGAATTCTTGATCGTTTAATTTAACTGGACATTCGAACAGATGGTTGAGTTTTAGCGTGGAATTGAATTCGATTATCCAAAATTTGTTTGAAGAAAAATTGTAAATCGATGTGATTTGATTTTTTTGGAATCGACTTAAGACTTGGTCAAGTAATTCGAGGATTACTTGGTGGTTAACTGGTTTATCAAGCTTCTTGAGGTTCAATTTCAGCGAATTTTAAAAATTCCATCGTGGAATTACCTCTTTGTTGGTCGAAATCGCACGCGACATTACCAGCTCGAAATTTATGTTAATTTTTTTGATAATTTTCAATGAAATTTTATTCGCTTATAACGAAAATATTAAAAAATACATTTGAGAAATATTGGTTTCTTAATTTTTAATAAAAGAAATCAGCAAATAAGTATGAATTTTCTTGAATACCGAAATCTTAAAACTAATCCCTACTAAATGATCAATTAATATTTTGAAAAATCACACATTTACCTTTATAAAATAAAAAAAAACAGGAAAAATATTATGATAAAAAAATGTTAGAAAAAACAAAACCAACTAAACGTAAGGTTTTTACGTTGCATGAAAAAGTAAAATACATAAAGCTTATCGATAGCAAAAAAAAAACTCAGACCGAAGTCTGCGAGGAATTTAAAATTCCAGTAGGTACAATGAGCGGTATTTACAAATGTAGAGAGTAGTATCTAAAATTATTCAAAATTACCGCAAAGAGGAATACAGGATTTACATTGAAATTTTGCCCCTGTTTTATTTTTGATTAGATCACTCAAATTTTATTATTTCTATCAATAAAGATACCTTGTTTAAACTTTATCTGGAATATATAAAATATTTTTTCAATTTTTGTTCCAAAGTTTACCAATTTGGGAAATAAAATTTTTTTACTGACAAATCTAACTTAACAATTCATTTTTTTAATATCAATGTTGATTGAAACTAAGAAAAAAATATTTTTACATTACTAGAGTTTCCATATAATTGAAAAAGATTTCTAAGTTTTTAGGAATTTAGTATTTAAATTTTTATTTTAGAAAAATTTGATACTCTTCAAACATTATAGATCAAGAGATTTAAATAAACTTCAACTACTAACACTCTTGATTCGACTTTTTGAATTGAGTCAGAGATATGTTGGAGCAGGGCTGAGTAATTCTGTTACATTGGTCGTTAGACTGGTGAAAGAATATGGATAGGGTTCCGAATCAAGACATATCGACATACTCTTAATTCAATTTTTTTTTAATGTATACATTTTTAATTTTTATCTTTATATTTTATATTACTATTTTCTTCTCAGTTTTGATTTGTTTTCAATCTGAAGAAGTTTTAGCTCGACACAGCTTAGCAAAAAAATAATCAATTAATTTATTTCAATTTTTAATTAGCCACAATTATATAAAATCTCAAGCTATTCTTTTACGATTAATTCTTTTTTGTTCTACACTTTTACGATTCATTTTTATTTTTTGCTTTACTTTTAAGATTCATTTTTATTTTTTGCTTTACTTTTACGATTCATTTTTATATTTTGCTTTACTTTTACGATTCATTTTTATTTTTTGCTTTACTTTTACGATTCATTTTTATTTTTTGCTTTACATTTACGATTCATTTTTATTTTTTGCTTTACTTTTACGATTCAATAATATTTATTTTTAAGAAAAAACAAGTTAAATAAAAATCAAACAGCTTTTAAAATAGGTAATGAAAATGGTCATATAAACCTATGATCTAATTTTTGTCTTTTTTTAGTTTGTCAATTTTTACATAAATAACGTAATTATCCGAATTTAGTGATATGACACTATAGAATCTTTTACATGTTATAACAGCATGTCACTAAAATAGAGTACTCTATTTTAAAGACATGTCACTCGATTCGGATGATTACTTTATTTTATAACGAAATGTGAAGATTTGTGAAAATTGTGTCGGATCGAAAAACCGTTTCTCAAAAAAATACTGGATTAAAAAAAAAAAAAGAATATTTATTTTGTTTTGTTTTAAAACAAAATTCTTAACTTTCATATTTTTTGATTAAGGTAAAGAAATTACTTTTTAAAAAGATCTTTTTTTTACTTAATTTTAATTTTGTTTATTCTGAATCGATATGACTTAATTCAAAGAGTTCATTTTTGCATTGTTAAATTTCTGAAATGACTTTTAAAAAAATTAAATTTTTTTTTAAAATAAATATTTTTAAAAGTATTTTCACTATCATTCAGTTTTTCTTGGTCTAAAAGTATCGCGTGAAATCGTAAAAATTTATTCAAATTAAAGAAAAATAAAGATTCTTGTAAAAAAAAGGTTGATGATCTTTAAAATTAGAAAAAGAAAAATTCAGGTTTGTCCAAATTCAGGGAAAAATATCCAAAAAGTCTGACACAACTAATGATCGACATTTTTTTTCTAAAGACTTAAATATTTTAATAGAAAAATTTATTTAGACAAAAAAATATCTTCATTTTCTCTTAATTCTATGTAAAATACTATGTCGTTTATTACAGATATCCCAGTCAAAATATTCTTTACCTTTTCTATATTTTTTCTTTAAAATGCTTAATCAGTTTACCTTTTCAAAACATTTTTAGAGATTTTTTTTAGTTTTTTTACAGATTCTTTAAAAAAATCATTAGTGAAAAGATTATTAAAGAAAATTTTGAGATATTTTTGAAAAGAGACAAATTTTAAAAACCTCATTTTTCTTCATTTTTTTATTTGGTTTGAGTTTTATTATTTTATCAGATAATTTTCTCAGTTAATTTTTTTTAAGATTTATTAATACTGATAAATGGAAATAATTTTTTATCTCCAATTTTAAGAAATTAAACAAAATAATAATAATTCTTATTTATTATTTATTTGTTTTATCTGTGCCAATCTCAAAATCCTTCAGATTAATAAAAAATAAAATAAAAATGCAAAGAAAAAATAATATAAAAGTAAAATAAGTTAAAATAAAAAATAAAATACAATTAAAATAGACAAATTGTAATTAATGACAGGTGCAAAGTGTTTAAGTTTTGATCAGTCAGAGGAAAGAAAGAAGAAATAGCAAGATATCAATTCTAATGAGTTTTTTTTAATCTGGAGCATTAGCTTAATCTATATGATCTCATCAATCTAGTCAATTCTCATGATAATAAACTGTTGAACTAAGAATAACATTTCGTTTTAAAGTAACGTAATCATCCGAATCGAGTGACATGTCTTTAAAATAGAGTACTATTATTTCAAGCTACTGTTTAACTATTTACAAGAAAGATCCCCTATTTAGAAGATAATAATTAAAAATCAAACGTATGCTTAAAAGGTCATAAGTTAAATATTAAGAAATATAACATGCTATTACATTCTCGCTATTTATTTAAAATAATTAGTGTGGTGAGTCGACTCGACAAAAGTCGACATCTCGACTAATCGACTTCAATTTTCAGAAAATCGACTTTAAGTCGACTTAGTCGAACATTTTCCTCAATAAATTTTATTCTTTTATTTAAAATTTTATTAATTTTAAATTTTAATAGTTCACAAAAAGTTTATATAAAACGGTCAAATTAAAAGCCTTTTTTTTTTTTAATTTTGTGCAACACATGTGACTTGTGACTAGTAAAAAACTCTTCTTTTTATGTTCTTAATTTTTTTTAATGTTCTCTTGAAAATGTTCAACTTTTTATTCATTTGTTTATTTTAAGATTTTTTAATTTAAAAAAATATTAATGTACCATTAAGACGTCAAATTGTAGTAATTTACCGATAATCAGAAGTTTTTTGTATGACCTAACCATTGTGACAATGGCGTCTGTTTTCAATTTTAAAGGAATTGGTGTGTCTTGATCAAAATATTTTACTATTTATTTATTTAAATTGCTTATTATGCATTTTCTTTTTACTATAAATAAAATAATAATATCCAAATAACATTTGGGGATCATGTTTTTCGTCTTTAATATCATATTAAAGACGAAAAATTTTGATTTTTCAAGTTCTAATAGTATTATTACTTGAAAATTCCATTTTTGAGGCGCAAAATCATGTTTATTAGCCTTAATAAACAAATATTTTACAATTTACTGATCTGAATTAAAAAAAAAAATTGAAGACTATTCTGAGAAAAATAAAATAAATTTTAAAGATATTTTTGTGAAAAATGTACTTAAAAATTTAGTTGACTGGCTACACAATCAGACATTTTATATAGATTTTTTGTAGTTTTTTTAAAGATTCGTTGAAAAATCTTTATAATTTGACCTATTTTGAAGAAAAAAAAGAGATATTCTAGAGATAAAAATAAATACATTAATGTATATAAAAAAATCTTTACTTTTTCTCTTTATATTCTTTAGAATGCTTTATCTGTTCAACCAGTCAAAAAGTTATCAGAGATTTTTTGTAGTTTCTATACAGATTCTTTAAAAAATCTTTAGTGAATATATTATTTAAGAATATATTGAGATATTTAAGGGAAGAGATAATTTTTTAAAATGTCTCATTCTGTATTTTTGATATGGTTTAAGTTTTATTATTATATTAAAAAAATCTCTCATTAACTTTTTTAAGACTAAACTTGAAGACTTCTTAGAAAAATGTGAAAGAAATTTTTAAAAAAATATTAGAGAAAAATGTATGATAACCTCTGAAAAAACTACAAAATTCTCTAAAATTTCTTTAAAGATCCTTTAAAATCTAGTTGACTGGATAATCAAAATTAATTTTTAATTTGTTGAATTTAGTGAAACATATTTTTTTCATGTTGTTTCATCAATAAAGTTTATAATTTCTCAATTTTTTTAAATTAAATTAATGAAAAATATTTTATTTTTTTTAATTACTTGAAGGTTTGCATTGAAATTCACGAAACCATAATAGTTTAATTTTTGATTTTTACATATATACTTTTTTACTTTATTTGCTTTGTTTAGATTATCTCTTTTCATCTAACAAACCCGTAGCTAAATTAGGAAAAAAGTATTGGGATCTTAACCGTAAATACTCACATAGAATCAATTAAGTTGTAATTTGTTTAAAAAAAAATAAAATTTAAAACTATCCAGTTATTACCCTCCGAAATGATTAATTCTTATTTTTTAACTTATATTTTTATTTTGATTTATTTTTAATATTTTTTGTGCAATGTTTAGCAAATTTTTATTTTGGATTTTCGTAATGAACTTTTTTTTATTTTCTAAAATATTGCAAAAAAACTATTAGAAAATATAAAAATATGAAAATGTAAAAATTTAAAATCATTTTCATTTTGCTAAAAAAATCCATGATTCCAATTAAAATTGAGATAATACCCTCTTTTTCAACTAATTCATTTGGCTTAAAAATCAAAAATTTGAAAAAATAAAACTTTCAGTTTGTTCAGAATTTTCTCTGGTTTCAGAATTTGAATATCTCATTTGGGACTAGATACAAAAAAAACAAAAAAATGGATTTTTACAATGCAGATTACAAATTGAGGTAGAAAATCGAATCCTAAGATAGTGTGGACGATTTGAATTGCCAGAACCTTACGTTTCTGAAAAAAGCTGACAGCTTGTTTAAACTCATGCTCTAGAGATGCACTAGAACAAAAAAATAGTTCTAGACCATGCGCATGAGAAAAATATAAATGCTCTAGAGCATGCTCGAGAGCTAATTACACAGTGCTCTAAACACAGTTTAATAGCGTGCGCTATTAAAATAAAATTTAGAGAGAGAGGGAGGGAGAGGAAAATATAAAAAAGCTTTCTTCTCTACTTCTTTATTAAAAATCATCATCAAACTAAACATTAACAAAATATATATAGAGAGATCCAGCAAGTCCCAGAAGACCGGGGTCTGCTGGATGGGATGTTACAACTGCCAACTAATTCCTGTAGATCAAATTATAGAATTTTTTATAAAGAATCTTACAAAAAATCCCTTTAAAATGTTTGACTGGGTATACAGGAAATGATGAATTAAATGATTAAATTAAAAATTAATATTTTCAAATCCATTTATTTGTCTCTACGATATATTCTACAGAGTATTTTATTCTGTAATTGGTAAATTTATTCAACTTAATTGTTAAAATTTTGTCATCACTTATTAAAAAACTTAGATTTAAGTGTTTATTATAATTAAACCGGATAAAATATTTTTTCATAAAAAATCCTGCAAAATATTTTTGAAAAGTTAATATTTTTCCTATCAAAATTACTCTAATTTTCTGAGTTATTTATTCTAAAATTCGAACACTATAGAGCAACAGTTTCAAGATCTTTTTTGAGTAACTTAATGTTGTGTCACCTGCAAATATTTTAAAATTCAAGTCTTAAAATATTTAAGTCTTTAGAAGAAAAATGTCGATCATTAGTTGTGTCAGACTTTTTCGATATTTTTCCCTGAATTTGGACAAACCTGAATTTGGACAAACCTGAATTTTTCTTTTTCTAATTTTAAAGATCATCAACCTTTTTTTTACAAGAATCTTTATTTTTCTTTAATTTGAATAAATTTTTACGATTTCACGCGATACTTTTAGACCAAGAAAAACTGAATGATAGTGAAAATACTTTTAAAAATATTTATTTTAAAAAAAAATTTAATTTTTTTAAAAGTCATTTCAGAAATTTAACAATGCAAAAATGAACTCTTTGAATTAAGTCATATCGATTCAGAATAAACAAAATTAAAATTAAGTAAAAAAAAGATCTTTTTAAAAAGTAATTTCTTTACCTTAATCAAAAAATATGAAAGTTAAGAATTTTGTTTTAAAACAAAACAAAATAAATATTCTTTTTTTTTTTTTAATCCAGTATTTTTTTGAGAAACGGTTTTTCGATCCGACACAATTTTCACAAATCTTCACATTTCGTTATAAAATAAAGTAATCATCCGAATCGAGTGACATGTCTTTAAAATAGAGTACTCTATTTTAGTGACATGCTGTTATAACATGTAAAAGATTCTATAGTGTCATATCACTAAATTCGGATAATTACGTTATTTATGTAAAAATTGACAAACTAAAAAAAGACAAAAATTAGATCATAGGTTTATATGACCATTTTCATTACCTATTTTAAAAGCTGTTTGATTTTTATTTAACTTGTTTTTTCTTAAAAATAAATATTATTGAATCGTAAAAGTAAAGCAAAAAATAAAAATGAATCGTAAATGTAAAGCAAAAAATAAAAATGAATCGTAAAAGTAAAGCAAAAAATAAAAATGAATCGTAAAAGTAAAGCAAAATATAAAAATGAATCGTAAAAGTAAAGCAAAAAATAAAAATGAATCTTAAAAGTAAAGCAAAAAATAAAAATGAATCGTAAAAGTGTAGAACAAAAAAGAATTAATCGTAAAAGAATAGCTTGAGATTTTATATAATTGTGGCTAATTAAAAATTGAAATAAATTAATTGATTATTTTTTTGCTAAGCTGTGTCGAGCTAAAACTTCTTCAGATTGAAAACAAATCAAAACTGAGAAGAAAATAGTAATATAAAATATAAAGATAAAAATTAAAAATGTATACATTAAAAAAAAATTGAATTAAGAGTATGTCGATATGTCTTGATTCGGAACCCTATCCATATTCTTTCACCAGTCTAACGACCAATGTAACAGAATTACTCAGCCCTGCTCCAACATATCTCTGACTCAATTCAAAAAGTCGAATCAAGAGTGTTAGTAGTTGAAGTTTATTTAAATCTCTTGATCTATAATGTTTGAAGAGTATCAAATTTTTCTAAAATAAAAATTTAAATACTAAATTCCTAAAAACTTAGAAATCTTTTTCAATTATATGGAAACTCTAGTAATGTAAAAATATTTTTTTCTTAGTTTCAATCAACATTGATATTAAAAAAATGAATTGTTAAGTTAGATTTGTCAGTAAAAAAATTTTATTTCCCAAATTGGTAAACTTTGGAACAAAAATTGAAAAAATATTTTATATATTCCAGATAAAGTTTAAACAAGGTATCTTTATTGATAGAAATAATAAAATTTGAGTGATCTAATCAAAAATAAAACAGGGGCAAAATTTCAATGTAAATCCTGTATTCCTCTTTACGATGCATAATAGAATTGCAAAAATCGACAGTATGGATGCTTTCGAAAAAGAAAAAGAAATCGACTTGTACGATTGCATTAAAATGGTTACACAAGCCTGGAAAATGGTTAAATGTACATCGATTGAAAACTGTTTTTTAAAGGCAGGTTTCAATAATTTCGAGTCAAAAAAATACGAAGATGAAGAAAAAGTGGAAATAGAAAAATTATGGAAGCATTTTCAACAATTTCGATTTATTCCAACGGACGTTTCTTTTCAAGATTATGTTGAAATTGATAATCAATTAGCTGTATATCTAGAAAAAACCGACGAAGAAATAATTAATTTGATTAACAACCAAGATGAAAGTTCAAGTCAAACTGTTTGCGACCTAAGCGATGATGAGAACCAGCAAGAAAATGATGAAAATGAACACGATGAGGAAATGACAAATCAACAAGCTTTAAAAATGATTATTCAAATAAGGAAGCATCTTTCAAAATCAAAACATAATTTTGAGTCATCAATTGATAGCTTGGGTTCAATTGAGAATGAAATCTTGGGTCTAATGGTTAAACAAAAACCCATCTCCGATTATTTTAAAAAATAAAATATAATTTTTTTTCATATTTATCATTGTTATTTCTTTTTTAATTCGTTTTAATTAAATAAAAACTTAAAAAAAAATTTTTTTGTCTTTTTCGGATGTAACGAAGTTCGGTTATAACGAACCGTTTTTTGATTCCCCCAGCGACTTCGTTATAACCGTACTTTACTGTATTCGGTTGAACCAAAAGGCGTACAATTCCACCAAATAATTTGATTTCTAAAAAATCTCCAGCTTCAACAAAATCAGACGGTGAATTCAGAATTCCTTTCCATCTCAAAACTAAATGAGCTATTTTATGAATCAGTAGTATTCCCATGTAAATTATCAGAAATTGTTGCTCTTTTGAATCAGATTTATGTGATAACATCGATAGATATTACACACCCACCTAACTATGCCTACGATTATTGAAGACATAGCTGGAAACTTTAATGAAAGGGACTAAATAACTATTTTCTTAATTTAATGTTTAAAAATAAATTTTTTCTCAAAAACAGCTGCTAGTAAAAGGTAAATATCTTGGCAAGTAGGGATCATATAAAAAAAAGCTCTTCATTAGTTTGTGCGTATTGAGTAGATCTATCTACTGATATACAATATTAGATATATTCACCTGCCAACGAAGCTCGGCTCTCTTTTTTGTGAAAAAAAGGTATAAAAGTAAAAAAAAACAGGTAAATTAAGAATATTTTTTATTTTTAAATCAAGACTAATAAAATTTAAAGCATTTAAAATCAGAAAATGAAAAAAAAATATACAAATCGGAGTATTTTTGGGAGAAAAAAGGGTTTTTAATGTTGCTATGCATCAAAAAACGCCTTTTTTCAAAGTTAAATAACTTTTTACCTGAAATAGGTAGAAACATAAAAAAACCACCAAACATGGGTTATCATACATGGGTAACACGAATATGTAAAAAAAATTTTGAATACCAGAGTAGTGACGTAGTTTTGCCTTAAATGCACCTTACAATATACAAAATTTTTTTCCTTTAAAAAAAACAAACTAAACAATGTTATTTAAAAAAGGAGGAGGTCACTTCTTCAAATATCTCAAAGAAATTTCGAGGCTCCAACAAAGAGATAGCTTTTTTTTCAAAAGAACCGCTAGAATATGGAACTCGCTGCCAAAATCAATTAGTAAACAAAATTAGAATAAATGCTTAAAATATCTAAATAATAGATACAGGGCTTCCCAGTATTGAAATTATTTTTTGAATGGCCTTTTTTAGCTTCTTCATTTGGAACATTATAACCAGTTTGATATATTCAGTACATTGATTGAAAACAATTCGAAAAATTCTCTCAAATACATATTTGACAATATTTGTGTTCAAAAATTTATTTGCTACTTTAATCGATTGCTTGATATTTTCATCCTGACTTGATTCAAAAAAAATTGTAGCTCCATAATGTCTTGATATTTTTAAATTCAAATTTTTTAAATATTAAAAAAGTTCTGACTCTCCTAATTTAACACCAAAATTAGAATATTTGCTTAAAATATCTAAATAATAAAAACCATATCCGCACCTCTTCCAGAGATCAATGCTTTCGACATAGTCCAATTTTATATGTATTCAAATTAAAGTATTGCCACAATTTTTTGATTTTTACCAAAACTTACGTCAAAGCATAAAGACCACCGCAAAATTCATTTTTTTTAATGGAATATAGCAAAACAGATATCATAGAATAAAAATAGACCTAAAAATACATAAGACCACCAAGTTTCATAATTTTTGAAATTTCTTTCCTTTGAAAAATAACAGGCAAATTTAGACAATTTTAAAATTATGATGTACTTGAAGCCCCATATCTCAGGGTCGGAATAACTTTATGATATCGCATACACCTCAATAGTACAACATGCCTTAAAAAGTGTCTAACTTTCGCAATTTTTCTTTATTATCAGTAAATGGTTTTATAAAGTAAATTAATGTTAAAAAGGGCAAATAGATAAAAGTAAACTTTTTTTTTATATTTTTTTTTTACAAATATCAAATCATTTTACCTCTTTAACGCTTCGAATGACCCAATAAGATATATGTTTCAAGAAACCATATTCTGAAATAATATTTTAAAATTATATTCTTTAATTCATTTTTAATTAGAGAGCAAAAAGAGATTAGTCGATTGTTTAAAATTAGAATTATTTTTTATTTAAATTTTTCAGTCTTTTACGCATTAAAGCTTTTACCCATTTTTCTTTATTAAATAAATTTTTTTAAATCAACTAGAATTATCTTAACACCGAATTTTAAGATTAATGAATAAAAACATAAAATCCAGTCTAAAGTGATGAAACTTTGGTTAACAGGACATAGTTGGTAAAATATGGAGTAATGGGTTAACCATTTTAACCCTCACCTCATTAACCCATCGTACTAAACGGGAGTTAAATTCTTGCGAAAAAAAGAGTGATAAATTTTAATTTTTTCACCTTAATAATTTTAAATTTAAAATACCAAAAAATAGGTAACCCAGTTAAGCCATATTATATTATGTTATTTAAAGTATGTTTCTATAATAGTTTTTGTAAGTTTTTAAAAAGTTATATATAATAATATCTGAGAAAATCAATGTCTAAATAATAAGATAATTTAAATCAGGTTTTAATTTAATTAAAATAATTTTTAATTTTAATTTTAGTTTTGAAGCTTTCGAACAAAATGGGTGTAAAATATTCAATAAAAAATAGAAGATCCTTGAGTTAGACTTGGTTGCCATATATTTACTTAAATTTTTCGATTCAAAATTTAGACTCCAACTAATCTCGTATGCAAATCTTTTAATAAAGCAAAGATTTTAACTCCATTAAAGCCATTTTTAAACTGAAAAGCGTTTAATTTATAAATGTAAATAAAAGTAGATTATTTGGAATATTATGTACTCAATTTAAAAACTTGATATTGAGTATAATTTTTTGAGCAAATTTTCTTGGCAATCTTTGCTTAACCAAAATCTGGTTATCCAAAAAATTTAAACACTTAAATTTAATTTTATTACTCTAATATCTCTAATCTACAGTGGTGATTTTAAAACAGTATTTTATGAAAAATTACCTAAAATATCGTGAATTAAACAAATTTCACCACATTTTACGTAAATTAACGTAAAATCCGAAAAGTGAAAAAGAGGTATTTTACGAAAAATTACGTAAATTTTCAGGATTCAGATTCGAAATTTTTGAAAAAATGTCTGTTTTTTCAAAAATCGAAAATTTAAGAAAGTTCATAAATTGGTTAAAAAATAGTTATTTTTAAAATCGTTATAAAAAAAAAACTTTCTTAAATTTTCGATTTTTGGAAAAAACGGCAAAATGTTATTTATTGTACATTTTTATATTTTTACATTTTTACATTTTTGAGAGAAGAAAATAAAATCTCAAAATCAAAAAATCTAAAAAAATTTTCATTCAAGAAAAGTAATCATAAATTCGCAATTAATTAAAAGGGATTTTCAAAAAATTATCCTTGGTTTTTACATTTAAATTTTTCTAAAACTCCTTTTTAAGTAATTGCGAATTTATGATTACTTTTCTTGAATGAAAATTTTTTTAGATTTTTTGATTTTGAGATTTTATTTTCTTCTCTCAAAAATGTAAAAATGTAAAAATATAAAAATGTACAATAAATAACATTTTGCCGTTTTTTCCAAAAATCGAAAATTTAAGAAAGTTTTTTTTTTATAACGATTTTAAAAATAACTATTTTTTAACCAATTTATGAACTTTCTTAAATTTTCGATTTTTGAAAAAACAGACATTTTTTCAAAAATTTCGAATCTGAATCCTGAAAATTTACGTAATTTTTCGTAAAATACCTCTTTTTCACTTTTCGGATTTTACGTTAATTTACGTAAAATGTGTTAAAATTTGGATAATTCACGATATTTTACGTAATTTTTCATAAAATACTGTTATCAAATCACCACTGTAAATGTAAAGTTAGTTACTCAGTTTTAAAAAAAGATATAATCTTTTTATGATCTAGACATTTGTTTTGATTTAAATTCAGAAATTGAGCAATAATGTACGAATCATTTAAATAATCATCGTTTTATCAAAGATCATCATAATTTAAATCATTTTGAAATTTTTTAATTATAAGACCAGGTCTCGTACCTTCGTCCTATCGTGTGAATTGATTCAACTTAAACCACTGAGCTTAATTCATTTTATTTTTAATTTAGGTTAAATTTTATTTTAAATAAATCCAGTTTTAAATAAATTTTCTAAAGAGCATATTTCTATTTTTTGCTTCTATTTCCCCAAAATTCCATAATGACTCGAACAAATTCATTCGAAGACCACCTTCCAACTAAAACATCCACTTCTTTTTTATTAGTTTGTATCAAGAGCTCTTTGTCACCATCTCTCATTAATTTTCTCGATTCCAATAAACTCTTTTTATTAAAGAAAAATTATTTACTCAAATTAATATTTAAAAAGCTTACTTCACGTGGTAGTTTAGAGAATTCTTCAATTTTTTTCCAAACTTTAGACTGAAATTCGTCATGAGCTACTACTTCAGTGACCAAATTTCTTTCAAATGCTTCGTGAGCAGTCAACTTTCGATTGAACAAGAGAAATTCCTATGCCTTTACTGGACCCATTAGCCTAGGAAAAGTGTATGATGAACAAGCTTCTGGTGATTGTGCAATTTTAGTAAAAAGTGCATTGAATGTTGCTTTATCAGATGCAAAAACGTAATCAAAACGACCCATTAATGTAACAGAAATTCCAACAGCAGGACCATTAACCACAGCAACAAGAGGTTTCGAAAAATTTATAAACGAATTCACAAAATTTCTTTCAAAAATTAAAATTTAATAAAAAAATTTAAAAATTTTTTTCATTTTGATTTACTCTAATAAAATTCCACCTTCTTTGGCAGCCTTTTTGATATCATTCATTGCAGAAGGAGAACTGAAGTTTGTCAGGTTTTTACCAGAGCAATAATAATCACCAGCTCCAGTAATGCAAACCATTAAAATATTTGGATTATTCTCAGCTTCTGACAACGCTTCAATTAATTCATTATACATCTTTAATAAAAAATTTAATAAAAAAATTATGTCTCATTTTAATTTGAAAAATATTTTACTTTAAAAGTAATGGCATTTAATTTTGTTGGTCTATTCAAAACTATTTTATAAACATTATTAAATTCAATAAATGTTTGAATATCTTGAAATTTTTTTAAGTCAGGTAAAGCTTCATTTGTTTCACCTTGTTCTGATTTAACAAGTTCATTTATCAATTTAATTTATTCCTTCTCTGCATCTGACTAAATCCATGTTAATTTTTTTAAATGTTTATCATAGATACTTACATAAGACAGTGATATTAGTTCAGACCAGGCATTCCATTTTGCTCGATTGACAAAATCTACCATACTTGGCTTTGGAGTATCACAAGCTCCTACAGTTGCCTTAAATAAATTAATATATTGAAGAGTATGACATATCTTTCCCAGTCAAAACCTCAATAATGTTTCATCGAGGAAAAATTGAGGATCATCGAAGAATCATCAAATTAACCAATGAATTTAAGATGAGATGATCAAAACTTACAAGTATTTTTTTTAGCAACAAAAATAGGAGGAGTCACTATTTGAACTTTTCATGAACTTTGATTCTGTGCTTGAGTAATACTAAGAAAGCATATATGCATTAAAAAACAGTCTTTAATTTTTCTATTTCGTTAAAATGCAATTTGAAAAGATCTTGATCGAAAAGACTTTTAAATAATGTTTGAAATTTTTTTAAACGAGTCGACTAAATTATTTCTTAAATATACTTATTTTTAAGCATGTATGCTGAGGTGTATGTGTGAAAAATTTATATAAGCATTTGACCCTTAAATCAAGTCTTGTTTGTTAACTGCTTTAATTATTAATGACAAAACCAGATATTTCTCAGTCGACTAAAAAAATAATTAAGTGGTGAATCAGTAGTAAAATAAATTTAATTTTTGATCATAACAAGGTTTGTTTATTAAATTCATTAAAAAAATTTAAAATTAAGCTAATAATGAGGAGACTTTTTTTTTAGATTAATCTGGATTAATATGGAATGAGCTTTTAAGAATCGGTATCGCACTTTGTAACATTAGCAAGATGATAATTATTTCGGTTTTGTGAAATTTAGTTCAATAGAACAGACAAAGAGTAAAATAAAACTATTCCTTTTTTTCTAGATGTTAGAAATTAATTCTGTAAATTCAATATAGTGCAACATTCACAGTTGCATAATAGACAACATTCTTTTAAAACTCTCCAATATTAGCATAATTATATTTCAATGTATTTGAACGTATTGCATTCTGTAAAGAGTTTGCGAATCATCAAGAGACATTGAAATGTAATACCACAATGAATGTTGCACTATTTTGCATTTACAGAATTAATTTTTTACGTCTAGAAAAAAAGCAATAGTTTTTTTTTACATTTTATTCTGTTTTATTGTACTAAATCTCACAAAACTATAACTTCTCAAATAAAAATATAAAAAATTATTTTAAATAAATGAAAATCCGATGAAATTTTTATTTTTCATCGATGAAACATTATGAATCTGCTCACTCCTCATCGACGAAACATCGATGTAAATATTTTCTTTCCATTGATGCTACATCGAATTCTAATTAACTGGGTTATAATTTACTTGTTTAAACAAAGCGCAAATTTTTAACTTTACATCACTTCCAGGATCTTCTTTTAGTAAAGATAATTTGGTTTTGGCATCTTCAAATTCTTTGATAACAAGCGCAGATTTTGATAAATGTAAATTTCTACTCAAAAATGGTTTAAGCAATAATTTCTTTTTAATTTAGAAATGAACCTACTTTTCGAAGAAGCCAAGAGTTCTAGGAATCTTTTGAAATAAAGAGACAGTATTTTTTTGAAAGAACATTTTTATGCGTTTAAAATTAGAATTTGATCTTTGATTGGAAAAAAAATTTAATACATGATTCAAATTAAACAAGAAGAAAAAATAATTTTGACAAAATAAATTTTTATAAGAAATATCTTAACTTTTTTATTCATTTTTGTTTTATAAAAAATATTATTACGGGAAACGATATCACCATAAAAATCTCAAAATTTTTCATGATAGTCATTTCTCAGAAAAAATTTGAAATTTTGTAATTCTATTTCATTTTCAAAATTTTTTGTTGGTTTAAGTTTAAAATTTATATTTATTAAATCAAAATTTTATAATTGTTGTATTTTTTTGATATTTTTTTTTACTTAATTTTTTTTATTTTTATTGGTTTTATATTTTTGGATTGATGACAAATAAAAATTTAAAAAAAATGCCTGATTAGATAGACGGTTCCAAGGGTACAAATAATAATGATAACTGCAACAGGAACCGAAGTATCCTGCGGAGAATTATAACAAAAGATACCACTCTATGGCAGATTTGCTAAAAATTTCATTTATTATGCTTCTTAAATTTGTCGTAGTTGTTCTTGAATAGGTTAACATTGGTCACATTTGTAGTTTCAATTGGTAGGTTATTCCAAATCGTTACTATTCTGTTCGAGAAAAAGAACTCTCTTTGGTCACATTTTTTTGTAATTTGTCTCCTGTATGTAAACAAATGTAAACATTACATGCATACTTCAATTAAAAGTCATTTTATCTTCAAACCTTACATAAATATATTTAATTATAATTTTTGCTGATGCTAAAATTCAAAAAAAAATTTTAAATTCTTTAAAAATTTTCTAAATTGAAGTACAGTCAACTCTAGTTAATCCGACCAACCTTTTTTTCTTAAATTCTGTCGGAATTAACGAACATCCGAGATATCGTTATATCGGATGATACGAATTTTAACCAAAATTTCCGGATTGAAGAATAAACATGTACAAAAATAAAACTAGGCCTAATTCTAATTAATGGAAAAATTGTATTTAATTATTTCGAAATAAAATTGTCTACGGTTAATTGTTTTTTTTCTAATTTACTAAACTTGAGCTTATAAGTTAATCTTTTAAAAACTCTCATAATACTTTTACATGATGTCAAAAAGTTAGGAAGTAAAACGTAGAAAATTATATACATGAATAAAAAAATATTCCCACGCTCAATTAAAATAGTGATAAATTTATCTATAATGTGTCAATTAAGAATAATAAAACAAAAAAAAATCAAAGATATTTTTGAAGTTTCAATTGATTCAAAGTGCTGAAACTGAGTTAAGTGGCTATGGGGGGATTGTCCACTTTTGGATTAACACTTTCTCACTAGAAAAAAGTCGTAACTTTTATGGGTCCTGAAGAAAGTTCATTAAAAATTCAGCGTTACCTCATTAAATATTAATCTTCTATAAGTGAAAACAGATTAAGAAACTGTGAAATTTCAAAATTATGAAATTATTAGTACGTTCATTGATTTCAAAAATTGCAATATTACAAAAATTCAATTTAATTGATTTTTGTTACACTTATCAATTAATAAAGCAAATTATAAATGAACAATGTTCATTTATCTTTAATTAATTAATCAAATAAAAATTAAAAAATAAAGCAAACTTATTTAAATACTATTTATTTGAATTTCCGGATCTCAGAAGGTATTGTACTTTTCGATTTCACTTTTTGCCCTCTGATTTCGAGAATCATAGACTTGAAACTTTTTTTAACGCTGTTCGGATTGATGGTCTTAAGATTGAAAGCATCACTGAAGAAAAATATAAAGATAGACCGGAGAGGAAAAATGGTGTCAGAAGAGTAAGAATATCATTTCCAAAAGAAGTTGAGAACATTATTGGAAGCTTGTCAGGCCCTACAATAATGTATGGTTTAAAGTGTCTTGTGTCAATTGTTGGACAAAAGCAGAAATGCTATTTTTGTGATGAAGAAGGGCACAACATAGCGAAATGCCCTGTCAAAGAAAAACTATGCGAAAAGTGTCATCAGAAAGGACACTTAACACAAAAATGCTCCATTGCTGAAAAGCTAAAGTCGCTTGAGAGGAAAAAGATTGACTACAATGATCTTTACATTGACCAAGAAGAAACCCAATCAATAATTGAAGCTGACCAAAAAGACAATGATGAAAATATGATGCCAAAAACGCCTGGATATCAGCCATCAAATCTCAATGACGTAATGTCACAAATTAGTCCTCAAGACCTCAAAACTTCAGTGTTAGAAGACAGTTTGGTAAGCCGTTTAAACGATCTTCTACCAATAAGTCAGAGACCTGTCAATGTCCTCTCAAATGATCAGAATGAGACTGAAGCTTTTTTCCAAACAAAAAATCAAATCAAGAGATTTTCCGAATCTGATCCAAATGAAAAAGAATTCACCGAAAACGAATCAAAGAAGCCATTAGTTGTCTTAGAAAATGAAAATGACAACACCTTCGAGTCTGATTCAAACAGTTCAACAACTGAATGTACAAGTCAAGTAGATCAATCATCCAGTGAAGTTGTTCAGCAAACTTCCAGTCAAAACAGCTTTGAAGAAGATTTAGAATGAACAAGAAGACAAATAAATCAATTTTTAGAACAAAACCTCTTATTAAAACAAGGTTAGTAATTACACACTGGAATTGTCTTCATTTACCTAGTAGGGTTCACCTCTTAGACAATTTTTTAGCTCAAAAATGTCCCGACATTGTTTTGCTCAATGAATTAAAGATAGATTTGAGTGAGGCAAATATTTATCTTGATTTTCAAAATTATCAGTTCTTAACAAAACCACGCAACAAGTACGGAGGAGGAGTAGCCATTTTAATTAAAGAAGGAATCGAATTTATACAAGATTTTTCTTACGAGGAATTCAATTCCGAACTCCTTTGTATAAAAATGAACTTAGGAAAGAATAATGAATTGTTTGTATTTAGTCTTTATAATCCACCCAATGTGCTTCTGAACTTTGAGTTTTTTAAAACAGTTAATAAAACATGTAGAAACTACATTTTAGGTGGTGATCTAAACGCTAGAACAAAGCAAATAGGCTGCGTAGGGGAAAATGAAAACGGGATAATATTAGAAAGAATAATCAACGAGTTAGACTTTTCAGTAATCAATGATAAGCATCCTACTTTCAATATTTTTAATAAGAATTACTCTGAAATTCTTGACCTTTTTTTAGTTTCATCTTCATTAATTGACAAAATTACCGACTTCAGTGTCTTAAATAGTCAAGACATGACTAGTGACCATTTCCCAATCGAAGCATCGATTTCTATTGGCTATCAATTAGAAAATAAATCTGCAGCTAAAAAGTTTAACTATAAGAAAGCAAACTGGCAATTATTCAGCGAGATTTTAAATTCTCAAATAGTGAATGTCACTGAAAGTTCCATCACAATAGATCAACTAAATGATAAAATAACAGAAAAAATTATTTCTGCTTCACATAAAAGCATTCCATATCTTTCACAGAAAATCTACAAAACGAGTCTTCCGCCAAACATTGTTAATTTGATAAAAGAACGTAGGAAAGTAAGAAGAAATTACCAGAAAACTCGCTGTAAAAAGCTCAAGCAAAAATTTAATCAACTTACATCTGAGTTAAAGGCCTCTTTAAAAAAATTCTGGAATCAAAATTGGTTTGATTTTATTGAGAAGATGGGAAAAAACCCACTGACAAGTAGACCTTTTTGGAAAAAAATAAATAAATTTAGAACAAAAAAAGGATCAAATTTAATTCCTAAATTGATTTTAAATGAAAGGGAATTCAAAACTAATGAAGAAAAGGGAAAATGCTTTGGAGAACTCTTATCTTCAATATTTAGTCCTAATTCTGATTTAATTGATACTGAGAAAGATATCGAAATACTAAATTCTAACTCTGTTTTCTTTAGGAATTATAACCAGTCTAATTTTAATGATCCAATTTGCTTAAATGAATTAATTATGGCTTTAAAGAGATTAAAAAATGAAGCGGCATCAGGACCTGACCAAATTCATAATTTAATGTTAAAAAACTTACCTAGAAATTCATTAATAGAAATCATAGAACTTTTTAATTTATCTCTTCGAGAAGGTAGAGTCCCGAAAGCGTGGAAAACATCTTACATTACTATGATTCAAAAAAAGGCCTCTACTTTACAAGATCCTTTAAATTATAGACCAATTAGTATAACGAGTTGTTTAGGAAAGCTACTGGAACGCATAGTATATTCAAGATTATACAATTTTTTGGAACAAAATTCACTCCTTATCCAGGAGCAATCTGGATTTAGGAAACACCGGCGAACAGCAGATAATCTTTTCTTCTTAATTCAAAAAATTGTGGAATCATTTAATAGAAAAAAAAGAGTTTGCGGCCTTTTTTTTGATATTTCTAAAGCCTTTGATAGGGTTTGGCATGAAGGTTTACTTTTTAAATTGATTAAAATAAATCCACCTCATTACTTGACTAACTGGATAAAATCCTTTTTAGACTCTAGGACATTTAAGGTAAATGTGAATGACCATTTGAGCGAAGAATATCAAATAACTGCAGGTGTTCCTCAAGGCTCAGTAATTAGTCCTCTTTTATTTAGTATATACATTAATGACATCCCTAAAAGAAACAAAACAAATAATGAATACTCTCTGCTTTTCGCAGATGATCTAGTTACATTCTTCATTTATAACAAAAAGGGGAACCTAGAAAATAAGATCAATAAATACCTCAACGAACTAGAACAATGGCTTATTAAGTGGAAAATGAAGATATCAGTTGAAAAGTCGTGTTCAGTAGTCTTTTCTAGGTACAAAAAAGAGAGTGATAATCTTAACTTAAAAATTTATGGAAACAGAATAGAGAGACAAAAAGAAATCAAGTTTCTTGGTATTAAATTTGATTCTAAATTAAACTTTAATATACTGGTAGATGAAATTAAAGAGCGCTGCAATAAAAGGCTAAATATTATTAAGATATTGTCAAACAAAAAATGGGGTCTTAATCAAAACACACTAGGAAATTTATATAAATCTTTAGTCGGATCAATTTTAGACTATTCTTTTCCTTGCTTAAATTCATTTTCAGAAAATAATATCAAAAAACTACAAGCAATTCAGAATACAGCAGTCAGATCTATTCTTAAGTTAAAATATGATACTCCCTCCAACATCGTACATCATGAGGCTTTTAATAAACTAAAATTACTAACAGTCTCGAATCGGCTTTTTGAATTGAGTGAGAGATAAGTTGGGACAGGACTGAGTCATTCTATTCCATTGGTTGTAAGACTGGTGAAGGAATACAAAGAAGGTTTCGAATCAAGATATATTGACTACCCAACTCCATTGTGTAATTGCTACCTTACTATTTCTTCTTTTTTTCCTGAAACTTGAACTATTTAAACATGAGCCACATGTAACAATCTTTTCCAATTTTATATATTCTTAATTTTCATTTATTTAGCTTATTTACTTTTTTTTGATTCTTTTTTTTATCTCATTTTATTAACTTTAATTTTATTTTTTTTTTATTTTATTTTCATTTTATTTTTTTTTTATTATTTTTTTAACTTATTCTGAAGGAGCTCTAGCTCGGTACAGAAAACAAATAAATAAATAAATAAATAAATTTTCATTAAAAAATAACAATTTAAACTGCAAAACATACAATTCCTAGAAAGAATCAAATGTGTTGTCAATCATAAGAGAGTTTTTGGATCAAAAATATATTCAAAAGTATGGTGTTCACTTGACAAGTCACTGGAAGTTTCAACAAGAATTCAATATTCCAAAAAAACTCATATGACTGTGGTGTATTTTTATGCAAAATAGCCCATCATAAATCACTAAATTCTGATTCATTTGATTTTCTTGCAAAAGGCATGGGATTTTATCGCAATAATGTATTGCTTTCAATTTTACTCAATAGAATTATTTGAATTTTCTTTTTTGCACTCGAATTGTATTTTTTTTGCATAATTAGTTTTTTTTGTTTTCTCATTGGTTGTTAATAGCCAATAAAACTTTTGAATAAAAAAATTTTTCTTTTGTTTTCACACACGATTTATTTTTCACACTTTTTTTCAAACAAAACATTTAAGATATTTCAAAGTCGGGTGGACAATCCCCCCCGATCCCGAGTTAAGTAACCTAGATAATTTTTTTTGCATAACAATATTCTGTTTCCGTTAAACGGTTATGTTTGCAAGATAGTTGAGTCAAGTTTTTTTTTTTTGAAGATAATTATAAATTAATCAAAAGTAATTGTTCAATTTTTTTCGGCAATCGGTTCTTATTTAAGAAAATGGCATTAGATCCTGATTTAAACATGAGCCACATGTAACAATCTTTTCCAATTTTATATATTCTTAATTTTCATTTATTTACAAACACCGGCGAACATCAGATAATCTTTTCTTTTAAATTCAAAAAATTGTGGAATCATTCAATAGAAAAAAAAAGAGTCTGCGGCCTTTTTTTTGATATTTCTAAAGCCTTTGATAGGGTTTGGCATTAAGGTTTACTTTTTAAATTGATTAAAATAAATCCACCTCATTACTTGACTAACTGGATAAGATCCTTTTTAGCCTCTAGGACATTTAAGGTAAATGTGAATGACCATCTGAGCGAAGAATATCAAATAACTGCAGGTGTTCCTCAAGGCTCAGTAATTAGTCCTCTTTTATTTAGTATATACATTAATGACATCCCTAAAAGAAACAAAACAAATAATGAATACTCTCTGCTTTTCGCAGATGATCTAGTTACATTCTTCATTTATAACAAAAAGGGGAACCTAGAAAATAAGATCATTAAATACCTCAACGAACTAGAACAATGGCTTATTAAGTGGAAAATGAAGATATCAGTTGAAAAGTCGTGTTCAGTAGTCTTTTCTAGGTACAAAAAAGAGAGTGATAATCTAAACTTAAATATTTATGGAAACAGAATAGTGAGCCAAAAAGAAATCAAATTTCTTGGTATTAAATTTGATTCTAAATTAAACTTTAATATACTGGTAGATGAAATTAAAGAGCGCTGCAATAAAAGGCTAAATATTATTAAGATATTGTCAAACAAAAAATGGGGTCTTAATCAAAACACACTAGGAAATTTATATAAATCTTTAGTCGGATCAATTTTAGACTATTCTTTTCCTTGCTTAAATTCATTTTCAGAAAATAATATCAAAAAACTACAAGCAATTCAGAATACAGCAGTCAGATCTATTCTTAAGTTAAAATATGATACTCCCTCCAACATCGTACATCATGAGGCTTTTAATAAACTAAAATTACTAACAGTCTCGAATCGGCTTTTTGAATTGAGTGAGAGATATGTTGGGACAGGACTGAGTCATTCTATTCCATTGGTTGTAAGACTGGTGAAGGAATACAAATAAGGTTTCGAATCAAGATATATTGACTACCCAACTCCATTGTGTAATTTCTACCTTACTATCTCTTCTTTTTTTCCTGAAACTTGAACTATTTAAACATGTGCAACATGTAACAATCTATTCCTATTTATGTCTTTTCAACTTTCATTTTTTTAGCTTATTTACTTTATTTTGATTCTTTTTTTTATCTCATTTTATTAACTTTAATTTTATTTTTTTTTTATTTTATTTTCATTTTATTTTTTTTTTATTATTTTTTTAACTTATTCTGAAGGAGCTCTAGCTCGGTACAGAAAACAAATAAATAAAATAAATAAACAATTGTTATTACATTTTTGGCGATAGAAAAAACTGGCGATAGATTACTATAAATCAAACTTAAATGAGGCGAAATTTTTTATTCTTATTTTTGCTGTATTTTTGCCATTTAAATAAAATTAAACATAAATTCAAAAAAGTAAAACCATAAATTTGTTCAGAATTATTTCCAGCTTTGTTTAAAAAAAAAAGTAATCTTTTTAGTAATCCCTGGGACTACATACTATTTAAATCAAAAAAGTGTTCTTTTTGGCTTTTTTTCAATGAAGCCCGTTCATTCAAAAAATAAAAAAATTCAATTTTCAAAAAAAATAAAAATTTTATAACAATAACTAACTTAATTTTCATAACGAACTGGAATTCAAAACTAATTGACATTTTAAAGCTTTTAGAAATATTTTTGATTTGTCAAATAAGTGGGGGTCAGTATTTTACTAGGCCCCTAATATCATGTAAAATAAATTCAAAATTAAACAACTTTTTAACCTTTTGTTAATTAAATAATACAATAAAAAATTTGCAAAAAATGATTTCCAAAAAAAAACAGTTTAATTCAATTTATTTGACATTATTTTTTGGCAAACGATCTAAATTCCCAGGTAAACGGGGTTATTCACTCAAATGGGTTATTTTAGGGTGAAACCCTATTTACTTCACATATTAAGTAATTGCCCATTGTTACAATTTTCATAAAAAATTGAATCTCAGATTAAATCCAGAGAATGTTTACTTGAGAATCAGTGCGAAAATACACTAGAATACGCTGAATCTTAATAGAAACTAGAAACTCAATATTATTTTTTTTAAATAAATTTGAAATACTTCACTATTTTCATGCTTTTAAAAAATTGTATGAAGATTTTTATTAAAAGATAAAAAAAAACACCATTTATTTTATAATAAAAAATATAAAAATAAATTTTTATATTTTTTTGTTCTTTAAATTGATCAAACTGACGCCAATAAATCAGTTAGTTTATTTTTCGATCCAAGTTTTCTTCCACTTTTTTTTGAGTAGCTTTTGTAGGCAACTTGAAGTTCATGATCATGATCAAATGACCAAAACTTAATTGACTATATTCTTAATAAAAATGATCAAATTAGCCTTTTTTAATTTTTTTAAATTTAAAATAGAATGTTTACTATTTTAATTTAAAGAAACAAAACTTTTTTTTAATAATTGATCTTTAATTGATTCTTTTAAATTTTTATTTGAAAACTTTAAAGACAAATTTAAAATCCATATTAAAGTACATCCAAATTATGGCTTTAAATGATATTTTTGATATTAATTAATATATATTACGGTGAAACAAAGTTAAATTTAGATTGGGATGGTATTGTGAATTTCAAAAAAAAATTGAACGAAAATTCTTCATTTTTTAATAAATTAATATTAAAGTTAATAAATAATATTAGAAAAAATAATGAGAAAAATTATTTCAGGCAAAAAAGGTGCAACAAATTATGTTGCACTTTGCTGCAGTATTTTTTCTAATATTTTAATCGCAATAGGTAAGTTAAAAGGTAAATGTGTTCATATTCCAAGGGTACCATTGATGCCATCCGATTCAGGTCTTCCGTTTGACTTCAAGCGAACACAATTCCCTGTAAGACCTGCTTTTTATATTTCTATCAATAAATCGCAAGGTCAAACATTGAAAAAGGTAGAAGTGTACCTTGAAAATCCGGTATTCAGTCACGGACAACTTTACGTAGCCCTTTCAAGGTTATCTGACTTTGACGATATTACTATAACATTACCGAAAGGCACAAAATACACAAGGAATCCTGTTTTTTATGATGTTTTTAATAATGTTAAAATGTAACTTCTTTACTTTTATTAATTGTAAATAGTCTTTTTTATAAATTGTAAATAAAATTCATTTGTACAATAACTTTTTTTGTTTACCATCGCTTATGACGTTTACCATAGTGGGGGTTTCTAGTTGATTTAATTTGTTAACGTCTTCTTCACTCAGACAATTTCTATTTTGCTCAACATAACTTGTTACGCTATTTAACGATTCAATTAAGTTTTTATATGAAACAATATTATCTTCGATTGTAATAACATATTCATCGACAAGAACTTCACCTATCGGATCTGTTTGATTAGTCACCAATTTAACAGTATCATCGTCAGACAAAACTTCAACAGTCTGAACACCATTTTCATAGTCCATAATTTATTTATTTATTTGTAAATCTGTATCGAGCATTAGCTCCTTCAGATAAAAAAAAGAAAAAAAAAAGGCAAATAAAATAAAATTAAAAGTTTTGTTAAAATAAGTTTTGAAATAAATTAATAAAAAAATGATAGAAAAGGAAAGTTTAAATGAATAAAGTAACATGAGGTAGTTAAAGGATTGTAAAAATTGGACAGTTAAAGAACAAAAGAAGAAATTACAAGATAGCAATTACACAAAGGAGGGCATCTTGAATCGTTGATGATCAATTCAGAATATCATTTCAATTCAAAAAGTTTATCCTTAGATATTAAACTTAATCTTTGATTTAATTTAAATAATTGTAATGTAACATACTTAACATGCAATGTAGATTTAGAAAATAAAAAAAAAATTGAAAAAAAATTTACTCAGTCCATTGATAATCGATTTTAATATTTTAATAAATTAACTGATATTTTGTAAAGTTTATTTGAGATTTTTTATCTCAAAAGTGTTTGTGTTTAGCATTCACAATTAAATTTAAGAAAGAAATTCAAAAAAAAATTCAAAATAAATTATAAAATGAAAACAAAACTTTACAAAAAAACAGTTAACTAAATTGAAAATCGATTTTATCAATGGACTGAGAAAATTTTTTTTCAATTTTTTTTTATTTTCTAAATCTACATTGCATGTTAAGTATGTTACATTACAATTATTTAAATTAAATCAAAGATTAAGTTTAATATCTAAGGATAAACTTTTTGAATTGAAATGATATTTTGAATTGATCATCAACTTCAAGATGCCCAAAGGAGTAGGGTATTCGATGAAACGAGATTGGAAACCTTCTCGGTATTCATTTACCAGTCTGATTACCAATGGGACAGCATGTCTCAGTCCAGCCCTAACATACCTCTCACTCAACTCAAAAAGTCGATTCGAGAATGTTAGAAGTCTTAATTTGTAAAAAGCCTCGTGACTTTAAATGTTAGAGGGAGTATCAAATTTAAGTTTAAGAATGGATCGAACAGCTGAGTTTTGAATTACTGATAGTCTTTTAATGTTTGTTTCAGAAAAAGAATTTAGGCAAGGGAAAGAATAGTCTTGAATAGACCCAATTAAGGATTTATAGAGGTTATCGAGTTTTTTAGAATTAAGACCCCATTTTTTATTTGAAAGGATTTTTATTAAGTTGAGCCTTGAACTACGACGTTCCTTTATTTCCTCTACCATTGGAGAAAAGGTCAAACCTGAGTCAAACTTAACGCCGAGAAATTTAGCTTCTTTCTGATTATCGAGTTTATTCCAATGAATTTCGAGATTTAGGTTAACCGGCACTTAATTTTTAGAAACTGTGACCGTGTTTTCAATGATCGGTCAACATTCAAATTTAGTTTTTTGTACTCTTGAAGCGTTGGTTAAATCAGAATATATTTTTTGGTACCTGGTAAGATGGATGGGACTATTGTAATCCAGAAAGAGTTAGAAGAGTTGTGTTGACTGGTGAAAATCTGTCACGCTTTTAGTATCCAAATCAAGTTGAAATTCGAATTATTTAATGAATTCTTTTTTGATTAATTTTTTTCTGATCAATTGTTTTTTGATTAATTTTCATTTTCAAATATTAAATTTAATATTTATTATATTCAATTTTTGATCCAATTCAATAATTCGAATATTTTAGAGATTCAATTTTTAATTTAAACAAATTAATTTTTAAGTAAATAATTCAAAAAAATTTTTATTCAAAAATTAAATTCAAACCTAATTTTCATTCGAAATGCTAATTATTCAAATATCGGTTCGAATGTGCATATTCGATTTCATCACTATTTGTAACACATTGTTTAAACCTTGGTATTGTTTCTGATGTTAAGAATTGTTGAGGGTATTAATTCCAAATTTTTGAAAATGGGTGTAGAAAAATCAGATAGACCAATAGAATATTTTCCCAGTACAGTTTAAACTTTTTTAGTGCCCTCAGGTTTGTGATGTGGTATTTTTAAGTTTTTTATTAAAAAATTTTTATAATATTAAAAGAGAGATCGGGTCAGTTTCTCATAAAATTTTCAGAGGAAAAACAATTTAAAAAAAAATAAACTTTTCTATGAGGAACAAATTAAAATAAAAGAATCCCAATGTAAATTTATTTTATTACAAAATTAGGTCTTCCCGACATTTAGGAATAATGAATGAAAGACCATAAGTACCGCATTATAATACTTTTGATTTCTCTATTTCTAGATTAAAAAATTGGAATATCCTAATCATTATCTGATAAATTTGATTGTTTTACAATCATTTAGATTATATTATATTATATTTTAATTTATATTTTAGGATTACAAACAAAGAATTGGGGATATTATATTTTGAAACATATTCTAGATTGTTCTGAGTGACATGATATTTTGTTTAAAAGCAATTTTTAAAAGGCAGTTGGATGAAAATTTCTAGGATGTAATGGTTGCATTGAAAGATTAAAATTCAAATGTGGTTTGGGTTTTCAATTAATTTCGGATGTGTGTTCAGGTCAACTTACAAACAAGTGTGGGAGAAAACTATTGAATTTTAGGTTGTAAAATGAAATAATATACACACCAAAAACATTTTCAATTGCACTGAGATGAATTGAAACATTAAAGTTTATATATGTTCTATACAATATGAAAAAATATACAATTTACAAATTTCTCTATACAAAATACAAATTTATACCTTTCATATGCAAACTATAAATATCTATAAATTTTTTGTCAAATTCACAAATTGCATAATAACATTTGCAAATCGTGTAGCAAATTTATTAAATAGTATGTTAATTTACAAATTATTTTTCTTTTTTTTTTTACTTTGAATAAATTTTTAAAATGAGTGATTCTATTTCAACCGAACAAGCTGTTCAAGAGATCGAATCTGCCCGTCGAAAGGCCCATTTAGAAGCCTTTGAACAATTTCTAAAACAATACACCGAAAAAGAAGATTCAACTTCAATAATTATAACCCAAGAAAAATATGGTACAATAATGAAATACTTGGATAATTCGATGCCAAATCCTGATCGAAATAAAAGATTTCATTACAAATAGCAACAATTCAATATACAATTAACCGAAAACGGACCAAAGCTTTTTCGACAATTCAAGAGAAGAAAACAAGAATTAAACCTACCAGTCGCTGTTCAAGAAAACTTTTTCGACATATTATATGATTTGCATTCTGTTCAACGAGGACACGTCGGTATTAACAAAATGGAACAACAAATATACTTACGTTTTTATGGTACACCTAGAATAGTTTTAATAAATTTCATCAAGTTTTGTCCAATATGTAACTTAAAACAAGTTCAAGTTATTCAACCTCGTATAAAAGCAATACGGTCAAGTGATTTTTTATCAAGAATGCAAATCGATTTAATCGACTTGCGGCATAAACCTTGTACTCGATTCGGTCGTATTTATAGTTGGATTTCTGATGTGATTGACCACTTTAGTAAATTCAATTTTTTATGGGCTCAGGAACATAAATGTGCGGAAGAGGTAGGAGATGGTGTTGAAGTTCATGTTTTTGGTGTCGTTGGTTTGCCATTTAATTTTCAATCGGATAACGGTACCGAATTTAAAAACGCTTTAATTAGAAATTTAATCAACTCTTGGGATGGTAATTGTAAAATAATCTATGGAAGACCTCGACATCCTCAGAGCCAAGGCTTAGTTGAACAATCAAATGGAACAGTGGAAAGAATGTTGGCAGCGATGATGGCTCAATTTAACACAAACGATTGGGTTAGTTTACTACCAAAAATCATGTTCAATTTAAATACACAACATAGTTCATGTAAGTAATTTTCATATAGCAAATTATTCAATTAATCAATTAAAATTTACCTGTATTTTTTTATAGCAACTAATCATATGCCATATGAAATAGTTTTTAATTGTAAACCAAATTTAGGTAATGAAAAAAAGTTTGTTGAGACAAGTTATGAAAATGATAAAGAAGTAGAAAATGAAATTATTGTCGAACAAGTAGTCCAACCGGTAGTCGAACAAGTAGCCCAACCGGTAGTCGAACAAGTAGTCCAACCGGTAGTCAAACAAGTAGTTGAACCGGTAGAGCCAACAACTAAGACTCGTAAATTAGTAAGTTTAAACCAAGAAAAAGCTGCAAAAAAAATGGAGGAAAAACATAATAAGAAAAGAAATAAACGAACTTTAGAATTTGATGTAGGAGATAAGGTTAGTGTACTCATTCCTAGAATTGATCGTGGTGGCTCTGACTTACCTAGGCTGCCAGGTTTTATTAGTCGAAAATCAGGTGAATTTTACGAAATAGTTACCGAATTTGGTATCTTAAATGATTGTCTTAGAGCTGGTGATTTAGAAATGTACCATGGACCGCTTAATTTTGACTACAAGTCTATCAAGAGTAGATTACCGTTAAGAAAAGCAGCTATGTTAGTAAACAAGCGTTCAAAGGATCTAAAAGAGATTGAAATCTCATGTGAGTGCAATGGTATGTGTAGCAATAATAGATGTAAATGCTTTAAAGCAGAAATGAAATGTAATTCACATTGTCATTCGAAATCAGGTTCAGGAAGTTGTGAAAATAAGGAAAACTAAAGTTAATAAATTTAAGAAAATTTGACATTTTTTATTAAATTCTTTTTATTAATAAAGCTTTTTATAATTTGTATGGTCATTTTGTAAATCTATTAGAATTTTATTTATAAATTGCATTAGTGATACAATGCAGTTTCCAAACGTAGAAGAATAGAAAATAAATTTATAGTTTTCATATGAAAGGTATAAATTTATATTTTGTATAGAGAAATTTACAAATTGTTTCCTTTTATACATTGTATAGAACATATATAAACCCTTCGATTGTATGCCTAAGAAATTAAAAACCTTAGAAAAAAAGATCAATTACAAACTCTTTTGTGCAATTTACAAGGTGAAATATTAAGAATTGTGGTTTTGGGAATTTAAAAAAACAGAGATCATTTAAAGGGTTCAATCCCGATCGAATAAACATTTAATCTTTGGATCCAAAAAATATTTTATGAAACGATATTTGAAAAGTGATTTTTCAATTTCATGCTATTGTAACAATCAAAACAGATTTAAATTGTTTATACACAGTAATCCATCATTCCAATTCTAGATTTATCTTTCATAGAAATGTTTATTTTTACAAAAAAATCAACTTCAATACACTGATCATTTTAGATGGCCACAATATATTCAATCAAGCACCATTATTTAACGTTTTGATGGTTTAGGATTTATTGAATATCTGATATTGAAAGTGAAAACCAAAAAAAAGACTAACACACCATTTTATATCAACTAATGAGATAAAATTTATATGAATGTATATCAAACTGTTTAAGAACAACTGTTTTGAATGAAGAGAGGGTAGAGATCCCATCATACTTTAGAAGAAACTGTGGTTGCGCATACCAATAAAAATTCTAAAGAAAAAAACTGATGATGTGTCAGAATTCGAATTATTTGCTAAATCGGTTGAATATAAATTTAAATAAGCATTTTCATAAAGAGCTTAAAATTTTGTTAAATTATTAATGTTTTTTGATTCACTTGCAGAAAGAAATATGAATTAAAACAAAATTTATCAATATATAAGACAAGAGTATGGCATATGTAGAAAATTAGAGTTTTTTTTACAAAAACTATGATGAATAAACTATATTAATATATGTTGTTTCAAAACTTTATTTTGATGGAGCCTTACTGGTTGGGTTCAATTTTTGAATTTTAAAATCAAAACGAGGTTTAGCTTAAAACATATCAATATACCTGCTTATTTTCATTTGGCATTTGGGATACATGGAAGAGTAGTGCGGGAGAACCAAAGCGTCAAAAATGCTAATAGTTGAATTAGATCGTTCAATTTAAGGAAAGATTAATTTATCTGAAAACTTGTTAAAAATTTTTATCGCACCTTCATAAATTGAAAAATGTATAAATCTTTAATACGAAAAAACTGAGAACATTAAATTGCAATTGCGAAAAAATCATGGATCAAAACAGAAATATTAAATAAATGCTATAGCTGCAGACATTTTAAAATGTGGTGTATATTTAGCAACTATAACGAATTTGATGCTCTGAATATTAATAAATTAAAAGGTGTAATGCAAATTCATTTCTAAAAATTTGGCTTAATTAGAATTTATTCAATGTTTTTAAAATTTTGAATTCTTTCCAAAAATTATTTTTTTGAGCGCATCAGGTTTTTAACAAAAAATGATTCTGTAACTTCAAAATCAGAATTTATACAACCTTTTAATTTAATTGAATCTAATCTAATGAGGGTTTCAACAATTTTCACTAATTTTTTTTAAATTCAATTGATTTTCATAAAATTAAATTTGATAAAAAATTGTATAGCATTGAAATAAAATTGCTTTTTTTTTTTTAAATTTTTTAAAAAATTTTGTGACTAAAGTTGATATCAAATTTCTTTTTTGAATAAAATTGTTGTAAAAAATTTTGTGAAGAAAGTTGATATCAAATTTCATTTTTGAATAAAATTGTTGCTAAAAATTTCTTAAAAACGTTGGTGTAAAATTTAATATAAAATGTTTTTTGCCAAGAATTCAATCTAGATTTTTGAATAAAGTTCATTAAAAATTTGTTTGCTGATACAATTCAATTGCCCTAATTTTTAAAAATACCCATTTAAATGCAAATTGTACTGTCCGCTTGCACGGACACCAACACTATACATATTAGTAAAGTAATTTTTTTTTGTCAAAAGATGATTTTAAAAATAAAAACACAATTTTGTAATTAAAAATGATTCTAAAATTGAAAAAAAAATTAATTGTAAATAAAAAATTAAAAATACAATTTTTATTTTATACCTTTATTTTAAAAATTTTAATTTTTTTTTTCAAATCAAAGTCTAAGTCAGGACTTTAAAATTTTTTTTTTCAAAAAAAAAAGTCCAAGTCAAGACTTTTTTTTGTAATTTGCTAGATCAGGCTTTAGATCAAAAAATTTAAATACTTTTGGGTTGTCTAATGCAATAGATTTGCCATTCTCAGAGTTCTCTTGCAATTTTAGCATAAATTTCTTCTTCAGTATTCAAAATTTTAAAGCCTGGACTTGGACTTTTGAATGAAAATTAAAAAAAAAAGCTAATGTAAATATAGTAATTTTTCTTGTTTGCCAAAAGATGATTTTAAATATAAAAACACAATTTTTGCAATTTTAAATGATCCGAAAAGTGAAAGCAAAATTAATTTTAAATAAAAAATTAAAAATACAATTTTATTTTATTGCTTTTCAATTTCAAGATTAATTTCAAGATTAATCAACAGGCTAGTGCCCATATCTCTTTCGAGACTGATTAACTCTTCATTTATTTAAAATTTAAAATTAGTTCATATAAAAATAATTTTTTTCAAAAAAATTTAAATTTAAAGTTCAAAATTAATTTATCAAAAATTTTTATGGATTCATTAAAAATCAAATTAATGTTATTGAAAATTGAAATTTTGAAGGTTGAAAATTTTAAACCTTCCCTTTTTGTAATCGATTTGTTCGCTAGCCGAGTAAAAATAAAACCAAAAGTCTTTTCACCACTTTTTGTTCGCGCTTCCTTCTCGATAAAATCGTTTCCATTTCGCAAATTATAATTCAAATTTTTTGTTTTGTTTCTAATAAATTGTTCTTTTAACAATGGAGCTGAGTTTGCAAAATTGATAATTTTGTAGCCAAAATTAAGCATTCTTTCTAAGGCACGATGTTGAAAACCAAAAAGACCATACTTTTCCAATTGGTTATTAATGTCATTGAACTCAATTGAATTAAATTTCAAATTTAGTAGCCTATGGATTGAGATATAAAAACTGTTTGATAATTTCTGTATAGCTTCTTTTGAAAAGTAACACAGAAGGGTAAATACATAATCAAAGTGAGGTAAAATAAAAGTTTTAAAAAATTGAATTTTTACAGTTGTGCACAGATAAAAAAGTCTTTTAAATGAGAAAAGTCTTTTATTAACCAAAAGACATACGTTTGCTGCTAATTTAATAAAATTTAGGTTCTCATCAATAATAAACCCCAGCAACTTAATCTCTTTTTGAACATTAATTTTGATGTTACGAATAGTTATAATTTCGGGAACAATTATTTTTTTCTTTTTAAAAACCATAAAGAATGTTTTTGACCAATTAATGTCTACTTTATTGAAATAACACCACTGGTTTAAATTATCTATTATGGGCCCAAAGTCACTGATTAATTGCTCTAAATTTTCACCAGATTTTGTGACAGTTGTGTCATCAGCAAACTGCTTAATTGAAACCTTTCCAAGCAGATAAGAAAGGTCATTAACAAAGATTAGGAATAAAAGAGGATTTATTTTGATAAATGTTTTTGATAGAAGATTCTAATTTCAAATTTATGAGTTTGATCAGCCTCCAACATTTTTTATTATAATGTTTACCTGTATTAGGGTTTTGTGAAATTAAGTACAAAAGGATAAAAAGAACAGAAAAAAATGTAAGAAAATTGAATAACTTTTTTTCTAAAGGTTTAATATTAATTCTGTAAATGCTACATAGTGCAACATTCAAAGTTGCATCAAATATCAAAATCTGTTAAATTTGCAGAGTTTAGCAGAAATTAAATTTCTATATAATCGAGCCGAGTGCATTTTGCAGAGATTTTGCACATCATTAGCAGACTTTTACAGTTGATGCAACTTTGAATGTTGAACTATGCTGCATTCACAGAATTAATTTTAAACTTTTAGAAAAAAAGTAATTTATTTTTTTTACACTTTGTTCTGTTCTTTTGTACTGAACTTCACAAAACCCTGTATTAGCCGATTTATGTATTTCATACAATTTTCTTTCGTTCAGAGTTTTTGGAATTCATTAATTTTTGAAGAAACTTCTTTCTCAGTTATACAGCCCGATTTTCTTATAATAACTTTCATTTCATTTTAAAGCATCTCAATAGGATTCAGATCGTGTGAACGAGGAGGTAAAAGCTTATTAATTTTAAATAGATTAAAGCTTTATGAGTATTTTTTTTGAAGAGTTGGCTAAAAGTCAAAAGTCCCAAGCCAAAGAAAAAAAAGTCAAGTAAAAGTCAAATTTTTGTTGTTCAAGTGAATGCGCGACTAGGAATTTTTTGATCTTCTTTTAAAAATCGCCTCTCTTTCAATGAATGCTGGAAAAAAGGAGAAAGATGCCTAATTACAAAGAAGGCAGCCAAACAAAAAAAATAAATTATTTTTTAAAAAAAATTAAAATTTTTAAAATAAAGGTATAAAATAAAAATTGTATTTTTAATTTTTTATTTACAATTAATTTTTTTTTTAATTTTCGAATCATTTTTAATTGCAAAAATTGTGTTTTTATTTTTAAAATCATCTTTTGACAATAAAAAAAAATTACTTTACTAATATTTACATAAATTTAGAAAATATGACAAAAAATTACATATTATTACATTAAATTGTGTAATTTTACGTAAAATGATGTAAAAAAATGTAATAAAGTGTGATGTTTTTTTTTTTCAAAAATTGTTTTATAGAATACAAATATTTTTATTTAATTTCCACTTTTTCCTCGAAAATCCATTTTTTTTTTGGCCGTAAGCGTTTTCGGCCAAACTTACTTAAACTGGTGTAATATTACGTAAAATTACGTAAAATAACGTAATCTTATCCATTATACAGTTTAACTTTAAACACTGCATCAATAAAATTATACAAATCGAAATTTTCCAATAACTATCCACCTAATAAACACAATCGTCAATAAAGTTTAAAATTTTGTGTTTAGAAACTTAATAAATTATTAAAATATTTAAAGTTACTTAAAAAACATGCAGACCATTTTTCGTCGATAAACCGAAAATAAGAGGTTGAAAAAATTAAATCTTCATTTCTTCACATAAAAATACAAAATTAAATATTTTAAACGCATAAGAACTATTAATAAAACTATTAAAAAGTAATTATTGATATGATAATTCATTTAATTCTTATAATAACTTTAATATCCGGCATGTTGAAGTTTATGATCAAATGATCAAATGCTCAATTAAAAAGTAAGCATAATAATTTCTTAAATTAACGAAATGATTTTTTTTTTATTGGTAATGATGTAACATATTATGCTACAGTCTCAAAAATTTATTTTAAGTTCATCAGTAAATAAATGGATTAATAATCGATTTTTAGAATTAAAGAGTACAAAATCCGAAAGACAAAAGATTTAACTTCGCAAAGATAATAAGATTAAAAAACCAAATAATATTTAATGTTTAAAAAAAAAATTATTTATTTGCATTATTAACTTTACTAAAAAATCAAAAATAATCGATCATTTTAGTTAATTTTGAACATACTATTAATTTAAAATTTTTTTTTTTTTGAAATTTTAATGTAACAAACTATGTTAATCAATGTTACATTAAGAATTTTATAAAATTCTGCCTAAATCTTCAGGAAATTAATAATTAAATATAAAATGAGCAATTTGATATAAAGTTTTGATCATAAACTTCAACATGCCTAATATCCGCCGTATACTTATGTGTTATTTTTTGCATAATATGTAGCGTTATTTTATAATATTTTTCTTTTTAAAATGAATTTTTGTTGCGCTATGAGGTTTCCAGATTTGTTTGGGTTTTTTTTTCAAAAAAGATACTAAAAATTTCATAAAAAATAAAATTTTCCCTGACGTAGATAACATAAATGGAAATGAATATAAAAATTAATTAAATGTCCATCATAGATACACCAGATAAAAATTCAAATATTTAAAATGTTTGATGCACATGTTTCTACAATACCCTGTTAAATATGGTTGTTACCATTAATTTTTGATTAAAATTTTCTTTTTTTGGCTTATCCGCCAAAATTATTCTCACTGCGAAATCATGTTTCTGTTGTAATAAAAATGTTCTTTATGATTCCATTAAACCATTTCATAGGTATTCCGAGAAATAACCCAGTAATTTATGCATGTGATGCAGCTTGGATTGCCCATAAAGTTAAAACTATTTCTTTATTTTCGTCGATTTTTAAGCGATTTATTATTAGGCGAATGTTCGCTTATGCGAATCTTCGCCTTATAATAAAAATTTGTTTTGTTGATAAAAATTATAATAATTATATTTTAAATTTAAAAATAATATCATAAATTTAAAATTATTTCTTTATTGTACCCATGGATGAAAATTACAACTATAAACGATTAAAAAAAAGTAAACGTGGCGTTAGTATGGCTATTTTTCGAGACTTTATCTACAATTTGGATAAATCGTTGCAAAGGACAAGACTTTGAAGGTATGTGGACCGGGGATGCAAGGGCCGAATAACAACAGAGAATGATAAATTAATAAGTTTCAAATCAACATACTCATTCAAGCAATAAGGATAAAGTAAACGGGCAACCGTGTTTTCTCCCGTAGTCGAAAACACGGTTTTTCGTCTAAGAGAAAAATTAAATAAAAAATTAGAAGAAAAATATTAAATTAAAGTCTTCGAATTCCCACTTTTGTGATTGTTAAATCGCATAAAAAAATTGCATATCATTGTAAAATTCAAAATTTTCAACTACCAAACTCTTTAACTCTTTCTTGATAACTCAACAATTCTTTTTTTCGCCCTGATTATAAAGAACCTTCCACGTTCCTCTTCATTTTTCAAACATTTATTCATTTCCAAAGATTTGCATGCGCAACTTCTGATCTTTTGTTTATAGTAATATGGCACGATTCGATTGAATTGGTATTTCATGGCAAATTTAGCAATACTCGTTTTCGTGCCGTCCAAAAAGAAAATAACACAGACCTTTTATATCCGATACGCGTAAAAATATAAAAATGTACTTTTTTTAATATAGTTTAAAAACTCTTGAACACCATTACAATGAAACCTATCGAAAAAATTTTTATAAATAAAAACTTTTCTTGGATTCGATTTATATGGACAAACGTTAAATTTAAGCGTATTCTTAGAGCTATTCGGAAACCATCATTATGTTTAAACAAATTGATTAAAATAAAACATTGTTTTTTTCGCCAAATATTTTGGCCGAACTGAAAACTGCCCCCATTTAATCTTATTTTTAAAAAATTTTCGATAGTTATACTAACGCTGTTTCAAAATCACATATAACATGTTATGGTTAGAATTTAGTTTTTCTTATATATAAAATAAACTTTTTCATAAGATTTCAGACTTTTATCTCATCTGTATATAAAAAACCGGTAAACTTCTACACAAAAAAAACATGGGTTGTAAAAATTTAATACTTAACTTTCATGCAAGATTTGAATTTTGCATCACAAGCCATACTCTAAAATTATTCAAAACCTCGATTTTAAAATCAGACTTAAACACCAAAAATCAATCAAAATTGCCATTACCAAAATAAAATTGAAAAAAAAAGCTCCTCTTAGTGTAAATTTCAAAGCATTTGGCATTTCAAAATACTGAGTTTTTTTTTATTCTTTAAATAAAATTTTTTTTTTTTTTAATTTTTAAAATAAATTTTTTTCTTTTGTTTTTTTTTTTATTTTTTTTTATTTTCTAAGTAAAATTTTTTTTTTTTTAATTAAAAAACAACTTTTTTAAAAAATAAATATATTTTAAATTATATTAATTTTTTATTTTATTCCCGTTTTTTTTGCCGCCCGTATATTTTTGGCCGTTTATTTTGGCGGTCTAAAAATTAGGCCGCCAAGCTGGCCGGCCAAGTGGCCGCAAAAAACCGTCCGCGTAATGGACCGGTTTGTCTTGGCCGCATCCAACACTAACTTTGACTTAAAAAAAAAAAAATTTCAAGTCTTGACTTTGACTTAAAAAAAAAAAAAAAATTTTAAGTCAAGTCATAACTTTGACTTAAATTTTTGTGACTTAGACTTAAAACTGTGACTTAAAAACAAGTCTGATATCCTCTAAAGGTATCGATATATTATCGATATCCTCTAAAGGTATCGATACTAATTAATTAACTAACTGTTACTGATAATTTATTTAAATTAAGGATTATTTAAAATAATATTTGAACATTAACTAATTTTTTTAAGGTTTTGTAAAAAACATTGTCTTCTCTATTATATTTATTGAATTATATAAAAAACAGTACAAGCTACAAGTACACCATCTGAGAGACTATTTTCCTTTACAGGCTACAGTCTTTGGAATTGTCGTAATTCACTAAATCTAAACAAAAATAAAAAAAAATGATTCTTTACCAAACAGAAAAAAATCTAGTAAAACTGAATACAGATTTCTGCAAAAAAATTTTATTATTTTTTAAATTTTTTTTTATTTAAGTGAATCATAGATCTAAATTAATTCAAGAAAATTTTATGTATTATTAAAATTTTATTAGGAAGCTTTTTAATTAAAATTATTAATTTCATTATTTATTTTCAATTTTATATTCAATTTTATAAATTAATTTTTTTAAAGTAAAATTTATTCAAATTGAATTTAAAAATCAAATAATTTAGCGGAACTCTTGGCAAATATCGATACCATCGGATGATATCTATTCCCTACTCAAAGCTAGGATAATTGAGCCATCCCCACACAAAAAAGGTATCCCGAGATTTTGTGGAACCTTCTTTCTGGTCTCGAGACCCGGTTCGAAAGTGAGACCCATAGCAGACTTTTCTGCATTAACAAGGGTTAAAGAGGCCCCAAAGTTCACTTTAAAATCGTTGTACCAAGGGGTCAATGACCTAAAATGGCCAAACCACCTTTGGTACAAAAATTGGACTTAAAACAGGCCTTTTTCAACATCAACTTGCACCTCAAGTCATACTTTATGACCACCTTCGGGTATGGGGGGCAAGTTTTTCCACTTTACCAGAATGCCCTTCGGACTTTCCCTGGCTCCATACATACAACAGAGCCTGCTCAATTGTGTATTGGCCTTTATCAAGTGCCACACAAAATACACTTATGGTCACTTAGATGACCTCATAATCGCACATCCAGATAGACGTAAGCTCCAGGTCCTACTGGATGTGCTAAGGGCAAAATTAAAGAATGTGGGTTGGGTAATTAATACCCGAGAGTCCGAGTTAAACCCGGTTAGAAAGATAAAATTCCTGGGAGCTTTATGGGATGAGCAAGGGATTACTAGGGACAAGGAGGCCTCTCGCTTTACACGCGACATGACCGAATCTCATTTGACTAACGACCCAAAAGGTATAGGGCCCTCCAAATAGTGAGAGGGTTTAATTTAATAATTGGCCTTAATTTAATGAGGCAGCGGCTTCGCTCCTCCCTTTCCTTTTAGATCCGACGCCAAGCAACATCAGGCTTCACATTGACAACATTGTGGTCATTGGTTTGTGGAGACGAGTTAGAGCAAGATGGGCTCGATTTTACAGTTCAGGGAGAGAGAACATGCATCGGTTCTTCTCCCTCATTCTAATGGTAAATTGGATCCGAGCCGTCAATACCATCGCTGTCGAGTACGTGCCATCTGCCGACATCCAGCAGAGGTGCCTTCCAGGTGCATAACACTGCAAGCGATCCTACACCTTGGCACATTACTCGACTACTATAAATAAAAGCTGTTCTGTGTTATTCCGACAGCTTTCGAACCTTTTCTTAATTATTTTTAATAAAACCAGCTGACTTGAGTGGTCATCCACCGGTCAGCCAACAGTCATAAAAAATGTCGATACCATCGGATGATATCGATAATATATCGATACCCTTTGATGATATCGATTAAATATCGATACCTTTAGACGATATCGATTTTGAAAATATCGATATCTTCTATCGATATTCGATATCGATATCAAGCACTAATATTATGTTAAAACAAATGCTTATTACACATTGCTTCGGATCTTTCATGACTATGTTCTTTGTATATTAAAACATTATGTTATTTGTAAATATATTCTGACTGTTATTTTTTCATTGTATCTAAATAATAAGCTATCTAAATATAGTGAATAAATATTTTTTTTTAGTATCTAATTATTATATCTAAGTATCTAAATTTTTTAATTGTATATAAAATTTTTTTTGGTTGTATCTATTATAAAAAAATAAAGGAAGAAGAATTTTTTTGATATTTTATTTAGAAAAATTAAAAAAAATACAAAAAGGAAGAAAAATTAAGAAAAAGAAAAAAATTAATCTTTTTTGTTCCTTTGTTTTGAGGTTGATCTTGAATTATTTTATTATTTTGCTTTAGATCCCCTTTTCTCAATTTTTGATTATCAAAAACGGATAATAAAGCACGATCCGCAGCCTCAAAATTAAGAAAATCGCAAAATTACTCATAAACCCTATTTTTTCCCCTCTTTTTATTCTCTATTTGTTCGAAACCTTCGGCATCCAGCAATGATTCTTCATTATTATTGCCAATGGTTGGACGAATTCAATGCTGCTTGATTCAGTCATGATTTTTTTGTTTAGTATAGTTTAGTTTTTTTGTTAATAAACATAGTTTTATATCAATGATATTTATATATTAGACATTCAATTAAGCTAATTAGATAATTTTTGAAATCAGAAGATTAGATATCAAAAAAAGTATTCTGAAGTTGGTTTGATTTTCATCATCAGGAATGAGCTAATCAAAGATTTTTATATTTGTCAATTAGATATTAAATTGAATATTTTTTGATACAAAAAAAAAATAATTAGATACTGTTTTGTTAATTTGAAAAACTCAAAATTGTCGTTTGGCTTAGCAAGTTTGAAAAATCAAATCAAATTTAATTAATAGCGTCATCACGTGTTAAAAAACCGTTGAAAGTTGTGTGTTGGCAATGTCGCTCAACAAAACAAACCAAAACCGACGGTGGATATTTAAAAATTCGGTCAAGCTAAATCTGAAGAGGTTAGACAAACCGATTAGCCATAAGGTCTTATTTGGTGCACTGGATATCGTACTAAACCAGGTGGAAAATGATGCGATCACATCTGTCTACAATTTTTCTTCAAACAAAGTATGGATAATCGAGTTTAATGCTGCTCTTAATGTTACCCAAATCTTCGATCGTGAAATCAATATTAATGGAACCAATTTCAGGCTTGAAGATGCAAATAAAGTCCCGGATCTCAGAAGGTATTGTACTTTTCGATTTCACTTTTTGCCCTCTGATTTCGAGAATCATAGACTTGAAACTTTTTTTAACGCTGTTCGGATTGATGGTCTTAAGATTGAAAGCATCACTGAAGAAAAATATAAAGATAGACCCGAGAGGAAAAATGGTGTCAGAAGAGTAAGAATATCATTTCCAAAAGAAGTTGAGAACATTATTGGAAGCTTGTCAGGCCCTACAATAATGTATGGTTTAAAGTGTCTTGTGTCAATTGTTGGACAAAAGCAGAAATGCTATTTTTGTGATGAAGAAGGGCACAACATAGCGAAATGCCCTGTCAAAGAAAAACTATGTGAAAAGTGTCATCAGAAAGGACACTTAACACAAAAATGCTCCATTGCTGAAAAGCTAAAGTCGCTTGAGAGGAAAAAGATTGACTACAATGATCTTTACATTGACCAAGAAGAAACCCAATCAATAATTGAAGCTGACCAAAAAGACAATGATGAAAATATGATGCCAAAAACGCCTGGATATCAGCCATCAAACTTCAATGACGTAATGTCACAAATTAGTCCTCAAGACCTCAAAACTTCAGTGTTAGAAGACAGTTTGAATGAGACTGAATCTTTTTTCCAAACAAAAAATCAAATCAAGAGATTTTCCGAATCTGATCCAAATGAAAAAGAATTCACCGAAAACGAATCAAAGAAGCCATTAGTTGTCTTAGAAAATGAAATTGACAACACCTTCGAGTCTGATTCAAACAGTTCAACAACTGAATGTGCAAGTCAAGTAGATCAATCATCCAGTGAAGTAGTTCAGCAAACTTCCAGTCAAAACAGCTTTGAAGAAGATATAGAATGAACAAGAAGACAAATAAATCAATTTTAAGAACAAAACCTCTTATTAAAACAAGGTTAGTAATTACACACTGGAATTGTCTTCATTTACCTAGTAGGGTTCACCTCTTAAACAATTTTTTAGCTCAAAAATGTCCCGACATTGTTTTGCTCAATGAATTAAAGATTGATTTGAGTGAGGCAAATATTTATCTTGATTTTCAAAATTATCAGTTCTTAACAAAACCACGCAACAAGTACGGAGGAGGAGTAGCTATTTTAATTAAAGAAGGAATCGAATTTATACAAGATTTTTCTTACGAGGAATTCAATTCCGAACTCCTTTGCATAAAAATGAACTTAGGAAAGAATAATGAATTGTTTGTATTTAGTCTTTATAATCCACCCAATGTGCTTCTGAACTTTGAGTTTTTTAAAACAGTTAATAAAACATGTAGAAACTACATTTTAGGTGGTGATCTAAACGCTAGAACAAAGCAAATAGGCTGCGTAGGGGAAAATGAAAACGGGATAATATTAGAAAGAATAATCAACGAGTTAGACTTTTCAGTAATCAATGATAAGCATCCTACTTTCAATATTTTTAATAAGAATTACTTTGAAATTCTTGACCTTTTTCTAGTTTCATCTTCATTAATTGACAAAATTACCGACTTCAGTGTCTTAAATAGTCAAGACATGACTAGTGACCATTTCCCAATCGAAGCATCGATTTCTATTGGCTATCAATTAGAAAATAAATCTGCAGCTAAAAAGTTTAACTATAAGAAAGCAAACTGGCAATTATTCAGCGAGATTTTAAATTCTCAAATAGTGAATGTCACTGAAAGTTCCCTCACAATAGATCAACTAAATGATAAAATAACAGAAAAAATTATTTCTGCTTCACATAAAAGCATTCCATATCTTTCTCAGAAAATCTACAAAACGAGTCTTCCGCCAAACATTGTTAATTTGATAAAAGAACGTAGGAAAGTAAGAAGAAATTACCAGAAAACTCGCTGTCAAAAGCTCAAGCAAAAATTTAATCAACTTACATCTGAGTTAAAGGCCTCTTTAAAAAAATTCTGGAATCAAAATTGGTTTGATTTTATTGAGAAGATGGGAAAAAACCCACTGACAAGTAGACCTTTTTGGAAAAAAATAAATAAATTTAGAACAAAAAAAGGATCAAATTTAATTCCTAAATTGATTTTAAATGAAAGGGAATTCAAAACTAGTGAAGAAAAGGGAAAATGCTTTGGAGAACTCTTATCTTCAATATTTAGTCCTAATTCTGATTTAATTGATACTGAGAAAGATATCGAAATACTAAATTCTAACTCTGTTTTCTTTAGGAAATATAACCAGTCTAATTTTAATGATCCAATTTGCTTAAATGAATTAATTATGGCTTTAAAGAGATTAAAAAATGAAGCGGCATCAGGACCTGACCAAATTCATAATTTAATGTTAAAAAACTTACCTAGAAATTCATTAATAGAAATCATAGAACTTTTTAATTTATCTCTTCGAGAAGGTAGAGTCCCGAAAGCGTGGAAAACATCTTACATTACTATGATTCAAAAAAAGGCCTCTACTTTACAAGATCCTTTAAATTATAGACCAATAAGTATAACGAGTTGTTTAGGAAAGCTAATGGAACGCATAGTATATTCAAGATTATACAATTTTTTAGTGCAAAATTCACTCCTTATCCAGGAGCAATCTGGATTTAGGAAACACCGGCGAACAGCAGATAATCTTTTCTTCTTAATTCAAAAAATTGTGGAATCATTTAATAGAAAAAAAAGAGTTTGCGGCCTTTTTTTTGATATTTCTAAAGCCTTTGATAGGGTTTGGCATGAAGGTTTACTTTTTAAATTGATTAAAATAAATCCACCTCATTACTTGACTAACTGGATAAAATCCTTTTTAGACTCTAGGACATTTAAGGTAAATGTGAATGACCATTTTAGCGAAGAATATCAAATAACTGCAGGTGTTCCTCAAGGCTCAGTAATTAGTCCTCTTTTATTTAGTATTTACATTAATGACATCCCTAAAAGAAACAAAACAAATAATGAATACTCTCTGCTTTTCGCAGATGATCTAGTTACATTCTTCATTTATAACAAAAAGGGGAACCTAGAAAATAAGATCAATAAATACCTCAACGAACTAGAACAATGGCTTATTAAGTGGAAAATGAAGATATCAGTTGAAAAGTCGTGTTCAGTAGTCTTTTCTAGGTACAAAAAAGAGAGTGATAATCTTAACTTAAAAATTTATGGAAACAGAATAGAGAGACAAAAAGAAATCAAGTTTCTTGGTATTAAATTTGATTCTAAATTAAACTTTAATATACTGGTAGATGAAATTAAAGAGCGCTGCAATAAAAGGCTAAATATTATTAAGATATTGTCAAACAAAAAATGGGGTCTTAATCAGAACACACTAGGAAATCTATATAAATCTTTAGTCGGATCAATTTTAGACTATTCTTTTCCTTGCTTAAATTCATTTTCAGAAAATAATATCAAAAAACTACAAGCAATTCAGAATACAGCAGTCAGATCTATTCTTAAGTTAAAATATGATACTCCCTCCAACATCGTACATCATGAGGCTTTTAATAAACTAAAATTACTAACAGTCTCGAATCGGCTTTTTGAATTGAGTGAGAGATATGTTGGGACAGGACTGAGTCATTCTATTCCATTGGTTGTAAGACTGGTGAAGGAATACAAAGAAGGTTTCGAATCAAGATATATTGACTACCCAACTCCATTGTGTAATTGCTACCTTACTATTTCTTCTTTTTTTCCTGAAACTTGAACTATTTAAACATGAGCCACATGTAACAATCTTTTCCAATTTTATATATTATTAATTTTCATTTATTTAGCCTATTTACTTTTTTTTTTAATTCTTTTTTTTTTTTTATCTTATTTTATTAACTTTAATTTTATTTTTATTTTATTTTATTTCATTTTTATTTTATTTTTTTTAATTTTTAACTTATTCTGAAGGAGCTCTAGCTCGGTACAGAAAACAAATAAATAAATACTGTAAAAAAAATATCAGATACTAATTAATATTTTATTAGATACAATAAAAAAAAATTAGATACTAAAATTAATATTAATATTAATTGCTACCTTACTATTTCTTCTTTTTTTCCTGAATCTTGAACTATTTAAACATGAGCCACATGTAACAGTCTTTTCCAATTTTATATATTATTAATTTTCATTTATTTAGCTTATTTACTTTTTTTTTTTAATAATAATAATATAATAAATAAATAGCTATAATGTGGTTTTGCCACATGAAGTGAGGTTTAAGTCTCACTGTAATAGCTTTCTAAATTGAGTTTATCGAGTTTGTTTTTAAAACTGTTAATATCATTTGAATTGACAATATCTTTTGGCAGTCGATTCCAAAAAGTTGATACTCTGTTGATAAAGAAGTTATGACGTTGTTCACAATTTTTAACTAATTGTCTTTCAACAACAAATTCATGAGATCTTAATTGCGGAGTTGTTGCATTCGAGCCAGTATTTTTGAACAAAACTTTTTTAGACCAATTCACTTCGTCGAAACCTTTTACAATTTTAAACATTTGTATTAAATCACCACGAAGTCTTCTTGTTTCCAACGTTGTTAAATTGAGCTCTTTTAATCTTTTTGTGTAACTCAACCCTTTTAAAGTAGGAATTAGTTTTGTAGCTCTTCTTTGTACCGATTCAATTGCATTAATATCTTTCTTCAAGTGTGGTCTCCATATAACTACACCATATTCAAGATGAGGGCGTACAAAGGCTTTATATAATCTACAAATAGAGTCTTTACTAGGAAATTTAAACGTTCTTTTAATCAAACCCAAAACCTGATTAGCCCTGCTAATAGCTGAATTGATTTGAACTGACCATTTTAAGTTATCAGCTATAATAATACCCAAGTCTTTTTCTACATTTGTTTTTACTATCTGTTTACCATTCAGGTGATATTCATTTAAAGGATTTTTTTCTCCGATGTTTTAATTCTTTTTTTTTTTTTTTATCTTATTTTATTAACTTTAATTTTATTTTTTTTTTATTTTATTTCATTTTTATTTTATTTTTTTAATTTTTAACTTATTCTGAAGGAGCTCTAGCTCGGTACAGAAAACAAATAAATAAATAAAAAAATTAGATAGCTTTGAAAATATAAGCCATATATTCTTGATTTGCATATTCTAACCGAACACCTCCACCTGCTGACATCATCTACGTCTACTCTTTCATAATTGTATATAAATACATCACAAATTACCATCGGATTGTTTCTCTTACCTAGAAATAATTTCAAATTTATCATGGGATCGCATTTATGTTTTTAATAATATTTATTTGGTAAAATTAAATCTATTATTAGTTTGCTACAAAAATGTTTAAAATAGTTAATACAAAATGTAATTTTATTATAAATCATGATTTGAATTACTGTTAAAGTATGGCAAATCCACGTTTTTAACATTATTTATCACCTTGACGAATTACAACAGAAAATGATAAGTTAATTGGGTTACAACCACATAATCGTTCAAGCAATACGGATAAAGTGACCAAATTGCTATTAAAACACAATGTAAAAGAGCTGTGCTTATCTTCATGCGCAACAAGCAATACATTTTTTTCAGATGCAATTAACAATCTAACCTCTTCTTTATTTTTTATGAAAAACAAAAAAAACTATAAATAATGCAGGAATCTCAATATATTTCCTAGAACATTAAAAATTAAAAAAAAAATAATTTAAATGATTTCTCACGGTAATAATAATAGTTACAGCAATATACTTTATTTGGGTCTTATAACGGTCAATCGTGCGTGGTTTTTGATCAAATATATTTAAATAGAGTTCTTGAAATAACTAAAAATCAGTTATAACTGGAATTTTTTGGCACATTGGAATTCAGCCTTTTTGTAAATTCATGCGATATGAATGTTTAATTTTCCGAAATTCGTGTGTTATGGCTTATTTTGCACATAAATATATTCGTTTTAAACCATATGAAATTTATAATTTAGTTATCTTTCGTAGATCTATGGATGGAATGCCAAAATTTCTGCCATTAAAATTTTGTAATTTTTCGATGGTTTGACGACAATATTCCACATTCCATTTTTTAAAAAATACAACTCACACCTCTCATAAGATTGTTATGCATCGGTTTCCCCAGTTTAGTATATTCATCATGAACTCTTACCATCGTGCTGTATGGAATTCTTAACATTATTCCCAAAATTTTCTGCTGCAGAAATTTAATTCTTAGCATTCAATTATTATTACTATTATTATAATAATTATTGTTATTATTACTATTATTATAATAATTATTGTTATTATTACTATTATTATTTTTTTTCGCTTTTGATTATCTAATGGCATCGTACTTAAAATTATTTTATCAGGCTATGATAGTTTTGAATTTAAATATTTTTTGCACAATAAAATATTACTTATGCAATTAGTTAACGTTTTATTCCCGAATTTTATATAATTTTGAAAATTAATCTTTTTTATATTGAAACAACATCATTTTCTCCCTGTATTTTTAGGTTTAATACTATGTTTTTCTAATTTTACGACTTAATTTTTAATTTTTTTATATCTTAATTTTGTATTTTAAACGTTCAACCATTTTTTTTACAAAAATGCCAGACAGATCTGCACCCTTATATCTAAAAAATTTCACATTTGTATTTTCCGTTTCGGGCTGATGAGATTTAATGCCTTTGTCTTTTTTAAATTAAAAACTTATTTAAATGTTTAAATTCATGACTAAGACTATGTTATATTTTTTATTCTTGTATTATACTCTTATTATATTTTAGAACATCGAAGCAGAGTAAAAAAAAATTAAGTTAGTTTTTTGTTTTAAAATTATAAAATAAAACTTTCAAAAATATATTCCTCTACACTATCTTTCTTATTAAAAGATGTGTAAATATGCTTCATCGATTCGACAATGCCCTATAAAATTAAAATTTAAGACATTATAAAATATTTTTATGATATTTGTATTTCCATAAGTCTCAGAAAGCTTTTAAAAAAAATATATAATTTTTTTTAAAGCTTTTCAGAGAGGAAATCGCCACTTTTACAAGACAAATTCAGTACAATTTTTAATTAATTTTTTTGCTATTTAAAATCAATAATTATCTCTTTGTAAATATACTTGAATCCCTTTTACATACACAAAAACCTTCTTACAACATTTTAACATCTTTCTCATATTATCTATATAGAATCTATTTTAAAATGTCAGATAACTCGAGCTTGCGTTTTAAAAGTCGCTATAAAACTTATGCCTGGCCATGAATATGTGACGTGTTTTATAACATTATTAATAAAATTATCGACTGATGATCGTTTACAGTATATTTTTATAACTCTCCATTGCTGCCATTTACTATAACTTCTCGAGAAGTTAGTTATAATATACTGTAATAATGATCATTATTACGATTAGATCATTATTAGATCAAGTTGCATACCACAATTTTATTAAAAAAAAACCACAATTAATAAAAACATCAATTAAAATTAAGAAAAACCTTTTTTTTTATATTTCAACACATATTTATTAAAAAAAACACAAATATTAAAAAAAACTTTATTATTTATTTTTATTTCACAAAAAATTATTTTTACCACATAAAAAATTCAAAAAAATTTTATTTAAAAAAAACAAAAAAATTTTTTTAGCACATTTATTCGGACAAGCCCAGTATCTTCTTTTCGTCATTTTCTCTTTGACTGCAATCGGAATAGTTACAAAATCTTCTTCTTCGGGATGATTCGAATGCTCGTTGTCGGATACGTGCACGGTACCACGCGTTTGATCAGCTTTGACCTGAAAAAAAAAGGCTTTTTTGCAGCCTTTTCGCCGATGTTTGAAATTGTAAATATGCTTGTCACAATCGGCTAGTCGATTGGTCAAATGAAAACGCCAAGCGATATTATCGAACCTAAGATCTTTAATTAGCCGCTTGAATTCATCTAACGATTCGCAATCATGCAAAAAATCAAAAGTCCTAAGGTGCATTTAAGGCAAAACTACGTCACTACTCTGGGATTCTAAATTTTTTTACATATTCGTGTTCCCCATGTATGATAACCCATGTTTGGTGGTTTTTTTATGTTTTTACCTATTTCAGGTAAAAAGTTATTTAACTTTGAAAAAAGGCGTTTTTTGATGCATAGCAACATTAAAAACCCTTTTTTCTCCCAAAAATACTCCGATTTTTATATTTTTTTTTTATTTTCTGATTTTAAATGCTTTAAATTTTATTATTCTTGATTTAAAAATAAAAAATATTCTAATTTACCTGTTTTTTTTATACTTTTATACCTTTTTTTTCACAAAAAAGAGAGCCGAGCTTCGTTGGCAGGTGAATATATCTAATATTGTATATCAGTAGATAGATCTACTCAATACGCACAAACTAATGAAGAGCTTTTTTTCATATGATCCCTACTTGCAAGGATATTTACCTTTTACTAGCAGCTGTTTTTGAGAAAAAATTTATTTTTAAACATTAAATTAAGAAAATAGTTTTTTAGTCCCTTTCATTCAAGTTTCCAGCTATGTCTTCAATAATCGTAGGCATAGTTTGTTCATGTTGATCCGATTCAGTTATTGCACCATTCGATATTTTTGTGTGGGATACATTTGTTGCTTGAATGAAAGGGACTAAAAAACTATTTTCTTAATTTAATGTTTAAAAATAAATTTTTTCTCAAAAACAGCTGCTAGTAAAAGGTAAATATCTTGGCAAGTAGGGATCATATGAAAAAAAGCTCTTCATTAGTTTGTGCGTATTGAGTAGATCTATCTACTGATATACAATATTAGATATATTCACCTGCCAACGAAGCTCGGCTCTCTTTTTTGTGAAAAAAAAGGTATAAAAGTATAAAAAAAACAGGTAAATTAGAATATTTTTTATTTTTAAATCAAGAATAATAAAATTTAAAGCATTTAAAATCAGAAAATAAAAAAAAAATATAAAAATCGGAGTATTTTTGGGAGAAAAAAGGGTTTTTAATGTTGCTATGCATCAAAAAACGCCTTTTTTCAAAGTTAAATAACTTTTTACCTGAAATAAGTAAAAACATAAAAAAACCACCAAACATGGGTTATCATACATGGGGAACACGAATATGTAAAAAAATTTAGAATCCCAGAGTAGTGACGTAGTTTTGCCTTAAATGCACCTTACCTGTGCTTCTTTTGTTTTTTGTTAAAGGTTCAGCATCTTCGACTGTGTCGTTAAAGTTATTTCCTAAAATGCTTGCACTGGACATTTTAATTTTTTTTAATTTTCATGAAATTAAATTATTTCTATTTTACTTCCACTTTTTATATTGAGTAATTTCAACATTTTTAAATAGTGTCAAAAATTAAAAAGAATGAGTTTTTAAATTAATTAGTGGTCTTCTTAATCAAATAAGTGTCAATTTAAAATAATAAGTGTTTTTTTAATTAATTAAAGGTTAATCTTTATTTTTATGGATTATTTTAAAAATTGTGTACATTTATTTAATAATTGTGGTTTCATTTTAAAAAAGTGTGGTATTCTATTAAAAAATTGTGTAGCCGATTTTAATGGGCCGAAATCTATTATATCGGATTTGATCTATAATTACATCGCATACATATATTTTAAATAAAAATATTAGTTATAAAAAAAAATTTATAATATATTTAAACTTTGCTATGAAAGCAATCGAAAGGCTATTAACATAAAGAAGAAATTGCTGTATAACGTTGAAGAGTGATTTATTTGATTATTTGTCATGTGAATTTTACTCTAACAATCAAATATAGATATTGTTGAAACTATCTATATTTAATCGATGTAGATATATTAAGTTATTCTTAATGTATCGATATCAAATAAAATATTTTTTAAAAATCGATATCAATCGGTAGATCTAATTATAGAACTAATTTCAATATCCAAAAAAATTTAGCTATTTTCTTATACAAACGACTAAATGTGGGTATACTTAATTATGTAATCATTAAAATATTAGATTGATTTGCAGTACAAATTCGATTACATAAATTAAAAAAATGCCAATGTATTATTTTACTAGATAAACAAATAAATGATTTATTTGTTTATCTGTATCGGGTCAATGCATCTTCAGAATGTAAAAAAAATTAGAATTGAGTTAAACGAGATAAAATTAAATATTTAAGTTTTTTTGTGATATTAAAAAAAGGCTACTTGGCATTCGGACGCTCCCTCTCAATTATAATTTAAATCAATAAATAAATAATATAGAAAAAAAATTAAAAAAAAATGACTATGGTTCATCTATTACTGAAATTATTTATGTTCTCAGGTTTTATAAATTTTTATTAATCTAAAAATTATTATTCACCTGTTTCGAAATTTTTTCGTCTATTAAGAAATAAGCTTATGTAATATTATTAAAATTAAATAGAAAAAAATAATTAGATAAAAAATTTAAAGTTGGGCAGAGTAGGTAAAATGTAAATAGATGAATAGATGAATCTATTTGCCCCAAGTCAAACACTTAAAGGATGAAAAGTTAATTTTAATTTTCTTTAATTTTTATTATTTTTGTTTTAAGACAAATATTTAAGTAGAGAGCGCATTTGGGTAATTGGGATTGTTGAAAGGGTAATACCCAGTCAACTAGATACGGGCAAATGCTATTTCTAAAGCTCCTTAAAAAAAAACGAAAAAATTATTAACCAATTTTCATATCAGCTGCAAGAAAAAAGCATTCTATTAAATAAATAGCTCCATTCTATTTGTTCACATAATTTGAAATTTTTTCACATAATATAAAAATTATTCACCTAATTCTATTTTAGTTCACCTTTAGTTGAGCATAAGAAATTTGGATGAACTAATAGTTCACAAAAATTGAGAACAAGAATTATCTGCATGATAGCCGACTAGCCCGAGTTTTTCAATGATTGAATATAAGTTTTAATAACAATATTAATTTTTAAACATGTGTAACCTGAAGCTCTTTATTTCAATATATCTTCTTTTTTTAACATATTTCCTATTTATTATTGTTTACTTTTTTCTATATTAGAATAGCCAATAAGTTTTTTGGACTTCTTTCCAAAAATTTCTAACTCTCGTAAGGTATCCCAAATTATAAAACCAAGTTCCCCATGAATATATTAGAATTTCATAATGAACTCAAGTTTTAGGCTTTTTAAATACAAAATTACATTTGACAAAAAAATTGAAAGGCTCCTATTGAAATATAAATATTTTTTAAATCTTTATGAATTTAAGTGAAACTGGGCATTGAGATTTTTGAATCAAGAAACAAAAACAAAAATTTAAAATTTAATAGCTTTCTTTCTTTAGAGTCCAAAACTCGTTCTAAAAAATGAATTAGCGGATAAATAGTCTGGATCACCCTAAATTAAATATGTGCAAAAAAATATATCTTGAATACTTTATAGAGATAAAAAACTAGGTTAAACATACTTTAATTCAGTTGACGCATTTTATAGAACGCTTTATAGAAAGCTTCAGACCTAAAGAAAAAAAGTTATCAAATTTTTGAAATTAATCTTGTGTTTGACTGAAACCCAAAAAAATTTATTAGACAGTTGCACAATTTTATAGAAAACGATGTCAGGCTAATTTCTAAACCAAGGTTCATCATTTTAAAAATAAAATAAAATAGAAAATGAAATTAAATATTTTAAGCCATCTTTGGGCATCTTAAAGTTGATGATCAATTCAAATATCATTTCAATTCAAAAAGTTAATCTTTAGATATTAAACTAAATCTTTGATTTAATTTAAATAATTTTAATGTAATATGCTTTACATGCAATGTAGATTTAGAAAATAAAAAAAAATTGTAAAAACATTTTCTCAATCATTTTGTCTCAAATAAATCTTATTAAATACAAATTTAAATTTTCCTCAATACATTTTTATCATCTTTCAAATAGTTAAGTAACAAAAAATTTGCCTTAAAATTCCTAATTTGATTTGGTCGTTTTGTATCCAGTTGTCGATCTCTTTTTTTTTTTGCTTTCACATACTCGACTTGTTGCACTAAATTATCGAGTAAATATATTTGATTTTTCATCAAATTCCACTCAGACCAAACATTTGTCTTATTTATTTTGTCAAATTGAAGTCTCAAGAGCTCGATTAGTTTGATCAAATCATCCAATAGCGGCCATATTGTTTCGCATTCACCGCTGTCAGGGCTATTATTTATGTAAGTGATAATGGAATCATAGAAATAGTTGATGCGGCCCTCGATAACGGCCAGTGCTGTCACTTTAAACATGCAAATGTGTTGCTCAATTTGCTCCATATAGTCTTGGACTAGTTTAATAACTCTGAGCACTTTTTCTTTTGAAATTTTTTTCTCATATATTCTTTGCGAAAACACAGCCAAATCTTTTTCCAATTGAGTTAAACAGTCATTTTTGGTTGATTCATAGTGATCGTCCAGTGAAATATGCTTTAAATAGGTTTCACAATTTGTCAAGTTCAAACTTTGACATTGTTGAGGCTGTGATGTGTGTTTGAAATAAAGTGTGGCAAGTTTTTCATAAACCAAGTCCAAACTGGATGGATTTTTATTTATTTCATCAAATAATTTTATGCTTTCATATTCTTTAGTTGGATCTTTTTGCACAAGACTTTTTAGTTTGTCCATTTTGGAAACTTTTTTATTTTCATCCACAAGCCTATGATGCAACCCAGTCGAATAGGAGTTTATTAGAAATTCTAGTTTTCGAATAGCTAAATTGCGTTCTTTTTTTGTCTTTTGAGTAATTATGTTCACCAGATCGTGAAATTTTGGAAATTTATCTGTAGGAAAAATGCTAGCATATAATTTGAGATCGAATTTTCTTTTAAAAAATTTAATTTGACCAAAATCTAAATTTAAACTACTAGCTTTATCATCGAGTGCTAATTTGTTGCAAGACTCTTCTCTTTTGAAATCTTTGATTACCATTATTTCATCGGTGACATTATTTTCAGTATTTGTTTGCTGTTCGTTTTTCAATTTTTTTTTTCAATTCTTCGAGTTCGGCAAGCTCTTTTTGCGTGTTCATTTGACTCTTGATGGCATTGAGCTCTTTGTCTCGAACAGCTTCAATTTCTTGTACTCTCAGTTCTTTTCGCTTCAGTACCACTTCAATGTTTTTTTGCAAGCTGATCTTTTCGTCTTCGAGTTGTTGGGCCTCGGCGCCCAATTCTTCATTTAAACTAGCAAATTATTTTTTAGGAAAAAATATATAAATTTTCACCCAATTTTCATTTTTAGATTCATTTTTAGATTCATTTTATTGTAAAACCAAAAAAGGTTTTAATTGTCAGGTTGTAATTTTTTAAATCATGCTCTTATTTGCCTATTTGGTTTTTAGTAGTTTATTACATGCCTTCTCTTAAAACTTATCTTAATTCATTTTATTTTATTTTTTCCTAAAAATATTTAAAAAAAAATCCCAAAAATTTGCCAACAAAATTGCCATCTATACATTTTGTGTGAATTTGATAAATTTTATTTTTGCTGACATAAATTTGAAGATGAAATTTCAATAAACAAAATGTTTTCCCACGCTGTATTAAACTTTCTTGTATTGTAGGACAATTATTTTCCAAATACTAATTAACGCTCATATAAAATAGAATTTTTTTAAAATTTATGAGTCGGGTAGAACGAAACATATAAAATGATAAAAAAAATCATTCATAGAGAAAAATATTGATTTAATTAATGAGAAAAAAACATATAACCAATTATAAAAAAAAAATAAACATAAATTCAAAATCCAATTTCTTTTAATATTTTCAGTTTAATAAAATTGTTTATTAGTTTAAAAAAAAAACATATAATCAATCTAAAATTAAAGATAAAAAGCAAAAATTCAAATACTTTGCGCAAATAGCTTAATTAACTTTTTCATGTAAATTCCAACAATTCCAATTGAATAAGATTCAGTCTTAATTTCATCTCAATTAAACTATCTAAGTTATTTTTAATATAATTTTTGTTTAATCTCTTTTTGATTTTTTATAGTTAATGTTTTTTTCTCTCTCATTGTATAAGCTAAAATAAGTAAAATTGATTATATGTTTTTTTCTCTTTTTATGTTTTTTTCTACCTCACCAAAAATTTTTTTAGCAAAAAGAATATTACCGTATTTTCTCAACTAAAAAAATAACTTATTATTTTTACTAAAATAATGTTACACTAAATTTCTTTTCTGAATATATTTTTTCTCAAAGACTTATCGCACTATTACAGTGTTTAAAGATAAACTGTATAATGGGTAAGATTACGTTATTTTACGCAAAAAAATGTAAGCTTACGTAATATTACATCATTTCTTGCATGTAAGAAAATGTAAGGTTACGTTATATTACGTAATTTTACGCAATATTACACCAGTTTAAGTAAGTTTGGCCTAAAACGCTTACGGCAGGCACCAGTTTGGCTAACTCAACTTTATTTAAATTTAAATTAAAAATAAAAAATATTTTAATCCAATCTCCTCATATATTTATTTATTATAAAATGGTCACTTGCTTATTTTTACATAAGCTATTTGTAAAGAGGTGATTTTTAAAAGAAAGTCAAAAAATTTCTAATCATGCATTCACTTGAACTTGACTTTTAGCAAACTGTTCAAAAAAAAAACTCATTTCATAATCATTTTAAACTGCAAAAATTGTGTTATTATTTGTAAAATCATTTTTTGGCAAAACAAAAAAAATTACTATTATACCTGATCTGAACATAAATCGTGTCATAAATCATGTATCATTCACAGCACATATTTTATCTATGCCTTTGAGACAAAAATTAATTAATTTATTTTTGTTTTTTTTGTTTCATTACTTAACATAGCAATAAATCATTGTAACAAATTTGTCATCATCAGGCGAATTGAACTCCATCACTTTGCAGCATTTGTTCAGATCAATGATGCTTATTAAACCGTGCTCGTTTATTATTATTAATATTATTTATTCATAAAATTACGCCAGATTCGGCGATGTTTATGTAGCCACATATTTAAGATCCGAATCGTCATCCTCGATCGAACTCACCGATATGGGCATAAAAGACCTTGCAGTGAGATTGTTGGATGGCAGTGATGTGAGTATAAATTCAGGAGGTATAGCCAATGACGCTAGTAAAAACTAGTATGGTACTTTTTTTAATAACAAAGACAATACTTTTTAATGGAAAAAATTTAAAAAAAAAGAATTTGGCTTGAAGATACGATATATCCTTCATGTCTGCTCACATTATTGTTTGAAAATTCAAATACTGACATTAACATTTTGTACAGACCAAGAAAATTTTTTTATAAAAGATTTTTTTTAGAGCTGCCTTATACTTTATGTAACTTTTCCTGGCTACCTTAGGCTTTTATGTACTTTATGCACTTTATAGCATATGAACCCATGTAATTAATTCCTAGTATGTAATTAATTCATTAAAAAAACAATGATTTTCTAAAGCCTTTATATAATTTTAAGTTAATGTTAAAGTAAATTTTTAAACAAATAAATATTAATTCAAAAAATATTTTTTCTTAAATTTTGTTAGATCTTTTTAAAATTTAAAAAAAAATCTGAGACTTTTGTATTCATCAAATATAATGTATAGAAAAAAATGATGCAAACTATGTGATCAGGTATTGTATACATGCAATCAAAAGTTTCGAGGCAAAAAATACTGGCTTGTGGTCCTGATTCAGAGCTATATAATTCCTTGAAGCTCGCAATAATATTACAATTGTAACATCCTAAAAATATCCCATCTGTTTTGCTTTTATGATTACATGGTTCTGTTAATTTTGAACTAGAACAATTTTCTTTGCGCATTTTATAAAATTGAACAACTTTACATTTATTTAATTTATTTTCATTCGCCCAAAATGGGCATTGTGAATTTTGGTACAAAATACAAAAACAAAATATTAAAAATGGCAAAGCATAAGTTCTAAAAGACCAAAGCATGTTCTGTAAATTGTAGCAGCTGATCCATCCAATCCTTTGAACCACCAGTATACTAATTAAAGATGGTATTTGAGTTTCAAACGTTTTAATCAATAAAACGTTTGAAACTCAAATACCATCTTTATTTTTAAAATTGAATTTTGGTTCTTCTTCAGCATGTTTCACAGAAGTAACTATTTTTTAGTGGTGTATTAGGACATCTAATTTGTATAAGCCCTTTTATTTAGAAACAATATCAGACATGATTTTAAGTTTCATTAATTTTTATACTATTTATCTATTTTATTTTAAATTAAATTAAAAATAATAAAAGTAAATTGACTAAAAAAATTTCTTTACTAGATTATAAAAATAAGGAAATTCTAACCGAATTCAATTGAGTTATAACATGTCTTTTCATAAAGGCATTTCAAACGACCTGTTTTTTGGTTCCCATCTAAAGTAAAAGTCTCCGAGCAATCTTTATTTAGGCAAAAAAAAACGATGAAATAGACCATTCCATTTTTGAATAAAATATCGAAATAAAAATGTGTTTATCTTTTGTATTGAATCATTCAATTTATTGACATGTAACGCTTCAATTTTAGTTTTCCCGAATTCAGCTAAAAAAATTTAGGTATCGATAATAATACCAAGATTGAGTCAGACGCTTATCATTTAAAAAAAATAGTGAATCAATAGATTTGTTTATGAATATATAATTTTAGGCATTTGCAAAAGCAAAAAAAGATGAATGTTTAAAAATAATGTCGGATGGTACACAATCTAGAAATTTAACATCAAATATAGTCTCATTAGTGAAGGAAATAAGATCTTTGAAGATAACATTATTATAAAAAAATCTCTCTCCATTTTTGTTGACATAGAAGCTTAATAAATGTCTTGTTTTACACATTCTACGATAATTTATATTGATTTGTGCTTTTTTGGTACATTATTGTAACTATAATAAATAGAGTCCATATATCCGCTAAAATTCAATTTTTAATTGCAAATTAAACATTCTAAGCCTTCTTATGCAAATTCATATTCAGAATATTTAAAATTTATTCCGCTATTTATGACCTCATCAATAGATTTTTCTTTTTCAATAAAATTAACCGGATAAAATCCTTTAAAATTGTCAACCTTATTATTAAATTTTGAGTACTGTTCGATTGAGAGATTAATTTTTAGCAATTTATTTATTATCCTAACTTTGAAACTGTCAAAATAACCGTACATTTTATTTCCAATTTTCAAGGCAAACATAAATTGTTCAATTGTATTGAATGGATGCATATTCGCTTTGAAGGAACCCATTTTTAAAATATTAAGCTCTAAAAAAAATTAAAAAAAAACATAATAGGAAAAAATTACATGGACTCGTATGGCATAGAGTGCATTAAGTATATTCTAGGCGATCATCTGCTTCCTCTTCTCTTTTATCTCTTTATCTTTATTGTGATTGTCAGCAAGTGTAAAAGAATTATTAGGGCTATTCGAAGTTTCTAAAAGTAACCAATTTAAATATAATTATATAATAAAGAATTAAATAATTTATACCTATTTTTACTAGAAATTCTTCTAAAGAAACTTCAAAATCTTCAAGAATTATTGATAATGATAGGTTTTGACTTAGTTGCTGACGATCTTTTTTCCTAAAAACTTTTTTTATCTAAATACTTTATATTTTAAAATAAAAAATATGAATATAATGAAAAACGATGAATCTTAAAATTAAATTTAATTATTTAATTTAATTCCTTTTAGACTAGTTAAATTTTTTTATATATTAAATATATTTTTTTGGCTTAATTTGCTAAAATAGGAAATATTTTTATTTATTTTGTCAAAAAATTAATAATTTACTTTTTTAAAGCATCCATTTTTTTCTTCACGAATAATACCAAGTCCCAAGTTTTGAAGATACTCAAAACAGCTAATTACGTTTTTAGCTTTGATATCTTTGGATGAGTTTTGATTTATTTCGTTACTGTCGATTTCTATCGAATTATATGATAATATTTGCTTACATATTTTTAATTCTAATCAAGAAAGATAATATTTGACTGAGACTTTTAAAATATAATCAAAAATGATAAAAATATCTTCATTTCAGCACTTTGCTTTATAGTTAGCTAGAATTAGTTTTGTTTTATTAAAGTAAGAAACAATGTATCATCTTAATATATATGTATCTTCTAAATTCTATGATTTTATGATGTTAAAGTTATCAGTGTCAGATAAATTTTCAGCAAATTCCTCATGTGACAAATTTAATTCAAATTTATCCTATGATATATTTTTCATTAATAAATTAAAAACAATTTCAAAACAATGAAATATCATTGAAAGTCTTAAAACTTGTTAGGAAGCTTTTCCACAAATTGTACTAGAAATTAAATAAAATATTTATAAACAAAGTTTGATACAAATAACTTTAAAAACCGTCTTTATCATGAAAATGCTGCACATATTTTCTGTATTTTGAAAAATATTTCGAATTCATGATTAGCCTCTTCATCAAATATATATCTTGTCGTTTTTTCGTTTGATTTTAAAATCAGGTAAAATATAACTGAAAGAGGGCAACAATTAGAATTAGAATTTGCGTTGGATATTGTATTCCAGTCAATAAATCCTGGATCGGGGGCACACAATAAAAATCTTTGAATTAACCCATCATCATTTGCTTAAAAACCCTGAAATAAATAAAAACCATTAATAAGTAGTACTACTAACGTACTACTAAGACGACTAACGTACTACTTATCTTTTTACATAAAAGAGTTATAAAAAAATTATTAGTTTGTCAATTCTTTAAGTTTAACACTTAGTCACCACACTTTGTTTTCCGTCCAGGTCCTGTAAAATTTTTTCATGTGCTTATAGTGTGTGAATAGTGATTTTGGTGTATGTTGTCTTATCTTGTAGAAACCCAGTTGTTTATCAATTCTGTTTTTAAATGTGTTGGTGTTAGTTACGCATCTGGTCGCTGCATCGAGGGCATTCCAGTCACCTGCGGTACTGTTCGCGAAGAAGTTGGTGCGTGCTTCGCAGTTGCGAACCATCTGGCGCAAAATTTCACGATGACAAGTTCTGGTGTTCCCTGCTGGACAGTCTAGGCCATCAGACGCCAGCCTTTGAGAGCCGTTGATAAAGCATACGTGGTGGTAGCCGTGCTGAATCTCATGGTGCTGAATGAGGGCACCTCGACTACGCCGGTCTTCTAGAGTGGTCCAACAGAGAGCTTCACTTCTTTCAACGTAGGGTTTCGTTTTGAGTTCAGGGACTTGCTTTGAAAATCTCTTTTGCACCTGTTCAATGAGTTTAATGTCAGCCCGCCGAAAAGGGTTCCAGGCACGGACTGCAATCTCTAACTGAGGCCGTACGAACGACTTGTAGAGCAAGTTCATCAGGTCGGATGAGAAATACGAGAATGTAAGCTTGATTCGGCAAGCTATCATCGTCGTTCTAGACGGCGCTCTCTTGGACTGCTCAGTCCACTTAAGGTCATTTGTGAAAATGATTCCGAGGTCTCGCTCTTTTGTGGTCTTTTCAAGTGCATGATCGCCTAGAATATACTTAATGCACTCTATGCCATACGAGTCCATGTAATTTTTTCCTATTATGTTTTTTTTTAATTTTTTTTAGAGCTTAATATTTTAAAAATGGGTTCCTTCAAAGCGAATATGCATCCATTCAATACAATTGAACAATTTATGTTTGCCTTGAAAATTGGAAATAAAATGTACGGTTATTTTGACAGTTTCAAAGTTAGGATAATAAATAAATTGCTAAAAATTAATCTCTCAATCGAACAGTACTCAAAATTTAATAATAAGGTTGACAATTTTAAAGGATTTTATCCGGTTAATTTTATTGAAAAAGAAAAATCTATTGATGAGGTCATAAATAGCGGAATAAATTTTAAATATTCTGAATATGAATTTGCATAAGAAGGCTTAGAATGTTTAATTTGCAATTAAAAATTGAATTTTAGCGGATATATGGACTCTATTTATTATAGTTACAATAATGTACCAAAAAAGCACAAATCAATATAAATTATCGTAGAATGTGTAAAACAAGACATTTATTAAGCTTCTATGTCAACAAAAATGGAGAGAGATTTTTTTATAATAATGTTATCTTCAAAGATCTTATTTCCTTCACTAATGAGACTATATTTGATGTTAAATTTCTAGATTGTGTACCATCCGACATTATTTTTAAACATTCATCTTTTTTTGCTTTTGCAAATGCCTAAAATTATATATTCATAAACAAATCTATTGATTCACTATTTTTTTTAAATGATAAGCGTCTGACTCAATCTTGGTATTATTATCGATACCTAAATTTTTTTAGCTGAATTCGGGAAAACTAAAATTGAAGCGTTACATGTCAACAAATTGAATGATTCAATACAAAAGATAAACACATTTTTATTTCGATATTTTATTCAAAAATGGAATGGTCTATTTCATCGTTTTTTTTTGCCTAAATAAAGATTGCTCGGAGACTTTTACTTTAGATGGGAACCAAAAAACAGGTCGTTTGAAATGCCTTTATGAAAAGACATGTTATAACTCAATTGAATTCGGTTAGAATTTCCTTATTTTTATAATCTAGTAAAGAAATTTTTTTAGTCAATTTACTTTTATTATTTTTAATTTAATTTAAAATAAAATAGATAAATAGTATAAAAATTAATGAAACTTAAAATCATGTCTGATATTGTTTCTAAATAAAAGGGCTTATACAAATTAGATGTCCTAATACACCACTAAAAAATAGTTACTTCTGTGAAACATGCTGAAGAAGAACCAAAATTCAATTTTAAAAATAAAGATGGTATTTGAGTTTCAAACGTTTTATTGATTAAAACGTTTGAAACTCAAATACCATCTTTAATTAGTATACTGGTGGTTCAAAGGATTGGATGGATCAGCTGCTACAATTTACAGAACATGCTTTGGTCTTTTAGAACTTATGCTTTGCCATTTTTAATATTTTGTTTTTATATTTTGTACCTAACTCCAGAACCTTTTAAAAAAAAACAGATTAAAGTTTTGAGGTATTAGTAAACAAAAACGGGTGCTTAAAAACATAAAAAGACGTTTTTTTATTATTATTATTAGTATTTATTATTATTTTTCTATTTTAAAATATAACAATATAATAATTAAAAGAAAGTATTATAAAAAACTTTAATTTACTGTTTTTACAGGGTTTTTCAATTTATTTTGGTGTTTTTTTCAAAATACTTTGTTATGAATTTCCAAATAAATTGTTATTAATTTTAAATATTTAGTTTACATTTTATTTAAATTAGAAAAAATATTTTTAATATATAAATAGGAACTAGTAGACCCTTTTAAAGAATTAAATCAAATTTTCTAAAATAAAAATGAAAACTGATTGTTTATTTTTTTAACTCCGAATTAAAGGAGTTTCACGAAAAAGCTCGAACAAATAACCGTAAATCAAAAATACAAATGAAAAGAGACTTTGACAAAAGAATGAGGGTACGTGAGCCTCTAATTCAAGTCGGGGTAAGAGTCCTACTTAAAGTAGAACAGAAAAAGAAGGCTGATCCCAACTGGGATCCTGAACCATTCAACGTGATTTGCATAAGAGGCACAATGATAACAGCAAGAAGAGGAGGCCAAGAGCTCACTAGAAACGTCAGTTTCTTCAAGCTGTACCATGCGTACGAGGTAAATGATGATGAAGAAGCATTAGAGCCTTCTCATGGGTCAACCTTTTCATCAGCGACCCCATAGGCTGTTTCAATAGATCCACATCACCAACCAACACCAACTCCTACACAAGTTGAATCACCAGTTCCAGTTCAGCATCGACCAGTACCAACACAAAGTGAAATTCGAACACCAACACCGGGGAGTACATCAAAGCAAAAAGTTGGAAGACCAACTAAAGAAGAGGCTAAGAAGATAGCCGAAGAGAAAGCCAAATCAAAGTCAGGTCTCCAACTAGTCACTGAACAACCCAGAAGGTCTGAACGACTAAAGGCCAAAGCTTCGATCTAAAAACCGAAGGGAAGATGTGGTGTAGCAACCACAAGAGCAAAATTAGATGCGCTCTCTAATCGAAACTTTATTATTCATATTCATTTATCTACACTTTTTACAAAAGCACTAGTCTCACCGACGCTTGGAACTAGGCTTAGAATAAAACAATATTTAATCTTTATTTACTAACTATTTACAACTTGGCCAAAATCTATTTACATCTATGTGTTTAACTAAAACTCTAACCTTTCCGTTTCTTCTATTTTATTTACACTTTGTACACCGGCTACAGAACGGCCGTTTTCTACTATAAACTTAGATTAATAAAACGCTTATAAATCATTTAACGTTTACAACAGAACACATGTAAAACAAAACTATAACCTTAAATGATCTAAGTAATCTTTGAATAATCATATTTTTTATTTAACTCCTTTTTTATAATTTTAGGATTCTTTTTTATTTGTGCTAAGAACATCTATAACTCACTTTAATTTGGAAAATCTAAACGTTTTAAAATTTCTAGAAATAAATTATATGAACATAAATTTACCAATTAATTTTTAGCAATTTTAAGCAATTTAAGAATAAGTACTGATCAAATTAGTTTTTTAAAGTAGTAATGATGCAGTTCAATATTGCTGAGCTCAACAAAAATAAAATTTCATAAAATAAATTTATCAAAAAAATAATAAAAATTTATCGAAAATAGGAGTTTATAAAAAACTCTATTTTCTTTTAAAAAAAATTAATATCTAAATTAAACCGAGTATTTTTTAAATTTTTTACAATACTTTCTGAAATTAGAGCAATTGTATAATCTTTACAATTTTCTACATTTAATATTGATTGTATGCTTTTTTCTTTAATGATGAAAAAAATAATTAATAATTAGAGAAGAAACGATATAAAATCAAGTTTAAATTGCAATTTAAATTAATTTTTCTCTAAAATTATGATTGAAATTTTGAATGTAAAGCCGGGCGATGTTTTTCATTATTCTATCGTCCTGCTTCATGGATTATGTAGTGACAAAAACTCTCAAAATATCCAATGTTTGGACACAAATGGATGCATTATAAACTGGTCCATTATCAATAACCAGTTCAAAGTATTGATAAATTAACTTGTAAAAAAGATTTAAATTTGAAAAAAAAACTAAGGTTTTTGTTCCTTTGTTTTTTGGTAGAAACGAAATTACTCTCAAAACAAATGAGACCGAACTGAAAATTATTCTATTTAGGAGATTTGTCAAGTCTGAGCGAATAGTACGGATACTCTATATAGTTTGCCAAGACGATTATTCCAATGGACAATTTCAGTCAAATGATAATAATAATGATCAAAAAAATGCGATTAATCGGATACATTTAAATGTTAGATTACTTCAAACATTTTTAAGTGAGACAATTTTTAAAAAATTTAAGATCAGGAAAAGTTTTTTCTTAAAATGTGATGCGGATTTGAAAGAAATTTGTTCATGTGAAGTATTCAGAACTAAACTTAAAATATCCGAAGCTTTGTCAATGAGTTCGAATGAAATTTTCTGCTATTTACTTGATGAAATTAACAAAAATTTTAATTCTGATGAAAAATTTATAGCAATTTTGTCGTTCACAAGATATTTTCCAGAAAAAAAGGGAACTATCTTTCAAAAGACAAAGGGATATTGTGCTTTAGCAGCTCAAAATTTAGCAGTTTATGGCACAGCTTGCTTGTTTACATGGGCAGAAAATCTATCTGATTTAGAGAATAAAATTTATGACCAAAATCAAGTTGACTCAGACTACATGAACGATTCAGCATTTCGAAACACTTATTCTGACTGCTATTCGACTACACTGGGAAGTCTTTTGCATGAAATGTCACATCTTTTCGACCTCGGACACAACTTTGAAGGAATAATGTACAGAGGTTTCGATGACTTGAAAAATTTTATTTCCATTCAAGCAAATGAATGTTTTTGCTATGAAAATGTTCGACTTGTCAAAGCATTTAATGGAGAGATTGATAGAATTTCTGTTTTTAAAAGCCAAGAAAATTCAGACAACAAGATAACTTTTATCGAGAAAAAAATTGCACACTTTAAATCAAATCGTGAAAAACAAATAATATTTTATCAAAAGTCTTTTAATTGCTATTTACCATTTAGTACTAAGAGAAAATCTCAGTGCGAATGCCTAAAAAATTGCTACTACACCTTATCTAATTTGATGATTTTTTTTTATAACAAGTAATAATTTAGTCTAAAGATTTAAATTGTAAATTTAATTTTAAGATTTTTTAATGAAACTCAAAATTGCGGGGGCCAAATAAAATTGACAAAAAGCTCAAATAAGTGAGAATAAATAAAAAAATTTTTTATTAAAATTTTTTATAGATATATTTAAAAAAAAGGTTATTTACTGTCAAATCAGATAAAAGACTGATATGGTACCAACTAAGAACATCTAAACGAAATTTGGAATTCGATAGCGGAGATCCATGCAATTCTAAAAATGATTTTATATACTTAAAATTAAAAGAAGATTCAAATAATGAGTATCTGATAGAATTAAATTTAAGTAATTTGCTCAAGAGGCTTTTAGAAATAAATGAAACTCGCAATGGTTGTAACAATTTGAGAAAAATTAAACATAGCTCTATCGATTCAATTGAGATTTTTTTAATGGATGACAATGGTCTAATTCTTATTGAAAATATCTTAATTAAATAATTAATTTTCCTTTTTTCATTTGAAATTTAATTACACTTTTTGAAAGATCTAATGATTTAAATATCTTAGAAACTTTATCATATTTATTTTTCTAGTATTTAATTGCTTTTAAGAATAAATTATTGATGAAAATTTTTAAAAATTTTAAATTAAATTTTCTTAAATTAAAACAAAGCTTGATTGTTATAAATTTTTAATTGTTTTGAATTCTGCATGTAAAATCATTGCGATTAAAAATCAGTGTATAGAAATTGTTAGTTTTTAATTCTAATTATTAATCTCTCAATCAAATTAATCAGTTTTACCAGTCACAATAGATTTTAGAATAACTTGAATAAAAAGATATTGCGTCAATTTAAGTTCAGCGAAGATTTTCGAAATTAGTGCCTGAATTGAAGGGAAAACCTTACTTCGAGAGAAGAGAGGCTCTATGATGGAGCAGCCTTGAAGAGCGACGTAGGCGCGGTGATCTGATTCAGCTACACAAAATACAGCATGGACATGATCAAGTAACATTAATTAATGGAGATCAAAAGCTGGCCTCGGATGGTCTAGATAGCCCAGCTGGTAATACCAGAACTTGTCGCATGGCAATCGAACGACAGCTGATCCGCAATTGTGGAGTGAGACACAACTTTTTCACAAATCGAACAGCGGGATATTGGAACGCTCTGGATGAAGTAACAAAGTGCGTGACAAACACAAAAATCTTCAAAAAGAGAATTGACAAGATGTTACAATAAAATTTGGCCAGAGGCTGTTAAAGTAGGGCGACTACGTGCGCAACTACTTGGAAACAAGTGTTTCCTACAGCATTTACACTACTACTACTAATAACATTAAAAAAACATAAAAAGCCATGTGTTCAATTCAGCCTCTAATTTTAATAAAATTTTTCATTAAATTGACGCAATATCTTTTTATTCAAGTTATTCTAAAATCTATTGTGACTGGTAAAACTGATTAATTTGATTGAGAGATTAATAATTAGAATTAAAAACTAACAATTTCTATACACTGATTTTTAATCGCAATGATTTTACATGCAGAATTCAAAACAATTAAAAATTTATAACAATCAAGCTTTGTTTTAATTTAAGAAAATTTAATTTAAAATTTTTAAAAATTTTCATCAATAATTTATTCTTAAAAGCAATTAAATACTAGAAAAATAAATATGATAAAGTTTCTAAGATATTTAAATCATTAGATCTTTCAAAAAGTGTAATTAAATTTCAAATGAAAAAAGGAAAATTAATTATTTAATTAAGATATTTTCAATAAGAATTAGACCATTGTCATCCATTAAAAAAATCTCAATTGAATCGATAGAGCTATGTTTAATTTTTCTCAAATTGTTACAACCATTGCGAGTTTCATTTATTTCTAAAAGCCTCTTGAGCAAATTACTTAAATTTAATTCTATCAGATACTCATTATTTGAATCTTCTTTTAATTTTAAGTATATAAAATCATTTTTAGAATTGCATGGATCTCCGCTATCGAATTCCAAATTTCGTTTAGATGTTCTTAGTTGGTACCATATCAGTCTTTTATCTGATTTGACAGTAAATAACCTTTTTTTTAAATATATCTATAAAAAATTTTAATAAAAAATTTTTTTATTTATTCTCACTTATTTGAGCTTTTTGTCAATTTTATTTGGCCCCCGCAATTTTGAGTTTCATTAAAAAATCTTAAAATTAAATTTACAATTTAAATCTTTAGACTAAATTATTACTTGTTATAAAAAAAAATCATCAAATTAGATAAGGTGTAGTAGCAATTTTTTAGGCATTCGCACTGAGATTTTCTCTTAGTACTAAATGGTAAATAGCAATTAAAAGACTTTTGATAAAATATTATTTGTTTTTCACGATTTGATTTAAAGTGTGCAATTTTTTTCTCGATAAAAGTTATCTTGTTGTCTGAATTTTCTTGGCTTTTAAAAACAGAAATTCTATCAATCTCTCCATTAAATGCTTTGACAAGTCGAACATTTTCATAGCAAAAACATTCATTTGCTTGAATGGAAATAAAATTTTTCAAGTCATCGAAACCTCTGTACATTATTCCTTCAAAGTTGTGTCCGAGGTCGAAAAGATGTGACATTTCATGCAAAAGACTTCCCAGTGTAGTCGAATAGCAGTCAGAATAAGTGTTTCGAAATGCTGAATCGTTCATGTAGTCTGAGTCAACTTGATTTTGGTCATAAATTTTATTCTCTAAATCAGATAGATTTTCTGCCCATGTAAACAAGCAAGCTGTGCCATAAACTGCTAAATTTTGAGCTGCTAAAGCACAATATCCCTTTGTCTTTTGAAAGATAGTTCCCTTATTTTCTGGAAAATATCTTGTGAACGACAAAATTGCTATAAATTTTTCATCAGAATTAAAATTTTTGTTAATTTCATCAAGTAAATAGCAGAAAATTTCATTCGAACTCATTGACAAAGCTTCGGATATTTTAAGTTTAGTTCTGAATACTTCACATGAACAAATTTCTTTCAAATCCGCATCACATTTTAAGAAAAAACTTTTCCTGATCTTAAATTTTTTAAAAATTGTCTCACTTAAAAATGTTTGAAGTAATCTAACATTTAAATGTATCCGATTAATCGCATTTTTTTGATCATTATTATTATCATTTGACTGAAATTGTCCATTGGAATAATCGTCTTGGCAAACTATATAGAGTATCCGTACTATTCGCTCAGACTTGACAAATCTCCTAAATAGAATAATTTTCAGTTCGGTCTCATTTGTTTTGAGAGTAATTTCGTTTCTACCAAAAAACAAAGGAACAAAAACCTTAGTTTTTTTTTCAAATTTAAATCTTTTTTACAAGTTAATTTATCAATACTTTGAACTGGTTATTGATAATTGACCAGTTTATAATGCATCCATTTGTGTCCAAACATTGGATATTTTGAGAGTTTTTGTCACTACATAATCCATGAAGCAGGACGATAGAATAATGAAAAACATCGCCCGGCTTTACATTCAAAATTTCAATCATAATTTTAGAGAAAAATTAATTTAAATTGCAATTTAAACTTGATTTTATATCGTTTCTTCTCTAATTATTAATTATTTGTTTCATCATTAAAGAAAAAAGCATGCAATCAATATTAAATGTAGAAAATTGTAAAGATTATACAATTGTTCTAATTTCAGAAAGTATTGTAAGAAATCTAAAAAATACTCGGTTTAATTTTGATATTAATTTTTTTTAAAAGAAAATAGAGTTTTTTATAAACTCCTATTTTCGATAAATTTTTATTATTTTTTTGATAAATTTATTTTATGAAATTTTATTTTTGTTGAGCTCAGCAATATTGAACTGCATCATTACTAGTATAAAAAACTAATTTGATCAGTACTTATTCTTAAATTGCTTAAAATTGCTAAAAATTAATTGGTAAATTTATGTTCATATAATTTATTTCTAGAAATTTTAAAACGTTTAGATTTTCCAAATTAAAGTGAGTTATAGATGTTCTTAGCACAAATAAAAAAGAAGCCTAAAATTATAAAAAAGGAGTTATATAAAAAATATGATTATTTAAAGATTACTTAGATCATTTAAGGTTATAGTTTTGTTTTACATGTAGAGTTAAAAAAATAAACAATCAGTTTTCATTTTTATTTTAGAAAATTTGATTTAATTCTTTAAAAGGGTCTACTAGTTCCTATTTATGTATTAAAAATATTTTTTCTAATTTAAATAAAATATAAACTGAATATTTAAAATTAATAACAATTTATTTTGAAATTCATAACAATTTATTTTAAAATTTATAACAATTTATTTTGAAATTTATAACAATTTATTTGGAAATTTATAACAATTTATTTTAAAATTCATAACAATTTATTTGGAAATTCATAACAAAGTATTTGAAAAAAACACCAAAATAAATTGAAAAACCCTGTAAAAACAGTAAATTAAAGTTTTTTATAATACTTTCTTTTAATTATTATATTGTTTTATTTTAAAATAGAAAAATAATAATAAATACTAATAATAATAATAAAAAAGCGTCTTTTTATGTTTTTAAGCACCTGTTATTGTTTACTAATACCACAAAACTTGTAGCTCTTTCATATTTTCAAATATACGTGAAATTTTGATATGAATTTTTACAAAATTATCAGAACGTAAAAATTATACTATTATATTTTTTTAGAAATTCGCCAAATTTTAAAATGAAAAAAATCTCGTTATGTCTTTATTTAGATCATTTAACAAAAAAATTCTTTAATTTTGAATTTTTTAAATGTGTTCTCCGGCGTAAAGATTAAATATATTAAGAGGAATTTTGAATTTTTTAATAAAAATAATAGAAATATGAAATAAAGTTTTTGAAATTTAAAATTATCTAAGACTTTTTTTTGTAATAGATTTTTCTATTCCCACATGGTGAATTTTTTATATGAATTTTTACAAAATTATCAGAACGTAAAAATTATACTATTATTTTTTTTAGAAATTCGCTAAATTTTAAAATAAAAAAAATCTCGTTATGTCTTTATTTAGAATTTTAAAGAATTGATTTTAAATATTCAAACATTCTTACTGATTCAGACTCAACACGTTCATTTGATATAAACAAAAAATAATAAAGATAAAAATACATATAATATTTTTTCTTAATTAATCAATTTTATCTTTTTTAAATTTATTTTATCTCTTATTTATAATTTTAGAGCTTACTCTCTTTTTATCACTAAAAATTACACTGGTTAATGAAGCCCAGGCCAAAGACTGAAAACCCAGACTTTGAGTTCCTCTTGTAATAATCATTAATTATGTTTTAGCTTATTATATATTTTATTAATTTTTTTGGTTAAATAAAATAAAAGAGCAATAAATAAAATAATAAATAAAATAAATCTAATTTTTTCTTAAAATTTTTGTAAAATTTTTTCTAATTTTGTTACTAATTTCAAAAATCTAAATTTTTTTAAATCATAAATCTTTATGTGCTCTTTTTATTAATAAATGGGCTCAATCATCCCTTTATGGGTTTTGACCTTAGGTCTCTTTGATTGAGTTGGAATATAAAAAAAAAAAATTAATTATTTTTTAGATTATTATATATTTTATTAATTTTTTTGGTTAAATAAAATAAAAGAGCATTTTGATGACATTATTTTTTTGTTTAATTATTGGATTTTAAATTAGGAAAGAAAGAAATAGATATTTCTATTTGAATAAAATATCATTTGACAATGAACTTGTTTAAATTTTTTGAAAATTTAATAATTCAATTTTTTTTGATTAAAAAATAGGTAACTATTGCAAGAAAATAATCTTATTCATATTCCCTTTATTTTTTTTATTTCAATTTTATGCTTTAAAACATACATTTATCAAAAAATATTAGTTAGAAAATTTGTTAAGAAAATAAAATAAAACAGTAGCTTTAATAATCAATCAAAAAATTAAATCATATTCAATGTAGAAAATCGAATATTGTGTCTCATTTAATATTTTTATATTTTCTAGTAAAAATTTAATCAAATTTTAAACAATATTTAAATTTTTAAGATAATTGAAAATACATTTGATTAGAAACAAAATTTCGCGTACAAACTATTATTCTTAGAAAGGTTCCAAGTTAAATTTTTAAGTTTTTTTTCCAAAAATTATTATTCCCTTTTTAAATTTATTTATATTAAAAAATCAAAATTAAAGTAGTGAAAAATGAATTTTTAAGAAAATTTTAAACATATATTAAAATTTTTAAATAAATCAAATTAATTTTTAGATTTTAGAAAAAACATTATTATTTTTTTTTATTTATAATTATTTGAATTATTTGTTCATGTCTTCTTTTCATTTCTTTTCCTTTAATTTATCCAAAAAAGCAAGGGAATCTACAATTTAATTTTAGTTTAAACTTGAACTAAAATTTTGACTCTAGTTCTTTTATTGCCTTATAGGTGATCCAAATAAGAAAGTCGTCGGTAAACAAAGCTATTGTTACATTTTCAGTTGAATTTTTGGCTGTTTTAGTGAAATGTATATTAAGGGTTTATTTATATAGAAATTATTTAATTTAATTAAAAAAGATAAAATCATCAGCTAACAATATATTTTTTGGAAATCATTAAAAAAATTTTGCTGTTTGTTTTTTTTTATTCTGTTTCATTAGAATTTTAAAATTAAATAAATGAAGGATACTGTTAATTTAACCAAAATCCACATAACACTAATAAAACTTATAAATTTTATCATTTTTTTATTAGTAAATTTTTAATCATTCTATCCATAAAATAATTTTTTTCATTAGACCTGAGATAGTAAAACCAATTCAGCCCGAAAGGCCAGAGTCATTGAGCGACAAAAACACAAACGGAGTAAAAGAGGAAGAAAAAGCGGAGAAAAAATAATCAAATAGCAATAGCAAGCAAAGTGGAGAGAAAAAGATTAAGCGCAAAAAATCAGAAAAAGAGCTTTGGTCTCGAACGATCCGGCTCCAATAGTCGAAACTGAGTACAACGAGCTGGTATCGCCTGAACACGAGACCAACAATAAAAAAACAGAAAGTGATGATTTTGAATTTTACCCACAAAATGTGTGAAAATAAACGTAAACTTCATTATAATATTAATATTTTTAACACTTCAAGATATTTATATTTTAATTGTTTATCTGAACCCAGTTATAGCTCCTTCTGAATAAAATACAAAATACAAACTGAAGTTAAATAAAATAAAATTAAGGTTAAAGCTTTTTAAATTTTTTAATAATTCTTATTTAATATATTTGACTTGTAATAACAAAAAAAACTCAAAATAAGCTTTAAAAAAATGAGATTTAATTTAAAATTTGATTTTATTAATGGATTTAGAAATTTTTTTTTAAATTATTTTATTTTTTAAATCTACATAAAATTTAAAGCATGCTACATTAAGATTATTAAAATAAAATCAAAGATTTATTTTTAAAAAAATTCATAAAATAATAAAAAATTTTGTTTCCTTAGAATGATTGATATTTTGGTAAAAAAACACTAAGTTTATTGAAAAAAATTCTAAGAAAAAATATACAATTTAATAAAGAGTCCTGAGTATTTTCAAGTTGTACCTGTAGCCATTATCTAAGAAACTATTTTTGCTAGCATTTAATGAGAGCATTCGTAGCGAAAAATTTAATTGAATTTTTAAATATATACAAAAATACTCAATCGGACTTAAGGCTATTAGAAGCCTTTTTTTTATTTTAAACGAGTTTAAAAAGTGCAATTGACACCAAAAGACTAATTTAAACCCCTAAAACTTATAAAAAATTTAAATAAAAAAAATTATTTAAAATTGTCCCATATTACATTACATTTTGCCTAAATTTTGCATTTAAATCACAGACATTAATATTTGAAAAATAAAATGCACAAAAAATTCTAGTTAAAATTATTAAATTTGAATTTAAAGAATTTAAACTAAACATCACAGAGTCTAAGAAGTTTATTTATTTGTTTTTAAAATGAAATTTTATTTTTTTTGTTTATTTTATAAAGTTTGAATCTATAAATAAAAAAAATGATAAATGTTAGAGATAAAAAAATTCTCATTTCTTACTTGGTACTTTTTAAAAGTTTAACAACTCTAAAAATTATAAAGTAACAATTACTTAAGGCATCTTGATATGTCTATATTAGAAAATGTTTAAAATTCATTAAAAGCTATTTTAAGCATTTTTTTCAAATCAAAAAAATTTTTCAATTAAAAATAGGGTAAACTGACTTGTATAAAGAATAGTTTATTTTTAAATTTTTTAATAAGCTTTTTAATATTTGATTTATTTATTTTTTAAAACACTTCCTGGATGACGAAAATAAGAAGAATTTTCAAAATAAAGTTAAAAAAAAATATGCGCCATACGTTATACTAAATATTTAGACTTATATTTTTCACTGAGGATTTTTTATGTTATTTTAAATTAAAACTCTTGTCAAATCTTTGTGAAATTATTTGACATTTAAACAACAAAAAAAATACATTAAGCTGCCTAATTGATCTATTGATAATTTTATTTATTTCAGTGTTGAATAAATAACAAAAAAACTTTTGTTTAGCAACATATTATTTTTATATTTTTAAAAAGGGAATAATTTAAATGGGCTCATTCTATTACTGAAAAATATTTTTTTAGCTATTTTAAAAAAATTTTCAAATTAAATTAAAAAAAAATAAAACAAAAAATTATATTTAATTACGTACTCAAGTAACACTGTTGGCGTTTGTCTCAAAGTTACTTAAATAAAGTAAATTGAAGTAAGGTAAAGTATAGTTAATTGTTTCTATGGTTTGGAAAGAATATTAGTTTAATATTAAATTAGAACTGCTTGATTTGTGTGGTTTTTGTTTTAAAGAATGTAATTCTAGTAAAAAGATGCTTAAATCACAACTATTTAATATCTAAAAAATAAGATGACTCCTTTGCAACCAAAACGATCACAAAACTTGGATGTGAAAAAAAATTTAATTTTAACTTTTTCAGCTGAATTTAAAAACAAAAATTATTAGACCATTTGATATTCCTAATTTATAAAATATTTAGAGATTTTACAATCTTTTCGGATTTAAATACAACAAAAAAAATTGGTAAATAAACAAATCAAAAACAAATTAAAAATAAATCATCAAAACAAATTATTTTAACATCATCATACTATCCATTTAAATTCCCGACATGAATATTGACATATTGACAAAATAAAAAAAAATTTGTGTAAATATATTTTTATTTTAACTTTTTTTAAAAAATATCTTCAAAATTAATAAAAAAAAAAATCAAAAATTTTAATTCCGGACACGAGTACAGTCGTCAGAATAAAAAAACAACAACAACTTGGATGTGTAAAAAAATTTTTATTTTTACTTTTTCAGCTAAAATAAAAAAAAAATATATATTTTATTAGACCGTTTGAGATTTTAAATTTAAAAAAAATATTTAGAGATTTGACGATCTCTTCGGATTAAAAACAACAAGAAAAATTGAATAATTTAAAAACAATCTTCAAAATAAATTTTTTTAACATCATCATGATATCCATTTAATACCCCACATGAATATTGAAAAAAAAAAAAAAATTTGTGTAAATATATTTTTATTATAAGCACCAACAACCAGCTTTCTCACCACGGATTCTTAACTTATTTGAAAGCAAGCATTCTGAAAAGTGACATTGAATTTTCCATTAATCTACTAGAGTGTCAGGATGCAGGATCTTCTGACAAAAAATAAGCTCTCATCATCAATTGATGTGAGCATGAACAGTCTTTTGGGCTTGCAGGACACAATATTGAACAATCTGAGCAAAAACAGTGGTGAAAAAATCGAGTTGTTTACAGACAAGTCCAAGTCTTATTTTGATAGCATTTACAAGGAAATAAAAAATTTTCCTATTTATTTTCCTAGAACAATTACTCTACATAAATAGAAAATTAGGAAAATTTATTTGATTTGTAAAACTGGAAAAAAAATTAACTTTGAGGTCTAGGAAATTCGAGTCATCAAGATTAATACAATTTTTTATTTTAAAATACTTTAAGAATTTTTATATTCATCTTGAAAAAAGATTGAAAAGTTTTTGGGCTTTTGAAAAAAAAAAGTCCGGACTTGGACTTGACTTGAGACTTGTGACTTTTAAACAATTCTAGTATAAACAAAGTAATTCATCTGATAAAAACTGTGTATACATTCTATGTATTAAGATATGATTGATTAAGCACATTTTTTTATTTTAAGTATTTATAATTCATCAAATAGCGTATTTCCTTAATTTAATAACACGGTTTTGTGAAATTCAGTACAAAATGATAAAAAGAACAGAACAAAATGAAAAAAAATTCAATAATTTTTATCTGGTGGTTCGCGGTTATAACATAAAAATAAATAAAATAAAACAATTAGGGATTAGAAAGAGAACAAAATTAAAATTATTAACTTTTTTCCCTTTTTTTTTTTTTTAAATTTAACAAATTTTCACTAAATTTTACGTAAAAATAGCAAACTTTTACGTAAAAATAGCAAACTTTTACGTAAAATTCTTATTTCCAACTGAATTTTGTTTTTATTAATTTTTATTTAGATCAATGATAATATTTGGACATTTTTTTGAAGTAAATATATTTTTATTTAATTTTATAAATCATTCTTTTATGGTTCTTTTATTTTAAAAGTTTTATTTTTGAAAAGAACTCAAAAACTTAAAATGACAATAACTTTGTTAATACTTAATTTTTTTTTTAATCTGTAAAACGATAAAGAAAATTTAGGAGATTATCTTTATTTTGGTGTATTTTACTTCGAATTTGATCATAAATTGAGGAAGTTGGGTACTCGAGTACCCAACTTCCAAAAAGTAAGCTTTCAAGATCTTGAAAGCTTACTTTTTTAGAAAATTTTTTCCTTAGTTTTTTTAGCTTAAAAACTTCAAATGGTGATAAATTTGCGAGAAAAATTTTTTTTTTTGGTTCTGTAAAAAGCAGTAGACTCAGTGAATCCTCAGAATCCAATTTCAACGCATTTCGTTCCAACAATAAATAAATCAATATTTTTTTTTATTTTTTTTTAAATTTATATTTTTTTTTTCTCATTCCAAAAGTAAAAAGCTCTTCGTCGATTTCATTGAAAAAAAATTCTGCTTTAGAAACAAGTACCGAAACATCTTGTGTAGCTGATACAAGCACTAGCAGTGTTCAGTCGTCTACAACAACCAAAACAATGCAAAGACCACAGTCTAAAATAGCTATATCCAAATCGTCTGTGCCACCGCGAGCATCCACTTCATCAGCAGGTAAATTGTCAATATTTAATGATAAAAATTTTTATTTTTCATTGGTTTATTTTCATTTCTTTTAAAATTAATTTAAATTAAATTCAGTTCGATCAGTGTCGCTGAGCAGATAGAGCTGCGCTAGTTCCAAAGGTAGTGTCAAAGTGCTTGTGCTCTATTTTATTTTGTTGTTTTTTGTTTGAAACCGACAGATTTTTTGTCTTTTAGACTTTGGTTCTTTTTGATCAGGTTCAGATTGTAAACAATAATAAAAAATTAATTAAATCCTCGCTTAGGGCATCTAGATTAACAATCACATTTGATGAAAAAATAACATATTTATTTGCTCTTGTTAAAAATTAATTCAAACCGAATTAATACGGCTTCTATTTTGCATAAATAAATTATTACTCATTTTCTAACTAGATAAGCAAACAAAATTTCTAATTTTTAAAATTGATCAAAGGTGCACAGTTCAAGAGACGTTTACCAGCACATAAATCAAATATGTGAAGCGTTGGGCAACTCCGAAGATTGGGCTGGCCGAATGAACGCTTTGAAACGAGTGCGCGGTCTTGTCATTGCATCTCGCGAAAACTCGAGTCCGAAGTTTACGAAGTGATTCGAAAAACAGCGGCACAATTCACCGCTCAGACCAAACAACTGCACTCACAAGTGGTGCGCGAAGCATGCATTACACTGGCGTATTTAACGCAGACATTTGGCAACAAACTAGAAATATTTATGGAATGTTTATGGCCAATTTGATCAATTTGTTGCAGAACAGTGCCAAAATTATGGCCACAAGCAGTTTGATGGCGCTACGATTCTTAATCGAAAATGTGCACTCGGCCAAATCGATACGGTTAATTGCGAATGGCCTCGAGTCACGCTTCAAAGAGATCAGACGTGCTTGTTGCGAATACTTGCACTAAATGCTGCGCACATGGGACATGCACTATCTGAAACGGTCTGTGCAAATGTTGACGAATGCGATCAAGAAAGGCGTACTGGACGCTGATGTAGATGCCAGAGTTTTGGCACGCAAAGCCTTCTGGAGCTTTCGCAATCATTTTCGGTCTCAAGCCGATGCGTTGTTTAACTCTTTCGAGAAAAAAGTAAAAAATTTGCTCAGCATTGGTACACAAGGACAGAATGGTTCGGTGAAAAGTTTGGTATATGCGTGCGACAACACCGATAGTCGTTTACTTGCTCCACTCAATTCGAAAATAAGACGATCGACTAGTGCTGTTGGTATCAAGAATCCGCGATCTACTTCATCGTTAAGTAAGTGTTGACCGATTTAATTTTTTATATTTTTTTTTCATTGTTTTTTAAATAATTTTTTTAAAACTAATTACTCAAATTTATGTTTATACATGTTTTGGGATGACCATGTTCAATTTGGAGATATTTTCCAAAAAAAATTCTTTTTTTTGTGTTTAGAAATTTTTTTATTTTAAATGTAGTAATCATACTAAATAAATAAACGAATTTTTTTTATTTTTATTAAGCTAAATTAGCCACACTGTAATCATTTAAAAAGCAACTTTGATGTTTCTTTAAAGCAAACGAATTTTTCTAAATTTTTATCATCTAAGTCTACTCGGTAAAGTTTTATTCTAAGACAAAAAATGAAAAAAGAATTCTGGTTAGATTTTACTTAAATTGATCAGGATCTTAATCAGGATCTTCTTTTTTTTATATAATAATACGAAAAAACGATCTAAATTAAGATTTTATTTAATTCAAAAAATTATCCATTCATAAAGAAAATTAGATAAAAATTGAAAGAAATTTTTTTTATTGTTATGCATCAAAATTAATTTCATTAAGAAACCACATTTCTTAATGTTTTCTTAACATTTTATAATTTAATAATTTTAACCCCTTTTTAAATTAAAAAAAAATTGATTTTGATTTTTATTTAACAATCATTAGGTATAAATGAGTAAGTAATTCTATGTATTCTTTCTAGGGTTGATTTAACACTACTCAAACTTAAAAAAATTATTATCAAAAATCATGTAACCTATTTGACACAATAAAAGCTGAAACAAAGGCAGTATGACAAAATATAGAAAGACAAAACGTAGAAAACGATTTTTTATTGGATAATATAGAATTTACCTGGAAAAAAAATGTAGAAAAAAAAAATGTAGAATTTACCTGGAAAAAAAAATGTAGAAAAAAAAAATGTAGAATTTACCTGGAAAAAAAACGTAGAAAAAAAAAATGTAGAAAAAAAATAGTCTAATTAATTTTATTTCAATTTTTTTCTTTGTAAATTAGGAAATTATTTCCTAAACCTTCTAAAAAGGCTTCAATATTCTCAATTTTATAATCTGTCACTAATTAATACAAAGTAAAAGTCTCAAATATATTACTATAATAATATAATTAAAATTTTCTACATTTTTTTACATATAGTACTATTCTATATTTTGTCCTTCTATATTTTGTCATGTCTATATTTAGTCTTTCTATATTATGTCATGTCTATATTTTGTCTTTCTATATTTTGGAGAAAATTCTACATTTTGTCTTTCTACATTTTGTCTTCCTCCCGAAACAAATATCAAAAACATTAACATAAGTCTTGCTAAAAAGATATAAACGTTTGACAGCTTTATGAGATATTCAAACAGAATTCAAATAAATTTTAATTCCTAATTAAAAAAATTTAAATTGAAGTTTTCTATGTTTTTGAATTTTATATTTTAAATTTTTTAATTTAAGTATTTTCAATTATTTAAATTATTTAAATTTTTTCAATAATTGAATTGTTTTTAAATATCTTTTATTTCCTTCTAGCATTATTTTTTTTCACACATGAATTCTTGGAAACATCAAGATTAAAATTTTCTCATTTTTACTCAAATTAAATCTTGCATTTTATATATTCAATTTCAATTGTATCCAAAAAAAGATTACATGTACTTTGTACGTGATGCTTTTACTGCGCGTACTGAAAAAGTAGTATTTTAGATGCGCGGAAAAATTATCTTTTTTCAATGCTTGCAAAAAGCCTTAAATATGATTTATACAATTCTTGCATGTAAGAAAATGAAAGCTTACGTAATATTACGTAATTTTTTTTTTGTTGCCAAAAGATGATTTTAAAAATAAAAACATAATTTGCACTTTAAAATGATTCGAAAAGTGAAAAAAAAATTAATTGCAAGTAAAAAATTAAAAAATACAATTTTATTTTTTTACTTTTATTTTAAAAATTTTAATTTTTTTTTAAAAATCAATTTATTTTTTTCGTTTGGCTGCCTATTCTGTCATTAGGCATCTTTCTGCTTTTTTCCAGCATTCATTGAAAGATTTGTCCGCAGGCACCAGTTTGGCTAACTCAACTTTATTTTAATTTAGTTTAAAAATAAAAAATATTTTAAAGCAATCTCCTCATATATTTATTTATCAATAAATGGTCACTTGCTTATCTTAACATAAGCTATTTGTAAAGAGGTGATTTTTAAAAGAGGTCAAAAAATTATTAATCATGCATTTACTTGAACAAAAAAAACGTCTGATTTTTACTCTGACTTTTCTTTTCTTTGGCATGGGACTTTTGGTTTTTAGCCAACTCTTCAAAAAAATACTCATAAAGCTTTAAATTATTTCAAATTAAATAGGATTCGTTCACGTCCTCATTCACCTGATCTGAACCCTATTGAGATGCTTTGGAATGAGATGAAAGTCTTTATAAGATAATCGGGCTGTATAACAGAGACAGAAATTACTTCAAAAATTACCGTGAGCCCGATGAATTCCAAAAAATCTTAACAAAAGAAAAATGTATGAAAAACATAAATCGGCTAAAACAAGATTTATCAAAATAAAAGTAAAAAAATAAAATTGTATTTTTTAATTTTTAAATTGCAATTAATTTTTTTTTCACTTTTCGAATCATTTTAAATTGCAAAAATTATGTTTTTATTTTTAAAATCATCTTTTGGCAAAAAAAAATTACTTTACTAATATTTACATAATTTTAGAAAATATGACAAAAAATTACATATTATTACATTTGATTGTGTATTTTTGCGTAAATGATGTAAAAATATGAAATAAAGTGTAATGTTTTTTTTTCAAAAATTGTTTTATAAAATTAAAATATTTTTATTTATTTTCCACTTTTTCCTCTAAAATCCAATTTTTTTTGACTGTAAGCGTTTTCGGCCAAACTTACTTAAACTGGTGTAATATTACGTAAAATTACGTAATCTTACCCATTATACAGTTTAACAAAAAGCATTTACATTTCCAAATAATAATAAATTTAATCATGCAAATATTAACTGCAGTACCAAAAATAAAAAAACATTTTCTATTAAAAAGTTACATTGAATTTTAGCATTTTGTTATTAGAGTATTTTTTTTTAAATCTAACTTTATTAAAAAAATATAACTATTTTTTTGTTTAAAAGAAAATAAATAAAAAATGGTAATAGTGAGAGATAATTGTTTAATTTTTTAGATTCTTAGTCTCTTTAAAAATCAAAAAAGAAAAAAAAATGGGATTGTGAAGTTCATTTCAATTCAATCTTTTCAATTCAGAAAAATTTGAATCACTTTTTTTTACTATGAGGAATAATTTAGTTCGTGCAAATATTCTAAAATAATATAGAAAAATAATAATAATAATAATATTTTTGATAGCAAAAATATTGGACAGCAAAAAATGAAATTAGATATCGGCAAAAAATATTAGCGCTTAATAAAATCGATAGAAAGAATGTCACATAGAGTATCTTCAAAGTTTTGAGCAAGTTCTTCAATTTGAAAATAAGATATTTAAACAAGCAATTTTTTCAATAAAACAAATAATTTTATCAACAATAATTTAATTTGAAAATAGTTTTCCAAAGAACTTGTTTAAAAATAATTTGAACAAAAATGTTTAAAAAAAGGAGAATTTTTTTGAATATTTTTTTACCATGCTCAGTATAACACTATATTATTATCAATAATTCTATTAATTTGAATAACTACCGTAATGAGATCTTAAGAGTTTCGTTCAACAAGTCCAACCTGCTGTAGCTCTGGTTTTGTGAAGTTCAGTACAAAAGAACAGAACAAAGTGTAAAAAAATTAAATAACTTTTTTTCTAAAAGTTTAAAATTAATTCTGTGAATACAGCATGGTGCAACATTCAAAGTTGCATCAACTGTAAAAATCTGCTAATGTTGTGCAAATCTGTGCAAAATGCACTACGCTCGATTATATTGAAATTTAATTTCTGCCTTACTCTGCAAATTTAGCAGACCTTGATATTTGATGCAACTTTGAATGTTGCACTATGTTGCATTTACAGAATTAAGTTTAAACCTTTATAAAAAAAGTTATTCAAATTTTTTTTATTTTTTTCTGTTATTTTTATCATTTTGTACTGAATTTCACAAAACTTGTAGCTCTTTCATATTTAAAAAATATTATATTTACTATTTTAAAAATATTATTATATTCATATTTACTAAATGAATTTTTTAATTCTATATCTTTTTTTGTTGAAAATAAGTAAAAATTTTTTTTTTTTAAAAATAAAGCTTAATACTAATGAATTGAATTTCTGATTGATAACAAATGTGTTTTAATTCAACGGTAAAATCTATTGATGTAAATTAGTTTAGCTTTACACATTTAGTATGTCATACATATAATTTCATAATATTATTTTTATTCTTTTTCATTTTTATTTTTGTTTTTAAAGAAACACAATATTTCGAGAAAATGAATAATAATTATTGAAATTTATAAAAAAAAATTAACATTTTAAATTTGAAATCTTTTTCAAATCTTAACTCAAACACTTATTTTTGTCTTATTGTATCTTTAAACTTATTCTTAATTTTTAATTTTTTTTACATCGCCTTATAGGCGTTCATTGAAATAAATTAATAATAATAATAATAATTGAGAAATTTTCTCTAAAAAATTGTTAAATGAAATGAAAACATCTTTATTTTGTTTAAAATTTTCATTAAAAAAATCAGAGATTGTTAGGGATCGTAAATGTTATATTTTTATTTGAGAGGTGCTATTATATAAGATTCACAACAATAAAAGTTCGACTTTTATGAATAAATTACTCAAATATAATAGTTTCGTAAGTAGAATTAAGCATAGTTTAAGAAATTTATACTATATGACAGGTAAAAATCGAAATCTAATTTAAAAAATATGTATTTTACTGACATATATCAAACTTTCTTCATCTTTAGCTAATTATTTTTTCAAAAAAATTTAAATTAGTTTTTTCTATTTTTAGTCTATTTTATCTCTCGTTAAATAATTGAAAACACAAACCATAATAAAAAAAAATCTTATTTTAAAATGGGAATTTTTGATTTTTTTTCTAAAAGAATATGATAATTTATTTGATTATTAGAGCTCGGCTGTGTACTTTGAAATAATAAGATTATTTAACTACAGTACGTTTCTGAAATAAGATGACAGCTTTCTTAAGCACATGCTCTAGAGCTGCACTAGAACAAATTAAATGTTCAAGATAATTTATTAAAAACGCTTGCGCGTGCGCAAGAGGAAAATTTAAATGCTCTAGAGCTGCTTAAGCACACGAGAGCAAGTGCTTAAGCGATGCTCTAGAGCTGCTTGTGCAGTGCTCTAAAAACTGTCAACTTATTTCAGAAACGTACTGTATTAATTTGTTTTTAATTCAATCATTTAAAAAAATAAAAATTAAAAAAGTATTAGAAAATTTTTGGTACAAGAAATAAATAATTTTTTTTTTTATTATTAAATAAGGGATTATCAAAAAATAATCTATTTTTAGTAAAATAAACTTTTTATTTAATTTAAATTTAATTTACTATTTAACTATTATTTAACTCCTTGATGTTAAATTAAATATTAATTTATTTTCATTAACTCAAAACTATCCTGATTCTGACTTATGATGAAATGAAGAATAAAAAATCGCTCCGGTCATTTCAGAAAATTATACAAAACTTTTGCAAATCAATTTATTTAGAATACAGTCAATAACCGGTTATCCGGAATGAAATCCGAGTTTTTTTTTTCAAAGTCGTACGGATAATAAATTTTCCGGATAACACGATTTGCTAACGAAAAGAGGGGTGAACACAGTGATAATTGATTTAGAGTGTTTTTTTAGAACAAAGAAACAATTAACGAATAAAAACAACAATATCACCAATAAATATTAAAAGCTGATTGTTGATTGGTAGGTACTGGCTTCAAACTGTCTGTTGCGAAGGAAAACTTGAAGACCAAACAGGGCCTGTACTTTTTCACTTCCTCCAATCTTGTGAATCAAGTCTGAGAGTTGTGTGCACAATATTACGGCCTTCTTAACGTCACCTGCTTGTTTCGTAGTTGATTGGCACTTTGCTGCTGCGAACTTGGTAAAACCATAAGTTGAGTGCTTCGTCTAATAGCGGATAGCTTGAAGTCTTAAATGTGCATCTGATCGCACTGTCTGGATTATCTGTTCTGAATTTGCTAAGTTCTGCTGAATCTTTGGCGATAATGTCGTAAATCGTACTCTAGCCAACCAAATAATCTAGCGCAAGTTTTTTTGGGAAGTACCCATTCTTTTTCTTAGTGATGATCTTCTCCCGCTGAACAAAGTTAAGAACAACCTTCTTGCGTTTTGCAATCGGAGTATCGATAACTTTTTTACTAGCGTTCTTGCGAGGCTTAGGGACTTGATACATAGGTCTTGTCATTTTTAATGAGAATAACAGAATGACTCACATCGTTTATGTTTATATATTAAGGTTTAACAGGAAGTAATACGGAAGACATGCTATTCTAATTAGCTCAAAGCCTAAAAAGTAGGAAGCGAAAAAGTTCAAAGTAAAAAATCAAAAAGTGCTGGTCCGAAAATTGATTCCAGATAATCGAAAATTCCGGATAAAAAATTACGGATAACCGGTTATTGACTGTAATCAAAATTATTAATTATTTATTATTTATAGAATATTTTTCAAATGCTGTTTAGCAGCAAACTAGCTATTAGATTAAAATTGATTTCTATTATAAAATTACAAATTTTTATTTAATAAGTCCGTTTTCAAAATTTTTGGCAAATCTTGACAGAAAATCTTAAATTTAATTGCTAATTCTTTTCTACATGCTTGCTTAGATAAATTAAATAGCATATAAAATCTAAGACTAGTTTAAAAAAGGTAATTTATTTTGAGTTAACTTTTTTTACAGTTTTAGTTCCATAGAATTAAAAATGTATTAATGTATAATTATAGCTAAAAAATAGTTAAGTAAGATTTTACTTTAAAAGAATTTAAGTCTAAAAATAGAAATTGGTTTTTGAATCACAATTTTTTATTGAATTAAAAATTTTGGTATATAATTTTAAATTTAACATGATTTTTTATAGTAAAAAATGAGGCAAAAAAGTAAAATGTCCATTAACTCGGTAAATTTTATTAGCTTTTAAACTGTCTATAGTCTGCTTTTGGACATTTCATTCTAAAACTGGAATTTCTTTACAACCAAAATATCTTAATTAATTTATTTTTGGACATAAAAATACCGATTTGGTCGAGCTTTTTTTTAAGAGTGGATACAATAGAAATTTCAATTGACCTCATATCGATTTGAGCAAATAAACTATCAATTATACATTGTTTCATGCAAATATTTGAAATATTTTCTTAGCTGAGATGTTTGCTTAGCAGTTTAGGACTCATTAAAAGCTCGACTAAATTATCTTTTGCAAAGCTTAAGGGGGGATTCTGGGATAAAATTGTGCGTACCACTGGGCATATTTGGGTTGAGCACAGACCACTTTTAAATTATTCAAGGATTCTTTAAAATTAAAAAAAAAAAACACTTCAAATATCCTTAAAATTTGAGCAATAAATTGTTTATATCAAGTGTTTTGACTAAATTTCATATGTGATGCGCAAAATTTGGCTCAGCTATCAAAAATGAGTTTATAATTTTCAAAAAAGACAAGTATTTTTTTAATTTCATTTGAACATTTTAAAGTACTTTAAAATAGCAAATTTCTGGGTTCCTAAAAAAAAAATTTTTAGCTTGGAAAAAAATTTGACAGAAAGGATTTTGAGTATTTGGTTAGATCGAACAAGTCACTAATTGCTTAAATATTTGTAACTAGAAATCTAGCCAGTTAAATTTAAATTTTCGATTAAATTGTTGGCGCATATTTGACGCCATACAAAGCAAAGTCAAACAAATTACAGAAAATAAATTAAGACCTAAGAAAATTTATAATTAAGTATGTAAATTTGATATGAAAAATTTTTTTTTTCTAAATTTAAATTTTGCTTTAAATGATAAATAATGTTTATTTTTTTTAGTTCATCATGTAAATAGCCGAAACCCGTATGTCCAAGCTCAATTAAATCCGAGAAAAAGTAGCATGTTTAACAAACTCGACTCGAGCTCAGTCAGTACACCCATGTCTAATTTGCACGAAGTGACCTCTTCTTTTAATCCTCATGTTGACAACATGGCGTCACCTTATCACCAATTTTATAATGATTCGAACAATTTTAAAATTCAACAATTAATTGCCAAACTTCGATCGATAGCATCGTCGCCCATTAGAACAAACACGACCAACACCAAGACTAGTCATCAAATTCAATCATTTGATTTTAAAAATTAATTCTCATTTTTTACCTTATTTTAAAAGATTGTTTTTTGTATTTTTTTTATAAAAATAATAAATAGGATTCCTGCAATTCACAACTTGAACTATATCTTTTCAATTTAGGTATCATATTCGGAATCTGTGTCCAAAAAAACACCTCAAATGTATTGTTTATAATTTCGAAAAATAACAATAAGATTTATTTATTTTAAATTTTTTATACATTAGAATTACTCATAGATAGAAAAGTCAAATGACTTTAAAAAAAATAAATTTGAAACTTTTTACCTAATTTTTTTATTCTTCGACAATATTATAACAAACTATTTTTAATTTATAATATAATTGTTTGAGGCCAAACTTGTTTGTACTTAGTTCATAAAAATTTGTATTAATATACTTAAATATCTTTTCAGAAATCCAAAAATCTTACTTCACAGTCACAATTTATTCTTAAAATATCATTTTTTTTCAAATTAACATAAATGTTTGACCCACTGATGCACAAAATTTGATAAGTCATTTTTTAACATCCATTATATATTGAACACATGTTATGATTTTTTTGTTGTAAAATAAAAAAATTAAAAAAATTGATTAAGAAAATTGAATAAGAAAATTAAATAAAATATTTATGGTTCATACTTTGAGTATGTCCTTGGAATCGTAGACAAAAATGCGACCTTAGAGAAAAATAGTGCTAAGAAGACAATTCAGAAGTGCAAACAACGGTATCTTTGAGATCATTTGGGATCATTTGACTTGAAAACTAGAATAGCTGCTTGGGTGGCCGATGTTAGACTCAAATATTAAAATATATATTAATATGGAGACATTAAAAAATGCTAAATAAATATGCTGAATATAAATTTTATTAAATTGACAAACTTTTTTTGTTTAATTTATTGAAAAAAAAATAAAATTTTTTATTGAACTTTTTTTTTTCTTAAATTGATTTCTAAATAATTACACGCAAACACAAAATTAGTCTATTCGAAAAAGCATTGAATACAAAAAAAAAATTATTTTTGATTAACATATTTGAAGTTGATCATTAGAGACCACTGAGTCTTTTTAGACTATGATGAGAAAAATCAAAGTCCAAAAGGAAAAAAATTCAAAAAAAAAATTCTAAAATTGGACAAACATACGCAAAAAATCCAAGGTAAAAAAAATAAAATAAAATGACTGATTCCTTTTAAAATTCTAGCTTGTAAGCTTGACAATTGAGGTCTGGATTTTCATCAATGGTCACAATTGAATGTATAGCTGCAGGCGTAATCTCGATCTTGAGTCTTGCCAAACGCTCCTGGTTATTCTCGAACCAACCTCTCAATACATCTGATTCATATGTGGGCACCAAAGTTACTTGTAAATTTTTATCCTCCCAAGTCTCTTTTCCATCAAGCAACGCATTTAAAATTGGCTCACCAAAGTCAACAGCACTCAGCACATAGTGTCTGGCTCGGACTCGCTTGAAAAAGTCCGCATCAACATAACTTGGGTTGCCATGCGCTGGTATATACGCCAATTCGACATACACTGGATGAATTGGCGCAGAACGAGCTGACTTGAGAGCCGAGCTGGCCCTTGCATTCTTCAGGTTTTTAGCATCAATACTTATGGAGCGCGATCGAGGCTGTGCCGATCTCTTGCTCGTAATGCCCACGTTTTCAGGATTGACTGGCGATGGCAGCTCTAGCAAGTTGACTTCATGGTTCTGGTCGATCTTAATTGTCTCAAACAATTTGACAAGATCTTCTGTATTGCTGGTGTTGAACGACTCTACGTCCTGGAACAGCTTATGCGTTCTATTCAAGTCACATGACTCGTTCAATGGTTTGGCTGGATTGAAAGGGTTAGAGTTAGGACCTGAGGCGTCTTCAAAAAAGTTCCTAGTCATTATGCCATCATTGCATCCGTGTTCTCTTTTCTCGATATTGCCTGATACAATCTCATTTGCGTTCTCATCCAAATTTCCATTTTCCACACTAGATATCTGATCTTCACTCACAGGCGCATTCGAGTGTTCATAATTTTGTTCACAAAAATCTTTTTTTACTGGACTCAAATTAGGCGATTCATTTGAATAAGCCTTTTCCACTTGATCACCATCTTCCACATTAGCCATCGGCTCTTCACCATGTTTACCATTTTCAACCACTGGCACCGCTTCTTGCTCCTCAACCGGCTCTACTTTCACCTTCTTTTTTCTTTCACCTTTTCTCTTCTGCTTATGAACCATTGGCACCAGTTCTTGCTCCATGACCAGCTCTTCTATCACCTTCTTTCTCTTATCACCTTTTCTCTTCTGCTTATGAACCATTGGTGCCTGTTTTAGCTCCTTAACCGGCTGTTCTTTCACATCTCCAACCGATTCCATTTGATCAGCATAAATTTTTTGTACTTGCTGTTGATGTTCCTCCTGTTCGTCCACATCATTTTGTTCACAAAAATCTTTTTTTGCAGGACTCAAATTAGGCGATTCATTTGAATAAGCCTTTTCCACTTGATCACCATCTTCCACATTAGCCATCGGCTCTTCACCATGTTCACCATTTTCAACCACTGGCATCGCTTCTTGCTCCTCGACCAGCTCTTCTTTCACATCTCCAACCGAACATGTTTCTTCCCGCTCAACCTGCTCTTCATTTACATCTCCACCCGATTCCATTTGATCAGCATAAATTTTTTGTACTTGCTGTTGATGTTCCTCCTGTTCGTCCACATCATTTTGTTCACAAAAATCTTTTTTTGCAGGACTCAAATTAGGCGATTCATTTGAATAAGCCTTTTCCACTTGATCACCATCTTCCACATTAGCCATCGGCTCTTCACCATGTTCACCATTTTCAACCACTGGCATCGCTTCTTGCTCCTCGACCAGCTCTTCTTTCACATCTCCAACCGAACATGTTTCTTCCCGCTCAACCGGCTGTTCTTTCACATCTCCAACCGATTCCATTTGATCAGCATAAATTTCTTGTACTTGCTGTTGATGTTCCTCCTGTTCGTCCACATAATTTTGTTCACAAAAATCTTTTTTTACAGGACTCAAATTAGGCGATTCATTTGAATAAGCCTTTTCCACTTGATCACCATCTTCCACATTAGCCATCGGCTCTTCATCATGTTCACCATTTTCAACCACTTGTTCTTGCTCCTCCACTTGCTGATCAATCACTTGCTCGACCACTTCCAACTGTTCAACACTATCACTCTCCACAACAACCACATTGTTCACAAAATTTTGCTCGACCACAACATTTTCTTTGTGCTCTACTTGAAGAACAGACGGCTCAGCAGCACTTGACTGTTCGCACTGAGCCGGCTTAACGCTTAAGCTCAGAGTCTTCGAACTCTTGGTGTCCTTTTTGACCGGTGGTAGTTTGGAAAATGAGGCTTTTCTAGCCAACTCGCTCTTCACAGGTTGCAGCATAGCCGGCTTGGCCGACTGCTTAACAGGCTGTTTCACAGCAGCAGCTAATTTGCTCTCGGCTGGGGCTTTGGCCGCTTTAGCAGTGTCCCTCTTTTTGGTGAGCATAGGCGCCGGTGCTTTAGGCGGCCGAGCAGCTGTATTTTTGGCGTCACCATTCGACTTTGACATTAAGCTGTTCAGCTTGGATAAGTTGGCCGGCTCTTTGGCCACTTTGTGCTCTTTTTTGATGGTGTTGTAGTACTGCTGGTTTTGATCCAAATCCGATTTGATCTTGTGGACTGGACGAGCTAGCAAATTGAAGTCTTTGAGCTTGTCCAAAGCGTTGAATAGGACGTGTTGGGGACAATTGCCCGTGAACAAGAGTCTGAGAGCTGTGTTGGCCGAGTCGACTTTGTAGCTCGGCTGCCACACTAGCAAGCAAACGGACGAGGCCAAATGGGACGCGGCAAGATTACGGTGCACTTGATTCACCGCCGATTGGGACTTTTGCATTTTGCTGACCAAAGTCTGCTGCTGTGCACAAAAATCTCTGAATTCAGTTGAGTGTACATTTGGTGAGAGAAGATAGAGGTTGAGACTGCCGTAATAAGCCTTGTTGTAAAGTTCAAAGCGGTCGTAGTTGAGCTTGACTTTTTCAGCAAGAGGCCGCTGGATGACCAATGGTTGAAGTTTGATTTGCAAGCGGTCAATGGCCTCGAGGATCAGATCCGAGTCGGATTTGTTGCCGGCACAGCTGGGCACTTCGTTGATGATCAAATTGGCGGCCTTGTTGGGCAACGAGGGCATGGCGGGTGAGCTGTGCGAGCCGATTAGATTAGCGAGCAGAACGGACACCCTTGGTTTCACGTCCACACTGGCTGCTTTTTTTTGGAATAGACTGGTGAGGCCGCCTAGCGAGTCAGAGTCTATGTGGGTGACGAGAACGGCGTCGATTTGCTCGAGCATGTTCACAAACTTCCAGAAGCAGGGCTTGAGACGGTGGTCACCGACGTTGATGAGCATGGTGAAGCCGTTGATGGCAAAGTAGCACGAGTCACCTTGGCCCGCTGGGAATATGAAGAGGGATGGCCGCTGGATTTTGAGGGCGCCGGTGCAGATTGGTGCGTCCATTATTCAACAAAAATTTCTAAATTTTAGATAGCTAAATTTTAAAATTAGAAAAAAAAGAAAAAATTTGATTTTTTATTTTGTCGAACCATTTAGCTCATGGATAGACAAAAAGAGGAGAAGAATTAGTCTAAGCTTGTCATCTTTGATTAATATAGCTTACAGTTATTGTTATAGTCTTGTCGGCTTTAGAATTCATTTTGTATGAAAAAAAATCTTAGATTCGACGAGCTTAAATATTCAGGGTTTTCATCGAAACACTCGTGTTTTTGTTAGTTCATTTGAAAAAAAAATAGAGTAAATTTTCTCAGTTTAAATGCAATTTGTTGAAGTCTGTAATAGAGGATTCAAATCTTAGCTCGACGCAAATTGTGGAAAATTTTGCTCAAAATTTTTTCCAAGAAATACAAAATACCAATAGTTGTCTAAGCGAGTATATGTCTGTTGAGGACAGCTGTATAATAATTGGCGAAACATTTAAAAGGATGAAGTACAGCTTGAAAAGGACGGAAGCACAAGTGGTAGCTGAGATACCAAAGTTGTCCATAAGACATCAGAGGGAAGTGGTGAAATTTTGGAGCCATGCAAGTAAATTTTTCGAAAGAATTATTGGCATGATATGTGAAGCGTTTTCGTGGCTGGTTAAAAATGTGAGAAATGGTCTAAGATGGGTTAAAAATAAAATTACATCAATTTTTGATTATCTTGTATCTCTATTCAATTTTTTGAATGATTAAATTAATTTTTTTTTAAATTGTTAAGTACCGAATTTTTTTATCAATCAATAAAATTTTCTTTTTTTAACAGTATTTTATTCAGCCACCCTCCTATTTTTATTCTGACCGGGCTTGGGACCGGCTTTGGCATAGTTATGGCCGAAAGAAGGCTGTGGGACGTTCATCTATGAACAAGGTCACTCAACCGAGCATAATGCTGCAATCTCGACCCTGCTCACGACTAGCTTGGAACCACAAACCAAGCATTATTCTCACCAGAGAATACTTAACTTCAGTCTTCTTTTAATTGAATTTTTTTTTTATTAAAAGAAGACTGAATGATTAAAATTAATTTAACTTTTTTTTTTTAGACTTTTAAATTAAAAAAAAAAACTAGAACTGATAATCGAACTCATAATTTATGTCTTATTATTTAAATGTATATAAAAAAGGAAACATTTTCTGAAAATAATTTATTTATGAAATCTTAACAAATTCGCCTGTTTGTAATCAAAAAATTTTTTTTACTCAACTCATAAGAACAAAATGAAGTGGAAACCATTGGAACAGCTCTAAGATAATTGAGGGTAATGCCCCGATAGAGGCCCTTAACAACTCCATACTTTGAATACACATACTTAAGGGTGTCTACGATGCCCATTTTGTCATTTTCCTCCGATATCATGTTACTTAGCTGCATGTGTCGCCTAACTACGTCCACAGGGTATGTAATAGTCTGAGTGATTATTCCAGTACAAGCACCGCACAACAATTTTCCAACCAATGTTAGCTCAAAATAGCTGTGTGAACCACTTGTTGAGTTTGCATGGTCGCCTGAATCAGTCAAATATTTGTAGAGTTTTTTCAGGAGAAGTTCTTTGATGTGCTCAAAAGAGGAAAAGGAAATGCCAGCATATGGGACCATGGCCATAACGCTGATCAAGTAGCAGCGATAGTACGACTTAATGCTCTTGCTCTCTGAGTATATCTTAACTAAAGCATCCACAATTCCTTTGTAAACATGCTCTCCTTTGAATTGAAATGCAAGCCGAGATCGAACTACATCCAAAGGATATGTACAACTGACTGAAGTTATGCCAGCCAGACTTCCACATGCCACGTTGATCACACTGTTGGACTTGTGTTTGAACAATTTTTGTTAAGAGACTTGAACGTATCGTAGGAAGTGAATTGAAGAGCTGCGTAGGGAAATATGCGCACCATTTGAGCGCCATTTCCTTTATACAACGCTAGGAAGCCTTCAATTTGGTATATGCGATAGAAGGACTCGAAAATGCCGAAGCCATCGTAATGCTTTGAATGAACTTGTTTTAGAATTTGGACTCTGTCAATGGGAGCAACTAGGGTCTTGGCTACAGAGCCAGTGATGCCTCCGGACACAAATGTTCTTCAATTAAAATGTTTAAAGACTGACGAGTTTTGATTATTAGTAGATGCCATTCCAACCAACTCGAATTAAAAACCTATTTCTTTATTTTTAATTTATAAATTTATGGAGTTAAATAAATTATTTAGAGCAAGTTTTTTTCGTTTTTTTTTTGTTAACTTATTTTAGTCTAGCACTTATATTCTTATTTTTATTTTGATCAGCTTCGGTATGACAAAAATTTTTGTTCACCTACTGCAGAAGCCTGCAAATTATGTGCAAATTAATTTCGTTTTATTTTTAGTACTTTAAAATATGGGGCAATTTTGCAGAATTTAAAAGTAGGTGAAACTATGGTTGTTTCATCTGCAGAGCAAGTTTTTGACCATTGGAACAAAAGTTATAAAGTTTTTTTTCTTTTTGTATGAAATTTCACAATGGACAGAAAAATATGTTAAAAATTTTTTGCACAAATAAAATTCTGCATATTCAACATAGTTGAATTAATAGTGAGGATCTGCAATTATTTGTAAAAGCTCTTCAAAATCCACTTCAGTCAAAGGTTGGGGTAATTACTCAAAAAAAATAAAAAATTTGAATTTTATGATATTTTCTTAAAGATATTGATGAGCTGAACCAGAAAAAAAATATCGAAAATCTCAAAATCTCAAATAAGATGTTAGCTTACGTAAAATGATGTAAAATTATGTTATTTCAAGTCAAGCTTAACAAAAATGCTGAAGGCCAAAAAAGTCCAAATTTTCGGACAAAAATTTTATTTTTATTAAATTTTTTAATTATTCTTTTAACATCTTTTCGCACCTTGAAATTTTACATTTTTTTAAATTTTGATTATTATTTTGTTACACAAATCATGTTATAAACTGTAAAAAAAGGTAATTTTTTGCAGAGTTGTTTAAAATTCCCAAAAAATGTCCAATTCCGGACTTTTTTAATTAAATTTGCTAGATCAAGCCTCATATCAAAAAATTTATATACTCTTAGATTGTCTAATACAATATATTTGCCATATATAAAAGTTTTCTTGGAATTTTGGCATAAAAGTCTTCACAATTTTTCTTCAGTATTCAAAATTTTAAAGCCTGGACTTGGACTTTTGAAAGAAAATTAAAAAATATTCAAGTCCGAACTTTGACTTGGAATGAGACTTTTGACTTTTAAACAACTCTGATTTTTTGTAATAAAAATTAAATTTTTAGAATAATTCACTCGTTATGATATTTCTTGTTTCATTTTAGATGTAAAAACTTTATTTATCATTTTAATAAAAAGATAATTTCATGTCTTCAAAAGGTTCAACAGTATTTAGAAATCAAAACAAATCACAAATCTTTTTCATAGAGAAAATCTATTAAAAAAAATTTAATAATTAGTTAATCAAAAGGTTCATTACTTACTAAAAGAGTGACAAGAATATTGCCAAGATTTAATTTAATTTAAGAAACTACTAAAGATAATACTTTTATTATAAAAAAAACTTCATTTAGACTATCAGAAACCCTTCTTTACCATTAGATATAAAGGAGATTACATACTTCATATTCAATTAAAATAACAAAGAATTTTATGACATCTTTAAGTTTAGGATCAAAAAAATAAGATCAAATATTATTTTGTTTATAACTTTTGAATTGCATTTGATTAAATCTGACTGCTAAATAATTGAAAAGTTAAAATCAATATTATACTAAGAATGGTCATTTCTTGATCAATTTTTAAGATTTTTTAAATTTAAAATATTGAATATTTAGTAAAATAAAAAATTTCTATTTATCCAAAGGATATGAGGTTGTGTGAAAAAAAAATTTTACATTTTTTACACAATTTTTTAAAATCTTTATTTTGAGGCAACTTAAAGTTCATGATCCAATGATCAAAATTTAATTGGTTATAATCTTAATAAAAATGTTCAAATTAGCTTTTTTTAATATTTTTTAAATTAAACATAAGATTTTTATAATTTTAATTGAAAAAAAAAACAAATCTTTTTTTCTGATTGATTTTCAATTGATTTTTCTAAAATCTTTATCTGAAAAGTTTAAAGACAAATTTAAAATCCATTTTTAGGTATCCAAATTATGGCATCTTGAAGTTGATGATCAATTCAAAATATCATTTCAATTCAAAATATCATTTCAATTCAAAATATCATTTCAATTCAAAAAGATTATCTTTAGATATTAAAATAAATCTTTGATTTAATTTAAATGATTTTAATGAAACATGCTTTACATGCAATGTAGATTAAGAAAATAAAAAAACAATATTAAAAAAATTTTCTAAATCGATTTTAAATTTAGTTGACTGATTTTTTGTAAAGTTTTGTTTTCATTTTATAACTTATTTTTAATTTTTTTGTTAATTTCTTTTTTAAATTTAATTGTGAATGCTTAATACAAATAATTTTGAAATAAAAAATTTCAAATAAACTTAACAGAAAATCAGTTACTACATTTAGATATTAAAATCGATTATCAATGGACTGAGAAAATATTTTTTCAATTTTTTTCTTATTTTCTAAATCTACATTGCATGTAAAGCATGTTACATTACAATTAATTAAATTAAATCTAAAATTTAGTTTAATATCTAAGGATAAACTCTTTGAATTGAAATGATATTTCGAATTGATCATCAACTTCAAGATGCTCAAATTATGGCTTTAAATGATAGTTTAATACTAATTAAAGTATATTACGGCGAAACAAAGTTAAATTTTGTATTGCAAAATTTCAAAATATTTAGATTTTTATTTATTTTAGATAAAAATTCATGTAATTTTATATCTAATTATAGATTAAACAAATCATGTTTAATAAAGTTTAGTCATTTATTATTAAAAAATTGAAAAAAAAACCTTTGTATTTCAATCAAAAACTAAAAATTTTGATTTGAAATTTAAATTTGATCATAAACTTCAATTTGCCTTATTTTGACTGTTTAAAAAAAATTTTAAAATTTTAAAAATTAATCAAGAAATGATCATTCTAAATTTTATATTGATTTTAACTTTGAGGTTATAAATATATTCTAAGAAAATATCGTAAAATTAAAAATTTTGATATTTTTTCATATTTCCCCATATCCTTTACAGCATTTATTTAATGAGCTTTAGAAAAAAATTTAATGAATTTTTAAAATTTTGTTCAGTTCTAATGTACCAAATTTCATAAAACCCATATTTCAATGTAGCATGTTTGCATACATGGTTTCGTCAAAGAAAATCTAATGAGATACACAAGGAATCCTTAACAGAGAAATGAGATCAATCCTCGAAGTACCAATATTCACAAGCCAAACAATTATTAATTCAACCTCAAATCTCGTCTCTCCTGGTGAAAGAATACTAAAGCTAAAAAATCAGTCCAACTAAGCCTTATCCTAACAATTACCGAAAAATTAATTAAAATCAATTTTAAATAATTTTAGAATTCTTTTTTTATTTAATTTTTCTTTGTTTTTTATAAGAATTATTATTAAAAATTAAAGAAAAATTTCTGTTTGCTGTTTAAAATTTCATTTTGTCTAATTTAAAAAAAATATATTTTAGTTTTGTAAATTAAACAAAATTTAACAGTGTACTTTTAATTTTTTATTTCAATTTTTTTACTCTTTTAATTTTTATTTTTTATTTAATCTGAGAGAACTTTGGAAGCTTGGTACAGATAAACAAACAAATATATTTAATAAGCTTTTGCGTTAAACAGTGAGATTAAAACTCATTAAAATTTTGTTTAAATTTTTTTATTTGAATATTTTGAAAGGAAATTTTAAATTTATTCATTTATGAATACATTTATTTTCAGAAATTAATATATTTTTGTTTTAAAATTATGCAAATTTTTCAAATGATCAAACGCATTTTTGACAATTTTTCATTTGGATTCCAACATAAATCAAGATCTATTAAATTATTTAATCCCGAATATGTTGAAATTGTAATTTCTTTTATTTTATTTTGAGACAAATCCATAAAAAGTATTTTAAAATTTTTCAAATTCTCAAATCCAATTTGGTATCAGAAATTGTCAGAATCTCAATCTTTTCTAAAGGAGCCAAAGCCTCTTTAGAAATTTCAGTCCAAAAAATACTGTTTAACTTAAGTTCTACCAAATTTTCAAAATCTTTGAAGTAAGAAGTCTCATAACCGAGAAAAAATGAGAAAATGAATAACCGCTTGATTAGTTTAAATTTAGAAAAAAAAAATGATCTGGCAATTCATAAACTTGCTTTAAGCTAAATTCACATTCTTCAATTAAATTGACATTAACTATGGACGTTATTTCTTTTGCTAGTAAATTTTTTTTTCTGCTAGCAAATTTTTACGCTAGCTAATATAATGATATTAATTATTTTCTTCTGCTAGCAATTTTTTTTCATGACTTTTGAATACAAACTAGAGAAGAAAATTATTTTCTTTGTCACTTATGTCTATCGCATCCATATTGACATCAATTCTAATAATCAATTCAATAAAATTCATTATTAGGTTAATGATCACTAGATACTTAAAAATAAAATTGAAAAAAAAAAGAATTTTTTTTAAATCTTATTTTACTTTTTTTGGTATTTGTAGCCTTAAACATGTGAAACATTTTCCAAAATTAGACAAATCTCTTTGTTTTTTAAGTAGCTAAAAATTTTTGTAAAATTTACATTTAATATTTACTCTAAATAAGTAATAATGGTCTCTGGGATGAATTTATTTGTGATTACTAGCTTTCCAATAAAGTTCTCACCGAAAAAATAGTTTTGTTTGTATTTTCTGGCAATTAGAAAACAAAATTTTTTACCGAATAAGCCATCAGTTGAAGATTGAAGATTGTCAAAATAGATTTTATCTATTATGTTGAAAAATTTTTCTTGTTGAATTTTTTGTTTTTGGTTTATTTTTTCTTTTTGTTCTGGATCTTCGAAGATTTTAGTGATTTTATTTTTAAATCTAAGTAATAGTTTTGCATATAAGTCTGTGAATTTTTTTCCATTTTTTAAAACTAAATATTGACCTTTTGAAAAAAATCAAAAATAAAATTTTAGAATATTGACTTTGAATTTGTTGATTTTAGGCGCGACTTCATCTTTGTTTTTACTAACTTATCAGTAAATATAAAAAACAAAATAAATTTCTTTTATAATTCAAAAAATAATATTTGAGTAGAAATTTTGACTAAATATTTCTCATTTTTTGTGGGTTTGTGTTTATATTTAAAATAAAAAATTAAACCAAAATAAACAAATTTTTAAATTTTTAACTTAAAAATATCGGCATCTTGAAGTTGATGATCAATTCAATTCAAAAAGATTATCCTTAGAAATTAAACTTAATATTTAATTTAATTTAAATAATTGTAATGTTACGTGCTTTACATGCAATGTTTATACCACTCATATTTTTTTTTTGATTACTTATGCTTTCAAAATTTTTTTATGCTTTAATAAAAAAAATATGCGAGAAAAAAAAACAACAAAAAAAACCTTAACTTTTTATACATTATGCTAAGGTTTAATTTTTTATGCTTTATTATTTTTATTTATGAGTCAAAAAACCCCGATTTTAAAATCAAATAAAAGAAGTGTTAATCGTTCTTTCATCAATAGACTGTTGATTAACCTCGAAACTTTTGTTTTTCTCGTTTTTAAACTTTTGCTTACATTTTTGTTTTTGATTTAATAAAATATTAATTATTATTAATAAATTATTAATTTAATTAATCGATGCCTCAGTGAATTAAAAACCCAAAAAAGACCCTTGATTAAACCACATCATTAAACAGCCTAGCGATTTAATTTTTTATTCTAGCACTTTGATTTTTTACATAGCATTATGAATTTAAACACCTAATATTTATAATGAATTACCTAACATTTTTAATTTTTTACCTAGCAGTTAAATGCATGACAAAAAAAAATAATAATTTTGATTTTTTAGAATTATTGGAAAAAATTGCCACCAGAGATTCGTTCACCATATCGGCAAAATGTAAATAATTTAACATTTACATTTTCATATTTTTATATTTTCTAATATTTTTTGTGCAATATTTCAGAAAATTTTTATTTTTCCTAATTAGATTATTTTTTGTTTTTGAAGGAGTCAGAATAAATTAAAAAAAGTAATAGACACAATTTAATTATTTTAAATAAAATCGTTCTTTGTTTCTTTATTTTAATGCATTTTTAAGCAAAAATATTAGATTTACTTTCTTTTTCACGTAATGTGCTACGGATCGCTTAATTAAACTATACTGAATAGGAGGTATCGGATTCGATCAAGCAAATTGAATCACTTGGTCTTCAGGGTCACAAAAATTTGATCGAGTGCTTTAAATCCGGCTCAACGAATCTCCAGGAAAAGATTCTATAAGCCGGCTAATAGCCATGGTCAATATCCTAATTTAGCCCTCATCCTAATTTAGTCAATATCTAAATTTAGTAAAACTTGTACTCAATCTTTTAAGGGTAACCAGGATTCAGTACAGTTTTTTTTATCAAACAAACTTTGATTGAAAAATTTTTCGGGCCCAGTCAATAGTTTTGAATCTGAAAGCAATAGAAAAAGTTGATATTTCATTAAATGGCCAATCAACGAGAAACAGCAAAATTTATTTTAATCGACCGGAAGATGGATGAAAAACTGCACAAAAATCAAAATATTGGCTTAAAACCACTTTCAGTGCTTGTTCATGTTGTTAATGCAGAATCTTGAAATTGGATAAATTTATGGTCTGAAAGAAAGAATTGTCCGAGGTGAGAAATAAGTTAAGATACTCCAATTTTGATACAATTAGGAATTCTAATGTTTGGTCACTCTCCGAGAAAATACATTTTTTATTTTATTTATCTTGTAAATTTCTTTTTGTAAAAAACATTTTTGGAAATTATTCCATGTAATTCTTAAACTTCTTAAAAAGCTGATCAATTTTTTGATCTTATTGTCTATGTGGCAAGAACAAGCTTTTAAAACTAAAATTAATTTTTAAAAGATAAGAAAATAAATTGTCTGAATTTTTACTACAATTTCATTAAAAAAAATTTTCAAAAATATTATTTTGAATAACGTTCAACTTTATGTGTTTAGAGTCTATAGGTGAATCAAGACAAATATAAAAAGCAAATGTTTAGAAAAAAATTCTATATTTTTAAAATTTTTTTATGTTTTCGTTTTGAATCATTTTTAAGAATAATCTTATATTCGAAGTATTCAAAGTTTAATTAAAATAGAATACAAAAATTTAACTAAAAAAAATTATTTCTTGTTCATGCATGAAAATAAAAAATAAAAAATAATTTTTTTGTGGTTATTATTTTATAAATTTTTCTGACTCCTTCAAAAACTGAAAAAAATTAAAAATTATTTAATTATGAAAAATTAAAATTAAAATTTTCTAAAATTTTCCACAAAAAATATTAGAAAATATGAAAATATGAAAATGTAAAAATGTTAAATTATTTACATTTTGCCACCATATCTTATTTACTTTAAAATAAACGTGATTTTTAAGCAGCACACTTCCAATAAAAAGTTGATGCTTTTTTAATTGATATCCTCAATAATGATGTATGCAAGAGAAATAGAATAAAAATTTGAAGTGTGGATCGAATTAAGAAAAAAAACTAGTCAACATGATGAAATTTAAATTTAGTCTCTCGAGAAAATTAAAATAAATAAAAATTTAAATTTTTTTTAATTTATTTTAAAATTGAAGAGAAGGAAATATAAATGGACGTTTGCATAAATTGTAATCAGCAATTCGGAGTATTCACTTCAAGTAGATTTGATATTTAAATTTTGGAAATTTTTTAAAAAATTAAAAAGTTGATTCACCAAATGATCTGAATCAAATCGAAGGTTCACCAGCAATTGTTGAAGCATTGTCAACAGTCAAAATAAAAACATTTAACAATAAAATAATTTTTCCATTTATCTTAAAGTGTAGTGAATCTCATCGAATTTGTCACTCTTGTATAATTAAAAACGATAAGATAGTCAAGTGCCCAAGATGCAATGTACAAAAATTTAATTTTTAAATTTAGATAATTTTCTTATTTCTTTTTAAGAGTAAGTCCAATCTTTCTGAAGTGAAGCTTGATTCAGCTACGTTTTTACTCAATCGAAAGCAAAATAATAAGCAATTTTTTTAAAAAAATTGAAAAAAAAATAGCTTAATTTTTATCCAAGCTCCATTTTACAGGTTGAATCCTCCGTCAACGACTTGCTTACTCAACATCAGTCAGTAGAAAATAAAAAACTAATTAAGGAGACCATTTCCAGATTTATATCTCGCTGCTGTCATTGTAAAACCAAGGGAAATTATGCTGACATATATTGCAGTACCTGCGAGACAATTTTTTGCAGGTCATGTCTCCAAAAACACCCTGGACAAATGATACTACCTTTGGGAAAAGTCGAGTAAGATAACTTTTATAAAAAAATTTTAAAAAAATTAAATTTTCCCAAAGCTTTGAAAAACTTTCTTGCCATTACCACAAAAATGATAAGGCCGAAATGTTTTGTGCCAAAGAAAAAAGATTTATTTGTACTAAATGTTTGGGTCCTGATGGCCATATTCGGCATAAATATTTTGCAAGGCTTTTGTCTAAATAAAAATAAGGAAATAATTAATTTTTAAGAGTTTTTATGATTCAAAAATTATAGAATCAAAGCTCATGGAGTTAGAGCTTTCGTGTAAAAAATTAAAAATCAAAAACATCCAAGAACAGGCACAGTTGAATGAGACAATCAAATTTGTATCCAAAAACGATAAATGTGATGATGTTCAAAAAACGAGCGAAATATCAAAAAAAGTAAATTTAAAATTAAATTTTTCATTTTTTTTGTTATAATAAAATTAAGTTTGAGAGTTCGAATCTGAAAAAAAATTTCTTAAAACAATTAATTTAAAAAACCTTACTAGTTCTTGAAACACAAATTAAAAATCTAGATGAATATTTCAATGTATACCTTAATTTCTGCTATAATCTTCCACATGTTTAGGTTATTACTATTAGAGTTGGTCTCAATAAATTATTTAATAATAATAATTTTACAATTTTTTATTATTTATCAATTTATTTGTTTTATAAATTTTACATACCATTAAAAGGTATCAAAAATAGAAAATTCGGGTACTTTGTTTTTAACTAGTTTTCATTTTTTTATTAAAATTTTCAATAATTTAATAAAATAGAAAAAAAATCTTATTTGATTATTACCAGTCCCAGTCCTAATTAAATCAGTTTTTTTTTCTATTTAATTAGAACAAGAAAAAATATTTAATTTATGATTTATTAAATAATAAGCAAATAAATAAAAATAATCTTAATTTTCTATATTTTTTAAATAATCCGATTATTTAAAAAAAAATTTCACAGATAAATTGGCAATTTATCTGTGAAATACTGATCATTTTTGATAAAAAGAATTTTTAAATTACTTTAAATTTTTGGAAAAGGGGACTTGATCCTTTCTGACTGCGACACTGGTATTTAGCCTCACACTTTTAAAATTTTAAATTGAATTTAAAGTATTAAATCTTTCCATATTTTATGAAATTAAATCAAAATAAAAATTCTTTTGTGTTTTAAAATTTTCTCCTATAAAATGTAACATTCTGCAGATTCGATTTAGTATTTGATCAAATATAGGTTTTCTCTCGAGGATTTTAAAATTAAATCTTAATAATAATTTTAATATGAAAAAATGGGTATCCTGTAAAAACAGCACCCATCAAGCAGCAGAACTTTTTCTCCTCTATCAAAATCAAAAGGGTGTTGCAGGGTGTTTTATAAACTTAATAGGGTGTTTCAGGGTGTTTTAAAGTGTTATGTACAAATTATTTTTAAACTTGAAAATTTTATATAATAACAATATTTTTTTAATATAAAAATTGATGTTTATTAAAATTTAGGTTGTAAGAAATAAATATATAAAAAAAAAAGGTATTTTATAATATTAAATGCGATTTTCACAGGGTGCTTTTTTTCGCTTTTTTGATGGGTGCTGTTTTTACAGGATACCGAAAAAATGGAGGGAGATAATATGATTTATTTAAAAAACTTGAATAAAGGCATTTTAGATACTAAAAATTTGATTGTTGGACAGTTTTTTTTATTCATTTGTTTATCTTTTTCGAGTTAATGCTCATTCAGATTAAATTATAAAAATCAAGAATCAATAAAGTAAAAAAAAATGTAAAAATTATTTTTTAATTTATTCTTTTGGCTTTTGTATAATTATATTTTTGCAAGGTAAATTTTCAGAGTTATATATTCTTTTAAATTCTTAAAAAAGTTTTATATTCTTTAAGGGAATTCTCCGAAGTTAAGTATTTTACATTCAAAATCGTTTAAAGTGCTTGAAAATTAGCTCACTTTTTTGCACATTTGAATTTTTAAAGATTAAGAAAAGTTAATTTTATTAAAGATATTTAATGGATCTCTTTAGTCTTTAACTTAATAACTAACTCAATAAATTTTAGTTTGATGACTTTTTTATTCCAGAGAAAAATCATTTTACAATAAAAATTTGAAAGATTAAAAATAAAATTTAGTGAATTTTTTTATTGAAAAAACAAAAAACTTAATAAACTATTTAATTGATAAAATTAAACTAAGATGTATGAACTGCTGCAGTCAAATTCAATAATAGATGCAGTTCTCAGCGAAATACAACAAATGTTGGCTAGCTCGGACTACAAAATTATCTACGTAGCAAGTGAAGAGAAAAATCTTGAGCTCGAAAGTCTCCTAATGTCCTATTACATCAAAGCATCATCAATAGTACAGCCTAATAATCTAGAAGATTTGTCAAATATTAGTTTTGATCTGGAAACGCCAGATTTAAAAAAAATTTGTGAGGACCACTTTCAAGAAAAAGTGATGAAAAACTTTCATGAAGATAAATCTATTATCAGAGTCAATTTTTTGCAGACGAATAAAAAGTTTCGTAGTTCGAATAGACCTGATTTGTTAAAAGTATGCCAGGATAAATTCAAAGAGGTGATATTAAAGACTGAGAGAAAGGAAATCAAAATCGGTAAAGAAACTAGCGTTCTTGGAAGAGAATTTTGCTTTAAAAAGATGAAACGCCTGCAGATTACGACATTCAAGGATGAAAACCTAGAAAAAGCAGATATCAAAAGCTTTGAGCACGAGTTGGAAACAAAAGATAAAATTATTAAGAAAAAAGACGATGAGATAAACAAGTTAAATCAATCAATTGAAAATTATAAACAGATCCAAGGTTTGATAGGTTTTTTCAGACTTGTTTTAAGTCATAGTTTTAAGTCTAAGTCACAAAAATTTAAGTCAAAGTTATGACTTAATTTAGATTTTTTTTTAAGTCAAGTCAATAACTTAAAATATTTTTTTTATGACAAAATTTTGAAAATACTAGATTAATTTTTTATTTTAATTTGTTAGATCAGGCTATAAATCATAAAATTTATATACTCTTTGGTTGTCTAATGTATATATATTTGGCATTTCTTTTCTTGCAATTTTAGAATAATAGCCTTCACATTGATTGAATGCAAAAAAAATCTCACGACCATGTTTTTACAGTAGTTGAAAATTAGGTAGAAATTTTTGTGATGTTCCATTTAATATTATTTTCCTAGAACAATTACTCTACATAAATGGAAATATAGGATAATTTATTTGATTAATTTATAAAACTGGAGAGAATATTCTGTATGGGATCTCGAAATGTCGAGGAATCAAGATAAGGACAATTATTATTTTTTTAACACAATTTAAGAATTTTCTAGTCATGATATTCATCGCAAAAAAAATTTTTAAGTTTTTGGACTTTTGGAAAAAAGCAAAAAACAAATTCAAAAGCCCGAACTAAGACTTTTTTTTAAAAAAAAATTCAAAGTACGGACATAGCTTTGACTAAAAAGTGGTTGATAAAAGTGAAGTAATTGACTTGACTTGACTTGACTTAAGAATTGTGACTTAAAAACAAGTTTGGGTTTTTGTTCAAGAAAATTAAACAAAAAATTAAATTTTTTTTATTTCTTCAGACAAAGAAAATGTGAATAGAATGCAAAATTTTTGTCAAGACATTTTAGATTTTCACGAAAATGAAGCCACTTGTTCAAAAGTGCCTCAATCAAAAATTGAAAGTTCGGTTTGTTTGTCCGAAAATTATCCAAATGAACGAGTGAACACTTCGACAAAGGAAACGATTGATAAAGCTCTTAAAATCGCAGAATCCAGTTCTTTAGCTTTTAGGAAAATAGTGACAATAGTTTTACCGGATGTTTTTTTGTGGGCTCAAAATTGTCGAAAATCAATGGTCGAAAAATATCCAGAAAGAATAATGGCATGCTTTGGTAATTAATTTTTTTTTAATAAATATTTTTTTAAATTATTATTTAAGAATTTGTACAAAAAAAATTTCCCAATTTTACTTTCAACACAGCTCGCTCAACACTGACCAAGATTTCCAGTAATAAAAGGACCAAGCTAAAACGCCTTGGTTACAGCATTATTAGCAAATATGACACTAAGAATCAGTCATCAACTTATGAAATTTTTAAAATCAATTCGAACAATTCAAAAGAACCGGAAAAAGTTGTGACAAACGAAGAAAAAAAGAGTTCAGCTAATTCAGATGATATTGATGGAACGTTTATAAATAAACGTCAATTAAAATGAAAAATTAAAGTTTACTAAAGAAAAATTAAAAAATGTTTGTTTCTATATTTAAATGTTAAATTTAAAATTAATTTATTATTATCGGCTTAATGTTTTGTTGCTGATTGTTTTTTTTTCACTTTTTTTGCGAACAAACTTTTTTGATTGCCAAATTTGTTTTTTCCAATGGCATATTTGTAATAATTTTTTATTACATTCACCAATAATTTCTTTAAAATAAAGCTTTGCGAAATACACCTTTAACAAAAAGTTTATTTTGCATGTCCCCTTCATTATGTTCTTCAATATATTTATTTATTTATTTAATTAATTAAGCCTCATAGGCAAGTTTATAAAAAAAAAAAAAATAAACATTACAAAAAAAATATCTAAATATAAAATATCTATCTAAGTTAATTACATAATTACATAAAAATTACAAATGAAATTGAATTATCTAGAAAAATCTACTTTTTGTAAGTCATTTAAAATATTAAAATAATGGAAAAAGTTTAGTTTTTGTGACATATTATAACTAATGAGTGAAACAACATATTCAATTGAATCAACCAAGCCACGGTTGTTCTTAAAAATATGATCAATTACAACAAGTGACGTCTTAGGACTGTAATCTAACGTATCAATATATTTTTTTCGTTCACATTTTGTGTTTGTTTACAAAATGAGACATCTTTTTGGCCAAAGAAAGTTTTTTTTATGTCATTCAATATACATATTTTGGCCCAAAATTTGTATCACACTTCATGCAATATGCATAACCATATTTTTGTATTATAAGTCGTTTACACACCACCCGCACCTCCTAATCCACACCACCGAGAATATAACTTATTTATTTTATTTGGCACCTAAATTTAAACCAATTTACTCGTTTTATATTCCATTTCTGAAACTTTGCCTATTTATTAATGGTTGAATGTGTTTGTATCGAATTTACAGGGTTTGCAAAAAATGGGAACTAATCTTATCTTTTTGCAGAATAAAAGATAATTTTTTCACGCAAAAAAGATCATTTTTGCATGAAAAAGAAAGTTAATCTAATATTTTTGCTTAAAAATGCATTAAAATAAAGAAACAAAGAACGATTTTATTTAAAATAATTAAATTGTGTCTATTACTTTTTTTAATTTATTCTGACTCCTTCAAAAACAAAAAATAATCTAATTAGGAAAAATAAAAATTTTCTGAAATATTGCACAAAAAATATTAGAAAATATAAAAATATGAAAATGTAAATGTTAAATTATTTACATTTTGCCGATATGGTGAACGAATCTCTGGTGGCAATTTTTTCCAATAATTCTAAAAAATCAAAATTATTATTTTTTTTTGTCATGCATTTAACTGCTAGGTAAAAAATTAAAAATGTTAGGTAATTCATTATAAATATTAGGTGTTTAAATTCATAATTTATTTATTTATTTATTTGATTCAAATTAACCTCCATCAGGAGAAGTAAAAATTAAAATAAAGTTTAAAAAAAAAAAAAAAAAAAAAAAAAGAAAAAAGAAGTACAATTCTAAAGTAGAAAAGAAAAATATACAATTTATGTTATAAACTCCTTTGGACCAGAAGAAGTGAACTGATCTACCTTGGTTTGATTAGTTCGTTTAGAAGGTTTTGAAAGGATTTAAATCTTAAGTTAATAATGCTATGTAAAAAATCAAAGTGCTAGAATAAAAAATTAAATCGCTAGACTGTTTAATGATGTGGTTTAATCGAGGGTCTTTTTTGGGTTTTTAATTCACTGAGGCATCGATTAATTAAATTAATAATTTATTAATAATAATTAATATTTTATTAAATCAAAAACAAAAATGTGTAAGTAAGCAAAAGTTTAAAAACGAGAAAAACAAAAGTTTCGAGGTTAATCAACAGTCTATTGATGAAAGAACGATTAACACTTCTTTTATTTGATTTTAAAATCGGGGTTTTTTGACTCATAAATAAAAATAATAAAGCATAAAAAATTAAACCATAGCATAATGTATAAAAAGTTAAGGTTTTTTTTGTTGTTTTTTTTTTCTCGCATATTTTTTTTATTAAAGCATAAAAAAATTTTGAAAGCATAAGTAATCAAAAAAAAAATATGAGTGGTATAAACAAAAACTTAATTGGACAGTAAAAGATTGGTACAGAGTCATCTTCAATGGCGAGTTCAATTTTGAGGTCTTTAATCGTAAATCAAGAGTAATAGTAAAAACGTTTAAAAATGGGAAGTTTCATCCGAAGTTCTGTATACCAAGGTTACAAAGCGGTGGAGGTTCAGTCTGTATCTGGTGATGCATAATTTTTTTTATGGTTTTATGTTTATTGATTGAAAACAAAAAAATTAAAAATAAAAGAGTAAAATAAAATATGCATCACCAGATACCGACTGAACCTCCAAAAAGTTAAAATAAATAAATAAAAATATAAATAAATATTAATGTTCTTTTTTAATTGCATTTTGAAATTGAAAATTTTATTTTATTTTATTTTTCAAAAATAATGCATTTCTCTTTAAGGATTCGATCTTTCAATCAGAATAAGTTGAAGAGAAAATTAATCATAATATTTCTTTAAACTTAGTTATTATCTTTTCTTTCTCTTTAAGTTGCTCATCTTTTTCAACAATCAAATTTTTAAGTTTATGAATTTCGTTTTTTTTTTCTTCCAATAGTTTTTGCAGCTGCTCAATTACCTTAAAAATATAATCATTAATTAAATATTAGACGGTCAGAAAAAAAATACTTGATTTTTTGTCATAAATAAATGGCTATTTAATATTATTTGTGCTGATGGTCTGTCGATTGGTTTTGATGACAGCATTTTTTCAATAAAAGCACACTGAAATTAAAAAATTAAATAAATAAAACAAAATTTTTCTTCCAATACTTTTTTTAAATATTTAGTTGATCTATAAAAATAATGACTTGATTTATCAATTAATAATATTCTCATAATTCAATTTATTTGACTGAGCTCAATAGAAAATCTAAAAATGTTTCTTAATTAAAAATACATTTCAATAAATTTTTTGGTAAAAATATTTTAATATTATTCTACGAGATCAATATTTTTCAAGCTATCAAGTCATTATTTATCCAGAAATAAAAAAATATTTATACCACATCAATTAATTCATTTTTCATATGTTGAGGTAGCTTTCGATCAACTTTAAGCTCTCTAATTAAAGTTATCCGTTCCATTTCGGTATTAAAAGGACAAAACAATTCAAAAAGTATAATTCCCAAGCTATAAATATCAGTCTTTGATTAAAATATCTGGTCATTTTTAAATTTTAAAGAATTTTAATAAACATGCTTTTAGATCATAAATTTTTCCATTCAATTGTTCAGGTGATGCATACAAGGTCGTTCCAACTCGTTTTGTATGATCAAATCTTCTTGGGTTGATGTCTGTACTTTCTAATAATAGATATTTATTAATTATAAGCTTTTGTAGAAATAAAAGTAATCTGAGTATTTCTGCAGAATTTAGTAATTTTTCATTGTATTCAATTAAAAATGATAAATCAAGCAAGGTAAATGGGTTAAAAACACATTTTTACAGTCATTTTTTAAATTTTTATTAATATTTTTATCAGGTTTGTTTAAAAGTCCCAAAATAAAGTCCAAGCCTGGACTTTATCTATTTTAAGGAAAATTTATTTTATAAATTTGTAAAACTGGAAAAAAATTGACTTTGGGATCTCGGAACTTCGAGTCATCACGATTAACACAATTTATTATTTTAAAATACTTAAAAAAATTTCTAGTCATGGTATTCATCTTGAAAAAAAAATGAAAAGTTTTTGGAATCTTGAAAAAAAAAGTGTCTTGACTCGGACTTGAGACTTGTGCCTTTTAAACAACTTTGATATTTATTTATAACAGATTATGATCTGGAACAAAAGAGATTTGTTTTTTCTAAAGCGATTAATATAAAACATTTACTAAAAGCTTTAATTCAAAATATAAAATTCAAATTAAGTGTTAATTCTCAAATCAATAATTTTTAATCAATAAAACGTTTGAAACTCAAATTGTAAAAAAATAAGAACATTACAAAAGGTAAATAATCTTTAAACTTTTTAAAATAAAAATTATAAAATAAAATGTGTGAATTGCAAGAAAGTACAACAAATATAGTTGCATTAGTTGTTAAAATATGCTAATCATTCTTAGAATTTAAATCAAAATACATTGAACTAAAAAATTTTTGGATCAATTTTCTGATAAGAAAAGTAAAACTTAACATTTTGAAAAATGTATTTGTCTTCACAAATATTAAAGTTCGTCACAAAAAAATCAGATTATTTCAGATTTTTTTCATAAGTCATACATTCAAAGTCAAGTCACGTTCGAGGACTTTTAAATAAAAATTGCCAATAAGTCATCTTAATTAAAATCTTAATATTTAAATTAAAAACATTTTTTTTACTTTTGTTTTATTTCTTTTATAAGCTCAGATAATAAATTTATTTAAAGATTTTCAAATGATGAAAATATTTGAATGATGCTGCTCAAAAAATTAAAATAAAGCATTGTTTAGAGTGAAGTCGGAGCAATTTTTCGAAGAAGAACAATTTGGTTCTGATAAGACATTAATAACTTTTTCAAAATGAATATTGGGATAAAATATTTTTTCTAACAATAATTAACAAATTTTGTTAAAATTTAAAATATTTTAAAATTAAGTTAAGTTATCGTATTTTAATAAAAAACTAAATAATTTTAAATAAATTACTCTGCTCCATATAAAAATTGTTCCAAACTCCTATCTACCCATTGTTTATTATTTTTTTTTTAATAAAATATTTCTTCTTATAAAAAAGTGGATTTTTGAAAAAAAAACTTCATGAATCAACTCTCTTCGCCTTTTACAAAACTTAACCAAAAAGCTAAGTGAAACCATCTCTTTTAATAAAATTAAATCATTTAAAATTTTTCTGGTTATATATTTTAAAAATTGAAATATCTTTAATGCTCTTTTTTAATTCTTTTCAAAATTTTGGGAACAAATTGTAAGATAATTAAGGATAATTATTTTAGGATAAACCAGATTTTCTAGAATTATTAACCAAAAAAATTTTTAATTTTTTTTAGAGCACATTAATTTTTAATTAAAAATTCTTACCGTTCCATGTAGTTATTAAGATTACTCCACTTTTATTTAAAAGCCTTTGAAGTAGCTTTAAAAAAAAATTCAAATTAGATCAAACGACGGGTCTACCCGGTTTTGTTATCAACTGATAAAATATTTTGTTATCAAACTGGTCACCTCCGGTTTACATGCGGATAACAAAAAATGTTATCGAAAAACTTTAAAAAAAAATACTTTAGAAATTTAGTTATCATTTTTTTAATTTAGTTATCATTACAAAAATTATTATAAAAAAATATCATTAAAAAAAATTTGAAAATTGTAAAAATGAATATTTTTTTTATGAGTGCGGGACATGTAATTTTAAGCTTCAGGGACCTTCCATATATTCTACGTCAAAGTAAAATTTTACTATTTCAAATGTTTTAAAATTTATTAAACTTTATGTTATCATTTAGAATATTATGCTATCATTTAGAATATTAAGTAATCATTTAAAATATAATGTTAAAATGTTTGATTATATTTTTCCTTGATAACATATTTTGTTATCCACATGATAACAAAACCGGGTAGTCCCCAAACGAATTGACTTTAAAATTACTTTTTTTCTGACTTTTAAACTAGTCTTTGTTATATAAATAGTATTTTTAAAAAATATTATTTTGTATAAAAAATATTATTAAAATAGGCTTGTTAATTTAGAAAAAGACTCTGCTTGCAAAATTTAAATAATAATAATAAAAATGGTCAAAATTTTTAATTATTAAAATTTATTTTTAGTTACTGATTTTTAATATTAAAATAAAATCAAGAGACTTGTTTACATTATAAAGAGCAAACTAAAATGTCTAACCATAACACAGTGTTATGCATAATTTTGGCATAGTAGAAACAAAAAATCAAGCTAAGCATTGAAAGCTTACAAAATAAAAATTTGTTTCTGCATTAAATTTCTAATTAAAGAATAATATTAATTTTTTCTCTTTATACAATAAATTTTGATCTTGATCATTATCTTCATTTTGCCGCAAACATACAACATGTGAAAATAATCAAAAACTGCTTTGAGTCTAAAACCGAAGACAAATAATTAAATCAATTTTTATTATAGAAAAAAAATTATTTCAGCTCTGTTTTTTAATAAATGTATAAATTTGAATATTTTTGTCTTTTTTTTTCTTTTCGAAAAAAATTAAATAAAAAAAAACATTTTGATAATAGTAAAAAAAAATATCATAATCAAGATTTAGAGGACTGTTTAAATGGAAAATCGGACAAGTTGAAGAAGAAGAATATAAAAATAAATATTAAAAGAGAAATAGATTTGTTTATATTTATTAATTTGTTTTTCTGTGCCGAACTATAGCTCCTTCTATCATCTGTTTATTAAAAAAAATCAGAAAATTAAAAATAACTTGATATTATAAAATTTAAAGTAGAATCAATTAAAATACAATTTAAAAAACTATTAAAAAAAAATGAAATATCATGTTCAGTTCAGCTTCATCCGATGTCCGGGCTGTCAGTCGACTGTTTCGACTCGTTCAGGCTACAAGTCCATTTACTCTGGAGGCAAGTGGTAATTGAACAAATCACTGGTTACTTTAAAAAATATTACTGACTTACCTTTTTAAAAAAATTTGTTTTTTTCTAGTATGCTCTTTGCTCAAGAGAACATGTGTTTAATAGTCTAGAGTTAAAAATTTTATTTTTCTTAACGAATTTTAACATGATTTTCCCTTTTTTTTGAAAAAAAATTTATTAATTAGAAATTTAAATTTGGAATGAAAAATTTGCGATGATTTTTTCACTTAAAAAAGGGAAAATCTTGTTAAAATTCGTTAAGAAAAGTAAAATTTTTAAATCTAGACTACTAAACACATGTTCTCTTGAGCAAAGAGCATACTAGAAAAAAATCAAATTGACGTCACATCAACTAAAGCTACTCGTATTTAATAAGCTAAAAGACTTATTTAAATGAGGTATTTTTTTGTATTTTTTCTTCAACTTTTATTTAAATTATTTTTAAGTTTAGTTAAAAATATTCTTAAAGTAACCAGTGATTGGCACACTTGCCTCTCCGGAGTACATGGACTTGTTTATGTGCGAGTGTAAGCAAGAAATGAAAGTCGACCGTCTTCAGCTTATTGTCATGACCTCACTGTTCTAGTCAGCCAAGATGGAAGAGATCTATCCACCTAAACTAAAAGAGCTCGCCAGTCACATGGAAAATTACTGCAATAAAAACCAAGACGCCATCTCTCTTTTTGCTTATGCTTGAGACTTTTAATTGGCAAATATCGCCGGTAACATCTAACACTTGGCTAATGACTTATTTGCAAATAGCAGCCATTAACTATTACACTTTGAGTGGAGATTTCCAAGAGGTGGAAAGGCACCAGGAGCACAATATGCACAAAGTGATGCCGCTCAATGTGTACAAAAATGCCAGCTCTAATCCAAGCCAACTGATCAGTGTCAATCAACAGGACGTGAAAAACCACATGAAATTTATAGCCTTGTTGGACTTGTGCTTGTTGGACATGGACTCCATGAGGTTCAGGTATTCGATGCTGGCTGCGTTCGCCATGTATCACATGTTGTCCAAGTCCACTGTTTGTGTACAATGCGAATGGTTTGGTGTTCAGTTTGTTTCAAATGTATTCAGGCTATGCCATCGGTGAGTTGGATGCATGTGCTAGTAGGATGGCACTCTGTGATGCCGATGTGTGCAAGAAAGTTCTGGGCTATGTAAAAGTGACTGCTAAACTCAAACTTCATTATAGTAAGTAAATTTTCTGTATTTTGGGAATTTTAAAATAGAATTTTTTTTTTATTTACAATTTTATTTATTATCAAAAATATTTTATATAATATTATTATAAAAAAAAATATTATGAAAAAAATAAATATTAAATAATTAAAGAAAAACAATTAAAAAAAATAAAAAATAAATAATATATACAAATTAATTTTTGTATAGCAATTTGTCCTTGCTATAGCTTATGCGGCGGAAGGACAATGAATTTTTTTAAGATAAATTTTTGTGACATTAATTTTTCTTAAAACATGAACGGAAAGTAATTAAAACCTTACCTGCAATTTTACGTAAAAGAGGTCGTCCAAAAAAATCAAGAATAATTAAAAAAAAATATTTCATTCTAATTTTATTTTTTTTGAGGTATTTAGTGTATTTTTTATGTATATTTTATAAAAATGTACTACTTTTTTGGGCTTTTTTTTGTTAATAAATTAGGTATGAAAAAAATATTTTAGCTTCTACATTAATAATATTACAAATTATTTTAATATTCTAGTTTTTATTTTTATGGTACCTAAAAAATAATTTGATTTTAAATTCACAATCATTAAGCATTTTTTATTAGTTATTATTAAATTTAAAAGATATTACCTGTTGTTTTATTATAAAAAATTTTTTTAGCATTTGTCTTTTATTTTTTGATAAAATTATATAAATAGAATGGTAAATTATTAAATGAATTACGCTAAACATTTGCAAAACCATGCGTGGTATAAATTTAGAATGTTAGATTTTAGTGCATGCATAAGTGAACATAGATCACTTGTTAAAAAACCAAAAATTCCAATATGAACCCGCATAAAAAATTGAAAATAAAAAAATTAATATGGTGCTTAAAAATTCAAGTTTTTGAGATATGGCGCGGGTTTAAACATTGAAAAAGAAAATTATTAAAATTGATTTTTTATTAAAAAAAATTCGATCCTCGATAGTGGCTTGGGGTTAAAAATAAAGTTTTTGAAAAAAAGTGCAAAATTAAATATTGGGATTATTGGTAAGTTTTTTATTTATTTTTGTGCACGCATCACAAGGGGGCCGATTTTTATATGTGGTCGATGGTCACTTATGCGTTCACTAAAATCTAAGATTCTAAATTTATACCACGCATGGTTTTGCAAGGGTTTAGGGTAATTCATTTAATAATTTACCATTCCATTTACGTAATTTTAGCAAAAAATAAAAGACAAAAAGCGAACATTTTCTTGTAGATTTTTTTGCAAGGGTTTACGGTAGGAGCAATTTTTATAGACACAAACAAATTGTCCAAAAAAATATTTTATCTTAGGGAAATGAATTAGTCAAAAATAATTTGTTCCATGAATAAATTCTTTAGAAATTTTAAATGAATCTTTAAATTTAAACTACTATAACCATTTGCTTCTCCAAACAATTGCATTAGCTTTTCGTGCTAAAGTGTGGGAAAGTTTTGAAAATGGATGATTCTAGACCATCTCATCAAAAATTTATTACCATTTTTAAATTTTAATTAAGTCACCACTTCCTCAAAAATGTTGTATATTATAGGCAACTTGAAGTTCATGATCATTATCAAATGATCAAAATTTAATATATTAAAATCTTAATAAAAATTATCAAATTAGCTTTTTTTAATATTTTTTAAATTTAACATAAGATGTTTATTATTTTAATTGAAAAAAAAACAAATCTTAGTTTTCTAATTGATCTTTAATTAATTTTTTATTTAAAAAATTTAAAGACAAATTTAAAATCTATATTAAGATATTCAAATTATGGCTTTAAATGATATTTTAATACTAATTAAAATATATTACGGCGAAATAAAGTTAAATTTTGTGTTGCAAAATTTCAAAATATTGATTAAGATTTTAATTTATTTTAGATAAAAATTCATATAATTTTCTATCTAATTTTTAGATTAAGCAAATCATGTTTAATAAAGTTTAGTCATTTATTAGAAAAAAATAAAAAAAATAACTTTTTATTTAAATCAAAAACCATAAATTTTGATTTGAAATTTAAATTTGATCATGAACTTCAATTTGCCTATATTATACTCTGTTTGGCATTAAAAAATCTAAATTTCAAATTTTTCAAATTTTCTTTAATCATTTTTTTTATAAATTTTTTTTTAATTCTTTATTTATATTATAATAAATTCAAATTTTATGCTGATTTAATCGGAATCAAAAATTTTTATCTTCTTTTTTCAATATTTTGAAATAAAATTTTTTTTTTCTCTTAATTTAAAAAAAAAAAAACGAATTAAACATTCTTTTTAGATTAAAAAAAATCAAGAAAGCAAAGATTATTTTTTTCCTTAGCTTTATTTTTTTATTAGAAAATTATTGTAAGATCAACCTATTTAATAAGCCCCCAAATTAAAAATTTCATTATTTTATTTAATCTTGTTGAATAAATTACACAAAATTAAAAATTAAAATGGTTAAAATTGTAGAAAAATTTAAATAGAAACATTCTAAAATTTGATCAATTGCTTTGCCCATGTTTGAATAAGAGAAAATTTCTTCTTATTATTTTATTAAGTTCTTTTGTCAAAGCATCTCTGTAAACTATGAATGACAATAATTAATTTTCTGATAAAAAATTCAATATTTTTTTTCTCCAATCAAATATAAAATCACGACTTTTATTATTCTGAATGATCAAAAAATCCCTTTAATTATCTGAAAAAATTTTTGATTAACTTTTATTTCAATTTTAAAATTTGTGACTTTATTAACTTTTTTTGGACACAAATATTTTTATTAACTTAGTTCTAAATATTGTTTAACTTCTTGTATAATGAAAATCTGAAAATTTTGCTAATTGATTTTTAAATCCTGGATAAAGAAATTGTTTTCTGCTTCATTGTGGACAGTTATTTCCTTAATCTCGAACAAAAATCGCCGTAAATCGATTTTAATAGTTTCAAATCACCGATGGCTTTGGGCAGCGTCGATAAACTACAAAATTAGACAAGTCTGACAGATTTAAATAAAGAGATGGAGATCAAGAACCATCAATCAAACAAAATTAATTAATAGATAAAAAATTTTGTCATTTTGAATTTATTAAATAATGATTTATTTAAGTAAAAAAAATGCTATTTTTAACTTTATAAATTTCTTTAATTCGTTTAAAATTTTTTAAATATAAAAATGTAATTGACTTATTTTTAACATATAGAAATTTGTTAATTTTCTGTGATGTATACTTGGCTTTGACAATCGAATCTGGAATAAATCAGTTTACCATCATTTAAAAATCTACCATACTTAACATCAGGCAAATAAATCTTATGCATAAGATTTAAATCCAAACTCCAAAATTTGATGGTTTGGTCAATGGAACCATAGCTCAAAATATCACTATTAGGACAAATCTGAATGAATCGCACCTCACCACTGTGACACTGTTTTGTGACAAATTCTGAACTGCTTAAATTCCATAAGCATATTTTACCATCACTAGTCCCGGTAGCAATTTGATTGCCATTCAGTCTCTCAATTACATTCACTGAACTTGTCATTTTAATCGAGTCCATTTTTACTCCCTTTTGAGCATTCCATTTGGATATCATATCACCATGTCCCGTAACAAGCACACCATTACTCAAACCTTTCAAAGATTCAATTTCGTCCAAATTAAAAGACTTAAAAATTTGACCATTTGAGCATTTTCTGATTGAAAGTTTATAATTACTGTCAACTAAAAACAAATTTTCTTCGAATAAATCAGCCAAAATTATTTTGACTTTGGGATACATAAACGATCTTAAAAATTGACAATCTTTCCAAATTCTAACTAAGTTAGAACAATAAATAGCAACAATTATTTCATTATCTGATAGAATAAAATCGATGCTTGAGTCTGATTCAGAGTTACTTGGTTGACTTATTTCACCATTTTTTGGATTTAAAAACACAAGATTGTATGGTCTAATTAATGATGTGAACACTAATTTCTCATCATTAAATTGTACAAATTTTGAAGGATAAATAGGGAGTTTTATTGATTTAAATTTTTTTCTATTCAGATTTTCTACACTCAAAGAACGCTTTAAAATTGACTGATTCTGATTTTCACCATTGGAAATAACACTCTGATTTTCCACAAATGAATTTAAATATTCTTTGCAGTTTACTGTTCCGAATTGACTTGACAAGTTTACATCGAGTATATTATTACCTTCAGTAAATTTTATTTCTTTGAATTTTTCGTAATTTTGAAAAAAGTCCTCTAATTTATATTGATATAAATCAGCCAAAATATTGGTTTCATTTTTAAAAGCAGACAATTCATCACCATCAGAATCTAGACCAGAAAGATTTTTTAATTTTTCTTTCACTTCACCAATGTCCACCTGGGTCAATTGTTGTTTTGTGTTATCAATAAATTCTGTTTCCATCTCATTGACTTGATTAACCAGTTCCATGTAATAATTGTCAACTAGACTATTAAATTGGTTCTTTAATAATTCTCTTTTTAAATCAATCCGATTGATAATGTTTGAAAAGTGGCTGTTGATGTCAATCTGAGGGTCATTTTTCAGCGAGTCTATTTTGTCACAGCTAGCAGTAACCAGATTTTTTGTTTTAAAATAATTTATTTTGTCGAGTTTGACTCGATTTTTTTTCATGTCTAAACAAGGCGCTTGGAAAAGTGAATGTTCCTGACACATGAAACAACAAGATGCCAAGCTTATTGACTCGATGTGTTCAAAGCATACCAAGTAACCACACGGAAGATTCAAAAGACAAGGCTCTTCACGTTCAGCTTTACAAAAATCACACAGCATTTTCTGATTTTTTCAATTTAATTTTTTTTTTAATTTAAAAAAATAATTAAACAGCCTGGCCCTCTAAAAGTGCATGCTTCAAAATAAATTTGATCTAAACATTTATTTTAAGGATGCATCAAGCAACAAAAATGTCTTTTTAAAATATCCACTAATTCATTAAAAAAAATCAAAAAAATTATCAACTTATTAAGTTCTTATTATTTATTAATAAATATCACAAAAAAGAAAAAATTAAATCCAGAGTTGCTTAAAGTCGCAAGTCTCAAGTCAAGTCCAAGTCCGGACTTTTTTTTTTCCAAAGTCTGAGCAAAGACTTGAATTTTTGTTTTCAAAAAAAAAGTTCAAGTCCTGAATTATTTTTGTTAAATTTTTATTCAAGTCCAGGCTTTAAAATTTTGAATACTGAAGAAGAAATTTATGCTAAAATTGCAAGAAAATTCTGATATATGGCAAATCTATTTCATTAGAGAGGACTTTTGAAAAAAAGAAAAAAAAGTCCGCACTTGGACTTTTTTTTAAAATGACTTGGACTTTATTTTGGGACTCTTAAACAACTCTGATTAAATCGCAACTTTATTTTAAAAATTTTCATTAAATGATTAAAATAAAATAAAAAAATAGTAAATAAAAAAAATTAGAATTATTTATTTTTTGAAAGTTTGAAAGGCTGTCATTTTGTAAGCTTTCAATGCTTAAAAATTATGATAAAAAACTTATTTAATAAACAAAACGAGTTGAAATAGTTTTTTTTTTTTAATTCGATCCAAAATTTTGGTGCAGAATTAAAATTTAAGATTTTGATTAAAGTGCGCGCTTAAAAATTGTTTTTTTTTTTTAATTTTATTGAATTTAAATGGCTATAAAAATGGAAGATTGGACCAATTTTCGTTACTCTATGACTACTTTTAAATAAAAAGAGACTGTGATGCAGAAAAAACAGAACAATTTCATCTCAGACTTGTTAAAAACAAAATAATTGATGAATACAAACAAGAATTTATGAAAAAGAATGGCAACGACGAAGTCAAATAACATTAAATAAACTTTTGAGAACCAAATTTAACAAATTTGAAATTCTTAAAAACGTAAATTTGTTTTTCAAATTTCAAATGGAATACAAAGATTCTGAATTTTACAAGCTCCCGCTCGGATTTGTATACTCAAGCGGATTTTCTTTAGTAAATGGAAAATGTTACTCATAGTCACCAAATATCTCATTAACTTACTAGAACAAAAGTATAACCAAAATAAATTTGAAAACATTATATTAAATTACAAAGAACTAAATTCTTCACTTTTCAAAACTACCAAAATAAACCAAATTCTTATCTATTTTTTTTTATTTTATTTACAAAGACCTTTGATGAGATAATCTAAAAATTAAATAATTTAAAGCATGCATTTATCTGGATGCAAATTTGCAAGCATCCAATTTTTGAAAAAAAATTTTTTTCGTTAAAACTCTCATTTCTTGAGCTTCACTTGGGGCTTAAGAAATGCTTAATACAAAAATTGGCGTAGGTCTAATCCAATAATTCTTTGTTAATTTAAAATTTAAAAAAAAAATGTTTCTGGATAATATAAACGCACCTCAGTTTGTTGACTTTTCCAGCGTGGACACATTCGACTTGCACGATGGTGCTGATTTTTGTTTTGGTAAAACAAGACTACTAAGATTCAGTAAATAAACTTGAAGCTTTATTTTTATCTATTAAGAAAAAAGAGTTGTTGGCGAAGATAACAAACTGGATGACATGTTCCAAAAGACTCATAATAAAGCTGTGGACACACTTATGAGCGCTTTGTCAAGTAAATTTTAGATTATCTGTCCATGCTTAACTTAGAAAATAATTTAAGTTGATTCGGCAAATTTGAAAAAAGCAGAGGAACCTGAACGAAAAAAAGGTCTCATAAAAGCCGTGCACAAAACCGATAGAAGATATTTTTTTTGTAATGTTTATTTTTTTTTTTGTATACACTTGCCTATGAGGCTTAATTAATTAAATAATAGATAATTTTTTCACGCAAAAAAGATCATTTTTGCATGAAAAAGGTCAATGGTTAGTCAATGATTAGAAATTTATTGTTATTTTAATAAAATATTGCTAAAAAAAATATTTTTTAATTTTTTTACGGAATTTCAATAATATTATTATCCTGTAAAACTATAGACTTACCGTATTTCCTCACTTAATGTCCTATGGGCAATTAAATGAAACACCTTTTAATTTCCCTGAGAAATTATGCGAAATTTTTGATTTTTTGCAAACATTTTACATTAATACCTGTACCATATTTCAGATAATTTCTCAAGGAAACTAGAAATTAAAAAAATATTGAGTTTCATAGAATAATCCATAGCATATTAAAACGTTTTTCCTTTAGTTTCCAGGGGACATTAAGTGAGGAAATACGGTAGTTTTCGCTTGAAATGAATTGTCCGTCTCAGGAATAAACATCACGCGGATTTGCGGTCAATTTTTAAGCATTAATTTTTACATTTAAAACACTGTTTTCAATGTCCAATAATTAATAATAAATGAAATATCTTCTGGGCGATATTTATCTGAAATTCTTACTTACTAACAATATACATAAACAAAAAAATTGTTAATTAAAAATTAAATTTGTATAAACAACAAATATACTACGCTAATGACACAGTATATTTATACTTTAATTATTAAAAAGCGTATACTCATGTAAAACCAAATTTTTTGCTTTTTTATTAAAGTATATTTATTGAAATTAACGAAAATCGTTTCTTCTTTTTTTCTTCGCCTATAATAAAAATCTAAATTTAATATAAAAGTTAAAAATACTTATTTTAAAACATTTTGATGATGCAATATATAATTATTCGTTTTGGGAAGCTCATAGTTGACAATATTTAAAGTATCCTACAAATTTATTAAAAAAAATAGAGCTTGAATCATCGATATAATTATGAAAAAAATATAAATCGGAGATATTGAAGTTTTGAAAATTGATAAATTTATTTATTTTTGTAAATTTCTTAAAATTTAACAAAAGAAATACTAAACTATATAGGCAAATTGAAGTTTGAGATCAAGATCAAAAGATCAAAATAAAAATTGTAATATTGTTTTTAATAAAAGAGAAAAAATAGTTTTTTTCCAAAGCAATTAATTGATATGTCATGTAAAGTTTATTTTCATATTTCAAATTTAAAATGTCATTTATTATTGAACTTTAATAGGTTTAAATTTTTTAATTGATTTTAATGAAAACTTACTTTTAAAGACAAAAAAATTTAATGTAATAAAATTAATAATTTATTTAAGTGGAAAAATTAAATTATTTTTGTTTGAATGAATGAATATTAAAGTTATTAATTTGAATTTGTGAATTAACTTAACCTGAATTGTTTAAATTATTGATTTTTTTTGTTAAATAAATTAGATATAAATCATTTCGATGTAAATTTGATAATAAACCATTACTAGACATAACATGTCTAGTAATGTTTAGTATTTATTTATTGAAAATTATCAAAAACATTAGATTAATTAAGTTTTAAAATTTTAAATGATCGTTTTGATCTTAAAATTTGATCTGAAACTTCCTTTGGCCACTATATATGTAATCTATATGTCTATAAGTTTTTTAAAACTGAAATTTAATAAAATTAAAATATTAAAATGATACAAGCTACTCTTATTTTATAAATAGTTCAATAAAAAGAAATTATATGCAGAAGTTTGACCCGTGGTTTTATTTTCTCTCAATACTTCAATTGTAACCATTTAAAATCCGTTTTCATAACTTTTTTATTAAAAGGGTCATATTAGAATTTAAAACATTTATAATCTGGAATGGGTATCTTTTGCGTTAATAAAAAAAATTCAAGGAAATACACACCCTTATTTAAAAAAAAATACAGAGTTGACTAAGGGCTGATAAACTGAAAATGTATTTAATACATAAACAGCTTGTTTTCAAAGTTTATTTAAAAATTGTTCTAAAAAAACATTTAAAAATGCTAATATGTTATTAAAAATCCTCTCTCTATGTGCTTGTGAAAAAAAGCGGTTAAATTTATCGCTTATGATATAATTTTGTTTTTATTCAATTATATTTTATATAATTTCTTAATATGCGCAAATAGATTCATATTTTACCCATCATTTTTATTTTTTTTTGATGTATTCGCTTACAACTCATTTATAAAATAATTATTAAATTTAAATTACTTTCAATATTTTTTAGTTCAATTGAATCAAAGCAGATATCGTGCTTGTAATCCGATTTAAATACAATTTTTCCACCTGTTCCAATTATCGCAGTATTGTTTTTATACTCGCAATTTTAGTTTTATAAGATCAAAACCCCTTTAAATTTTTGTTCTTATTATACTCAAATTTACAGTGCTACTACGATACCTTGAATTCACCATATTTTACGTAAATTATGGTAATCTAAAAAAGGGTATTTTTCGTAAAATAACGATAATTATATTTTAGAATAAAATTCTAAAATCGGACAAACATGCGTAAGATATTCCAAAGTTAAAAAATAAAATAAAATAAAATAAATTTTTTGAATTTTTTTCCCTTTGGACTTGGATTTTTCACATCATTCTAAAAATAAACTCAGACATCATAGACTCAGTGGTCTCTAATGATTAACTTCAAATATGCTAATCAAAAATAATTCTTTTTTTTTGTATTCAATGCTTTTTCGAATAGACGAATTTTGTGTTTGCGTGTAATTATTTAGTAATCAATTTAAGAAAAAAAAAATTTTAATAAAAAAATTTTATTTTTTTTTCAATTAATTAAACAAAAAAAAGTTTGTCAATTTAATAAAATTTATATCTAGCAAATACTTAGCATTTTTTAATGTCTCCATTTTATTTACCATGTGAATCAACTTTGGAGCTTAATTCTGGCAGTGAGTTGAAATCAGAAAAGCGACAATTCTACATTTTGAAGGACAAAACATTTTATTGAACCTCAGTAGCGCTCTATTTAAGCAAAAAAATAAGCAAAAAAAGCAAAATAAGCAAAAAAATAAGCAAAAAAAGCAAAATAAGCAAAAAAAGTTACACTCTAACATATCCGAATTGGAAAAATTTTCAGATTCATATATTGGTGTTCGACTGGAAACTGTTGGTCGTGGAAGTTTGGACCAATTTTCGTTACTCTATGACTACTTTTAAATAAAAAGAGACTGTGATGCAGAAAAAACAGAACAATTTCATCTCAGACTTGTTAAAAACAAAATAATTGATGAATACAAACAAGAATTTATGAAAAAGAATGGCAACGACGAAGTCAAATAACATTAAATAAACTTTTGAGAACCAAATTTAACAAATTTGAAATTCTTAAAAACGTAAATTTGTTTTTCAAATTTCAAATGGAATACAAAGATTCTGAATTTTACAAGCTCCCGCTCGGATTTGTATACTCAAGCGGATTTTCTTTAGTAAATGGAAAATGTTACTCATAGTCACCAAATATCTCATTAACTTACTAGAACAAAAGTATAACCAAAATAAATTTGAAAACATTATATTAAATTACAAAGAACTAAATTCTTCACTTTTCAAAACTACCAAAATAAACCAAATTCTTATCTATTTTTTTTTATTTTATTTACAAAGACCTTTGATGAGATAATCTAAAAATTAAATAATTTAAAGCATGCATTTATCTGGATGCAAATTTGCAAGCATCCAATTTTTGAAAAAAAATTTTTTTCGTTAAAACTCTCATTTCTTGAGCTTCACTTGGGGCTTAAGAAATGCTTAATACAAAAATTGGCGTAGGTCTAATCCAATAATTCTTTGTTAATTTAAAATTTAAAAAAAAAATGTTTCTGGATAATATAAACGCACCTCAGTTTGTTGACTTTTCCAGCGTGGACACATTCGACTTGCACGATGGTGCTGATTTTTGTTTTGGTAAAACAAGACTACTAAGATTCAGTAAATAAACTTGAAGCTTTATTTTTATCTATTAAGAAAAAAGAGTTGTTGGCGAAGATAACAAACTGGATGACATGTTCCAAAAGACTCATAATAAAGCTGTGGACACACTTATGAGCGCTTTGTCAAGTAAATTTTAGATTATCTGTCCATGCTTAACTTAGAAAATAATTTAAGTTGATTCGGCAAATTTGAAAAAAGCAGAGGAACCTGAACGAAAAAAAGGTCTCATAAAAGCCGTGCACAAAACCGAAGAAAATAAAGCAAATTCGTGTGGTAATGTCAAAAAGACACAAATTGTTGGTCAGTCAGCACACAAAGTTAGATCAGCTTTGGATTTGGTCAATTCGAATGCTGGTGATAAGGCAAAAAAAGCAAAAACCCCAATCAAAAATCTGGTCCAAAATAATAAATAGCGAACACTGAGCCATTTATCCAGTGCTTCTTCTACCACCTCGGCACCAGCTACAAAACCTGTAAATAAATTTGCTAAAAATTTTCTAAAATTTTTTTTTCATCTTCTTCCAAAAAATAGAATGAACCACTTTTACCGCTGTATAAATGCGTCAGATTCATGCCAAAATTAGGACAAAAATTTCAGTCTGGTATTTTTGCCAAATTACTTGCAAAAAATGCCGCGGTCAATACAGCAAAAAAAGCCTTCCAGTTTGACCACGTGTAATCCTGGTAAATCGGCCTCCTTCAAGCAACAGCCAACCTCCCAAAAAAGACCGACATCATCTCAAACATGATGAAAATTGCCCCAATTTGCCATTAACAACAGCTCGAAGTCCAAGCATGTTCATAGTACTTAACCAAAATTGGTTTTTTTCTTTCTATGTAGCAAAATTTAAATTTTTTTTAAGTTAAAATTCTTATACAAAAATGTCTTTTAAGTGTTTTTTACTTATCTTTTGCCAAAACAAAAATAGCAATTGAGCAATCTTTTCAATTCTCCTTATTTATTTTATAGAATAATTTTGAATGTGAAATTTTTTGATTAAAAGTAAATTGATTCAATAAATATTTTGTAAAATTTGTTTATTTTGATTGTTTTCTAAACAAAAAGGTAAAAAATAAGTGTAGTGAGTCGACTCGGCCAGAAAAAAAATTTTTTGAAAAAAAAAGACCTTTTTCATGCAAAAATGATCTTTTTTGCGTGAAAAAATTATCTATTATTTAATTAATTAAGCCTCATAGGCAAGTGTATACAAAAAAAAAAATAAACATTACAAAAAAAATATCTTCTTATTCGTAAATTTGAAAAACAAATTTACGTTTTTAAGAATTTCAAATTTGTTAAATTTGGTTCTCAAAAGTTTATTTAATGTTATTTGACTTCGTCGTTGCCATTCTTTTTCATAAATTCTTGTTTGTATTCATCAATTATTTTGTTTTTAACAAGTCTGAGATGAAATTGTTCTGTTTTTTCTGCATCACAGTCTCTTTTTATTTAAAAGTAGTCATAGAGTAACGAAAATTGGTCCAAACTTCCACGACCAACAGTTTCCAGTCGAACACCAATATATGAATCTGAAAATTTTTCCAATTCGGATATGTTAGAGTGTAACTTTTTTTGCTTATTTTGCTTTTTTTGCTTATTTTTTTGCTTATTTTGCTTTTTTTGCTTATTTTTTTGCTTAAATAGAGCGCTACTGAGGTTCAATAAAATGTTTTGTCCTTCAAAATGTAGAATTGTCGCTTTTCTGATTTCAACTCACTGCCAGAATTAAGCTCCAAAGTTGATTCACATGGTAAATAAAATGGAGACATTAAAAAATGCTAAGTATTTGCTAGATATAAATTTTATTAAATTGACAAACTTTTTTTTGTTTAATTAATTGAAAAAAAAATAAAATTTTTTTATTAAAATTTTTTTTTTCTTAAATTGATTACTAAATAATTACACGCAAACACAAAATTCGTCTATTCGAAAAAGCATTGAATACAAAAAAAAAGAATTATTTTTGATTAGCATATTTGAAGTTAATCATTAGAGACCACTGAGTCTATGATGTCTGAGTTTATTTTTAGAATGATGTGAAAAATCCAAGTCCAAAGGGAAAAAAATTCAAAAAATTTATTTTATTTTATTTTATTTTTTAACTTTGGAATATCTTACGCATGTTTGTCCGATTTTAGAATTTTATTCTAAAATATAATTATCGTTATTTTACGAAAAATACCCTTTTTTAGATTACCATAATTTACGTAAAATATGGTGAATTCAAGGTATCGTAGTAGCACTGTAAATTTGAGTATAATAAGAACAAAAATTTAAAGGGGTTTTGATCTTATAAAACTAAAATTGCGAGTATAAAAACAATACTGCGATAATTGGAACAGGTGGAAAAATTGTATTTAAATCGGATTACAAGCACGATATCTGCTTTGATTCAATTGAACTAAAAAATATTGAAAGTAATTTAAATTTAATAATTATTTTATAAATGAGTTGTAAGCGAATACATCAAAAAAAAATAAAAATGATGGGTAAAATATGAATCTATTTGCGCATATTAAGAAATTATATAAAATATAATTGAATAAAAACAAAATTATATCATAAGCGATAAATTTAACCGCTTTTTTTCACAAGCACATAGAGAGAGGATTTTTAATAACATATTAGCATTTTTAAATGTTTTTTTAGAACAATTTTTAAATAAACTTTGAAAACAAGCTGTTTATGTATTAAATACATTTTCAGTTTATCAGCCCTTAGTCAACTCTGTATTTTTTTTTAAATAAGGGTGTGTATTTCCTTGAATTTTTTTTATTAACGCAAAAGATACCCATTCCAGATTATAAATGTTTTAAATTCTAATATGACCCTTTTAATAAAAAAGTTATGAAAACGGATTTTAAATGGTTACAATTGAAGTATTGAGAGAAAATAAAACCACGGGTCAAACTTCTGCATATAATTTCTTTTTATTGAACTATTTATAAAATAAGAGTAGCTTGTATCATTTTAATATTTTAATTTTATTAAATTTCAGTTTTAAAAAACTTATAGACATATAGATTACATATATAGTGGCCAAAGGAAGTTTCAGATCAAATTTTAAGATCAAAACGATCATTTAAAATTTTAAAACTTAATTAATCTAATGTTTTTGATAATTTTTAATAAATAAATACTAAACATTACTAGACATGTTATGTCTAGTAATGGTTTATTATCAAATTTACATCGAAATGATTTATATCTAATTTATTTAACAAAAAAAATCAATAATTTAAACAATTCAGGTTAAGTTAATTCACAAATTCAAATTAATAACTTTAATATTCATTCATTCAAACAAAAATAATTTAATTTTTCCACTTAAATAAATTATTAATTTTATTACATTAAATTTTTTTGTCTTTAAAAGTAAGTTTTCATTAAAATCAATTAAAAAATTTAAACCTATTAAAGTTCAATAATAAATGACATTTTAAATTTGAAATATGAAAATAAACTTTACATGACATATCAATTAATTGCTTTGGAAAAAAACTATTTTTTCTCTTTTATTAAAAACAATATTACAATTTTTATTTTGATCTTTTGATCTTGATCTCAAACTTCAATTTGCCTATATAGTTTAGTATTTCTTTTGTTAAATTTTAAGAAATTTACAAAAATAAATAAATTTATCAATTTTCAAAACTTCAATATCTCCGATTTATATTTTTTTCATAATTATATCGATGATTCAAGCTCTATTTTTTTTAATAAATTTGTAGGATACTTTAAATATTGTCAACTATGAGCTTCCCAAAACGAATAATTATATATTGCATCATCAAAATGTTTTAAAATAAGTATTTTTAACTTTTATATTAAATTTAGATTTTTATTATAGGCGAAGAAAAAAAGAAGAAACGATTTTCGTTAATTTCAATAAATATACTTTAATAAAAAAGCAAAAAATTTGGTTTTACATGAGTATACGCTTTTTAATAATTAAAGTATAAATATACTGTGTCATTAGCGTAGTATATTTGTTGTTTATACAAATTTAATTTTTAATTAACAATTTTTTTGTTTATGTATATTGTTAGTAAGTAAGAATTTCAGATAAATATCGCCCAGAAGATATTTCATTTATTATTAATTATTGGACATTGAAAACAGTGTTTTAAATGTAAAAATTAATGCTTAAAAATTGACCGCAAATCCGCGTGATGTTTATTCCTGAGACGGACAATTCATTTCAAGCGAAAACTACCGTATTTCCTCACTTAATGTCCCCTGGAAACTAAAGGAAAAACGTTTTAATATGCTATGGATTATTCTATGAAACTCAATATTTTTTTAATTTCTAGTTTCCTTGAGAAATTATCTGAAATATGGTACAGGTATTAATGTAAAATGTTTGCAAAAAATCAAAAATTTCGCATAATTTCTCAGGGAAATTAAAAGGTGTTTCATTTAATTGCCCATAGGACATTAAGTGAGGAAATACGGTAAGTCTATAGTTTTACAGGATAATAATATTATTGAAATTCCGTAAAAAAATTAAAAAATATTTTTTTTAGCAATATTTTATTAAAATAACAATAAATTTCTAATCATTGACTAACCACGTACCTGTTCAAAATGTTTACCAAAATATGGTTGTTACCACTATATTTTTTATTCTAATGCGATCAAACACGCGAAAAAAATTTCAATTTGTTAATGTCAATAAACACAACTTAAAACATAAACAATGTTTTACACATACAATCAAAACAAAATTATAAAACTAGCTTTAAATTATACGTGTGGCCTAATGGAAAAAAAAACATTAAAAATTTGAAAAGACCTGATATAATAAATAAAATCAAAACAATCAGAATAGATAATAAAATTTTACCAAAAGATTTTACCCTATGATACGTTCTAATCAAATAAACGCAGTTTTGTGAGTTGAGTAAAATTCTAGAGATGGGTTTACAATCAAATACATTTACATTGTCGAAACTTTTTAGCATGTTGCAAAATAATTGAAAGCACGCAGTGAAAACACTTGGAAGTAATATGTAAGAAATAAAAAAAATAACAAATGAAAAAATGAAATGAAATTTGTTACCAGTTTTCAACAAGAAATATGGCTGATTTGGTAGTTAATTACCACAAATTGAGGCATAATAAACAAATTAACATGATTAGGAAAAAATAATAATAATAATAATAATATATATAAGCTACAGCAAGACTAGCTTGCGGAGGTGGCCTACTAGGAGGTCACCTATGGTAGCTCTTTGCACATTACACATAAAAATTTACTGCAAAAAGAAAAAACTGTTTAAATTTTTAGGTCAAAATAATAATAAATAATAATAATATAAGTTACAACAATTCATATGCTACATATACTACATCACCATTGCATTTGAATTTTAAATTAATCTTTTTCTTTTTTTCTATTTCTTTTTTTTTCTTTTCTTTCTTTTCCCTTTTTTTTCTTTTTTTTCTATGTTAGACTTAGACCGATCCAATCAAGCAAATCAACCAGACCAATCTAGCTCCACAAAGACCACAATCAAGGTTAATTACCAAATTTACCGAGTTAGGTTTGCCTTTTGACAGCACAATAACGAGAAATAAAAGAAAAAAATAATTTATGGAAGCAATACAAAATATAGAAAAATTTCTATATTTTTAACTTATTAAAATCAGAAAAATATTGCTGACAAAAATTATGCCACGGTCCATGTGAATCCTATTTTTAAATTTTAAAAATTTGTACCATTCAAACTTTTGTAAATTTTCGTTTTTTCGTTGTGCTTTATTATTGGGAAAAAATGATTATCATAAAATTTTTTACTTTTAAAAACAAAAAAAACACCACATTAATGCTAAAATTTTATGTTTTTTTAACACTTATTTTGATTTAAAAAAATATTAGTTACAAGAATTTGGGTTTTTATACTATTTTCAAATTGTTTTGAGAAAAAAAGAAAATTAAAAAGAATGCTAAATTAAAAAAATAAATGTACACAACATTAACTATAATTTTTATTGCCTTCTGCCTTAATATTGAATTACCAACAGCGTACGAAAAATTTATTTAAATTTTATTAATATAATAATATCTTTAGAACTTGACGAAATTTTAGTTTATAAACAATTTAATAAAAGAGATGGTAAAATATCAAAAAAGTGAAAATTATTGCTCAATATGATGTGTTTTTAAACATAATATAGAACGAAAAAAGATTGAAAAAATTGAAAAATGGCATATGTTTTTGTGAAAAATCTAAATGGTCTAAAAAAATGCAATTGAACTGATTGAGTAATTAAAAAACTAACAAAACATCTTTTAAAATCGAATTTATATGAGAAATTATCTTGTTGAAGAATTGAATGTTTGTGAAAAAAAATTATTTAAAAAATTGGCTTGGGTTGATATATATCAAAAATTTGCTACATTTGATTTGTATTTCTTTTGAATTGAAAGTTATTTTGACCTATAATTTTTTATTTTTTCAACATTATTAGAATTAAATTATTATTCATTTTTAGTAAATTAAATTTGAAAGAATATTACAATTTTTCAAAATAAAATACACAGTTTTTCAAAATAAAATACATAGTTTTTCAAAATTAATTACACATTTTTAAAGATAAAATACAATTTTTTAAGATTTCATCTTAGATTATGAAGCATATTTTAAATAATATTGAATCTATGACAAGAAGAGAATACAACAGCACTGATGAGAAAACACGTAAGTTAATGATTAAAAAACACGATGGGGGTAAACCCGTAAAACTTATTGCAGAGGAGCTAGAAATAAAAGTGCGAACAATTTATAAAGTAATTCAACGTTATAAAACCTACAATACTTTCGACAATAAAACAAAAAGAGCGGGAGAAGAAAAAACTAACACCTGTTCAACATGAAATTGTGAGACAAGAAATTGAAAATGATGCTTCAGTTACACTCAAAGCAATACAAAACAAAATCTTCGAAGAATGCCAATGCAGAATTTCAAATTCCACGTTATATAGAGCAAGCAAAGATTACGAATATAGTTTGAAACAAATTCAAATTATCCCTATAAGGCGTGATACCAACAACAATTTTGAAATAAGATTTGAAGATTGATTTGTCAGGGAGATGCTTGAAATGCCGTTTAACAAACTTATTTTCATTGATGAAGTTGGGATCAGTTGTTCTTCTAGGAAATGTTATGGCAGAGCTTCTGTTGGGGATAGTGTTGGCAATCGATTATCAATAATCGATTCAATTATCGACTAACTTTAAATCGACTTTTTTTTTTGTCGGTTATTAAATCGAATAATTTTTTCTATATGACTTTTTAATTAATTTATTTTATTTTAATCGTGAAACACTGAGTTTTTATATATTCAATTGATGGTATCTTTTATTTAAATAAGGATATAAAAGTTTAGAAAAATAATATATGAAGATGTTGTCCAATTCTTAGTTTTGAATTTTTTCTTGATTCACCTTTTTTAAAGTCGATTTAATAGTCAACTAACAAAAAAATAATCGATTTTATAATCGACCAAAATAAATTAGTCTATTAAATAATTGACTAAAAGAAATTAGTCGATAAAAAAATTGACTAAAAAAAAATCGATTCGATTATCAACTAACAAAAAATAGTCGATTTATTTTTTATTATTTCAATCGATTAGAGTCGATAACCAACACTAGTTGGGGAATAACCGTGAAAATGTGTAACAAGTATCAGGAGCAAAAATTTTTCTTGTGTGAAGCAAAAATGAAGGAGGGATTTTTGTTGTTTGAAATAGATGAAAGAGTCTATGATTATTTATCTTATATTGATTATATTTTATGATGATTTTAAATAACAGAATATTATATAAAAAAAAACTTGAAATTTACTTAAAAACGCAAAATCTATTTTATTAATTTACTTTTTACTTCTATAGTGGAAAACGATGACGAAGTAAATACAAAAAGAAAAATTACTTACAAAAGAAAAACTAGCCACATTTTTAGTATGATAAATTGAGGTAATACGATTTAAAAATTTCAAAATTTAATAAAATGAATACTGATACTAAAAACAAGCTAATTTTATGGTTGAAATCAGAGTTGGTCAAAAGTCAAACTTTAAAGTTAGAACCGCTAAAAATCAAAGTCAAAGTATGACTTTGACTTAAATCTAAAATAATTTATGTCATAGTCCTGAATAGCCTTCAAAATAAACAAAATTTAAATTCAAAGTGCTGACTTGACTTCAAAAAAAACAAAATTTAAAATCAAAGTGCTGATTTGACTTCAAAAATAACAAAATTTAAGTAAAAGTTCTTACTTGACTTCAAAATAAACAAAATTGAAAGTCAAAGTCCTGACTTGACTTCAAAAAAAACAAAATTTAAGTAAAAGTCCTGACTTGACTTCAAAATAAACGAAATTTAAATTCAAAGTGCTGACTTGACTGAAAAAAAACAAAATTTAAGTTAAAGTCTTGACTTGACTTCAAAAAAACAAAATTTAAATTCAAAGTGCTGATTTGACTTCAAAAAAAACAAAATTTAATTTCAAAATTCTGATTTGACTTCAAAAAAAACAAAATTTAAAGTCAAAGTCTTGACTTGACTTTAAAATAAACGAAATTTAAATTCAAAGTGCTGACTTGACTAAAAAAAACAAAATTTAAGTTAATGTCCTGACTTGACTTCAAAAAAAGCAATATTTAAAATCAAAGTGCTGATTTGACTTCAAAAAAAACAAAATTTAAGTAGTAGTTCTTACTTGACTTCAAAATAAACAAAATTTAAAGTCAAAGTCCTGACTTGACTTCAAAAAAAACAAAATTTAAGTAAAAGTCCTGACTTGACTTCAAAATAAACTAAATTTAAATTCAAAGTGCTGACTTGGCTTCAAAAAAAACAAAATTTAAGTTAAAGTCTTGACTTGACTTCCAAAAAAACAAAATTTAAATTCAAAGTGCTGATTTGACTTCAAAATAAACAAAATTTAAAGTCAAAGTGCTGACTTGGCTTCAAAAAAAACAAAATTTAAGTAAAAGTTCTTACTTGACTTCAAAATAAACAAAATTGAAAGTCAAAGTCCTGACTTGACTTCAAAAAAAACAAAATTTTAGTAAAAGTCCTGACTTGACTTCAAAATAAACTAAATTTAAATTCAAAGTGCTGACTTGGCTTCAAAAAAAACAAAATTTAATTTCAAAGTTCTGATTTGACTTCAAAAAAAACAAAATTTAAAGTCAAAGTCTTGACTTGACTTTAAAATAAACGAAATTTAAAACAAAGTGCTGACTTGAAAAAAAAAACCCAAAATTTAAGTTTAATGTCCTGACTTGACTTCAAAAAAAGCAATATTTAAAATCAAAGTGCTGATTTGACTTCAAAAAAAACAAAATTTAAGTAGTAGTCCTTACTTGACTTCAAAATAAACAAAATTGAAAGTCAAAGTCCTGACTTGACTTCAAAAAAAACAAAATTTAAGTAAAAGTCCTGACTTGACTTCAAAATAAACTAAATTTAAATTCAAAGTGCTGACTTGGCTTCAAAAAAAACAAAATTTAAGTTAAAGTCTTGACTTGACTTCAAAAAAACAAAATTTAAATTCAAAGTGCTGATTTGACTTCAAAAAAAACAAAATTTAATTTCAAAGTTCTGATTTGACTTCAAAAAAAACAAAATTTAAAGTAAAAGTCTTGACTTGACTTTAAAATAAACGAAATTTAAATTCAAAGTGCTGACTTGACTAAAAAAAAAACAAAATTTAAGTTAATGTCCTGACTTGACTTCAAAAAAAGCAATATTTAAAATCAAAGTGCTGATTTGACTTCAAAAAAAACAAAATTTAAGTAGTAGTTCTTACTTGACTTCAAAATAAACAAAATTTAAAGTCAAAGTCCTGACTTGACTTCAAAAAAAACAAAATTTAAGTAAAAGTCCTGACTTGACTTCAAAATAAACTAAATTTAAATTCAAAGTGCTGACTTGGCTTCAAAAAAAACAAAATTTAAGTTAAAGTCTTGACTTGACTTCCAAAAAAACAAAATTTAAATTAAAAGCGCTGACTTAACTTCAAAATAAACAAAATTTAAAGTCAAAGTGCTGACTTGGCTTCAAAAAAAACAAAATTTAAGTTAAAGTCTTGACTTGACTTTAAAATAAACGAAATTTAAATTCAAAGTGCTGACTTGACTGAAAAAAAACAAAATTTAAGTTAAAGTCTTGACTTGACTTTAAAATAAACGAAATTTAAATTCAAAGTGCTGACTTGACTTCAAAAAAAACAAAATTTAAAATCAAAGTGCTGATTTGACTTCAAAAAAAACAAAATTTAATTTCAAAGTTCTGATTTGACTTCAAAAAAAACAAAATTTAAAGTCAAAGTCTTGACTTGACTTTAAAATAAACGAAATTTAAATTCAAAGTGCTGACTTGACTAAAAAAAAACAAAATTTAAGTTAATGTCCTGACTTGACTTCAAAAAAAACAAAATTTAAAATCAAAGTGCTGATTTGACTTCAAAAAAAACAAAATTTAAGTAAAAGTTCTTACTTGACTTCAAAATAAACAAAATTTAAAGTCAAAGTCCTGACTTGACTTCAAAAAAAACAAAATTTAAGTAAAAGTCCTGACTTGACTTCAAAATAAACTAAATTTAAATTCAAAGTGCTGACTTGGCTTCAAAAAAAAACAAAATTTAAGTTAAAGTCTTGACTTGACTTCCAAAAAAACAAAATTTAAATTCAAAGTCTTGACTTGACTTTAAAATAAACGAAATTTAAATTCAAAGTGCTGACTTGACTTCAAAAAAAACAAAATTTAAAATCAAAGTGCTGATTTGACTTCAAAAAAAACAAAATTTAAAGTCAAAGTCCTGACTTGACTTTAAAATAAACGAAATTTAAATTCAAAGTGCTGACTTGACTTCAAAAAAAACAAAATTTAAGTAAAAGTCCTGACTTGACTTCAAAATAAACTAAATTTAAATTCAAAGTGCTGACTTGGCTTCAAAAAAAACAAAATTTAAGTTAAAGTCTTGACTTGACTTCAAAAAAAACAAAATTTAAATTCAAAGTGCTGATTTGACTTCAAAAAAAACAAAATTTAATTTCAAAGTTCTGATTTGACTTCAAAAAAAACAAAATTTAAACTAAAAGTCTTGACTTGACTTTAAAATAAACGAAATTTAAATTCAAAGTGCTGACTTGACTAAAAAAAAACAAAATTTAAGTTAATGTCCTGACTTGACTTCAAAAAAAGCAATATTTAAAATCAAAGTGCTGATTTGACTTCAAAAAAAACAAAATTTAAGTAGTAGTTCTTACTTGACTTCAAAATAAACAAAATTTAAAGTCAAAGTCCTGACTTGACTTCAAAAAAAAACAAAATTTAAGTAAAAGTCCTGACTTGACTTCAAAATAAACTAAATTTAAATTCAAAGTGCTGACTTGGCTTCAAAAAAAACAAAATTTAAGTTAAAGTCTTGACTTGACTTCAAAATAAACTAAATTTAAATTCAAAGTGCTGACTTGGCTTCAAAAAAAACAAAATTTAAGTTAAAGTCTTGACTTGACTTCCAAAAAAACAAAATTTAAATTCAAAGTCTTGACTTGACTTTAAAATAAACGAAATTTAAATTCAAAGTGCTGACTTGACTTCAAAAAAAAACAAAATTTAAAATCAAAGTGCTGATTTGACTTCAAAAAAAACAAAATTTAAAGTCAAAGTCCTGACTTGACTTCAAAAAAAACAAAATTTAAAATCAAAGTGCTGATTTGACTTCAAAAAAAACAAAATTTAATTTCAAAGTTCTGATTTGACTTCAAAAAAAACAAAATTTAAAGTCAAAGTCTTGACTTGACTTTAAAATAAACGAAATTTAAATTCAAAGTGCTGACTTGACTAAAAAAAAACAAAATTTAAGTTAATGTCCTGACTTGACTTCAAAAAAAAACAAAATTTAAAATCAAAGTGCTGATTTGACTTCAAAAAAAACAAAATTTAAGTAAAGTTCTTACTTGACTTCAAAATAAACAAAATTTAAAGTCAAAGTCCTGACTTGACTTCAAAAAAAAACAAAATTTAAGTAAAAGTTCCTGACTTGACTTCAAAATAAACTAAATTTAAATTCAAAGTGCTGACTTGGCTTCAAAAAAAAACAAAATTTAAGTTAAAGTCTTGACTTGACTTCCAAAAAAAACAAAATTTAAATTCAAAGTCTTGACTTGACTTTAAAATAAACGAAATTTAAATTCAAAGTGCTGACTTGACTTCAAAAAAAACAAAATTTAAAATCAAAGTGCTGATTTGACTTCAAAAAAAAACAAAATTTAAAGTCAAAGTCCTGACTTGACTTTAAAATAAACGAAATTTAAATTCAAAGTGCTGACTTGACTTCAAAAAAAACAAAATTTAAATTCAAAGTGCTGACTTGACTTCAAAAAAAACAAAATTTAAAATCAAAGTGCTGATTTGACTTCAAAAAAAACAAAATTTAAGTAAAAGTCCTGACTTGACTTCCAAAAAAACAAAATTTAAATTCGAAGTGCTGATTTGACTTCAAAATAAACAAAATTTAAAGTCAAAGTGCTGACTTGGCTTCAAAAAAAACAAAATTTAAGTTAATGTCCTGACTTGACTTCAAAAAAAACAAAATTTAAAATCAAAGTGCTGACTTGACTTCAAAAAAAACAAAATTTAAAATCAAAGTGCTGATTTGACTTCAAAATAAACAAAATTTAAAGTCAAAGTCTTGACTTGACTTTAATATAAACGAAATTTAAATTCAAAGTGCTGATTTGACTTCAAAAAAAACAAAATTTAAAATCAAAGTGCTGATTTGACTTCAAAAAAAACAAAATTTAAAATCAAAGTGCTGATTTGACTTCAAAATAAACAAAATTTTAGACAAAATCCTAACTTGACTTCAAAATAAACAAAATTGAAAGTCAAAGTCCTGACTTGACTTCAAAAAAAACAAAATTTAAGTAAAAGTCCTGACTTGACTTCAAAATAAACAAAATTTAAAGTCAAAGTCCTGACTTGACTTCAAAAAAAACAAAATTTAAGTAAAAGTCCTGACTTGACTTCAAAATAAACTAAATTTAAATTCAAAGTGCTGACTTGGCTTCAAAAAAAACAAAATTTAAGTTAAAGTCTTGACTTGACTTCCAAAAAAAACAAAATTTAAATTCAAAGTGCTGATTTGACTTCAAAAAAAACAAAATTTAAAATCAAAGTGCTGATTTGGCTTCAAAAAAAACAAAATTTAAGTTAAAGTCTTGACTTGACTTTAAAATAAACGAAATTTAAATTTAAAGTGCTGACTTGATTTCAAAAAAAACAAAATTTAAAATCAAAGTGCTGATTTGACTTCAAAAAAAACAAAATTTAAGTTAAAGTCTTGACTTGACTTCCAAAAAAACAAAATTTAAAATCAAAGTGCTGATTTGACTTCAAAATAAACAAAATTTAAAGTCAAAGTGCTGACTTGGCTTCAAAAAAAAACAAAATTTAAGTTAAAGTCTTGACTTGACTTTAAAATAAACGAAATTTAAATTCAAAGTGCTGACTTGACTTCAAAAAAAACAAAATTTAAAATCAAAGTGCTGATTTGACTTCAAAAAAAACAAAATTTAAAGTCAAAGTCTTGACTTGACTTTAATATAAACGAAATTTAAATTTAAAGTGCTGACTTGATTTCAAAAAAAACAAAATTTAAGTTAAAGTCTTGACTTGACTTCAAAAAAACAAAATTTAAATTCAAAGTGCTGATTTGACTTCAAAAAAAACAAAATTTAATTTCAAAGTTCCGATTTGACTTCAAAAAAAACAAAATTTAAAGTCAAAGTCTTGACTTGACTTTAAAATAAACGAAATTTAAATTCAAAGTGCTGACTTGACTAAAAAAAAACAAAATTTAAGTTAATGTCCTGACTTGACTTCAAATAACGCAATATTTAAAATCAAAGTGCTGATTTGACTTCAAAATAAACAAGATTTTAGACAAAATCCTAACTTGACTTCAAAATAAACAAAATTAAAATAAAAAGCGCTGACTTGACATCAAAAAAAACAAAATTAAAGTAAAAGTCCTGACTTGACTTCAAAAAAAACAAAATTTTAGACAAAATCTTAACTTGACTTCAGAAAAAACAAAATTTAAGTTAAAGTCTTGACTTGACTTCCAAAAAAACAAAATTTAAAATCAAAGTGCTGATTTGACTTCAAAAAAAACAAAATTTAAGTAAAAGTTCTTACTTGACTTCAAAATAAACAAAATTTAAAGTCAAAGTCCTGACTTGACTTCAAAAAAAACAAAATTTAAGTAAAAGTCCTGACTTGACTTCAAAATAAACTAAATTTAAATTCAAAGTGCTGACTTGGCTTCAAAAAAAACAAAATTTAAGTTAAAGTCTTGACTTGACTTCAAAAAAAACAAAATTTAAATTCAAAGTGCTGATTTGACTTCAAAATAAACAAAATTTAAAGTCAAAGTGCTGACTTGGCTTCAAAAAAAACAAAATTTAAGTTAAAGTCTTGACTTGACTTTAAAATAAACGAAATTTAAATTCAAAGTGCTGACTTGACTTCAAAGAAAACAAAATTTAAAATCAAAGTGCTGATTTGACTTCAAAATAAACAAAATTTAAAGTCAAAGTCTTGACTTGACTTTAATATAAACGAAATTTAAATTCAAAGTGCTGACTTGACTTCAAAAAAAACAAAATTTAAAATCAAAGTGCTGATTTGACTTCAAAAAAAACAAAATTTAAAATCAAAGTGCTGATTTGACTTCAAAATAAACAAAATTTTAGACAAAATCCTAACTTGACTTCAAAATAAACAAAATTGAAAGTCAAAGTCCTGACTTGACTTCAAAAAAAACAAAATTTAAGTAAAAGTCCTGACTTGACTTCAAAATAAACTAAATTTAAATTCAAAGTGCTGACTTGGCTTCAAAAAAAACATAATTTAAGTTAAAGTCTTGACTTGACTTCAAAAAAACAAAATTTAAATTCAAAGTGCTGATTTGACTTCAAAAAAAACAAAATTTAATTTCAAAGTTCCGATTTGACTTCAAAAAAAACAAAATTTAAAGTCAAAGTCTTGACTTGACTTTAAAATAAACGAAATTTAAATTCAAAGTGCTGACTTGACTAAAAAAAAACAAAATTTAAGTTAATGTCCTGACTTGACTTCAAATAACGCAATATTTAAAATCAAAGTGCTGATTTGACTTCAAAATAAACAAGATTTTAGACAAAATCCTAACTTGACTTCAAAATAAACAAAATTAAAATAAAAAGCGCTGACTTGACATCAAAAAAAACAAAATTAAAGTAAAAGTCCTGACTTGACTTCAAAATAAACAAAATTTTAGACAAAATCTTAACTTGACTTCAGAAAAAACAAAATTTAAGTTAAAGTCTTGACTTGACTTCAAAAAAAACAAAATTTAAAATCAAAGTGCTGATTTGACTTCAAAAAAAACAAAATTTAAGTAAAAGTTCTTACTTGACTTCAAAATAAACAAAATTTAAAGTCAAAGTCCTGGCTTGACTTCAAAAAAAACAAAATTTAAGTAAAAGTCCTGACTTGACTTCAAAAAAAACAAAATTTAAGTTAAAGTCTTGACTTGACTTTAAAATAAACGAAATTTAAATTCAAAGTCTTGACTTGACTTCAAAAAAACAAAATTTAAATTCAAAGTGCTGATTTGACGTCAAAAAAAACAAAATTTAATTTCAAAGTTCCGATTTGACTTCAAAAAAAACAAAATTTAAAGTCAAAGTCTTGACTTGACTTTAAAATAAACGAAATTTAAATTCAAAGTGCTGACTTGACTAAAAAAAAAACAAAATTTAAGTTAATGTCCTGACTTGACTTCAAATAACGCAATATTTAAAATCAAAGTGCTGATTTGACTTCAAAATAAACAAGATTTTAGACAAAATCCTAACTTGACTTCAAAATAAACAAAATTAAAATAAAAAGCGCTGACTTGACATCAAAAAAAAACAAAATTAAAGTAAAAGTCCTGACTTGACTTCAAAATAAACAAAATTTTAGACAAAATCTTAACTTGACTTCAGAAAAAACAAAATTTAAGTTAAAGTCTTGACTTGACTTCAAAAAAAACAAAATTTAAAATCAAAGTGCTGATTTGACTTCAAAAAAAACAAAATTTAAGTAAAAGTTCTTACTTGACTTCAAAATAAACAAAATTTAAAGTCAAAGTCCTGACTTGACTTCAAAAAAAACAAAATTTAAGTAAAAGTCCTGACTTGACTTCAAAATAAACTAAATTTAAATTCAAAGTGCTGACTTGGCTTCAAAAAAAACAAAATTTAAGTAAAAGTTCTTACTTGACTTCAAAATAAACAAAATTTAAAGTCAAAGTCCTGGCTTGACTTCAAAAAAAACAAAATTTAAGTAAAAGTACTGACTTGACTTCAAAAAAAACAAAATTTAAGTTAAAGTCTTGACTTGACTTTAAAATAAACGAAATTTAAATTCAAAGTCTTGACTTGACTTCAAAAAAACAAAATTTAAATAAAAGTCCTGACTTGACTTCAAAATAAACTAAATTTAAATTCAAAGTGCTGACTTGGCTTCAAAAAAAACATAATTTAAGTTAAAGTCTTGACTTGACTTCAAAAAAACAAAATTTAAATTCAAAGTGCTGATTTGACTTCAAAAAAAACAAAATTTAATTTCAAAGTTCCGATTTGACTTCAAAAAAAACAAAATTTAAAGTCAAAGTCTTGACTTGACTTTAAAATAAACGAAATTTAAATTCAAAGTGCTGACTTGACTAAAAAAAAACAAAATTTAAGTTAATGTCCTGACTTGACTTCAAATAACGCAATATTTAAAATCAAAGTGCTGATTTGACTTCAAAATAAACAAGATTTTAGACAAAATCCTAACTTGACTTCAAAATAAACAAAATTAAAATAAAAAGCGCTGACTTGACATCAAAAAAAACAAAATTAAAGTAAAAGTCCTGACTTGACTTCAAAATAAACAAAATTTTAGACAAAATCTTAACTTGACTTCAGAAAAAACAAAATTTAAGTTAAAGTCTTGACTTGACTTCCAAAAAAAACAAAATTTAAAATCAAAGTGCTGATTTGACTTCAAAAAAAACAAAATTTAAGTAAAAGTTCTTACTTGACTTCAAAATAAACAAAATTTAAAGTCAAAGTCCTGGCTTGACTTCAAAAAAAAACAAAATTTAAGTAAAAGTCCTGACTTGACTTCAAAAAAAAACAAAATTTAAGTTAAAGTCTTGACTTGACTTTAAAATAAACGAAATTTAAATTCAAAGTCTTGACTTGACTTCAAAAAAACAAAATTTAAGTAAAAGTCCTGACTTGACTTCAAAAAAAACAAAATTTAATTTCAAAGTTCCGATTTGACTTCAAAAAAAACAAAATTTAAAGTCAAAGTCTTGACTTGACTTTAAAATAAACGAAATTTAAATTCAAAGTGCTGACTTGACTAAAAAAAAACAAAATTTAAGTTAATGTCCTGACTTGACTTCAAATAACGCAATATTTAAAATCAAAGTGCTGATTTGACTTCAAAATAAACAAGATTTTAGACAAAATCCTAACTTGACTTCAAAATAAACAAAATTAAAATAAAAAGCGCTGACTTGACATCAAAAAAAACAAAATTAAAGTAAAAGTCCTGACTTGACTTCAAAATAAACAAAATTTTAGACAAAATCTTAACTTGACTTCAGAAAAAACAAAATTTAAGTTAAAGTCTTGACTTGACTTCAAAAAAAACAAAATTTAAAATCAAAGTGCTGATTTGACTTCAAAAAAAACAAAATTTAAGTAAAAGTTCTTACTTGACTTCAAAATAAACAAAATTTAAAGTCAAAGTCCTGACTTGACTTCAAAAAAAACAAAATTTAAGTAAAAGTCCTGACTTGACTTCAAAATAAACTAAATTTAAATTCAAAGTGCTGACTTGGCTTCAAAAAAAACAAAATTTAAGTAAAAGTTCTTACTTGACTTCAAAATAAACAAAATTTAAAGTCAAAGTCCTGGCTTGACTTCAAAAAAAACAAAATTTAAGTAAAAGTACTGACTTGACTTCAAAAAAAACAAAATTTAAGTTAAAGTCTTGACTTGACTTTAAAATAAACGAAATTTAAATTCAAAGTCTTGACTTGACTTCAAAAAAACAAAATTTAAATTCAAAGTGCTGATTTGACTTCAAAAAAAACAAAATTTAATTTCAAAGTTCCGATTTGACTTCAAAAAAAACAAAATTTAAAGTCAAAGTCTTGACTTGACTTTAAAATAAACGAAATTTAAATTCAAAGTGCTGACTTGACTAAAAAAAAACAAAATTTAAGTTAATGTCCTGACTTGACTTCAAATAACGCAATATTTAAAATCAAAGTGCTGATTTGACTTCAAAATAAACAAGATTTTAGACAAAATCCTAACTTGACTTCAAAATAAACAAAATTAAAATAAAAAGCGCTGACTTGACATCAAAAAAAACAAAATTAAAGTAAAAGTCCTGACTTGACTTCAAAATAAACAAAATTTTAGACAAAATCTTAACTTGACTTCAGAAAAAACAAAATTTAAGTTAAAGTCTTGACTTGACTTCCAAAAAAACAAAATTTAAAATCAAAGTGCTGATTTGACTTCAAAAAAAACAAAATTTAAGTAAAAGTTCTTACTTGACTTCAAAATAAACAAAATTTAAAGTCAAAGTCCTGACTTGACTTCAAAAAAAACAAAATTTAAGTAAAAGTCCTGACTTGACTTCAAAATAAACTAAATTTAAATTCAAAGTGCTGACTTGGCTTCAAAAAAAACAAAATTTAAGTTAAAGTCTTGACTTGACTTCCAAAAAAAACAAAATTTAAATTCAAAGTGCTGATTTGACTTCAAAATAAACAAAATTTAAAGTCAAAGTGCTGACTTGGCTTCAAAAAAAACAAAATTTAAGTTAAAGTCTTGACTTGACTTTAAAATAAACGAAATTTAAATTCAAAGTGCTGACTTGACTTCAAAAAAAACAAAATTTAAAATCAAAGTGCTGATTTGACTTCAAAAAAAACAAAATTTAAAGTCAAAGTCTTGACTTGACTTTAATATAAACGAAATTTAAATTTAAAGTGCTGACTTGATTTCAAAAAAAACAAAATTTAAAATCAAAGTGCTGATTTGACCTCAAAATAAACTAAATTTAAATTCAAAGTGCTGACTTGGCTTCAAAAAAAACATAATTTAAGTTAAAGTCTTGACTTGACTTCAAAAAAACAAAATTTAAATTCAAAGTGCTGATTTGACTTCAAAAAAAACAAAATTTAATTTCAAAGTTCCGATTTGACTTCAAAAAAAACAAAATTTAAAGTCAAAGTCTTGACTTGACTTTAAAATAAACGAAATTTAAATTCAAAGTGCTGACTTGACTAAAAAAACAAAATTTAAGTTAATGTCCTGACATGACTTCAAATAACGCAATATTTAAAATCAAAGTGCTGATTTGACTTCAAAATAAACAAGATTTTAGACAAAATCCTAACTTGACTTCAAAATAAACAAAATTAAAATAAAAAGCGCTGACTTGACATCAAAAAAAACAAAATTAAAGTAAAAGTCCTGACTTGACTTCAAAATAAACAAAATTTTAGACAAAATCTTAACTTGACTTCAGAAAAAACAAAATTTAAGTTAAAGTCTTGACTTGACTTCCAAAAAAACAAAATTTAAAATCAAAGTGCTGATTTGACTTCAAAAAAAACAAAATTTAAGTAAAAGTTCTTACTTGACTTCAAAATAAACAAAATTTAAAGTCAAAGTCCTGACTTGACTTCAAAAAAAACAAAATTTAAGTAAAAGTCCTGACTTGACTTCAAAATAAACTAAATTTAAATTCAAAGTGCTGACTTGGCTTCAAAAAAAACAAAATTTAAGTTAAAGTCTTGACTTGACTTCCAAAAAAACAAAATTTAAATTCAAAGTGCTGATTTGACTTCAAAATAAACAAAATTTAAAGTCAAAGTGCTGACTTGGCTTCAAAAAAAACAAAATTTAAGTTAAAGTCTTGACTTGACTTTAAAATAAACGAAATTTAAATTCAAAGTCTTGACTTGACTTCAAAAAAAACAAAATTTAAATTCAAAGTGCTGATTTGACTTCAAAAAAAACAAAATTTAATTTCAAAGTTCCGATTTGACTTCAAAAAAAACAAAATTTAAAGTCAAAGTCTTGACTTGACTTTAAAATAAACGAAATTTAAATTCAAAGTGCTGACTTGACTAAAAAAAAAACAAAATTTAAGTTAATGTCCTGACTTGACTTCAAATAACGCAATATTTAAAATCAAAGTGCTGATTTGACTTCAAAATAAACAAGATTTTAGACAAAATCCTAACTTGACTTCAAAATAAACAAAATTAAAATAAAAAGCGCTGACTTGACATCAAAAAAAACAAAATTAAAGTAAAAGTCCTGACTTGACTTCAAAATAAACAAAATTTTAGACAAAATCTTAACTTGACTTCAGAAAAAATAAAATTTAAGTTAAAGTCTTGACTTGACTTCCAAAAAAACAAAATTTAAATTCAAAGTGCTGATTTGACTTCAAAATAAACAAAATTTAAAGTCAAAGTGCTGACTTGGCTTCAAAAAAAACAAAATTTAAGTTAAAGTCTTGACTTGACTTTAAAATAAACGAAATTTAAATTCAAAGTGCTGACTTGACTTCAAAAAAAACAAAATTTAAAATCAAAGTGCTGATTTGACTTCAAAAAAAACAAAATTTAAAGTCAAAGTCTTGACTTGACTTTAATATAAACGAAATTTAAATTTAAAGTGCTGACTTGATTTCAAAAAAAACAAAATTTAAAATCAAAGTGCTGATTTGACTTCAAAAAAAACATAATTTAAAATCAAAGTGCTGATTTGACTTCAAAAAAAACAAAATTTAAGTAAAAGTCCTGACTTGACTTCAAAATAAACTAAATTTAAATTCAAAGTGCTGACTTGGCTTCAAAAAAAACAAAATTTAAAGTCAAAGTCTTGACTTGACTTTAATATAAACGAAATTTAAATTCAAAGTGCTGACTTGACTTCAAAAAAAACAAAATTTAAATTCAAAGTGCTGACTTGACTTCAAAAAAAACAAAATTTAAAATCAAAGTGCTGATTTGACTTCAAAAAAAACAAAATTTAAGTAAAAGTCCTGACTTGACTTCAAAATAAACTAAATTTAAATTCAAAGTGCTGACTTGGCTTCAAAAAAAACAAAATTTAAGTTAAAGTCTTGACTTGACTTCCAAAAAAACAAAATTTAAATTCAAAGTGCTGACTTGGCTTCAAAAAAAACAAAATTTAAGTTAAAGTCTTGACTTGACTTTAAAATAAACGAAATTTAAATTCAAAGTGCTGACTTGACTTCAAAAAAAAACAAAATTTAAAATCAAAGTGCTGATTTGACTTCAAAAAAAACAAAATTTAAAGTCAAAGTCTTGACTTGACTTTAATATAAACGAAATTTAAATTCAAAGTGCTGACTTGACTTCAAAAAAAAAAACAAAATTTAAAATCAAAGTGCTGATTTGACTTCAAAAAAAACAAAATTTAAAATCAAAGTGCTGATTTGACTTCAAAATAAACAAAATTTTAGACAAAATCCTAACTTGACTTCAAAATAAGCAAAATTGAAAGTCAAAGTCCTGACTTGACTTCAAAAAAAAACAAAATTTAAGTAAAAGTTCTTACTTGACTTCAAAATAAACAAAATTTAAAGTCAAAGTCCTGACTTGACTTCAAAAAAAACAAAATTTAAGTAAAAGTCCTGACTTGACTTCAAAATAAACTAAATTTAAATTCAAAGTGCTGACTTGGCTTCAAAAAAAACAAAATTTAAGTTAAAGTCTTGACTTGACTTCCAAAAAAACAAAATTTAAATTCAAAGTGCTGATTTGACTTCAAAAAAAACAAAATTTAAAATCAAAGTGCTGATTTGGCTTCAAAAAAAACAAAATTTAAGTTAAAGTCTTGACTTGACTTTAAAATAAACGAAATTTAAATTTAAAGTGCTGACTTGATTTCAAAAAAAAACAAAATTTAAAATCAAAGTGCTGATTTGACTTCAAAAAAAACAAAATTTAAGTTAAAGTCTTGACTTGACTTCCAAAAAAACAAAATTTAAAATCAAAGTGCTGATTTGACTTCAAAATAAACAAAATTTAAAGTCAAAGTGCTGACTTGGCTTCAAAAAAAACAAAATTTAAGTTAAAGTCTTGACTTGACTTTAAAATAAACGAAATTTAAATTCAAAGTGCTGACTTGACTTCAAAAAAAACAAAATTTAAAATCAAAGTGCTGATTTGACTTCAAAAAAAACAAAATTTAAAGTCAAAGTCTTGACTTGACTTTAATATAAACGAAATTTAAATTTAAAGTGCTGACTTGATTTCAAAAAAAAACAAAATTTAAAATCAAAGTGCTGATTTGACTTCAAAAAAAACATAATTTAAAATCAAAGTGCTGATTTGACTTCAAAAAAAACAAAATTTAAGTAAAAGTCCTGACTTGACTTCAAAATAAACTAAATTTAAATTCAAAGTGCTGACTTGGCTTCAAAAAAAACAAAATTTAAAGTCAAAGTCTTGACTTGACTTTAATATAAACGAAATTTAAATTCAAAGTGCTGACTTGACTTCAAAAAAAACAAAATTTAAATTCAAAGTGCTGACTTGACTTCAAAAAAAACAAAATTTAAAATCAAAGTGCTGATTTGACTTCAAAAAAAACAAAATTTAAAGTCAAAGTGCTGACTTGGCTTCAAAAAAAACAAAATTTAAGTTAAAGTCTTGACTTGACTTCCAAAAAAACAAAATTTAAATTCAAAGTGCTGATTTGACTTCAAAATAAACAAAATTTAAAGTCAAAGTGCTGACTTGGCTTCAAAAAAAACAAAATTTAAGTTAAAGTCTTGACTTGACTTTAAAATAAACGAAATTTAAATTCAAAGTGCTGACTTGACTTCAAAAAAAACAAAATTTAAAATCAAAGTGCTGATTTGACTTCAAAAAAAACAAAATTTAAAGTCAAAGTCTTGACTTGACTTTAATATAAACGAAATTTAAATTCAAAGTGCTGACTTGACTTCAAAAAAAAACAAAATTTAAAATCAAAGTGCTGATTTGACTTCAAAAAAAACAAAATTTAAAATCAAAGTGCTGATTTGACTTCAAAATAAACAAAATTTTAGACAAAATCCTAACTTGACTTCAAAATAAGCAAAATTGAAAGTCAAAGTCCTGACTTGACTTCAAAAAAAACAAAATTTAAGTAAAAGTTCTTACTTGACTTCAAAATAAACAAAATTTAAAGTCAAAGTCCTGACTTGACTTCAAAAAAAACAAAATTTAAGTAAAAGTCCTGACTTGACTTCAAAATAAACTAAATTTAAATTCAAAGTGCTGACTTGTCTTCAAAAAAAAACAAAATTTAAGTTAAAGTCTTGACTTGACTTCCAAAAAAACAAAATTTAAATTCAAAGTGCTGATTTGACTTCAAAAAAAACAAATTTTAAAATCAAAGTGCTGATTTGGCTTCAAAAAAAACAAAATTTAAGTTAAAGTCTTGACTTGACTTTAAAATAAACGAAATTTAAATTTAAAGTGCTGACTTGATTTCAAAAAAAACAAAATTTAAAATCAAAGTGCTGATTTGACTTCAAAAAAAAACAAAATTTAAGTAAATGTCCTGACTTGACATCAAAAAAAACAAAATTTAAAATCAAAATGCTGACTTGACTTCAAAATAAACAAAATTTTAGACAAAATCTTAACTTGACTTCAGAAAAAACAAAATTTAAGTTAAAGTCTTGACTTGACTTCCAAAAAAACAAAATTTAAAATCAAAGTGCTGATTTGACTTCAAAAAAAACAAAATTTAAGTAAAAGTTCTTACTTGACTTCAAAATAAACAAAATTTAAAGTCAAAGTCCTGACTTGACTTCAAAAAAAACAAAATTTAAGTAAAAGTCCTGACTTGACTTCAAAATAAACTAAATTTAAATTCAAAGTGCTGACTTGGCTTCAAAAAAAACAAAATTTAAGTAAAAGTCTTGACTTGACTTCCAAAAAAACAAAATTTAAATTCAAAGTGCTGATTTGACTTCAAAATAAACAAAATTTAAAGTCAAAGTGCTGACTTGGCTTCAAAAAAAACAAACTTTAAGTTAAAGTCTTGACTTGACTTTAAAATAAACGAAATTTAAATTCAAAGTGCTGACTTGACTTCAAAAAAAAACAAAATTTAAAATCAAAGTGCTGATTTGACTTCAAAAAAAACAAAATTTAAAGTCAAAGTCTTGACTTGACTTTAATATAAACGAAATTTAAATTCAAAGTGCTGACTTGACTTCAAAAAAAAACAAAATTTAAAATCAAAGTGCTGATTTGACTTCAAAAAAAACATAATTTAAAATCAAAGTGCTGATTTGACTTCAAAAAAAACAAAATTTAAGTAAAAGTCCTGACTTGACTTCAAAATAAACTAAATTTAAATTCAAAGTGCTGACTTGGCTTCAAAAAAAACAAAATTTAAAGTCAAAGTCTTGACTTGACTTTAATATAAACGAAATTTAAATCAAAGTGCTGACTTGACTTCAAAAAAAACAAAATTTAAATTCAAAGTCTTGACTTGACTTCCAAAAAAACAAAATTTAAATTCAAAGTGCTGATTTGACTTCAAAATAAACAAAATTTAAAGTCAAAGTGCTGACTTGGCTTCAAAAAAAACAAACTTTAAGTTAAAGTCTTGACTTGACTTTAAAATAAACGAAATTTAAATTCAAAGTGCTGACTTGACTTCAAAAAAAACAAAATTTAAAATCAAAGTGCTGATTTGGCTTCAAAAAAAACAAAATTTAAGTTAAAGTCTTGACTTGACTTTAAAATAAACGAAATTTAAATTTAAAGTGCTGACTTGATTTCAAAAAAAACAAAATTTAAAATCAAAGTGCTGATTTGACTTCAAAAAAAACAAAATTTAAGTAAATGTCCTGACTTGACATCAAAAAAAAACAAAATTTAAAATCAAAATGCTGATTTGACTTCAAAATAAACAAAATTTTAGACAAAATCCTAACTTGACTTCAAAAAAAACAAAATTAAAATAAAAAGCGCTGACTTGACATCAAAAAAAACAAAATTAAAGTAAAAGTCCTGACTTGACTTCAAAATAAACAAAATTTTAGACAAAATCTTAACTTGACTTCAAAAAAAACAAAATTTAAGTAAAAGTTCTTACTTGACTTCAAAATAAACAAAATTTAAAGTCAAAGTCCTGACTTGACTTCAAAAAAAACAAAATTTAAGTAAAAGTCCTGACTTGACTTCAAAATAAACTAAATTTAAATTCAAAGTGCTGACTTGGCTTCAAAAAAACAAAATTTAAGTAAAAGTCCTGACTTGACTTCAAAATAAACTAAATTTAAATTCAAAGTGCTGACTTGGCTTCAAAAAAAACAAAATTTAAGTAAAAGTCTTGACTTGACTTCCAAAAAAAACAAAATTTAAATTCAAAGTGCTGATTTGACTTCAAAATAAACAAAATTTAAAGTCAAAGTGCTGACTTGGCTTCAAAAAAAACAAACTTTAAGTTAAAGTCTTGACTTGACTTTAAAATAAACGAAATTTAAATTCAAAGTGCTGACTTGACTTCAAAAAAAAACAAAATTTAAAATCAAAGTGCTGATTTGACTTCAAAAAAAACAAAATTTAAAGTCAAAGTCTTGACTTGACTTTAATATAAACGAAATTTAAATTCAAAGTGCTGACTTGACTTCAAAAAAAAACAAAATTTAAAATCAAAATGCTGATTTGACTTCAAAATAAACAAAATTTTAGACAAAATCCTAACTTGACTTCAAAAAAAAACAAAATTAAAATAAAAAGCGCTGACTTGACATCAAAAAAAAACAAAATTAAAGTAAAAGTCCTGACTTGACTTCAAAATAAACAAAATTTTAGACAAAATCTTAACTTGACTTCAGAAAAAACAAAATTTAAGTTAAAGTCTTGACTTGACTTCCAAAAAAACAAAATTTAAAATCAAAGTGCTGATTTGACTTCAAAAAAAACAAAATTTAAGTAAAAGTTCTTACTTGACTTCAAAATAAACAAAATTTAAAGTCAAAGTCCTGACTTGACTTCAAAAAAAAACAAAATTTAAGTAAAAGTCCTGACTTGACTTCAAAATAAACTAAATTTAAATTCAAAGTGCTGACTTGGCTTCAAAAAAAACAAAATTTAAGTAAAAGTCTTGACTTGACTTCCAAAAAAACAAAATTTAAATTCAAAGTGCTGATTTGACTTCAAAATAAACAAAATTTAAAGTCAAAGTGCTGACTTGGCTTCAAAAAAAACAAACTTTAAGTTAAAGTCTTGACTTGACTTTAAAATAAACGAAATTTAAATTCAAAGTGCTGACTTGACTTCAAAAAAAACAAAATTTAAAATCAAAGTGCTGATTTGACTTCAAAAAAAACAAAATTTAAAGTCAAAGTCTTGACTTGACTTTAATATAAACGAAATTTAAATTCAAAGTGCTGACTTGACTTCAAAAAAAACAAAATTTAAAATCAAAGTGCTGATTTGACTTCAAAAAAAACATAATTTAAAATCAAAGTGCTGATTTGACTTCAAAAAAAACAAAATTTAAGTAAAAGTCCTGACTTGACTTCAAAATAAACTAAATTTAAATTCAAAGTGCTGACTTGGCTTCAAAAAAAAACAAAATTTAAAGTCAAAGTCTTGACTTGACTTTAATATAAACGAAATTTAAATCAAAGTGCTGACTTGACTTCAAAAAAAACAAAATTTAAATTCAAAGTGCTGACTTGACTTCAAAAAAAACAAAATTTAAAATCAAAGTGCTGATTTGACTTCAAAAAAAACAAAATTTAAGTAAAAGTCCTGACTTGACTTCAAAATAAACTAAATTTAAATTCAAAGTGCTGACTTGGCTTCAAAAAAAACAAAATTTAAGTTAAAGTCTTGACTTGACTTCAAAAAAAACAAAATTTAAATTCAAAGTGCTGATTTGACTTCAAAATAAACAAAATTTAAAGTCAAAGTGCTGACTTGGCTTCAAAAAAAACAAAATTTAAGTTTAAGTCTTGACTTGACTTTAATATAAACGAAATTTAAATTCAAAGTGCTGACTTGACTTCAAAAAAAAACAAAATTTAAAATCAAAGTGCTGATTTGACTTCAAAAAAAACAAAATTTAAAGTCAAAGTCTTGACTTGACTTTAATATAAACGAAATTTAAATTCAAAGTGCTGACTTGACTTCAAAAAAAACAAAATTTAAAATCAAAGTGCTGATTTGACTTCAAAATAAACAAAATTTTAGACAAAATCCTAACTTGACTTCAAAATAAGCAAAATTGAAAGTCAAAGTCCTGACTTGACTTCAAAAAAAACAAAATTTAAGTAAAAGTTCTTACTTGACTTCAAAATAAACAAAATTTAAAGTCAAAGTCCTGACTTGACTTCAAAAAAAACAAAATTTAAGTAAAAGTCCTGACTTGACTTCAAAATAAACTAAATTTAAATTCAAAGTGCTGACTTGACTTCAAAAAAAACAAAATTTAAGTTAAAGTCTTGACTTGACTTACAAAAAAAACAAAATTTAAATTCAAAGTGCTGATTTGACTTCAAAATAAACAAAATTTAAAGTCAAAGTGCTGACTTGGCTTCAAAAAAAACAAACTTTAAGTTAAAGTCTTGACTTGACTTTAAAATAAACGAAATTTAAATTCAAAGTGCTGACTTGACTTCAAAAAAAACAAAATTTAAAATCAAAGTGCTGATTTGGCTTCAAAAAAAACAAAATTTAAGTTAAAGTCTTGACTTGACTTTAAAATAAACGAAATTTAAATTTAAAGTGCTGACTTGATTTCAAAAAAAACAAAATTTAAAATCAAAGTGCTGATTTGACTTCAAAAAAAACAAAATTTAAGTAAATGTCCTTACTTGACATCAAAAAAAAACAAAATTTAAAATCAAAATGCTGATTTGACTTCAAAATAAACAAAATTTTAGACAAAATCCTAACTTGACTTCAAAAAAAACAAAATTAAAATAAAAAGCGCTGACTTGACATCAAAAAAAACAAAATTAAAGTAAAAGTCCTGACTTGACTTCAAAATAAACAAAATTTTAGACAAAATCTTAACTTGACTTCAGAAAAAACAAAATTTAAGTTAAAGTCTTGACTTGACTTCCAAAAAAACAAAATTTAAAATCAAAGTGCTGATTTGACTTCAAAAAAAACAAAATTTAAGTAAAAGTTCTTACTTGACTTCAAAATAAACAAAATTTAAAGTCAAAGTCCTGACTTGACTTCAAAAAAAACAAAAATTAAGTAAAAGTCCTGACTTGACTTCAAAATAAACTAAATTTAAATTCAAAGTGCTGACTTGGCTTCAAAAAAAACAAAATTTAAGTTAAAGTCTTGACTTGACTTCCAAAAAAACAAAATTTAAATTCAAAGTGCTGATTTGACTTCAAAATAAACAAAATTTAAAGTCAAAGTGCTGACTTGGCTTCAAAAAAAACAAACTTTAAGTTAAAGTCTTGACTTGACTTTAAAATAAACGAAATTTAAATTCAAAGTGCTGACTTGACTTCAAAAAAAACAAAATTTAAAATCAAAGTGCTGATTTGGCTTCAAAAAAAACAAAATTTAAGTTAAAGTCTTGACTTGACTTTAAAATAAACGAAATTTAAATTTAAAGTGCTGACTTGATTTCAAAAAAAACAAAATTTAAAATCAAAGTGCTGATTTGACTTCAAAAAAAACAAAATTTAAGTAAATGTCCTGACTTGACATCAAAAAAAACAAAATTTAAAATCAAAATGCTGATTTGACTTCAAAATAAACAAAATTTTAGACAAAATCCTAACTTGACTTCAAAAAAAACAAAATTAAAATAAAAAGCGCTGACTTGACATCAAAAAAAACAAAATTAAAGTAAAAGTCCTGACTTGACTTCAAAATAAACAAAATTTTAGACAAAATCTTAACTTGACTTCAGAAAAAACAAAATTTAAGTTAAAGTCTTGACTTGACTTCCAAAAAAACAAAATTTAAAATCAAAGTGCTGATTTGACTTCAAAAAAAACAAAATTTAAGTAAAAGTTCTTACTTGACTTCAAAATAAACAAAATTTAAAGTCAAAGTCCTGACTTGACTTCAAAAAAAACAAAATTTAAGTAAAAGTCCTGACTTGACTTCAAAATAAACTAAATTTAAATTCAAAGTGCTGACTTGGCTTCAAAAAAAAACGAAATTTAAGTTAAAGTCTTGACTTGACTTCCAAAAAAACAAAATTTAAATTCAAAGTGCTGATTTGACTTCAAAATAAACAAAATTTAAAGTCAAAGTGCTGACTTGGCTTCAAAAAAAACAAAATTTAAGTTAAAGTCTTGACTTGACTTTAAAATAAACGAAATTTAAATTCAAAGTGCTGACTTGACTTCAAAAAAAACAAAATTTAAAATCAAAGTGCTGATTTGACTTCAAAAAAAACAAAATTTAAAATCAAAGTGCTGATTTGGCTTCAAAAAAAACAAAATTTAAGTTAAAGTCTTGACTTGACTTTAAAATAAACGAAATTTAAATTTAAAGTGCTGACTTGATTTCAAAAAAAAACAAAATTTAAAATCAAAGTGCTGATTTGACTTCAAAAAAAAACAAAATTTAAGTAAATGTCCTGACTTGACATCAAAAAAAACAAAATTTAAAATCAAAATGCTGATTTGACTTCAAAATAAACAAAATTTTAGACAAAATCCTAACTTGACTTCAAAAAAAACAAAATTAAAATAAAAAGCGCTGACTTGACATCAAAAAAAACAAAATTAAAGTAAAAGTCCTGACTTGACTTCAAAATAAACAAAATTTTAGACAAAATCTTAACTTGACTTCAGAAAAAACAAAATTTAAGTTAAAGTCTTGACTTGACTTCCAAAAAAACAAAATTTAAAATCAAAGTGCTGATTTGACTTCAAAAAAAACAAAATTTAAGTAAAAGTTCTTACTTGACTTCAAAATAAACAAAATTTAAAGTCAAAGTCCTGACTTGACTTCAAAAAAAACAAAATTTAAGTAAAAGTCCTGACTTGACTTCAAAATAAACTAAATTTAAATTCAAAGTGCTGACTTGACTTCAAAAAAAACAAAATTTAAAATCAAAGTGCTGATTTGACTTCAAAAAAAACAAAATTTAAAATCAAAGTGCTGATTTGACTTCAAAATAAACAAAATTTTAGACAAAATCCTAACTTGACTTCAAAATAAACAAAATTGAAAGTCAAAGTCCTGACTTGACTTCAAAAAAAAACAAAATTTAAGTAAAAGTCCTGACTTGACTTCCAAAAAAAACAAAATTTAAGTTAAAGTCTTGACTTGACTTCCAAAAAAAACAAAATTTAAATTCAAAGTGCTGATTTGACTTCAAAATAAACAAAATTTAAAGTCAAAGTGCTGACTTGGCTTCAAAAAAAACAAAATTTAAGTTAAAGTCTTGACTTGACTTTAATATAAACGAAATTTAAATTCAAAGTGCTGACTTGACTTCAAAAAAAACAAAATTTAAAATCAAAGTGCTGACTTGACTTCAAAAAAAACAAAATTTAAGTAAAAGTCCTGACTTGACTTCAAAATAAACTAAATTTAAATTCAAAGTGCTGACTTGGCTTCAAAAAAAACGAAATTTAAGTTAAAGTCTTGACTTGACTTCCAAAAAAACAAAATTTAAATTCAAAGTGCTGATTTGACTTCAAAATAAACAAAATTTAAAGTCAAAGTGCTGACTTGGCTTCAAAAAAAATAAAATTTAAGTTAAAGTCTTGACTTGACTTTAAAATAAACGAAATTTAAATTCAAAGTGCTGACTTGACTTCAAAAAAAACAAAATTTAAAATCAAAGTGCTGATTTGACTTCAAAAAAAACAAAATTTAAAATCAAAGTGCTGATTTGGCTTCAAAAAAAACAAAATTTAAGTTAAAGTCTTGACTTGACTTTAAAATAAACGAAATTTAAATTTAAAGTGCTGACTTGATTTCAAAAAAAACAAAATTTAAAATCAAAGTGCTGATTTGACTTCAAAAAAAAACAAAATTTAAGTAAATGTCCTGACTTGACATCAAAAAAAACAAAATTTAAAATCAAAATGCTGATTTGACTTCAAAATAAACAAAATTTTAGACAAAATCCTAACTTGACTTCAAAAAAAACAAAATTAAAATAAAAAGCGCTGACTTGACATCAAAAAAAACAAAATTAAAGTAAAAGTCCTGACTTGACTTCAAAATAAACAAAATTTTAGACAAAATCTTAACTTGACTTCAGAAAAAACAAAATTTAAGTTAAAGTCTTGACTTGACTTCCAAAAAAACAAAATTTAAAATCAAAGTGCTGATTTGACTTCAAAAAAAACAAAATTTAAGTAAAAGTTCTTACTTGACTTCAAAATAAACAAAATTTAAAGTCAAAGTCCTGACTTGACTTCAAAAAAAACAAAATTTAAGTAAAAGTCCTGACTTGACTTCAAAATAAACTAAATTTAAATTCAAAGTGCTGACTTGACTTCAAAAAAAACAAAATTTAAAATCAAAGTGCTGATTTGACTTCAAAAAAAAACAAAATTTAAAATCAAAGTGCTGATTTGACTTCAAAATAAACAAAATTTTAGACAAAATCCTAACTTGACTTCAAAATAAACAAAATTGAAAGTCAAAGTCCTGACTTGACTTCAAAAAAAACAAAATTTAAGTAAAAGTCCTGACTTGACTTCCAAAAAAAAACAAAATTTAAGTTAAAGTCTTGACTTGACTTCCAAAAAAACAAAATTTAAATTCAAAGTGCTGATTTGACTTCAAAATAAACAAAATTTAAAGTCAAAGTGCTGACTTGGCTTCAAAAAAAACAAAATTTAAGTTAAAGTCTTGACTTGACTTTAATATAAACGAAATTTAAATTCAAAGTGCTGACTTGACTTCAAAAAAAACAAAATTTAAAATCAAAGTGCTGATTTGACTTCAAAAAAAACAAAATTTAAAGTCAAAGTCTTGACTTGACTTTAATATAAACGAAATTTAAATTCAAAGTGCTGACATGACTTCAAAAAAAAACAAAATTTAAAATCAAAGTGCTGATTTGACTTCAAAAAAAACAAAATTTAAAATCAAAGTGCTGATTTGACTTCAAAATAAACAAAATTTTAGACAAAATCCTAACTTGACTTCAAAATAAGCAAAATTGAAAGTCAAAGTCCTGACTTGACTTCAAAAAAAACAAAATTTAAGTAAAAGTTCTTACTTGACTTCAAAATAAACAAAATTTAAAGTCAAAGTCCTGACTTGACTTCAAAAAAAACAAAATTTAAGTAAAAGTCCTGACTTGACTTCAAAATAAACTAAATTTAAATTCAAAAAGCTGACTTGGCTTCAAAAAAAACAAAATTTAAGTTAAAGTCTTGACTTGACTTCCAAAAAAACAAAATTTAAATTCAAAGTGCTGATTTGACTTCAAAATAAACAAAATTTAAAGTCAAAGTGCTGACTTGGCTTCAAAAAAAACAAAATTTAAGTTAAAGTCTTGACTTGACTTTAAAATAAACGAAATTTAAATTCAAAGTGCTGACTTGACTTCAAAAAAAACAAAATTTAAAATCAAAATGCTGATTTGACTTCAAAATAAACAAAATTTTAGACAAAATCCTAACTTGACTTCAAAAAAAACAAAATTAAAATAAAAAGCGCTGACTTGACATCAAAAAAAACAAAATTAAAGTAAAAGTCCTGACTTGACTTCAAAATAAACAAAATTTTAGACAAAATCTTAACTTGACTTCAGAAAAAACAAAATTTAAGTTAAAGTCTTGACTTGACTTCCAAAAAAACAAAATTTAAAATCAAAGTGCTGATTTGACTTCAAAAAAAACAAAATTTAAGTAAAAGTTCTTACTTGACTTCAAAATAAACAAAATTTAAAGTCAAAGTCCTGACTTGACTTCAAAAAAAACAAAATTTAAGTAAAAGTCCTGACTTGACTTCAAAATAAACTAAATTTAAATTCAAAGTGCTGACTTGACTTCAAAAAAAAACAAAATTTAAAATCAAAGTGCTGATTTGACTTCAAAAAAAACAAAATTTAAAATCAAAGTGCTGATTTGACTTCAAAATAAACAAAATTTTAGACAAAATCCTAACTTGACTTCAAAATAAACAAAATTGAAAGTCAAAGTCCTGACTTGACTTCAAAAAAAACAAAATTTAAGTAAAAGTCCTGACTTGACTTCCAAAAAAAACAAAATTTAAGTTAAAGTCTTGACTTGACTTCCAAAAAAACAAAATTTAAATTCAAAGTGCTGATTTGACTTCAAAATAAACAAAATTTAAAGTCAAAGTGCTGACTTGGCTTCAAAAAAAACAAAATTTAAGTTAAAGTCTTGACTTGACTTTAATATAAACGAAATTTAAATTCAAAGTGCTGACTTGACTTCAAAAAAAAACAAAATTTAAAATCAAAGTGCTGATTTGACTTCAAAAAAAACAAAATTTAAAGTCAAAGTCTTGACTTGACTTTAATATAAACGAAATTTAAATTCAAAGTGCTGACATGACTTCAAAAAAAACAAAATTTAAAATCAAAGTGCTGATTTGACTTCAAAAAAAACAAAATTTAAAATCAAAGTGCTGATTTGACTTCAAAAAAAAACAAAATTTAAAATCAAAGTGCTGATTTGACTTCAAAATAAACAAAATTTTAGACAAAATCCTAACTTGACTTCAAAATAAGCAAAATTGAAAGTCAAAGTCCTGACTTGACTTCCAAAAAAACAAAATTTAAATTCAAAGTGCTGATTTGACTTCAAAATAAACAAAATTTAAAGTCAAAGTGCTGACTTGGCTTCAAAAAAAAACAAAATTTAAGTTAAAGTATTGACTTGACTTTAATATAAACGAAATTTAAATTCAAAGTGCTGACTTGACTTCAAAAAAAACAAAATTTAAAATCAAAGTGCTGATTTGACTTCAAAAAAAACAAAATTTAAAGTCAAAGTCTTGACTTGACTTTAATATAAACGAAATTTAAATTCAAAGTGCTGACATGACTTCAAAAAAAACAAAATTTAAAATCAAAGTGCTGATTTGACTTCAAAAAAAACAAAATTTAAAATCAAAGTGCTGATTTGACTTCAAAAAAAACAAAATTTAAAATCAAAGTGCTGATTTGACTTCAAAATAAACAAAATTTTAGACAAAATCCTAACTTGACTTCAAAATAAGCAAAATTGAAAGTCAAAGTCCTGACTTGACTTCAAAAAAAACAAAATTTAAGTAAAAGTTCTTACTTGACTTCAAAATAAACAAAATTTAAAGTCAAAGTCCTGACTTGACTTCAAAAAAAACAAAATTTAAGTAAAAGTCCTGACTTGACTTCAAAATAAACTAAATTTAAATTCAAAGTGCTGACTTGGCTTCAAAAAAAACAAAATTTAAGTTAAAGTCTTGACTTGACTTCCAAAAAAAACAAAATTTAAATTCAAAGTGCTGATTTGACTTCAAAATAAACAAAATTTAAAGTCAAAGTGCTGACTTGGCTTCAAAAAAAACAAAATTTAAGTTAAAGTCTTGACTTGACTTTAAAATAAACGAAATTTAAATTCAAAGTGCTGACTTGACTTCAAAAAAAACAAAATTTAAAATCAAAGTGCTGATTTGGCTTCAAAAAAAACAAAATTTAAGTTAAAGTCTTGACTTGACTTTAAAATAAACGAAATTTAAATTTAAAGTGCTGACTTGATTTCAAAAAAAAACAAAATTTAAAATCAAAGTGCTGATTTGACTTCAAAAAAAACAAAATTTAAAGTCAAAGTCTTGACTTGACTTTAATATAAACGAAATTTAAATTCAAAGTGCTGACATGACTTCAAAAAAAACAAAATTTAAAATCAAAGTGCTGATTTGACTTCAAAAAAAACAAAATTTAAAATCAAAGTGCTGATTTGACTTCAAAAAAAACAAAATTTAAAATCAAAGTGCTGATTTGACTTCAAAATAAACAAAATTTTAGACAAAATCCTAACTTGACTTCAAAATAAGCAAAATTGAAAGTTAAAGTCTTGACTTGACTTCCAAAAAAACAAAATTTAAATTCAAAGTGCTGATTTGACTTCAAAATAAACAAAATTTAAAGTCAAAGTGCTGACTTGGCTTCAAAAAAAACAAAATTTAAGTTAAAGTCTTGACTTGACTTTAATATAAACGAAATTTAAATTCAAAGTGCTGACTTGACTTCAAAAAAAAACAAAATTTAAAATCAAAGTGCTGATTTGACTTCAAAAAAAACAAAATTTAAAGTCAAAGTCTTGACTTGACTTTAATATAAACGAAATTTAAATTCAAAGTGCTGACATGACTTCAAAAAAAAACAAAATTTAAAATCAAAGTGCTGATTTGACTTCAAAAAAAACAAAATTTAAAATCAAAGTGCTGATTTGACTTCAAAAAAAACAAAATTTAAAGTCAAAGTCTTGACTTGACTTTAATATAAACGAAATTTAAATTCAAAGTGCTGACATGACTTCAAAAAAAACAAAATTTAAAATCAAAGTGCTGATTTGACTTCAAAAAAAACAAAATTTAAAATCAAAGTGCTGATTTGACTTCAAAAAAAACAAAATTTAAAATCAAAGTGCTGATTTGACTTCAAAATAAACAAAATTTTAGACAAAATCCTAACTTGACTTCAAAATAAGCAAAATTGAAAGTCAAAGTCCTGACTTGACTTCAAAAAAAACAAAATTTAAATTCAAAGTGCTGATTTGACTTCAAAATAAACAAAATTTAAAGTCAAAGTGCTGACTTGGCTTCAAAAAAAACAAAATTTAAGTTAAAGTATTGACTTGACTTTAATATAAACGAAATTTAAATTCAAAGTGCTGACTTGACTTCAAAAAAAACAAAATTTAAAATCAAAGTGCTGATTTGACTTCAAAAAAAACAAAATTTAAAGTCAAAGTCTTGACTTGACTTTAATATAAACGAAATTTAAATTCAAAGTGCTGACATGACTTCAAAAAAAACAAAATTTAAAATCAAAGTGCTGATTTGACTTCAAAAAAAACAAAATTTAAAATCAAAGTGCTGATTTGACTTCAAAAAAAACAAAATTTAAAATCAAAGTGCTGATTTGACTTCAAAATAAACAAAATTTTAGACAAAATCCTAACTTGACTTCAAAATAAGCAAAATTGAAAGTCAAAGTCCTGACTTGACTTCAAAAAAAACAAAATTTAAGTAAAAGTTCTTACTTGACTTCAAAATAAACAAAATTTAAAGTCAAAGTCCTGACTTGACTTCAAAAAAAAACAAAATTTAAGTAAAAGTCCTGACTTGACTTCAAAATAAACTAAATTTAAATTCAAAGTGCTGACTTGGCTTCAAAAAAAACAAAATTTAAGTTAAAGTCTTGACTTGACTTCCAAAAAAAACAAAATTTAAATTCAAAGTGCTGATTTGACTTCAAAATAAACAAAATTTAAAGTCAAAGTGCTGACTTGGCTTCAAAAAAAACAAAATTTAAGTTAAAGTCTTGACTTGACTTTAAAATAAACGAAATTTAAATTCAAAGTGCTGACTTGACTTCAAAAAAAACAAAATTTAAAATCAAAGTGCTGATTTGGCTTCAAAAAAAACAAAATTTAAGTTAAAGTCTTGACTTGACTTTAAAATAAACGAAATTTAAATTTAAAGTGCTGACTTGATTTCAAAAAAAACAAAATTTAAAATCAAAGTGCTGATTTGACTTCAAAAAAAACAAAATTTAAAGTCAAAGTCTTGACTTGACTTTAATATAAACGAAATTTAAATTCAAAGTGCTGACATGACTTCAAAAAAAACAAAATTTAAAATCAAAGTGCTGATTTGACTTCAAAAAAAAACAAAATTTAAAATCAAAGTGCTGATTTGACTTCAAAAAAAACAAAATTTAAAATCAAAGTGCTGATTTGACTTCAAAATAAACAAAATTTTAGACAAAATCCTAACTTGACTTCAAAATAAGCAAAATTGAAAGTTAAAGTCTTGACTTGACTTCCAAAAAAAACAAAATTTAAATTCAAAGTGCTGATTTGACTTCAAAATAAACAAAATTTAAAGTCAAAGTGCTGACTTGGCTTCAAAAAAAACAAAATTTAAGTTAAAGTCTTGACTTGACTTTAATATAAACGAAATTTAAATTCAAAGTGCTGACTTGACTTCAAAAAAAAACAAAATTTAAAATCAAAGTGCTGATTTGACTTCAAAAAAAACAAAATTTAAAGTCAAAGTCTTGACTTGACTTTAATATAAACGAAATTTAAATTCAAAGTGCTGACATGACTTCAAAAAAAACAAAATTTAAAATCAAAGTGCTGATTTGACTTCAAAAAAAACAAAATTTAAAATCAAAGTGCTGATTTGACTTCAAAAAAAACAAAATTTAAAGTCAAAGTCTTGACTTGACTTTAATATAAACGAAATTTAAATTCAAAGTGCTGACATGACTTCAAAAAAAACAAAATTTAAAATCAAAGTGCTGATTTGACTTCAAAAAAAACAAAATTTAAAATCAAAGTGCTGATTTGACTTCAAAAAAAACAAAATTTAAAGTCAAAGTCTTGACTTGACTTTAATATAAACGAAATTTAAATTCAAAGTGCTGACATGACTTCAAAAAAAACAAAATTTAAAATCAAAGTGCTGATTTGACTTCAAAAAAAACGAAATTTAAATTCAAAGTGCTGACTTGACTTCAAAAAAAACAAAATTTAAAATCAAAGTGCTGATTTGGCTTCAAAAAAAACAAAATTTAAGTTAAAGTCTTGACTTGACTTTAAAATAAACGAAATTTAAATTTAAAGTGCTGACTTGATTTCAAAAAAAACAAAATTTAAAATCAAAGTGCTGATTTGACTTCAAAAAAAACAAAATTTAAAGTCAAAGTCTTGACTTGACTTTAATATAAACGAAATTTAAATTCAAAGTGCTGACATGACTTCAAAAAAAACAAAATTTAAAATCAAAGTGCTGATTTGACTTCAAAAAAAACAAAATTTAAAATCAAAGTGCTGATTTGACTTCAAAAAAAACAAAATTTAAAATCAAAGTGCTGATTTGACTTCAAAATAAACAAAATTTTAGACAAAATCCTAACTTGACTTCAAAATAAGCAAAATTGAAAGTTAAAGTCTTGACTTGACTTCAAAAAAAACAAAATTTAAATTCAAAGTGCTGATTTGACTTCAAAATAAACAAAATTTAAAGTCAAAGTGCTGACTTGGCTTCAAAAAAAACAAAATTTAAGTTAAAGTCTTGACTTGACTTTAATATAAACGAAATTTAAATTCAAAGTGCTGACTTGACTTCAAAAAAAAACAAAATTTAAAATCAAAGTGCTGATTTGACTTCAAAAAAAAACAAAATTTAAAGTCAAAGTCTTGACTTGACTTTAATATAAACGAAATTTAAATTCAAAGTGCTGACATGACTTCAAAAAAAACAAAATTTAAAATCAAAGTGCTGATTTGACTTCAAAAAAAACAAAATTTAAAATCAAAGTGCTGATTTGACTTCAAAAAAAACAAAATTTAAAATCAAAGTGCTGATTTGACTTCAAAATAAACAAAATTTTAGACAAAATCCTAACTTGACTTCAAAATAAGCAAAATTGAAAGTCAAAGTCCTGACTTGACTTCAAAAAAAACAAAATTTAAGTAAAAGTTCTTACTTGACTTCAAAATAAACAAAATTTAAAGTCAAAGTCCTGACTTGACTTCAAAAAAAAACAAAATTTAAGTAAAAGTCCTGACTTGACTTCAAAATAAACTAAATTTAAATTCAAAGTGCTGACTTGGCTTCAAAAAAAACAAAATTTAAGTTAAAGTCTTGACTTGACTTCAAAAAAAACAAAATTTAAATTCAAAGTGCTGATTTGACTTCAAAATAAACAAAATTTAAAGTCAAAGTGCTGACTTGGCTTCAAAAAAAACAAAATTTAAGTTAAAGTCTTGACTTGACTTTAAAATAAACGAAATTTAAATTCAAAGTGCTGACTTGACTTCAAAAAAAACAAAATTTAAAATCAAAGTGCTGATTTGGCTTCAAAAAAAACAAAATTTAAGTTAAAGTCTTGACTTGACTTTAAAATAAACGAAATTTAAATTTAAAGTGCTGACTTGATTTCAAAAAAAACAAAATTTAAAATCAAAGTGCTGATTTGACTTCAAAAAAAACAAAATTTAAGTAAATGTCCTGACTTGACATCAAAAAAAAACAAAATTTAAAATCAAAATGCTGATTTGACTTCAAAATAAACAAAATTTTAGACATAATCCTAACTTGACTTCAAAAAAAAACAAAATTAAAATAAAAAGCGCTGACTTGACATCAAAAAAAACAAAATTAAAGTAAAAGTCCTGACTTGACTTCAAAATAAACAAAATTTTAGACAAAATCTTAACTTGACTTCAGAAAAAACAAAATTTAAGTTAAAGTCTTGACTTGACTTCCAAAAAAAACAAAATTTAAAATCAAAGTGCTGATTTGACTTCAAAAAAAACAAAATTTAAGTAAAAGTTCTTACTTGACTTCAAAATAAACAAAATTTAAAGTCAAAGTCCTGACTTGACTTCAAAAAAAACAAAATTTAAGTAAAAGTCCTGACTTGACTTCAAAATAAACTAAATTTAAATTCAAAGTGCTGACTTGGCTTCAAAAAAAACAAAATTTAAGTTAAAGTCTTGACTTGACTTTAAAATAAACGAAATTTAAATTCAAAGTGCTGACTTGACTTCAAAAAAAACAAAATTTAAAATCAAAGTGCTGATTTGACTTCAAAAAAAACAAAATTTAAAGTCAAAGTCTTGACTTGACTTTAATATAAACGAAATTTAAATTCAAAGTGCTGACTTGACTTCAAAAAAAAACAAAATTTAAAATCAAAGTGCTGATTTGACTTCAAAAAAAACATAATTTAAAATCAAAGTGCTGATTTGACTTCAAAAAAAACAAAATTTAAGTAAAAGTCCTGACTTGACTTCAAAATAAACTAAATTTAAATTCAAAGTGCTGACTTGGCTTCAAAAAAAACAAAATTTAAAGTCAAAGTCTTGACTTGACTTTAATATAAACGAAATTTAAATTCAAAGTGCTGACTTGACTTCAAAAAAAAACAAAATTTAAAATCAAAGTGCTGATTTGACTTCAAAATAAACAAAATTTAAAGTCAAAGTCCTGACTTGACTTCAAAAAAAACAAAATTTAAAATCAAAGTGCTGATTTGACTTCAAAAAAAACAAAATTTAAAGTCAAAGTCTTGACTTGACTTTAATATAAACGAAATTTAAATTCAAAGTGCTGACTTGACTTCAAAAAAAACAAAATTTAAAATCAAAGTGCTGATTTGACTTCAAAAAAAACATAATTTAAAATCAAAGTGCTGATTTGACTTCAAAAAAAACAAAATTTAAGTAAAAGTCCTGACTTGACTTCAAAATAAACTAAATTTAAATTCAAAGTGCTGACTTGGCTTCAAAAAAAAACAAAATTTAAAGTCAAAGTCTTGACTTGACTTTAATATAAACGAAATTTAAATTCAAAGTGCTGACTTGACTTCAAAAAAAACAAAATTTAAAATCAAAGTGCTGATTTGACTTCAAAATAAACAAAATTTAAAGTCAAAGTCCTGACTTGACTTCAAAAAAAACAAAATTTAAGTAAAAGTCCTGACTTGACTTCAAAATAAACTAAATTTAAATTCAAAGTGCTTACTTGGCTTCAAAAAAAACAAAATTTAAGTTAAAGTCTTGACTTGACTTTAAAATAAACGAAATTTAAATTCAAAGTGCTGACTTGACTTCAAAAAAAACAAAATTTAAAATCAAAGTGCTGATTTGGCTTCAAAAAAAACAAAATTTAAGTTAAAGTCTTGACTTGACTTTAAAATAAACGAAATTTAAATTTAAAGTGCTGACTTGATTTCAAAAAAAAACAAAATTTAAAATCAAAGTGCTGATTTGACTTCAAAAAAAACAAAATTTAAGTAAATGTCCTGACTTGACATCAAAAAAAAACAAAATTTAAAATCAAAATGCTGATTTGACTTCAAAATAAACAAAATTTTAGACAAAATCCTAACTTGACTTCAAAAAAAACAAAATTAAAATAAAAAGCGCTGACTTGACATCAAAAAAAACAAAATTAAAGTAAAAGTGCTGACTTGATTTCAAAAAAAACAAAATTTAAAATCAAAGTGCTGATTTGACTTCAAAAAAAACAAAATTTAAGTAAATGTCCTGACTTGACATCAAAAAAAAAACAAAATTTAAAATCAAAATGCTGATTTGACTTCAAAATAAACAAAATTTTAGACAAAATCCTAACTTGACTTCAAAAAAAAACAAAATTAAAATAAAAAGCGCTGACTTGACATCAAAAAAAACAAAATTAAAGTAAAAGTCCTGACTTGACTTCAAAATAAACAAAATTTTAGACAAAATCTTAACTTGACTTCAGAAAAAACAAAATTTAAGTTAAAGTCTTGACTTGACTTCCAAAAAAAACAAAATTTAAAATCAAAGTGCTGATTTGACTTCAAAAAAAACAAAATTTAAGTAAAAGTTCTTACTTGACTTCAAAATAAACAAAATTTAAAGTCAAAGTCCTGACTTGACTTCAAAAAAAACAAAATTTAAGTAAAAGTCCTGACTTGACTTCAAAATAAACTAAATTTAAATTCAAAGTGCTGACTTGGCTTCAAAAAAAACAAAATTTAAGTTAAAGTCTTGACTTGACTTTAAAATAAACGAAATTTAAATTCAAAGTGCTGACTTGACTTCAAAAAAAAACAAAATTTAAAATCAAAGTGCTGATTTGACTTCAAAAAAAACAAAATTTAAAGTCAAAGTCTTGACTTGACTTTAATATAAACGAAATTTAAATTCAAAGTGCTGACTTGACTTCAAAAAAAACAAAATTTAAAATCAAAGTGCTGATTTGACTTCAAAAAAAACATAATTTAAAATCAAAGTGCTGATTTGACTTCAAAAAAAACAAAATTTAAGTAAAAGTCCTGACTTGACTTCAAAATAAACTAAATTTAAATTCAAAGTGCTGACTTGGCTTCAAAAAAAACAAAATTTAAAGTCAAAGTCTTGACTTGACTTTAATATAAACGAAATTTAAATTCAAAGTGCTGACTTGACTTCAAAAAAAACAAAATTTAAATTCAAAGTGCTGACTTGACTTCAAAAAAAAACAAAATTTAAAATCAAAGTGCTGATTTGACTTCAAAATAAACAAAATTTAAAGTCAAAGTCCTGACTTGACTTCAAAAAAAACAAAATTTAAGTAAAAGTCCTGACTTGACTTCAAAAAAAACAAAATTTAAAATCAAAGTGCTGATTTGACTTCAAAAAAAACAAAATTTAAGTTAAAGTCTTGACTTGACTTTAATATAAACGAAATTTAAATTCAAAGTGCTGACTTGACTTCAAAAAAAACAAAATTTAAAATCAAAGTGCTGATTTGACTTCAAAAAAAACAAAATTTAAGTAAAAGTCCTGACTTGACTTCAAAATAAACTAAATTTAAATTCAAAGTGCTGACTTGGCTTAAAAAAAACAAAATTTAAAGTCAAAGTCTTGACTTGACTTTAATATAAACGAAATTTAAATTCAAAGTCCTGACTTGACTTCAAAAAAAACAAAATTTAAGTAAAAGTCCTGACTTGACTTCAAAAAAAACAAAATTTAAAATCAAAGTGCTGATTTGACTTCAAAAAAAACAAAATTTAAAGTCAAAGTCTTGACTTGACTTTAATATAAACGAAATTTAAATTCAAAGTGCTGACTTGACTTCAAAAAAAACATAATTTAAAATCAAAGTGCTGATTTGACTTCAAAAAAAACAAAATTTAAGTAAAAGTCCTGACTTGACTTCAAAATAAACTAAATTTAAATTCAAAGTGCTGACTTGGCTTAAAAAAAACAAAATTTAAAGTCAAAGTCTTGACTTGACTTTAATATAAACGAAATTTAAATTCAAAGTGCTGACTTGACTTCAAAAAAAAACAAAATTTAAATTCAAAGTGCTGACTTGACTTCAAAAAAAACAAAATTTAAAATCAAAGTGCTGATTTGACTTCAAAATAAACAAAATTTAAAGTCAAAGTCCTGACTTGACTTCAAAATAAACTAAATTTAAATTCAAAGTGCTTACTTGGCTTCAAAAAAAACAAAATTTAAGTTAAAGTCTTGACTTGACTTTAAAATAAACGAAATTTAAATTCAAAGTGCTGACTTGACTTCAAAAAAAACAAAATTTAAAATCAAAGTGCTGATTTGGCTTCAAAAAAAACAAAATTTAAGTTAAAGTCTTGACTTGACTTTAAAATAAACGAAATTAAAATTTAAAGTGCTGACTTGATTTCAAAAAAAAACAAAATTTAAAATCAAAGTGCTGATTTGACTTCAAAAAAAACAAAATTTAAGTAAATGTCCTGACTTGACATCAAAAAAAAACAAAATTTAAAATCAAAATGCTGATTTGACTTCAAAATAAACAAAATTTTAGACAAAATCCTAACTTGACTTCAAAAAAAAACAAAATTAAAATAAAAAGCGCTGACTTGACATCAAAAAAAACAAAATTAAAGTAAAAGTCCTGACTTGACTTCAAAATAAACAAAATTTTAGACAAAATCTTAACTTGACTTCAGAAAAAACAAAATTTAAGTTAAAGTCTTGACTTGACTTCCAAAAAAACAAAATTTAAAATCAAAGTGCTGATTTGACTTCAAAAAAAACAAAATTTAAGTAAAAGTTCTTACTTGACTTCAAAATAAACAAAATTAAAAGTCAAAGTCCTGACTTGACTTCAAAAAAAACAAAATTTAAGTAAAAGTTCTTACTTGACTTCAAAATAAACAAAATTTAAAGTCAAAGTCCTGACTTGACTTCAAAATAAACAAAATTTAAAGTCAAAGTCTTGACTTGACTTTAATATAAACGAAATTTAAATTCAAAGTGCTGACTTGACTTCAAAAAAAACAAAATTTAAAATCAAAGTGCTGATTTGACTTCAAAAAAAACAAAATTTAAAATCAAAGTGCTGATTTGACTTCAAAATAAACAAAATTTTAGACAAAATCCTAACTTGACTTCAAAATAAACAAAATTGAAAGTCAAAGTCCTGACTTGACTTCAAAAAAAACAAAATTTAAGTAAAAGTCCTGACTTGACTTCAAAATAAACTAAATTTAAATTCAAAGTGCTGACTTGACTAAAAAAAAACAAAATTTAAGTTAATGTCCTGACTTGACTTCAAATAACGCAATATTTAAAATCAAAGTGCTGATTTGACTTCAAAATAAACAAGATTTTAGACAAAATCCTAACTTGACTTCAAAATAAACAAAATTAAAATAAAAAGCGCTGACTTGACATCAAAAAAAACAAAATTAAAGTAAAAGTCCTGACTTGACTTCAAAATAAACAAAATTTTAGACAAAATCTTAACTTGACTTCAGAAAAAACAAAATTTAAGTTAAAGTCTTGACTTGACTTCCAAAAAAACAAAATTTAAAATCAAAGTGCTGATTTGACTTCAAAAAAAAACAAAATTTAAGTAAAAGTTCTTACTTGACTTCAAAATAAACAAAATTTAAAGTCAAAGTCCTGACTTGACTTCAAAAAAAACAAAATTTAAGTAAAAGTCCTGACTTGACTTCAAAATAAACTAAATTTAAATTCAAAGTGCTGACTTGGCTTCAAAAAAAACAAAATTTAAGTTAAAGTCTTGACTTGACTTCCAAAAAAAACAAAATTTAAATTCAAAGTGCTGATTTGACTTCAAAATAAACAAAATTTAAAGTCAAAGTGCTGACTTGGCTTCAAAAAAAACAAAATTTAAGTTAAAGTCTTGACTTGACTTTAAAATAAACGAAATTTAAATTCAAAGTGCTGACTTGACTTCAAAAAAAACAAAATTTAAAATCAAAGTGCTGATTTGACTTCAAAAAAAACAAAATTTAAAGTCAAAGTCTTGACTTGACTTTAATATAAACGAAATTTAAATTTAAAGTGCTGACTTGATTTCAAAAAAAAACAAAATTTAAAATCAAAGTGCTGATTTGACTTCAAAAAAAACATAATTTAAAATCAAAGTGCTGATTTGACTTCAAAAAAAACAAAATTTAAGTAAAAGTCCTGACTTGACTTCAAAATAAACTAAATTTAAATTCAAAGTGCTGACTTGGCTTCAAAAAAAACAAAATTTAAAGTCAAAGTCTTGACTTGACTTTAATATAAACGAAATTTAAATTCAAAGTGCTGACTTGACTTCAAAAAAAACAAAATTTAAATTCAAAGTGCTGACTTGACTTCAAAAAAAACAAAATTTAAAATCAAAATGCTGATTTGACTTCAAAAAAAACAAAATTTAAGTAAAAGTCCTGACTTGACTTCAAAATAAACTAAATTTAAATTCAAAGTGCTGACTTGGCTTCAAAAAAAACAAAATTTAAGTTAAAGTCTTGACTTGACTTCCAAAAAAACAAAATTTAAATTCAAAGTGCTGATTTGACTTCAAAATAAACAAAATTTACAGTCAAAGTGCTGACTTGGCTTCAAAAAAAACAAAATTTAAGTTAAAGTCTTGACTTGACTTTAAAATAAACGAAATTTAAATTCAAAGTGCTGACTTGACTTCAAAAAAAAACAAAATTTAAAATCAAAGTGCTGATTTGACTTCAAAAAAAACAAAATTTAAAGTCAAAGTCTTGACTTGACTTTAATATAAACGAAATTTAAATTCAAAGTGCTGACTTGACTTCAAAAAAAACAAAATTTAAAATCAAAGTGCTGATTTGACTTCAAAAAAAACAAAATTTAAAATCAAAGTGCTGATTTGACTTCAAAAAAAACAAAATTTAAGTTAAAGTCTTGACTTGACTTCCAAAAAAACAAAATTTAAATTCAAAGTGCTGATTTGACTTCAAAATAAACAAAATTTAAAGTCAAAGTGCTGACTTGGCTTCAAAAAAAAACAAAATTTAAGTTAAAGTCTTGACTTGACTTTAAAATAAACGAAATTTAAATTCAAAGTGCTGACTTGACTTCAAAAAAAACAAAATTTAAAATCAAAGTGCTGATTTGACTTCAAAAAAAACAAAATTTAAAGTCAAAGTCTTGACTTGACTTTAATATAAACGAAATTTAAATTTAAAGTGCTGACTTGATTTCAAAAAAAACAAAATTTAAAATCAAAGTGCTGATTTGACTTCAAAAAAAACAAAATTTAAGTAAAAGTCCTGACTTGACTTCAAAATAAACTAAATTTAAATTCAAAGTGCTGACTTGGCTTCAAAAAAAACAAAATTTAAAGTCAAAGTCTTGACTTGACTTTAATATAAACGAAATTTAAATTCAAAGTGCTGACTTGACTTCAAAAAAAAACAAAATTTAAATTCAAAGTGCTGACTTGACTTCAAAAAAAACAAAATTTAAAATCAAAGTGCTGATTTGACTTCAAAAAAAACAAAATTTAAGTAAAAGTCCTGACTTGACTTCAAAATAAACTAAATTTAAATTCAAAGTGCTGACTTGGCTTCAAAAAAAACAAAATTTAAGTTAAAGTCTTGACTTGACTTCCAAAAAAAACAAAATTTAAGTTAAAGTCTTGACTTGACTTCCAAAAAAAACAAAATTTAAATTCAAAGTGCTGATTTGACTTCAAAAAAAAACAAAATTTAAAATCAAAGTGCTGATTTGGCTTCAAAAAAAACAAAATTTAAGTTAAAGTCTTGACTTGACTTTAAAATAAACGAAATTTAAATTTAAAGTGCTGACTTGATTTCAAAAAAAACAAAATTTAAAATCAAAGTGCTGATTTGACTTCAAAAAAAACAAAATTTAAGTTAAAGTCTTGACTTGACTTTAAAATAAACGAAATTTAAATTTAAAGTGCTGACTTGATTTCAAAAAAAACAAAATTTAAAATCAAAGTGCTGATTTGACTTCAAAAAAAACAAAATTTAAGTTAAAGTCTTGACTTGACTTCCAAAAAAACAAAATTTAAATTCAAAGTGCTGATTTGACTTCAAAATAAACAAAATTTAAAGTCAAAGTGCTGACTTGGCTTCAAAATAAACTAAATTTAAATTCAAAGTGCTGACTTGGCTTCAAAAAAAACAAAATTTAAGTTAAAGTCATGACTTGACTTCCAAAAAAACAAAATTTAAATTCAAAGTGCTGATTTGACTTCAAAATAAACAAAATTTAAAATCAAAGTGCTGATTTGACTTCAAAAAAAACAAAATTTAAAGTCAAAGTCTTGACTTGACTTTAATATAAACGAAATTTAAATTTAAAGTGCTGACTTGATTTCAAAAAAAACAAAATTTAAAATCAAAGTGCTGATTTGACTTCAAAAAAAACAAAATTTAAGTAAAAGTCCTGACTTGACTTCAAAATAAACTAAATTTAAATTCAAAGTGCTGACTTGGCTTCAAAAAAAACAAAATTTAAAGTCAAAGTCTTGACTTGACTTTAATATAAACGAAATTTAAATTCAAAGTGCTGACTTGACTTCAAAAAAAACAAAATTTAAATTCAAAGTGCTGACTTGACTTCAAAAAAAACAAAATTTAAAATCAAAGTGCTGATTTGACTTCAAAAAAAACAAAATTTAAGTAAAAGTCCTGACTTGACTTCAAAATAAACTAAATTTAAATTCAAAGTGCTGACTTGGCTTCAAAAAAAACAAAATTTAAGTTAAAGTCTTGACTTGACTTCCAAAAAAACAAAATTTAAGTTAAAGTCTTGACTTGACTTCCAAAAAAACAAAATTTAAATTCAAAGTGCTGATTTGACTTCAAAAAAAACAAAATTTAAAATCAAAGTGCTGATTTGGCTTCAAAAAAAACAAAATTTAAGTTAAAGTCTTGACTTGACTTTAAAATAAACGAAATTTAAATTCAAAGTGCTGACTTGACTTCAAAAAAAAACAAAATTTAAAATCAAAGTGCTGATTTGACTTCAAAAAAAACAAAATTTAAAGTCAAAGTCTTGACTTGACTTTAATATAAACGAAATTTAAATTTAAAGTGCTGACTTGACTTCAAAATAAACTAAATTTAAATTCAAAGTGCTGACTTGGCTTCAAAAAAAACAAAATTTAAAGTCAAAGTCTTGACTTGACTTCAAAAAAAACAAAATTTAAAATCAAAATGCTGATTTGACTTCAAAAAAAACAAAATTTAAGTAAAAGTCCTGACTTGACTTCAAAATAAACTAAATTTAAATTCAAAGTGCTGACTTGGCTTCAAAAAAAAACAAAATTTAAGTTAAAGTCATGACTTGACTTCCAAAAAAAACAAAATTTAAATTCAAAGTGCTGATTTGACTTCAAAATAAACAAAATTTACAGTCAAAGTGCTGACTTGGCTTCAAAAAAAACAAAATTTAAGTTAAAGTCTTGACTTGACTTTAAAATAAACGAAATTTAAATTCAAAGTGCTGACTTGACTTCAAAAAAAACAAAATTTAAAATCAAAGTGCTGATTTGACTTCAAAAAAAACAAAATTTAAAGTCAAAGTCTTGACTTGACTTTAATATAAACGAAATTTAAATTCAAAGTGCTGACTTGACTTCAAAAAAAACAAAATTTAAAATCAAAGTGCTGATTTGACTTCAAAAAAAACAAAATTTAAAATCAAAGTGCTGATTTGACTTCAAAAAAAACAAAATTTAAGTTAAAGTCTTGACTTGACTTTAAAATAAACGAAATTTAAATTCAAAGTGCTGACTTGACTTCAAAAAAAAACAAAATTTAAAATCAAAGTGCTGATTTGACTTCAAAAAAAACAAAATTTAAAGTCAAAGTCTTGACTTGACTTTAATATAAACGAAATTTAAATTTAAAGTGCTGACTTGATTTCAAAAAAAAACAAAATTTAAAATCAAAGTGCTGATTTGACTTCAAAAAAAACATAATTTAAAATCAAAGTGCTGATTTGACTTCAAAAAAAACAAAATTTAAGTAAAAGTCCTGACTTGACTTCAAAATAAACTAAATTTAAATTCAAAGTGCTGACTTGGCTTCAAAAAAAACAAAATTTAAAGTCAAAGTCTTGACTTGACTTTAATATAAACGAAATTTAAATTCAAAGTGCTGACTTGACTTCAAAAAAAACAAAATTTAAATTCAAAGTGCTGACTTGACTTCAAAAAAAACAAAATTTAAAATCAAAGTGCTGATTTGACTTCAAAAAAAACAAAATTTTAGACAAAATCCTAACTCGACTTCAAAATAAGCAAAATTGAAAGTCAAAGTCCTGACTTGACTTCAAAAAAAACAAAATTTAAGTAAAAGTTCTTACTTGACTTCAAAATAAACAAAATTTAAAGTCAAAGTCCTGACTTGACTTCAAAAAAAACAAAATTTAAGTAAAAGTCCTGACTTGACTTCAAAATAAACTAAATTTAAATTCAAAGTGCTGACTTGGCTTCAAAAAAAAACAAAATTTAAGTTAAAGTCTTGACTTGACTTCCAAAAAAACAAAATTTAAATTCAAAGTGCTGATTTGACTTCAAAAAAAACAAAATTTAAAATCAAAGTGCTGATTTGGCTTCAAAAAAAACAAAATTTAAGTTAAAGTCTTGACTTGACTTTAAAATAAACGAAATTTAAATTTTAAGTGCTGACTTGATTTCAAAAAAAACAAAATTTAAAATCAAAGTGCTGATTTGACTTCAAAAAAAACAAAATTTAAGTTAAAGTCTTGACTTGACTTCCAAAAAAACAAAATTTAAATTCAAAGTGCTGATTTGACTTCAAAATAAACAAAATTTAAAGTCAAAGTGCTGACTTGGCTTCAAAAAAAACAAAATTTAAAATCAAAGTGCTGATTTGACTTCAAAAAAAACAAAATTTAAGTAAAAGTCCTGACTTGACTTCAAAATAAACTAAATTTAAATTCAAAGTGCTGACTTGGCTTCAAAAAAAACAAAATTTAAGTTAAAGTCTTGACTTGACTTCCAAAAAAACAAAATATAAATTCAAAGTGCTGATTTGACTTCAAAATAAACAAAATTTAAAGTCAAAGTGCTGACTTGGCTTCAAAAAAAACAAAATTTAAGTTAAAGTCTTGACTTGACTTTAAAATAAACGAAATTTAAATTCAAAGTGCTGACTTGACTTCAAAAAAAACAAAATTTAAAATCAAAGTGCTGATTTGACTTCAAAAAAAACAAAATTTAAAGTCAAAGTCTTGACTTGACTTTAATATAAACGAAATTTAAATTTAAAGTGCTGACTTGATTTCAAAAAAAACAAAATTTAAAATCAAAGTGCTGATTTGACTTCAAAAAAAACAAAATTTTAGACAAAATCCTAACTTGACTTCAAAATAAGCAAAATTGAAAGTCAAAGTCCTAACTTGACTTCAAAATAAGCAAAATTGAAAGTCAAAGTCCTGACTTGACTTCAAAAAAAACAAAATTTAAGTAAAAGTTCTTACTTGACTTCAAAATAAACAAAATTTAAAGTCAAAGTCCTGACTTGACTTCAAAAAAAACAAAATTTAAGTAAAAGTCCTGACTTGACTTCAAAATAAACTAAATTTAAATTCAAAGTGCTGACTTGGCTTCAAAAAAAACAAAATTTAAGTTAAAGTCTTGACTTGACTTCCAAAAAAACAAAATTTAAATTCAAAGTGCTGATTTGACTTCAAAAAAAACAAAATTTAAAATCAAAGTGCTGATTTGGCTTCAAAAAAAACAAAATTTAAGTTAAAGTCTTGACTTGACTTTAAAATAAACGAAATTTAAATTTAAAGTGCTGACTTGATTTCAAAAAAAACAAAATTTAAAATCAAAGTGCTGATTTGACTTCAAAAAAAAACAAAATTTAAGTAAATGTCCTGACTTGACATCAAAAAAAAACAAAATTTAAAATCAAAATGCTGATTTGACTTCAAAATAAACAAAATTTTAGACAAAATCCTAACTTGACTTAAAAAAAAACAAAATTAAAATAAAAAGCGCTGACTTGACATCAAAAAAAACAAAATTAAAGTAAAAGTCCTGACTTGACTTCAAAATAAACAAAATTTTAGACAAAATCTTAACTTGACTTCAGAAAAAACAAAATTTAAGTTAAAGTCTTGACTTGACTTCCAAAAAAACAAAATTTAAAATCAAAGTGCTGATTTGACTTCAAAAAAAACAAAATTTAAGTAAAAGTTCTTACTTGACTTCAAAATAAACAAAATTTAAAGTCAAAGTCCTGACTTGACTTCAAAAAAAACAAAATTTAAAATCAAAGTGCTGATTTGACTTCAAAAAAAACAAAATTTAAAGTCAAAGTCTTGACTTGACTTTAATATAAACGAAATTTAAATTTAAAGTGCTGACTTGATTTCAAAAAAAACAAAATTTAAAATCAAAGTGCTGATTTGACTTCAAAAAAAACATAATTTAAAATCAAAGTGCTGATTTGACTTCAAAAAAAACAAAATTTAAGTAAAAGTCCTGACTTGACTTCAAAATAAACTAAATTTAAATTCAAAGTGCTGACTTGGCTTCAAAAAAAAACAAAATTTAAAGTCAAAGTCTTGACTTGACTTTAATATAAACGAAATTTAAATTCAAAGTGCTGACTTGACTTCAAAAAAAACAAAATTTAAATTCAAAGTGCTGACTTGACTTCAAAAAAAACAAAATTTAAAATCAAAGTGCTGATTTGACTTCAAAAAAAACAAAATTTTAGACAAAATCCTAACTTGACTTCAAAATAAGCAAAATTGAAAGTCAAAGTCCTGACTTGACTTCAAAAAAAACAAAATTTAAGTAAAAGTTCTTACTTGACTTCAAAATAAACAAAATTTAAAGTCAAAGTCCTGACTTGACTTCAAAAAAAACAAAATTTAAGTAAAAGTCCTGACTTGACTTCAAAATAAACTAAATTTAAATTCAAAGTGCTGACTTGGCTTCAAAAAAAACAAAATTTAAGTTAAAGTCTTGACTTGACTTCCAAAAAAAACAAAATTTAAATTCAAAGTGCTGATTTGACTTCAAAAAAAACAAAATTTAAAATCAAAGTGCTGATTTGGCTTCAAAAAAAACAAAATTTAAGTTAAAGTCTTGACTTGACTTTAAAATAAACGAAATTTAAATTTAAAGTGCTGACTTGATTTCAAAAAAAACAAAATTTAAAATCAAAGTGCTGATTTGACTTCAAAAAAAACAAAATTTAAGTAAATGTCCTGACTTGACATCAAAAAAAAACAAAATTTAAAATCAAAATGCTGATTTGACTTCAAAATAAACAAAATTTTAGACAAAATCCTAACTTGACTTAAAAAAAAACAAAATTAAAATAAAAAGCGCTGACTTGACATCAAAAAAAACAAAATTAAAGTAAAAGTCCTGACTTGACTTCAAAATAAACAAAATTTTAGACAAAATCTTAACTTGACTTCAGAAAAAACAAAATTTAAGTTAAAGTCTTGACTTGACTTCCAAAAAAACAAAATTTAAAATCAAAGTGCTGATTTGACTTCAAAAAAAAACAAAATTTAAGTAAAAGTTCTTACTTGACTTCAAAATAAACAAAATTTAAAGTCAAAGTCCTGACTTGACTTCAAAAAAAACAAAATTTAAAATCAAAGTGCTGATTTGACTTCAAAAAAAACAAAATTTAAAGTCAAAGTCTTGACTTGACTTTAATATAAACGAAATTTAAATTTAAAGTGCTGACTTGATTTCAAAAAAAACAAAATTTAAAATCAAAGTGCTGATTTGACTTCAAAAAAAACATAATTTAAAATCAAAGTGCTGATTTGACTTCAAAAAAAACAAAATTTAAGTAAAAGTCCTGACTTGACTTCAAAATAAACTAAATTTAAATTCAAAGTGCTGACTTGGCTTCAAAAAAAACAAAATTTAAAGTCAAAGTCTTGACTTGACTTTAATATAAACGAAATTTAAATTCAAAGTGCTGACTTGACTTCAAAAAAAAACAAAATTTAAATTCAAAGTGCTGACTTGACTTCAAAAAAAACAAAATTTAAAATCAAAGTGCTGATTTGACTTCAAAAAAAACAAAATTTTAGACAAAATCCTAACTTGACTTCAAAATAAGCAAAATTGAAAGTCAAAGTCCTGACTTGACTTCAAAAAAAACAAAATTTAAGTAAAAGTTCTTACTTGACTTCAAAATAAACAAAATTTAAAGTCAAAGTCCTGACTTGACTTCAAAAAAAACAAAATTTAAGTAAAAGTCCTGACTTGACTTCAAAATAAACTAAATTTAAATTCAAAGTGCTGACTTGGCTTCAAAAAAAACAAAATTTAAGTTAAAGTCTTGACTTGACTTCCAAAAAAAACAAAATTTAAATTCAAAGTGCTGATTTGACTTCAAAAAAAACAAAATTTAAAATCAAAGTGCTGATTTGGCTTCAAAAAAAACAAAATTTAAGTTAAAGTCTTGACTTGACTTTAAAATAAACGAAATTTAAATTTTTAGTGCTGACTTGATTTCAAAAAAAACAAAATTTAAAATCAAAGTGCTGATTTGACTTCAAAAAAAACAAAATTTAAGTTAAAGTCTTGACTTGACTTCCAAAAAAACAAAATTTAAATTCAAAGTGCTGATTTGACTTCAAAATAAACAAAATTTAAAGTCAAAGTGCTGACTTGGCTTCAAAAAAAACAAAATTTAAAATCAAAGTGCTGATTTGACTTCAAAAAAAACAAAATTTAAGTAAAAGTCCTGACTTGACTTCAAAATAAACTAAATTTAAATTCAAAGTGCTGACTTGGCTTCAAAAAAAAACAAAATTTAAGTTAAAGTCTTGACTTGACTTCCGAAAAAAACAAAATTTAAATTCAAAGTGCTGATTTGACTTCAAAATAAACAAAATTTAAAGTCAAAGTGCTGACTTGGCTTCAAAAAAAACAAAATTTAAGTTAAAGTCTTGACTTGACTTTAAAATAAACGAAATTTAAATTCAAAGTGCTGACTTGACTTCAAAAAAAAACAAAATTTAAAATCAAAGTGCTGATTTGACTTCAAAAAAAACAAAATTTAAAGTCAAAGTCTTGACTTGACTTTAATATAAACGAAATTTAAATTTAAAGTGCTGACTTGATTTCAAAAAAAACAAAATTTAAAATCAAAGTGCTGATTTGACTTCAAAAAAAACAAAATTTAAGTAAAAGTTCTTACTTGACTTCAAAATAAACAAAATTTAAAGTCAAAGTCCTGACTTGACTTCAAAAAAAACAAAATTTAAGTAAAAGTCCTGACTTGACTTCAAAATAAACTAAATTTAAATTCAAAGTGCTGACTTGGCTTCAAAATAAACAAAATTTAAAGTCAAAGTCCTGACTTGACTTCAAAAAAAACAAAATTTAAGTAAAAGTCCTGACTTGACTTCAAAATAAACTAAATTTAAATTCAAAGTGCTGACTTGGCTTCAAAAAAAACAAAATTTAAGTTAAAGTCTTGACTTGACTTCCAAAAAAAACAAAATTTAAATTCAAAGTGCTGATTTGACTTCAAAAAAAACAAAATTTAAAATCAAAGTGCTGATTTGGCTTCAAAAAAAACAAAATTTAAGTTAAAGTCTTGACTTGACTTTAAAATAAACGAAATTTAAATTTAAAGTGCTGACTTGATTTCAAAAAAAAACAAAATTTAAAATCAAAGTGCTGATTTGACTTCAAAAAAAACAAAATTTAAGTAAATGTCCTGACTTGACATCAAAAAAAACAAAATTTAAAATCAAAATGCTGATTTGACTTCAAAATAAACAAAATTTTAGACAAAATCCTAACTTGACTTCAGAAAAAACAAAATTTAAGTTAAAGTCTTGACTTGACTTCCAAAAAAACAAAATTTAAAATCAAAGTGCTGATTTGACTTCAAAAAAAACAAAATTTAAGTAAAAGTTCTTACTTGACTTCAAAATAAACAAAATTTAAAGTCAAAGTCCTGACTTGACTTCAAAAAAAACAAAATTTAAGTAAAAGTCCTGACTTGACTTCAAAATAAACAAAATTTAAAGTCAAAGTGCTGACTTGGCTTCAAAAAAAACAAAATTTAAGTTAAAGTCTTGACTTGACTTTAAAATAAACGAAATTTAAATTCAAAGTGCTGACTTGACTTCAAAAAAAACAAAATTTAAAATCAAAGTGCTGATTTGACTTCAAAAAAAACAAAATTTAAAGTCAAAGTCTTGACTTGACTTTAATATAAACGAAATTTAAATTTAAAGTGCTGACTTGATTTCAAAAAAAACAAAATTTAAAATCAAAGTGCTGATTTGACTTCAAAAAAAACAAAATTTAAGTAAAAGTTCTTACTTGACTTCAAAATAAACAAAATTTAAAGTCAAAGTCCTGACTTGACTTCAAAAAAAACAAAATTTAAGTAAAAGTCCTGACTTGACTTCAAAATAAACTAAATTTAAATTCAAAGTGCTGACTTGGCTTCAAAATAAACAAAATTTAAAGTCAAAGTCCTGACTTGACTTCAAAAAAAACAAAATTTAAGTAAAAGTCCTGACTTGACTTCAAAATAAACTAAATTTAAATTCAAAGTGCTGACTTGGCTTCAAAATAAACAAAATTTAAAGTCAAAGTCCTGACTTGACTTCAAAAAAAACAAAATTTAAGTAAAAGTCCTGACTTGACTTCAAAATAAACTAAATTTAAATTCAAAGTGCTGACTTGGCTTCAAAAAAAACAAAATTTAAGTAAAAGTCCTGACTTGACTTCAAAATAAACTAAATTTAAATTCAAAGTGCTGACTTGGCTTCAAAATAAACAAAATTTAAAGTCAAAGTCCTGACTTGACTTCAAAAAAAACAAAATTTAAGTAAAAGTCCTGACTTGACTTCAAAATAAACTAAATTTAAATTCAAAGTGCTGACTTGGCTTCAAAATAAACAAAATTTAAAGTCAAAGTCCTGACTTGACTTCAAAAAAAACAAAATTTAAGTAAAAGTCCTGACTTGACTTCAAAATAAACTAAATTTAAATTCAAAGTGCTGACTTGGCTTCAAAAAAAACAAAATTTAAGTTAAAGTCTTGACTTGACTTCCAAAAAAAACAAAATTTAAATTCAAAGTGCTGATTTGACTTCAAAAAAAACAAAATTTAAAATCAAAGTGCTGATTTGGCTTCAAAAAAAACAAAATTTAAGTTAAAGTCTTGACTTGACTTTAAAATAAACGAAATTTAAATTTAAAGTGCTGACTTGATTTCAAAAAAAAACAAAATTTAAAATCAAAGTGCTGATTTGACTTCAAAAAAAACAAAATTTAAGTAAATGTCCTGACTTGACATCAAAAAAAAACAAAATTTAAAATCAAAATGCTGATTTGACTTCAAAATAAACAAAATTTTAGACAAAATCCTAACTTGACTTAAAAAAAAAACAAAATTAAAATAAAAAGCGCTGACTTGACATCAAAAAAAACAAAATTAAAGTAAAAGTCCTGACTTGACTTCAAAATAAACAAAATTTTAGACAAAATCTTAACTTGACTTCAGAAAAAACAAAATTTAAGTTAAAGTCTTGACTTGACTTCCAAAAAAACAAAATTTAAAATCAAAGTGCTGATTTGACTTCAAAAAAAACAAAATTTAAGTAAAAGTTCTTACTTGACTTCAAAATAAACAAAATTTAAAGTCAAAGTCCTGACTTGACTTCAAAAAAAACAAAATTTAAGTAAAAGTCCTGACTTGACTTCAAAATAAACTAAATTTAAATTCAAAGTGCTGACTTGGCTTCAAAAAAAAACAAAATTTAAGTTAAAGTCTTGACTTGACTTCCAAAAAAAAAAAATTTAAATTCAAAGTGCTGATTTGACTTCAAAATAAACAAAATTTAAAGTCAAAGTGCTGACTTGGCTTCAAAAAAAACAAAATTTAAGTTAAAGTCTTGACTTGACTTTAAAATAAACGAAATTTAAATTCAAAGTGCTGACTTGACTTCAAAAAAAACAAAATTTAAAATCAAAGTGCTGATTTGACTTCAAAATAAACAAAATTTAAAGTCAAAGTCCTGACTTGACTTCAAAAAAAACAAAATTTAAGTAAAAGTCCTGACTTGACTTCAAAATAAACTAAATTTAAATTCAAAGTGCTGACTTGGCTTCAAAAAAAACAAAATTTAAGTTAAAGTCTTGACTTGACTTCCAAAAAAAAAAAATTTAAATTCAAAGTGCTGATTTGACTTCAAAATAAACAAAATTTAAAGTCAAAGTGCTGACTTGGCTTCAAAAAAAACAAAATTTAAGTTAATGTCTTGACTTGACTTTAAAATAAACGAAATTTAAATTCAAAGTGCTGACTTGACTTCAAAAAAAACAAAATTTAAAATCAAAGTGCTGATTTGACTTCAAAAAAAACAAAATTTAAAGTCAAAGTCTTGACTTGACTTTAATATAAACGAAATTTAAATTCAAAGTGCTGACTTGACTTCAAAAAAAACAAAATTTAAAATCAAAGTGCTGATTTGACTTCAAAAAAAACATAATTTAAAATCAAAGTGCTGATTTGACTTCAAAAAAAACAAAATTTAAGTAAAAGTCCTGACTTGACTTCAAAATAAACTAAATTTAAATTCAAAGTGCTGACTTGGCTTCAAAAAAAACAAAATTTAAAGTCAAAGTCTTGACTTGACTTTAATATAAACGAAATTTAAATCAAAGTGCTGACTTGACTTCAAAAAAAACAAAATTTAAATTCAAAGTGCTGACTTGACTTCAAAAAAAAACAAAATTTAAAATCAAAGTGCTGATTTGACTTCAAAAAAAACAAAATTTAAGTAAAAGTCCTGACTTGACTTCAAAATAAACTAAATTTAAATTCAAAGTGCTGACTTGGCTTCAAAAAAAAACAAAATTTAAGTTAAAGTCTTGACTTGACTTCCAAAAAAACAAAATTTAAATTCAAAGTGCTGATTTGACTTCAAAATAAACAAAATTTAAAGTCAAAGTGCTGACTTGGCTTCAAAAAAAACAAAATTTAAGTTAAAGTCTTGACTTGACTTTAATATAAACGAAATTTAAATTCAAAGTGCTGACTTGACTTCAAAAAAAACAAAATTTAAAATCAAAGTGCTGATTTGACTTCAAAAAAAACAAAATTTAAAGTCAAAGTCTTGACTTGACTTTAATATAAACGAAATTTAAATTCAAAGTGCTGACTTGACTTCAAAAAAAACAAAATTTAAAATCAAAGTGCTGATTTGAATTCAAAATAAACAAAATTTTAGACAAAATCCTAACTTGACTTCAAAATAAGCAAAATTGAAAGTCAAAGTCCTGACTTGACTTCAAAAAAAACAAAATTTAAGTAAAAGTTCTTACTTGACTTCAAAATAAACAAAATTTAAAGTCAAAGTCCTGACTTGACTTCAAAAAAAACAAAATTTAAGTTAAAGTCCTGACTTGACTTCAAAATAAACTAAATTTAAATTAAAAGTGCTGACTTGGCTTCAAAAAAAACAAAATTTAAGTTAAAGTCCTGACTTGACTTCCAAAAAAACAAAATTTAAATTCAAAGTGCTGATTTGACTTCAAAATAAACAAAATTTAAAGTCAAAGTGCTGACTTGGCTTCAAAAAAAACAAAATTTAAGTTAAAGTCTTGACTTGACTTTAAAATAAACGAAATTTAAATTTAAAGTGCTGACTTGATTTCAAAAAAAACAAAATTTAAAATCAAAGTGCTGATTTGACTTCAAAAAAAAACAAAATTTAAGTAAATGTCCTGACTTGACATCAAAAAAAAAAAAATTTAAAATCAAAATGCTGATTTGACTTCAAAATAAACAAAATTTTAGACAAAATCCTAACTTGACTTCAAAAAAAAAAAAATTAAAATAAAAAGCGCTGACTTGACATCAAAAAAAACAAAATTAAAGTAAAAGTCCTGACTTGACTTCAAAATAAACAAAATTTTAGACAAAATCTTAACTTGACTTCAGAAAAAACAAAATTTAAGTTAAAGTCTTGACTTGACTTCAAAAAAAACAAAATTTAAAATCAAAGTGCTGATTTGACTTCAAAAAAAACAAAATTTAAGTAAAAGTTCTTACTTGACTTCAAAATAAACAAAATTTAAAGTCAAAGTCCTGACTTGACTTCAAAAAAAACAAAATTTAAGTAAAAGTCCTGACTTGACTTCAAAATAAACTAAATTTAAATTCAAAGTGCTGACTTGGCTTCAAAAAAAACAAAATTTAAGTTAAAGTCTTGACTTGACTTCCAAAAAAACAAAATTTAAATTCAAAGTGCTGATTTGACTTCAAAATAAACAAAATTTAAAGTCAAAGTGCTGACTTGGCTTCAAAAAAAACAAAATTTAAGTTAAAGTCTTGACTTGACTTTAAAATAAACGAAATTTAAATTCAAAGTGCTGACTTGATTTCAAAAAAAACAAAATTTAAAATCAAAGTGCTGATTTGACTTCAAAAAAAACAAAATTTAAGTAAATGTCCTGACTTGACATCAAAAAAAACAAAATTTAAAATCAAAATGCTGATTTGACTTCAAAATAAACAAAATTTTAGACAAAATCTTAACTTGACTTCAGAAAAAACAAAATTTAAGTTAAAGTCTTGACTTGACTTCCAAAAAAACAAAATTTAAAATCAAAGTGCTGATTTGACTTCAAAAAAAACAAAATTTAAGTAAAAGTTCTTACTTGACTTCAAAATAAACAAAATTTAAAGTCAAAGTCCTGACTTGACTTCAAAAAAAACAAAATTTAAGTAAAAGTCCTGACTTGACTTCAAAATAAACTAAATTTAAATTCAAAGTGCTGACTTGGCTTCAAAAAAAACAAAATTTAAGTTAAAGTCTTGACTTGACTTCCAAAAAAACAAAATTTAAATTCAAAGTGCTGATTTGACTTCAAAATAAACAAAATTTAAAATCAAAGTGCTGATTTGGCTTCAAAAAAAACAAAATTTAAGTTAAAGTCTTGACTTGACTTTAAAATAAACGAAATTTAAATTTAAAGTGCTGACTTGATTTCAAAAAAAACAAAATTTAAAATCAAAGTGCTGATTTGACTTCAAAAAAAACAAAATTTAAGTAAATGTCCTGACTTGACATCAAAAAAACAAAATTTAAAATCAAAATGCTGATTTGACTTCAAAATAAACAAAATTTTAGACAAAATCCTAACTTGACTTCAAAAAAAACAAAATTAAAATAAAAAGCGCTGACTTGACATCAAAAAAAACAAAATTAAAGTAAAAGTCCTGACTTGACTTCAAAATAAACAAAATTTTAGACAAAATCTTAACTTGACTTCAGAAAAAACAAAATTTAAGTTAAAGTCTTGACTTGACTTCCAAAAAAACAAAATTTAAAATCAAAGTGCTGATTTGACTTCAAAAAAAACAAAATTTAAGTAAAAGTTCTTACTTGACTTCAAAATAAACAAAATTTAAAGTCAAAGTCCTGACTTGACTTCAAAAAAAACAAAATTTAAGTAAAAGTCCTGACTTGACTTCAAAATAAACTAAATTTAAATTCAAAGTGCTGACTTGGCTTCAAAAAAAACAAAATTTAAGTTAAAGTCTTGACTTGACTTCCAAAAAAAACAAAATTTAAATTCAAAGTGCTGATTTGACTTCAAAATAAACAAAATTTAAAGTCAAAGTGCTGACTTGGCTTCAAAAAAAACAAAATTTAAGTTAAAGTCTTGACTTGACTTTAAAATAAACGAAATTTAAATTCAAAGTGCTGACTTGACTTCAAAAAAAACAAAATTTAAAATCAAAGTGCTGATTTGACTTCAAAAAAAACAAAATTTAAAGTCAAAGTCTTGACTTGACTTTAATATAAACGAAATTTAAATTCAAAGTGCTGACTTGACTTCAAAAAAAACAAAATTTAAAATCAAAGTGCTGATTTGACTTCAAAAAAAACATAATTTAAAATCAAAGTGCTGATTTGACTTCAAAATAAACAAAATTTAAGTAAAAGTCCTGACTTGACTTCAAAATAAACTAAATTTAAATTCAAAGTGCTGACTTGGCTTCAAAAAAAACAAAATTTAAAGTCAAAGTCTTGACTTGACTTTAATATAAACGAAATTTAAATTCAAAGTGCTGACTTGACTTCAAAAAAAACAAAATTTAAATTCAAAGTGCTGACTTGACTTCAAAAAAAACAAAATTTAAAATCAAAGTGCTGATTTGACTTCAAAATAAACAAAATTTAAAGTCAAAGTCCTGACTTGACTTCAAAAAAAACAAAATTTAAGTAAAAGTCCTGACTTGACTTCGAAATAAACAAAATTTAAGTAAAAGTCCTGACTTGACTTCAAAATAAACTAAATTTAAATTCAAAGTGCTGACTTGGCTTCAAAAAAAACAAAATTTAAGTTAAAGTCTTGACTTGACTTCCAAAAAAACAAAATTTAAATTCAAAGTGCTGATTTGACTTCAAAATAAACAAAATTTAAAGTCAAAGTGCTGACTTGGCTTCAAAAAAAACAAAATTTAAGTTAAAGTCTTGACTTGACTTTAAAATAAACGAAATTTAAATTCAAAGTGCTGACTTGACTTCAAAAAAAACAAAATTTAAAATCAAAGTGCTGATTTGGCTTCAAAAAAAACAAAATTTAAGTTAAAGTCTTGACTTGACTTTAAAATAAACGAAATTTAAATTTAAAGTGCTGACTTGATTTCAAAAAAAAACAAAATTTAAAATCAAAGTGCTGATTTGACTTCAAAAAAAACAAAATTTAAGTAAATGTCCTGACTTGACATCAAAAAAACAAAATTTAAAATCAAAATGCTGATTTGACTTCAAAATAAACAAAATTTTAGACAAAATCCTAACTTGACTTCAAAAAAAACAAAATTAAAATAAAAAGCGCTGACTTGACATCAAAAAAAACAAAATTAAAGTAAAAGTCCTGACTTGACTTCAAAATAAACAAAATTTTAGACAAAATCTTAACTTGACTTCAGAAAAAACAAAATTTAAGTTAAAGTCTTGACTTGACTTCCAAAAAAACAAAATTTAAAATCAAAGTGCTGATTTGACTTCAAAAAAAACAAAATTTAAGTAAAAGTTCTTACTTGACTTCAAAATAAACAAAATTTAAAGTCAAAGTCCTGACTTGACTTCAAAAAAAACAAAATTTAAGTAAAAGTCCTGACTTGACTTCAAAATAAACTAAATTTAAATTCAAAGTGCTGACTTGGCTTCAAAAAAAACAAAATTTAAGTTAAAGTCTTGACTTGACTTCCAAAAAAACAAAATTTAAATTCAAAGTGCTGATTTGACTTCAAAATAAACAAAATTTAAAGTCAAAGTGCTGACTTGGCTTCAAAAAAAACAAAATTTAAGTTAAAGTCTTGACTTGACTTTAAAATAAACGAAATTTAAATTCAAAGTGCTGACTTGACTTCAAAAAAAACAAAATTTAAAATCAAAGTGCTGATTTGACTTCAAAAAAAACAAAATTTAAAGTCAAAGTCTTGACTTGACTTTAATATAAACGAAATTTAAATTCAAAGTGCTGACTTGACTTCAAAAAAAACAAAATTTAAAATCAAAGTGCTGATTTGACTTCAAAAAAAACATAATTTAAAATCAAAGTGCTGATTTGACTTCAAAATAAACAAAATTTAAGTAAAAGTCCTGACTTGACTTCAAAATAAACTAAATTTAAATTCAAAGTGCTGACTTGGCTTCAAAAAAAACAAAATTTAAAGTCAAAGTCTTGACTTGACTTTAATATAAACGAAATTTAAATTCAAAGTGCTGACTTGACTTCAAAAAAAACAAAATTTAAATTCAAAGTGCTGACTTGACTTCAAAAAAAACAAAATTTAAAATCAAAGTGCTGATTTGACTTCAAAATAAACAAAATTTAAAGTCAAAGTCCTGACTTGACTTCAAAAAAAACAAAATTTAAGTAAAAGTCCTGACTTGACTTCGAAATAAACTAAATTTAAATTCAAAGTGCTGACTTGGCTTCAAAAAAAACAAAATTTAAATTCAAAGTGCTGATTTGACTTCAAAATAAACAAAATTTAAAGTCAAAGTGCTGACTTGGCTTCAAAAAAAACAAAATTTAAGTTAAAGTCTTGACTTGACTTTAAAATAAACGAAATTTAAATTCAAAGTGCTGACTTGACTTCAAAAAAAAACAAAATTTAAAATCAAAGTGCTGATTTGGCTTCAAAAAAAACAAAATTTAAGTTAAAGTCTTGACTTGACTTTAAAATAAACGAAATTTAAATTTAAAGTGCTGACTTGATTTCAAAAAAAAACAAAATTTAAAATCAAAGTGCTGATTTGACTTCAAAAAAAAACAAAATTTAAGTAAATGTCCTGACTTGACATCAAAAAAAACAAAATTTAAAATCAAAATGCTGATTTGACTTCAAAATAAACAAAATTTTAGACAAAATCCTAACTTGACTTCAAAAAAAACAAAATTAAAATAAAAAGCGCTGACTTGACATCAAAAAAAACAAAATTAAAGTAAAAGTCCTGACTTGACTTCAAAATAAACAAAATTTTAGACAAAATCTTAACTTGACTTCAGAAAAAACAAAATTTAAGTTAAAGTCTTGACTTGACTTCCAAAAAAACAAAATTTAAAATCAAAGTGCTGATTTGACTTCAAAAAAAACAAAATTTAAGTAAAAGTTCTTACTTGACTTCAAAATAAACAAAATTTAAAGTCAAAGTCCTGACTTGACTTCAAAAAAAACAAAATTTAAGTAAAAGTCCTGACTTGACTTCAAAATAAACTAAATTTAAATTCAAAGTGCTGACTTGACTTCAAAAAAAACAAAATTAAAAATCAAAGTGCTGATTTGACTTCAAAAAAAACAAAATTTAAAATCAAAGTGCTGATTTGACTTCAAAATAAACAAAATTTTAGACAAAATCCTAACTTGACTTCAAAATAAACAAAATTGAAAGTCAAAGTCCTGACTTGACTTCAAAAAAAACAAAATTTAAGTAAAAGTCCTGACTTGACTTCCAAAAAAAACAAAATTTAAGTTAAAGTCTTGACTTGACTTCAAAAAAAACAAAATTTAAATTCAAAGTGCTGATTTGACTTCAAAATAAACAAAATTTAAAGTCAAAGTGCTGACTTGGCTTCAAAAAAAACAAAATTTAAGTTAAAGTCTTGACTTGACTTTAATATAAACGAAATTTAAATTCAAAGTGCTGACTTGACTTAGAAAAAAACAAAATTTAAAATCAAAGTGCTGATTTGACTTCAAAAAAAACAAAATTTAAAGTCAAAGTCTTGACTTGACTTTAATATAAACGAAATTTAAATTCAAAGTGCTGACTTGACTTCAAAAAAAACAAAATTTAAAATCAAAGTGCTGATTTGACTTCAAAAAAAACAAAATTTAAAATCAAAGTGCTGATTTGACTTCAAAATAAACAAAATTTTAGACAAAATCCTAACTTGACTTCAAAATAAGCAAAATTGAAAGTCAAAGTCCTGACTTGACTTCAAAAAAAACAAAATTTAAGTAAAAGTTCTTACTTGACTTCAAAATAAACAAAATTTAAAGTCAAAGTCCTGACTTGACTTCAAAAAAAACAAAATTTAAGTAAAAGTCCTGACTTGACTTCAAAATAAACTAAATTTAAATTCAAAGTGCTGATTTGACTTCAAAAAAAACAAAATTTAAGTTAAAGTCTTGACTTGACTTCCAAAAAAACAAAATTTAAATTCAAAGTGCTGATTTGACTTCAAAATAAACAAAATTTAAAGTCAAAGTGCTGACTTGGCTTCAAAAAAAACAAAATTTAAGTTAAAGTCTTGACTTGACTTTAAAATAAACGAAATTTAAATTCAAAGTGCTGACTTGACTTCAAAAAAAACAAAATTTAAAATCAAAGTGCTGATTTGACTTCAAAAAAAACAAAATTTAAGTAAATGTCCTGACTTGACATCAAAAAAAACAAAATTTAAAATCAAAATGCTGATTTGACTTCAAAATAAACAAAATTTTAGACAAAATCCTAACTTGACTTCAAAAAAAACAAAATTAAAATAAAAAGCGCTGACTTGACATCAAAAAAAACAAAATTAAAGTAAAAGTCCTGACTTGACTTCAAAATAAACAAAATTTTAGACAAAATCTTAACTTGACTTCAGAAAAAACAAAATTTAAGTTAAAGTCTTGACTTGACTTCCAAAAAAACAAAATTTAAAATCAAAGTGCTGATTTGACTTCAAAAAAAACAAAATTTAAGTAAAAGTTCTTACTTGACTTCAAAATAAACAAAATTTAAAGTCAAAGTCCTGACTTGACTTCAAAAAAAACAAAATTTAAGTAAAAGTCCTGACTTGACTTCAAAATAAACTAAATTTAAATTCAAAGTGCTGACTTGGCTTCAAAAAAAACAAAATTTAAGTTAAAGTCTTGACTTGACTTTAAAATAAACGAAATTTAAATTCAAAGTGCTGACTTGACTTCAAAAAAAACAAAATTTAAAATCAAAGTGCTGATTTGACTTCAAAAAAAACAAAATTTAAAGTCAAAGTCTTGACTTGACTTTAATATAAACGAAATTTAAATTCAAAGTGCTGACTTGACTTCAAAAAAAACAAAATTTAAAATCAAAGTGCTGATTTGACTTCAAAAAAAACATAATTTAAAATCAAAGTGCTGATTTGACTTCAAAAAAAACAAAATTTAAGTAAAAGTCCTGACTTGACTTCAAAATAAACTAAATTTAAATTCAAAGTGCTGACTTGGCTTCAAAAAAAACAAAATTTAAAGTCAAAGTCTTGACTTGACTTTAATATAAACGAAATTTAAATTCAAAGTGCTGACTTGACTTCAAAAAAAACAAAATTTAAATTCAAAGTGCTGACTTGACTTCAAAAAAAACAAAATTTAAAATCAAAGTGCTGATTTGACTTCAAAATAAACAAAATTTAAAGTCAAAGTGCTGACTTGGCTTCAAAAAAAACAAAATTTAAGTTAAAGTCTTGACTTGACTTTAATATAAACGAAATTTAAATTCAAAGTGCTTACTTGGCTTCAAAAAAAACAAAATTTAAGTTAAAGTCTTGACTTGACTTCCAAAAAAACAAAATTTAAATTCAAAGTGCTGATTTGACTTCAAAATAAACAAAATTTAAAATCAAAGTGCTGATTTGGCTTCAAAAAAAACAAAATTTAAGTTAAAGTCTTGACTTGACTTTAAAATAAACGAAATTTAAATTTAAAGTGCTGACTTGATTTCAAAAAAAACAAAATTTAAAATCAAAGTGCTGATTTGACTTCAAAAAAAACAAAATTTAAGTAAATGTCCTGACTTGACATCAAAAAAAACAAAATTTAAAATCAAAATGCTGATTTGACTTCAAAATAAACAAAATTTTAGACAAAATCCTAACTTGACTTCAAAAAAAACAAAATTAAAATAAAAAGCGCTGACTTGACATCAAAAAAAACAAAATTAAAGTAAAAGTCCTGACTTGATTTCAAAAAAAACAAAATTTAAAATCAAAGTGCTGATTTGACTTCAAAAAAAACAAAATTTAAGTAAATGTCCTGACTTGACATCAAAAAAAACAAAATTTAAAATCAAAATGCTGATTTGACTTCAAAATAAACAAAATTTTAGACAAAATCCTAACTTGACTTCAAAAAAAACAAAATTAAAATAAAAAGCGCTGACTTGACATCAAAAAAAACAAAATTAAAGTAAAAGTCCTGACTTGACTTCAAAATAAACAAAATTTTAGACAAAATCTTAACTTGACTTCAGAAAAAACAAAATTTAAGTTAAAGTCTTGACTTGACTTCCAAAAAAACAAAATTTAAAATCAAAGTGCTGATTTGACTTCAAAAAAAACAAAATTTAAGTAAAAGTCCTGACTTGACTTCAAAATAAACTAAATTTAAATTCAAAGTGCTGACTTGGCTTCAAAAAAAACAAAATTTAAGTTAAAGTCTTGACTTGACTTTAAAATAAACGAAATTTAAATTCAAAGTGCTGACTTGACTTCAAAAAAAACAAAATTTAAAATCAAAGTGCTGATTTGACTTCAAAAAAAACAAAATTTAAAGTCAAAGTCTTGACTTGACTTTAATATAAACGAAATTTAAATTCAAAGTGCTGACTTGACTTCAAAAAAAACAAAATTTAAAATCAAAGTGCTGATTTGACTTCAAAAAAAACATAATTTAAAATCAAAGTGCTGATTTGACTTCAAAAAAAACAAAATTTAAGTAAAAGTCCTGACTTGACTTCAAAATAAACTAAATTTAAATTCAAAGTGCTGACTTGGCTTCAAAAAAAACAAAATTTAAAGTCAAAGTCTTGACTTGACTTTAATATAAACGAAATTTAAATTCAAAGTGCTGACTTGACTTCAAAAAAAACAAAATTTAAGTAAAAGTCCTGACTTGACTTCAAAAAAAACAAAATTTAAAATCAAAGTGCTGATTTGACTTCAAAAAAAACAAAATTTAAAGTCAAAGTCTTGACTTGACTTTAATATAAACGAAATTTAAATTCAAAGTGCTGACTTGACTTCAAAAAAAACAAAATTTAAAATCAAAGTGCTGATTTGACTTCAAAAAAAACATAATTTAAAATCAAAGTGCTGATTTGACTTCAAAAAAAACAAAATTTAAGTAAAAGTCCTGACTTGACTTCAAAATAAACTAAATTTAAATTCAAAGTGCTGACTTGGCTTCAAAAAAAACAAAATTTAAAGTCAAAGTCTTGACTTGACTTTAATATAAACGAAATTTAAATTCAAAGTGCTGACTTGACTTCAAAAAAAACAAAATTTAAATTCAAAGTGCTGACTTGACTTCAAAAAAAACAAAATTTAAAATCAAAGTGCTGATTTGACTTCAAAATAAACAAAATTTAAAGTCAAAGTCCTGACTTGACTTCAAAAAAAACAAAATTTAAGTAAAAGTCCTGACTTGACTTCAAAATAAACTAAATTTAAATTCAAAGTGCTTACTTGGCTTCAAAAAAAACAAAATTTAAGTTAAAGTCTTGACTTGACTTTAAAATAAACGAAATTTAAATTCAAAGTGCTGACTTGACTTCAAAAAAAACAAAATTAAAGTAAAAGTCCTGACTTGACTTCAAAATAAACAAAATTTTAGACAAAATCTTAACTTGACTTCAGAAAAAACAAAATTTAAGTTAAAGTCTTGACTTGACTTCCAAAAAAACAAAATTTAAAATCAAAGTGCTGATTTGACTTCAAAAAAAACAAAATTTAAGTAAAAGTTCTTACTTGACTTCAAAATAAACAAAATTTAAAGTCAAAGTCCTGACTTGACTTCAAAAAAAACAAAATTTAAGTAAAAGTCCTGACTTGACTTCAAAATAAACTAAATTTAAATTCAAAGTGCTGACTTGACTTCAAAAAAAACAAAATTTAAAATCAAAGTGCTGATTTGACTTCAAAAAAAACAAAATTTAAAATCAAAGTGCTGATTTGACTTCAAAATAAACAAAATTTTAGACAAAATCCTAACTTGACTTCAAAATAAACAAAATTGAAAGTCAAAGTCCTGACTTGACTTCAAAAAAAACAAAATTTAAGTAAAAGTCCTGACTTGACTTCAAAATAAACTAAATTTAAATTCAAAGTGCTGACTTGGCTTCAAAAAAAACATAATTTAAGTTAAAGTCTTGACTTGACTTCAAAAAAACAAAATTTAAATTCAAAGTGCTGATTTGACTTCAAAATAAACAAAATTTAAGTAAAAGTTCTTACTTGACTTCAAAATAAACAAAATTTAAAGTCAAAGTCCTGACTTGACTTCAAAAAAAACAAAATTTAAGTAAAAGTCCTGACTTGACTTCAAAATAAACTAAATTTAAATTCAAAGTGCTGACTTGGCTTCAAAAAAAACAAAATTTAAGTTAAAGTCTTGACTTGACTTCCAAAAAAACAAAATTTAAATTCAAAGTGCTGATTTGACTTCAAAATAAACAAAATTTAAAGTCAAAGTGCTGACTTGGCTTCAAAAAAAACAAAATTTAAGTTAAAGTCTTGACTTGACTTTAAAATAAACGAAATTTAAATTCAAAGTGCTGACTTGACTTCAAAAAAAACAAAATTTAAAATCAAAGTGCTGATTTGGCTTCAAAAAAAACAAAATTTAAGTTAAAGTCTTGACTTGACTTTAAAATAAACGAAATTTAAATTTAAAGTGCTGACTTGATTTCAAAAAAAACAAAATTTAAAATCAAAGTGCTGATTTGACTTCAAAAAAAACAAAATTTAAGTAAATGTCGGGGTTGTGAAGTTCGTTTCAATTCGATCGTTTCAATTCAGCTAAACTTGAATAGCTATTTAGAGGAATAAGATTTTTTCTTAATTTTTTTTGCTCAAAAATTAAGCAAATTTGCTTAATTAAAAATTTAAATTAAATTTTTTTTTTTTTTATTTTAGTCGTTCAGGTGTCATTTTGAAAAAAAAATTAAAATTATGAAGACAAAAATTAAATCAAACCCAGATATTTTTGCAAAATGAAAAAGATCTTTTTAAATAACGATTCAAAATTCAAAAAATCAAAAAAATAAGCTCAAATTTCGACTGGATTCCGAACTATGAGCAGTTTGCCAGTCAGATCATAAGCACAGCCTGGATTGCGGCACGCAGACACTCGGCGACTGAATCGCCGTGCCCAAACATTTCCTGTCTACCAACTTGTCAAAATTGAACGCTCTCCAGCAATACCTGTCCGCTTCCAACCAAAACGCAACCAAATTCAAACATAGACAATTAAAACGTAACTGTGTCACGTTGGCCAATCGACTCCATCTCGACTATCTTGAGCAAAAGCTGGTGGCGTCTCCTCATCACACTGAAACGAGTGGTCGAGCCAATCGGAGACGTGATGTCATTGTGTGAGACACGGTCACTGCTCTTGTTAGGGACAAGTTGATGTCCGTCAACTTGTCATTGCCAAATCTTTGTCAAACTCAGATGACTTGAAAATTTTCTACACCAATTTACTAGTTGACTACATCTATGATTTTATGGTACTGACCGGTTTCTCGGCCACCAAGTCGTACATTGCCAATGTGTCATCCATTTTCGACCACTTGATCGCACTGCTGGATCAAGTGGGCGAATTTGTTCTGGACAGCCTCATCAAATTTGAGCTTGACGACTTCAAGTCAATCTGGAAGCGACTTAGCCAGCTTCTACTTGAACTAAAAGATTAACGGAACAAGATAGAACACAACCAGAGTTGTCTGCGCAAAAAGCACAATTCTCAAGAGTGCAAAAAGTCAATACATGGTTCCAATTCGCGACACAATGACATTACCACAGTCATATCAGAGTGTGTTATGAAAAAAATTTTTATCAAAATGCTAACATTATTAAATTCAGGTGAATCACTGCTGACAGATTCGGACACCTTGGTTGTGAAGCGTATATTTTTTCCTCTTTTGGTTGACAATTCCCTGATTGAGCTAGATCAATCATCTACGAACACGAATGAACACTTGAACAAAAACATTTTCAAATAAATTGAATCAATTTTGGTACAAACGTCAACAAAAAGTCTCATTTTGGTCAATCATTTGACTGGTGGCCTCAAAAAATTTGCCAAATATGTCCAAATTAATAAAGAGGAAAAATCAGAGAATTCAATCAATCAGACCATTTTGTACAAATACATGATTGCTGAAGTGTTTTATATGCAGAACGGTTTGCTCAAGCTTCTGGCTGAAAAAGATGCCGATGAGACCAAAAGTAAATTGTTCAATGCTGTATGTGGTTATATCAAGGAAATGCTGGCTTTAATTGGTTCTGTAGAGCTTCTCAATTTTGATGGTAGTTTGCTCAAGGCTATTGATTCCATGCTTATCAAAGATTGCTACACTAGTAGTCAAGAAGAACTGGAAATTAATATAAACAAAAAATTTACGGATTTTGTGCATAAAAATTCGGCAAATATTTACGAGCTGGTGGATAAATTGTCCAAAAAGTACCATCATGACTTGCTGGACCCCAGGACAATTTGTGCCTTAATGATAAAATACAAACACGACATTCATGGTGAGAATAGTACTAGGCATTTGTGTAAATCCATTATTGACACTATTGATTTGAATCCAAATTTGTTTGGCAATCAGTCAGCCATTTTGATCATTTTGGATTTGTACATCAAATCGGCAATATTTCGAACTGCTCTAAATGATTGTCAACATTTTCACCTTGGTCTATTGAACAGTTTAAATTTATATTTTGATTCTGATCCGAGTGAAGATTCTGAAGTAACTGCGTGTGGTAATTTTTTTTTTCTTTAATTTTTGAATCTACCAAATTTAGAAAATGCAATGATTTTTATCAAAAAAATTAATTATCAATTTAGTTTTTTATTAATTGAAAATTAATTTTATAGTGTTTCTACATTAAACCAAAAATTGGTAAAATTACGTCAGATAAGGTAATTTTTAAAGAAGCTAACGTAATCTTGCATAAATATTAGTTGGTAAGGAAAAACAATTTTTTGCAAAATTACAAAAACTTTTTTTTTAAAATCTCTTCTAAATACTTATATTTTCTTACAAAATCTTTTGTAAAATCAGAAATTTTTTGTAAATTTTTGTAAAATCTTGTAATGAAAAAAAGCCTTTTAGTTTTTAAGTAAATTTTTATAAATAATATTTGACAAATAAATGTCAAAAATCACGACCAATCCCGACTATTTTTTATTCACTCTATCTTAAGATGATATTTAATTTTTTTTTGTTTTTATATATATTTTAAACTTACTTTTTATTTTTGACACATAACTAGGATTAGTAAAAATTACAAAAATTACATAAATTTTTTTAGATTACCCAATTAAACATTATTTTATTAAAATAATTTAAAACTAAATAATTAAAAGTCGTAGTAAGAATAGCAAAAAAAGGTAACATGAGGCGGCGACATTCGAAACTTCCCTAGAAATTTCATTTTCCTAAATTATTTCAAAAAATTAATAAAATATATAAAAAAGATTTGATAGTTAGTATATTACTTTTATTTAAAAAAATTAATTTAAAATTTTTAGAAAATGTCCAACCTAAAACTAGCGATACCAGATATAGATTTGATTTTATATTTTTTCCACGAGTTCTCGAAATTTGTCTCAATTACATAACTCATATTAAACGTCATCAAAGAATGGAATTGATAGGCAAAGTAACAACTTTGGACGAACTGGAAAAATTCGATTTGAAATACAAACATTTTCAGTCAACAGTTTTGAATTACAATCTTCAACTTATCTTAAATCAGGTAATTTTTTTAAATTAATTATTTAAAATAAATTTAGACAAAAAACATTTATCTACATCAAGTATAAAATTGTAATTTTACATCTTTTTACAGGATATAAAATAATCTTTTTTTAATAGAAAAAATTGAGTGCTAAACTTGTCATGCGTTTGTCAAAAAACCTAAATTTTTTTCACTACACCAACTTTGTTCACATTACCAGTGAGGAACCAATTGGAACATTAAAAATGGAACAATGAATTAAACTCTAATAACAAACATTAGTACTATTTTTTATCAGTTTTGCCCAGGAATTTTATTTCTACCCTTTAGATTGTATTTTAATTTTTTTCAAATAGAATTTAAAACTAATTTTTTTGAAAATTTGCTTGAAATTAAGAAAAAAAGATAAAAATTATTTTGTCTATTTTTGCTGAATTTTAAAGAAAATTTTTGCATAAATCAAAAATGTTGAGAATTAGAAATTGTGTTTTAAAAATTTCGGCAAATTTCAAAGAAATACCAAGGTAAAAAATCTATATTCTTAAAAGAATATTAAATTTTTTTTTCTTGATTTTTAATTTTAATTTTTTTCACAAATTAAATAACTGAATAAAATCAACTTTAAAATTATCAAATAGTCTTACAGGATCATTGGAAACTTTTTAAAGTTACTGAGTAGTTTTCATCTTTCGTTATTCAATAAAACAATAAAATTATCAAAAATAAAGAAAAAAAATTGTCTTGTAAAAAAATTCAAAAAAAACTCTTATTTAAAATTAAATTTTTGATTTTAACTGTTTAATTTACAGAAAAAATTAATAGTGTTTTAAGTTTTTATGATTTGGAACTCTTTAAAAATTATATTTTATTATATCTTTATTTTCAGACTGCGCTCATATTGGAAGGCTTAAGTTTGGAAGAGAATAAGAATTTTGACCGGACTCCAAGTTTATTAATGTTGGAAAGCTTAATTTATTTAGTTAATAAGCGAGCATATATTCAAAGTGAGTTCAAAAAAATGGACGGCTATGTCCTGTTACAAAGAATATTCACATCAATAGCATCTCTAAATAAATACTTGGCAAAAAACCAAAATTATCCACAAGATACAAACTACTACTCTTTCATACAAAAAGATTTGTTCATCACCCTTGTAAATGGAAGCTTTTTCAAGCCTGTTTATAGACTTAATTATTACGACCCGAGTCCTAATAACATCGAGTTTTGCTATGAAAGTGCTTGGCGAAAAACACAGAATAGAAATGAAGAAATTCTTTTCCACCGCAGTTCCATTAATGTTATAAACCCTGAAATTCTGTCAAATCTAATAATCGAATGGGAACTTTGGATACCATTGGAAAATTTGGAAAAAAAACTTGTCAAAACTACTTGTTTGTACAAGTTCGTTTTTCAAATATTGAACAAATTGCTCAATTTTGAAAACAAATCACAGCTTTACCACTCGAATTTGTTTCTAAAATACAATCTGTTGGAAAAGCTAATTAACTTTTTGCTCGATGCCAATGAAGAAAATTTCATTCTAGACTCAATGGCATGTTCTGAATTAATAAACATTTTCAAACATTTTAATTCGATATTCACATGGTCAAGTGCAGATGGCCAAACTGGCTCAAAAACAATTACCAAACGACTTTTTTCTAATTTTTTCGACTATCTATATCTCTTGCAAAAGTCGTATAATTCATCACACCGCAATTCTTTAATTTATTTAAATCAAATAAAACCTTTGGCCTTAATTGGTAAAATTTTTACTTTTAAAATTAGAAAAAAAAAATAAAAAAAAATTTTTAAAAGATAGTGAAAATGGAAAATTTGAAAAAATAGCCACAAATGATTTAATTAGCAATGAAAAACATTTTAGCAATATTGGTTCAGCTTTGATGAAAATAATGACCGAGATGCTGTCGGTTTTGCCAGATTTAATGCTAAACGATATTCTAAGTTTGCTCAAATTCGAATCTTTTATTATGTTTGCCATGGATGAAAATATAAACAAGCGATTTGAAGCATTTAAATTGTTTTTTGAGCTGATAGACCGATCGTTTACCAAAAGCTTTTTTCTGGCATCAATGGCATCAGCAGTAGCGAGTGTGGCAGCCACGACTAGTTCCCTGTCAGGCCAGGCAGTCAGATCATTTGAACAGCAAAATTTTGGCATCAACAAAGATTTTTTGCTATATTCAATGGCAAATCAATTGAAAAAATTTGACCAAGATGATCCCAGATTTATGGAATTTTGCATTTCAAAAATAATCAATCAACCTTTTAGTTTCGATGCATCAGTTGACTCAAGTTTTTTAAAGTCACAGCAAAATCACATCACTACACGGCAAAGTTATATATTTATCTTTTTGTCCTTAATGTATTCATCTAGAAAAAATTTTCTCTTGTGCCAAAATGGTCTCAGATTTTTGACCAAGTTGTTGAGCAGCGATGTGGTTAAAATTGAATTTTTGATCACCAAAGCTGGATTGATTCAAGTCATGATCGAGCTTTTAAAGTATTTTAGTGATGTGTCGAACTTGGAAAAAAAGATCAATAGGGAAAATGATTCAGTGGTTGATTCTGTCGAGTCTTTGGCCAAATTGCCAATAATAAATGAATTGAAACAATTTTTTTGTCTTGTAGCTGGACTTTTGCTGAAGTAAAAAGAAATTATTTTTATTATCTTTTAATTGTATTTGTATTTAAGGTTTAATGAAAATCAAGAGCTGGAACTTTTTGTTTTTTTTTTAAATCCTCTGTTAAATTTATGTTTCGACAGTGCCAGCACTGAATACGAATTTCTTAATTATAACATTAAATCTATTGTTTTGTCAATTATTCGATCTGTAATGGCTGGTTTAAACTCAAGTAAAATTTTCAAAAAAAATTTATGCATTTTTTTAATTTTTTTCTTTCATAGTCAATGTTGTCCAAGAAGCATCCAAACCCACATATATCATCAAAAAGATAATTGCACCATTGATGTATTTTTTAAAAATTATTTTAAAAAGATTTCTGGTAATTTAAAAAATTAATTTTAGGCAAGGAAAATCTGAAAATCAATCCAAAAGTACACCAATGAGCCAAATTTATGAAAGCAACTCATTCAATATGTTCCAAAGTGATTTAGTATTCCAAAAATTGGTCGTTTTTGTGGTAGATTTTCTGCATATTGTCTATGAAAAAATATCCGATTATCCAATATCTGAATCAGCATACAACTTGGACGACGAATTGTCCATTTTTTCGTTTTTTGAATTGTCCATTGTCAAGCGTCTATTGAACACCACAAACTGCGAAACACTCACAAAATTTGTCTTCTCTGTTTCCGAGAGTCCCCAATCTCCACTATCTTATAACATAAAACTGTCCTATTTTATGAGTCAATTGAAAATAAGCAATGCAACAAGGCCTGAATCTGGTCCTTCCTCCCAAGCAATGCTCAAAAACGATACAGAAATTTTGCCCAATTGAACAAATTACTAATTGCCTTGGGTCTAAATGTGAAAAATGACACCAATCTCCTGTCACCAATTTACTAACAGATTAATTATTATGACAATCTGGCGCAAGACTTGAGCCAATATTCATGTGACTTGACCAACGAGGTTGTAACCATACATTCACATGTGCGCAAGATGCACTTTCAGCGCCTCAAGGCCAAATTTATCAAATCCTATGACATAAAACAAAAATGGATTTATCTAATTGAAAATATGACCCAGTTTAGTTTTTGGATTTTTTATTTTTTTTTTTTTCATCTTTATTTTTAGATTTATTTTTTTTATTTTTTTAGCTTTCCGTGTCCGTGTAAAAGTGTAATGCCTTATTGTGAAATAACTGGTCAGCTTTTGCTGACTGAATCAAGGATTAACTTTGCTGCAGATGGAAAAAACTATAAATATTCAATTGTAAATGATATTTTTTTATTTTTTGGCAAATTGAAGTTTTAGATCAAATTTTTAGATCAAATCGATCATTTAAAATTTTAAAACTTAATTAATCTATTGATTTTGATAATTTTTAAGAAAATAATACTAAACATTACCAGACATGTTAGGTCTAATAGTTGTTCATTGTCAAATTAACATCAAAATCATTGATCTCTTAATCATTTAACAAAACAATCAATAATTTAAATAATTCAAGTTAAGTTAATTCACAAATTCTAATTTACAAAAAAAATATAATCGTCATAGGGGTAATTAAATTAAATGATTAATTAAAAAAAATACATATAGTTAAACTAATAGTTAAACAAATCTTCAAACCCGTTTTATCAACATTTAAATTGAAATATGAAAAAAAATATAATCTTCATTATGATATTTAAAGATTTTTATTTATTAATTAATTGATTTATTATTAATTTTAACTAATATTTTAATTATTGATTTTATATTTAAACTAATATTTTAACTAATCTACACCCATCATATCAAAAAACTTGTCATATGAAAATAAGTTTAATCTTCATAGGGATATTTAATCTTCATTAAAGATTTAATTATTTATTAAAAAATTTAATTAACTAAAAGTTTAATAAATAATTTTTATTTTTACAATAAGCTTAATTATTATTTTTAATTTTAACTAATAGTTAATTTGGCAAATTGAAACTTCAAATAAAACTTTAGGATCAAAACGATGATTTAAAATTTTAAAACTTAATTAATCTAATTTTTAATTTTTAATTTAAAAAATTTTTCTAATTTTTAAGAAATAAATACTAAACATTACTTGACATGTTATATCTAATAATGGTTCATTATCAAATTAACATCAAAATCATTGATCTCTTAATCATTTAACAAAACAATCAATAATTTAAATAATTCAAGTTAAGTTAATTCACAAATTTAAATTTATCACTTGTCAAGTAATTTTTTGGAAAAAAGCTATTTTTCTTTTTTATTAAAAAAAAAATATTACAATTTATATTTGATCTTGGCCTCAAACTTCAAATTGCCTATTTTTTATAAACTTTTTATTTAAAGGGAATGGAAAATTTGTCATATAGCTGGTCATATGACGACATTAAAGAGATTCATTTGAGACGCTATTTACTCAAAGATGTCGGAATCGAGATATTCCTTATTTTTGGACAAACAATACTGCTGGCATTTTCTGATTCAAAGGTTAGGTTAAAAAATTATATACTTTAGGCTTTGACAATTTTAATACAATATTTTAAATTAAAAATATATTTTGAGAGAAAGTTGTTTTTTTGATTGTAAAAATCATTAATTTACGGGGAATGATAAGCCTTAAATTTTCTCTATATTTATGATTAATTTAAATTAAAAAAAATTAAGAGTATTTATCGCGATTTCTTTCCTTCTTTTAGTTTTAATTTTGAAGCTTTTTGTATTTTTTTGAGTAGCAGAAAATGTATTAAAAAAATTGAACATCTTTTAAAATTTTGGAAACTAATTAAATTTTTTTGAGGGATAAAATAAAAAGTTCCAAAAATAAAGAAGCTTATATCTGAATACTGAACGATAATATACGCCATTTATTTAAAAAATTAAAGATTATTTTTTTGAATAATCGTAGTTATTTTATTTTTAAATATTTTATATTAAATTATATAGTTAATCTTATTTGAATTATTTTGAAAAATTTTTTTGTCATATTTTTATGATTTACTATTTTAAGAATAATAAAACAGTCAAAAATTATCTTTGTTTTTTAAGAATAAAGCTTTTACTTTAAAATGATCGTATAATTATTGATTTTCAAGCAAAGTTCTTTCAGAATTTTAGCAGATAGTTAAATAAGGTGAATATAAACTTTGATAAATTTGACCTAAAATATTTAAGATTTAAAGAAAAAAAATAGTAATTTCAGTTCTTTCTTTTTTTTTAAATTTTTAAATTTATAAAATTCATAAAAATTCTTTTTTAAATAACAAATCATTCTATGTTCTTCGGCAAATCATGTTACTTCCATGCTTCTCCTAAGGCTTCCAATAATGGCTCTTAAATGGATTATTATTAAATGGGTATTTATATTTATTATTTGGGTGTAAAAATAAATATTTTTTGGGTATTTTTTTTTTTTTAAATTATTGCAAAAGAAATAAAAACTGGGTACATAAAAATTATTATAGGATATAAGAAAAATTCGATCACTTGAAAATAAAATTTCAAAATCCTCCGTTTTTTAATTTTAACTTACTACTAATCCAAAAGAATGGAAAACTCTATCTTTATCAAAAGATCCTACAGTTAGTATAGGGAACCTTTTCCAAACTAGCTTGTAAGTTGCATCAGCATGAAAATGAGTATACATCGAATTATTATTTAATAATCTTATTGATGAGAGAAAAAAAGAAAATTTAGCATCGTTATAGCTGTATCATATTTGGTGCATTTTAACCTTTACTATACTTTTTTCTGCATCATCGGTGTTGTCAAATGTTTGAAAAATTTCCCAAATGGGCATTTTTGTTTTCTTCTTTTGAGATTCATGGACTGTTTTCTCCGTTTCAACATCGCTTTCCTCCTGGCTGCTGTAATAATCTGGCGCAAGCATTTTTTTGTCTAATATATTTATTAATTTATCTATGTAATAATTATTATTATTATTGTCATGAGTATATTTTTTTTCAAAAACGCACAACAACGCACAAAAGCAAAAAGACCATAACTTTGTTAATACTTAATTTTTTTTCAATCTGTTAAAAGATTCGGAGAATTTAGTTGTTCAGCTTCATATAGAGTACCTATAAAACGAAATTGAAAAAATATTAAGGAAGTTAGAAACTCAAGGCAAACTTTTACAAATTATTATTATTATTATTCGTTTATTAAATTTTTTTTAATGGCTCTGAGTAATAAAACTCCTTCCGCCATTGGAATTGAAAGTAAATTAAGAGTAGTTAAAAAAAAAAAAAAAAAAAAGCAACAACAAGAATTTAAAACAAATCCCCAAATAAACACTTAAATACTTGATTATTTTAATTTGCACTCATTCAATATTTTAAGCACTCAAATTATTTATATAATATCCAAATCTAAATCATTAGCTATTTAGCTATTTTTCAGGACTCCTTTTAAACTCATTTAAAAATATTCCAAAAAGTAAGTTATTGGTATTGAACAGTGTTGATCAAAAGTCAAAGTCAAGTTAAACTACTTTGACTTAAATTTTTTTTTGTTCAAAGTCTGGCTTTGACTTTGTTTTTTAACCGATTCTGACTTTAAACTTTGACTTTTGGCCAATTCTGGTATTGAAATAAGGATTGAATTGAATTTCTAAAATAATTAGAGAGTCACAAAAAAATTTTGATTTTTTTTTTAATTCAGAACAGAAATAAGATTATTTTTAGTTTCGTTTAAAATAATTATTTATGGCAACAGGTTTTAAATTTAAGTATTAAAAATTTAGTATATTTTATTGGGGAGCTTTGGCCACCTTAGGGATGCTTTAAGAAAGTGTTTTCCCATTTTTCAATAAAGCTTGCTGAAGAACGAGGTATGATTAATTCTGTTAAAAAAACAACTTTTTCTAGATTCGAATTTATGGTACCGTAAATCCTTGTTAACTACCCCATGGGCTTCAAATAAAAAATCACTGGGGTTCTAATTTAAAGATATGATTTGCGTTAAAGATTTTTTTTTTGTTTTAAAACTATACACTCGGGGTATTACAAAAAAAATATTAATTTTTACTGGGCTTATAATTGATTAGTTCGGTACTCATTTACAAAAATTAAAAAAAAAATAAAAAAAAAATATAAAAAAAAATACAAAAAAAAAGAGAGTAAAATTTTCAATATGTCCATGTCAGACTCGTTATTAAGAATAAAATGCCTCAATTGTCTATGAAACAAGTCAAGTATAGTTGATGTAATCCCTGCTTGGTCAAACGAATTTTGGATAATCATTGGATCCAAGGCTTCCCAAATAATACTAATCCATTCTATTATTCTAGCGTAACCAAGAGATCGAACGTTACTCGATTTAGTGTAAGTTTTTTCTGAATTTAACAGCCAGTCATTCCAATGATTGGTAAGTCTTCAATATCAAAAACCCATGAGACTATAGCAAAAATATTTAGAAAGCACACTGGGGCTGTAGTGAATTTTTTTCTTAAAAAATATAAGAATTTATTTTCATTTTTTTTTTAGCCCGGGGTAAAAAATAAATTTCATAATTAAAAAACTGGGGCTTTACTCGAGTCAATGGTAGGGGAGTTATGGCTATTTATAGTCTATTACCCCGGGGTAGTTTACAAGGATTTACAATTGATTAGCCTTTAAAATAAAAATTAAAAAAAAAAATTTTTTAGCATCAAAAAATTGAATAAAACCTTTTTAAAATTTATTTTTTTAATTTTTATTTAAATAAAATAAATAAACAGATTTAGGATAAAATTTTTAAAATCCTAAAAATTTGAATATTCAAATTTAATTTTTTGATTAGGATCGAAACAACATTTATAAACTAATCACAGGTAGAAAATTAAAAATTTAAATCGCACCGAGTCCATAGAAGAAATAACTTCGCTGTGGAAAGAGGCCAAAATCTCCAAACACGAATACTTGATGCAATTAAACAAGTATTCTGGGCGCACATTCAATGATCTGATGCAGTATCCAATTTATCCACACATCCTATCAAACTATTCATCGGACATTTTAGATTTGTCACTAGAAAAAAACTTCCGCGATCTGTCCAAACCGATCGCTATTCAATACAAAGAAAGAGAGGAAAAATTTCTCGAAAATTACCGAATGATCGAAGAAGCGTCCAGTGAGCCATATCACTTTGCATCGCTCTATTCAAATAGTGGAACCGTGCTGCACTATTTGGTTCGTTTGCCTCCATTTACCAAAATGTTCCTAGACTACCAAGATCAAAATTTTGATGTGCCCGACCGCACATTTCATTCAATGCAGACATCATGGCTGCTGACCAGCAGTGTTTCAACCACGGACTACAAGGAGCTTGTTCCTGAGTTTTTTTTTATGCACGAGTTTCTGTCAAATCGGCAAGGCTTCAATTTTGGACTGCGTCAAAATGGTGATCCCATTGACAATGTTGTTCTTCCATCATGGTCCAAATCTAATCCAAGACTTTTTATAATCATTTTGCGACAAGCTCTGGAGAGCAACTATGTATCGCAGAACATTCAAAATTGGATTGAATTAATTTGGGGCTTTAAACAAAGTGGAATACCAGCTATTGATGCAATTAATTGCTACCATCCAGCTTGTTATGTAAATTTTTTGGTTATTTTTTGAAAATTTAAATTGGAATTTCTTTTACTCAGTTTGGATATCCTGTTGAGCAAATATCAGATCCAGTGAGGCGCAAAGCAATAGAAACAATGATCAAGACTTGGGGTCAGACACCCAAGCAATTGTTCACCACCAATCATCCAGGAGTTTCATCAAGACAAAGCAATAGTTGTGAGGAAAATAAATGGTACAATTTGGATGCCAGTTCGATCCATAACAAAGTGATCAATGCTAAATGGGGAGGCTATGTGGGCTCACTAGAACAGCAAGCTGCGCCAGTATGTGTATGGAAAGAAAATTGTAAAAAAAGTATGATCCAGTTAGTTAGTTTGGCAAGTGGTGAGGTTGTCGGTTTGAATGCTTGCATAAATGCTTGTTGATTGACAGAGTAAAAGAAATTGGTCCGAGAGGCACCGAGAACCTTCCAGCTGTAATTGAATGGGCTTCTTTTGATGATGTGATCAAAGTTAATAGATCAGATAATGAAAAATCTTCCACTAATTCAATCCATTTACAAGAAATGAACAAGTAATGATATTTGCCCGTCATATAAACAAAATTGTCAAATGAAAATAAATAAAATCTTCATAGGAATAATTAAATTAAAGTTTTTAATTTATTGATTAAAAAAATTTAATTAATTAATTAATTATATTTAACTTAAATTTTAACTAATATAAAACCAATATTGTGCAACAAAGTATGTTGCACTATGTTGCAGCATTTATTCTAATATTTTTTATTAACCTTAATTTTAATTTATTAAAAAATGAAGAATTTTTGTTCAATTTGTATTTGAAATCCACAAAACCGGCTAATTGAATCTAATTTTTAGCAATGGAAAGTATTCGACGTATCTCGAAGCTTAGATAAAAATTATTACTATTATACTATTAAAAAAAATTAAAAATCAATTAATTAATTTTTGAAATAAATATAAGAATATTTTGAAAGTTAAAATTTAACTATCTTTAGAAAAAAGAATTCTGTGAAAAAAATTTACACTAACTATGTGATAGTTGTAAAATCCGAATTGAATTTTTTTAAACCTAAAACAAAAAACGTTTAAAGAAATTCAAAAACCATAACTAATTATTTTAAAAGTTTAAAAAAGAAAAAAAATTAACCAAACGCTTTAACTTTATGCTTATGCCTATTCCCCAATATTCAGATTTAAGTAATCCACAAATTAAGCGCATTTTTGGTCATTGGTTATTTACTTTGTAGCACCAGTTTAAAATAGTTTCGAGCCACTGGCTATCAGAACTAATCACCATTTTTTTTTAGCTTGACAAATTTGGAAGATCTGTGGAAAAAGTGGATCGAAGAACATTTAAGCCATGAACAAACAATAACAAATTGCTTAATCACCGCTGCTTATATCTGCTATTGTGGACCATTTGACAGAGATACTAGAGAGCGCCTGGGAAGATTTTTTTCCAAATGCTGTTTCAAACACACATTTCCAAGAGAACCTATACAAGTTTTTAAGGATTTATTTTTACCAAATTTAATAATTTTATAAAAATGGAGAACAATGCAATATTTTTTAGTCCAAACCTTAAAGTGTTATTTTTTTAATTAATAAATTTCTCCAAATCAATTATTTATTAAGAACAGATAAATGCCATTACCAACGTAATTTATTTTTTTTTAATTTAAATGCAGAGTTTGAAAAAATCAGAAAAAAATTGTAAAATTTTTTTTTCAGTTTTCATCAAACTCTGTATTCTTAGACACCTAGGAAAAATTGAAATTTTTTATAAAAATTTAAATCATTTATAAATAAAAATATAATATTATTAAAAGAATTAAAAAAATTTTCTAGGTTATAGATAAATAAATGTCAATTTTTTTATTTACAAAACAAATAATCTAAATTAAAAACGATCTAAATACTATCAGACGAATCGTTTTTCTTTACGATTCTAGAGTCATGCAAAAGCATGTTTCGTGATCTGATTTACAAATGCTTTAGATTTTTGGTTTTGTAATAAATTTAAATTGATCATATTTAAAAACTTTAAGATTTTGCACAAAAAATTTTTTTTCAAGAATAAAAAGTTTAATATAAGCATGATTTTTTACTTTATCGTTCATATTAAATATGTTTAGTTGCTTATTTATAAAACCCAACATCAAAATTACTGACAATCTGGTTTCTTCCAGACGAATCGTTTTTCTTTACGATTCTAGAGTCATGCAAAAGCATGTTTCGTGATCTGATTTACGAATGATTTAGATTTTTGGTTTTGTAATAAATTTAAATTGATCATATTTAAAAACTTTAAGATTTTGCACAAAAAATTTTTTTTCAAGAATAAAAAGTTTATTATAAGCATGATTATTTACTTTATCGTTCATATTAAATATGTTTAGTTGCTTATTTATAAAACCCAACATCAAAATTACTGACAATCTGGTTTCTTCCAGACGAATCGTTTTTCTTTACGATTCTAGAGTCATGCAAAAGCATGTTTCGTGATCTGATTTACGAATGATTTAGATTTTTGGTTTTGAAATAAATTTAAATTGATCATATTTAAAAACTTTAAGATTTTGCACAAAAAATTTTTTTTCAAGAATAAAAAGTTTAATATAAGCATGATTTTTTACTTTATCGTTCATATTAAATATGTTTAGTTGCTTATTTATAAAACCCAACATCAAAATTACTGACAATCTGGTTTCTTCCAGACGAATCGTTTTTCTTTACGATTCTAGAGTCATGCAAAAGCATGTTTCGTGATCTGATTTACGAATGATTTAGATTTTTGGTTTATTAAATAATAATAATTGATCATATTTTACATAAAAATTAAACAAATTATAAAATATATTTATTTTTTTTTAATATATATAAATTTTTTGAGTTATTAAAATTAAAAAAATATGTATTATTTAATTTCGGTTTAGAAATTTTCTAGGTTTTAGATAAATTAATATCAATTTATTTTATGTACAAGACAAAGAGCTATAAAGGACTGCGTGAGTTAAACATTTTTGTATCCAACTGGCATCTTGGATAATTTGAACAAAGACACAAGCAATTTGTCTTACAATGCTGATTTTAACTTCCTAATTGTCTCATCCAACTCAATTTATTCATAAGACAAAAAATTAAGACCTTTTCCTAACATTGACCAAGTTGTAATTGTGGCCTTAATGCAGAAACATGAAAATGATTAAAATATCAATAGATTCGGTCAATCTTTTAGACAAAAAGCGCGAAAAAAAGACTTATTAGCCTCAAAAAAATTTAGAAAATTTAAAAGTATTCCAGCCAAAATCATTGCAAGAGATTTGCTTAATTCAAATGGAAAATTCCGGGCAAGACATACACAATTTTTTTCAAGTTTCTATACGATAAAATTATTGATTTCGATTTAATTTAGTTTATTATCTATGTTTCTTTTTAAAGATAGTATAAAATTAGTTTATATAAAATTTTTTTTTTTAGAAAATATTTTATTATTCATAGATATAAAAATGGCTGAAAGCATAGTTTCATGTAACTTTAAAGATTTAAAAATTTTTTTTTTTAAAACAATTTATTTTTAGTTAATTCTACTGAAGTAAGATCAATTGACTCAACTGCACAAAGATTTTTCAATCCGGAAGAATTTGTAATTTATTCAATTTTAAAAAAATTTCTCTAAATTATTTTTGTTAAGAAACCAAGTCAAATTAAAAAATTTTATAAAAAATTCCTTGTTGTCTGCTCCTCAGTATTTGCAAATAACAATCCTCAAAACAAATTGTCAACAAGAGAAATCCGTCAGAGATTTCAGCGTAATCATTTAATTAAATTAATTTTTTTTAATTTAAATTTTTTTTTCTATTTTCCTAGAAGGTTCCATTGAAAAACCATCTTTTGAGGAATGGTTTAAAAATAAGTGCTTTATTACCTGGGATAAAGAAGCAAAAAAATTAACCTTAGGTAAGAAATTCAAAAAGAAATTTTCAATTAATTTTTTAATAAAGAAAACGAAAACGGATTGCATTCTCAAGAAGTGCGAAGCCCGATCCTTTCAGATATTAGTATGATTGAAGGTAAAATAATTAAAAAAATTTATTCAATAAGTAATTAAAAATTGTAGGACCACTGGAAACAAATTTCGAAGAATATTCTGAAGAATTAAATCAAAACATTCAAAATAATTTAGAAGAAGTTCCTCTAATTGAAGGTAGAAATTAAATTTTTTTAAAACAAAATAAACAAGTTGTAAATTAAAAGCTCCAACCGGAATTAATTTGTCAGAAGTTATAAATGAACAACGGACCCAATCAGAAACGTCAATTGATTCAGAAGGATCAAAAACGCCAATTAATTCGGAAGAATGGACAAATCAAGAAAACACAATTGATAATAATGGCAAAAGAAATTCGATTCCTTTGACAAAAAAGAAAAAGTTGTCAAAAAAAAAAAATATACACAAAAAAGTTATTTTTCGAAATCTTGCGCAAAGTTATAAAGATCTTACTGGTGCTAATATTGAGGATACATCTTTCAAAGTAAATTAAATTTTAAAATTTAGCTTCAATTAATTTTTCTTATTGATACATTTTCTACAAGGTTGATAACGTAATCGGCCACAAGTTTAATAGTAGCCGAAACAAGCTAGAACTCAAAATTCAATGGGCTCCAGATAAAAAGCGTAGGGTCAAATATAAACCGTAAGAAAAATTACAATTTTGATCTTCTTAAAATAAATTTAAAAAATGTTTAGAACATATGAAAGTGCATCGTTGTGTTCCTGTTCAACAGCTGTTAGACAATACAGCAAGAAAGTTTATCAAAAATACCAGAAGATCAAAAAAAGAGCATATTTTGAGAAAAAATTTGATATTTCAAAAGCTACGAATGAAGCTTTAGAAATTTCTGATAGTTTTTTTGATAAACTAGGAAAGAAATCTAAAAAATACTGATTTTTTTTATTTTTGTTTTGATTTTTTTTTAATTTACTTATTTTTATTAAATAGTTATATTTAAATTTATCAAATTTAAATAAAATTATTAAAGATTTTATCAAATTTTATTAATTTATTTATCACTTAAATTTGTTAAAACAAAAAATTACCCTTTATACGGATGAACATTTTCCTATAAATTAAAAAATATTTTATACTTAGACCAAAATTACTGGTAATCGTATCGTTTGGAAGTGTATTTGCCAAAAAATAGCCTAATTTCAAAGCGAACTCTTCCATTAACCTATTTTCGATTAATAGGGACGTGTGTCACTTGACAAACAATTTTGAGGAAGAATTATTCAATGAAAAAATGTATTTTTTACAAAATCTTTTAATAGATTGATTTATTTTTTTCTATTGACATTTTTTGTACATCCGGTCTTTGATTAAAAAAAAAGATGAATTTAATTTTTGATAAAATACAAGCATTTTTTCACATAAGATATTCATTGAAAAAATTTTATTCCGGTAAATTAGTAGTTTTTGTTTTGATTTAATTTGTTCTTTAATTAGACTTAAATTAAAATTGAAAATTAGCTGTATTTTTATTAATTCACCTTGATCGCCTAGGGACCAATTTTCTTCTAGCAGAGAAGAAAAAATTACTCTATGAAATTTTTAGTATTAAACTATTAATCGACTTAATCATTATTTAGGGTTTAAAATTTTCATTGAATATTTTTCTCAAAAAAATATAATTTAACAAACAATTTAAAAATTACGCGATTACGCTATTTTACGCTATTAAAGCATAAAAAACGTTTTAAAAAGGTACTACACTTGACAAAAGATTTAAGATTTTATTATTTTTTGTGAATTGCTATTTTAACATATTCTCAATTATTACATGTTAATTTAATTATCATTTTATCAACATTCTATTTTGACTATCGCTATTCTAATACAGTGCCATTTCATAACATAAAAAAATTTCTAAAAATTATTTTTTCTAAAGGAACAATTAATATTTTTAAAAATTTTTAGATATTTTAGATAGTTATTAAGAAAAATTATTATTTAACTAAATAATGAGTCAAAATAGAAAAGGACGATCAAACATTGATTTAAACGTTATTGTTGATAAATCAGTGCAATTTTTGATTGAGAATGCTCATACACCATGTGAACTTGTTGGCTCTTATAGTGGTGAAAATACATTATGGGGAAGGCTTTGTCTTTTTATATTTGGTGCTTATGTACTTGTAGATTCACTGTTTTTACATACAATGTGGAAAAGAGACACCAAAAAGTATAAAACAAATGTAATGAACAAGTTCAAACAAATTAGACTTGAAAAGGAACAGAAAATTATTCGTTTTTCTGAAAAGGACAAAAAAAAGTTGAAAAAATTTATTCAAACAAGTAAAACGGATAGTCGAAAACGATTTAATGCCGAATTTTGTGAATTTATATCTATGAAATTTCAGGCTATTGGTATTCTGTGTTGGCTAAAATATGGTTCAAACTGGTTTAGGAAAGAAAATGGAAGGAAAAAAGGACATTGTTGGAATGGTATATTTTCCTGCATATCATGTGAAAACTCTTTCAAACTTAATATTCCGTCTTTCGAAATGGATGAACTAATTATCATCTTGGAAAAATATAAAATAAATCACAAATCGTATGTAGTAAACCCAAAAAACAAAAGAATTATTGGAGAAAAAAGAGAATTAATGTCTCAAAAAATAAAATCAATGGGGATTACTAATTTCAGAGCCCAAAATCAAATCAAAACTGATCATCCGATTGATTATTCAGTAATTAGGAAGATGTCAAGCGAGCATACACATAGATTTAAATTATTCAATGAGGTGAGATCGGATGCAGATGCAGCGAAATCTTCATTTGACCTGCTAGTTAAAAGCAGTTGTAAAAAAGGGATAAAAGGATTTATTCAAGAAATATCCATATCGCCTTTCTCCATGAACATTTATTCGGAAATTCAATTAAGGATGTGGGATAGCATTCAGAAGAGAAATCCAGTTTGGTATTTTGACGCTTCCGGTCTTTTTATTCCTGCTATTTTCAATCAAAAAAAGCCACTACTATATTCAATTGTAAGTTATGATCCTATAAATAAATCATTGATTCCAATAGCAGATTTTTTTTCAACTGAAAACGACACAACAAATATATCTATCAACCTTTTAAAAATTACGTCATCATTTAAGAAATTAAAACCCGATTATTATCCTAAAATCATTGTTACAGATTTTAGCTGGGCAAATATAAACGCACTGTTGAGGATCATTTTAAACTGTGACATTATTCAATATCTGAAATTAAGCTACAACATTGTCGTTTTGAAAGATTATTCCTTTTCGAAAATTTTAAATTCAAAAATCTATATTTGTTCAACTCATTTTTTAAAAATAATAATCGATGATCTTGATGATATTAATATAACAAAGGGAAAAATATCCGATAAGATGCGTGCAGCATTTATTTATTGCTTTACAATGCTTCAAAACTCTTCCTCGATTGATGAATTTAATCAGAATTTGGAAGATATGGTCACTATATTTTGTCAACCTAAATTATCTCAGTTATTACTTCGTTCGCTAGTTAGAATGAATATAGAGATTAGCATTAGGAATTATGACTGGCTGAATCAACTTTTTAAAAAATTTGATCGAAAATTTTTGATAACTTCAAAGGAATCTGGAATAGAAGATTTATATTTCCCAAATGATATGTCTAAAAATTATATTTTGGATTCACCATTTACAAAATTCTTTGAGCAACGGTTGAGTTTTTATAAAAAATGCATAAAAGAAGAGTCAAAGGATCAAATTATTAAAACAAATGAGTTTTACAAACCAATTTTGATGAAAATAATTGAAAAAAGGATTCATTTAGTACCTTTATGGAGTGGAGTTCTAATTTCGATGGATAAAGACAATTTTCCTCAAAGATCTCGAATAACACGATTGACTAATAATCCTGTAGAATCATGGTTTGGATATTTCAGAAATAATATTCTAGACATAAATAAACGGTTAAAATTTAAGCGTCTTCTTTTTCCAAGCGAAATTGTAATTCCATATTACAGTTATCTTTCGATGAAATTTAAACAGTTTTATGAAAAAGATTGTATCGATTTCTCTAAAATCAAAGATGGACACAACAATTCCGAGGAAGAAGAAAAATGGGAGTTTAAAAAGGAAAAAAAATTAACAAAAGAAAAAGGAATATATTTTACTAACAAGTTTACTTTTGGGATTGACAATTTTAAGCAGGAAGATTCCCTCAAAACTCAGTTTTGTGGAAAATCAGAATTGTTTTCAATACCATTAATTGATGTTGAGAATTCCGAATCTAAAGCCGAAGTTTCGATTTGTTTCAGGGAACACATCTTTTTTTACTCAAATTTTTCGAAAATGACATGCAAAAATGTTTTTGAGCTTCTAAATAATGACCTGTTAAGTGACGAAGTAAATATTATTTTTAAAAAAAATTTAAAATTTGATTTGTAAATTTTAATTTTTAGATTATTTTTAATTATTTCCAAACTAAAGGCCAAACATATAATATAAGAATCATTGATTATTTTTCGACAAGTAAAATTTTTAATGGTATGTTCTTGAGTGAGAATATTTTTGATGAGGTAATTTGAATTTTTTATAAAAAACATATTTTAAAAAAATAATTTAAAATATTCTTGTAGGATTTGAATTCGTATTCAATGATCGCTGGCTTGGTTTATGATCCACTCCGTCATCATTGGTGTCTATTCTTTGTAGATGTGAAGAATCAAAGTTTTTCGTTCTTAGATTCATTAGGTGCCGAGAATGATAATATCTATTTTGAAAAGTGGAAGTAATAAGAAATAGCTTGCTTTCTTCAATATTTAATAATCCTTTGAAAATATTTAGATTGTTTTGCACCTATCGGAAGGATTTATGTGATAAAAAATGGATTTTAAGGAAATTTGTACATCCTTTGCAACATGATGGAGTAAGCTGTGGTGTTTTTGTTTGTATGTTTTTCGAAAGCTTATTAAATGTTGATGTAAGAGACAATGAGTTAAAAATAAAAGAAAAATGCCCATATCGATTCAGAAAAGTGATTTTTGATGAATTATATAAAGAAAATTTGAAATATGTAGGCAAAGTGAATTTATGTTGTATATGTGGTAAGAAAGATTACGATCAAGAAATAATAGGTTTTGATTGCATTCATTCTTATCATTCAAAATGCTTAAAAAAAAACGAATGCGAGCAATGTGAAATTATTGATTGCTTACTTGAAAAATACAACCATTCTTAAAACTGTATTTCTTATAATCAAATAAACTCTAAATTTTAAAAATAATAAATCTAAAATTCTTTTTTTTTTTAATTTGTTCGCCATTTTGTTGTCTTTATAAACAACACTTTTTTTAAAATTCATATTTAATATTGATTTAAAAACTCGAAATTTAGATTTAAAAAAAAATCTTAACTATCGAAAAAATGAACGGAAACTTCAGGAAGTCGAAATCTAACGAAACATTGGCTAGTTTGGCCAAGAAAATTACTGGAAATTCATTTGTAAGGAAATCGAAAAGTGAATTTAATATTGTGAGACCAAAAATTCAGGAACAATACAAAGAAGTTTTAAAGAGATTTTTCGCAAACTACCCAAAAAATCTTTTTAATAACTCAATCAATTGTTTAAAGGTTGTTTTATTTAAAGTATAAATAAAAATTTATAAATTTTTTTTTAGAAATATGTTGATAAAAACCCTTTAGAAGCCTTTGCGAGCATCAGAGAGAAGATAATGAATTCTTTTAAGGGGAGTTCAAAAATAAATCAACAATCTCGTAAAGATTTTCTTTGTTAAAATTTTATTAAAATGTTAAATAATTATTAACAAAGAACAACCAACAACAACAAGACGAAAAAGAAAAGGGACAGTTGTTAAATCCAATTCCGAATCAGAAACACCTCTTTCGCCAACTTTGTTTTATCAGAAAAAAAAAAGAGGTAGAAAGAGCATTTTTGATAAGAATGATTTGATTTATCTGAATACTTATTATGCGCGGAACAACAAACCAAATCATTCAGATATAAGTAACATAATTCTTTATTTGGAATGTCGATACCAAAAACAACAAATTCGTGTAAGTTTATCATTTAATAAATTAAATAAACTATAAAATAAAATTTCATTAATTATATCAAAATTTTTTGTCCAGAATTGGTTTTCAAATAAAAGATTTAAAGAAAAATCTTTAATGAACATGCAAAATCTTGAAATGAATATAGACATGAAAGAAGAAGCTGACCAAAATAATAGAAATAGCAAAGAATTTTTCGAAACGATTAAAACTAGAGATGATGGTAATTTAAGCACAGAGTTAGATGAAGAAGAAGTTTTCAGCTCGGAGAAAGAAGATGGTGAAATTTCAGATTCACTGATGGAGGATAGTGAAATTTCATGCTCAGAATTAGATGTAGAAGAAGTTATCAGCACGGAGAAAGAAGATGTTGAAATTTCAGATTCTGTAAAGGAGGATGGTGAAATTTCATGTTCACAGTTTGATGAAGAAGAAGTTATCAGCTCAGAGAAAGAAGATGGTGAAATTTCAGATTCTGTAAAGGAGGATAGTGAAATTTCATGCTCAGAGTTAGATGAAGATAAAGTTATCAGCACGGAGAAAGAAGATGGTGAAATTTTAGATTCTCTAAAGGAGGAAGGTGAAATTTTATGCTCACAGTTTGATGAAGAAGAAGTTATTAGCTCAGAGAAAGAAGATGGTGAAATTTCAGATTCTTTGGAGGAGGACGGTGAAATTTTATGCCAAAAGTTAGATGAAGAAGTTTCCAGCTTGGTGAAAGACGACGGCGATATTTCATCCACGTTAAAAAATGATGTGCAATTAGGAGAACAAATTTCAATAAATCAGCATACATCTTTTATAAACTCTCATAATGTATTTGAAGTGGAAAACATGCTGAATGCAATGAATAAGCAGTTTGCTTTAGAAAAGGAGGAACTCGAAATTAAAATAAATGATTTACAAGAGGAAATAAAAATTTTACTGGTTAGTTTTTGATAAAAATTTTAATTAAATGAACATAAGTTTTCTCTAAAAGGATAAGAATACTCAAAAACAAGTGTTGTTTAGAAATGTCTCAGAGGATTATGAAAAAGTTGTAAAAGAACAAGAGTTATCAGAGAAAGAAACCTCAAATATTAAAAGAGAACTTGAGAAAAGTATGATAAGATTCAAAAATTTAGAAGATGATCATGAGGACCTAAAGAAGACATATGAAGATATTCAAAAAGATAATTCACTATTGCAGTCCACAATAAAGTATAATTCTTCATTAATTGCTGAATTAAAAGATTCGTTATCAAAAGGTAAAAATTAAAGTTTGTGAAAACAAATATTTTTAAATATATTTCTAGAGTCCGAACAATTTAACCATATTCAAATAAAAAAAGAAAATTTATCAATAAACAATGAAAATGAACAAGGTATATTTTTAAAATATTTTGTTTGTTCATTTATTTTTTTCAATTTCTAATTTAAGAAATGTCCGATTTAAGTGAACGACTTAATGAGGCAATAAAAATTAATGAAGAACTAAAAAATGCATATGAAATTAAGCTTAAGAAGACAGCTGAAGAATTCGAATCAAGTAATTTAGACAAAGCATCTTTACTTAGAATTTCAACAATTTTAATTATAATTTTAAAAGTAATTTCATGCAATCAGGAAAATTTTTCTAAAAATATAGGAAAATTAAAAAAAGAATATGAGGAAAATATGGTAATCCTGAATTCCGAATTTGAAATTAAAAATGACAACCTAAAAATAATGCAGTCATCAAACAATTCAGAAATACTGAAACTTAGAAAGCAAATTTCTGATCTCAAATTTGCGAATAAAACTGAGAAAAAAAATTTGTCGAAAATTAAATCAAAAAGTAAAACTATTTAACTTCATTCTTTAATACAATTTTATATAAATATTTAAATATTAATTTAGTTCTGAAAGAAAACAATGAAAAATTAAAGGCAAAAGATGAGCTACTAAAAGAATTAGAGCAAAAAATAAAAGAAAATGAGAGCATGACGTCGAATCTCGAATCGGACCAGAAAGAGGTTTTTGAAAAATTACGAACGTCAAAGGATCAAGGTATAATCACTTTTCAATGAAATATTGAATATTTTTTTATTTATTATTATTTTTTTTTAAGAGATTAAGCATAAAGATGATTTGCTTAAGGACAAAGAACAACAGCTAAAGGAATATGAATTAGCACTGGATGACAAAGAAAAGCAAATTTCTGATCTCAAATTTGCGAATAAAACTGAGAAACAAAATTTGTCGACAATTAAATCAAAAAGTAAAACTATTTAACTTCATTCTTTAATACAATTTTATATAAATATTTAAATATAAATTTAGTTCTGAAAGAAAACAATGAAAAATTAAAGGCAAAAGATGAGCGTCTAAAAGAATTAGAGCAAAAAATAAAGGAAAATGAGAGTATGACGTCGAATTTCGAATCGGACCAGAAAGAGGTTTTTGAAAAATTACGAACGTCAAAGGATCAAGGTATAATCACTTTTCAATGAAATATTGAATATTTTTTTATTTATTATTATTTTTTTTTAAGAGATTAAGCATAAAGATGATTTGCTTAAGGACAAAGAACAACAGCTAAAGGAATATGAATTAGCACTGGATGACAAAGAAAAGCAAATTTCTGATCTCAAATTTGCGAATAAAACTGAGAAACAAAATTTGTCGACAATTAAATCAAAAAGTAAAACTATTTAACTTCATTCTTTAATACAATTTTATATAAATATTTAAATATTAATTTAGTTCTGAAAGAAAACAATGAAAAATTAAAGGCAAAAGATGAGCGCCTAAAAGAACTAGAGCAAAAAATAAAGGAAAATGAGAGTATGACGTCGAATCTCGAATCGGACCAGAAAGCGATTTTTGAAAAATTACGAACGTCAAAAGATCAAGGTATAATCACTTTTCGATCAAATATTGAATATTTTTTTACTTATTATTATTTTTATTTTTAAGAGATTAAGCATAAAGATAATTTGCTTAAGGACAAAGATCAACAGCTAAAGGAATATGAATTAGCACTAGATGACAAAGAAAAGCAAATTTCTGATCTTAAATTTGCGAATAAAATGGAAAGCTCTTACGTTTGGCAAGACATTAATAGCCAGAATTCTTATAGAAAAACTGATTTTGAAAAGGGCTATGGGAGCAAATTATCAGTTTCTGTCGATGGTATTTAATTTTAAAAATAAAATATATATTTATTTTTTTTATTTAGATTTTAATAAAAATCAAAATCTAGAACATAATGATTTTACAATAATATCAAATAATCAATCAAAATGTCCTTCTAAAAATTGCGATGGTTCTGGAAACACTGAGATTGGTCGTAATAAGCATTATTGGTATGATATCATTTCATTTTTATTAATTTATCAAAGTTATAATTATATTTAAAGTTTTGCTAATTGTCCGAAAAATCCTGTCAATGCTAAAATTATCAAATACAAGGATCTTTTTGAAGAAAAAATAAAAGATCTCAAATCGGAAAATGAATATCTAAACAACTTAATTAAACCGGACGATTTAAAAAAGAGTCATTTGTTTTCCTTTTTGCTTGAGGATAGCGATTTTTTAGATGAAAGAAAGTCAGATTATAATAAAGTAATTCTATTTTTTTTTTAAACAATTTCAAGACCATTTTATTTTTGAAGAATATAAATGATAATAAGAAAGAGTTTGTAAATGAAAATAATGAAAACCATTACGATTATCTTATAACCAAAATTCAACAATTGGTAAATTAGAAAAAATTCTGAACTAATAATTTTTCGTCTTTCAAATTTTTATCCTAATTTTGAAATCGCTTTGTTGTTTAACTTTTTATACATCATAGGGATTTCATAATTCTCTGAATTACTTTAAAAGATAAAAGACATTATTAGAAAAATTTAGACAAATTAAAGCTTCAATTTCAAAATTAATTAAAATATTTAAATGAAAGACGAAAAATGTCCACGTAAAATCTTTGTTAAAATTTGCTAAAATTAAAGGAAAATGAGCAAAAAATTTTAAAAGAAAGAATTGATGAGAAAACTTTACCCCATGGAGATACCAAAGAGACAAGAGTAATTTAAAAAAAATGAAAATTTTAAAAATTTTAAATTAAAATTAATTAAAAGCCTCTCTGTTCGCGAACATCAGAGAAAACAAAGGTTGGTGAATTTGTGAGCAGCCGTAGTCGTTGTGGCAGAAACGTTTATCTCGGGCCACAAGGAGGACTTTTTCTTGAAAATCCAAGTGGTTCACTTTATTATATTCGTGGAAAGGAAAGACTCCAGATAAATTTTTTAGCTGAATATAAATATTTAGAAAACCACATATAAAAACGTCCTTGTTTTTTTGTATTTTATTATTATTTTTGTTAAAGTTTTTTTTTTTACTTTATTTTTTCATCTATTTGTAATGAAGATTTTCTGATATTATTCTTTTTATTCTAAAATGAGTTTTTTATTTTTCCAGTTGTATTACTTTTAAAAATTTTTTAAGAAAGCTGGAATAAATCTAGCTTATTTAATGTAAATTCATCAAGAGAGGTATTTTTATATAGATCAGAATCATTTTAACTATTCTGATCTAAAAAAAATTCAATTTTTTAACCCTCTCATTCAAATTTAATTTTAAAAAATCCTGCTTTTTCGCTCAAAATCCGAAAATCTGCTCGATTAGATTGGTCTGGCTTTTTTGACTTCTGAAAGAACAGATGTTAAAAAAGCTAATACGGAAGAGTGAAAAAATAAGCAGCTTGTTGGGAGGGACTGTAAAAAAGGAATTGGAAGTGTACAAATCGTTTATTGACTGTTTGTGTAGAAAAGCAATATTTCTTTTTGTGAAAAACTTAAATGTATTCAAAATGCCTTTTGAAAGGATGAAAAGATCATTATGTTCTAAAAAATTCATTATGAATTAAATAAGTAATCCTGTCTAAAAGAAATTAGAATCGTTAGTTAAAACAAAAAGAGAGTTGAATTTTCGAAATTCAGTTAATTCTCGTTTCGACACGATCCTTTCCTTTTTTTGCCAATATCCAACAATGCTTGTTTTTTCCCGATCTAAACGAGCGTACTAAGAGAGAACAGGAAATGCTTACTCATTAAGCATTTCAAGCGATAAAGTATGATATTTTAAATATTAAATTTGTAATTGTTGAAATTACATAATTTAGCTGATTTTTTTCAACAATTTTGAAGAAATTTTATTAGTAATACAATGAGATGAAATGAAAATCGCTTTTTTGATGAAAAAGAACAAAATCAGTGATTTTGAGTTTATTTTTTTTTCCTTTTTTTTATATTTTTTATATTTTTAATAAATTGAAAAAAAACTATTTTTATTTTAATTATTGTTGCGAACTAATCAAATTCACTGTTTAAATATATTTTTTCTTGATTATTTAAATTGCACCAAAAATTTGTATTTGAATTCATTCTGTATTTAACATTGAATTCGATTGTCAAACTAGCTGTTGAGTTTTAAAAAAATATGTAATTTCAGTGGGGACATTGAAAAAACAAGGCAAAAACAATTATTTACAAATAAAACTTTCATTTTAGATCAAGCCAGGGAAGGTTAAAGAAAATGATTAATATTAATGACCTCTTAATTAATTAATTAGGTTTTCTAATCCTTTAAATAAATTAAAATGAAAAATTATATATCACCTCGATTTAAAAGGGTTTACTAATTTATATCCTAATTTAATCAAATTTAAATTTACTCATTGTTAATTCATATTTGGTAAAAGCTTTTTTGATTTTTATTCTTTTTCCTTATTTTTAATTATCTTTTACGATACATTTTCAAAAAACTTTTCAATTGATTTCTTTTATTTGAAAATTTCTTATAATATCTTAAAAAGAGTGTTAAATTATAAAATAAACATAACATTTTTTTTGTTTTTTTATTAATTTGCAAAACAAACTTTACTTTTATTTTTAAATTATTAGATAATGCTTCCTTATATTAGATAATATTTATAAAATTTGGGAAAATATTGAGCAAACATGCTTAAATTTGCTTGAATCAAAATTTTTAAAAAATATTAAACCGTTTAAAAGTTATTCAAGTTTTGCTGAATTGAAATGATTGAATTGAAACGAACTTCACAACCCCGTAAATGTCCTGACTTGACATCAAAAAAAACAAAATTTAAAATCAAAATGCTGATTTGACTTCAAAATAAACAAAATTTTAGACAAAATCCTAACTTGACTTCAAAAAAAACAAAATTAAAATAAAAAGCGCTGACTTGACATCAAAAAAAACAAAATTAAAGTAAAAGTCCTGACTTGACTTCAAAATAAACAAAATTTTAGACAAAATCTTAACTTGACTTCAGAAAAAACAAAATTTAAGTTAAAGTCTTGACTTGACTTCCAAAAAAACAAAATTTAAAATCAAAGTGCTGATTTGACTTCAAAAAAAACAAAATTTAAGTAAAAGTTCTTACTTGACTTCAAAATAAACAAAATTTAAAGTCAAAGTCCTGACTTGACTTCAAAAAAAACAAAATTTAAGTAAAAGTCCTGACTTGACTTCAAAATAAACTAAATTTAAATTCAAAGTGCTGACTTGACTTCAAAAAAAACAAAATTTTAGACAAAATCCTAACTTGACTTCAAAATAAACAAAATTGAAAGTCAAAGTCCTGACTTGACTTCAAAAAAAACAAAATTTAAGTAAAAGTCCTGACTTGACTTCAAAATAAACTAAATTTAAATTCAAAGTGCTGACTTGGCTTCAAAAAAAACATAATTTAAGTTAAAGTCTTGACTTGACTTCAAAAAAACAAAATTTAAATTCAAAGTGCTGATTTGACTTCAAAAAAAACAAAATTTAATTTCAAAGTTCTGATTTGACTTCAAAAAAAACAAAATTTAAAGTCAAAGTCCTGACTTGACTTCAAAAAAAACAAAATTTAAGTAAAAGTTCTTACTTGACTTCAAAATAAACAAAATTTAAAGTCAAAGTCCTGACTTGACTTCAAAAAAAACAAAATTTAAGTAAAAGTCCTGACTTGACTTCAAAATAAACTAAATTTAAATTCAAAGTGCTGACTTGGCTTCAAAAAAAACAAAATTTAAGTTAAAGTCTTGACTTGACTTCCAAAAAAACAAAATTTAAATTCAAAATGCTGATTTGACTTCAAAATAAACAAAATTTAAAGTCAAAGTGCTGACTTGGCTTCAAAAAAAACAAAATTTAAGTTAAAGTCTTGACTTGACTTTAAAATAAACGAAATTTAAATTCAAAGTGCTGACTTGACTTCAAAAAAAAACAAAATTTAAAATCAAAGTGCTGATTTGGCTTCAAAAAAAACAAAATTTAAGTTAAAGTCTTGACTTGACTTTAAAATAAACGAAATTTAAATTTAAAGTGCTGACTTGATTTCAAAAAAAACAAAATTTAAAATCAAAGTGCTGATTTGACTTCAAAAAAAACAAAATTTAAGTAAATGTCCTGACTTGACATCAAAAAAAAACAAAATTTAAAATCAAAATGCTGATTTGACTTCAAAATAAACAAAATTTTAGACAAAATCCTAACTTGACTTCAAAAAAAACAAAATTAAAATAAAAAGCGCTGACTTGACATCAAAAAAAACAAAATTAAAGTAAAAGTCCTGACTTGACTTCAAAATAAACAAAATTTTAGACAAAATCTTAACTTGACTTCAGAAAAAACAAAATTTAAGTTAAAGTCTTGACTTGACTTCCAAAAAAACAAAATTTAAAATCAAAGTGCTGATTTGACTTCAAAAAAAACAAAATTTAAGTAAAAGTTCTTACTTGACTTCAAAATAAACAAAATTTAAAGTCAAAGTCCTGACTTGACTTCAAAAAAAACAAAATTTAAGTAAAAGTCCTGACTTGACTTCAAAATAAACTAAATTTAAATTCAAAGTGCTGACTTGGCTTCAAAAAAAACAAAATTTAAGTTAAAGTCTTGACTTGACTTCCAAAAAAACAAAATTTAAATTCAAAATGCTGATTTGACTTCAAAATAAACAAAATTTAAAGTCAAAGTGCTGACTTGGCTTCAAAAAAAACAAAATTTAAGTTAAAGTCTTGACTTGACTTTAAAATAAACGAAATTTAAATTCAAAGTGCTGACTTGACTTCAAAAAAAACAAAATTTAAAATCAAAGTGCTGATTTGGCTTCAAAAAAAACAAAATTTAAGTTAAAGTCTTGACTTGACTTTAAAATAAACGAAATTTAAATTTAAAGTGCTGACTTGATTTCAAAAAAAACAAAATTTAAAATCAAAGTGCTGATTTGACTTCAAAAAAAACAAAATTTAAGTAAATGTCCTGACTTGACATCAAAAAAAACAAAATTTAAAATCAAAATGCTGATTTGACTTCAAAATAAACAAAATTTTAGACAAAATCCTAACTTGACTTCAAAAAAAACAAAATTAAAATAAAAAGCGCTGACTTGACATCAAAAAAAACAAAATTAAAGTAAAAGTCCTGACTTGACTTCAAAATAAACAAAATTTTAGACAAAATCTTAACTTGACTTCAGAAAAAACAAAATTTAAGTTAAAGTCTTGACTTGACTTCCAAAAAAACAAAATTTAAAATCAAAGTGCTGATTTGACTTCAAAAAAAACAAAATTTAAGTAAAAGTTCTTACTTGATTTCAAAAAAAACAAAATTTAAAATCAAAGTGCTGATTTGACTTCAAAAAAAACAAAATTTAAGTAAATGTCCTGACTTGACTTCAAAATAAACTAAATTTAAATTCAAAGTGCTGACTTGACTTCAAAAAAAACAAAATTTAAAATCAAAGTGCTGATTTGACTTCAAAAAAAACAAAATTTAAAATCAAAGTGCTGATTTGACTTCAAAATAAACAAAATTTTAGACAAAATCCTAACTTGACTTCAAAAAAAACAAAATTTAAGTAAAAGTTCTTACTTGACTTCAAAATAAACAAAATTTAAAGTCAAAGTCCTGACTTGACTTCAAAAAAAACAAAATTTAAGTAAAAGTCCTGACTTGACTTCAAAATAAACTAAATTTAAATTCAAAGTGCTGACTTGGCTTCAAAAAAAAACAAAATTTAAGTTAAAGTCTTGACTTGACTTCCAAAAAAACAAAATTTAAATTCAAAGTGCTGATTTGACTTCAAAATAAACAAAATTTAAAGTCAAAGTGATGACTTGGCTTCAAAAAAAACAAAATTTAAGTTAAAGTCTTGACTTGACTTTAAAATAAACGAAATTTAAATTCAAAGTGCTGACTTGACTTCAAAAAAAACAAAATTTAAAATCAAAGTGCTGATTTGGCTTCAAAAAAAACAAAATTTAAGTTAAAGTCTTGACTTGACTTTAAAATAAACGAAATTTAAATTTAAAGTGCTGACTTGATTTCAAAAAAAACAAAATTTAAAATCAAAGTGCTGATTTGACTTCAAAAAAAACAAAATTTAAGTAAATGTCCTGACTTGACTTCAAAATAAACTAAATTTAAATTCAAAGTGCTGACTTGACTTCAAAAAAAAACAAAATTTAAAATCAAAGTGCTGATTTGACTTCAAAAAAAACAAAATTTAAAATCAAAGTGCTGATTTGACTTCAAAATAAACAAAATTTTAGACAAAATCCTAACTTGACTTCAAAAAAAACAAAATTTAAGTAAAAGTTCTTACTTGACTTCAAAATAAACAAAATTTAAAGTCAAAGTCCTGACTTGACTTCAAAATAAACAAAATTTAAGTAAAAGTCCTGACTTGACTTCAAAATAAACTAAATTTAAATTCAAAGTGCTGACTTGGCTTCAAAAAAAACAAAATTTAAGTTAAAGTCTTGACTTGACTTCCAAAAAAACAAAATTTAAATTCAAAGTGCTGATTTGACTTCAAAATAAACAAAATTTAAAGTCAAAGTGATGACTTGGCTTCAAAAAAAACAAAATTTAAGTTAAAGTCTTGACTTGACTTTAAAATAAACGAAATTTAAATTCAAAGTGCTGACTTGACTTCAAAAAAAACAAAATTTAAAATCAAAGTGCTGATTTGGCTTCAAAAAAAACAAAATTTAAGTTAAAGTCTTGACTTGACTTTAAAATAAACGAAATTTAAATTTAAAGTGCTGACTTGATTTCAAAAAAAACAAAATTTAAAATCAAAGTGCTGATTTGACTTCAAAAAAAACAAAATTTAAGTAAATGTCCTGACTTGACATCAAAAAAAACAAAATTTATAATCAAAATGCTGATTTGACTTCAAAATAAACAAAATTTTAGACAAAATCCTAACTTGACTTCAAAAAAAACAAAATTAAAATAAAAAGCGCTGACTTGACATCAAAAAAAACAAAATTAAAGTAAAAGTCCTGACTTGACTTCAAAATAAACAAAATTTTAGACAAAATCTTAACTTGACTTCAGAAAAAACAAAATTTAAGTTAAAGTCTTGACTTGACTTCCAAAAAAACAAAATTTAAAATCAAAGTGCTGATTTGACTTCAAAAAAAACAAAATTTAAGTAAAAGTTCTTACTTGACTTCAAAATAAACAAAATTTAAAGTCAAAGTCCTGACTTGACTTCAAAAAAAACAAAATTTAAGTAAAAGTCCTGACTTGACTTCAAAATAAACTAAATTTAAATTCAAAGTGCTGACTTGGCTTCAAAAAAAACAAAATTTAAGTTAAAGTCTTGACTTGACTTTAAAATAAACGAAATTTAAATTCAAAGTGCTGACTTGACTTCAAAAAAAACAAAATTTAAAATCAAAGTGCTGATTTGACTTCAAAAAAAACAAAATTTAAAGTCAAAGTCTTGACTTGACTTTAATATAAACGAAATTTAAATTCAAAGTGCTGACTTGACTTCAAAAAAAACAAAATTTAAAATCAAAGTGCTGATTTGACTTCAAAAAAAACATAATTTAAAATCAAAGTGCTGATTTGACTTCAAAAAAAACAAAATTTAAGTAAAAGTCCTGACTTGACTTCAAAATAAACTAAATTTAAATTCAAAGTGCTGACTTGGCTTCAAAAAAAACAAAATTTAAAGTCAAAGTCTTGACTTGACTTTAATATAAACAAAATTTAAATTCAAAGTGCTGACTTGACTTCAAAAAAAACAAAATTTAAATTCAAAGTGCTGACTTGACTTCAAAAAAAACAAAATTTAAAATAAAAGTGCTGATTTGACTTCAAAATAAACAAAATTTAAAGTCAAAGTCCTGACTTGACTTCAAAATAAACTAAATTTAAATTCAAAGTGCTGACTTGGCTTCAAAAAAAACAAAATTTAAGTTAAAGTCTTGACTTGACTTCCAAAAAAAACAAAATTTAAATTCAAAGTGCTGATTTGACTTCAAAATAAACAAAATTTAAAGTCAAAGTGCTGACTTGGCTTCAAAAAAAACAAAATTTAAGTTAAAGTCTTGACTTGACTTTAAAATAAACGAAATTTAAATTCAAAGTGCTGTCTTGACTTCAAAAAAAACAAAATTTAAAATCAAAGTGCTGATTTGGCTTCAAAAAAAACAAAATTTAAGTTAAAGTCTTGACTTGACTTTAAAATAAACGAAATTTAAATTTAAAGTGCTGACTTGATTTCAAAAAAAACAAAATTTAAAATCAAAGTGCTGATTTGACTTCAAAAAAAACAAAATTTAAGTAAATGTCCTGACTTGACATCAAAAAAAACAAAATTTAAAATCAAAATGCTGATTTGACTTCAAAATAAACAAAATTTTAGACAAAATCCTAACTTGACTTCAAAAAAAACAAAATTAAAATAAAAAGCGCTGACTTGACATCAAAAAAAACAAAATTAAAGTAAAAGTCCTGACTTGACTTCAAAATAAACAAAATTTTAGACAAAATCTTAACTTGACTTCAGAAAAAACAAAATTTAAGTTAAAGTCTTGACTTGACTTCCAAAAAAACAAAATTTAAAATCAAAGTGCTGATTTGACTTCAAAAAAAACAAAATTTAAGTAAAAGTTCTTACTTGACTTCAAAATAAACAAAATTTAAAGTCAAAGTCCTGACTTGACTTCAAAAAAAACAAAATTTAAGTAAAAGTCCTGACTTGACTTCAAAATAAACTAAATTTAAATTCAAAGTGCTGACTTGACTTCAAAAAAAACAAAATTTAAAATCAAAGTGCTGATTTGACTTCAAAAAAAACAAAATTAAAAATCAAAGTGCTGATTTGACTTCAAAATAAACAAAATTTTAGACAAAATCCTAACTTGACTTCAAAATAAACAAAATTGAAAGTCAAAGTCCTGACTTGACTTCAAAAAAAACAAAATTTAAGTAAAAGTCCTGACTTGACTTCAAAATAAACTAAATTTAAATTCAAAGTGCTGACTTGGCTTCAAAAAAAACATAATTTAAGTTAAAGTCTTGACTTGACTTCAAAAAAACAAAATTTAAATTCAAAGTGCTGATTTGACTTCAAAAAAAAACAAAATTTAATTTCAAAGTTCTGATTTGACTTCAAAAAAAACAAAATTTAAAGTCAAAGTCCTGACTTGACGTTAAAATAAACGAAATTTAAATTCAAAGTGCTGACTTGACTGAAAAAAAACAAAATTTAAGTTAATGTTCTGACTTGACTTCAAAAAAAGCAATATTTAAAATCAAAGTGCTGATTTGACTTCAAAAAAAACAAAATTTAAGTAAAAATATTACTTGACTTCAAAATAAACAAAATTTAAAGTCAAAGTCCTGACTTGACTTCAAAAAAAACAAAATATAAGTAAAAGTCCTGACTTGACTTCAAAATAAACTAAATTTAAATTCAAAGTGCTGACTTGGCTTCAAAAAAAACATAATTTAAGTTAAAGTCTTGACTTGACTTCCAAAAAAACAAAATTTAAATTCAAAGTGCTGATTTGACTTCAAAAAAAACAAAATTTAATTTCAAAGTTCTGATTTGACTTCAAAAAAAACAAAATTTAAAGTCAAAGTCTTGACTTGACTTTAAAATAAACGAAATTTAAATTCAAAGTGCTGACTTGACTGAAAAAAAACAAAATTTAAGTTAATGTTCTGACTTGACTTCAAAAAAAGCAATATTTAAAATCAAAGTGCTGATTTGACTTCAAAAAAAACAAAATTTAAGTAAAAATATTACTTGACTTCAAAATAAACAAAATTTAAAGTCAAAGTGCTGACTTGGCTTCGAAAAAAAACAAAATTTAAGTTAAAGTCTTGACTTGACTTTAAAATAAACGAAATTTAAATTTAAAGTGCTGACTTGATTTCAAAAAAAACAAAATTTAAAATCAAAGTGCTGATTTGACTTCAAAAAAAACAAAATTTAAGTAAATGTCCTGACTTGACATCAAAAAAAACAAAATTTAAAATCAAAATGCTGATTTGACTTCAAAATAAACAAAATTTTAGACAAAATCCTAACTTGACTTCAAAAAAAACAAAATTAAAATAAAAAGCGCTGACTTGACATCAAAAAAAACAAAATTAAAGTAAAAGTCCTGACTTGACTTCAAAATAAACAAAATTTTAGACAAAATCTTAACTTGACTTCAGAAAAAACAAAATTTAAGTTAAAGTCTTGACTTGACTTCCAAAAAAACAAAATTTAAATTCAAAGTTCTGATTTGACTTCAAAAATAACAAAATTTAAGTAAATGTCCTAACTTGACTTCAAAAAAAACAAAATTTAAATAAAAAGCGCTGACTTGGCTTCAAAAAAAACAAAATTTAAGTTAAAGTCTTGACTTGACTTCCAAAAAAACAAAATTTAAATTCAAAGTGCTGATTTGACTTCAAAAAAAACAAAATTTAAAATCAAAGTTCTGATTTGACTTCAAAAAAAAAAAAATTTAAAGTCAAAGTCTTGACTTGACTTTAAAATAAACGAAATTTAAATTCAAAGTGCTGACTTGACTTCAAAAAAAACAAAATTTAAAATCAAAGTGCTGATTTGACTTCAAAAAAAACAAAATTAGAGTAAAAGTCCTGACTTGACTTCAAAATAAACAAAATTTTAGACAAAATCTTAACTTGACTTCCAAAAAAACAAAATTTAAATTCAAAGTGCTGATTTGACTTCAAAAAAAACAAAATTTAAAGTCAAAGTCCTGACTTGACGTTAAAATAAACGAAATTTAAATTCAAAGTGCTGACTTGACTGAAAAAAAACAAAATTTAAGTTAATGTTCTGACTTGACTTCAAAAAAAGCAATATTTAAAATCAAAGTGCTGATTTGACTTCAAAAAAAACAAAATTTAAGTAAAAATATTACTTGACTTCAAAATAAACAAAATTTAAAGTCAAAGTCCTGACTTGACTTCAAAAAAAACAAAATATAAGTAAAAGTCCTGACTTGACTTCAAAATAAACTAAATTTAAATTCAAAGTGCTGACTTGGCTTCAAAAAAAACAAAATTTAAGTTAAAGTCTTGACTTGACTTCCAAAAAAAACAAAATTTAAATTCAAAGTGCTGATTTGACTTCAAAAAAAACAAAATTTAATTTCAAAGTTCTGATTTGACTTCAAAAAAAACAAAATTTAAAGTCAAAGTCTTGACTTGACTTTAAAATAAACGAAATTTAAATTCAAAGTCCTGACTTGACTTCAAAAAAAACAAAATTTAAGTAAAAGTCCTGACTTGACTTCAAAATAAACTAAATTTAAATTCAAAGTGCTGACTTGACTTCAAAAAAAACAAAATTTAAAATCAAAGTGCTGATTTGACTTCAAAAAAAACAAAATTAAAAATCAAAGTGCTGATTTGACTTCAAAATAAACAAAATTTTAGACAAAATCCTAACTTGACTTCAAAATAAACAAAATTGAAAGTCAAAGTCCTGACTTGACTTCAAAAAAAACAAAATTTAAGTAAAAGTCCTGACTTGACTTCAAAATAAACTAAATTTAAATTCAAAGTGCTGACTTGGCTTCAAAAAAAACATAATTTAAGTTAAAGTCTTGACTTGACTTCAAAAAAACAAAATTTAAATTCAAAGTGCTGATTTGACTTCAAAAAAAACAAAATTTAATTTCAAAGTTCTGATTTGACTTCAAAAAAAACAAAATTTAAAGTCAAAGTCCTGACTTGACGTTAAAATAAACGAAATTTAAATTCAAAGTGCTGACTTGACTGAAAAAAAACAAAATTTAAGTTAATGTTCTGACTTGACTTCAAAAAAAGCAATATTTAAAATCAAAGTGCTGATTTGACTTCAAAAAAAACAAAATTTAAGTAAAAATATTACTTGACTTCAAAATAAACAAAATTTAAAGTCAAAGTCCTGACTTGACTTCAAAAAAAACAAAATATAAGTAAAAGTCCTGACTTGACTTCAAAATAAACTAAATTTAAATTCAAAGTGCTGACTTGGCTTCAAAAAAAACAAAATTTAAGTTAAAGTCTTGACTTGACTTCCAAAAAAACAAAATTTAAATTCAAAGTGCTGATTTGACTTCAAAAAAAACAAAATTTAATTTCAAAGTTCTGATTTGACTTCAAAAAAAACAAAATTTAAAGTCAAAGTCTTGACTTGTTTTAAAATAAACGAAATTTAAATTCAAAGTGCTGACTTGACTGAAAAAAAACAAAATTTAAGTTAATGTTCTGACTTGACTTCAAAAAAAGCAATATTTAAAATCAAAGTGCTGATTTGACTTCAAAAAAAACAAAATTTAAGTAAAAATATTACTTGACTTCAAAATAAACAAAATTTAAAGTCAAAGTGCTGACTTGGCTTCGAAAAAAACAAAATTTAAGTTAAAGTCTTGACTTGACTTTAAAATAAACGAAATTTAAATTTAAAGTGCTGACTTGATTTCAAAAAAAACAAAATTTAAAAACAAAGTGCTGATTTGACTTCAAAAAAAACAAAATTTAAGTAAATGTCCTGACTTGACATCAAAAAAAACAAAATTTAAAATCAAAATGCTGATTTGACTTCAAAATAAACAAAATTTTAGACAAAATCCTAACTTGACTTCAAAAAAAACAAAATTAAAATAAAAAGCGCTGACTTGACATCAAAAAAAAACAAAATTAAAGTAAAAGTCCTGACTTGACTTCAAAATAAACAAAATTTTAGACAAAATCTTAACTTGACTTCAGAAAAAACAAAATTTAAGTTAAAGTCTTGACTTGACTTCCAAAAAAACAAAATTTAAATTCAAAGTTCTGATTTGACTTCAAAAATAACAAAATTTAAGTAAATGTCCTAACTTGACTTCAAAAAAAACAAAATTTAAATAAAAAGCGCTGACTTGGCTTCAAAAAAAACAAAATTTAAGTTAAAGTCTTGACTTGACTTCCAAAAAAACAAAATTTAAATTCAAAGTGCTGATTTGACTTCAAAAAAAACAAAATTTAAAATCAAAGTTCTGATTTGACTTCAAAAAAAAAAAAATTTAAAGTCAAAGTCTTGACTTGACTTTAAAATAAACGAAATTTAAATTCAAAGTGCTGACTTGACTTCAAAAAAAACAAAATTTAAAATCAAAGTGCTGATTTGACTTCAAAAAAAACAAAATTAGAGTAAAAGTCCTGACTTGACTTCAAAATAAACAAAATTTTAGACAAAATCTTAACTTGACTTCCAAAAAAACAAAATTTAAATTCAAAGTGCTGATTTGACTTCAAAAAAAACAAAATTTAATTTCAAAGTTCTGATTTGACTTCAAAAAAAACAAAATTTAAGTAAATGTCCTGACTTGACTTCAAAAAAAACTAAATTTAATTTCAAAGTTCTGATTTGACATCAAAAAAAACAAAATTAAAGTAAAAGTCCTGACTTGACTTCAAAATAAACAAAATTTTAGACAATATCTTAACTTGACTTCAGAAAAAACAAAATTTAAGTTAAAGTCTTGACTTGACTTCCAAAAAAACAAAATTTAAATTCAAAGTGCTGATTTGACTTCAAAAAAAACAAATTTTAATTTCAAAGTTCTGATTTGACTTCAAAAATAACAAAATTTAAGTAAATGTCCTGACTTGACTTCAAAAAAAACAAAATTTAAAATCAAAATGCTGATTTGACTTCAAAATAGACAAAATTTTAGACAAAATCCTAACTTGACTTCAAAAAAAACAAAATTTAAATAAAAAGCGCTGACTTGACATCAAAAAAAACAAAATTAGAGTAAAAGTCCTGACTTGACTTCAAAATAAACAAAATTTTAGACAAAACCTTAACTTGACTTCAAAAAAAACAAAATTTAAGTTAAAGCCTTGACTTGACTTCCAAAAAAACAAAATTTAAATTCAAAGTGCTGATTTGACTTCAAAAAAAACAAAATTTAATTTCAAAGTTCTGATTTGACTTCAAAAAAAAAAAAATTTAAAGTCAAAGTCTTGACTTGACTTTAAAATAAACGAAATTTAAATTCAAAGTGCTGACTTGACTTCAAAAAAAACAAAATTTAAAATCAAAGTGCTGATTTGACTTCAAAAAAAACAAAATTAGAGTAAAAGTCCTGACTTGACTTCAAAATAAACAAAATTTTAGACAAAATCTTAACTTGACTTCCAAAAAAACAAAATTTAAATTCAAAGTGCTGATTTGACTTCAAAAAAAACAAAATTTAATTTCAAAGTTCTGATTTGACTTCAAAAAAAACTAAATTTAAAGTCAAAGTCTTGACTTGACTTTAATATAAACGAAATTTAAATTCAAAGTGCTGACTTGACTTCAAAAAAAACAAAATTTAAAATCAAAGTGCTGATTTGACTTCAAAATAAACTAAATTTAAAGTCAAAGTCTTGACTTGACTTTAATATAAACGAAATTTAAAATCAAAGTGCTGATTTGACTTCAAAAAAAACAAAATTTAAATTCAAAGTGCTGATTTGACTTCAAAAAAAACAAAATTTAATTTCAAAGTTCTGATTTGACTTCAAAAATAACAAAATTTAAGTAAATGTCCTGACTTGACTTCAAAAAAAACAAAAATTAAAATCAAAATGCTGATTTGACTTCAAAATAAACAAAATTTTAGACAAAATCCTAACTTGACTTCAAAAAAAACAAAATTTAAATAAAAAGCGCTGACTTGACATCAAAAAAAACAAAATTAGAGTAAAAGTCCTGACTTGACTTCAAAATAAACAAAATTTTAGACAAAATCTTAACTTGACTTCCAAAAAAACAAAATTTAAATTCAAAGTGCTGATTTGACTTCAAAAAAAACAAAATTTAATTTCAAAGTTCTTATTTGACTTCAAAAAAAACAAAATTTAAAGTCAAAGTCTTGACTTGACTTTAAAATAAACGAAATTTAAATTCAAAGTGCTGACTTGACTTCAAAAAAAACAAAATTTAAAATCAAAGTGCTGATTTGACTTCAAAAAAAACAAAATTTAAGTTAATGTCCTGACTTGACTTCAAAAAAAACAAAATTTAAATTCAAAGTGCTGATTTGACTTCAAAAAAAACAAAATTTAATTTCAAAGTTCTGATTTGACTTCAAAAAAAACAAAATTTAAAGTCAAAGTGCTGACTTGGCTTCAAAAAAAACAAAATTTAAGTTAAAGTCTTGACTTGACTTCAAAAAAAACAAAATTTAAAATCAAAGTGCTGATTTGACTTCAAAATAAACTAAATTTAAAGTAAAAGTCTTGACTTGACTTTAATATAAACGAAATTTAAATTCAAAGTGCTGACTTGACTTCAAAAAAAACAAAATTTAAAATCAAAGTTCTGATTTGACTTCAAAAAAAACAAAATTTAAAGTCAAAGTCTTGACTTGACTTTAAAATAAACGAAATTTAAATTCAAAAAGCTGACTTGACTAAAAAAAAACAAAATTTAAGTAAATGTCCTGACTTGACTTCAAAAAAAGCAATATTTAAAATCAAAGTGCTGACTTGACTTCAAAATAAACAAAATTTAAAGTCAAAGTGCTGACTTGGCTTCAAAAAAAACAAAATTTAAGTTAAAGTCTTGACTTGACTTTAAAATAAACGAAATTTAAATTCAAAGTGCTGACTTGACTTCAAAAAAAACAAAATTTAAAATCAAAGTGCTGATTTGACTTCAAAATAAACTAAATTTAAAGTCAAAGTCTTGACTTGACTTTTATATAAACGAAATTTAAATTCAAAGTGCTGACTTGACTTCAAAAAAAACAAAATTTAAAATCAAAGTGCTGATTTGACTTAAAAATAAACTAAATTTAAAGTCAAAGTCTTGACTTGACTTTAAAATAAACGAAATTTAAATTCAAAGTGCTGACTTGACTTCAAAAAAAGCAATATTTAAAATCAAAGTGCTGATTTGACTTCAAAATAAACAAAATTTTAGACAAAATCCTAACTTGACTTCAAAATAAACAAAATTTAAAGTCGAAGTGCTGACTTGGCTTCAAAAAAAACAAAATTTAAGTTAAAGTCTTGACTTGACTTTAAAATAAACGAAATTTAAATTCAAAGTGCTGACTTGACTTCAAAAAAAACAAAATTTAAAATCAAAGTCCTGACTTGACTTCAAAATAAACTAAATTTAAATTCAAAGTGCTGACTTGGCTTCAAAAAAAACAAAATTTAAGTTAAAGTCTTGACTTGACTTCCAAAAAAACAAAATTTAAATTCAAAGTGCTGATCTGACTTCAAAATAAACAAAATTTAAAGTCAAAGTGCTGACTTGGCTTCAAAAAAAACAAAATTTAAGTTAAAGTCTTGACTTGACTTTAAAATAAACGAAATTTAAATTCAAAGTGCTGACTTGACTTCAAAAAAAAACAAAATTTAAAATCAAAGTGCTGATTTGACTTCAAAAAAAACAAAATTTAAGTAAATGTCCTGACTTGACATCAAAAAAAACAAAATTTAAAATCAAAATGCTGATTTGACTTCAAAATAAACAAAATTTAAAGTAAAAGTCCTGACTTGACTTCAAAATAAACAAAATTGAAAGTCAAAGTCCTGACTTGACTTCAAAAAAAACAAAATTTAAGTTAAAGTCTTGACTTGACTTCCAAAAAAACAAAATTTAAATTCAAAGTGCTGATCTGACTTCAAAATAAACAAAATTTAAAGTCAAAGTGCTGACTTGGCTTCAAAAAAAACAAAATTTAAGTAAAAGTTCTTACTTGACTTCAAAATAAACAAAATTTAAAGTCAAAGTCCTGACTTGACTTCAAAATAAACAAAATTTTAGACAAAATCCTAACTTGACTTCAAAATAAACAAAATTGAAAGTCAAAGTCCTGACTTGACTTCAAAAAAAAAAAATTTAAGTTAAAGTCTTGACTTGACTTCCAAAAAAACAAAATTTAAATTCAAAGTGCTGATTTGACTTCAAAAAAAACAAAATTTAAAGTCATAGTGCTGACTTGGCTTCAAAAAAAACAAAATTTAAGTTAAAGTCTTGACTTGACTTTAAAATAAACGAAATTTAAATTCAAAGTGCTGATCTGACTTCAAAAAAAACAAAATTTAAAATCAAAGTGCTGATTTGACTTCAAAAAAAACAAAATTTAAAATCAAAGTGCTGATTTGACTAAAAAAAAACAAAATTTAAGTAAAAGTTCTTACTTGACTTCAAAATAAACAAAATTTAAAGTCAAAGTCCTGACTTGACTTCAAAAAAAACAAAATATAAGTAAAAGTCCTGACTTGACTTAGAAATAAACTAAATTTAAATTCAAAGTGCTGACTTGGCTTCAAAAAAAACAAAATTTAAGTTAAAGTCTTGACTTGACTTCCAAAAAAACAAAATTTAAATTCAAAGTGCTGATTTGACTTCAAAATAAACAAAATTTAAAATCAAAGTTCTTACTTGACTTCAAAATAAACAAAATTTAAAGTCAAAGTCCTGACTTGACTTCAAAATAAACAAAATTTTAGACAAAATCCTAACTTGACTTCAAAATAAACAAAATTGAAAGTCAAAGTCCTGACTTGACTTCAAAAAAAACAAAATTTAAGTTAAAGTCTTGACTTGACTTCCAAAAAAACAAAATTTAAATTCAAAGTGCTGATCTGACTTCAAAATAAACAAAATTTAAATTCAAAGTGCTGACTTGGCTTCAAAAAAACATAATTTAAGTTAAAGTCTTGACTTGACTTCAAAAAAACAAAATTTAAATTCAAAGTGCTGATTTGACTTCAAAAAAAACAAAATTTAATTTCAAAGTTCTGATTTGACTTCAAAAAAAACAAAATTTAAAGTCAAAGTCTTGACTTGACTTTAAAATAAACGAAATTTAAATTCAAAGTGCTGACTTGACTGAAAAAAAAACAAAATTTAAGTAAAAGTTCTTACTTGACTTCAAAATAAACAAAATTTAAAGTCAAAGTCTTGACTTGACTTCAAAATAAACAAAATTTTAGACAAAATCCTAACTTGACTTCAAAATAAACAAAATTTAAAGTCAAAGTCCTGACTTGACTTCAAAAAAAACAAAATATAAGTAAAAGTCCTGACTTGACTTCAAAATAAACTAAATTAAAATTCAAAGTGCTGACTTGGCTTCAAAAAAAACAAAATTTAAGTTAAAGTCTTGACTTGACTTCCAAAAAAACAAAATTTAAATTCAAAGTGCTGACTTGACTTCAAAAAAAACAAAATTTAAAGACAAAGTCTTGACTTGACTTTAAAATAAACGAAATTTAAATTCAATGTGCTGACTTGACTAAAAAAAAACAAAATTTAAGATAATGTCCTGACTTGACTTCAAAAAAAGCAATATTTAAAATCAAAGTGCTGATTTGACTTCAAAATAAACAAAATTTTAGACAAAATCCTAACTTGACTTCAAAATAAACAAAATTTAAAGTCAAAGTGCTGACTTGGCTTCAAAAAAAACAAAATTTAAGTTAAAGTCTTGACTTGACTTCCAAAAAAACAAAATTTAAATTCAAAGTGCTGATTTGACTTCAAAAAAAACAAAATTTAAAGTCATAGTGCTGACTTGGCTTCAAAAAAAACAAAATTTAAGTTAAAGTCTTGACTTGACTTTAAAATAAACGAAATTTAAATTCAAAGTGCTGATCTGACTTCAAAAAAAAACAAAATTTAAAATCAAAGTGCTGATTTGACTTCAAAAAAAACAAAATTTAAAATCAAAGTGCTGATTTGACTAAAAAAAAACAAAATTTAAGTAAAAGTTCTTACTTGACTTCAAAATAAACAAAATTTAAAGTCAAAGTCCTGACTTGACTTCAAAAAAAACAAAATATAAGTAAAAGTCCTGACTTGACTTAGAAATAAACTAAATTTAAATTCAAAGTGCTGACTTGGCTTCAAAAAAAACAAAATTTAAGTTAAAGTCTTGACTTGACTTCCAAAAAAACAAAATTTAAATTCAAAGTGCTGATTTGACTTCAAAATAAACAAAATTTAAAATCAAAGTTCTTACTTGACTTCAAAATAAACAAAATTTAAAGTCAAAGTCCTGACTTGACTTCAAAATAAACAAAATTTTAGACAAAATCCTAACTTGACTTCAAAATAAACAAAATTGAAAGTCAAAGTCCTGACTTGACTTCAAAAAAAAACAAAATTTAAGTTAAAGTCTTGACTTGACTTCCAAAAAAACAAAATTTAAATTCAAAGTGCTGATCTGACTTCAAAATAAACAAAATTTAAATTCAAAGTGCTGACTTGGCTTCAAAAAAACATAATTTAAGTTAAAGTCTTGACTTGACTTCAAAAAAACAAAATTTAAATTCAAAGTGCTGATTTGACTTCAAAAAAAACAAAATTTAATTTCAAAGTTCTGATTTGACTTCAAAAAAAACAAAATTTAAAGTCAAAGTCTTGACTTGACTTTAAAATAAACGAAATTTAAATTCAAAGTGCTGACTTGACTGAAAAAAAAACAAAATTTAAGTAAAAGTTCTTACTTGACTTCAAAATAAACAAAATTTAAAGTCAAAGTCTTGACTTGACTTCAAAATAAACAAAATTTTAGACAAAATCCTAACTTGACTTCAAAATAAACAAAATTTAAAGTCAAAGTCCTGACTTGACTTCAAAAAAAACAAAATATAAGTAAAAGTCCTGACTTGACTTCAAAATAAACTAAATTAAAATTCAAAGTGCTGACTTGGCTTCAAAAAAAACAAAATTTAAGTTAAAGTCTTGACTTGACTTCCAAAAAAACAAAATTTAAATTCAAAGTGCTGACTTGACTTCAAAAAAAAACAAAATTTAAAGACAAAGTCTTGACTTGACTTTAAAATAAACGAAATTTAAATTCAATGTGCTGACTTGACTAAAAAAAAACAAAATTTAAGATAATGTCCTGACTTGACTTCAAAAAAAGCAATATTTAAAATCAAAGTGCTGATTTGACTTCAAAATAAACAAAATTTTAGACAAAATCCTAACTTGACTTCAAAATAAACAAAATTTAAAGTCAAAGTGCTGACTTGGCTTCAAAAAAAAACAAAATTTAAGTTAAAGTCTTGACTTGACTTCCAAAAAAACAAAATTTAAATTCAAAGTGCTGATTTGACTTCAAAAAAAACAAAATTTAAAATCAAAGTTCTGATTTGACTTCAAAAAAAAACAAAATTTAAAGTCAAAGTCTTGACTTGACTTTAAAATAAACGAAATTTAAATTTAAAGTGCTGACTTGACTTCAAAAAAAACAAAATTTAAAATCAAAGTGCTGATTTGACTTCAAAAAAAACAAAATTTAAGTAAATGTCCTGACTTGACTTCAAAAAAAAACAAAATTTAAAATCAAAATGCTGATTTGACTTCAAAATAAACAAAATTTTAGACAAAATCCTAACTTGACTTCAAAAAAAACAAAATATAAATAAAAAGCGCTGAGTTGACATCAAAAAAAACAAAATTAAAGTAAAAGTCCTGACTTGACTTCAAAATAAACAAAATTTTAGACAAAATCTTAACTTGACTTCAAAAAAAACAAAATTTAAGTTAAAGTCTTGACTTGACTTCCAAAAAAAACAAAATTTAAATTCAAAGTGCTGATTTGACTTCAAAAAAAACAAAATTTAATTTCAAAGTTCTGATTTGACTTCAAAAATAACAAAATTTAAGTAAATGTCCTGACTTGACTTCAAAAAAAACAAAATTTAAAATCAAAATGCTGATTTGACTTCAAAATAAACAAATTTTTAGACAAAATCCTAACTTGACTTCAAAAAAAACAAAATTTAAAGTCAAAGTCTTGACTTGACTTTAAAATAAACGAAATTTAAATTTAAAGTGCTGACTTGACTTCAAAAAAAACAAAATTTAAAATCAAAGTGCTGATTTGACTTCAAAAAAAACAAAATTTAAGTAAATGTCCTGACTTGACTTCAAAAAAAACAAAATTTAAAATCAAAATGCTGATTTGACTTCAAAATAAACAAAATTTTAGACAAAATCCTAACTTGACTTCAAAAAAAACAAAATATAAATAAAAAGCGCTGAGTTGACATCAAAAAAAAACAAAATTAAAGTAAAAGTCCTGACTTGACTTCAAAATAAACAAAATTTTAGACAAAATCTTAACTTGACTTCAAAAAAAAACAAAATTTAAGTTAAAGTCTTGACTTGACTTCCAAAAAAAACAAAATTTAAATTCAAAGTGCTGATTTGACTTCAAAAAAAAACAAAATTTAATTTCAAAGTTCTGATTTGACTTCAAAAATAACAAAATTTAAGTAAATGTCCTGTCTTGACTTCAAAAAAAACAAAATTTAAAATCAAAATGCTGATTTGACTTCAAAATAAACAAAATTTTAGACAAAATCCTAACTTGACGTCAAAAAAAACAAAATTTAAATAAAAAGCGCTGACTTGACATTAAAAAAAACAAAATTAAAGTAAAAGTCCCGACTTGACTTCAAAATAAACAAAATTTTAGACAAAATCTTAACTTGACTTCAAAAAAAACAAAATTTAAGTTAAAGCCTTGACTTGACTTCCAAAAAAACAAAATTTAAATTCAAAGTGCTGATTTGACTTCAAAAAAAACAAAATTTAATTTCAAAGTTCTGATTTGACTTCAAAAAAAACAAAATTTAAAGTCAAAGTCTTGACTTGACTTTAAAATAAACGAAATTTAAATTCAAAGTGCTGACTTGACTAAAAAAAAACAAAATTTAAGTTAATGTCCTGACTTGACTTCAAAAAAAGCAATATTTAAAATCAAAGTGCTGATTTGACTTCAAAATAAACAAAATTTTAGACAAAATCCTAACTTGACTTCAAAATAAACAAAATTTAAAGTCAAAAGGCTGACTTGGCTTCAAAAAAAACAAAATTTAAGTTAAAGTCTTGACTTGACTTCCAAAAAAACAAAATTTAAATTCAAAGTGCTGATTTGACTTCAAAAAAAACAAAATTTAAAATCAAAGTGCTGATTTGACTTCAAAAAAAACAAAATTTAAAGTCAAAGTCTTGACTTGACTTTAATATAAACGAAATTTAAATTCAAAGTGCTGACTTGACTTCAAAAAAAACAAAATTTAAAATCAAAGTGCTGACTTGACTTAAAAAAAAACAAAATTTAAATTCAAAGTCCTGACTTGACTTCAAAAAAAACAAAATATAAGTAAAAGTCCTGACTTGACTTCAAAATAAACTAAATTAAAATTCAAAGTGCTGACTTGGCTTCAAAAAAAACAAAATTTAAGTTAAAGTCTTGACTTGACTTCCAAAAAAACAAAATTTAAATTCAAAGTGCTGACTTGACTTCAAAAAAAACAAAATTTAAAATCAAAGTGCTGATTTGACTTCAAAAAAAACAAAATTTAAAGTCAAAGTCTTGACTTGACTTTAAAATAAACGAAATTTAAATTCAATGTGCTGACTTGACTAAAAAAAAACAAAATTTAAGTTAATGTCCTGACTTGACTTCAAAAAAAGCAATATTTAAAATCAAAGTGCTGATTTGACTTCAAAATAAACAAAATTTTAGACAAAATCCTAACTTGACTTCAAAATAAACAAAATTTAAAGTCAAAGTGCTGACTTGGCTTCAAAAAAAACAAAATTTAAGTTAAAGTCTTGACTTGACTTCCAAAAAAAACAAAATTTAAATTCAAAGTGCTGATTTGACTTCAAAAAAAACAAAATTTAAAATCAAAGTTCTGATTTGACTTCAAAAAAAACAAAATTTAAAGTCAAAGTCTTGACTTGACTTTAAAATAAACGAAATTTAAATTTAAAGTGCTGACTTGACTTCAAAAAAAACAAAATTTAAAATCAAAGTGCTGATTTGACTTCAAAAAAAACAAAATTTAAGTAAATGTCCTGACTTGACTTCAAAAAAAACAAAATTTAAAATCAAAATGCTGATTTGACTTCAAAAAAAACAAAATTTAAAGTCAAAGTCTTGACTTGACTTTAATATAAACGAAATTTAAATTCAAAGTGCTGACTTGACTTCAAAAAAACAAAATTTAAAATCAAAGTGCTGACTTGACTTAAAAAAAAACAAAATTTAAATTCAAAGTCCTGACTTGACTTCAAAAAAAACAAAATATAAGTAAAAGTCCTGACTTGACTTCAAAATAAACTAAATTAAAATTCAAAGTGCTGACTTGGCTTCAAAAAAAACAAAATTTAAGTTAAAGTCTTGACTTGACTTCCAAAAAAACAAAATTTAAATTCAAAGTGCTGACTTGACTTCAAAAAAAAACAAAATTTAAAGTCAAAGTCTTGACTTGACTTTAAAATAAACGAAATTTAAATTCAATGTGCTGACTTGACTAAAAAAAAACAAAATTTAAGTTAATGTCCTGACTTGACTTCAAAAAAAGCAATATTTAAAATCAAAGTGCTGATTTGACTTCAAAATAAACAAAATTTTAGAGAAAATCCTAACTTGACTTCAAAATAAACAAAATTTAAAGTCAAAGTGCTGACTTGGCTTCAAAAAAAACAAAATTTAAGTTAAAGTCTTGACTTGACTTCCAAAAAAAACAAAATTTAAATTCAAAGTGCTGATTTGACTTCAAAAAAAACAAAATTTAAAATCAAAGTTCTGATTTGACTTCAAAAAAAACAAAATTTAAAGTCAAAGTCTTGACTTGACTTTAAAATAAACGAAATTTAAATTTAAAGTGCTGACTTGACTTCAAAAAAAACAAAATTTAAAATCAAAGTGCTGATTTGACTTCAAAAAAAACAAAATTTAAGTAAATGTCCTGACTTGACTTCAAAAAAAACAAAATTTAAAATCAAAATGCTGATTTGACTTCAAAATAAACAAAATTTTAGACAAAATCCTAACTTGACTTCAAAAAAAAACAAAATATAAATAAAAAGCGCTGAGTTGACATCAAAAAAAACAAAATTAAAGTAAAAGTCCTGACTTGACTTCAAAATAAACAAAATTTTAGACAAAATCTTAACTTGACTTCAAAAAAAACAAAATTTAAGTTAAAGTCTTGACTTGACTTCCAAAAAAACAAAATTTAAATTCAAAGTGCTGATTTGACTTCAAAAAAACAAAATTTAAAATCAAAGTTCTGATTTGACTTCAAAAAAAACAAAATTTAAAGTCAAAGTCTTGACTTGACTTTAAAATAAACGAAATTTAAATTTAAAGTGCTGACTTGACTTCAAAAAAAACAAAATTTAAAATCAAAGTGCTGATTTGACTTCAAAAAAAACAAAATTTAAGTAAATGTCCTGACTTGACTTCAAAAAAAACAAAATTTAAAATCAAAATGCTGATTTGACTTCAAAAAAAACAAAATTTTAGACAAAATCCTAACTTGACTTCAAAAAAAACAAAATATAAATAAAAAGCGCTGAGTTGACATCAAAAAAAACAAAATTAAAGTAAAAGTCCTGACTTGACTTCAAAAAAAACAAAATTTAAGTTAAAGTCTTGACTTGACTTCCAAAAAAAACAAAATTTAAATTCAAAGTGCTGATTTGACTTCAAAAAAAACAAAATTTAATTTCAAAGTTCTGATTTGACTTCAAAAATAACAAAATTTAAGTAAATGTCCTGACTTGACTTCAAAAAAAACAAAATTTAAAATCAAAATGCTGATTTGACTTCAAAATAAACAAAATTTTAGACAAAATCCTAACTTGACTTCAAAAAAAAACAAAATTTAAAGTCAAAGTCTTGACTTGACTTTAAAATAAACGAAATTTAAATTTAAAGTGCTGACTTGACTTCAAAAAAAACAAAATTTAAAATCAAAGTGCTGATTTGACTTCAAAAAAAACAAAATTTAAGTAAATGTCCTGACTTGACTTCAAAAAAAAACAAAATTTAAAATCAAAATGCTGATTTGACTTCATAATAAACAAAATTTTAGACAAAATCCTAACTTGACTTCAAAAAAAAACAAAATATAAATAAAAAGCGCTGAGTTGACATCAAAAAAAACAAAATTAAAGTAAAAGTCCTGACTTGACTTCAAAATAAACAAAATTTTAGACAAAATTTTAACTTGACTTCAAAAAAAACAAAATTTAAGTTAAAGTCTTGACTTGACTTCCAAAAAAACAAAATTTAAATTCAAAGTTCTGATTTGACTTCAAAAATAACAAAATTTAAGTAAATGTCCTGACTTGACTTCAAAAAAAACAAAATTTAAAATCAAAATGCTGATTTGACTTCAAAATAAAAAAAATTTAGGACAAAATCCTAACTTGACTTCAAAAAAAACAAAATTTAAATAAAAAGCGCTGACTTGACATCAAAAAAAACAAAATTAAAGTAAAAGTCCTGACTTGACTTCAAAATAAACAAAATTTTAGACAAAATCTTAACTTGACTTCAAAAAAAACAAAATTTAAGTTAAAGCCTTGACTTGACTTCCAAAAAAACAAAATTTAAAATTCAAAGTGCTGATTTGACTTCAAAAAAAACAAAATTTAATTTCAAAGTTCTGATTTGACTTCAAAAAAAACAAAATTTAAAGTCAAAGTCTTGACTTGACTTTAAAATAAACGAAATTTAAATTCAAAGTGCTGACTTGACTTCAAAAAAAACAAAATTTAAAATCAAAGTGCTGATTTGACTTCAAAAAAAACAAAATTTAAGTAAATGTCCTGACTTGACTTCAAAAAAAACAAAATTTAAAATCAAAATGCTGATTTGACTTCAAAAAAAACAAAATTTTAGACAAAATCCTAACTTGACTTCAAAAAAAACAAAATATAAATAAAAAGCGCTGAGTTGACATCAAAAAAAACAAAATTAAAGTAAAAGTCCTGACTTGACTTCAAAAAAAACAAAATTTAAGTTAAAGTCTTGACTTGACTTCCAAAAAAACAAAATTTAAATTCAAAGTGCTGATTTGACTTCAAAAAAAACAAAATTTAATTTCAAAGTTCTGATTTGACTTCAAAAATAACAAAATTTAAGTAAATGTCCTGACTTGACTTCAAAAAAAACAAAATTTAAAATCAAAATGCTGATTTGACTTCAAAATAAACAAAATTTTAGACAAAATCCTAACTTGACTTCAAAAAAAAACAAAATTTAAAGTCAAAGTCTTGACTTGACTTTAAAATAAACGAAATTTAAATTTAAAGTGCTGACTTGACTTCAAAAAAAACAAAATTTAAAATCAAAGTGCTGATTTGACTTCAAAAAAAACAAAATTTAAGTAAATGTCCTGACTTGACTTCAAAAAAAAACAAAATTTAAAATCAAAATGCTGATTTGACTTCATAATAAACAAAATTTTAGACAAAATCCTAACTTGACTTCAAAAAAAACAAAATATAAATAAAAAGCGCTGACTTGACATCAAAAAAAACAAAATTAAAGTAAAAGTCCTGACTTGACTTCAAAATAAACAAAATTTTAGACAAAATCTTAACTTGACTTCAAAAAAAACAAAATTTAAGTTAAAGTCTTGACTTGACTTCCAAAAAAAACAAAATTTAAATTCAAAGTGCTGATTTGACTTCAAAAAAAAACAAAATTTAATTTCAAAGTTCTGATTTTACTTCAAAAATAACAAAATTTAAGTAAATGTCCTGACTTGACTTCAAAAAAAAACAAAATTTAAAATCAAAATGCTGATTTGACTTCAAAATAAAAAAAATTTAGGACAAAATCCTAACTTGACTTCAAAAAAAACAAAATTTAAATAAAAAGCGCTGACTTGACATCAAAAAAAACAAAATTAAAGTAAAAGTCCTGACTTGACTTCAAAATAAACAAAATTTTAGACAAAATCTTAACTTGACTTCAAAAAAAACAAAATTTAAGTTAAAGCCTTGACTTGACTTCCAAAAAAACAAAATTTAAAATTCAAAGTGCTGATTTGACTTCAAAAAAAACAAAATTTAATTTCAAAGTTCTGATTTGACTTCAAAAAAAACAAAATTTAAAGTCAAAGTCTTGACTTGACTTTAAAATAAACGAAATTAAATTCAAAGTGCTGACTTGACTTCAAAAAAAACAAAATTTAAAATCAAAGTGCTGATTTGACTTCAAAAAAAACAAAATTTAAAGTCAAAGTCTTGACTTGACTTTAATATAAACGAAATTTAAATTCAAAGTGCTGACTTGACTTCAAAAAAAACAAAATTTAAAATCAAAGTGCTGACTTGACTTCAAAAAAAACAAAATTTAAAATCAAAATGCTGATTTGACTTCAAAATAAAAAAAATTTAAGACAAAATCCTAACTTGACTTCAAAAAAAACAAAATTTAAATAAAAAGCGCTGACTTGACATCAAAAAAAACAAAATTAAAGTAAAAGTCCTGACTTGACTTCAAAATAAACAAAATTTTAGACAAAATCTTAACTTGACTTCAAAAAAAACAAAATTTAAGTTAAAGCCTTGACTTGACTTCCAAAAAAACAAAATTTAAAATTCAAAGTGCTGATTTGACTTCAAAAAAAACAAAATTTAATTTCAAAGTTCTGATTTGACTTCAAAAAAAACAAAATTTAAAGTCAAAGTCTTGACTTGACTTTAAAATAAACGAAATTAAATTCAAAGTGCTGACTTGACTTCAAAAAAAACAAAATTTAAAATCAAAGTGCTGATTTGACTTCAAAAAAAACAAAATTTAAAGTCAAAGTCTTGACTTGACTTTAATATAAACTAAATTTAAATTCAAAGTGCTGACTTGACTTCAAAAAAAACAAAATTTAAGTTAAAGTCTTGACTTGACTTCCAAATAAACAAAATTTAAATTCAAAGTGCTGATTTGACTTCAAAAAAAAACAAAATTTAATTTCAAAGTTCTGATTTGACTTCAAAAAAAACAAAATTTAAAGTCAAAGTCTTGACTTGACTTTAAAATAAACGAAATTTAAATTCAAAGTGCTGACTTGACTTCAAAAAAAACAAATTTTAAATTCAAAGTGCTGATTTGACTTCAAAAAAAACAAAATTTAATTTCAAAGTTCTGATTTGACTTCAAAAAAAACAAAATTTAAAGTTAAAGTCTTGACTTGACTTTAAAATAAACGAAATTTAAATTCAAAGTGCTGACTTGACTTCAAAAAAAACAAAATTTAAAATCAAAGTGCTGATTTGACTTCAAAAAAAACAAAATTTAAAGTCAAAGTCCTGACTTGACTTTAATATAAACGAAATTTAAATTCAAAGTGCTGACTTGACTTCAAAAAAAACAAAATTTAAAATCAAAGTGCTGATTTGACTTCAAAAAAAACAAAATTTAAGTTAATGTCCTGACTTGACTTCAAAAAAAAACAAAATTTAAATTCAAAGTGCTGTTTTGACTTCAAAAAAAACAAAATTTAATTTCAAAGTTCTTATTTGACTTCAAAAAAAACAAAATTTAAAGTCAAAGTCTTGACTTGACTTTAAAATAAACGAAATTTAAATTCAAAGTGCTGACTTGACTTCAAAAAAAAACAAAATTTAAAATCAAAGTGCTGATTTGACTTCAAAAAAAACAAAATTTAAAATCAAAATGCTGATTTGACCTCAAAATAAACAAAATTTTAGACAAAATCCTAACTTGACTTCAAAAAAAACAAAATTTAAATAAAAAGCGCTGACTTGACATCAAAAAAAAACAAAATTAAAGTAAAAGTCCTGACTTGACTTCAAAATAAACAAAATTTTAGACAAAATCTTGACTTGACTTCCAAATAAACAAAATTTAAATTCAAAGTGCTGATTTGACTTCAAAAAAAACAAAATTTAAAGTCAAAGTCTTGACTTGACTTTAAAATAAACGAAATTAAAATTCAAAGTGCTGACTTGACTAAAAAAAAACAAAATTTAAGTTAATGTCCTGACTTGACTTCAAAAAAAGCAATATTTAAAATCAAAGTGCTGATTTGACTTCAAAATAAACAAAATTTTAGACAAAATCCTAACTTGACTTCAAAATAAACAAAATTTAAAGTCAAAAGGCTGACTTGGCTTCAAAAAAAACAAAATTTAAAGTTAAAGTCTTGACTTGAATTTAAAATAAACGAAATTTAAATTCAAAGTGCTAACTTGACTTCAAAAAAAACAAAATTTAAAATCAAAGTGCTGATTTGACTTCAAAAAAAAACAAAATTTAAAGTCAAAGTCTTGACTTGACTTTAATATAAACTAAATTTAAATTCAAAGTGCTGACTTGACTTCAAAAAAAAACAAAATTTAAGTTAAAGTCTTGACTTGACTTCCAAATAAACAAAATTTAAATTCAAAGTGCTGATTTGACTTCAAAAAAAACAAAATTTAATTTCAAAGTTCTGATTTGACTTCAAAAAAAACAAAATTTAAAGTCAAAGTCTTGACTTGACTTTAAAATAAACGAAATTTAAATTCATAGTGCTGACTTGACTTCAAAAAAAACAAATTTTAAATTCAAAGTGCTGATTTGACTTCAAAAAAAACAAAATTTAATTTCAAAGTTCTGATTTGACTTCAAAAAAAACAAAATTTAAAGTTAAAGTCTTGACTTGACTTTAAAATAAACGAAATTTAAATTCAAAGTGCTGACTTGACTTCAAAAAAAACAAAATTTAAAATCAAAGTGCTGATTTGACTTCAAAAAAAACAAAATTTAAAGTCAAAGTCCTGACTTGACTTTAATATAAACGAAATTTAAATTCAAAGTGCTGACTTGACTTCAAAAAAAACAAAATTTAAAATCAAAGTGCTGATTTGACTTCAAAAAAAACAAAATTTAAGTTAATGTCCTGACTTGACTTCAAAAAAAACAAAATTTAAATTCAAAGTGCTGTTTTGACTTCAAAAAAAACAAAATTTAATTTCAAAGTTCTTATTTGACTTCAAAAAAAAACAAAATTTAAAGTCAAAGTCTTGACTTGACTTTAAAATAAACGAAATTTAAATTCAAAGTGCTGACTTGACTTCAAAAAAAAACAAAATTTAAAATCAAAGTGCTGATTTGACTTCAAAAAAAACAAAATTTAAAATCAAAATGCTGATTTGACCTCAAAATAAACAAAATTTTAGACAAAATCCTAACTTGACTTCAAAAAAAAACAAAATTTAAATAAAAAGCGCTGACTTGACATCAAAAAAAACAAAATTAAAGTAAAAGTCCTGACTTGACTTCAAAATAAACAAAATTTTAGACAAAATCTTGACTTGACTTCCAAATAAACAAAATTTAAATTCAAAGTGCTGATTTAACTTAAAAAAAAACAAAATTAAAAGTCAAAGTTTTGACTTGACTTTAAAATAAACGAAATTAAAATTCAAAGTGCTGACTTGACTAAAAAAAAAACAAAATTTAAGTTAATGTCCTGACTTGACTTCAAAAAAAGCAATATTTAAAATCAAAGTGCTGATTTGACTTCAAAATAAACAAAATTTTAGACAAAATCCTAACTTGACTTCAAAATAAACAAAATTTAAAGTCAAAAGGCTGACTTGGCTTCAAAAAAAACAAAATTTAAAGTTAAAGTCTTGACTTGAATTTAAAATAAACGAAATTTAAATTCAAAGTGCTAACTTGACTTCAAAAAAAACAAAATTTAAAATCAAAGTGCTGATTTGACTTCAAAAAAAACAAAATTTAAAGTCAAAGTCCTGACTTGACTCTAATATAAACGAAATTTAAATTCAAAGTCCTGACTTGACTTCAAAAAAAACAAAATTTAAGTTAAAGTCTTGACTTGACTTCCAAAAAAACAAAATTTAAATTCAAAGTGCTGATCTGACTTCAAAATAAACAAAATTTAAAGTCAAAGTGCTGACTTGGCTTCAAAAAAAACAAAATTTAAGTTAAAGTCTTGACTTGACTTTAAAATAAACGAAATTTAAATTCAAAATGCTGACTTGACTTCAAAAAAAAACAAAATTTAAAATCAAAGTGCTGATTTGACTTCAAAAAAAACAAAATTTAAAGTCAAAGTCTTGACTTGACTTTAATATAAACGAAATTTAAATTCAAAGTGCTGACTTGACTTCAAAAAAAACAAAATTTAAAATCAAAGTGCTGATTTGACTTCAAAATTTAAAATCAAAGTGCTGATTTGACTTCAAAAAAAGAAAAATTTAAGTAAAAATCCTGACTTGACTTCAAAAAAAACAAAATTTAAGTTAAAGTCTTGACTTGACTTCCAAAAAAACAAAATTTAAATTCAAAGTGCTTATCTGACTTCAAAATAAACAAAATTTAAAGTCAAAGTGCTGACTTGGCTTCAAAAAAAACAAAATTTAAGTTAAAGTCTTGACTTGATTTTAAAATAAACGAAATTTAAATTCAAAGTGCTGACTTGACTTCAAAAAAAACAAAATTTAAAATCAAAGTGCTGATTTGACTTCAAAAAAAACAAAATTTAAAGTCAAAGTCTTGACTTGACTTTAATATAAACGAAATTTAAATTCAAAGTGCTGACTTGACTTCAAAAAAAACAAAATTTAAAATCAAAGTGCTGATTTGACTTCAAAAAAAACAAAATTTAAAATCAAAGTGCTGATTTGACTTCAAAAAAAACAAAATTTAAGTAAAAGTTCTTACTTGACTTCAAAATAAACAAAATTTAAAGTCAAAGTCCTGACTTGACTTCAAAAAAAACAAAATATAAGTAAAAGTCCTGACTTGACTTAGAAATAAACTAAATTTAAATTCAAAGTGCTGACTTGGCTTCAAAAAAAACAAAATTTAAGTTAAAGTCTTGACTTGACTTCCAAAAAAACAAAATTTAAATTCAAAGTGCTGATTTGACTTCAAAATAAACAAAATTTAAAGTCAAAGTGCTGACTTGGCTTCAAAAAAAACAAAATTTAAGTTAAAGTCTTGACTTGACTTTAAAATAAACGAAATTTAAATTCAAAGTGCTGACTTGACTTCAAAAAAAACAAAATTTAAAATCAAAGTGCTGATTTGACTTCAAAAAAAACAAAATTTAAATTCAAAGTCTTGACTTGACTTTAATATAAACGAAATTTAAATTCAAAGTGCTGACTTGACTTCAAAAAAAACAAAATTTAATATCAAAGTGCTGATTTGACTTCAAAAAAAACAAAATTTAAAATCAAAGTGCTGATTTGACTTCAAAATAAACAAAATTTTAGACAAAATCCTAACTTGACTTCAAAATAAACAAAATTTAAAGTCAAAGTCCTGACTTGACTTCAAAAAAAACAAAATATAAGTAAAAGTCCTGACTTGACTTCAAAATAAACTAAATTAAAATTCAAAGTGCTGACTTGGCTTCAAAAAAAAACAAAATTTAAGTTAAAGTCTTGACTTGACTTCCAAAAAAACAAAATTTAAATTCAAAGTGCTGACTTGACTTCAAAAAAAACAAAATTTAAAATCAAAGTGCTGATTTGACTTCAAAAAAAACAAAATTTAAAGTCAAAGTCTTGACTTGACTTTAAAATAAACGAAATTAAAATTCAATGTGCTGACTTGACTAAAAAAAAACAAAATTTAAGTTAATGTCCTGACTTGACTTCAAAAAAAAGCAATATTTAAAATCAAAGTGCTGATTTGACTTCAAAATAAACAAAATTTTAGACAAAATCCTAACTTGACTTCAAAATAAACAAAATTTAAAGTCAAAGTGCTGACTTGGCTTCAAAAAAAAACAAAATTTAAGTTAAAGTCTTGACTTGACTTCCAAAAAAAACAAAATTTAAATTCAAAGTGCTGATTTGACTTCAAAAAAAAACAAAATTTAAAATCAAAGTTCTGATTTGACTTCAAAAAAAACAAAATTTAAAGTCAAAGTCTTGACTTGACTTTTAAATAAACGAAATTTAAATTTAAAGTGCTGACTTGACTTCAAAAAAAACAAAATTTAAAATCAAAGTGCTGATTTGACTTCAAAAAAAACAAAATTTAAGTAAATGTCCTGACTTGACTTAAAAAAAAAAAATTCAAAATCAAAATGCTGATTTGACTTCAAAATAAACAAAATTTTAGACAAAATCCTAACTTGACTTCAAAAAAAACAAAATATAAATAAAAAGCGCTGAGTTGACATCAAAAAAAACAAAATTAAAGTAAAAGTCCTGACTTGACTTCAAAATAAACAAAATTTTAGACAAAATCTTAACTTGACTTCAAAAAAAACAAAATTTAATTTAAAGTCTTGACTTGACTTCCAAAAAAAACAAAATTTAAATTCAAAGTGCTGATTTGACTTCAAAAAAAACAAAATTTAATTTCAAAGTTCTGATTTGACTTCAAAAATAACAAAATTTAAGTAAATGTCCTGACTTGACTTCAAAAAAAACAAAATTTAAAATCAAAATGCTGATTTGACTTCAAAATAAACAAAATTTTAGACAAAATCCTAACTTGACTTCAAAAAAAACAAAATTTAAAGTCAAAGTCTTGACTTGACTTTAAAATAAACGAAATTTAAATTTAAAGTGCTGACTTGACTTCAAAAAAAACAAAATTTAAAATCAAAGTGCTGATTTGACTTCAAAAAAAACAAAATTTAAGTAAATGTCCTGACTTGACTTCAAAAAAAAACAAAATTTAAAATCAAAATGCTGATTTGACTTCAAAATAAACAAAATTTTAGACAAAATCCTAACTTGACTTCAAAAAAAACAAAATATAAATAAAAAGCGCTGAGTTGACATCAAAAAAAACAAAATTAAAGTAAAAGTCCTGACTTGACTTCAAAATAAACAAAATTTTAGACAAAATCTGAACTTGACTTCAAAAAAAACAAAATTCAAGTTAAAGTCTTGACTTGACTTCCAAAAAAACAAAATTTAAATTCAAAGTGCTGATTTGACTTCAAAAAAAACAAAATTTAATTTCAAAGTTCTGATTTGACTTCATAAATAACAAAATTTAAGTAAATGTCCTGACTTGACTTCAAAAAAAACAAAATTTAAAATCAAAATGCTGATTTGACTTCAAAATAAACAAAATTTTAGACAAAATCCTAACTTGACTTCAAAAAAAACAAAATATAAATAAAAAGCGCTGAGTTGACATCAAAAAAAACAAAATTAAAGTAAAAGTCCTGACTTGACTTCAAAGTAAACAAAATTTTAGACAAAATCTTAACTTGACTTCAAAAAAAACAAAATTTAAGTTAAAGTCTTGACTTGACTTAAAAAAAAAACAAAATTTAAATTCAAAGTGCTGATTTGACTTCAAAAAAAACAAAATTTAATTTCAAAGTTCTGACTTGACTTCAAAAAAAACAAAATTTAAAGTCAAAGTCTTGACTTGACTTTAAAATAAACGAAATTTAAATTCAAAGTGCTGACTTGACTAAAAAAAAACAAAATTTAAGTTAATGTCCTGACTTGACTTCAAAAAAAGCAATATTTAAAATCAAAGTGCTGATTTGACTTCAAAATAAACAAAATTTTAGACAAAATCCTAACTTGACTTCAAAATAAACCAAATTTAAAGTCAAAAGGCTGACTTGGCTTCAAAAAAAACAAAATTTAAGTTAAAGTCTTGACTTGACTTTAAAATAAACGAAATTTAAATTCAAAGTGCTGACTTGACTTCAAAAAAAACAAAATTTAAAATCAAAGTGCTGATTTGACTTCAAAAAGAACAAAATTTAAAGTCAAAGTCTTGACTTGACTTTAATATAAACGAAATTTAAATTCAAAGTGCTGACTTGACTTCAAAAAAAACAAAATTTAAAATCAAAGTGCTGACTTGACTTAAAAAAAAACAAAATTTAAATTCAAAGTCCTGACTTGACTTCAAAAAAAACAAAATATAAGTAAAAGTCCTGACTTGACTTCAAAATAAACTAAATTAAAATTCAAAGTGCTGACTTGGCTTCAAAAAAAACAAAATTTAAAGTCAAAGTCTTGACTTGACTTTAAAATAAACGAAATTTAAATTCAATGTGCTGACTTGACTAAAAAAAAACAAAATTTAAGTTAATGTCCTGACTTGACTTCAAAAAAAGCAATATTTAAAATCAAAGTGCTGATTTGACTTCAAAATAAACAAAATTTTAGACAAAATCCTAACTTGACTTCAAAATAAACAAAATTTAAAGTCAAAGTGCTGACTTGGCTTCAAAAAAAACAAAATTTAAGTAAATGTCCTGACTTGACTTCAAAAAAAACAAAATTTAAAATCAAAATGCTGATTTGACTTCAAAATAAAAAAAATTTTAGACAAAATCTTAACTTGACTTTAAAAAAAACAAAATTTAAGTTAAAGTCTTGACTCGACTTCCAAAAAAACAAAATTTAAATTCAAAGTGCTGATTTGACTTCAAAAAAAACAAAATTTAATTTCAAAGTTCTGATTTGACTTCAAAAATAACAAAATTTAAGTAAATGTCCTGACTTGACTTCAAAAAAAACAAAATTTAAAATCAAAATCCTAACTTGACTTCAAAAAAAACAAAATTTAAAGTCAAAGTCTTGACTTGACTTTAAAATAAACGAAATTTAAATTTAAAGTGCTGACTTGACTTCAAAAAAAACAAAATTTAAAATCAAAATGCTGATTTGACTTCAAAATAAACAAAATTTTAGACAAAATCCTTACTTGACTTCAAAAAAAAACAAAATATAAATAAAAAGCGCTGAGTTGACATCAAAAAAAACAAAATTAAAGTAAAAGTCCTGACTTGACTTCAAAATAAACAAAATTTTAGACAAAATCTTAACTTGACTTCATAAAAAAACAAAATTTAAGTTAAAGTCTTGACTTGACTTCCAAAAAAAACAAAATTTAAATTCAAAGTGCTGATTTGACTTCAAAAAAAAACAAAATTTAATTTCAAAGTTCTGATTTGACTTCAAAAATAACAAAATTTAAGTAAATGTCCTGACTTGACTTCAAAAAAAACAAAATTTAAAATCAAAATGCTGATTTGACTTCAAAATAAACAAAATTTTAGACAAAATCCTAACTTGACTTCAAAAAAAACAAAATTTAAAGTCAAAGTCTTGACTTGACTTTAAAATAAACGAAATTTAAATTTAAAGTGCTGACTTGACTTCAAAAAAAACAAAATTTAAAATCAAAGTGCTGATTTGACTTCAAAAAAAACAAAATTTAAGTAAATGTCCTGACTTGACTTCAAAAAAAACAAAATTTAAAATCAAAATGCTGATTTGACTTCAAAATAAACAAAATTTTAGACAAAATCCTTACTTGACTTCAAAAAAAACAAAATATAAATAAAAAGCGCTGATTTGACATCAAAAAAAACAAAATTAAAGTAAAAGTCCTGACTTGACTTCAAAATAAACAAAATTTTAGACAAAATCTTAACTTGACTTCAAAAAAAACAAAATTTAAGTTAAAGTCTTGACTTGACTTCCAAAAAAACAAAATTTAAATTCAAAGTGCTGATTTGACTTCAAAAAAAACAAAATTTAATTTCAAAGTTCTGATTTGACTTCAAAAATAACAAAATTTAAGTAAATGTCCTGACTTGACTTCAAAAAAAACAAAATTTAAAATCAAAATGCTGATTTGACTTCAAAATAAACAAAATTTTAGACAAAATCCTAACTTGACTTCAAAAAAAAACAAAATTTAAAGTCAAAGTCTTGACTTGACTTTAAAATAAACGAAATTTAAATTTAAAGTGCTGACTTGACTTCAAAAAAAAACAAAATTTAAAATCAAAGTGCTGATTTGACTTCAAAAAAAACAAAATTTAAAGTCAAAGTCTTGACTTGACTTTAAAATAAACGAAATTTAAATTTAAAGTGCTGACTTGACTTCAAAAAAAACAAAATTTAAAATCAAAGTGCTGATTTGACTTCAAAAAAACAAAATTTAAGTAAATGTCCTGACTTGACTTCAAAAAAAAACAAAATTTAAAATCAAAATGCTGATTTGACTTCAAAATAAACAAAATTTTAGACAAAATCCTTACTTGACTTCAAAAAAAACAAAATATAAATAAAAAGCGCTGAGTTGACATCAAAAAAAACAAAATTAAAGTAAAAGTCCTGACTTGACTTCAAAATAAACAAAATTTTAGACAAAATCTTAACTTGACTTCAAAAAAAACAAAATTTAAGTTAAAGTCTTGACTTGACTTCCAAAAAAACAAAATTTAAATTCAAAGTGCTGATTTGACTTCAAAAAAAAACAAAATTTAATTTCAAAGTTCTGATTTGACTTCAAAAATAACAAAATTTAAGTAAATGTCCTGACTTGACTTCAAAAAAAACAAAATTTAAAATCAAAATGCTGATTTGACTTCAAAATAAACAAAATTTTAGACAAAATCCTAACTTGACTTCAAAAAAAACAAAATTTAAAGTCAAAGTCTTGACTTGACTTTAAAATAAACGAAATTTAAATTTAAAGTGCTGACTTGACTTCAAAAAAAAACAAAATTTAAAATCAAAGTGCTGATTTGACTTCAAAAAAAACAAAATTTAAAGTCAAAGTCTTGACTTGACTTTAAAATAAACGAAATTTAAATTTAAAGTGCTGACTTGACTTCAAAAAAAAACAAAATTTAAAATCAAAGTGCTGATTTGACTTCAAAAAAAACAAAATTTAAGTAAATGTCCTGACTTGACTTCAAAAAAAAACAAAATTTAAAATCAAAATGCTGATTTGACTTCAAAATAAACAAAATTTTAGACAAAATCCTTACTTGACTTCAAAAAAAAACAAAATATAAATAAAAAGCGCTGAGTTGACATCAAAAAAAACAAAATTAAAGTAAAAGTCCTGACTTGACTTCAAAATAAACAAAATTTTAGACAAAATCTTAACTTGACTTCAAAAAAAACAAAATTCAAGTTAAAGTCTTGACTTGACTTCCAAAAAAACAAAATTTAAATTCAAAGTGCTGATTTGACTTCAAAAAAAACAAAATTTAATTTCAAAGTGCTGACTTGGCTTCAAAAAAAACAAAATTTAAGTAAATGTCCTGACTTGACTTCAAAAAAAACAAAATTTAAAATCAAAATGCTGATTTGACTTCAAAATAAACAAAATTTTAGACAAAATCCTTACTTGACTTCAAAAAAAACAAAATATAAATAAAAAGCGCTGAGTTGACATCAAAAAAAAACAAAATTAAAGTAAAAGTCCTGACTTGACTTCAAAATAAACAAAATTTTAGACAAAATCTTAACTTGACTTCAAAAAAAACAAAATTTAAGTTAAAGTCTTGACTTGACTTCCAAAAAAACAAAATTTAAATTCAAAGTGCTGATTTGACTTCAAAAAAAAACAAAATTTAATTTCAAAGTTCTGATTTGACTTCAAAAAAAACAAAATTTAAAGTCAAAGTCTTGACTTGACTTTAAAATAAACGAAATTTAAATTCAAAGTGCTGACTTGACTAAAAAAAAACAAAATTTAAGTTAATGTCCTGACTTGACTTCAAAAAAAGCAATATTTAAAATCAAAGTGCTGATTTGACTTCAATATAAACAAAATTTTAGACAAAATCCTAACTTGACTTCAAAATAAACAAAATTTAAAGTCAAAAGGCTGACTTGGCTTCAAAAAAAACAAAATTTAAGTTAAAGTCTTGACTTGACTTTAAAATAAACGAAATTTAAATTCAAAGTGCTGACTTGACTTCAAAAAAAACAAAATTTAAAATCAAAGTGCTGATTTGACTTCAAAAAAAACAAAATTTAAAGTCAAAGTCTTGACTTGACTTTAATATAAACGAAATTTAAATTCAAAGTGCTGACTTGACTTCAAAAAAAACAAAATTTAAAATCAAAGTCCTGACTTGACTTCAAAAAAAGCAATATTTAAAATCAAAGTGCTGATTTGACTTCAATATAAACAAAATTTTAGACAAAATCCTAACTTGACTTCAAAATAAACAAAATTTAAAGTCAAAAGGCTGACTTGGCTTCAAAAAAAACAAAATTTAAGTTAAAGTCTTGACTTGACTTTAAAATAAACGAAATTTAAATTCAAAGTGCTGACTTGACTTCAAAAAAAAACAAAATTTAAAATCAAAGTGCTGATTTGACTTCAAAAAAAACAAAATTTAAAGTCAAAGTCTTGACTTGACTTTAATATAAACGAAATTTAAATTCAAAGTGCTGACTTGACTTCAAAAAAAACAAAATTTAAAATCAAAGTGCTGATTTGACTTCAAAAAAAACAAAATTTAAAATCAAAGTGCTGATTTGACTTCAAAATAAACAAAATTTTAGACAAAATCCTAACTTGACTTCAAAATAAACAAAATTGAAAGTCAAAGTCCTGACTTGACTTCAAAAAAAACAAAATTTAAGTAAAAGTTCTGACTTGACTTCAAAATAAACTAAATTTAAATTCAAAGTGCTGACTTGGCTTCAAAAAAACATAATTTAAGTTAAAGTCTTGACTTGACTTCAAAAAAACAAAATTTAAATTCAAAGTGCTGATTTGACTTCAAAAAAAACAAAATTTAATTTCAAAATTCTGATTTGACTTCAAAAAAAACAAAATTTAAAGTCAAAGTCTTGACTTGACTTTAAAATAAACGAAATTTAAATTCAAAGTGCTGACTTGACTGAAAAAAAACAAAATTTAAGCTAATGTCCTGACTTGACTTCAAAAAAAGCAATATTTAAAATCAAAGTGCTGATTTGACTTCAAAAAAAACAAAATTTAAGTAAAAGTCCTGACTTGACTTCAAAATAAACTAAATTAAAATTCAAAGTGCTGACTTGGCTTCAAAAAAAACAAAATTTAAGTTAAAGTCTTGACTTGACTTCCAAAAAAACAAAATTTAAATTCAAAGTGCTGACTTGACTTCAAAAAAAACAAAATTTAAAATCAAAGTGCTGATTTGACTTCAAAAAAAACAAAATTTAAAGTCAAAGTCTTGACTTGACTTTAAAATAAACGAAATTTAAATTCAATGTGCTGACTTGACTAAAAAAAAACAAAATTTAAGTTAATGTCCTGACTTGACTTCAAAAAAAGCAATATTTAAAATCAAAGTGCTGATTTGACTTCAAAATAAACAAAATTTTAGACAAAATCCTAACTTGACTTCAAAATAAACAAAATTTAAAGTCAAAGTGCTGACTTGGCTTCAAAAAAAACAAAATTTAAGTTAAAGTCTTGACTTGACTTCCAAAAAAAACAAAATTTAAATTCAAAGTGCTGATTTGACTTCAAAAAAAACAAAATTTAAAATCAAAGTTCTGATTTGACTTCAAAAAAAACAAAATTTAAAGTCAAAGTCTTGACTTGACTTTTAAATAAACGAAATTTAAATTTAAAGTGCTGACTTGACTTCAAAAAAAACAAAATTTAAAATCAAAGTGCTGATTTGACTTCAAAAAAAACAAAATTTAAGTAAATGTCCTGACTTGACTTAAAAAAAAAAATTTAAAATCAAAATGCTGATTTGACTTCAAAATAAACAAAATTTTAGACAAAATCCTAACTTGACTTCAAAAAAAACAAAATATAAATAAAAAGCGCTGAGTTGACATCAAAAAAAACAAAATTAAAGTAAAAGTCCTGACTTGACTTCAAAATAAACAAAATTTTAGACAAAATCTTAACTTGACTTCAAAAAAACAAAATTTAATTTAAAGTCTTGACTTGACTTCCAAAAAAACAAAATTTAAATTCAAAGTGCTGATTTGACTTCAAAAAAAACAAAATTTAATTTCAAAGTTCTGATTTGACTTCAAAAATAACAAAATTTAAGTAAATGTCCTGACTTGACTTCAAAAAAAACAAAATTTAAAATCAAAAAGCTGATTTGACTTCAAAATAAACAAAATTTTAGACAAAATCCTAACTTGACTTCAAAAAAAACAAAATTTAAAGTCAAAGTCTTGACTTGACTTTAAAATAAACGAAATTTAAATTTAAAGTGCTGACTTGACTTCAAAAAAAACAAAATTTAAAATCAAAGTGCTGATTTGACTTCAAAAAAAACAAAATTTAAGTAAATGTCCTGACTTGACTTCAAAAAAAAACAAAATTTAAAATCAAAATGCTGATTTGACTTCAAAATAAACAAAATTTTAGACAAAATCCTAACTTGACTTCAAAAAAAACAAAATATAAATAAAAAGCGCTGAGTTGACATCAAAAAAAACAAAATTAAAGTAAAAGTCCTGACTTGACTTCAAAATAAACAAAATTCAAGTTAAAGTCTTGACTTGACTTCCAAAAAAACAAAATTTAAATTCAAAGTGCTGATTTGACTTCAAAAAAAACAAAATTTAATTTCAAAGTTCTAATTTGACTTCAAAAAAAACAAAATTTAAAGTCAAAGTCTTGACTTGACTTTAAAATAAACGAAATTTAAATTCAAAGTGCTGACTTGACTAAAAAAAAACAAAATTTAAGTTAATGTCCTGACTTGACTTCAAAAAAAGCAATATTTAAAATCAAAGTGCTGATTTGACTTCATAAATAACAAAATTTAAGTAAATGTCCTGACTTGACTTCAAAAAAAACAAAATTTAAAATCAAAATGCTGATTTGACTTCAAAATAAACAAAATTTTAGACAAAATCCTAACTTGACTTCAAAAAAAACAAAATATAAATAAAAAGCGCTGAGTTGACATCAAAAAAAACAAAATTAAAGTAAAAGTCCTGACTTGACTTCAAAATAAACAAAATTTTAGACAAAATCTTAACTTGACTTCAAAAAAAAACAAAATTTAAGTTAAAGTCTTGACTTGACTTCCAAAAAAAACAAAATTTAAATTCAAAGTGCTGACTTGACTTCAAAAAAAACAAAATTTAAAATCAAAGTGCTGATTTGACTTCAAAAAAAACAAAATTTAAAGTCAAAGTCTTGACTTGACTTTAAAATAAACGAAATTTAAATTCAAAGTGCTGACTTGACTAAAAAAAAACAAAATTTAAGTTAATGTCCTGACTTGACTTCAAAAAAAGCAATATTTAAAATCAAAGTGCTGATTTGACTTCAAAATAAACAAAATTTTAGACAAAATCCTAACTTGACTTCAAAATAAACAAAATTTAAAGTCAAAAGGCTGACTTGGCTTCAAAAAAAACAAAATTTAAGTTAAAGTCTTGACTTCACTTTAAAATAAACGAAATTTAAATTCAAAGTGCTGACTTGACTTCAAAAAAAAACAAAATTTAAAATCAAAGTGCTGATTTGACTTCAAAAAAAACAAAATTTAAAGTCAAAGTCTTGACTTGACTTTAATATAAACGAAATTTAAATTCAAAGTGCTGACTTGACTTCATAAAAAACAAAATTTAATATCAAAGTGCTGACTTGACTCAAAAAAAAACAAAATTTAAATTCAAAGTCCTGACTTGACTTCAAAAAAAACAAAATATAAGTAAAAGTCCTGACTTGACTTCAAAATAAACTAAATTAAAATTCAAAGTGCTGACTTGGCTTCAAAAAAAACAAAATTTAAAGTCAAAGTCTTGACTTGACTTTAAAATAAACGAAATTTAAATTCAATGTGCTGACTTGACTAAAAAAAAAACAAAATTTAAGTTAATGTCCTGACTTGACTTCAAAAAAAGCAATATTTAAAATCAAAGTGCTGATTTGACTTCAAAATAAACAAAATTTTAGACAAAATCCTAACTTGACTTCAAAATAAACAAAATTTAAAGTCAAAGTGCTGACTTGGCTTCAAAAAAAACAAAATTTAAGTAAATGTCCTGACTTGACTTCAAAAAAAACAAAATTTAAAATCAAAATGCTGATTTGACTTCAAAATAAACAAAATTTTAGACAAAATCCTTACTTGACTTCAAAAAAAACAAAATATAAATAAAAAGCGCTGAGTTGACATCAAAAAAAACAAAATTAAAGTAAAAGTCCTGACTTGACTTCAAAATAAACAAAATTTTAGACAAAATCTTAACTTGACTTCAAAAAAAACAAAATTTAAGTTAAAGTCTTGACTTGACTTCCAAAAAAACAAAATTTAAATTCAAAGTGCTGATTTGACTTCAAAAAAAAACAAAATTTAATTTCAAAGTTCTGATTTGACTTCAAAAATAACAAAATTTAAGTAAATGTCCTGACTTGACTTCAAAAAAAAACAAAATTTAAAATCAAAATGCTGATTTGACTTCAAAATAAACAAAATTTTAGACAAAATCCTAACTTGACTTCAAAAAAAAACAAAATTTAAAGTCAAAGTCTTGACTTGACTTTAAAATAAACGAAATTTAAATTTAAAGTGCTGACTTGACTTCAAAAAAAAACAAAATTTAAAATCAAAGTGCTGATTTGACTTCAAAAAGACAAAATTTAAAGTCAAAGTCTTGACTTGACTTTAAAATAAACGAAATTTAAATTTAAAGTGCTGACTTGACTTCAAAAAAAACAAAATTTAAAATCAAAGTGCTGATTTGACTTCAAAAAAAACAAAATTTAAGTAAATGTCCTGACTTGACTTCAAAAAAAACAAAATTTAAAATCAAAATGCTGATTTGACTTCAAAATAAACAAAATTTTAGACAAAATCCTTACTTGACTTCAAAAAAAACAAAATATAAATAAAAAGCGCTGAGTTGACATCAAAAAAAAACAAAATTAAAGTAAAAGTCCTGACTTGACTTCAAAATAAACAAAATTTTAGACAAAATCTTAACTTGACTTCAAAAAAAACAAAATTTAAGTTAAAGTCTTGACTTGACTTCCAAAAAAACAAAATTTAAATTCAAAGTGCTGATTTGACTTCAAAATAAACAAAATTTAATTTCAAAGTTCTGATTTGACTTCAAAAATAACAAAATTTAAGTAAATGTCCTGACTTGACTTCAAAAAAAACAAAATTTAAAATCAAAATGCTGACTTGACTTCAAAAAAAACAAAATTTAAAGTCAAAGTCTTGACTTGACTTTTAAATAAACGAAATTTAAATTTAAAGTGCTGACTTGACTTCAAAAAAAACAAAATTTAAAATCAAAGTGCTGATTTGACTTCAAAAAAAACAAAATTTAAGTAAATGTCCTGACTTGACTTAAAAAAAAAAAATTTAAAATCAAAATGCTGATTTGACTTCAAAATAAACAAAATTTTAGACAAAATCCTAACTTGACTTCAAAAAAAAACAAAATATAAATAAAAAGCGCTGAGTTGACATCAAAAAAAACAAAATTAAAGTAAAAGTCCTGACTTGACTTCAAAATAAACAAAATTTTAGACAAAATCTTAACTTGACTTCAAAAAAAACAAAATTCAAGTTAAAGTCTTGACTTGACTTCCAAAAAAACAAAATTTAAATTCAAAGTGCTGATTTGACTTCAAAAAAAACAAAATTTAATTTCAAAGTTCTGATTTGACTTCATAAATAACAAAATTTAAGTAAATGTCCTGACTTGACTTCAAAAAAAACAAAATTTAAAATCAAAATGCTGATTTGACTTCAAAATAAACAAAATTTTAGACAAAATCCTAACTTGACTTCAAAAAAAACAAAATTTAAATAAAAAGCGCTGACTTGACATCAAAAAAAACAAAATTAAAGTAAAAGTCCTGACTTGACTTCAAAATAAACAAAATTTAATTTCAAAGTTCTGATTTGACTTCAAAAAAAACAAAATTTAAAGTCAAAGTCTTGACTTGACTTTAAAATAAACGAAATTTAAATTCAAAGTGCTGACTTGACTAAAAAAAAACAAAATTTAAGTTAATGTCCTGACTTGACTTCAAAAAAAGCAATATTTAAAATCAAAGTGCTGATTTGACTTCAAAATAAACAAAATTTTAGACAAAATCCTAACTTGACTTCAAAATAAACAAAATTTAAAGTCAAAAGGCTGACTTGGCTTCAAAAAAAAACAAAATTTAAGTTAAAGTCTTGACTTGACTTTAAAATAAACGAAATTTAAATTCAAAGTGCTGACTTGACTTCAAAAAAAACAAAATTTAAAATCAAAGTGCTGATTTGACTTCAAAAAAAACAAAATTTAAAGTCAAAGTCTTGACTTGACTTTAATATAAACGAAATTTAAATTCAAAGTGCTGACTTGACTTCATAAAAAACAAAATTTAATATCAAAGTGCTGACTTGACTCAAAAAAAAACAAAATTTAAATTCAAAGTCCTGACTTGACTTCAAAAAAAACAAAATATAAGTAAAAGTCCTGACTTGACTTCAAAATAAACTAAATTAAAATTCAAAGTGCTGACTTGGCTTCAAAAAAAACAAAATTTAAAGTCAAAGTCTTGACTTGACTTTAAAATAAACGAAATTTAAATTCAATGTGCTGACTTGACTAAAAAAAAACAAAATTTAAGTTAATGTCCTGACTTGACTTCAAAAAAAGCAATATTTAAAATCAAAGTGCTGATTTGACTTCAAAATAAACAAAATTTTAGACAAAATCCTAACTTGACTTCAAAATAAACAAAATTTAAAGTCAAAGTGCTGACTTGGCTTCAAAAAAAACAAAATTTAAGTAAATGTCCTGACTTGACTTCAAAAAAAAACAAAATTTAAAATCAAAATGCTGATTTGACTTCAAAATAAACAAAATTTTAGACAAAATCCTTACTTGACTTCAAAAAAAACAAAATATAAATAAAAAGCGCTGAGTTGACATCAAAAAAAACAAAATTAAAGTAAAAGTCCTGACTTGACTTCAAAATAAACAAAATTTTAGACAAAATCTTAACTTGACTTCAAAAAAAACAAAATTTAAGTTAAAGTCTTGACTTGACTTCCAAAAAAAAAAAATTTAAATTCAAAGTGCTGATTTGACTTCAAAAAAAACAAAATTTAATTTCAAAGTTCTGATTTGACATCAAAAATAACAAAATTTAAGTAAATGTCCTGACTTGACTTCAAAAAAAACAAAATTTAAAATCAAAATGCTGATTTGACTTCAAAATAAATAAAATTTTAGACAAAATCCTAACTTGACTTCAAAAAAAACAAAATTTAAAGTCAAAGTCTTGACTTGACTTTAAAATAAACGAAATTTAAATTTAAAGTGCTGACTTGACTTCAAAAAAAACAAAATTTAAAATCAAAGTGCTGATTTGACTTCAAAAAAAACAAAATTTAAAGTCAAAGTCTTTACTTGACTTTAAAATAAACGAAATTTAAATTTAAAGTGCTGACTTGACTTCAAAAAAAACAAAATTTAAAATCAAAGTGCTGATTTGACTTCAAAAAAAACAAAATTTAAGTAAATGTCCTGACTTGACTTCAAAAAAAACAAAATTTAAAATCAAAATGCTGATTTGACTTCAAAATAAACAAAATTTTAGACAAAATCCTTACTTGACTTCAAAAAAAACAAAATATAAATAAAAAGCGCTGAGTTGACATCAAAAAAAAACAAAATTAAAGTAAAAGTCCTGACTTGACTTCAAAATAAACAAAATTTTAGACAAAATCTTAACTTGACTTCAAAAAAAAACAAAATTTAAGTTAAAGTCTTGACTTGACTTCCAAAAAAAACAAAATTTAAATTCAAAGTGCTGATTTGACTTCAAAAAAAACAAAATTTAATTTCAAAGTTCTGATTTGACTTCAAAAATAACAAAATTTAAGTAAATGTCCTGACTTGACTTCAAAAAAAACAAAATTTAAAATCAAAATGCTGACTTGACTTCAAAAAAAACAAAATTTAAAGTCAAAGTCTTGACTTGACTTTTAAATAAACGAAATTTAAATTTAAAGTGCTGACTTGACTTCAAAAAAAACAAAATTTAAAATCAAAGTGCTGATTTGACTTCAAAAAAAACAAAATTTAAGTAAATGTCCTGACTTGACTTAAAAAAAAAAAATTTAAAATCAAAATGCTGATTTGACTTCAAAATAAACAAAATTTTAGACAAAATCCTAACTTGACTTCAAAAAAAACAAAATATAAATAAAAAGCGCTGAGTTGACATCAAAAAAAACAAAATTAAAGTAAAAGTCCTGACTTGACTTCAAAATAAACAAAATTTTAGACAAAATCTTAACTTGACTTCAAAAAAAACAAAATTCAAGTTAAAGTCTTGACTTGACTTCCAAAAAAAACAAAATTTAAATTCAAAGTGCTGATTTGACTTCAAAAAAAACAAAATTTAATTTCAAAGTTCTGATTTGACTTCATAAATAACAAAATTTAAGTAAATGTCCTGACTTGACTTCAAAAAAAACAAAATTTAAAATCAAAATGCTGATTTGACTTCAAAATAAACAAAATTTTAGACAAAATCCTAACTTGACTTCAAAAAAAAACAAAATTTAAATAAAAAGCGCTGACTTGACATCAAAAAAAACAAAATTAAAGTAAAAGTCCTGACTTGACTTCAAAATAAACAAAATTTTAGACAAAATCTTAACTTGACTTCAAAAAAAACAAAATTTAAGTTAAAGCCTTGACTTGACTTCCAAAAAAAACAAAATTTAAATTCAAAGTGCTGATTTGACTTCAAAAAAAACAAAATTTAATTTCAAAGTTCTGATTTGACTTCAAAAAAAACAAAATTTTAAAGTCAAAGTCTTGACTTGACTTTAAAATAAACGAAATTTAAATTCAAAGTGCTGACTTGACTAAAAAAAAACAAAATTTAAGTTAATGTCCTGACTTGACTTCAAAAAAAGCAATATTTAAAATCAAAGTGCTGATTTGACTTCAAAATAAACAAAATTTTAGACAAAATCCTAACTTGACTTCAAAATAAACAAAATTTAAAGTCAAAAGGCTGACTTGGCTTCAAAAAAAACAAAATTTAAGTTAAAGTCTTGACTTGACTTTAAAATAAACGAAATTTAAATTCAAAGTGCTGACTTGACTTCAAAAAAAAACAAAATTTAAAATCAAAGTGCTGATTTGACTTCAAAAAAAACAAAATTTAAAGTCAAAGTCTTGACTTGACTTTAATATAAACGAAATTTAAATTCAAAGTGCTGACTTGACATCAAAAAAAACAAAATTTAAAATCAAAGTGCTGACTTGACTTAAAAAAAAACTAAATTTAAATTCAAAGTGCTGACTTGACTTCAAAAAAAACAAAATTTAAGTTAAAGTCTTGACTTGACTTCCAAATAAACAAAATTTTAAATTCAAAGTGCTGATTTGACTTCAAAAAAAACAAAATTTAATTTCAAAGTTCTGATTTGACTTCAAAAAAAACAAAATTTAAAGTCAAAGTCTTGACTTGACTTTAAAATAAACGAAATTTAAATTCAAAGTGCTGACTTGACTTCAAAAAAAACAAATTTTAAATTCAAAGTGCTGATTTGACTTCAAAAAAAACAAAATTTAAAGTCAAAGTCCTGATTTGACTTTAATATAAACGAAATTTAAATTCAAAGTGCTGACTTGACTTCAAAAAAAACAAAATTTAAAATCAAAGTGCTGATTTGACTTCAAAAAAAACAAAATTTAAGTTAATGTTCTGACTTGACTTCAAAAAAAACAAAATTTAAATTCAAAGTGCTGTTTTGACTTCAAAAAAAACAAAATTTAATTTCAAAGTTCTTATTTGACTTCAAAAAAAACAAAATTTAAAGTCAAAGTCTTGACTTGACTTTAAAATAAACGAAATTTAAATTCAAAGTGCTGACTTGACTTCAAAAAAAACAAAATTTAAAATCAAAGTGCTGATTTGACTTCAAAAAAAACAAAATTTAAAATCAAAATGCTGATTTGACCTCAAAATAAACAAAATTTTAGACAAAATCCTAACTTGACTTCAAAAAAAAACAAAATTTAAATAAAAAGCGCTGACTTGACATCAAAAAAAACAAAATTAAAGTAAAAGTCCTGACTTGACTTCAAAATAAACAAAATTTTAGACAAAATCTTGACTTGACTTCCAAATAAACAAAATTTAAATTCAAAGTGCTGATTTGACTTCAAAAAAAACAAAATTTAATTTCAAAGTTCTGATTTGACTTCAAAAAAAACAAAATTTAAAGTCAAAGTCTTGACTTGACTTTAAAATAAACGAAATTAAAATTCAAAGTGCTGACTTGACTAAAAAAAAACAAAATTTAAGTTAATGTCCTGACTTGACTTCAAAAAAAGCAATATTTAAAATCAAAGTGCTGATTTGACTTCAAAATAAACAAAATTTTAGACAAAATCCTAACTTGACTTCAAAATAAACAAAATTTAAAGTCAAAAGGCTGACTTGGCTTCAAAAAAAACAAAATTTAAAGTTAAAGTCTTGACTTGACTTTAAAATAAACGAAATTTAAATTCAAAGTGCTGACTTGACTTCAAAAAAAACAAAATTTAAAATCAAAGTGCTGATTTGACTTCAAAAAAAACAAAATTTAAAGTCAAAGTCCTGACTTGACTTTAATATAAACGAAATTTAAATTCAAAGTGCTGACTTGACTTCAAAAAAAACAAAGAGGAATACAGGATTTGCATTGAAAATTTGCCCCTGTTTTATTTTTGATTAGATCACCCAAATTTTTTTATTTTTATCAATAAAGATACCTTGTTTAAACTTTATTCAGAATATTTAAAATATTTTTTAAATTTTTGTTCCAAAGTTTACCAATTTGGAAAATCAAATACTTTTCATTGACGAATCTAACTTAACAATACATTCTTTTTTAATATCAATGTTGAATGAAACTAAGCAAAAAAATTTTACATTACTATAGTTTTCATATCATTAAAAAAGATGTCTAAGTTTTCAGGAATCACGTATCTAGTATTTATTTAAGAAAATATGATACTCTGTCCAACATAATGGATCATGAGACATAAAAAAAATTCAATACATAACACTCTTGAATCGACCTTTTAAATTCGGTCTGAGATATGTTGGAACTGAATAATTCTATTACATTGGTTGTCGGACTGGTGAAAGAATATGGAGTGGATTCCAAATCAAGAAATATCGACATACTCTTAATTCAATATTTTTTTTAATTTAAACTTTTTTCAATTTTTATCTTTTTATTTCATATTAATATTTTCTTCTCAGTTTTTTATTGGTTTTTTATCTGAAAAAGCTTTACACACCTAAAAAAAAAAATAAATAATTTAATTCAATTTTTATTTAGCTAAAATTATATAAAATCTCAAGCTATTCTTTTTCGATTCATTTTAATTTTTTCTACACTTTTACTATTTATTCTTTTTTTTGATACACTTTTTCGATTCATTTTATTTTTGCTTTACTTTTTCGATTCATTTTTATTTTTTGCTTTACTTTTTCGATTCATTTTTATTTTTTGCTTTACTTTTTCGATTCATTTTTATTTTTTACTATACTTTTTCGATTCAATAATTTTAATTTTAAGAAAAAATTAGTTAAATGAAAATCAAACATCTCTTAAAAGAGGTAATGAAAATGGTCATATAAAGATATGTTCTAATTTTGTTTTTTTTAGTTTGTCAATTTTTACATAAATATTTTTTAAATCAAGACTTGCCAAAATTAAGGAAAAAAATTATAAAAAAGTTAGACAAAACTAATAACCGACGATTTTATTAAAAGACCTAAATTTTTTAAGACTTGAATTTCAAAAAATTTTCTGGTGACACAATATTAAGTTACTCAAAAAAGATTTTGAAACTATTCTATAAGATTCGAATTCTACAATAAATTGCTAAAATAATTAGTCTAATTTTAATAAGAAAAATATTAACTTTTCTTAAATATTTTTTAGGATTTTTATGAAAAAAATATTTTATCAGGAAAGATTATTTACTGATAAATTTTTTATGCTTCATTTTTTCGATTCATTTTTTTTTTGCTACACTTTTACTATTCATTCTTTTTTTTGCTACACTTTTTCGATTCATTTTTTTTTTTTGCTACACTTTTACTTTTCATTCTTTTTTTTGCTACACTTTTTCGATTCATTTTTTTTTTTTGCTACACTTTTACTATTCATTCTTTTTTTTGCTACACTTTTTCGATTCATTTTTTTTTTTTGCTACACTTTTACTTTTCATTCTTTTTTTTGCTACACTTTTTCGATTCATTTTTTTTTTTTGCTACACTTTTACTATTCATTCTTTTTTTTTGCTACACTTTTTCGATCCATTTTTATTTTTTGCTACACTTTTTCGATCCATTTTTATTTTTTGCTTTACTTTTTCGAATTCTAAAATAAATTGCTAAAATAATTAGTGTAATTTGAATAAGATAAATATTAACTTTTCTTAAATATTTTGCAGGATTTTTATGAACAAAATATTTTATCAGGAAAGATTATTTATTGATATTTTTTTTTTGCTAAACTTTTTCGATTCATTTCCTACTGTTATCCTTCTTCTCAAGTCTAGCTTGCTAGCTTGTTGTAACTTATATTATTATTATTATTATTTTATTTTTTGCTTTACTTTTTCGATTCATTTTTATTTTTTGCTACACTTTTACTATTCATTCTTTTTTTGTGCTATAATTTTTCTATTCAATAATTTTTATGTTTAAGAAAAAATAAGTTAAATGAAAATCAAACATCTCTTAAAAGAGGTAATGAAAATGGTCATATAAAGATATGTTCTAATTTTTGTTTTTTTTTAGTTTATCAATTTTTACATTAATATTTTAAAACATAATGTGAAGATTTAATTTATTATTATGATGATCAACTCGAAACTGTGTTGGATCGAAAAACTGTTTCTAAAAAAAAATACCCATTAAAAATTAAACATGTTGTATCAAAAATAGAATATTTATTTTGTTTTGTTTTTGAACAAAATTCGCAACTTTCATATTATTTGAATAGGGTTAAGAAATAATTACTAAAAAAGGTCTTTTTTTTAATTTAATTTTAATTTTGTTTATTTTTTTGAATGACTTAATTTAAAGAGTTCATTTTTGCATTGTTAAATTTCTGAAATGAATTTTAAATAAATTAATTTTTTTTTCAATTATTCAAATTTTTTTTTAAATAAATATTTTTACAAGTATTGTCACAATATCATTCAGTTTTTGTTTGTCTAGAAGTATCCTGTGAAATCAATACATTGAGTGATTGAATTTTTATTCAAATTAAAGAAAATTAAGCTTTTTTTAAGAAAAAGGTTGATTATCTATAAAGTTTAAAAAAGAAAAATCTAGACTTGTCCAAATTCAGGAAAAAAATCCGAAAAATATTGCTTTGATAATTACTATAAAATTAATAATAAAAATCATTTACATTTCCTGTATACCCAGTCAAACATTTTATAAAAATTTTTAAAGTTTCTTATAAGATACTATATTAAAAATTCTAAAATTTGACCTATTTTGAAGAAAAAATAGAGATATTTATAAAGATAAAAGAATCTCTATATTTTCTCTAAATTCTCTGTAAAATACTTTTTTGTTCCTGATATCTGTAAGGAACAAAAAATTTATCCCAGTCAAATTTTTTCATAGGTATTTTTTTGGTTTCTTAAAAAATTCTTTGAAAATCTCTTTAATTCTCATCTCTTTAAAAAATAGAGATAATCTAGAGTTAATAACTTCCAACCCAAAGCCAGATTTTCCAAAAAAAAAGGTAAATAAAAATGAAATTTTGCTAGTTTTTATAAGAAACTTATTTCTAATCAATGGACAAAAATGCTTTTTCGTAAAATTTTGCTTTTATCAAAAATTATCCTTAAAATTGATGATAAAATTTTGTAGAAGTAACTTTTTCAATTAATTTTTATTTTTTTCTTTTTCAAAGCCTCTGGTTTAGATCTCTTTAGTTTTAACTTTATTAAAATTCAAGATTCAGATTTGTTTTTAAGTCACAAGTCCTAATTCAAGTCAAGTCAATGACTTAAATTTTTTTTTTTGACAAAATTATGAAGAAATTAGATTTAATTTTTATTTTAATTTAATTAAATTAGACTTTATATCATAAAATTTATATAATCTTTGGTTGTCTAATACATATAGATATAGCATATTTCATTTCTTTTCCTGCAATTTTAGCATTATAGTCTTCTTGAATGGAAAAAAAATTTCACGAACATGTTAAGGAATGATAAATGACTGGAAAAAATATTTTTACGGTAGTTGATAATTAGGTAGAAATTTTTCTGATCTTCAATTAAATATTTTTTCCTAGAACCATTACTGTACATAAATGGAAATACAGGATAATTTATTTGATTTATTTGTCAAAAAAAATAAAAATTTTAAGCCACTGAATTGACTTAAAAAAAAATTTAAGTCAAGTCATAACTTAGACTTAAATTTTTGTGACTTAGATTTAAAACTGTGACTTAAAAACAAGTCTGAATTTAAATCATGCAGGAAAATAAACTTTTTTTACTCCATTTGCCTTATTGAATCTATGTGAGTATATTTGGTCAGGATCCTAATAATTTTTTCCTTTATAAGCTATTTAAACAAATTAAAAGGAAAATCCTAGGTGTGAAGCTTCCGTTTTGGGGAATGGGTGTGTTAGATGAGAAGAGATCTAAACATAGCAAATCAACTCAAAAAAATTATTTATTCATTAATTTATTTTAAAAAAATTGAGCTTCATAAACTTTAATAATTAAACAAAATATGTTTTACTAAATTCAACAAATAAAAAATTAAATATATTCTATCACTTAACTAAATTTAAATGATTGATTGATTTAAATGATCTTGAGATTTTTGCATGATTTTGAGCTTCGAAAAAATTGAATTTTCAAGGACTAAAATAGTAAAGATGAAAATCATGATCACCAAAGCTGCTATAAAGCTATATATTCCGATTAAAATGATATTATTCTTTTTATTTATAATTAAAAAAAAATAATAAGCAATATGAACAAAGACTTAATTAATTTTTTTGATCAAGACTAGCCAATTCTTAAAAATTATGCAGATGATATTTGCACAATGGTTTTTTATATCACCAAAAATTAATTAACAATAATTTTGTTCTGATACTAGTTAAATTACTAGTTTTGACGTCTAAACAGTACATTAATTTTTTTTTAAATTAAAAGATCTGAAAATAAACAAATGAACAAAAAGTAAAACATTTTCAAGAAAACTTTAAAAAAATTAAGAATATTAAAATGAAGAGTTGCTTAAGAGTCACAAGTCTTAAATAAACTCAAAGACCGAACTTGGACTTTAATTTTAGTAACTATGACTTAAACTAGGCCGTCAAAATAATTTAATGGAACGGTAAAATGAGCATTGATCAGTCATGATCACGGGCACATCAATTTTTTACCGTTCCAGCACCATTTTAGAGGTCTATTTTAAGACAAAATAAATAAAATTAAGTCAAAATCCTAACTTAAAAAAAAAAAAAAAAACTCGTACTTTACACTTTTTAGCAATTGTGAAAAAAATAAAAGAATTTTCCTTATTATATTAATTAAAATTTGAAAGTAATTAGGTCATTTTTTTTGAAAAGCGTTAATTTGCTGGAATGTAATTGCATGGATTATATATCTTAATTTTGAACTTTTGCCTTTTAAACACACGTTTGATGATTTAATTATTTTCTTCTAAAGTAGATCTTACTGTATCTTGAAAAATAGGAAAATAATTAAGTGAAATGTGAATAAGATAAATATTAACTTTTCTTAAATATTTTGCAGGATTTTTATGAACAAAATATTTTATCAGGAAAGATTATTTATTGATATTTTTTTTTTGCTAAACTTTTTCGATTCATTTCCTACTGTTATCCTTCTTCTCAAGTCTAGCTTGCTAGCTTGTTGTAACTTATATTATTATTATTATTATTTTATTTTTTGCTTTACTTTTTCGATTCATTTTTATTTTTTGCTACACTTTTACTATTCATTCTTTTTTTGTGCTATAATTTTTCTATTCAATAATTTTTATGTTTAAGAAAAAATAAGTTAAATGAAAATCAAACATCTCTTAAAAGAGGTAATGAAAATGGTCATATAAAGATATGTTCTAATTTTTGTTTTTTTTTAGTTTATCAATTTTTACATTAATATTTTAAAACATAATGTGAAGATTTAATTTATTATTATGATGATCAACTCGAAACTGTGTTGGATCGAAAAACTGTTTCTAAAAAAAAATACCCATTAAAAATTAAACATGTTGTATCAAAAATAGAATATTTATTTTGTTTTGTTTTTGAACAAAATTCGCAACTTTCATATTATTTGAATAGGGTTAAGAAATAATTACTAAAAAAGGTCTTTTTTTTAATTTAATTTTAATTTTGTTTATTTTTTTGAATGACTTAATTTAAAGAGTTCATTTTTGCATTGTTAAATTTCTGAAATGAATTTTAAATAAATTAATTTTTTTTTCAATTATTCAAATTTTTTTTTTTAAATAAATATTTTTACAAGTATTGTCACAATATCATTCAGTTTTTGTTTGTCTAGAAGTATCCTGTGAAATCAATACATTGAGTGATTGAATTTTTATTCAAATTAAAGAAAATTAAGCTTTTTTTAAGAAAAAGGTTGATTATCTATAAAGTTTAAAAAAGAAAAATCTAGACTTGTCCAAATTCAGGAAAAAAATCCGAAAAATATTGCTTTGATAATTACTATAAAATTAATAATAAAAATCATTTACATTTCCTGTATACCCAGTCAAACATTTTATAAAAATTTTTAAAGTTTCTTATAAGATACTATATTAAAAATTCTAAAATTTGACCTATTTTGAAGAAAAAATAGAGATATTTATAAAGATAAAAGAATCTCTATATTTTCTCTAAATTCTCTGTAAAATACTTTTTTGTTCCTGATATCTGTAAGGAACAAAAAATTTATCCCAGTCAAATTTTTTCATAGGTATTTTTTTGGTTTCTTAAAAAATTCTTTGAAAATCTCTTTAATTCTCATCTCTTTAAAAAATAGAGATAATCTAGAGTTAATAACTTCCAACCCAAAGCCAGATTTTCCAAAAAAAAAGGTAAATAAAAATGAAATTTTGCTAGTTTTTATAAGAAACTTATTTCTAATCAATGGACAAAAATGCTTTTTCGTAAAATTTTGCTTTTATCAAAAATTATCCTTAAAATTGATGATAAAATTTTGTAGAAGTAACTTTTTCAATTAATTTTTATTTTTTTCTTTTTCAAAGCCTCTGGTTTAGATCTCTTTAGTTTTAACTTTATTAAAATTCAAGATTCAGATTTGTTTTTAAGTCACAAGTCCTAATTCAAGTCAAGTCAATGACTTAAATTTTTTTTTTTGACAAAATTATGAAGAAATTAGATTTAATTTTTATTTTAATTTAATTAAATTAGACTTTATATCATAAAATTTATATAATCTTTGGTTGTCTAATACATATAGATATAGCATATTTCATTTCTTTTCCTGCAATTTTAGCATTATAGTCTTCTTGAATGGAAAAAAAATTTCACGAACATGTTAAGGAATGATAAATGACTGGAAAAAATATTTTTACGGTAGTTGATAATTAGGTAGAAATTTTTCTGATCTTCAATTAAATATTTTTTCCTAGAACCATTACTGTACATAAATGGAAATACAGGATAATTTATTTGATTTATTTGTCAAAAAAAATAAAAATTTTAAGCCACTGAATTGACTTAAAAAAAAATTTAAGTCAAGTCATAACTTAGACTTAAATTTTTGTGACTTAGATTTAAAACTGTGACTTAAAAACAAGTCTGAATTTAAATCATGCAGGAAAATAAACTTTTTTTACTCCATTTGCCTTATTGAATCTATGTGAGTATATTTGGTCAGGATCCTAATAATTTTTTCCTTTATAAGCTATTTAAACAAATTAAAAGGAAAATCCTAGGTGTGAAGCTTCCGTTTTGGGGAATGGGTGTGTTAGATGAGAAGAGATCTAAACATAGCAAATCAACTCAAAAAAATTATTTATTCATTAATTTATTTTAAAAAAATTGAGCTTCATAAACTTTAATAATTAAACAAAATATGTTTTACTAAATTCAACAAATAAAAAATTAAATATATTCTATCACTTAACTAAATTTAAATGATTGATTGATTTAAATGATCTTGAGATTTTTGCATGATTTTGAGCTTCGAAAAAATTGAATTTTCAAGGACTAAAATAGTAAAGATGAAAATCATGATCACCAAAGCTGCTATAAAGCTATATATTCCGATTAAAATGATATTATTCTTTTTATTTATAATTAAAAAAAAATAATAAGCAATATGAACAAAGACTTAATTAATTTTTTTGATCAAGACTAGCCAATTCTTAAAAATTATGCAGATGATATTTGCACAATGGTTTTTTATATCACCAAAAATTAATTAACAATAATTTTGTTCTGATACTAGTTAAATTACTAGTTTTGACGTCTAAACAGTACATTAATTTTTTTTTAAATTAAAAGATCTGAAAATAAACAAATGAACAAAAAGTAAAACATTTTCAAGAAAACTTTAAAAAAATTAAGAATATTAAAATGAAGAGTTGCTTAAGAGTCACAAGTCTTAAATAAACTCAAAGACCGAACTTGGACTTTAATTTTAGTAACTATGACTTAAACTAGGCCGTCAAAATAATTTAATGGAACGGTAAAATGAGCATTGATCAGTCATGATCACGGGCACATCAATTTTTTACCGTTCCAGCACCATTTTAGAGGTCTATTTTAAGACAAAATAAATAAAATTAAGTCAAAATCCTAACTTAAAAAAAAAAAAAAAAACTCGTACTTTACACTTTTTAGCAATTGTGAAAAAAATAAAAGAATTTTCCTTATTATATTAATTAAAATTTGAAAGTAATTAGGTCATTTTTTTTGAAAAGCGTTAATTTGCTGGAATGTAATTGCATGGATTATATATCTTAATTTTGAACTTTTGCCTTTTAAACACACGTTTGATGATTTAATTATTTTCTTCTAAAGTAGATCTTACTGTATCTTGAAAAATAGGAAAATAATTAAGTGAAATGTGGTACCTATCAATAAACAAAGTAACCGCTATCATTCCAAACTAAGAAAATTAGCATGCTGCTTTATTCAATCAAAACTATAAAAAACCGTCAACTTTTAGGTGAACGGTCATTAGTCCGGGCAAAAATTTTAATTTTTTTTGACATTTTTTGCGGTTTTTTTTAACGGAAATTTTTTTAAAAATTTACTCAAAAGGTATTCGGGAATGACCTATATTTCTTTCTTCCGCTAATTTTTCTTTTTACTAGAAAAATTAATTTTCTTCGAAAAATTTATTCATTCAGGCTGGTTAGGTCAGTCATGGACCACCAGCTCTTTAATTTATAAAATTTGATTAAGTTCATAGAATAAAAAAAAAAAAAAATAAATTAAGCAAAAAAAATAAAAAAAAATACAGTCTTAATTAAATTTATTTATTTATATTCTAATCATTTTTTTTTAAAGCTAATTTTTTTTTCAACAGAATTTTTTCCAACAAATTTTAAACACAGAACTCTTTGTAAAAACAATAGACTTAACAATTGCTCATCAATGAAAGATTCTGGATAAAAAGTTGTTAAGAAAAATTATTTGGCTTCTTTGTTTTACTTTGCCACTCCGAAAATCAATCTAGATGAATTGACAAAACAACAGTCCAAAAATTATTGTGACAAAATTCTCAATAAAAAGACTTAAACCAAATTGAAAAATATTGAAAAAAAGAGGTTTTTAAAATTTGTCTATTTACTGAAATATCTCAAAATTTTCTTGGATAAGTTATTCACTAAAGATTTTTTTTTAAAGAAACTGTAAAGAAACTTTAAAAAATCTCTAAGAATTTTTTTGAACAGGTAAACAGATTAAGCATTTTACATAAAATAAAGAGAAAAGGAAAAGATTTCTTATTCACATTTTTTTATTCACAGAATTTTTGACAAACTTTTTGACAAAAAAATTAACAAACTAAAAAAAACAAAATTAGAATATATCTTTATATGACCATTTTCATTACCTCTTTTAAGAGATGTTTGATTTTCATTTAACTAATTTTTTCTTAAAATTAAAATTATTGAATCGAAAAAGTATAGTAAAAAATAAAAATGAATCGAAAAAGTAAAGCAAAAAATAAAAATGAATCGAAAAAGTAAAGCAAAAAATAAAAATGAATCGAAAAAGTAAAGCAAAAATAAAATGAATCGAAAAAGTGTATCAAAAAAAAGAATAAATAGTAAAAGTGTAGAAAAAATTAAAATGAATCGAAAAAGAATAGCTTGAGATTTTATATAATTTTAGCTAAATAAAAATTGAATTAAATTATTTATTTTTTTTTTTAGGTGTGTAAAGCTTTTTCAGATAAAAAACCAATAAAAAACTGAGAAGAAAATATTAATATGAAATAAAAAGATAAAAATTGAAAAAAGTTTAAATTAAAAAAAATATTGAATTAAGAGTATGTCGATATTTCTTGATTTGGAATCCACTCCATATTCTTTCACCAGTCCGACAACCAATGTAATAGAATTATTCAGTTCCAACATATCTCAGACCGAATTTAAAAGGTCGATTCAAGAGTGTTATGTATTGAATTTTTTTTATGTCTCATGATCCATTATGTTGGACAGAGTATCATATTTTCTTAAATAAATACTAGATACGTGATTCCTGAAAACTTAGACATCTTTTTTAATGATATGAAAACTATAGTAATGTAAAATTTTTTTGCTTAGTTTCATTCAACATTGATATTAAAAAAGAATGTATTGTTAAGTTAGATTCGTCAATGAAAAGTATTTGATTTTCCAAATTGGTAAACTTTGGAACAAAAATTTAAAAAATATTTTAAATATTCTAAATAAAGTTTAAACAAGGTATCTTTATTGATAAAAATAAAAAAATTTGGGTGATCTAATCAAAAATAAAACAGGGGCAAATTTTCAATGCAAATCCTGTATTCCTCTTTAGAATCAAAGTGCTGACTTGACTTCAAAAAAAACAAAATTTAAATTCAAAGTGCTGACTTGACTTCAAAAAAAACAAAATTTAAGTTAAAGTCTTGACTTGACTTCCAAATAAACAAAATTTAAATTCAAAGTGCTGATTTGACTTCAAAAAAAACAAAATTTAATTTCAAAGTTCTGATTTGACTTCAAAAAAAACAAAATTTAAAGTCAAAGTCTTGACTTGACTTTAAAATAAACGAAATTTAAATTCAAAGTGCTGACTTGACTTCAAAAAAAAACAAAATTTAAAATCAAAGTGCTGATTTGACTTCAAAAAAAACAAAATTTAAGTTAATGTCTTGACTTGACTTTAAAATAAACGAAATTTAAATTCAAAGTGCTGACTTGACTTCAAAAAAAACAAAATTTAAAATCAAAGTGCTGATTTGACTTCAAAAAAAACTAAATTTAAAATCAAAATGCTGATTTGACTTCAAAATAAACAAAATTTTAGACAAAATCCTAACTTGACTTCAAAAAAAACAAAATTTAAGTTAAAGTCTTGACTTGACTTCCAAAAAAAACAAAATTTAAATTCAAAGTGCTGATTTGACTTCAAAAAAAAACAAAATTTAATTTCAAAGTTCTGATTTGACTTCAAAAAAAAACAAAATTTAAAGTCAAAGTCTTGACTTGACTTTAAAATAAAAGAAATTTAAATTCAAAGTGCTGACTTGACTTCAAAAAAAACAAAATTTAAAATCAAAGTGCTGATTTGACTTCAAAAAAAACAAAATTTAAAATCAAAATGCTGATTTGACTTCAAAATAAACAAAATTTTAGACAAAATCCTAACTTGACTTCAAAAAAAACAAAATTTAAATAAAAAGCGCTGACTTGACATCAAAAAGAACAAAATTAAAGTAAAAGTCCTGACTTGACTTCAAAATAAACAAAATTTTAGACAAAATCTTAACTTGACTTCAAAAAAAAACAAAATTTAAGTTAAAGTCTTGACTTGACTTCCAAATAAACAAAATTTAAATTCAAAGTGCTGATTTGACTTCAAAAAAAACAAAATTTAATTTCAAAGTTCTGATTTGACTTCAAAAAAAACAAAATTTAAAGTCAAAGTCTTGACTTGACTTTAAAATAAACGAAATTTAAATTCAAAGTGCTGACTTGACTTCAAAAAAAACAAAATTTAAAATCAAAGTGCTGATTTGACTTCAAAAAAAACAAAATTTAAGTTAATGTCTTGACTTGACTTTAAAATAAACGAAATTTAAATTCAAAGTGCTGACTTGACTTCAAAAAAAACAAAATTTAAAATCAAAGTGCTGATTTGACTTCAAAAAAAACTAAATTTAAAATCAAAATGCTGATTTGACTTCAAAATAAACAAAATTTTAGACAAAATCCTAACTTGACTTCAAAAAAAACAAAATTAAAGTAAAAGTCCTGACTTGACTTCAAAATAAACAAAATTTTAGACAAAATCTTAACTTGACTTCCGAAAAAACAAAATTTAAATTCAAAGTGCTGACTTGACATCAAAAAAACAAAATTAAAGTTAAAGTCCTGACTTGACTTCAAAATAAACAAAATTTTAGACAAAATCTTAACTTGACTTCAAAAAAAACAAAATTTAAGTTAAAGTCTTGACTTGACTTCCAAAAAAACTAAATTTAAATTCAAAGTGCTGATTTGACTTCAAAAAAAACAAAATTTAAAGTCAAAGTCTTGACTTGACTTTAAAATAAACGAAATTTAAATACAAAGTGCTGACTTGACTTCAAAAAAAACAAAATTTAATTTCAAAGTTCTGATTTGACTTCAAAAAAAACAAAATTTAAAGTCAAAGTCTTGACTTGACTTTAAAATAAAAGAAATTTAAATTCAAAGTGCTGACTTGACTTCAAAAAAAACAAAATTTAAAATCAAAGTGCTGATTTGACTTCAAAAAAAACAAAATTTAAAATCAAAATGCTGATTTGACTTCAAAATAAACAAAATTTTAGACAAAATCCTAACTTGACTTCAAAAAAAACAAAATTTAAATAAAAAGCGCTGACTTGACATCAAAAAGAACAAAATTAAAGTAAAAGTCCTGACTTGACTTCAAAATAAACAAAATTTTAGACAAAATCTTAACTTGACTTCAAAAAAAACAAAATTTAAGTTAAAGTCTTGACTTGACTTCCAAAAAAACAAAATTTAAATTCAAAGTGCTGATTTGACTTCAAAAAAAACAAAATTTAATTTCAAAGTCTTGACTTGACTTTAAAATAAAAGAAATTTAAATTCAAAGTCTTGACTTGACTTTAAAATAAACGAAATTTAAATACAAAGTGCTGACTTGACTTCAAAAAAAACAAAATATAAAATCAAAGTGCTGATTTGACTTCAAAAAAAACTAAATTTAAAGTCAAAGTCTTGACTTGACTTTAAAATAAACAAAATTGAAAGTCAAAGTCCTGACTTGACATCAAAATAAACAAAATTTTAGACAAAATCTTAACTTGACTTCAAAAAAAACAAAATTTAAGTTAAAGTCTTGACTTGACTTCCAAAAAAACAAAATTTAAATTCAAAGTGCTGATTTGACTTCAAAAAAAACAAAATTTAATTTCAAAGTTCTGATTTGACTTCAAAAAATACAAAATTAAAAGTCAAAGTCTTGACTTGACTTTAAAATAAACGAAATTTAAATTCAAAGTGCTGACTTGAATTCTAAAAAAACAAAATTTAAAATCAAAGTGCTGATTTGACTTCAAAAAAAACTAAATTTAAAGTCAAAGTCTTGTTTTGACTTTAAAATAAACAAAATTAAAGTTAAAGTCTTGACTTGACTTCCGAAAAAACAAAATTTAAATTCAAAGTGCTGAATTGACTTCAAAAAAAACAAAATTTAATTTCAAAGTGCTGATTTGACTTCAAAAAAAACTAAATTTAAAGTCAAAGTCTTGACTTGACTTTAAAATAAACAAAATTAAAGTTAAAGTCTTGACTTGACTTCCAAAAAAACAAAATTTAATTTCAAAGTTCTGATTTGACTTCAAAAAAAACAAAATTTAAAGTCAAAGTCTTGACTTGACTTTAAAATAAACGAAATTTAAAGTCAAAGTGCTGACTTGACTTCAAAAAAAACAAAATTTAAAATCAAAGTGCTGATTTGACTTCAAAATAAACAAAATTTTAGACAAAATCCTAACTTGACTTCAAAAAAAACAAAATTTAAATAAAAAGCGCTGACTTGACATCAAAAAAAACAAAATTAAAGTAAAAGTCCTGACTTGACTTCAAAATAAACAAAATTTTAGACAAAATCTTAACTTGACTTTAAAATAAACAAATTTAATGATAAAGTCTTGACTTGACTTCCAAAAAAACAAAATTTAAATTCAAAGTGCTGAATTGACTTCAAAAAAAACAAAATTTAATTTCAAAGTTCTGATTTGACTTCAAAAAAAACAAAATTTAAAGTCAAAGTCTTGACTTGACTTTAAAATAAACGAAATTTAAATTCAAAGTGCTGACTTGACTTCAAAAAAAACAAAATTTAAAATCAAAGTGCTGATTTGACTTCAAAAAAAACAAAATTTAAGTTAAAGTCTTGACTTGACTTCCAAATAAACAAAATTTAAATTCAAAGTGCTGATTTGACTTCAAAAAAAACAAAATTTAATTTCAAAGTGCTGACTTGACTTCAAAAAAAACAAAATTTAAAATCAAAGTGCTGATTTGACTTCAAAAATAACAAAATTTAAGTAAATGTCCTGACTTGACTTCAAAAAAAACTAAATTAAAAATCAAAATGCTGATTTGACTTCAAAATAAACAAAATTTAAGACAAATTCCTAACTTGACTTCAAAAAAAACAAAATTTAAATAAAAAGCGCTGACTTGACATCAAAAAAAACAAAATTAAAGGAAAGTCCTGACTTGACTTCCAAAAAAACAAAATTTAAATTCAAAGTGCTGATTTGACTTCAAAAAAAACAAAATTTAATTTCAAAGTTCTGATTTGACTTCAAAAAAAACAAAATTTAATGTCAAAGTCTTGACTTGACTTTAAAATAAACGAAATTTAAAGTCAAAGTGCTGACTTGACTTCAAAAAAAACAAAATTTAAAATCAAAGTGCTGATTTGACTTCAAAAAAAACAAAATTTAAAATCAAAGTGCTGATTTGACTTCAAAAAAAACAAAATTTAAGTTAAAGTCTTGACTTGACTTCCAAATAAACAAAATTTAAATTCAAAGTGCTGATTTGACTTCAAAAAAAACAAAATTTAATTTCAAAGTGCTGACTTGACTTCAAAAAAAACAAAATTTAAAATCAAAGTGCTGATTTGACTTCAAAAATAACAAAATTTAAGTAAATGTCCTGACTTGACTTCAAAAAAAACTAAATTAAAAATCAAAATGCTGATTTGACTTCAAAATAAACAAAATTTAAGACAAATTCCTAACTTGACTTCAAAAAAAAACAAAATTTAAATAAAAAGCGCTGACTTGACATCAAAAAAAACAAAATTAAAGGAAAGTCCTGACTTGACTTCCAAAAAAACAAAATTTAATTTCAAAGTTCTGATTTGACTTCAAAAAAAACAAAATTTAATGTCAAAGTCTTGACTTGACTTTAAAATAAACGAAATTTAAAGTCAAAGTGCTGACTTGACTTCAAAAAAAACAAAATTTAAAATCAAAGTGCTGATTTGACTTCAAAAAAAACTAAATTTAAAGTCAAAGTCTTGACTTGACTTTAAAATAAACAAAATTAAAGTTAAAGTCTTGACTTGACTTCCAAAAAAAACAAAATTTAAATTCAAAGTGCTGATTTGACTTCAAAAAAAAACAAAATTTAATTTCAAAGTTCTGATTTGACTTCAAAAAAAACAAAATTTAAGTAAATGTCCTGACTTGACTTCAAAAAAAAACAAAATTTAAAATCAAAATGCTGATTTGACTTCAAAATAAACAAAATTTTAGACAAAATCCTAACTTGACTTCAAAAAAAACAAAATTTAAATAAAAAGCGCTGACTTGACATCAAAAAAAACAAAATTAAAGTAAAAGTCCTGACTTGACTTCAAAATAAACAAAATTTTAGACAAAATTTTAACTTGACTTTAAAATAAACAAAATTAATGATAAAGTCTTGACTTGACTTCCAAAAAAACAAAATATAAATTCAAAGTGCTGAATTGACTTCAAAAAAAACAAAATTTAATTTCAAAGTTCTGATTTGACTTCAAAAAAAACAAAATTTAAATTCAAAGTGCTGATTTGACTTCAAAATAAACGAAATTTAAATTCAAAGTGCTGACTTGACTTCAAAAAAAACAAAATTTAAAATCAAAGTGCTGATTTGACTTCAAAAATAACAAAATTTTAGACAAAATCCTAACTTGACTTCAAAAAAAACAAAATTTAAAATCAAAATGCTGATTTGACTTCAAAATAAACAAAATTTTAGACAAAATCCTAACTTGACTTCAAAAAAAACAAAATTTAAATAAAAAGCGCTGACTTGACTTTAAAATAAACGAAATTTAAATTCAAAGTGATGACTTGACATCAAAAAAAACAAAATTAAAGTAAAAGTCCTGACTTGACTTCAAAATAAACAAAATTTTAGACAAAATTTTAACTTGACTTTAAAATAAACAAAATTAATGATAAAGTCTTGACTTGACTTCAAAAAAAACAAAATTTAAAATCAAAGTGCTGATTTGACTTCAAAAAAAACAAAATTTAAGTTAATGTCCTGACTTGACTTCAAAAAAAACAAAATTTAAATTCAAAGTGCTGATTTGACTTCAAAATAAACGAAATTTAAATTCAAAGTGCTGACTTGACTTCAAAAAAAAACAAAATTTAAAATCAAAGTGCTGATTTGACTTCAAAAATAACAAAATTTTAGACAAAATCCTAACTTGACTTCAAAAAAAACAAAATTTAAAATCAAAATGCTGATTTGACTTCAAAATAAACAAAATTTTAGACAAAATCCTAACTTGACTTCAAAAAAAACAAAATTTAAATAAAAAGCGCTGACTTGACATCAAAAAAAACAAAATTAAAGTAAAAGTCTTGACTTGGCTTTAAAATAAACGAAATTTAAATTCAAAGTGCTGACTTGACTTCAAAAAAAACAAAATTTAAAATCAAAGTGCTGATTTGACTTCAAAAATAACAAAATTTTAGACAAAATCCTAACTTGACTTCAAAAAAAACAAAATTTAAATAAAAAGCGCTGACTTGACATCAAAAAAAACAAAATTAAAGTAAAAGTCCTGACTTGACTTCAAAATAAACAAAATTTTAGACAAAATCTTAACTTGACTTCAAAAAAAAACAAAATTTAAGTTAAAGTCTTGACTTGACTTCCAAAAAAACAAAATTTAAATTCAAAGTGCTGATTTGACTTCAAAAAAAACAAAATTTAATTTCAAAGTTCTGATTTGACTTCAAAAAAAACAAAATTTAAAGTCAAAGTCTTGACTTGACTTTAAAATAAACGAAATTTAAATTCAAAGTGCTGACTTGACTTCAAAAAAAACAAAATTTAAAATCAAAGTGCTGATTTGACTTCAAAAAAAACTAAATTTAAAGTCAAAGTCTTGACTTGACTTTAAAATAAACAAAATTAAAGTTAAAGTCTTGACTTGACTTTAAAATAAACGAAATTTAAATTCAAAGTGCTGACTTGACTTCAAAAAAAAACAAAATTTAAAATCAAAGTGCTGATTTGACTTCAAAAATAACAAAATTTTAGACAAAATCCTAACTTGACTTCAAAAAAAACAAAATTTAAATAAAAAGCGCTGACTTGACATCAAAAAAAACAAAATTAAAGTAAAAGTCCTGACTTGACTTCAAAATAAACAAAATTTTAGACAAAATCTTAACTTGACTTTAAAATAAACAAAATTAATGATAAAGTCTTGACTTGACTTCAAAAAAAAACAAAATTTAAAATCAAAGTGCTGATTTGACTTCAAAAAAAACAAAATTTAAGTTAATGTCCTGACTTGACTTCAAAAAAAACAAAATTTAAATTCAAAGTGCTGATTTGACTTCAAAATAAACGAAATTTAAATTCAAAGTGCTGACTTGACTTCAAAAAAAACAAAATTTAAAATCAAAGTGCTGATTTGACTTCAAAAATAACAAAATTTTAGACAAAATCCTAACTTGACTTCAAAAAAAAACAAAATTTAAAATCAAAATGCTGATTTGACTTCAAAATAAACAAAATTTTAGACAAAATCCTAACTTGACTTCAAAAAAAACAAAATTTAAATAAAAAGCGCTGACTTGACATCAAAAAAAAACAAAATTAAAGTAAAAGTCTTGACTTGGCTTTAAAATAAACGAAATTTAAATTCAAAGTGCTGACTTGACTTCAAAAAAAACAAAATTTAAAATCAAAGTGCTGATTTGACTTCAAAAATAACAAAATTTTAGACAAAATCCTAACTTGACTTCAAAAAAAACAAAATTTAAATAAAAAGCGCTGACTTGACATCAAAAAAAACAAAATTAAAGTAAAAGTCCTGACTTGACTTCAAAATAAACAAAATTTTAGACAAAATCTTAACTTGACTTCAAAAAAAAACAAAATTTAAGTTAAAGTCTTGACTTGACTTCCAAAAAAAACAAAATTTAAATTCAAAGTGCTGATTTGACTTCAAAAAAAACAAAATTTAATTTCAAAGTTCTGATTTGACTTCAAAAAAAACAAAATTTAAAGTCAAAGTCTTGACTTGACTTTAAAATAAACGAAATTTAAATTCAAAGTGCTGACTTGACTTCAAAAAAAACAAAATTTAAAATCAAAGTGCTGATTTGACTTCAAAAAAACTAAATTTAAAGTCAAAGTCTTGACTTGACTTTAAAATAAACAAAATTAAAGTTAAAGTCTTGACTTGACTTTCAAAAAAACAAAATTTAAATTCAAAGTGCTGACTTGACTTCAAAAAAAAACAAAATTTAAAATCAAAGTGCTGATTTGACTTCAAAAATAACAAAATTTTAGACAAAATCCTAACTTGACTTCAAAAAAAAACAAAATTTAAATAAAAAGCGCTGACTTGACATCAAAAAAAACAAAATTAAAGTAAAAGTCCTGACTTGACTTCAAAATAAACAAAATTTTAGACAAAATCTTAACTTGACTTCAAAAAAAACAAAATTTAAGTTAAAGTCTTGACTTGACTTCCAAAAAAACAAAATTTAAAATCAAAATGCTGATTTGACTTCAAAATAAACAAAATTTTAGACAAAATCCTAACTTGACTTCAAAAAAAAACAAAATTTAAATAAAAAGCGCTGACTTGACATCAAAAAAAACAAAATTAAAGTAAAAGTCCTGACTTGACTTCAAAATAAACAAAATTTTAGACAAAATCTTAACTTGACTTCAAAAAAAACAAAATTTAAGTTAAAGTCTTGACTTGACTTCCAAAAAAAACAAAATTTAAATTCAAAGTGCTGATTTGACTTCAAAAAAAACAAAATTTAATTTCAAAGTTCTGATTTGACTTCAAAAAAAACAAAATTTAAAGTCAAAGTCTTGACTTGACTTTAAAATAAACGAAATTTAAATTCAAAGTGCTGACTTGACTTCAAAAAAAACAAAATTTAAAATCAAAGTGCTGATTTGACTTCAAAAAAAACTAAATTTAAAGTCAAAGTCTTGACTTGACTTTAAAATAAACAAAATTAAAGTTAAAGTCTTGACTTGACTTTAAAATAAACGAAATTTAAATTCAAAGTGCTGACTTGACTTCAAAAAAAACAAAATTTAAAATCAAAGTGCTGATTTGACTTCAAAAATAACAAAATTTTAGACAAAATCCTAACTTGACTTCAAAAAAAACAAAATTTAAATAAAAAGCGCTGACTTGACATCAAAAAAAACAAAATTAAAGTAAAAGTCCTGACTTGACTTCAAAATAAACAAAATTTTAGACAAAATCTTAACTTGACTTCAAAAAAAACAAAATTTAAGTTAAAGTCTTGACTTGACTTCCAAAAAAACAAAATTTAAAATCAAAATGCTGATTTGACTTCAAAATAAACAAAATTTTAGACAAAATCCTAACTTGACTTCAAAAAAAACAAAATTTAAATAAAAAGCGCTGACTTGACATCAAAAAAAACAAAATTAAAGTAAAAGTCCTGACTTGACTTCAAAATAAACAAAATTTTAGACAAAATCTTAACTTGACTTCAAAAAAAAACAAAATTTAAGTTAAAGTCTTGACTTGACTTCCAAAAAAAACAAAATTTAAATTCAAAGTGCTGATTTGACTTCAAAAAAAAACAAAATTTAATTTCAAAGTTCTGATTTGACTTCAAAAAAAACAAAATTTAAAGTCAAAGTCTTGACTTGACTTTAAAATAAACGAAATTTAAATTCAAAGTGCTGACTTGACTTCAAAAAAAACAAAATTTAAAATCAAAGTGCTGATTTGACTTCAAAAAAAACTAAATTTAAAGTCAAAGTCTTGACTTGACTTTAAAATAAACAAAATTAAAGTTAAAGTCTTGACTTGACTTCCAAAAAAACAAAATTTAAATTCAAAGTGCTGATTTGACTTCAAAAAAAACAAAATTTAATTTCAAAGTTCTGATTTGACTTCAAAAAAAACAAAATTTAAGTAAATGTCCTGACTTGACTTCAAAAAAAACAAAATTTAAAATCAAAATGCTGATTTGACTTCAAAATAAACAAAATTTTAGACAAAATCCTAACTTGACTTCAAAAAAAACAAAATTTAAATAAAAAGCGCTGACTTGACATCAAAAAAAACAAAATTAAAGTAATAGTCCTGACTTGACTTCAAAATAAACAAAATTTTAGACAAAATCTTAACTTGACTTCAAAAAAAACAAAATTTAAGTTAAAGTCTTGACTTGACTTCCAAAAAAAACAAAATTTAAATTCAAAGTGCTGATTTGACTTCAAAAAAAACAAAATTTAATTTCAAAGTTCTGATTTGACTTCAAAAAAAACAAAATTTAAAGTCAAAGTCTTGACTTGACTTTAAAATAAACGAAATTTAAATTCAAAGTGCTGACTTGACTTCAAAAAAAACAAAATTTAAAATCAAAGTGCTGATTTGACTTCAAAAAAAACTAAATTTAAAGTCAAAGTCTTGACTTGACTTTAAAATAAACAAAATTAAAGTTAAAGTCTTGACTTGACTTCCAAAAAAACAAAATTTAAATTCAAAGTGCTGATTTGACTTCAAAAAAAACAAAATTTAATTTTAAAGTTCTGATTTGACTTCAAAAAAAACAAAATTTAAGTAAATGTCCTGACTTGACTTCAAAAAAAAAACAAAATTTAAAATCAAAATGCTGATTTGACTTCAAAATAAACAAAATTTTAGACAAAATCCTAACTTGACTTCAAAAAAAACAAAATTTAAATAAAAAGCGCTGACTTGACATCAAAAAAAACAAAATTAAAGTAAAAGTCCTGACTTGACTTCAAAATAAACAAAATTTTAGACAAAATCTTAACTTGACTTCATAAAAAAACAAAATTTAAGTTAAAGTCTTGACTTGACTTCCAAAAAAACAAAATTTAAATTCAAAGTGCTGATTTGACTTCAAAAAAAACAAAATTTAATTTCAAAGTTCTGATTTGACTTCAAAAAAAACAAAATTTAAAGTCAAAGTCTTGACTTGACTTTAAAATAAACGAAATTTGAATTCAAAGTGCTGACTTGACTTCAAAAAAAACAAAATTTAAAATCAAAGTGCTGATTTGACTTCAAAATAAACGAAACTTAAATTCAAAGTGCTGACTTGACTTCAAAAAAAACAAAATTTAAAATCAAAGTGCTGATTTGACTTCAAAAATAACAAAATTTAAGTAAATGTCCTGACTTGACTTCAAAAAAAACAAAATTTAAAATCAAAATGCTGATTTGACTTCAAAATAAACAAAATTTTAGACAAAATCCTAACTTGACTTCAAAAAAAACAAAATTTTAATAAAAAGCGCTGACTTGACATCAAAAAAAACAAAATTAAAGTAAAAGTCCTGACTTGACTTCAAAATAAACAAAATTTTAGACAAAATCTTAACTTGACTTCAAAAAAAACAAAATTTAAGTTAAAGTCTTGACTTGACTTCCAAAAAAACAAAATTTAAATTCAAAGTGCTGATTTGACTTCAAAAAAAACAAAATTTAATATCAAAGTTCTGATATGACTTCAAAAAAAACAAAATTTAAAGTCAAAGTCTTGACTTGACTTTAAAATAAACGAAATTTAAATTCAAAGTGCTGACTTGACTTCAAAAAAAACAAAATTTAAAATCAAAGTGCTGATTTGACTTCAAAAAAAACTAAATTTAAAGTCAAAATCTTGACTTGACTTTAAAATAAACAAAATTAAAGTTAAAGTCTTGACTTGACTTCCAAAAAAAACAAAATTTAAATTCAAAGTGCTGATTTGACTTCAAAAAAAACAAAATTTAATTTCAAAGTTCTGATTTGACTTCAAAAAAAACAAAATTTAAGTAAATGTCCTGACTTGACTTCAAAAAAAACAAAATTTAAAATCAAAATGCTGATTTGACTTCAAAATAAACAAAATTTTAGACAAAATCCTAACTTGACTTCAAAAAAAACAAAATTTAAATAAAAAGCGCTGACTTGACATCAAAAAAAACAAAATTAAAGTAAAAGTCCTGACTTGACTTCCGAAAAAACAAAATCTAAATTCAAAGTGCTGATTTGACTTCAAAAAAAACAAAATTTAATTTCAAAGTTCTGATTTGACTTCAAAAAAAACAAAATTTAAAGTCAAAGTCTTGACTTGACTTTAAAATAAACGAAATTTAAATTCAAAGTGCTGACTTGACTTCAAAAAAAATAAAATTTAAAATCAAAGTGCTGATTTGACTTCAAAAAAAACTAAATTTAAAGTCAAAGTCTTGACTTGACTTTAAAATAAACAAAATTAAAGTTAAAGTCTTGACTTGACTTCCAAAAAAAACAAAATTTAAATTCAAAGTGCTGATTTGACTTCAAAAAAAACAAAATTTAATTTCAAAGTTCTGATTTGACTTCAAAAAAAACAAAATTTAAGTAAATGTCCTGACTTGACTTCAAAAAAAAACAAAATTTAAAATCAAAATGCTGATTTGACTTCAAAATAAACAAAATTTTAGACAAAATCCTAACTTGACTTCAAAAAAAAACAAAATTTAAATAAAAAGCGCTGACTTGACATCAAAAAAAACAAAATTAAAGTAAAAGTCCTGACTTGACTTCAAAATAAACAAAATTTTAGACAAAATCTTAACTTGACTTCAAAAAAAAACAAAATTTAAGTTAAAGTCTTGACTTGACTTCCAAAAAAAACAAAATTTAAATTCAAAGTGCTGATTTGACTTCTAAAAAAAAACAAAATTTAATTTCAAAGTTCTGATTTGACTTCAAAAAAAACAAAATTTAAAGTCAAAGTCTTGACTTGACTTTAAAATAAACGAAATTTAAATTCAAAGTGCTGACTTGACTTCAAAAAAAACAAAATTTAAAATCAAAGTGCTGATTTGACTTCAAAAAAAACTAAATTTAAAGTCAAAGTCTTGACTTGACTTTAAAATAAACAAAATTAAAGTTAAAGTCTTGACTTGACTTCCAAAAAAAACAAAATTTAAATTCAAAGTGCTGATTTGACTTAAAAAAAAACAAAATTTAAATAAAAAGCGCTGACTTGACATCAAAAAAAACAAAATTAAAGTAAAAGTCCTGACTTGACTTCAAAATAAACAAAATTTTAGACAAAATCTTAACTTGACTTCAAAAAAAAACAAAATTTAAGTTAAAGTCTTGACTTGACTTCCAAAAAAAACAAAATTTAAATTCAAAGTGCTGATTTGACTTCAAAAAAAACAAAATTTAATTTCAAAGTTCTGATTTGACTTCAAAAAAAACAAAATTTAAATTCAAAGTGCTGATTTGACTTCAAAAAAAACAAAATTTAATTTTAAAATGCTGACTTTACTTCAAAAAAAACAAAATTTAAGTTAAAGTCTTGAATTGACTTCCAAATAAACTAAATTTAAAGTCAAAGTATTGACTTGACTTTAAAATAAACAAAATTAAAGTCAAAGTCTTGACTTGACTTTAAAATAAACGAAATTTAAATTCAAAGTGCTGATTTGACTTCAAAAAAAACAAAATTTAAGTTAATGTCCTGACTTGACTTCAAAAAAAACAAAATTTAAATTCAAAGTGCTGATCTGACTTCAAAAAAAAACAAAATTTAATTTCAAAGTTCTGATTTGACTTCAAAAAAAACAAAATTTAAAGTCAAAGTCTTGACTTGACTTTAAAATAAACGAAATTTAAATTCAAAGTGCTGACTTGACTTCAAAAATAACAAAATTTAAGTAAATGTCCTGACTTGACTTCAAAAAAAAACAAAATTTAAAATCAAAATGCTGATTTGACTTCAAAATAAACAAAATTTTAGACAAAATCCTAACTTGACTTCAAAAAAAAACAAAATTTAAATAAAAAGCGCTGACTTGACATCAAAAAAAAACAAAATTAAAGTAAAAGTCCTGACTTGACTTTAAAATAAATAAAATTTTAGACAAAATCTTAACTTGACTTCAAAAAAAACAAAATTTAAGTTAAAGTCTTGACTTGACTTCCAAAAAAACAAAATTTAAATTCAAAGTGCTGATTTGACTTCAAAAAAAACAAAATTTAATTTCAAAGTTCTGATTTGACTTCAAAAAAAACAAAATTTAAAGTCAAAGTCTTGACTTGACTTTAAAATAAACAAAATTTAAGTCAAAGTGCTGATTTGACTTCAAAAAAAACAAAATTTAAGTTAATGTCCTGACTTGACTCCAAAAAAACAAAATTTAAATTCAAAGTGCTGATTTGACGTCAAAAATAACAAAATTTAATTTCAAAGTTCTGATTTGACTTCAAAAAAAACAAAATTTAAGTTAATGTCCTGACTTGACTTCAAAAAAAACAAAATTTAAATTCAAAGTTCTGATTTGACTTCAAAAAAAACAAAATTTAAATTCAAAGTGCTGACTTGACTTCAAAAATAACAAAATTTAAGTAAATGTCCTGACTTGACTTCAAAAAAAACAAAATATAAAATCAAAGTGCTGATTTGACTTCAAAAAAAACTAAATTTAAAGTCAAAGTCTTGACTTGACTTTAAAATAAACAAAATTAAAGTTAAAGTCTTGACTTGACTTCCAAAAAAAACAAAATTTAAATTCAAAGTGCTGATTTGACTTCAAAAAAAACAAAATTTAAATAAAAAGCGCTGACTTGACATCAAAAAAAACAAAATTAAAGTAAAAGTCCTGACTTGACTTCAAAATAAACAAAATTTTAGACAAAATCTTAACTTGACTTCAAAAAAAACAAAATTTAAGTTAAAGTCTTGACTTGACTTCCAAAAAAAACAAAATTTAAATTCAAAGTGCTGATTTGACTTCAAAAAAAACAAAATTTAATTTCAAAGTTCTGATTTGACTTCAAAAAAAACAAAATTTAAAGTCAAAGTCTTGACTTGACTTTAAAATAAACGAAATTTAAATTCAAAGTGCTGACTTGACTTCAAAAAAAACAAAATTTAAGTTAAAGTCTTGAATTGACTTCCAAATAAACTAAATTTAAAGTCAAAGTATTGACTTGACTTTAAAATAAACAAAATTAAAGTCAAAGTCTTGACTTGACTTTAAAATAAACGAAATTTAAATTCAAAGTGCTGACTTGACTTCAAAAAAAACAAAATTTAAAATCAAAGTGCTGATTTGACTTCAAAAAAAACAAAATTTAAGTTAATGTCCTGACTTGACTTCAAAAAAAACAAAATTTAAATTCAAAGTGCTGATCTGACTTCAAAAAAAAACAAAATTTAATTTCAAAGTTCTGATTTGACTTCAAAAAAAAACAAAATTTAAAGTCAAAGTCTTGACTTGACTTTAAAATAAACGAAATTTAAATTCAAAGTGCTGACTTGACTTCAAAAATAACAAAATTTAAGTAAATGTCCTGACTTGACTTCAAAAAAAAACAAAATTTAAAATCAAAATGCTGATTTGACTTCAAAATAAACAAAATTTTAGACAAAATCCTAACTTGACTTCAAAAAAAACAAAATTTAAATAAAAAGCGCTGACTTGACATCAAAAAAAACAAAATTAAAGTAAAAGTCCTGACTTGACTTCAAAATAAATAAAATTTTAGACAAAATCTTAACTTGACTTCAAAAAAAACAAAATTTAAGTTAAAGTCTTGACTTGACTTCCAAAAAAACAAAATTTAAATTCAAAGTGCTGATTTGACTTCAAAAAAAACAAAATTTAATTTCAAAGTTCTGATTTGACTTCAAAAAAAACAAAATTTAAAGTCAAAGTCTTGACTTGACTTTAAAATAAACAAAATTTAAGTCAAAGTCCTGACTTGACTTCAAAAAAAACAAAATTTAAAGTCAAAGTGCTGATTTGACTTCAAAAAAAACAAAATTTAAGTTAATGTCCTGACTTGATTCCAAAAAAACAAAATTTAAATTCAAAGTGCTGATTTGACGTCAAAAAAAACAAAATTTAATTTCAAAGTTCTGATTTGACTTCAAAAAAAACAAAATTTAAGTTAATGTCCTGACTTGACTTCAAAAAAAACAAAATTTAAATTCAAAGTTCTGATTTGACTTCAAAAAAAACAAAATTTAAAGTCAAAGTCTTGACTTGACTTTAAAATAAACGAAATTTAAATTCAAAGTGCTGACTTGACTTCAAAAATAACAAAATTTAAGTAAATGTCCTGACTTGACTTCAAAAAAAAACAAAATTTAAAATCAAAATGCTGATTTGACTTCAAAATAAACAAAATTTTAGACAAAAGACTAACTTGACTTCAAAAAAAAACAAAATTTAAATAAAAAGCGCTGACTTGACATCAAAAAAAACAAAATTAAAGTAAAAGTCCTGACTTGACTTCAAAATAAACAAAATTTTAGACAAAATCTTAACTTGACTTCAAAAAAAACAAAATTTAAGTTAAATTCTTGACTTGACTTCCAAAAAAAACAAAATTTAAATTCAAAGTGCTGATTTGACTTCAAAAAAAACAAAATTTAATTTCAAAGTTCTGATTTGACTTCAAAAAAAACAAAATTTAAAGTCAAAGTCTTGACTTGACTTTAAAATAAACGAAATTTAAATTCAAAGTGCTGACTTGACTTCAAAAAAAACAAAATTTAAAATCAAAGTGCTGATTTGACTTCAAAAAAAACTATATTTAAAGTCAAAGTTCTGATTTGACTTCAAAAAAAACAAAATTTAAAGTCAAAGTCTTGACTTGACTTTAAAATAAACGAAATTTAAATTCAAAGTGCTGACTTGACTTCAAAAAAAACAAAATTTAAAATCAAAGTGCTGACTTGACATCAAAAAAAACAAAATTAAAGTAAAAGTCCTGACTTGACTTCAAAATAAACAAAATTTTAGACAAAATCTTAACTTGACTTCAAAAAAAAACAAAATTTAAGTTAAAGTCTTGACTTGACTTCCAAAAAAAACAAAATTTAAATTCAAAGTGCTGATTTGACTTCAAAAAAAACAAAATTTAATTTCAAAGTTCTGATTTGACTTCAAAAAAAACAAAATTTAAAGTCAAAGTCTTGACTTGACTTTAAAATAAACGAAATTTAAATTCAAAGTGCTGACTTGACTTCAAAAAAAACAAAATTTAAGTTAAAGTCTTGAATTGACTTCCAAATAAACTAAATTTAAAGTCAAAGTATTGACTTGACTTTAAAATAAACAAAATTAAAGTCAAAGTCTTGACTTGACTTTAAAATAAACGAAATTTAAATTCAAAGTGCTGACTTGACTTCAAAAAAAACAAAATTTAAAATCAAAGTGCTGATTTGACTTCAAAAAAAACAAAATTTAAGTTAATGTCCTGACTTGACTTCAAAAAAAAACAAAATTTAAATTCAAAGTGCTGATCTGACTTCAAAAAAAAACAAAATTTAATTTCAAAGTTCTGATTTGACTTCAAAAAAAACAAAATTTAAAGTCAAAGTCTTGACTTGACTTTAAAATAAACGAAATTTAAATTCAAAGTGCTGACTTGACTTCAAAAATAACAAAATTTAAGTAAATGTCCTGACTTGACTTCAAAAAAAAACAAAATTTAAAATCAAAATGCTGATTTGACTTCAAAATAAACAAAATTTTAGACAAAATCCTAACTTGACTTCAAAAAAAAACAAAATTTAAATAAAAAGCGCTGACTTGACATCAAAAAAAACAAAATTAAAGTAAAAGTCCTGACTTGACTTCAAAATAAATAAAATTTTAGACAAAATCTTAACTTGACTTCAAAAAAAACAAAATTTAAGTTAATGTCCTGACTTGACTTCAAAAAAAACAAAATTAAAATTCAAAGTGCTGATCTGACTTCAAAAAAAACAAAATTTAATTTCAAAGTTCTGATTTGACTTCAAAAAAAACAAAATTTAAAGTCAAAGTCTTGACTTGACTTTAAAATAAACAAAATTTAAAATCAAAGTGCTGACTTGACATCAAAAAAAACAAAATTAAAGTAAAAGTCCTGACTTGACTTCAAAATAAACAAAATTTTAGACAAAATCTTAACTTGACTTCAAAAAAAAACAAAATTTAAGTTAAAGTCTTGACTTGACTTCCAAAAAAACAAAATTTAAATTCAAAGTGCTGATTTGACTTAAAAAAAAACAAAATTTAATTTCAAAGTTCTGATTTGACTTCAAAAAAAACAAAATTTAAAGTCAAAGTCTTGACTTGACTTTAAAATAAACGAAATTTAAATTCAAAGTGCTGACTTGACTTCAAAAAAAACAAAATTTAAGTTAAAGTCTTGAATTGACTTCCAAATAAACTAAATTTAAAGTCAAAGTATTGACTTGACTTTAAAATAAACAAAATTAAAGTCAAAGTCTTGACTTGACTTTAAAATAAACGAAATTTAAATTCAAAGTGCTGACTTGACTTCAAAAAAAACAAAATTTAAAATCAAAGTGCTGATTTGACTTCAAAAAAAACAAAATTTAAGTTAATGTCCTGACTTGACTTCAAAAAAAACAAAATTTAAATTCAAAGTGCTGATTTGACTTCAAAAAAAACAAAATTTAAGTTAATGTCCTGACTTGACTTCAAAAAAAACAAAATTTAAATTCAAAGTGCTGATCTGACTTCAAAAAAAACAAAATTTAATTTCAAAGTTCTGATTTGACTTCAAAAAAAACAAAATTTAAAGTCAAAGTGCTGATCTGACTTCAAAAAAAACAAAATTTAATTTCAAAGTTCTGATTTGACTTCAAAAAAAACAAAATTTAAAGTCAAAGTCTTGACTTGACTTTAAAATAAACGAAATTTAAATTCAAAGTGCTGACTTGACTTCAAAAATAACAAAATTTAAGTAAATGTCCTGACTTGACTTCAAAAAAAACAAAATTTAAAATCAAAATGCTGATTTGACTTCAAAAAAAACAAAATTTAAGTTAATGTCCTGACTTGACTTCAAAAAAAACAAAATTTAAATTCAAAGTGCTGATCTGACTTCAAAAAAAAACAAAATTTAATTTCAAAGTTCTGATTTGACTTCAAAAAAAACAAAATTTAAAGTCAAAGTCTTGACTTGACTTTAAAATAAACGAAATTTAAATTCAAAGTGCTGACTTGACTTCAAAAATAACAAAATTTAAGTAAATGTCCTGACTTGACTTCAAAAAAAAACAAAATTTAAAATCAAAATGCTGATTTGACTTCAAAATAAACAAAATTTTAGACAAAATCCTAACTTGACTTCAAAAAAAACAAAATTTAAATAAAAAGCGCTGACTTGACATCAAAAAAAACAAAATTAAAGTAAAAGTCCTGACTTGACTTTAAAATAAATAAAATTTTAGACAAAATCTTAACTTGACTTCAAAAAAAACAAAATTTAAGTTAAAGTCTTGACTTGACTTCCAAAAAAACAAAATTTAAATTCAAAGTGCTGATTTGACTTCAAAAAAAACAAAATTTAATTTCAAAGTTCTGATTTGACTTCAAAAAAAACAAAATTTAAAGTCAAAGTCTTGACTTGACTTTAAAATAAACAAAATTTAAGTCAAAGTGCTGATTTGACTTCAAAAAAAACAAAATTTAAGTTAATGTCCTGACTTGACTCCAAAAAAACAAAATTTAAATTCAAAGTGCTGATTTGACGTCAAAAATAACAAAATTTAATTTCAAAGTTCTGATTTGACTTCAAAAAAAACAAAATTTAAGTTAATGTCCTGACTTGACTTCAAAAAAAAACAAAATTTAAATTCAAAGTTCTGATTTGACTTCAAAAAAAACAAAATTTAAATTCAAAGTGCTGACTTGACTTCAAAAATAACAAAATTTAAGTAAATGTCCTGACTTGACTTCAAAAAAAACAAAATATAAAATCAAAGTGCTGATTTGACTTCAAAAAAAACTAAATTTAAAGTCAAAGTCTTGACTTGACTTTAAAATAAACAAAATTAAAGTTAAAGTCTTGACTTGACTTCCAAAAAAAACAAAATTTAAATTCAAAGTGCTGATTTGACTTCAAAAAAAACAAAATTTAAATAAAAAGCGCTGACTTGACATCAAAAAAAACAAAATTAAAGTAAAAGTCCTGACTTGACTTCAAAATAAACAAAATTTTAGACAAAATCTTAACTTGACTTCAAAAAAAAACAAAATTTAAGTTAAATTCTTGACTTGACTTCCAAAAAAAACAAAATTTAAATTCAAAGTGCTGATTTGACTTCAAAAAAAACAAAATTTAATTTCAAAGTTCTGATTTGACTTCAAAAAAAACAAAATTTAAAGTCAAAGTCTTGACTTGACTTTAAAATAAACGAAATTTAAATTCAAAGTGCTGACTTGACTTCAAAAAAAACAAAATTTAAAATCAAAGTGCTGATTTGACTTCAAAAAAAACTATATTTAAAGTCAAAGTTCTGATTTGACTTCAAAAAAAACAAAATTTAAAGTCAAAGTCTTGACTTGACTTTAAAATAAACGAAATTTAAATTCAAAGTGCTGACTTGACTTCAAAAAAAACAAAATTTAAAATCAAAGTGCTGACTTGACATCAAAAAAAACAAAATTAAAGTAAAAGTCCTGACTTGACTTCAAAATAAACAAAATTTTAGACAAAATCTTAACTTGACTTCAAAAAAAACAAAATTTAAGTTAAAGTCTTGACTTGACTTCCAAAAAAAACAAAATTTAAATTCAAAGTGCTGATTTGACTTCAAAAAAAAACAAAATTTAAAATCAAAGTGCTGATTTGACTTCAAAAAAAACAAAATTTAAGTTAATGTCCTGACTTGACTTCAAAAAAAACAAAATTTAAATTCAAAGTGCTGATTTGACTTCAAAAAAAACAAAATTTAATTTCAAAGTTCTGATTTGACTTCAAAAAAAACAAAATTTAAAGTCAAAGTCTTGACTTGACTTTAAAATAAACGAAATTTAAATTCAAAGTGCTGACTTGACTTCAAAAAAAACAAAATTTAAGTTAAAGTCTTGAATTGACTTCCAAATAAACTAAATTTAAAGTCAAAGTATTGACTTGACTTTAAAATAAACAAAATTAAAGTCAAAGTCTTGACTTGACTTTAAAATAAACGAAATTTAAATTCAAAGTGCTGACTTGACTTCAAAAAAAAACAAAATTTAAAATCAAAGTGCTGATTTGACTTCAAAAAAAACAAAATTTAAGTTAATGTCCTGACTTGACTTCAAAAAAAAACAAAATTTAAATTCAAAGTGCTGATTTGACTTCAAAAAAAACAAAATTTAAGTTAATGTCCTGACTTGACTTCAAAAAAAAACAAAATTTAAATTCAAAGTGCTGATCTGACTTCAAAAAAAACAAAATTTAATTTCAAAGTTCTGATTTGACTTCAAAAAAAAACAAAATTTAAAGTCAAAGTCTTGACTTGACTTTAAAATAAACAAAATTTAAGTCAAAGTCCTGACTTGACTTCAAAAAAAACAAAATTTAAAGTCAAAGTGCTGATTTGACTTCAAAAAAAACAAAATTTAAGTTAATGTCCTGACTTGACTCCAAAAAAACAAAATTTAAATTCAAAGTGCTGATTTGACGTCAAAAAAAACAAAATTTAATTTCAAAGTTCTGATTTGACTTCAAAAAAAAACAAAATTTAAGTTAATGTCCTGACTTGACTTCAAAAAAAACAAAATTTAAATTCAAAGTTCTGATTTGACTTCAAAAAAAACAAAATTTAAAGTCAAAGTCTTGACTTGACTTTAAAATAAACGAAATTTAAATTCAAAGTGCTGACTTGACTTCAAAAATAACAAAATTTAAGTAAATGTCCTGACTTGACTTCAAAAAAAACAAAATTTAAAATCAAAATGCTGATTTGACTTCAAAATAAACAAAATTTTAGACAAAAGACTAACTTGACTTCAAAAAAAACAAAATTTAAATAAAAAGCGCTGACTTGACATCAAAAAAAACAAAATTAAAGTAAAAGTCCTGACTTGACTTCAAAATAAACAAAATTTTAGACAAAATCTTAACTTGACTTCAAAAAAAAACAAAATTTAAGTTAAATTCTTGACTTGACTTCCAAAAAAACAAAATTTAAATTCAAAGTGCTGATTTGACTTCAAAAAAAAACAAAATTTAATTTCAAAGTTCTGATTTGACTTCAAAAAAAACAAAATTTAAAGTCAAAGTCTTGACTTGACTTTAAAATAAACGAAATTTAAATTCAAAGTGCTGACTTGACTTCAAAAAAAAACAAAATTTAAAATCAAAGTGCTGATTTGACTTCAAAAAAAACTATATTTAAAGTCAAAGTTCTGATTTGACTTCAAAAAAAACAAAATTTAAAGTCAAAGTCTTGACTTGACTTTAAAATAAACGAAATTTAAATTCAAAGTGCTGACTTGACTTCAAAAAAAACAAAATTTAAAATCAAAGTCCTGACTTGACTTCAAAATAAACAAAATTTAAGTTAATGTCCTGACTTGACTTCAAAAAAAACAAAATTTAAATTCAAAGTGCTGATCTGACTTCAAAAAAAACAAAATTTAATTTCAAAGTTCTGATTTGACTTCAAAAAAAACAAAATTTAAAATCAAAATGCTGATTTGACTTCAAAATAAACAAAATTTTAGACAAAATCCTAACTTGACTTCAAAAAAAACAAAATTTAAATAAAAAGCGCTGACTTGACATCAAAAAAAACAAAATTAAAGTAAAAGTCCTGACTTGACTTCAAAATAAATAAAATTTTAGACAAAATCTTAACTTGACTTCAAAAAAAAACAAAATTTAAGTTAAAGTCTTGACTTGACTTCCAAAAAAACAAAATTTAAATTCAAAGTGCTGATTTGACTTCAAAAAAAACAAAATTTAATTTCAAAGTTCTGATTTGACTTCAAAAAAAACAAAATTTAAAATCAAAGTGCTGATTTGACTTCAAAAAAAACTAAATTTAAAGTCAAAGTCTTGACTTGACTTTAAAATAAACAAAATTAAAGTTAAAGTCTTGACTTGACTTCCAAAAAAACAAAATTTAAATTCAAAGTGCTGATTTGACTTCAAAAAAAACAAAATTTAAATAAAAAGCGCTGACTTGACATCAAAAAAAACAAAATTAAAGTAAAAGTCCTGACTTGACTTCAAAATAAACAAAATTTTAGACAAAATCTTAACTTGACTTCAAAAAAAAACAAAATTTAAGTTAAAGTCTTGACTTGACTTCCAAAAAAAACAAAATTTAAATTCAAAGTGCTGATTTGACTTCAAAAAAAACAAAATTTAATTTCAAAGTTCTGATTTGACTTCAAAAAAAACAAAATTTAAAGTCAAAGTCTTGACTTGACTTTAAAATAAACGAAATTTAAATTCAAAGTGCTGACTTGACTTCAAAAAAAACAAAATTTAAGTTAAAGTCTTGAATTGACTTCCAAATAAACTAAATTTAAAGTCAAAGTATTGACTTGACTTTAAAATAAACAAAATTAAAGTAAAAGTCTTGACTTGACTTTAAAATAAACGAAATTTAAAATCAAAGTGCTGATTTGACTTCAAAAAAAACAAAATTTAAGTTAATGTCCTGACTTGACTTCAAAAAAAACAAAATTTAAATTCAAAGTGCTGATCTGACTTCAAAAAAAACAAAATTTAATTTCAAAGTTCTGATTTGACTTCAAAAAAAACAAAATTTAAGTTAAAGTCTTGAATTGACTTCCAAATAAACAAAATTTAAATTCAAAGTGCTGATTTGACTTCAAAAAAAACAAAATTTAAGTAAAAGTGCTGACTAGACTTCAAAAAAAACAAAATTTAAAATCAAAGTGCTGATTTGACTTCAAAAAAAACAAAATTTAAAGTCAAAGTCTTGACTTGACTTTAATATAAACGAAATTTAAATTCAAAGTGCTGACTTGACTTCAAAAAAAACAAAATTAAAGTAAAAGTCCTGACTTGACTTCAAAATAAATAAAATTTTAGACAAAATCTTAACTTGACTTCAAAAAAAAACAAAATTTAAGTTAAAGTCTTGACTTGACTTCCAAAAAAAACAAAATTTAAATTCAAAGTGCTGATTTGACTTCAAAAAAAACAAAATTTAATTTCAAAGTTCTGATTTGACTTCAAAAAAAACAAAATTTAAAGTCAAAGTCTTGACTTGACTTTAAAATAAACAAAATTTAAGTCAAAGTCCTGACTTGACTTCAAAAAAAACAAAATGTAAAGTCAAAGTGCTGATTTGACTTCAAAAAAAAACAAAATTTAAGTTAATGTCCTGACTTGACTCCAAAAAAAACAAAATTTAAATTCAAAGTGCTGATTTGACGTCAAAAAAAAACAAAATTTAATTTCAAAGTTCTGATTTGACTTCAAAAAAAACAAAATTTAAGTTAATGTCCTGACTTGACTTCAAAAAAAACAAAATTTAAATTCAAAGTTCTGACTTGACTTTAAAATAAACAAAATTAAAGTCAAAGTCTTGACTTGACTTTAAAATAAACGAAATTTAAATTCAAAGTGCTGACTTGACTTCAAAAAAAACAAAATTTAAAATCAAAGTGCTGATTTGACTTCAAAAAAAACAAAATTTAAGTTAATGTCCTGACTTGACTTCAAAAAAAAACAAAATTTAAATTCAAAGTGCTGATCTGACTTCAAAAAAAACAAAATTTAATTTCAAAGTTCTGATTTGACTTCAAAAAAAACAAAATTTAAAGTCAAAGTCTTGACTTGACTTTAAAATAAACGAAATTTAAATTCAAAGTGCTGACTTGACTTCAAAAATAACAAAATTTAAGTAAATGTCCTGACTTGACTTCAAAAAAAAACAAAATTTAAAATCAAAATGCTGATTTGACTTCAAAATAAACAAAATTTTAGACAAAATCCTAACTTGACTTCAAAAAAAAACAAAATTTAAATAAAAAGCGCTGATTTGACTTCAAAAAAAAACAAAATTTAATTTCAAAGTTCTGATTTGACTTCAAAAAAAAACAAAATTTAAAGTCAAAGTCTTGACTTGACTTTAAAATAAACAAAATTTAAGTCAAAGTCCTGACTTGACTTCAAAAAAAAACAAAATTTAAAGTCAAAGTGCTGATTTGACTTCAAAAAAAACAAAATTTAAGTTAATGTCCTGACTTGACTCCAAAAAAAACAAAATTTAAATTCAAAGTGCTGATTTGACGTCAAAAAAAAACAAAATTTAATTTCAAAGTTCTGATTTGACTTCAAAAAAAACAAAATTTAAGTTAATGTCCTGACTTGACTTCAAAAAAAAACAAAATTTAAATTCAAAGTTCTGATTTGACTTCAAAAAAAAACAAAATTTAAAGTCAAAGTCTTGACTTGACTTTAAAATAAACGAAATTTAAATTCAAAGTGCTGACTTGACTTCAAAAATAACAAAATTTAAGTAAATGTCCTGACTTGACTTCAAAAAAAACAAAATTTAAATTCAAAGTGCTGATCTGACTTCAAAAAAAACAAAATTTAATTTCAAAGTTCTGATTTGACTTCAAAAAAAACAAAATTTAAAGTCAAAGTCCTGACTTGACTTCCAAATAAACTAAATTTAAAGTCAAAGTATTGACTTGACTTTAAAATAAACAAAATTTAAGTCAAAGTCCTGACTTGACTTCAAAAAAAACAAAATTTAAAGTCAAAGTGCTGATTTGACTTCAAAAAAAACAAAATTTAAGTTAATGTCCTGACTTGACTCCAAAAAAACAAAATTTAAATTCAAAGTGCTGATTTGACGTCAAAAAAAACAAAATTTAATTTCAAAGTGCTGATTTGACTTCAAAAAAAACAAAATTTAAGTTAATGTCCTGACTTGACTTCAAAAAAAACAAAATTTAAATTCAAAGTGCTGATCTGACTTCAAAAAAAACAAAATTTAATTTCAAAGTTCTGATTTGACTTCAAAAAAAACAAAATTTAAGTTAAAGTCTTGAATTGACTTCCAAATAAACAAAATTTAAATTCAAAGTGCTGATTTGACTTCAAAAAAAACAAAATTTAAGTAAAAGTGCTGACTAGACTTCAAAAAAAACAAAATTTAAAATCAAAGTGCTGATTTGACTTCAAAAAAAACAAAATTTAAAGTCAAAGTCTTGACTTGACTTTAATATAAACGAAATTTAAATTCAAAGTGCTGACTTGACTTCAAAAAAAACAAAATTAAAGTAAAAGTCCTGACTTGACTTCAAAATAAATAAAATTTTAGACAAAATCTTAACTTGACTTCAAAAAAAACAAAATTTAAGTTAAAGTCTTGACTTGACTTCCAAAAAAAACAAAATTTAAATTCAAAGTGCTGATTTGACTTCAAAAAAAAACAAAATTTAATTTCAAAGTTCTGATTTGACTTCAAAAAAAAACAAAATTTAAAGTCAAAGTCTTGACTTGACTTTAAAATAAACAAAATTTAAGTCAAAGTCCTGACTTGACTTCAAAAAAAAACAAAATTTAAAGTCAAAGTGCTGATTTGACTTCAAAAAAAACAAAATTTAAGTTAATGTCCTGACTTGACTCCAAAAAAAACAAAATTTAAATTCAAAGTGCTGATTTGACGTCAAAAAAAACAAAATTTAATTTCAAAGTTCTGATTTGACTTCAAAAAAAACAAAATTTAAGTTAATGTCCTGACTTGACTTCAAAAAAAACAAAATTTAAATTCAAAGTTCTGACTTGACTTTAAAATAAACAAAATTAAAGTCAAAGTCTTGACTTGACTTTAAAATAAACGAAATTTAAATTCAAAGTGCTGACTTGACTTCAAAAAAAACAAAATTTAAAATCAAAGTGCTGATTTGACTTCAAAAAAAACAAAATTTAAGTTAATGTCCTGACTTGACTTCAAAAAAAACAAAATTTAAATTCAAAGTGCTGATCTGACTTCAAAAAAAAACAAAATTTAATTTCAAAGTTCTGATTTGACTTCAAAAAAAACAAAATTTAAAGTCAAAGTCTTGACTTGACTTTAAAATAAACGAAATTTAAATTCAAAGTGCTGACTTGACTTCAAAAATAACAAAATTTAAGTAAATGTCCTGACTTGACTTCAAAAAAAACAAAATTTAAAATCAAAATGCTGATTTGACTTCAAAATAAACAAAATTTTAGACAAAATCCTAACTTGACTTCAAAAAAAACAAAATTTAAATAAAAAGCGCTGATTTGACTTCAAAAAAAACAAAATTTAATTTCAAAGTTCTGATTTGACTTCAAAAAAAACAAAATTTAAAGTCAAAGTCTTGACTTGACTTTAAAATAAACAAAATTTAAGTCAAAGTCCTGACTTGACTTCAAAAAAAACAAAATTTAAAGTCAAAGTGCTGATTTGACTTCAAAAAAAACAAAATTTAAGTTAATGTCCTGACTTGACTCCAAAAAAACAAAATTTAAATTCAAAGTGCTGATTTGACGTCAAAAAAAAACAAAATTTAATTTCAAAGTTCTGATTTGACTTCAAAAAAAACAAAATTTAAGTTAATGTCCTGACTTGACTTCAAAAAAAAACAAAATTTAAATTCAAAGTTCTGATTTGACTTCAAAAAAAAACAAAATTTAAAGTCAAAGTCTTGACTTGACTTTAAAATAAACGAAATTTAAATTCAAAGTGCTGACTTGACTTCAAAAATAACAAAATTTAAGTAAATGTCCTGACTTGACTTCAAAAAAAAACAAAATTTAAATTCAAAGTGCTGATCTGACTTCAAAAAAAAACAAAATTTAATTTCAAAGTTCTGATTTGACTTCAAAAAAAAACAAAATTTAAAGTCAAAGTCCTGACTTGACTTCAAAAAAAAACAAAATTTAAGTAAAAGTGCTGACTTGACTTCAAAAAAAAACAAAATTTAAAATCAAAGTGCTGATTTGACTTCAAAAAAAACTAAATTTAAAGTCAAAGTCTTGACTTGACTTTAATATAAACGAAATTTAAATTCAAAGTGCTGACTTGACTTCAAAAAAAACAAAATTTAAAATCAAAGTGCTGACTTGACTTCAAAAAAAACAAAATTTAAGTTAATGTCCTGACTTGACTTCAAAAAAAACAAAATTTAAATTCAAAGTTCTGACTTGACTTTAAAATAAACAAAATTAAAGTCAAAGTCTTGACTTGACTTTAAAATAAACGAAATTTAAATTCAAAGTGCTGACTTGACTTCAAAAAAAACAAAATTTAAAATCAAAGTGCTGATTTGACTTCAAAAAAAACAAAATTTAAGTTAATGTCCTGACTTGACTTCAAAAAAAACAAAATTTAAATTCAAAGTGCTGATCTGACTTCAAAAAAAACAAAATTTAATTTCAAAGTTCTGATTTGACTTCAAAAAAAACAAAATTTAAAGTCAAAGTCTTGACTTGACTTTAAAATAAACGAAATTTAAATTCAAAGTGCTGACTTGACTTCAAAAATAACAAAATTTAAGTAAATGTCCTGACTTGACTTCAAAAAAAACAAAATTTAAAATCAAAATGCTGATTTGACTTCAAAATAAGCAAAATTTTAGACAAAATCCTAACTTGACTTCAAAAAAAACAAAATTTAAATAAAAAGCGCTGATTTGACTTCAAAAAAAACAAAATTTAATTTCAAAGTTCTGATTTGACTTCAAAAAAAACAAAATTTAAAGTCAAAGTCTTGACTTGACTTTAAAATAAACAAAATTTAAGTCAAAGTCCTGACTTGACTTCAAAAAAAAACAAAATTTAAAGTCAAAGTGCTGATTTGACTTCAAAAAAAACAAAATTTAAGTTAATGTCCTGACTTGACTCCAAAAAAAACAAAATTTAAATTCAAAGTGCTGATTTGACGTCAAAAAAAACAAAATTTAATTTCAAAGTTCTGATTTGACTTCAAAAAAAACAAAATTTAAGTTAATGTCCTGACTTGACTTCAAAAAAAAACAAAATTTAAATTCAAAGTTCTGATTTGACTTCAAAAAAAAACAAAATTTAAAGTCAAAGTCTTGACTTGACTTTAAAATAAACGAAATTTAAATTCAAAGTGCTGACTTGACTTCAAAAATAACAAAATTTAAGTAAATGTCCTGACTTGACTTCAAAAAAAACAAAATTTAAATTCAAAGTGCTGATCTGACTTCAAAAAAAACAAAATTTAATTTCAAAGTTCTGATTTGACTTCAAAAAAAAACAAAATTTAAAGTCAAAGTCCTGACTTGACTTCAAAAAAAAACAAAATTTAAGTAAAAGTGCTGACTTGACTTCAAAAAAAAACAAAATTTAAAATCAAAGTGCTGATTTGACTTCAAAAAAAACTAAATTTAAAGTCAAAGTCTTGACTTGACTTTAATATAAACGAAATTTAAATTCAAAGTGCTGACTTGACTTCAAAAAAAAACAAAATTTAAAATCAAAGTGCTGACTTGACTTCAAAAAAAACAAAATTTAAATTCAAAGTGCTGACTTGACTTCAAAAAAAACAAAATTTAATTTATATTTTTGAATTGACTTCCAAAAAAAACAAAATTTAAATTCAAAGTGCTGATTTGACTTCAAAAAAAACAAAATTTAATTTCAAAGTTCTGATTTGACTTCAAAAAAAACAAAATTTAAGGTCAAAGTCTTGACTTGACTTTAAAATAAACGAAATTTAAATTCAAAGTTCTGATTTGACTTCAAAAAAAACAAAATTTAAGTTAAAGTCTTGAATTGACTTCCAAATAAACTAAATTTAAAGTCAAAGTATTGACTTGACTTTAAAATAAACAAAATTAAAGTCAAAGTCTTGACTTGACTTTAAAATAAACGAAATTTAAATTCAAAGTGCTGACTTGACTTCAAAAAAAACAAAATTTAAAATCAAAGTGCTGATTTGACTTCAAAAAAAACAAAATTTAAGTTAATGTCCTGACTTGACTTCAAAAAAAACTAAATTTAAATTCAAAGTGCTGATCTGACTTCAAAAAAAAACAAAATTTAATTTCAAAGTTCTGATTTGAGTTCAAAAAAAAACAAAATTTAAAGTCAAAGTCTTGACTTGACTTTAAAATAAACGAAATTTAAATTCAAAGTGCTGACTTGACTTCAAAAATAACAAAATTTAAGTAAATGTCCTGACTTGACTTCAAAAAAAAACAAAATTTAAAATCAAAATGCTGATTTGACTTCAAAATAAACAAAATTTTAGACAAAATCCTAACTTGACTTCAAAAAAAACAAAATTTAAATAAAAAGCGCTGATTTGACTTCAAAAAAAACAAAATTTAATTTCAAAGTTCTGATTTGACTTCAAAAAAAACAAAATTTAAAGTCAAAGTCTTGACTTGACTTTAAAATAAACAAAATTTAAGTCAAAGTCCTGACTTGACTTCAAAAAAAAACAAAATTTAAAGTCAAAGTGTTGATTTGACTTCAAAAAAAAACAAAATTTAAGTTAATGTCCTGACTTGACTCCAAAAAAAACAAAATTTAAATTCAAAGTGCTGATTTGACGTCAAAAAAAAACAAAATTTAATTTCAAAGTTCTGATTTGACTTCAAAAAAAACAAAATTTAAGTTAATGTCCTGACTTGACTTCAAAAAAAACAAAATTTAAATTCAAAGTTCTGATTTGACTTCAAAAAAAACAAAATTTAAAGTCAAAGTCTTGACTTGACTTTAAAATAAACGAAATTTAAATTCAAAGTGCTGACTTGACTTCAAAAATAACAAAATTTAAGTAAATGTCCTGACTTGACTTCAAAAAAAACAAAATTTAAATTCAAAGTGCTGATCTGACTTCAAAAAAAACAAAATTTAATTTCAAAGTTCTGATTTGACTTCAAAAAAAACAAAATTTAAAGTCAAAGTCCTGACTTGACTTCAAAAAAAACAAAATTTAAAATCAAAGTGCTGACTTGACTTCAAAAAAAACAAAATTTAAAATCAAAGTGCTGATTTGACTTCAAAAAAAACTAAATTTAAAGTCAAAGTCTTGACTTGACTTTAATATAAACGAAATTTAAATTCAAAGTGCTGACTTGACTTCAAAAAAAACAAAATTTAAAATCAAAGTGCTGACTTGACTTCAAAAAAAACAAAATTTAAATTCAAAGTGCTGACTTGACTTCAAAAAAAACAAAATTTAAGTTATAGTCTTGAATTGACTTCCAAAAAAACAAAATTTAAATTCAAAGTGCTGATTTGACTTCAAAAAAAACAAAATTTAATTTCAAAGTTCTGATTTGACTTCAAAAAAAACAAAATTCAAAGTCAAAGTCTTGAATTGACTTCCAAATAAACTAAATTTAAAGTCAAAGTATTGACTTGACTTTAAAATAAACAAAATTAAAGTCAAAGTCTTGACTTGACTTTAAAATAAACGAAATTTAAATTCAAAGTGCTGACTTGACTTCAAAAAAAACAAAATTTAAAATCAAAGTGCTGATTTGACTTCAAAAAAAACAAAATTTAAGTTAATGTCCTGACTTGACTTCAAAAAAAACTAAATTTAAATTCAAAGTGCTGATCTGACTTCAAAAAAAACAAAATTTAATTTCAAAGTTCTGATTTGAGTTCAAAAAAAACAAAATTTAAAGTCAAAGTCTTGACTTGACTTTAAAATAAACGAAATTTAAATTCAAAGTGCTGACTTGACTTCAAAAATAACAAAATTTAAGTAAATGTCCTGACTTGACTTCAAAAAAAAACAAAATTTAAAATCAAAATGCTGATTTGACTTCAAAATAAACAAAATTTTAGACAAAATCCTAACTTGACTTCAAAAAAAAACAAAATTTAAATAAAAAGCGCTGACTTGACATCAAAAAAAAACAAAATTAAATAAAAAGTCCTGACTTGACTTCAAAATAAATAAAATTTTAGACAAAATCTTAACTTGACTTTAAAATAAACAAAATTTAAGTCAAAGTCCTGACTTGACTTCAAAAAAAAACAAAATTTAAAATCAAAGTGCTGATTTGACTTCAAAAAAAACAAAATTTAAGTTAATGTCCTGACTTGACTCCAAAAAAAACAAAATTTAAATTCAAAGTGCTGATTTGACGTCAAAAAAAAACAAAATTTAATTTCAAAGTTCTGATTTGACTTCAAAAAAAAACAAAATTTAAAGTCAAAGTCCTGACTTGACTTCAAAAAAAACAAAATTTAAGTAAAAGTGCTGACTTGACTTCAAAAAAAAACAAAATTTAAAATCAAAGTGCTGATTTGACTTCAAAAAAAACTAAATTTAAAGTCAAAGTCTTTACTTGACTTTAATATAAACGAAATTTAAATTCAAAGTGCTGACTTGACTTCAAAAAAAACAAAATTTAAATTCAAAGTGCTGACTTGACTTCAAAAAAAACAAAATTTAAATTCAAAGTGCTGACTTGACTTCAAAAAAAACAAAATTTAAGTTATAGTCTTGAATTGACTTCAAAAAAAACAAAATTTAAAATCAAAGTGCTGATTTGACTTCAAAAAAAACAAAATTTAAGTTAATGTCCTGACTTGACTTCAAAAAAAAACTAAATTTAAATTCAAAGTGCTGATCTGACTTCAAAAAAAAACAAAATTTAATTTCAAAGTTCTGATTTGAGTTCAAAAAAAACAAAATTTAAAGTCAAAGTCTTGACTTGACTTTAAAATAAACGAAATTTAAATTCAAAGTGCTGACTTGACTTCAAAAATAACAAAATTTAAGTAAATGTCCTGACTTGACTTCAAAAAAAAACAAAATTTAAAATCAAAATGCTGATTTGACTTCAAAATAAACAAAATTTTAGACAAAATCCTAACTTGACTTCAAAAAAAAACAAAATTTAAATAAAAAGCGCTGACTTGACATCAAAAAAAAACAAAATTAAATAAAAAGTCCTGACTTGACTTCAAAATAAATAAAATTTTAGACAAAATCTTAACTTGACTTTAAAATAAACAAAATTTAAGTCAAAGTCCTGACTTGACTTCAAAAAAAACAAAATTTAAAATCAAAGTGCTGATTTGACTTCAAAAAAAACAAAATTTAAGTTAATGTCCTGACTTGACTCCAAAAAAACAAAATTTAAATTCAAAGTGCTGATTTGACGTCAAAAAAAAACAAAATTTAATTTCAAAGTTCTGATTTGACTTCAAAAAAAACAAAATTTAAAGTCAAAGTCCTGACTTGACTTCAAAAAAAACAAAATTTAAGTAAAAGTGCTGACTTGACTTCAAAAAAAAACAAAATTTAAAATCAAAGTGCTGATTTGACTTCAAAAAAAACTAAATTTAAAGTCAAAGTCTTTACTTGACTTTAATATAAACGAAATTTAAATTCAAAGTGCTGACTTGACTTCAAAAAAAAACAAAATTTAAATTCAAAGTGCTGACTTGACTTCAAAAAAAAACAAAATTTAAAGTCAAAGTCTTGACTTGACTTTAAAATAAACGAAATTTAAATTCAAAGTGCTGACTTGACTTCAAAAATAACAAAATTTAAGTAAATGTCCTGACTTGACTTCAAAAAAAAACAAAATTTAAAATCAAAATGCTGATTTGACTTCAAAATAAACAAAATTTTAGACAAAATCCTAACTTGACTTCAAAAAAAAACAAAATTTAAATAAAAAGCGCTGACTTGACATCAAAAAAAACAAAATTAAATAAAAAGTCCTGACTTGACTTCAAAATAAATAAAATTTTAGACAAAATCTTAACTTGACTTTAAAATAAACAAAATTTAAGTCAAAGTCCTGACTTGACTTCAAAAAAAACAAAATTTAAAATCAAAGTGCTGATTTGACTTCAAAAAAAAACAAAATTTAAGTTAATGTCCTGACTTGACTCCAAAAAAAACAAAATTTAAATTCAAAGTGCTGATTTGACGTCAAAAAAAAACAAAATTTAATTTCAAAGTTCTGATTTGACTTCAAAAAAAAACAAAATTTAAAGTCAAAGTCCTGACTTGACTTCAAAAAAAAACAAAATTTAAGTAAAAGTGCTGACTTGACTTCAAAAAAAACAAAATTTAAAATCAAAGTGCTGATTTGACTTCAAAAAAAACTAAATTTAAAGTCAAAGTCTTTACTTGACTTTAATATAAACGAAATTTAAATTCAAAGTGCTGACTTGACTTCAAAAAAAAACAAAATTTAAATTCAAAGTGCTGACTTGACTTCAAAAAAAAACAAAATTTAAATTCAAAGTGCTGACTTGACTTCAAAAAAAAACAAAATTTAAGTTAAAGTCTTGAATTGACTTCAAAAAAAAACAAAATTTAAAATCAAAGTGCTGATTTGACTTCAAAAAAAACAAAATTTAAGTTAATGTCCTGACTTGACTTCAAAAAAAACTAAATTTAAATTCAAAGTGCTGATCTGACTTCAAAAAAAAACAAAATTTAATTTCAAAGTTCTGATTTGAGTTCAAAAAAAAACAAAATTTAAAGTCAAAGTCTTGACTTGACTTTAAAATAAACGAAATTTAAATTCAAAGTGCTGACTTGACTTCAAAAATAACAAAATTTAAGTAAATGTCCTGACTTGACTTCAAAAAAAACAAAATTTAAAATCAAAATGCTGATTTGACTTCAAAATAAACAAAATTTTAGACAAAATCCTAACTTGACTTCAAAAAAAAACAAAATTTAAATAAAAAGCGCTGACTTGACATCAAAAAAAACAAAATTAAATAAAAAGTCCTGACTTGACTTCAAAATAAATAAAATTTTAGACAAAATCTTAACTTGACTTTAAAATAAACAAAATTTAAGTCAAAGTCCTGACTTGACTTCAAAAAAAACAAAATTTAAAATCAAAGTGCTGATTTGACTTCAAAAAAAAACAAAATTTAAGTTAATGTCCTGACTTGACTCCAAAAAAAAACAAAATTTAAATTCAAAGTTCTGATTTGACTTCAAAAAAAAACAAAATTTAAAGTCAAAGTCCTGACTTGACTTCAAAAAAAACAAAATTTAAGTAAAAGTGCTGACTTGACTTCAAAAAAAAAACAAAATTTAAAATCAAAGTGCTGATTTGACTTCAAAAAAAACTAAATTTAAAGTCAAAGTCTTTACTTGACTTTAATATAAACGAAATTTAAATTCAAAGTGCTGACTTGACTTCAAAAAAAACAAAATTTAAATTCAAAGTGCTGACTTGACTTCAAAAAAAAACAAAATTTAAAGTCAAAGTCTTGACTTGACTTTAAAATAAACGAAATTTAAATTCAAAGTGCTGACTTGACTTCAAAAATAACAAAATTTAAGTAAATGTCCTGACTTGACTTCAAAAAAAAACAAAATTTAAAATCAAAATGCTGATTTGACTTCAAAATAAACAAAATTTTAGACAAAATCCTAACTTGACTTCAAAAAAAACAAAATTTAAATAAAAAGCGCTGACTTGACATCAAAAAAAACAAAATTAAATAAAAAGTCCTGACTTGACTTCAAAATAAATAAAATTTTAGACAAAATCTTAACTTGACTTTAAAATAAACAAAATTTAAGTCAAAGTCCTGACTTGACTTCAAAAAAAACAAAATTTAAAATCAAAGTGCTGATTTGACTTCAAAAAAAACAAAATTTAAGTTAATGTCCTGACTTGACTCCAAAAAAACAAAATTTAAATTCAAAGTGCTGATTTGACGTCAAAAAAAAACAAAATTTAATTTCAAAGTTCTGATTTGACTTCAAAAAAAACAAAATTTAAAGTCAAAGTCCTGACTTGACTTCAAAAAAAAACAAAATTTAAGTAAAAGTGCTGACTTGACTTCAAAAAAAACAAAATTTAAAATCAAAGTGCTGATTTGACTTCAAAAAAAACTAAATTTAAAGTCAAAGTCTTTACTTGACTTTAATATAAACGAAATTTAAATTCAAAGTGCTGACTTGACTTCAAAAAAAACAAAATTTAAATTCAAAGTGCTGACTTGACTTCAAAAAAAACAAAATTTAAATTCAAAGTGCTGACTTGACTTCAAAAAAAACAAAATTTAAGTTAAAGTCTTGAATTGACTTCAAAAAAAACAAAATTTAAAATCAAAGTGCTGATTTGACTTCAAAAAAAACAAAATTTAATTTCAAAGTTCTGATTTGACTTCAAAAAAAACAAAATTTAAAGTCAAAGTCTTGACTTGACTTTAAAATAAACGAAATTTAAAGTCAAAGTCCTGACTTGACTTCAAAAAAAACAAAATTTAAGTAAAAGTGCTGACTTGACTTCAAAAAAAACAAAATTTAAAATCAAAGTGCTGATTTGACTTCAAAAAAAACTAAATTTAAAGTCAAAGTCTTTACTTGACTTTAATATAAACGAAATTTAAATTCAAAGTGCTGACTTGACTTCAAAAAAAACAAAATTTAAAATCAAAGTGCTGACTTGACTTCAAAAAAAACAAAATTTAAATTCAAAGTGCTGACTTGACTTCAAAAAAAACAAAATTTAAGTTAAAGTCTTGAATTGACTTCAAAAAAAACAAAATTTAAAATCAAAGTGCTGATTTGACTTCAAAAAAAACAAAATTTAAGTTAATGTCCTGACTTGACTTCAAAAAAAACTAAATTTAAATTCAAAGTGCTGATCTGACTTCAAAAAAAACAAAATTTAATTTCAAAGTTCTGATTTGAGTTAAAAAAAAAACAAAATTTAAAGTCAAAGTCTTGACTTGACTTTAAAATAAACGAAATTTAAATTCAAAGTGCTGACTTGACTTCAAAAAAAAAACAAAATTTAAAGTCAAAGTCTTGACTTGACTTCAAAAAAAAACAAAATTTAAAATCAAAATGCTGATTTGACTTCAAAATAAACAAAATTTTAGACAAAATCCTAACTTGACTTCAAAAAAAAACAAAATTTAAATAAAAAGCGCTGACTTGACATCAAAAAAAAACAAAATTAAATAAAAAGTCCTGACTTGACTTCAAAATAAATAAAATTTTAGACAAAATCTTAACTTGACTTTAAAATAAACAAAATTTAAGTCAAAGTCCTGACTTGACTTCAAAAAAAACAAAATTTAAAATCAAAGTGCTGATTTGACTTCAAAAAAAAACAAAATTTAAGTTAATGTCCTGACTTGACTCCAAAAAAAACAAAATTTAAATTCAAAGTGCTGATTTGACGTCAAAAAAAAACAAAATTTAATTTCAAAGTTCTGATTTGACTTCAAAAAAAACAAAATTTAAAGTCAAAGTCCTGACTTGACTTCAAAAAAAAACAAAATTTAAGTAAAAGTGCTGACTTGACTTCAAAAAAAAACAAAATTTAAAATCAAAGTGCTGATTTGACTTCAAAAAAAACTAAATTTAAAGTCAAAGTCTTTACTTGACTTTAATATAAACGAAATTTAAATTCAAAGTGCTGACTTGACTTCAAAAAAAACAAAATTTAAAATCAAAGTGCTGACTTGACTTCAAAAAAAACAAAATTTAAATTCAAAGTGCTGACTTGACTTCAAAAAAAACAAAATTTAAAGTCAAAGTCTTGACTTGACTTTAAAATAAACGAAATTTAAATTCAAAGTGCTGACTTGACTTCAAAAATAACAAAATTTAAGTAAATGTCCTGACTTGACTTCAAAAAAAAACAAAATTTAAAATCAAAATGCTGATTTGACTTCAAAATAAACAAAATTTTAGACAAAATCCTAACTTGACTTCAAAAAAAAAACAAAATTTAAATAAAAAGCGCTGACTTGACATCAAAAAAAACAAAATTAAATAAAAAGTCCTGACTTGACTTCAAAATAAATAAAATTTTAGACAAAATCTTAACTTGACTTTAAAATAAACAAAATTTAAGTCAAAGTCCTGACTTGACTTCAAAAAAAAACAAAATTTAAAATCAAAGTGCTGATTTGACTTCAAAAAAAACAAAATTTAAGTTAATGTCCTGACTTGACTCCAAAAAAAACAAAATTTAAATTCAAAGTGCTGATTTGACGTCAAAAAAAAACAAAATTTAATTTCAAAGTTCTGATTTGACTTCAAAAAAAAACAAAATTTAAAGTCAAAGTCCTGACTTGACTTCAAAAAAAAACAAAATTTAAGTAAAAGTGCTGACTTGACTTCAAAAAAAAACAAAATTTAAAATCAAAGTGCTGATTTGACTTCAAAAAAAACTAAATTTAAAGTCAAAGTCTTTACTTGACTTTAATATAAACGAAATTTAAATTCAAAGTGCTGACTTGACTTCAAAAAAAACAAAATTTAAAATCAAAGTGCTGACTTGACTTCAAAAAAAACAAAATTTAAATTCAAAGTGCTGACTTGACTTCAAAAAAAAACAAAATTTAAGTTAAAGTCTTGAATTGACTTCAAAAAAAACAAAATTTAAAATCAAAGTGCTGATTTGACTTCAAAAAAAACAAAATTTAAGTTAATGTCCTGACTTGACTTCAAAAAAAACTAAATTTAAATTCAAAGTGCTGATCTGACTTCAAAAAAAACAAAATTTAATTTCAAAGTTCTGATTTGAGTTCAAAAAAAACAAAATTTAAAGTCAAAGTCTTGACTTGACTTTAAAATAAACGAAATTTAAATTCAAAGTGCTGACTTGACTTCAAAAATAACAAAATTTAAGTAAATGTCCTGACTTGACTTCAAAAAAAAACAAAATTTAAAATCAAAATGCTGATTTGACTTCAAAATAAACAAAATTTTAGACAAAATCCTAACTTGACTTCAAAAAAAAACAAAATTTAAATAAAAAGCGCTGACTTGACATCAAAAAAAACAAAATTAAATAAAAAGTCCTGACTTGACTTCAAAATAAATAAAATTTTAGACAAAATCTTAACTTGACTTTAAAATAAACAAAATTTAAGTCAAAGTCCTGACTTGACTTCAAAAAAAACAAAATTTAAAATCAAAGTGCTGATTTGACTTCAAAAAAAACAAAATTTAAGTTAATGTCCTGACTTGACTCCAAAAAAACGAAATTTAAATTCAAAGTGCTGATTTGACGTCAAAAAAAAACAAAATTTAATTTCAAAGTTCTGATTTGACTTCAAAAAAAACAAAATTTAAAGTCAAAGTCCTGACTTGACTTCAAAAAAAACAAAATTTAAGTAAAAGTGCTGACTTGACTTCAAAAAAAAACAAAATTTAAAATCAAAGTGCTGATTTGACTTCAAAAAAAACTAAATTTAAAGTCAAAGTCTTTACTTGACTTTAATATAAACGAAATTTAAATTCAAAGTGCTGACTTGACTTCAAAAAAAAACAAAATTTAAAATCAAAGTGCTGACTTGACTTCAAAAAAAAACAAAATTTAAATTCAAAGTGCTGACTTGACTTCAAAAAAAAAACAAAATTTAAGTTAAAGTCTTGAATTGACTTCCAAAAAAAACAAAATTTAAATTCAAAGTGCTGATTTGACTTCAAAAAAAAACAAAATTTAATTTCAAAGTTCTGATTTGACCTCAAAAAAAAACAAAATTTAAAGTCAAAGTCTTGACTTGACTTTAAAATAAACGAAATTTAAATTCAAAGTGCTGACTTGACTTCAAAAAAAACAAAATTTAAATTCAAAGTGCTGATTTGACTTCAAAAATAACAAAATTTAAGTAAATGTCCTGACTTGACTTCAAAAAAAACAAGATTTAAAATCAAAATGCTGATTTGACTTCAAAATAAACAAAATTTTAGACAAAATCCTAACTTGACTTCAAAAAAAAACAAAATTAAAGTAAAAGTCCTGACTTGACTTCTAAATAAACAAAATTTTAGACAAAATCTTAACTTGACTTCAAAAAAAAACAAAATTTAAGTTAAAGTCTTGACTTGACTTCCAAAAAAACAAAATTTAAATTCAAAGTGCTGATTTGACTTCAAAAAAAACAAAATTTAATTTCAAAGTTCTGATTTGACTTCAAAAAAAAACAAAATTTAAAGTCAAAGTCTTGACTTGACTTTAAAATAAACGAAATTTAAATTCAAAATGCTGACTTGACTTCAAAAAAAACAAAATTTAAGTTAAAGTCTTGAATTGACTTCCAAATAAACAAAATTTAAATTCAAAGTGCTGATTTGACTTCAAAAAAAAACAAAATTTAAGTAAAAGTGCTGACTAGACTTCAAAAAAAAACAAAATTTAAAATCAAAGTGCTGATTTGACTTCAAAAAAAACAAAATTTAAAGTCAAAGTCTTGACTTGACTTTAATATAAACGAAATTTAAATTCAAAGTGCTGAATTGACTTCAAAAAAAACAAAATTTAAATTCAAAGTGCTGATTTGACTTCAAAAAAAACAAAATTTAAGTTAATGTCCTGACTTGACTTCCAAAAAAACAAAATTTAAATTCAAAGTGCTGATTTGACTTCAAAAAAAAACAAAATTTAATTTCAAAGTTCTGATTTGACTTCAAAAAAAACAAAATTTAAAGTCAAAGTCCTGACTTGACTTCAAAAAAAAACAAAATTTAAGTAAAAGTGCTGACTTAACTTCAAAAAAAACAAAATTTAAAATCAAAGTGCTGATTTGACTTCAAAAAAAAAAAATTTAAGTTTATGTCCTGACTTGACTTCAAAAAAAACAAAATTTAAGTTAATGTCTTGACTTGACTTCCAAAAAAAACAAAATTTAAGTTAAAGTCTTGACTTGACTTCCAAAAAAAACAAAATTTAAATTCAAAGTGCTGACTTGACTTCAAAAAAAACAAAATTTAAAGTCAAAGTCTTGACTTGACTTTAAAATAAACGAAATTTAAATTCAAAGTGCTGACTTGACTTCAAAAATAACAAAATTTAAGTAAATGTCCTTACTTGACTTCAAAAAAAAACAAAATTTAAAATCAAAATGCTGATTTGACTTCAAAATAAACAAAATTTTAGACAAAATCCTAACTTGACTTCAAAAAAAAACAAAATTTAAATAAAAAGCGCTGACTTGACATCAAAAAAAAACAAAATTAAATAAAAAGTCCTGACTTGACTTCAAAATAAATAAAATTTTAGACAAAATCTTAACTTGACTTTAAAATAAACAAAATTTAAGTCAAAGTCCTGACTTGACTTCAAAAAAAACAAAATTTAAAATCAAAGTGCTGATTTGACTTCAAAAAAAACAAAATTTAAGTTAATGTCCTGACTTGACTCCAAAAAAACAAAATTTAAATTCAAAGTGCTGATTTGACGTCAAAAAAAACAAAATTTAATTTCAAAGTTCTGATTTGACTTCAAAAAAAACAAAATTTAAAGTCAAAGTCCTGACTTGACTTCAAAAAAAACAAAATTTAAGTAAAAGTGCTGACTTGACTTCAAAAAAAAACAAAATTTAAAATCAAAGTGCTGATTTGACTTCAAAAAAAACTAAATTTAAAGTCAAAGTCTTTACTTGACTTTAATATAAACGAAATTTAAATTCAAAGTGCTGACTTGACTTCAAAAAAAACAAAATTTAAAATCAAAGTGCTGACTTGACTTCAAAAAAAAACAAAATTTAAATTCAAAGTGCTGACTTGACTTCAAAAAAAAACAAAATTTAAGTTAAAGTCTTGAATTGACTTCAAAAAAAAACAAAATTTAAAATCAAAGTGCTGATTTGACTTCAAAAAAAACAAAATTTAAGTTAATGTCCTGACTTGACTTCAAAAAAAAACTAAATTTAAATTCAAAGTGCTGATCTGACTTCAAAAAAAAACAAAATTTAATTTCAAAGTTCTGATTTGAGTTCAAAAAAAACAAAATTTAAAGTCAAAGTCTTGACTTGACTTTAAAATAAACGAAATTTAAATTCAAAGTGCTGACTTGACTTCAAAAATAACAAAATTTAAGTAAATGTCCTGACTTGACTTCAAAAAAAACAAAATTTAAAATCAAAATGCTGATTTGACTTCAAAATAAACAAAATTTTAGACAAAATCCTAACTTGACTTCAAAAAAAAACAAAATTTAAGTTAAAGTCTTGACTTGACTTCCAAAAAAACAAAATTTAAATTCAAAGTGCTGATTTGACTTCAAAAAAAACAAAATTTAATTTCAAAGTTCTGATTTGACTTCAAAAAAAAACAAAATTTAAAGTCAAAGTCTTGACTTGACTTTAAAATAAACGAAATTTAAATTCAAAATGCTGACTTGACTTCAAAAAAAACAAAATTTAAGTTAAAGTCTTGAATTGACTTCCAAATAAACAAAATTTAAATTCAAAGTGCTGATTTGACTTCAAAAAAAAACAAAATTTAAGTAAAAGTGCTGACTAGACTTCAAAAAAAACAAAATTTAAAATCAAAGTGCTGATTTGACTTCAAAAAAAACAAAATTTAAAGTCAAAGTCTTGACTTGACTTTAATATAAACGAAATTTAAATTCAAAGTGCTGAATTGACTTCAAAAAAAACAAAATTTAAGTTAATGTCCTGACTTGACTTCCAAAAAAACAAAATTTAAATTCAAAGTGCTGATTTGACTTCAAAAAAAACAAAATTTAATTTCAAAGTTCTGATTTGACTTCAAAAAAAACAAAATTTAAAGTCAAAGTCCTGACTTGACTTCAAAAAAAACAAAATTTAAGTAAAAGTGCTGACTTAACTTCAAAAAAAACAAAATTTAAAATCAAAATCCTAACTTGACTTCAAAAAAAACAAAATTTAAGTTAAAGTCTTGACTTGACTTCCAAAAAAACAAAATTTAAATTCAAAGTGCTGATTTGACTTCAAAAAAAACAAAATTTAATTTCAAAGTTCTGATTTGACTTCAAAAAAAAACAAAATTTAAAGTCAAAGTCTTGACTTGACTTTAAAATAAACGAAATTTAAATTCAAAATGCTGACTTGACTTCAAAAAAAACAAAATTTAAGTTAAAGTCTTGAATTGACTTCCAAATAAACAAAATTTAAATTCAAAGTGCTGATTTGACTTTAAAAAAACAAAATTTAAGTAAAAGTGCTGACTAGACTTCAAAAAAAACAAAATTTAAAATCAAAGTGCTGATTTGACTTCAAAAAAAACAAAATTTAAAGTCAAAGTCTTGACTTGACTTTAATATAAACGAAATTTAAATTCAAAGTGCTGAATTGACTTCAAAAAAAAACAAAATTTAAATTCAAAGTGCTGATTTGACTTCAAAAAAAACAAAATTTAAGTTAATGTCCTGACTTGACTTCCAAAAAAAACAAAATTTAAATTCAAAGTGCTGATTTGACTTCAAAAAAAACAAAATTTAATTTCAAAGTTCTGATTTGACTTCAAAAAAAACAAAATTTAAAGTCAAAGTCCTGACTTGACTTCAAAAAAAACAAAATTTAAGTAAAAGTGCTGACTTAACTTCAAAAAAAACAAAATTTAAAATCAAAGTGCTGATTTGACTTCAAAAAAAAAAAATTTAAGTTTATGTCCTGACTTGACTTCAAAAAAAACAAAATTTAAGTTAATGTCTTGACTTGACTTCCAAAAAAAACAAAATTTAAGTTAAAGTCTTGACTTGACTTCCAAAAAAACAAAATTTAAATTCAAAGTGCTGACTTGACTTCAAAAAAAACAAAATTTAAAGTCAAAGTCTTGACTTGACTTTAAAATAAACGAAATTTAAATTCAAAGTGCTGACTTGACTTCAAAAATAACAAAATTTAAGTAAATGTCCTGACTTGACTTCAAAAAAAACAAAATTTAAAATCAAAATGCTGATTTGACTTCAAAATAAACAAAATTTTAGACAAAATCCTAACTTGACTTCAAAAAAAAACAAAATTTAAATAAAAAGCGCTGACTTGACATCAAAAAAAACAAAATTAAATAAAAAGTCCTGACTTGACTTCAAAATAAATAAAATTTTAGACAAAATCTTAACTTGACTTTAAAATAAACAAAATTTAAGTCAAAGTCCTGACTTGACTTCAAAAAAAACAAAATTTAAAATCAAAGTGCTGATTTGACTTCAAAAAAAACAAAATTTAAGTTAATGTCCTGACTTGACTCCAAAAAAACAAAATTTAAATTCAAAGTGCTGATTTGACGTCAAAAAAAAACAAAATTTAATTTCAAAGTTCTGATTTGACTTCAAAAAAAAACAAAATTTAAGTTAAAGTCCTGACTTGACTTCAAAAAAAAACAAAATTTAAGTAAAAGTGCTGACTTGACTTCAAAAAAAAACAAAATTTAAAATCAAAGTGCTGATTTGACTTCAAAAAAAACTAAATTTAAAGTCAAAGTCTTTACTTGACTTTAATATAAACGAAATTTAAATTCAAAGTGCTGACTTGACTTCAAAAAAAACAAAATTTAAAATCAAAGTGCTGACTTGACTTCAAAAAAAACAAAATTTAAATTCAAAGTGCTGACTTGACTTCAAAAAAAACAAAATTTAAGTTAAAGTCTTGAATTGACTTCAAAAAAAACAAAATTTTAGACAAAATCCTAACTTGACTTCAAAAAAAACAAAATTAAAGTAAAAGTCCTGACTTGACTTCAAAATAAACAAAATTTTAGACAAAATCCTAACTTGACTTCAAAAAAAACAAAATTTAAGTTAAAGTCTTGACTTGACTTCCAAAAAAAACAAAATTTAAATTCAAAGTGCTGATTTGACTTCAAAAAAAACAAAATTTAATTTCAAAGTTCTGATTTGACTTCAAAAAAAACAAAATTTAAAGTCAAAGTCTTGACTTGACTTTAAAATAAACGAAATTTAAATTCAAAATGCTGACTTGACTTCAAAAAAAACAAAATTTAAGTTAAAGTCTTGAATTGACTTCCAAATAAACAAAATTTAAATTCAAAGTGCTGATTTGACTTCAAAAAAAACAAAATTTAAGTAAAAGTGCTGACTAGACTTCAAAAAAAACAAAATTTAAAATCAAAGTGCTGATTTGACTTCAAAAAAAAACAAAATTTAAAGTCAAAGTCTTGACTTGACTTTAATATAAACGAAATTTAAATTCAAAGTGCTGAATTGACTTCAAAAAAAAACAAAATTTAAATTCAAAGTGCTGATTTGACTTCAAAAAAAACAAAATTTAAGTTAATGTCCTGACTTGACTTCCAAAAAAAACAAAATTTAAATTCAAAGTGCTGATTTGACTTCAAAAAAAACAAAATTTAATTTCAAAGTTCTGATTTGACTTCAAAAAAAACAAAATTTAAAGTCAAAGTCCTGACTTGACTTCAAAAAAAACAAAATTTAAGTAAAAGTGCTGAGTTAACTTCAAAAAAAAACAAAATTTAAAATCAAAGTGCTGATTTGACTTCAAAAAAAAAAAATTTAAGTTTATGTCCTGACTTGACTTCAAAAAAAACAAAATTTAAGTTAATGTCTTGACTTGACTTCCAAAAAAACAAAATTTAAGTTAAAGTCTTGACTTGACTTCCAAAAAAACAAAATTTAAATTCAAAGTGCTGACTTGACTTCAAAAAAAACAAAATTTAAAGTCAAAGTCTTGACTTGACTTTAAAATAAACGAAATTTAAATTCAAAGTGCTGACTTGACTTCAAAAATAACAAAATTTAAGTAAATGTCCTGACTTGACTTCAAAAAAAAACAAAATTTAAAATCAAAATGCTGATTTGACTTCAAAATAAACAAAATTTTAGACAAAATCCTAACTTGACTTCAAAAAAAAACAAAATTTAAATAAAAAGCGCTGACTTGACATCAAAAAAAAACAAAATTAAATAAAAAGTCCTGACTTGACTTCAAAATAAATAAAATTTTAGACAAAATCTTAACTTGACTTTAAAATAAACAAAATTTAAGTCAAAGTCCTGACTTGACTTCAAAAAAAACAAAATTTAAAATCAAAGTGCTGATTTGACTTCAAAAAAAACAAAATTTAAGTTAATGTCCTGACTTGACTCCAAAAAAACAAAATTTAAATTCAAAGTGCTGATTTGACGTCAAAAAAAACAAAATTTAATTTCAAAGTTCTGATTTGACTTCAAAAAAAACAAAATTTAAAGTCAAAGTCCTGACTTGACTTCAAAAAAAACAAAATTTAAGTAAAAGTGCTGACTTGACTTCAAAAAAAAACAAAATTTAAAATCAAAGTGCTGATTTGACTTCAAAAAAAAACTAAATTTAAAGTCAAAGTCTTTACTTGACTTTAATATAAACGAAATTTAAATTCAAAGTGCTGACTTGACTTCAAAAAAAACAAAATTTAAAATCAAAGTGCTGACTTGACTTCAAAAAAAACAAAATTTAAATTCAAAGTGCTGACTTGACTTCAAAAATAACAAAATTTAAGTAAATGTCCTGACTTGACTTCAAAAAAAACAAAATTTAAAATCAAAATGCTGATTTGACTTCAAAATAAACAAAATTTTAGACAAAATCCTAACTTGACTTCAAAAAAAAACAAAATTTAAATAAAAAGCGCTGACTTGACATCAAAAAAAAACAAAATTAAATAAAAAGTCCTGACTTGACTTCAAAATAAATAAAATTTTAGACAAAATCTTAACTTGACTTTAAAATAAACAAAATTTAAGTCAAAGTCCTGACTTGACTTCAAAAAAAAACAAAATTTAAAATCAAAGTGCTGATTTGACTTCAAAAAAAACAAAATTTAAGTTAATGTCCTGACTTGACTCCAAAAAAAACAAAATTTAAATTCAAAGTGCTGATTTGACGTCAAAAAAAAACAAAATTTAATTTCAAAGTTCTGATTTGACTTCAAAAAAAACAAAATTTAAAGTCAAAGTCCTGACTTGACTTCAAAAAAAACAAAATTTAAGTAAAAGTGCTGACTTGACTTCAAAAAAAAACAAAATTTAAAATCAAAGTGCTGATTTGACTTCAAAAAAAACTAAATTTAAAGTCAAAGTCTTTACTTGACTTTAATATAAACGAAATTTAAATTCAAAGTGCTGACTTGACTTCAAAAAAAACAAAATTTAAAATCAAAGTGCTGACTTGACTTCAAAAAAAACAAAATTTAAATTCAAAGTGCTGACTTGACTTCAAAAAAAAACAAAATTTAAGTTAAAGTCTTGAATTGACTTCAAAAAAAACAAAATTTAAAATCAAAGTGCTGATTTGACTTCAAAAAAAAACAAAATTTAAGTTAATGTCCTGACTTGACTTCAAAAAAAAACTAAATTTAAATTCAAAGTGCTGATCTGACTTCAAAAAAAAACAAAATTTAATTTCAAAGTTCTGATTTGAGTTCAAAAAAAACAAAATTTAAAGTCAAAGTCTTGACTTGACTTTAAAATAAACGAAATTTAAATTCAAAGTGCTGACTTGACTTCAAAAATAACAAAATTTAAGTAAATGTCCTGACTTGACTTCAAAAAAAAACAAAATTTAAAATCAAAATGCTGATTTGACTTCAAAATAAACAAAATTTTAGACAAAATCCTAACTTGACTTCAAAAAAAACAAAATTTAAATAAAAAGCGCTGACTTGACATCAAAAAAAACAAAATTAAATAAAAAGTCCTGACTTGACTTCAAAATAAATAAAATTTTAGACAAAATCTTAACTTGACTTTAAAATAAACAAAATTTAAGTCAAAGTCCTGACTTGACTTCAAAAAAAAACAAAATTTAAAATCAAAGTGCTGATTTGACTTCAAAAAAAACAAAATTTAAGTTAATGTCCTGACTTGACTCCAAAAAAAACGAAATTTAAATTCAAAGTGCTGATTTGACGTCAAAAAAAAACAAAATTTAATTTCAAAGTTCTGATTTGACTTCAAAAAAAACAAAATTTAAAGTCAAAGTCCTGACTTGACTTCAAAAAAAACAAAATTTAAGTAAAAGTGCTGACTTGACTTCAAAAAAAACAAAATTTAAAATCAAAGTGCTGATTTGACTTCAAAAAAAACTAAATTTAAAGTCAAAGTCTTTACTTGACTTTAATATAAACGAAATTTAAATTCAAAGTGCTGACTTGACTTCAAAAAAAAACAAAATTTAAAATCAAAGTGCTGACTTGACTTCAAAAAAAAACAAAATTTAAATTCAAAGTGCTGACTTGACTTCAAAAAAAACAAAATTTAAGTTAAAGTCTTGAATTGACTTCCAAAAAAACAAAATTTAAATTCAAAGTGCTGATTTGACTTCAAAAAAAACAAAATTTAATTTCAAAGTTCTGATTTGACCTCAAAAAAAAACAAAATTTAAAGTCAAAGTCTTGACTTGACTTTAAAATAAACGAAATTTAAATTCAAAGTGCTGACTTGACTTCAAAAAAAAACAAAATTTAAATTCAAAGTGCTGATTTGACTTCAAAAATAACAAAATTTAAGTAAATGTCCTGACTTGACTTCAAAAAAAACAAGATTTAAAATCAAAATGCTGATTTGACTTCAAAATAAACAAAATTTTAGACAAAATCCTAACTTGACTTCAAAAAAAACAAAATTAAAGTAAAAGTCCTGACTTGACTTCTAAATAAACAAAATTTTAGACAAAATCTTAACTTGACTTCAAAAAAAACAAAATTTAAGTTAAAGTCTTGACTTGACTTCCAAAAAAACAAAATTTAAATTCAAAGTGCTGATTTGACTTCAAAAAAAACAAAATTTAATTTCAAAGTTCTGATTTGACTTCAAAAAAAACAAAATTTAAAGTCAAAGTCTTGACTTGACTTTAAAATAAACGAAATTTAAATTCAAAATGCTGACTTGACATCAAAAAAAACAAAATTTAAGTTAAAGTCTTGAATTGACTTCCAAATAAACAAAATTTAAATTCAAAGTGCTGATTTGACTTAAAAAAAAACAAAATTTAAGTAAAAGTGCTGACTAGACTTCAAAAAAAACAAAATTTAAAATCAAAGTGCTGATTTGACTTCAAAAAAAACAAAATTTAAAGTCAAAGTCTTGACTTGACTTTAATATAAACGAAATTTAAATTCAAAGTGCTGAATTGACTTCAAAAAAAACAAAATTTAAATTCAAAGTGCTGATTTGACTTCAAAAAAAACAAAATTTAAGTTAATGTCCTGACTTGACTTCCAAAAAAAACAAAATTTAAATTCAAAGTGCTGATTTGACTTCAAAAAAAACAAAATTTAATTTCAAAGTTCTGATTTGACTTCAAAAAAAACAAAATTTAAAGTCAAAGTCCTGACTTGACTTCAAAAAAAACAAAATTTAAGTAAAAGTGCTGACTTGACTTCAAAAAAAACAAAATTTAAAATCAAAGTGCTGATTTGACTTCAAAAAAAAAAATTTAAGTTTATGTCCTGACTTGACTTCAAAAAAAACAAAATTTAAGTTAATGTCTTGACTTGACTTCCAAAAAAACAAAATTTAAGTTAAAGTCTTGACTTGACTTCCAAAAAAACAAAATTTAAATTCAAAGTGCTGATTTGACTTCAAAAAAAACAAAATTTAATTTCAAAGTTCTGATTTGACCTCAAAAAAAAACAAAATTTAAGTAAATGTCCTGACTTGACTTCTAAATAAACAAAATTTTAGACAAAATCTTAACTTGACTTCAAAAAAAACAAAATTTAAGTTAAAGTCTTGACTTGACTTCCAAAAAAAACAAAATTTAAATTCAAAGTGCTGATTTGACTTCAAAAAAAACAAAATTTAATTTCAAAGTTCTGATTTGACTTCAAAAAAAACAAAATTTAAAGTCAAAGTCTTGACTTGACTTTAAAATAAACGAAATTTAAATTCAAAGTGCTGACTTGACTTCAAAAAAAAACAAAATTTAAGTTAAAGTCTTGAATTGACTTCCAAATAAAAAAAAATTTAAATTCAAAGTGCTGACTTGACTTCAAAAAAAACAAAATTTAAGTAAAAGTGCTGACTTGACTTCAAAAAAAAACAAAATTTAAATTCAAAGTGCTGATTTGACTTCAAAAAAAACAAAATTTAAGTAAATGTGCTGACTAGACTTCAAAAAAAACAAAATTTAAAATCAAAGTGCTGATTTGACTTAAAAAAAAACAAAATTTAAAGTCAAAGTCTTGACTTGACTTTAATATAAACGAAATTTAAATTCAAAGTGCTGACTTGACTTCAAAAAAAACAAAATTTAAAATCAAAGTGCTGATTTGACTTCAAAAAAAACAAAATTTAATTTCAAAGTTCTGATTTGACCTAAAAAAAAAACAAAATTTAAAGTCAAAGTCTTGACTTGACTTTAAAATAAACGAAATTTAAATTCAAAGTGCTGACTTGACTTCAAAAAAAACAAAATATAAATTCAAAGTGCTGATTTGACTTCAAAAATAACAAAATTTAAGTAAATGTCCTGACTTGACTTCAAAAAAAACAAGATTTAAAATCAAAATGCTGATTTGACTTCAAAATAAACAAAATTTTAGATAAAATCCTAACTTGACTTCAAAAAAAACAAAATTAAAGTAAAAGTCCTGACTGGACTTCTAAATAAACAAAATTTTAGACAAAATCTTAACTTGACTTCAAAAAAAACAAAATTTAAGTTAAAGTCTTGACTTGACTTCCAAAAAAAACAAAATTTAAATTCAAAGTGCTGATTTGACTTCAAAAAAAACAAAATTTAATTTCAAAGTTCTGATTTGACTTCAAAAAAAACAAAATTTAAAGTCAAAGTCTTGACTTGACTTTAAAATAAACGAAATTTAAATTCAAAGTGCTGACTTGACTTCAAAAAAAACAAAATTTAAGTTAAAGTCTTGAATTGACTTTAAAATAAACGAAATTTAAATTCAAAGTGCTGATTTGACTTCAAATAAAACAAAATTTAAGTAAAAGTGCTGACTAGACTTCAAAAAAAACAAAATTTAAAATCAAAGTGCTGATTTGACTTCAAAAAAAACAAAATTTAAAGTCAAAGTCTTGACTTGACTTTAATATAAACGAAATTTAAATTCAAAGTGCTGACTTGACTTCAAAAAAAACAAAATTTAAAATCAAAGTGCTGACTTGACTTCAAAAAAAACAAAATTTAAATTCAAAGTGCTGATTTGACTTCAAAAAAAACAAAATTTAAGTTAATGTCCTGACTTGACTTCCAAAAAAACAAAATTTAAATTCAAAGTGCTGATTTGACTTCAAAAAAAACAAAATTTAATTTCAAAGTTCTGATTTGACTTCAAAAAAAACAAAATTTAAAGTCAAAGTCCTGACTTGACTTCAAAAAAAACAAAATTTAAGTAAAAGTGCTGACTTGACTTCAAAAAAAACAAAATTTAAAATCAAAGTGCTGATTTGACTTCAAAAAAAAAAAATTTAAGTTTATGTCCTGACTTGACTTCAAAAAAAAACAAAATTTAAGTTAATGTCTTGACTTGACTTCCAAAAAAACAAAATTTAAGTTAAAGTCTTGACTTGACTTCCAAAAAAAACAAAATTTAAATTCAAAGTGCTGATTTGACTTCAAAAAAAACAAAATTTAATTTCAAAGTTCTGATTTGACCTCAAAAAAAAACAAAATTTAAAGTCAAAGTCTTGACTTGACTTTAAAATAAACGAAATCTAAAATCAAAGTGCTGATTTGACTTCAAAAATAACAAAATTTAAGTAAATGTCCTGACTTGACTTCAAAAAAAACAAGATTTAAAATCAAAATGCTGATTTGACTTCAAAATAAACAAAATTTTAGACAAAATCCAAACTTGACTTCAAAAAAAAACAAAATTTAAATAAAAAGCGCTGACTTGACATCAAAAAAAAACAAAATTAAAGTAAAAGTCCTGACTTGACTTCTAAATAAACAAAATTTTAGACAAAATCTTAACTTGACTTCAAAAAAAAACAAAATTTAAGTTAAAGTCTTGACTTGACTTCCAAAAAAACAAAATTTAAATTCAAAGTGCTGATTTGACTTCAAAAAAAACAAAATTTAAAGTCAAAGTCTTGACTTGACTTTAAAATAAACGAAATTTAAATTCAAAGTGCTGACTTGACTTCAAAAAAAACAAAATTTAAGTTAAAGTCTTGAATTGACTTCCAAATAAACAAAATTTAAATTCAAAGTCCTGACTTGACTTCAAAAAAAACAAAATTTAAGTAAAAGTGCTGACTTGACTTCAAAAAAAACAAAATTTAAATTCAAAGTGCTGATTTGACTTCAAAAAAAACAAAATTTAAGTAAAAGTGCTGACTAGACTTCAAAAAAAACAAAATTTAAAATCAAAGTGCTGATTTGACTTCAAAAAAAACAAAATTTAAAGTCAAAGTCTTGACTTGACTTTAATATAAACGAAATTTAAATTCAAAGTGCTGACTTGACTTCAAAAAAAACAAAATTTAAAATCAAAGTGCTGACTTGACTTCAAAAAAAACAAAATTTAAATTCAAAGTGCTGATTTGACTTCAAAAAAAACAAAATTTAAGTTAATGTCCTGACTTGACTTCCAAAAAAACAAAATTTAAATTCAAAGTGCTGATTTGACTTCAAAAAAAACAAAATTTAATTTCAAAGTTCTGATTTGACTTCAAAAAAAAACAAAATTTAAAGTCAAAGTCCTGACTTGACTTCAAAAAAAACAAAATTTAAGTAAAAGTGCTGACTTGACTTCAAAAAAAACAAAATTTAAAATCAAAGTGCTGATTTGACTTCAAAAAAAAAAAATTTAAGTTTATGTCCTGACTTGACTTCAAAAAAAACAAAATTTAAGTTAATGTCTTGACTTGACTTCCAAAAAAAACAAAATTTAAGTTAAAGTCTTGACTTGACTTCCAAAAAAAACAAAATTTAAATTCAAAGTGCTGATTTGACTTCAAAAAAAACAAAATTTAATTTCAAAGTTCTGATTTGACCTCAAAAAAAAACAAAATTTAAAGTCAAAGTCTTGACTTGACTTTAAAATAAACGAAATCTAAATTCAAAGTGCTGACTTGACTTCAAAAAAAACAAAATTTAAAATCAAAGTGCTGATTTGACTTCAAAAATAACAAAATTTAAGTAAATGTCCTGACTTGACTTCAAAAAAAACAAGATTTAAAATCAAAATGCTGATTTGACTTCAAAATAAACAAAATTTTAGACAAAATCCTAACTTGACTTCAAAAAAAAACAAAATTTAAATAAAAAGCGCTGACTTGACATCAAAAAAAAACAAAATTAAAGTAAAAGTCCTGACTTGACTTCTAAATAAACAAAATTTTAGACAAAATCTTAACTTGACTTCAAAAAAAACAAAATTTAAGTTAAAGTCTTGACTTGACTTCCAAAAAAACAAAATTTAAATTCAAAGTGCTGATTTGACTTCAAAAAAAAACAAAATTTAATTTCAAAGTTCTGATTTGACTTCAAAAAAAACAAAATTTAAAGTCAAAGTCTTGACTTGACTTTAAAATAAACGAAATTTAAATTCAAAGTGCTGACTTGACTTCAAAAAAAACAAAATTTAAGTTAAAGTCTTGAATTGACTTCCAAATAAAAAAAAATTTAAATTCAAAGTGCTGACTTGACTTCAAAAAAAACAAAATTTAAGTAAAAGTGCTGACTTGACTTCAAAAAAAACAAAATTTAAAATCAAAGTGCTGATTTGACTTCAAAAAAAAACAAAATTTAAAGTCAAAGTCTTGACTTGACTTTAATATAAACGAAATTTAAATTCAAAGTGCTGACTTGACTTCAAAAAAAACAAAATTTAAAATCAAAGTGCTGACTTGACTTCAAAAAAAAACAAAATTTAAATTCAAAGTGCTGATTTGACTTCAAAAAAAACAAAATTTAAGTTAATGTCCTGACTTGACTTCAAAAAAAAAACAAAATTTAAATTCAAAGTGCTGATTTGACGTCAAAAAAAACAAAATTTAATTTCAAAGTTCTGATTTGACTTCAAAAAAAACAAAATTTAAAGTCAAAGTCCTGACTTGACTTCAAAAAAAACAAAATTTAAGTAAAAGTGCTGACTTGACTTCAAAAAAAACAAAATTTAAAGTCAAAGTCTTGACTTGACTTTAATATAAACGAAATTTAAATTCAAAGTGCTGACTTGACTTCAAAAAAAACAAAATTTAAAATCAAAGTGCTGACTTGACTTCAAAAAAAACAAAATTTAAATTCAAAGTGCTGAATTGACTTCAAAAAAAACTAAATTTAAGTTAAAGTGCTGACTTGACTTCCAAAAAAAACAAAATTTAAATTCAAAGTGCTGATTTGACTTCAAAAAAAAACAAAATTTAATTTCAAAGTTCTGATTTGACTTCAAAAAAAACAAAATTTAAAGTCAAAGTCTTGACTTGACTTCCAAAAAAACAAAATTTAAATTCAAAGTGCTGATTTGACTTCAAAAAAAACAAAATTTAAGTTAAAGTCTTGAATTGACTTCCAAATAAAAAAAAATTTAAATTCAAAGTGCTGACTTGACTTCAAAAAAAACAAAATTTAAGTAAAAGTGCTGACTCGACTTCAAAAAAAACAAAATTTAAAATCAAAGTGCTGATTTGACTTCAAAAAAAACAAAATTTAAAGTCAAAGTCTTGACTTGACTTTAATATAAACGAAATTTAAATTCAAAGTGCTGACTTGACTTCAAAAAAAACAAAATTTAAAATCAAAGTGCTGACTTGACTTCAAAAAAAACAAAATTTAAATTCAAAGTGCTGATTTGACTTCAAAAAAAACAAAATTTAAGTTAATGTCCTGACTTGACTTCAAAAAAAAACAAAATTTAAATTCAAAGTGCTGATTTGACGTCAAAAAAAACAAAATTTAATTTCAAAGTTCTGATTTGACTTCAAAAAAAAAAAATTTAAAGTCAAAGTCCTGACTTGACTTCAAAAAAAACAAAATTTGAGTAAAAGTGCTGACTTGACTTCAAAAAAAAACAAAATTTAAAATCAAAGTGCTGATTTGACTTCAAAAAAAACAAAATTTAAAGTCAAAGTCTTGACTTGACTTTAATATAAACGAAATTTAAATTCAAAGTGCTGACTTGACTTCAAAAAAAACAAAATTTAAAATCAAAGTGCTGACTTGACTTCAAAAAAAACAAAATTTAAATTCAAAGTGCTGAATTGACTTCAAAAAAAACTAAATTTAAGTTAAAGTGCTGACTTGACTTCCAAAAAAACAAAATTTAAATTCAAAGTGCTGATTTGACTTCAAAAAAAAACAAAATTTAATTTCAAAGTTCTGATTTGACTTCAAAAAAAACAAAATTTAAAGTCAAAGTCTTGACTTGACTTCCAAAAAAAACAAAATTTAAATTCAAAGTGCTGATTTGACTTCAAAAAAAAACAAAATTTAAGTTAAAGTCTTGAATTGACTTTCAAAAAAAACAAAATTTAAATTCAAAGTGCTGATTTGACTTCAAAAAAAACAAAATTTAATTTCAAAGTTCTGATTTGACTTCAAAAAAAACAAAATTTAAAGTCAAAGTCTTGACTTGACTTCCAAAAAAACAAAATTTAAATTCAAAGTGCTGACTTGACTTCAAAAAAAACAAAATTTAAATTCAAAGTGCTGATTTGACTTCAAAAAAAACAAAATTTAAGTTAATGTCCTGACTTGACTTCAAAAAAAAACAAAATTTAAATTCAAAGTGCTGATTTGACGTCAAAAAAAACAAAATTTAATTTCAAAGTTCTGATTTGACTTCAAAAAAAACAAAATTTAAAGTCAAAGTCCTGACTTGACTTCAAAAAAAACAAAATTTAAGTAAAAGTGCTGACTTGACTTCAAAAAAAAACAAAATTTAAAATCAAAGTGCTGATTTGACTTCAAAAAAAACAAAATTTAAAGTCAAAGTCTTGACTTGACTTTAATATAAACGAAATTTAAATTCAAAGTGCTGACTTGACTTCAAAAAAAAACAAAATTTAAAATCAAAGTGCTGACTTGACTTCAAAAAAAACAAAATTTAAATTCAAAGTGCTGAATTGACTTCAAAAAAAACTAAATTTAAGTTAAAGTGCTGACTTGACTTCCAAAAAAAACAAAATTTAAATTCAAAGTGCTGATTTGACTTCAAAAAAAAACAAAATTTAATTTCAAAGTTCTGATTTGACTTCAAAAAAAAACAAAATTTAAAGTCAAAGTCTTGACTTGACTTCCAAAAAAACAAAATTTAAATTCAAAGTGCTGATTTGACTTCAAAAAAAACAAAATTTAAGTTAAAGTCTTGAATTGACTTTCAAAAAAACAAAATTTAAATTCAAAGTGCTGATTTGACTTCAAAAAAAACAAAATTTAATTTCAAAGTTCTGATTTGACTTCAAAAAAAACAAAATTTAAAGTCAAAGTCTTGACTTGACTTCCAAAAAAACAAAATTTAAATTCAAAGTGCTGATTTGACTTCAAAAAAAACAAAATTTAAGTTAAAGTCTTGAATTGACTTCCAAATAAAAAAAAATTTAAATTCAAAGTGCTGACTTGACTTCAAAAAAAACAAAATTTAAGTAAAAGTCCTGACTTGACTTCAAAAAAAACAAAATTTAAAATCAAAGTGCTGATTTGACTTCAAAAAAAACAAAATTTAAAGTCAAATTCTTGACTTGACTTTAATATAAACGAAATTTAAATTCAAAGTGCTGACTTGACTTCAAAAATAACAAAATTTAAGTAAATGTCCTGACTTGACTTCAAAAAAAACAAAATTTAAGTTAATGTCCTAACTTTACTTCAAAAAAAACAAAATTTAAGTTAAAGTCTTGACTTGACTTCCAAAAAAACAAAATTTAAATTCAAAGTGCTGATTTGACTTCAAAAAAAAACAAAATTTAATTTCAAAGTGCTGACTTGACTTCAAAAAAAACAAAATTTAAAATCAAAGTGCTGATTTGACTTCAAAAAAAACAAAATTTAAAGTCAAAGTCTTGACTTGACTTTAATATAAACGAAATTTAAATTCAAAGTGCTGACTTGACTTCAAAAAAAACAAAATTTAAAATCAAAGTGCTGACTTGACTTCAAAAAAAACAAAATTTAAAGTCAAAGTCTTGACTTGACTTTAATATAAACGAAATTTAAATTCAAAGTGCTGATTTGACTTCAAAAATAACAAAATTTAATTTCAAAGTGCTGACTTGACTTCAAAAAAAACAAAATTTAAAATCAAAGTGCTGATTTGACTTCAAAAAAAACAAAATTTAAAGTCAAAGTCTTGACTTGACTTTAATATAAACGAAATTTAAATTCAAAGTGCTGACTTGACTTCAAAAAAAACAAAATTTAAAATCAAAGTGCTGATTTGACTTCAAAAAAAACAAAATTTAAAGTCAAAGTCTTGACTTGACTTTAATATAAACGAAATTTAAATTCAAAGTGCTGATTTGACTTCAAAAATAACAAAATTTAAGTAAATGTCCTGACTTGACTTCAAAAAAAACAAAATTTAAGTTAATGTCCTGACTTGACTTCAAAAAAAACAAAATTTAAATTCAAAGTGCTGATTTGACGTCAAAAAAAACAAAATTTAATTTCAAAGTTCTGATTTGACTTCAAAAAAAACAAAATTTAAAGTCAAAGTCCTGACTTGACTTCAAAAAAAACAAAATTTAAGTAAAAGTGCTGACTTGACTTCAAAAAAAAACAAAATTTAAAATCAAAGTGCTGATTTGACTTCAAAAAAAACAAAATTTAAAGTCAAAGTCTTGACTTGACTTTAATATAAACGAAATTTAAATTCAAAGTGCTGACTTGACTTCAAAAAAAACAAAATTTAAAATCAAAGTGCTGACTTGACTTCAAAAAAAACAAAATTTAAATTCAAAGTGCTGAATTGACTTCAAAAAAAACTAAATTTAAGTTAAAGTGCTGACTTGACTTCCAAAAAAACAAAATTTAAATTCAAAGTGCTGATTTGACTTCAAAAAAAACAAAATTTAATTTCAAAGTTCTGATTTGACTTCAAAAAAAACAAAATTTAAAGTCAAAGTCTTGACTTGACTTCCAAAAAAACAAAATTTAAATTCAAAGTGCTGATTTGACTTCAAAAAAAACAAAATTTAAGTAAAAGTGCTGACTTGACTTCAAAAAAAACAAAATTTAAAATCAAAGTGCTGATTTGACTTCAAAAAAAACAAAATTTAAAGTCAAAGTCTTGACTTGACTTTAATATAAACGAAATTTAAATTCAAAGTCTTGACTTGACTTTAATATAAACGAAATTTAAATTCAAAGTGCTGACTTGACTTCAAAAAAAACAAAATTTAATTTCAAAGTTCTGATTTGACTTCAAAAAAAACAAAATTTAAAGTCAAAGTCTTGACTTGACTTTAATATAAACGAAATTTAAATTCAAAGTGCTGATTTGACTTCAAAAATAACAAAATTTAATTTCAAAGTGCTGACTTGACTTCAAAAAAAACAAAATTTAAAGTCAAAGTCTTGACTTGACTTCCAAAAAAACAAAATTTAAATTCAAAGTGCTGATTTGACTTCAAAAAAAACAAAATTTAAGTTAAAGTCAAGAATTGACTTCCAAATAAAAAAAAATTTAAATTCAAAGTGCTGACTTGACTTCAAAAAAAACAAAATTTAAGTAAAAGTGCTGACTTGACTTCAAAAAAAACAAAATTTAAAATCAAAGTGCTGATTTGACTTCAAAAAAAAACAAAATTTAAAGTCAAAGTCTTGACTTGACTTTAATATAAACGAAATTTAAATTCAAAGTGCTGACTTGACTTCAAAAAAAACAAAATTTAAAATCAAAGTGCTGACTTGACTTCAAAAAAAACTAAATTTAAATTCAAAGTGCTGAATTGACTTCAAAAAAAACTAAATTTAAGTTAAAGTGCTGACTTGACTTCCAAAAAAAACAAAATTTAAATTCAAAGTGCTGATTTGACTTCAAAAAAAAACAAAATTTAATTTCAAACTTCTGATTTGACTTCAAAAAAAACAAAATTTAAAGTCAAAGTCTTGACTTGACTTTAAAATAAACGAAATTTAAATTCAAAGTGCTGACTTGACTTCAAAAAAAACAAAATTTAAAATCAAAGTGCTGATTTGACTTCAAAAATAACAAAATTTAAGTAAATGTCCTGACTTGACTTCAAAAAAAAACAAAATTTAAGTTAATGTCCTGACTTTACTTCAAAAAAAAACAAAATTTAAGTTAAAGTCTTGACTTGACTTCAAAAAAAACAAAATTTAAATTCAAAGTGCTGATTTGACTTCAAAAAAAACAAAATTTAATTTCAAAGTGCTGACTTGACTTCAAAAAAAACAAAATTTAAAATCAAAGTGCTGATTTGACTTCAAAAAAAACAAAATTTAAAGTCAAAGTCTTGACTTGACTTTAATATAAACGAAATTTAAATTCAAAGTGCTGACTTGACTTCAAAAAAAACAAAATTTAAAATAAAAGTGCTGACTTGACTTCAAAAAAAACAAAATTTAAATTCAAAGTGCTGAATTGACTTCAAAAAAAACTAAATTTAAGTTAAAGTGCTGACTTGACTTCCAAAAAAAACAAAATTTAAATTCAAAGTGCTGATTTGACTTCAAAAAAAACAAAATTTAATTTCAAAGTTCTGATTTGACTTCAAAAAAAACAAAATTTAAAGTCAAAGTCTTGACTTGACTTTAAAATAAACGAAATTTAAATTCAAAGTGCTGACTTGACTTCAAAAAAAACAAAATTTAAAATCAAAGTGCTGATTTGACTTCAAAAATAACAAAATTTAAGTAAATGTCCTGACTTGACTTCAAAAAAAACAAAATTTAAGTTAATGTCCTGACTTTACTTCAAAAAAAAACAAAATTTAAGTTAAAGTCTTGACTTGACTTCCAAAAAAAACAAAATTTAAATTCAAAGTGCTGATTTGACTTCAAAAAAAAACAAAATTTAATTTCAAAGTTCTGATTTGACCTCAAAAAAAAACAAAATTTAAAGTCAAAGTCTTGACTTGACTTTAAAATAAACGAAATTTAAATTCAAAGTGCTGACTTGACTTCAAAAAAAACAAAATTTAAAATCAAAGTGCTGATTTGACTTCAAAAATAACAAAATTTAAGTAAATGATCTGACTTGACTTCAAAAAAAACAAGATTTAAAATCAAAATGCTGATTTGACTTCAAAATAAACAAAATTTTAGACAAAATCCTAACTTGACTTCAAAAAAAAGAAAATTTAAATAAAAAGCGCTGACTTGACATCAAAAAAAACAAAATTAGAGTAAAAGTCCTGACTTGACTTCTAAATAAACAAAATTTTAGACAAAATCTTAACTTGACTTCAAAAAAAACAAAATTTAAGTTAAAGTCTTGACTTGACTTCCAAAAAAAACAAAATTTAAATTCAAAGTGCTGATTTGACTTCAAAAAAAACAAAATTTAATTTCAAAGTTCTGATTTGACTTCAAAAAAAACAAAATTTAAAGTCAAAGTCTTGACTTGACTTTAAAATAAACGAAATTTAAATTCAAAGTGCTGACTTGACTTCAAAAAAAACAAAATTTAAGTTAAAGTCTTGAATTGACTTCCAAATAAACAAAATTTAAATTCAAAGTCCTGACTTGACTTCAAAAAAAAACAAAATTTAAGTAAAAGTGCTGACTTGACTTCAAAAAAAAACAAAATTTAAAATCAAAGTGCTGATTTGACTTCAAAAAAAACAAAATTTAAAGTCAAAGTCTTGACTTGACTTTAATATAAACGAAATTTAAATTCAAAGTGCTGACTTGACTTCAAAAAAAACAAAATTTAAAATCAAAGTGCTGACTTGACTTCAAAAAAAACAAAATTTAAATTCAAAGTGCTGACTTGACTTTAAAATAAACGAAATTTAAATTCAAAGTGCTGACTTGACTTCAAAAAAAACAAAATTTAAAATCAAAGTGCTGATTTGACTTCAAAAAAAACAAAATTTAATTTCAAAGTTCTGATTTGACTTCAAAAAAAACAAAATTTAAAGTCAAAGTCTTGACTTGACTTCCAAAAAAACAAAATTTAAATTCAAAGTGCTGATTTGACTTCAAAAAAAACAAAATTTAAGTTAAAGTCTTGAATTGACTTCCAAATAAAAAAAAATTTAAATTCAAAGTGCTGACTTGACTTCAAAAAAAACAAAATTTAAGTAAAAGTGCTGACTTGACTTCAAAAAAAACAAAATTTAAAATCAAAGTGCTGATTTGACTTCAAAAAAAACAAAATTTAAAGTCAAAGTCTTGACTTGACTTTAATATAAACGAAATTTAAATTCAAAGTGCTGACTTGACTTCAAAAAAAAACAAAATTTAAAATCAAAGTGCTGACTTGACTTCCAAAAAAACAAAATTTAAATTCAAAGTGCTGATTTGACTTCAAAAAAAACAAAATTTAATTTCAAATGTCTGATTTGACTTCAAAAAAAACAAAATTTAAAGTCAAAGTCTTGACTTGACTTTAAAATAAACGAAATTTAAATTAAAAGTGCTGACTTGACTTCAAAAAAAACAAAATTTAAAATCAAAGTGCTGATTTGACTTCAAAAATAACAAAATTTAAGTAAATGTCCTGACTTGACTTCAAAAAAAAACAAAATTTAAGTTAATGTCCTGACTTTACTTCAAAAAAAAACAAAATTTAAGTTAAAGTCTTGACTTGACTTCCAAAAAAAACAAAATTTAAATTCAAAGTGCTGATTTGACTTCAAAAAAAAACAAAATTTAATTTCAAAGTGCTGACTTGACTTCAAAAAAAAACAAAATTTAAAATCAAAGTGCTGATTTGACTTCAAAAAAAACAAAATTTAAAGTCAAAGTCTTGACTTGACTTTAATATAAACGAAATTTAAATTCAAAGTGCTGACTTGACTTCAAAAAAAAACAAAATTTAAAATCAAAGTGCTGACTTGACTTCAAAAAAAACAAAATTTAAATTCAAAGTGCTGATTTGACTTCAAAAAAAACAAAATTTAAGTTAATGTCCTGACTTGACTTCAAAAAAAAACAAAATTTAAATTCAAAGTGCTGATTTGACGTCAAAAAAAAACAAAATTTAATTTCAAAGTTCTGATTTGACTTCAAAAAAAACAAAATTTAAAGTCAAAGTCCTGACTTGACTTCAAAAAAAACAAAATTTAAGTAAAAGTGCTGACTTGACTTCAAAAAAAAACAAAATTTAAAATCAAAGTGCTGATTTGACTTCAAAAAAAACAAAATTTAAAGTCAAAGTCTTGACTTGACTTTAATATAAACGAAATTTAAATTCAAAGTGCTGACTTGACTTCAAAAAAAACAAAATTTAAAATCAAAGTGCTGACTTGACTTCAAAAAAAACAAAATTTAAATTCAAAGTGCTGAATTGACTTCAAAAAAAACTAAATTTAAGTTAAAGTGCTGACTTGACTTCCAAAAAAAACAAAATTTAAATTCAAAGTGCTGATTTGACTTCAAAAAAAACAAAATTTAATTTCAAAGTTCTGATTTGACTTCAAAAAAAAACAAAATTTAAAGTCAAAGTCTTGACTTGACTTTAAAATAAACGAAATTTAAATTCAAAGTGCTGACTTGACTTCAAAAAAAACAAAATTTAAAATCAAAGTGCTGATTTGACTTCAAAAATAACAAAATTTAAGTAAATGTCCTGACTTGACTTCAAAAAAAACAAAATTTAAGTTAATGTCCTGACTTTACTTCAAAAAAAACAAAATTTAAGTTAAAGTCTTGACTTGACTTCCAAAAAAACAAAATTTAAATTCAAAGTGCTGATTTGACTTCAAAAAAAACAAAATTTAATTTCAAAGTTCTGATTTGACCTCAAAAAAAAACAAAATTTAAAGTCAAAGTCTTGACTTGACTTTAAAATAAACGAAATTTAAATTCAAAGTGCTGACTTGACTTCAAAAAAAACAAAATTTAAATTCAAAGTGCTGATTTGACTTCAAAAAAAACAAAATTTAATTTCAAAGTTCTGATTTGACTTCAAAAAAAACAAAATTTAAAGTCAAAGTCTTGACTTGACTTTAAAATAAACGAAATTTAAATTCAAAGTGCTGACTTGACTTCAAAAAAAACAAAATTTAAGTTAAAGTCTTGAATTGACTTCCAAATAAACAAAATTTAAATTCAAAGTCCTGACTTGACTTCAAAAAAAAACAAAATTTAAGTAAAAGTGCTGACTTGACTTCAAAAAAAACAAAATTTAAAATCAAAGTGCTGATTTGACTTCAAAAAAAACAAAATTTAAAGTCAAAGTCTTGACTTGACTTTAATATAAACGAAATTTAAATTCAAAGTGCTGACTTGACTTCAAAAAAAACAAAATTTAAAATCAAAGTGCTGACTTGACTTCAAAAAAAACAAAATTTAAATTCAAAGTGCTGACTTGAATTTAAAATAAACGAAATTTAAATTCAAAGTGCTGACTTGACTTCAAAAAAAACAAAATTTAAAATCAAAGTGCTGATTTGACTTCAAAAATAACAAAATTTAAGTAAATGTCCTGACTTGACTTCAAAAAAAACAAGATTTAAAATCAAAATGCTGATTTGACTTCAAAATAAACAAAATTTTAGACAAAATCCTAGCTTGACTTCAAAAAAAAAACAAAATTTAAATAAAAAGCGCTGACTTGACATCAAAAAAAAAAAAATTAAAGTAAAAGTCCTGACTTGACTTCAAAAAAAAAAAAATTTTAGACAAAATCTTAACTTGACTTCAAAAAAAAACAAAATTTAAGTTAAAGTCTTGACTTGACTTCCAAAAAAAACAAAATTTAAATTCAAAGTGCAGATTTGACTTCAAAAAAAACAAAATTTAATTTCAAAGTTCTGATTTGACTTCAAAAAAAACAAAATTTAAAGTCAAAGTCTTGACTTGACTTTAAAATAAACGAAATTTAAATTCAAAGTGCTGACTTGACTTCAAAAAAAACAAAATTTAAGTTAAAGTCTTGAATTGACTTCCAAATAAACAAAATTTAAATTTAAAGTCCTGACTTGACTTCAAAAAAAAACAAAATTTAAGTAAAAGTGCTGACTTGACTTCAAAAAAAACAAAATTTAAAATCAAAGTGCTGATTTGACTTCAAAAAAAACAAAATTTAAAGTCAAAGTCTTGACTTGACTTTAATATAAACGAAATTTAAATTCAAAGTGCTGACTTGACTTCAAAAAAAACAAAATTTAAAATCAAAGTGCTGACTTGACTTCAAAAAAAACAAAATTTAAATTCAAAGTGCTGATTTGACTTCAAAAAAAACAAAATTTAAGTTAATGTCCTGACTTGACTTCAAAAAAAACAAAATTTAAGTAAAAGTGCTGACTTGACTTCAAAAAAAACAAAATTTAAAATCAAAGTTCTGATTTGACTTCAAAAAAAACAAAATTTAAAGTCAAAGTCCTGACTTGACTTCAAAAAAAACAAAATTTAAGTAAAAGTGCTGACTTGACTTCAAAAAAAACAAAATTTAAAATCAAAGTGCTGATTTGACTTCAAAAAAAACAAAATTTAAATAAAATGCGCTGACTTGACATCAAAAAAAACAAAATTAAAGTAAAAGTCCTGACTTGACTTCTAAATAAACAAAATTTAAGTTAAAGTCTTGACTTGACTTCCAAAAAAACAAAATTTAAATTCAAAGTGCGGATTTGACTTCAAAAAAAACAAAATTTAATTTCAAAGTTCTGATTTGACTTCAAAAAAAACAAAATTTAAAGTCAAAGTCTTGACTTGACTTTAAAATAAACGAAATTTAAATTCAAAGTGCTGACTTGACTTCAAAAAAAACAAAATTTAATTTCAAAGTTCTGATTTGACTTCAAAAAAAAACAAAATTTAAAGTCAAAGTCTTGACTTGACTTTAAAATAAACGAAATTTAAATTCAAAGTGCTGAGTTGACTTCAAAAAAAACAAAATTTAAAATCAAAGTGCTGTTTTGACTTCAAAAAAAACAAAATTTAAAGTCAAAGTCTTGACTTGACTTTAATATAAACGAAATTTAAATTCAAAGTGCTGACTTGACTTCAAAAAAAAACAAAATTTAAAATCAAAGTGCTGAATTGACTTCAAAAAAAACAAAATTTAAATTCAAAGTGCTGATTTGACTTCAAAAAAAACAAAATTTAAAATCAAAGTGCTGATTTGACTTCAAAAAAAACAAAATTTAAAGTCAAAGTCTTGACTTGACTTTAATATAAACGAAATTTAAATTCAAAGTGCTGACTTGACTTCAAAAAAAACAAAATTTAAAATCAAAGTGCTGACTTGACTTCAAAAAAAACAAAATTTAAATTCAAAGTGCTGATTTGACTTCAAAAAAAACAAAATTTAAGTTAATGTCCTGACTTGACTTCAAAAAAAACAAAATTTAAATAAAAAGCGCTGACTTGACTTCAAAAAAAACAAAATTTAAGTAAAAGTGCTGACTTGACTTCAAAAAAAACAAAATTTAAAATCAAAGTGCTGATTTGACTTCAAAAAAAACAAAATTTAAAGTCAAAGTCTTGACTTGACTTTAATATAAACGAAATTTAAATTCAAAGTGCTGACTTGACTTCAAAAAAAAACAAAATTTAAAATCAAAGTGCTGACTTGACTTCAAAAAAAACAAAATTTAAATTCAAAGTGCTGATTTGACTTCAAAAAAAACAAAATTTAAGTTAATGTCCTGACTTGACTTCAAAAAAAAACAAAATTTAAATTCAAAGTGCTGATTTGACGTCAAAAAAAAACAAAATTTAATTTCAAAGTTCTGATTTGACTTCAAAAAAAAACAAAATTTAAAGTCAAAGTTCTGACTTGACTTCAAAAAAAACAAAATTTAAGTAAAAGTGCTGACTTGACTTCAAAAAAAACAAAATTTAAAATCAAAGTGCTGATTTGACTTCAAAAAAAACAAAATTTAAATAAAATGCGCTGACTTGACATCAAAAAAAACAAAATTAAAGTAAAAGTCCTGACTTGACTTCTAAATAAACAAAATTTAAGTTAAAGTCTTGACTTGACTTCCAAAAAAACAAAATTTAAATTCAAAGTGCAGATTTGACTTCAAAAAAAAACAAAATTTAATTTCAAAGTTCTGATTTGACTTCAAAAAAAAACAAAATTTAAAGTCAAAGTCTTGACTTGACTTTAAAATAAACGAAATTTAAATTCAAAGTGCTGACTTGACTTCAAAAAAAACAAAATTTAAGTTAAAGTCTTGAATTGACTTCCAAATAAACAAAATTTAAATTCAAAGTCCTGACTTGACTTCAAAAAAAACAAAATTTAAAATCAAAGTGCTGACTTGACTTCAAAAAAAACAAAATTTAAATTCAAAGTGCTGATTTGACTTCAAAAAAAACAAAATTTAAGTTAATGTCCTGACTTGACTTCAAAAAAAACAAAATTTAAATTCAAAGTGCTGATTTGACGTCAAAAAAAACAAAATTTAATTTCAAAGTTCTGATTTGACTTCAAAAAAAACAAAATTTAAAGTCAAAGTCTTGACTTGACTTTAATATAAACGAAATTTAAATTCAAAGTGCTGACTTGACTTCAAAAAAAACAAAATTTAAAATCAAAGTGCTGACTTGACTTCAAAAAAAACAAAATTTAAATAAAATGCGCTGACTTGACATCAAAAAAAACAAAATTAAAGTAAAAGTCCTGACTTGACTTCTAAATAAACAAAATTTAAGTTAAAGTCTTGACTTGACTTCCAAAAAAACAAAATTTAAATTCAAAGTGCAGATTTGACTTCAAAAAAAACAAAATTTAATTTCAAAGTTCTGATTTGACTTCAAAAAAAACAAAATTTAAAGTCAAAGTCTTGACTTGACTTTAAAATAAACGAAATTTAAATTCAAAGTGCTGACTTGACTTCAAAAAAAACAAAATTTAAGTTAAAGTCTTGAATTGACTTCCAAATAAACAAAATTTAAATTCAAAGTCCTGACTTGACTTCAAAAAAAACAAAATTTAAGTAAAAGTGCTGACTTGACTTCAAAAAAAAACAAAATTTAAAATCAAAGTGCTGATTTGACTTCAAAAAAAACAAAATTTAAAGTCAAAGTCTTGACTTGACTTTAATATAAACGAAATTTAAATTCAAAGTGCTGACTTGACTTCAAAAAAAACAAAATTTAAAATCAAAGTGCTGACTTGACTTCAAAAAAAAACAAAATTTAAATTCAAAGTGCTGATTTGACTTCAAAAAAAACAAAATTTAAGTTAATGTCCTGACTTGACTTCAAAAAAAAACAAAATTTAAATTCAAAGTGCTGATTTGACGTCAAAAAAAACAAAATTTAATTTCAAAGTTCTGATTTGACTTCAAAAAAAACAAAATTTAAAGTCAAAGTCCTGACTTGACTTCAAAAAAAACAAAATTTAAGTAAAAGTGCTGACTTGACTTCAAAAAAAACAAAATTTAAAATCAAAGTGCTGATTTGACTTCAAAAAAAACAAAATTTAAAGTCAAAGTCTTGACTTGACTTTAATATAAACGAAATTTAAATTCAAAGTGCTGACTTGACTTCAAAAAAAACAAAATTTAAGTAAAAGTGCTGATTTGACTTCAAAATAAACAAAATTTTAGACAAAATCCTTACTTGACTTCAAAATAAACAAAATTTTAGACAAAATCTTAACTTGACTTCCAAAAAAACAAAATTTAAATTCAAAGTGCTGATTTGACTTCAAAAAAAACAAAATTTAAATAAAAAGCGCTGACTTGACATCAAAAAAAACAAAATTAAAGTAAAAGTCCTGACTTGACTTCTAAATAAACAAAATTTTAGACAAAATCTTAACTTGACTTCAAAAAAAACAAAATTTAAGTTAAAGTCTTGACTTGACTTCCAAAAAAACAAAATTTAAATTCAAAGTGCTGATTTGACTTCAAAAAAAACAAAATTTAATTTCAAAGTTCTGATTTGACTTCAAAAAAAACAAAATTTAAAGTCAAAGTCTTGACTTGACTTTAAAATAAACGAAATTTAAATTCAAAGTGCTGACTTGACTTCAAAAAAAACAAAATTTAAGTTAAAGTCTTGAATTGGCTTCCAAATAAACAAAATTTAAATTCAAAGTCCTGACTTGACTTCAAAAAAAACAAAATTTAAGTAAAAGTGCTGACTTGACTTCAAAAAAAAACAAAATTTAAAATCAAAGTGCTGATTTGACTTCAAAAAAAACAAAATTTAAAGTCAAAGTCTTGACTTGACTTTAATATAAACGAAATTTAAATTCAAAGTGCTGACTTGACTTCAAAAAAAACAAAATTTAAAATCAAAGTGCTGACTTGACTTCAAAAAAAACAAAATTTAAAGTCAAAGTGCTGACTTGACTTCAAAAAAAACAAAATTTAAAATCAAAGTGCTGACTTGACTTCAAAAAAAACAAAATTTAAAATCAAAGTGCTGATTTGACTTCAAAAATAACAAAATTTAAGTAAATGTCCTGACTTGACTTCAAAAAAAACAAGATTTAAAATCAAAATGCTGATTTGACTTCAAAATAAACAAAATTTTAGACAAAATCCTAGCTTGACTTCAAAAAAAAACAAAATTTAAATAAAAAGCGCTGACTTGACATCAAAAAAAACAAAATTAAAGTAAAAGTCCTGACTTGACTTCTAAATAAACAAAATTTTAGACAAAATCTTAACTTGACTTCAAAAAAAACAAAATTTAAGTTAAAGTCTTGACTTGACTTCCAAAAAAACAAAATTTAAATTCAAAGTGCTGATTTGACTTCAAAAAAAACAAAATTTAATTTCAAAGTTCTGATTTGACTTCAAAAAAAACAAAATTTAAAGTCAAAGTCTTGAATTGACTTCCAAATAAACAAAATTTAAATTCAAAGTCCTGACTTGACTTCAAAAAAAACAAAATTTAAGTAAAAGTGCTGACTTGACTTCAAAAAAAACAAAATTTAAAATCAAAATGCTGATTTGACTTCAAAAAAAACAAAATTTAAAGTCAAAGTCTTGACTTGACTTTAATATAAACGAAATTTAAAGTCAAAGTCTTGAATTGACTTCCAAATAAACAAAATTTAAATTCAAAGTCCTGACTTGACTTCAAAAAAAACAAAATTTAAGTAAAAGTGCTGACTTGACTTCAAAAAAAACAAAATTTAAAATCAAAGTGCTGATTTGACTTCAAAAAAAACAAAATTTAAAATCAAAGTGCTGATTTGACTTCAAAAATAACAAAATTTAAGTAAATGTCCTGACTTGACTTCAAAAAAAACAAAATTTAAATTCAAAGTGCTGATTTGACGTCAAAAAAAACAAAATTTAATTTCAAAGTTCTGATTTGACTTCAAAAAAAACAAAATTTAAAGTCAAAGTCCTGACTTGACTTCAAAAAAAACAAAATTTAAGTAAAAGTGCTGACTTGACTTCAAAAAAAAACAAAATTTAAAATCAAAGTGCTGATTTGACTTCAAAAAAAACAAAATTTAAAGTCAAAGTCTTGACTTGACTTTAATATAAACGAAATTTAAATTCAAAGTGCTGACTTGACTTCAAAAAAAACAAAATTTAAAATCAAAGTGCTGACTTGACTTCAAAAAAAACAAAATTTAAATTCAAAGTGCTGAATTGACTTCAAAAAAAACTAAATTTAAGTTAAAGTGCTGACTTGACTTCCAAAAAAAACAAAATTTAAATTCAAAGTGCTGATTTGACTTCAAAAAAAACAAAATTTAATTTCAAAGTTCTGATTTGACTTCAAAAAAAACAAAATTTAAAGTCAAAGTCTTGACTTGACTTTAAAATAAACGAAATTTAAATTCAAAGTGCTGACTTGACTTCATAAAAAACAAAATTTAAAATCAAAGTGCTGATTTGACTTCAAAAATAACAAAATTTAAGTAAATGTCCTGACTTGACTTCAAAAAAAACAAAATTTAATTTCAAAGTTCTGATTTGACTTCAAAAAAAACAAAATTTAAAGTCAAAGTCCTGACTTGACTTCAAAAAAAACAAAATTTAAGTAAAAGTGCTGACTTGACTTCAAAAAAAACAAAATTTAAAATCAAAGTGCTGATTTGACTTCAAAAAAAACAAAATTTAAAGTCAAAGTCTTGACTTGACTTTAATATAAACGAAATTTAAATTCAAAGTGCTGACTTGACTTCAAAAAAAACAAAATTTAAAATCAAAGTGCTGACTTGACTTCAAAAAAAAACAAAATTTAAATTCAAAGTGCTGAATTGACTTCAAAAAAAACTAAATTTAAGTTAAAGTGCTGACTTGACTTCCAAAAAAACAAAATTTAAATTCAAAGTGCTGATTTGACTTCAAAAAAAACAAAATTTAATTTCAAAGTTCTGATTTGACTTCAAAAAAAACAAAATTTAAAGTCAAAGTCTTGACTTGACTTTAAAATAAACGAAATTTAAATTCAAAGTGCTGACTTGACTTCATAAAAAACAAAATTTAAAATCAAAGTGCTGATTTGACTTCAAAAATAACAAAATTTAAGTAAATGTCCTGACTTGACTTCAAAAAAAACAAAATTTAAGTTAATGTCCTGACTTTACTTCAAAAAAAACAAAATTTAAGTTAAAGTCTTGACTTGACTTCCAAAAAAACAAAATTTAAATTCAAAGTGCTGATTTGACTTCAAAAAAAACAAAATTTAATTTCAAAGTTCTGATTTGACCTCAAAAAAAAACAAAATTTAAAGTCAAAGTCTTGACTTGACTTTAAAATAAACGAAATTTAAATTCAAAGTGCTGACTTGACTTCAAAAAAAACAAAATTTAAAATCAAAGTGCTGATTTGACTTCAAAAATAACAAAATTTAAGTAAATGATCTGACTTGACTTCAAAAAAAAAAAGATTTAAAACCAAAATACTGATTTGACTTCAAAATAAACAAAATTTTAGACAAAATCCTAACTTTACTTCAAAAAAAACAAAATTTAAATAAAAAGCGCTGACTTGACATCAAAAAAAACAAAATTAAAGTAAAAGTCCTGACTTGACTTCTAAATAAACAAAATTTTAGACAAAATCTTAACTTGACTTCAAAAAAAACAAAATTTAAGTTAAAGTCTTGACTTGACTTCCAAAAAAACAAAATTTAAATTCAAAGTGCTGATTTGACTTCAAAAAAACAAAATTTAATTTCAAAGTTCTGATTTGACTTCAAAAAAAACAAAATTTAAAGTCAAAGTCTTGACTTGACTTTAAAATAAACGAAATTTAAATTCAAAGTGCTGACTTGACTTCAAAAAAGACAAAATTTAAGTTAAAGTCTTGAATTGACTTCCAAATAAACAAAATTTAAATTCAAAGTCCTGACTTGACTTCAAAAAAAACAAAATTTAAGTAAAAGTGCTGACTTGACTTCAAAAAAAACAAAATTTAAAATCAAAGTGCTGATTTGACTTCAAAAAAAACAAAATTTAAAGTCAAAGTCTTGACTTGACTTTAATATAAACGAAATTTAAATTCAAAGTGCTGACTTGACTTCAAAAAAAACAAAATTTAAAATCAAAGTGCTGACTTGACTTCAAAAAAAACAAAATTTAAATTCAAAGTGCTGACTTGACTTCAAAAAAAACAAAATTTAAGTTAAAGTCTTGAATTGACTTCCAAAAAAACAAAATTTAAATTCAAAATGCTGACTAGACTTCAAAAAAAACAAAATTTAAAATCAAAGTGCTGATTTGACTTCAAAAAAAACAAAATTTAAAGTCAAAGTCTTGACTTGACTTTAATATAAACGAAATTTAAATTCAAAGTGCTGACTTTACTTCAAAAAAAACAAAATTTAAATAAAAAGCGCTGACTTGACATCAAAAAAAACAAAATTAAAGTAAAAGTCCTGACTTGACTTCTAAATAAACAAAATTTTAGACAAAATCTTAACTTGACTTCAAAAAAAACAAAATTTAAGTTAAAGTCTTGACTTGACTTCCAAAAAAACAAAATTTAAAGTCAAAGTCTTGACTTGACTTTAAAATAAACGAAATTTAAATTCAAAGTGCTGACTTGACTTCAAAAAAGACAAAATTTAAGTTAAAGTCTAGAATTGACTTCCAAATAAACAAAATTTAAATTCAAAGTCCTGACTTGACTTCAAAAAAAACAAAATTTAAGTAAAAGTGCTGACTTGACTTCAAAAAAAAAAAAAATTTAAAATCAAAGTGCTGATTTGACTTCAAAAAAAACAAAATTTAAAGTCAAAGTCTTGACTTGACTTTAATATAAACGAAATTTAAATTCAAAGTGCTGACTTGACTTCAAAAAAAACAAAATTTAAAATCAAAGTGCTGACTTGACTTCAAAAAAAAACAAAATTTAAATTCAAAGTGCTGACTTGACTTCAAAAAAAAACAAAATTTAAGTTAAAGTCTTGAATTGACTTCCAAAAAAAACAAAATTTAAATTCAAAGTGCTGACTAGACTTCAAAAAAAAACAAAATTTAAAATCAAAGTGCTGATTTGACTTCAAAAAAAACAAAATTTAAAGTCAAAGTCTTGACTTGACTTTAATATAAACGAAATTTAAATTCAAAGTGCTGACTTGACTTCAAAAAAAACAAAATTTAAAATCAAAGTGCTGACTTGACTTCAAAAAAAACAAAATTTAAATTCAAAGTGCTGGCTTGACTTCAAAAAAAACAAAATTTAATTTCAAAGTTCTGATTTGACTTCAAAAAAAACAAAATTTAAAGTCAAAGTCCTGACTTGACTTCAAAAAAAACAAAATTTAAGTAAAAGTGCTGACTTGACTTCAAAAAAAAACAAAATTTAAAATCAAAGTGCTGATTTGACTTCAAAAAAAAAAAATTTAAGTTTATGTCCTGACTTGACTTCAAAAAAAACAAAATTTAAGTTAAAGTCTTGACTTGACTTCCAAAAAAACAAAATTTAAGTTAAAGTCTTGACTTGACTTCCAAAAAAAACAAAATTTAAATTCAAAGTGCTGATTTGACTTCAAAAAAAACAAAATTTAATTTCAAAGTTCTGATTTGACCTCAAAAAAAAACAAAATTTAAAGTCAAAGTCTTGACTTGACTTTAAAATAAACGAAATTTAAATTCAAAGTGCTGACTTGACTTCAAAAAAAACAAAATTTAAAATCAAAGTGCTGATTTGACTTCAAAAATAACAAAATTTAAGTAAATGTCCTGACTTGACTTCAAAAAAACAAAATTTAAGTTAATGTCCTGACTTTACTTCAAAAAAAAACAAAATTTAAGTTAAAGTCTTGACTTGACTTCCAAAAAAACAAAATTTAAATTAAAAGTGCTGATTTGACTTCAAAAAAAACAAAATTTAATTTCAAAGTTCTGATTTGACCTCAAAAAAAAACAAAATTTAAAGTCAAAGTCTTGACTTGACTTTAAAATAAACGAAATTTAAATTCAAAGTGCTGACTTGACTTCAAAAAAAACAAAATTTAAAATCAAAGTGCTGATTTGACTTCAAAAATAACAAAATTTAAGTAAATGTCCTGACTTGACTTCAAAAAAAACAAGATTTAAAATCAAAATGCTGATTTGACTTCAAAATAAACAAAATTTTAGACAAAATCCTAACTTGACTTCAAAAAAAACAAAATTTAAATAAAAAGCGCTGACTTGACATCAAAAAAAACAAAATTAAAGTAAAAGTCCTGACTTGACTTCTAAATAAACAAAATTTTAGACAAAATCTTAACTTGACTTCAAAAAAAACAAAATTTAAGTTAAAGTCTTGACTTGACTTCCAAAAAAAACAAAATTTAAATTCAAAGTGCTGATTTGACTTCAAAAAAAAACAAAATTTAATTTCAAAGTTCTGATTTGACTTCAAAAAAAACAAAATTTAAAGTCAAAGTCTTGACTTGACTTTAAAATAGACGAAATTTAAATTCAAAGTGCCGACTTGACTTCAAAAAAAACAAAATTTAAGTTAAAGTCTTGAATTGACTTCCAAATAAACAAAATTTAAATTCAAAGTCCTGACTTGACTTCAAAAAAAACAAAATTTAAGTAAAAGTGCTGACTTGACTTCAAAAAAAACAAAATTTAAAAACAAAGTGCTGATTTGACTTCAAAAAAAACAAAATTTAAATTCAAAGTGCTGACTTGACTTCAAAAAAAACAAAATTTAATTTCAAAGTTCTGATTTGACTTCAAAAAAAACAAAATTTAAAGTCAAAGTCTTGACTTGACTTTATAATAAACGAAATTTAAATTCAAAGTGCTGACTTGACTTCAAAAAAAACAAAATTTAAAATCAAAGTGCTGATTTGACTTCAAAAAAAAAAAATTTAAGTTAATGTCCTGACTTTACTTCAAAAAAAACAAAATTTAAAGTCAAAGTCTTGACTTGACTTTAAAATAGACGAAATTTAAATTCAAAGTGCCGACTTGACTTCAAAAAAAACAAAATTTAAGTTAAAGTCTTGAATTGACTTCCAAATAAACAAAATTTAAATTCAAAGTCCTGACTTGACTTCAAAAAAAACAAAATTTAAGTAAAAGTGCTGACTTGACTTCAAAAAAAACAAAATTTAAGTTAAAGTCTTGAATTGACTTCCAAAAAAACAAAATTTAAATTCAAAGTGCTGATTTGACTTCAAAAAAAACAAAATTTAATTTCAAAGTTCTGATTTGACTTCAAAAAAAACAAAATTTAAAGTCAAAGTCTTGACTTGACTTTATAATAAACGAAATTTAAATTCAAAGTGCTGACTTGACTTCAAAAAAAACAAAATTTAAAATCAAAGTGCTGATTTGACTTCAAAAAAAAAAAATTTAAGTTAATGTCCTGACTTTACTTCAAAAAAAAACAAAATTTAAGTTTAAGTCTTGACTTGACTTCCAAAAAAACAAAATTTAAATTCAAAGTGCTGATTTGACTTCAAAAAAAACAAAATTTAATTTCAAAGTTCTGATTGTACCTCAAAAAAAAAACAAAATTTAAAGTCAAAGTCATGACTTGACTTTAAAATAAACGAAATTTAAATTCAAAGTGCTGACTTGACTTCAAAAAAAACAAAATTTAAATTCAAAGTGCTGATTTGACTTCAAAAAAAACAAAATTTAAATAAAAAGCGCTGACTTGACATCAAAAAAAACAAAATTAAAGTAAAAGTCCTGACTTGACTTCTAAATAAACAAAATTTTAGACAAAATCTTAACTTGACTTCAAAAAAAAACAAAATTTAAGTTAAAGTCTTAACTTGACTTCCAAAAAAACAAAATTTAAATTCAAAGTGCTGATTTGACTTCAAAAAAAAACAAAATTTAATTTCAAAGTTCTGATTTGACTTCAAAAAAAACAAAATTTAAAGTCAAAGTCTTGACTTGACTTCAAAAAAAACAAAATTTAAATTCAAAGTGCTGATTTGACGTCAAAAAAAACAAAATTTAATTTCAAACATCTGATTTGACTTCAAAAAAAACAAAATTTAAAGTCAAAGTCCTGACTTGACTTCAAAAAAAACAAAATTTAAGTAAAAGTGCTGACTTGACTTCAAAAAAAAACAAAATTTAAAATCAAAGTGCTGATTTGACTTCAAAAAAAACAAAATTTAAAGTCAAAGTCTTGACTTGACTTTAATATAAACGAAATTTAAATTCAAAGTGCTGACTTGACTTCAAAAAAAACAAAATTGAAAATCAAAGTGCTGACTTGACTTCAAAAAAAACAAAATTTAAATTCAAAGTGCTGAATTGACTTCAAAAAAAACTAAATTTAAGTTAAAGTCTTGAATTGACTTCCAAATAAACAAAATTTAAATTCAAAGTGCTGATTTGACTTCAAAAAAAACAAAATTTAATTTCAAAGTGCTGACTTGACTTCAAAAAAAACAAAATTTAAAATCAAAGTGCTGATTTGACTTCAAAAATAACAAAATTTAAGTAAATGTCCTGACTTGATTTCAAAAAAAACAAGATTTAAAATCAAAATGCTGATTTGACTTCTAAATAAACAAAATTTTAGACAAAATCTTAACTTGACTTCAAAAAAAACAAAATTTAAGTTAAAGTCTTAACTTGACTTCCAAAAAAAACAAAATTTAAATTCAAAGTGCTGATTTGACTTCAAAAAAAACAAAATTTAATTTCAAAGTTCTGATTTGACTTCAAAAAAAACAAAATTTAAAGTCAAAGTCTTGACTTGACTTCAAAAAAAAACAAAATTTAAATTCAAAGTGCTGATTTGACGTCAAAAAAAACAAAATTTAATTTCAAACATCTGATTTGACTTCAAAAAAAACAAAATTTAAAGTCAAAGTCCTGACTTGACTTCAAAAAAAACAAAATTTAAGTAAAAGTGCTGACTTGACTTCAAAAAAAACAAAATTTAAAATCAAAGTGCTGATTTGACTTCAAAAAAAGCAAAATTTAAAGTCAAAGTCTTGACTTGACTTTAATATAAACGAAATTTAAATTCAAAGTGCTGACTTGACTTCAAAAAAAAACAAAATTGAAAATCAAAGTGCTGACTTGACTTCAAAAAAAACAAAATTTAAATTCAAAGTGCTGAATTGACTTCAAAAAAAACTAAATTTAAGTTAAAGTCTTGAATTGACTTCCAAATAAACAAAATTTAAATTCAAATTGCTGATTTGACTTAAAAAAAAACAAAATTTAATTTCAAAGTGCTGACTTGACTTCAAAAATAACAAAATTTAAGTAAATGTCCTGACTTGACTTCAAAAAAACAAAATTTAAGTTAATGTCCTGACTTTACTTCAAAAAAAACAAAATTTAAGTTAAAGTCTTGACTTGACTTCCAAAAAAACAAAATTTAAATTAAAAGTGCTGATTTGACTTCAAAAAAAACAAAATTTAATTTCAAAGTTCTGATTTGACCTCAAAAAAAAACAAAATTTAAAGTCAAAGTCTTGACTTGACTTTAAAATAAACGAAATTTAAATTCAAAGTGCTGACTTGACTTCAAAAAAAACAAAATTTAAAATCAAAGTGCTGATTTGACTTCAAAAATAACAAAATTTAAGTAAATGTCCTGACTTGACTTCAAAAAAAACAAGATTTAAAATCAAAATGCTGATTTGACTTCAAAATAAACAAAATTTTAGACAAAATCCTAACTTGACTTCAAAAAAAAACAAAATTTAAATAAAAAGCGCTGACTTGACATCAAAAAAAACAAAATTAAAGTAAAAGTCCTGACTTGACTTCTAAATAAACAAAATTTTAGACAAAATCTTAACTTGACTTCAAAAAAAACAAAATTTAAGTTAAAGTCTTGACTTGACTTCCAAAAAAACAAAATTTAAATTCAAAGTGCTGATTTGACTTCAAAAAAAACAAAATTTAATTTCAAAGTTCTGATTTGACTTCAAAAAAAACAAAATTTAAAGTCAAAGTCTTGACTTGACTTTAAAATAGACGAAATTTAAATTCAAAGTGCTGACTTGACTTCAAAAAAAACAAAATTTAAGTTAAAGTCTTGAATTGACTTCCAAATAAACAAAATTTAAATTCAAAGTCCTGACTTGACTTCAAAAAAAACAAAATTTAAGTAAAAGTGCTGACTTGACTTCAAAAAAAAACAAAATTTAAAAACAAAGTGCTGATTTGACTTCAAAAAAAACAAAATTTAAATTCAAAGTGCTGACTTGACTTCAAAAAAAACAAAATTTAAAGTCAAAGTCTTGACTTGACTTTAAAATAAACGAAATTTAAATTCAAAGTGCTGACTTGACTTCAAAAAAAACAAAATTTAAAATCAAAGTGCTGATTTGACTTCAAAAATAACAAAATTTAAGTAAATGTCCTGACTTGACTTCAAAAAAAACAAGATTTAAAATCAAAATGCTGATTTGACTTCAAAATAAACAAAATTTTAGACAAAATCCTAGCTTGACTTCAAAAAAAAACAAAATTTAAATAAAAAGCGCTGACTTGACATCAAAAAAAACAAAATTAAAGTAAAAGTCCTGACTTGACTTCTAAATAAACAAAATTTTAGACAAAATCTTAACTTGACTTCAAAAAAAACAAAATTTAAGTTAAAGTCTTGACTTGACTTCCAAAAAAAACAAAATTTAAATTCAAAGTGCTGATTTGACTTCAAAAAAAAACAAAATTTAATTTCAAAGTTCTGATTTGACTTCAAAAAAAACAAAATTTAAAGTCAAAGTCTTGACTTGACTTTAAAATAGACGAAATTTAAATTCAAAGTGCTGACTTGACTTCAAAAAAAACAAAATTTAAGTTAAAGTCTTGAATTGACTTCCAAATAAACAAAATTTAAATTCAAAGTCCTGACTTGACTTCAAAAAAAACAAAATTTAAGTAAAAGTGCTGACTTGACTTCAAAAAAAACAAAATTTAAAAACAAAGTGCTGATTTGACTTCAAAAAAAACAAAATTTAAATTCAAAGTGCTGACTTGACTTCAAAAAAAACAAAATTTAAGTTAAAGTCTTGAATTGACTTCCAAAAAAACAAAATTTAAATTCAAAGTGCTGATTTGACTTCAAAAAAAAACAAAATTTAATTTCAAAGTTCTGATTTGACTTCAAAAAAAACAAAATTTAAAGTCAAAGTCTTGACTTGACTTTATAATAAACGAAATTTAAATTCAAAGTGCTGACTTGACTTCAAAAAAAACAAAATTTAAAATCAAAGTGCTGACTTGACTTCAAAAAAAACAAAATTTAAAATCAAAGTGCTGATTTGACTTCAAAAATAACAAAATTTAAGTAAATGTCCTGACTTGATTTCAAAAAAAAACAAGATTTAAAATCAAAATGCTGATTTGACTTCTAAATAAACAAAATTTTAGACAAAATCTTAACTTGACTTCAAAAAAAACAAAATTTAAGTTAAAGTCTTAACTTGACTTCCAAAAAAACAAAATTTAAATTCAAAGTGCTGATTTGACTTCAAAAAAAACAAAATTTAATTTCAAAGTTCTGATTTGACTTCAAAAAAAAACAAAATTTAAAGTCAAAGTCTTGACTTGACTTCAAAAAAAAACAAAATTTAAATTCAAAGTGCTGATTTGACGTCAAAAAAAACAAAATTTAATTTCAAACATCTGATTTGACTTCAAAAAAAACAAAATTTAAAGTCAAAGTCCTGACTTGACTTCAAAAAAAACAAAATTTAAGTAAAAGTGCTGACTTGACTTCAAAAAAAAACAAAATTTAAAATCAAAGTGCTGATTTGACTTCAAAAAAAGCAAAATTTAAAGTCAAAGTCTTGACTTGACTTTAATATAAACGAAATTTAAATTCAAAGTGCTGACTTGACTTCAAAAAAAACAAAATTGAAAATCAAAGTGCTGACTTGACTTCAAAAAAAACAAAATTTAAATTCAAAGTGCTGAATTGACTTCAAAAAAAACTAAATTTAAGTTAAAGTCTTGAATTGACTTCCAAATAAACAAAATTTAAATTCAAATTGCTGATTTGACTTAAAAAAAAACAAAATTTAATTTCAAAGTGCTGACTTGACTTCAAAAATAACAAAATTTAAGTAAATGTCCTGACTTGACTTCAAAAAAACAAAATTTAAGTTAATGTCCTGACTTTACTTCAAAAAAAAACAAAATTTAAGTTAAAGTCTTGACTTGACTTCCAAAAAAAACAAAATTTAAATTAAAAGTGCTGATTTGACTTCAAAAAAAAACAAAATTTAATTTCAAAGTTCTGATTTGACCTCAAAAAAAAACAAAATTTAAAGTCAAAGTCTTGACTTGACTTTAAAATAAACGAAATTTAAATTCAAAGTGCTGACTTGACTTCAAAAAAAAACAAAATTTAAAATCAAAGTGCTGATTTGACTTCAAAAATAACAAAATTTAAGTAAATGTCCTGACTTGACTTCAAAAAAAACAAGATTTAAAATCAAAATGCTGATTTGACTTCAAAATAAACAAAATTTTAGACAAAATCCTAACTTGACTTCAAAAAAAACAAAATTTAAATAAAAAGCGCTGACTTGACATCAAAAAAAACAAAATTAAAGTAAAAGTCCTGACTTGACTTCTAAATAAACAAAATTTTAGACAAAATCTTAACTTGACTTCAAAAAAAAACAAAATTTAAGTTAAAGTCTTGACTTGACTTCCAAAAAAACAAAATTTAAATTCAAAGTGCTGATTTGACTTCAAAAAAAACAAAATTTAATTTCAAAGTTCTGATTTGACTTCAAAAAAAACAAAATTTAAAGTCAAAGTCTTGACTTGACTTTAAAATAGACGAAATTTAAATTCAAAGTGCTGACTTGACTTCAAAAAAAACAAAATTTAAGTTAAAGTCTTGAATTGACTTCCAAATAAACAAAATTTAAATTCAAAGTCCTGACTTGACTTCAAAAAAAACAAAATTTAAGTAAAAGTGCTGACTTGACTTCAAAAAAAAACAAAATTTAAAAACAAAGTGCTGATTTGACTTCAAAAAAAAACAAAATTTAAATTCAAAGTGCTGACTTGACTTCAAAAAAAACAAAATTTAAAGTCAAAGTCTTGACTTGACTTTAAAATAAACGAAATTTAAATTCAAAGTGCTGACTTGACTTCAAAAAAAACAAAATTTAAAATCAAAGTGCTGATTTGACTTCAAAAATAACAAAATTTAAGTAAATGTCCTGACTTGACTTCAAAAAAAACAAGATTTAAAATCAAAATGCTGATTTGACTTCAAAATAAACAAAATTTTAGACAAATTCCTAACTTGACTTCAAAAAAAAACAAAATTTAAATAAAAAGCGCTGACTTGACATCAAAAAAAACAAAATTAAAGTAAAAGTCCTGACTTGACTTCTAAATAAACAAAATTTTAGACAAAATCTTAACTTGACTTCAAAAAAAACAAAATTTAAGTTAAAGTCTTGACTTGACTTCCAAAAAAAACAAAATTTAAATTCAAAGTGCTGATTTGACTTCAAAAAAAACAAAATTTAATTTCAAAGTTCTGATTTGACTTCAAAAAAAACAAAATTTAAAGTCAAAGTCTTGACTTGACTTTAAAATAGACGAAATTTAAATTCAAAGTGCTGACTTGACTTCAAAAAAAACAAAATTTAAGTTAAAGTCTTGAATTGACTTCCAAATAAACAAAATTTAAATTCAAAGTCCTGACTTGACTTCAAAAAAAACAAAATTTAAGTAAAAGTGCTGACTTGACTTCAAAAAAAAACAAAATTTAAAAACAAAGTGCTGATTTGACTTCAAAAAAAACAAAATTTAAATTCAAAGTGCTGACTTGACTTCAAAAAAAAACAAAATTTAAGTTAAAGTCTTGAATTGACTTCCAAAAAAACAAAATTTAAATTCAAAGTGCTGATTTGACTTCAAAAAAAAACAAAATTTAATTTCAAAGTTCTGATTTGACTTCAAAAAAAACAAAATTTAAAGTCAAAGTCTTGACTTGACTTTATAATAAACGAAATTTAAATTCAAAGTGCTGACTTGACTTCAAAAAAAACAAAATTTAAAATCAAAGTGCTGATTTGACTTCAAAAAAAAAAAATTTAAGTTAATGTCCTGACTTTACTTCAAAAAAAAACAAAATTTAAGTTTAAGTCTTGACTTGACTTCCAAAAAAAACAAAATTTAAATTCAAAGTGCTGATTTGACTTCAAAAAAAACAAAATTTAATTTCAAAGTTCTGATTGTACCTCAAAAAAAAACAAAATTTAAAGTCAAAGTCATGACTTGACTTTAAAATAAACGAAATTTAAATTCAAAGTGCTGACTTGACTTCAAAAAAAACAAAATTTAAAATCAAAGTGCTGATTTGACTTCAAAAATAACAAAATTTAAGTAAATGTCCTGACTTGACTTCAAAAAAAACAAGATTTAAAATCAAAATCCTAACTTGACTTCAAAAAAAACAAAATTTAAATAAAAAGCGCTGACTTGACATCAAAAAAAACAAAATTAAAGTAAAAGTCCTGACTTGACTTCTAAATAAACAAAATTTTAGACAAAATCTTAACTTGACTTCAAAAAAAACAAAATTTAAATTCAAAGTGCTGATTTGACTTCAAAAAAAAACAAAATTTAATTTCAAAGTTCTGATTTGACTTCAAAAAAAAACAAAATTTAAAGTCAAAGTCTTGACTTGACTTCAAAAAAAAACAAAATTTAAATTCAAAGTGCTGATTTGACGTCAAAAAAAACAAAATTTAATTTCAAACATCTGATTTGACTTCAAAAAAAACAAAATTTAAAGTCAAAGTCCTGACTTGACTTCAAAAAAAACAAAATTTAAGTAAAAGTGCTGACTTGACTTCAAAAAAAACAAAATTTAAGTTAAAGTCTTGAATTGACTTCCAAAAAAACAAAATTTAAATTCAAAGTGCTGATTTGACTTCAAAAAAAAACAAAATTTAATTTCAAAGTTCTGATTTGACTTCAAAAAAAACAAAATTTAAAGTCAAAGTCTTGACTTGACTTTATAATAAACAAAATTTAAATTCAAAGTGCTGACTTGACTTCAAAAAAAACAAAATTTAAAATCAAAGTGCTGATTTGACTTCAAAAAAAAAAAATTTAAGTTAATGTCCTGACTTTACTTCAAAAAAAACAAAATTTAAGTTTAAGTCTTGACTTGACTTCCAAAAAAACAAAATTTAAATTCAAAGTGCTGATTTGACTTCAAAAAAAACAAAATTTAATTTCAAAGTTCTGATTGTACCTCAAAAAAAAACAAAATTTAAAGTCAAAGTCATGACTTGACTTTAAAATAAACGAAATTTAAATTCAAAGTGCTGACTTGACTTCAAAAAAAACAAAATTTAAAATCAAAGTGCTGATTTGACTTCAAAAATAACAAAATTTAAGTAAATGTCCTGACTTGACTTCAAAAAAAACAAGATTTAAAATCAAAATCCTAACTTGACTTCAAAAAAAACAAAATTTAAATAAAAAGCGCTGACTTGACATCAAAAAAAACAAAATTAAAGTAAAAGTCCTGACTTGACTTCTAAATAAACAAAATTTTAGACAAAATCTTAACTTGACTTCAAAAAAAACAAAATTTAAGTTAAAGTCTTAACTTGACTTCCAAAAAAACAAAATTTAAATTCAAAGTGCTGATTTGACTTCAAAAAAAAACAAAATTTAATTTCAAAGTTCTGATTTGACTTCAAAAAAAACAAAATTTAAAGTCAAAGTCTTGACTTGACTTCAAAAAAAAACAAAATTTAAATTCAAAGTGCTGATTTGACGTCAAAAAAAACAAAATTTAATTTCAAACATCTGATTTGACTTCAAAAAAAACAAAATTTAAAGTCAAAGTCCTGACTTGACTTCAAAAAAAACAAAATTTAAGTAAAAGTGCTGACTTGACTTCAAAAAAAAACAAAATTTAAAATCAAAGTGCTGATTTGACTTCAAAAAAAAACAAAATTTAAAGTCAAAGTCTTGACTTGACTTTAATATAAACGAAATTTAAATTCAAAGTGCTGACTTGACTTCAAAAAAAACAAAATTGAAAATCAAAGTGCTGACTTGACTTCAAAAAAAAACAAAATTTAAATTCAAAGTGCTGAATTGACTTCAAAAAAAACTAAATTTAAGTTAAAGTCTTGAATTGACTTCCAAATAAACAAAATTTAAATTCAAAGTGCTGATTTGACTTAAAAAAAAAACAAAATTTAATTTCAAAGTGCTGACTTGACTTCAAAAAAAACAAAATTTAAAATCAAAGTGCTGATTTGACTTCAAAAATAACAAAATTTAAGTAAATGTCCTGACTTGATTTCAAAAAAAACAAGATTTAAAATCAAAATGCTGATTTGACTTCAAAATAAACAAAATTTTAGACAAAATCCTAACTTGACTTCAAAAAAAAACAAAATTTAAATAAAAAGCGCTGACTTGACATCAAAAAAAACAAAATTAAAGTAAAAGTCCTGACTTGACTTCAAAATAAACAAAATTTTAGACAAAATCTTAACTTGACTTCCAAAAAAAACAAAATTTAAATTCAAAGTGCTGATTTGACTTCAAAAAAAACAAAATTTAAATTCAAAGTGCTGATTTGACTTCAAAAAAAACAAAATTTAATTTCAAAGTTCTGATTTGACTTCAAAAAAAACAAAATTTAAAGTCAAAGTCTTGACTTGACTTTAAAATAAACGAAATTTAAAATCAAAGTGCTGATTTGACTTCAAAAAAAACTAAATTTGCAGTCAAAGTCTTGACTTGACTTTAAAATAAACAAAATTTAAGTCAAAGTCCTGACTTGACTTCAAAAAAAACAAAATTTTAAATTCAAAGTGCTGACTTGACTTCAAAAAAAACAAAATTTAAAATCAAAGTGCTGATTTGACTTCAAAAAAAACAAAATTTAAGTTAATGTCCTGACTTGACTTCAAAAAAAACAAAATTTAAGTTCAAAGTGCTGATTTGACGTCAAAAAAAAACAAAATTTAATTTCAAAGTTCTGATTTGACTTCAAAAAAAACAAAATTAAAAGTCAAAGTCCTGACTTGACTTCAAAAAAAACAAAATTTAAAATCAAAGTGCTGATTTGACTTCAAAAAAAACAAAATTTAAAGTCAAAGTCTTGACTTGACTTTAACATAAACATAATTTAAATTCAAAGTGCTGACTTGACTTCAAAAAAAACAAAATTTAAATTCAAAGTGCTGACTTGACTTCAAAAAAAACAAAATTTAAGTTAAAGTCTTGAATTGACTTCCAAAAAAACAAAATTTAAATTCAAAGTGCTGATTTGACTTCAAAAAAAACAAAATTTAATTTCAAAGTTCTGATTTGACTTCAAAAAAAACAAAATTTAAAGTCAAAGTCTTGACTTGACTTTATAATAAACGAAATTTAAATTCAAAGTGCTGACTTGACTTCAAAAAAAACAAAATTTAAAATCAAAGTGCTGATTTGACTTCAAAAAAAAAAAATTTAAGTTAATGTCCTGACTTTACTTCAAAAAAAAACAAAATTTAAGTTTAAGTCTTGACTTGACTTCCAAAAAAACAAAATTTAAATTCAAAGTGCTGATTTGACTTCAAAAAAAACAAAATTTAATTTCAAAGTTCTGATTGTACCTCAAAAAAAAACAAAATTTAAAGTCAAAGTCATGACTTGACTTTAAAATAAACGAAATTTAAATTCAAAGTGCTGACTTGACTTCAAAAAAAACAAAATTTAAAATCAAAGTGCTGATTTGACTTCAAAAATAACAAAATTTAAGTAAATGTCCTGACTTGACTTCAAAAAAAACAAGATTTAAAATCAAAATGCTGATTTGACTTCAAAATAAACAAAATTTTAGACAAAATCCTAGCTTGACTTCAAAAAAAAACAAAATTTAAATAAAAAGCGCTGACTTGACATCAAAAAAAACAAAATTAAAGTAAAAGTCCTGACTTGACTTCTAAATAAACAAAATTTTAGACAAAATCTTAACTTGACTTCAAAAAAAACAAAATTTAAGTTAAAGTCTTAACTTGACTTCCAAAAAAACAAAATTTAAATTCAAAGTGCTGATTTGACTTCAAAAAAAACAAAATTTAATTTCAAAGTTCTGATTTGACTTCAAAAAAAACAAAATTTAAAGTCAAAGTCTTGACTTGACTTCAAAAAAAACAAAATTTAAATTCAAAGTGCTGATTTGACGTCAAAAAAAACAAAATTTAATTTCAAACATCTGATTTGACTTCAAAAAAAACAAAATTTAAAGTCAAAGTCCTGACTTGACTTCAAAAAAAACAAAATTTAAGTAAAAGTGCTGACTTGACTTCAAAAAAAAACAAAATTTAAAATCAAAGTGCTGATTTGACTTCAAAAAAAACAAAATTTAAAGTCAAAGTCTTGACTTGACTTTAATATAAACGAAATTTAAATTCAAAGTGCTGACTTGACTTCAAAAAAAACAAAATTGAAAATCAAAGTGCTGACTTGACTTCAAAAAAAACAAAATTTAAATTCAAAGTGCTGAATTGACTTCAAAAAAAACTAAATTTAAGTTAAAGTCTTGAATTGACTTCCAAATAAACAAAATTTAAATTCAAAGTGCTGATAAGACTTCAAAAAAAACAAAATTTAATTTCAAAGTGCTGACTTGACTTCAAAAAAAACAAAATTTAAAATCAAAGTGCTGATTTGACTTCAAAAATAACAAAATTTAAGTAAATGTCCTGACTTGATTTCAAAAAAAACAAGATTTAAAATCAAAATGCTGATTTGACTTCAAAATAAACAAAATTTTAGACAAAATCCTAACTTGACTTCAAAAAAAACAAAATTTAAATAAAAAGCGCTGACTTGACATCAAAAAAAACAAAATTAAAGTAAAAGTCCTGACTTGACTTCAAAATAAACAAAATTTTAGACAAAATCTTAACTTGACTTCCAAAAAAACAAAATTTAAATTCAAAGTGCTGATTTGACTTCAAAAAAAACAAAATTTAAATTCAAAGTGCTGATTTGACTTCAAAAAAAACAAAATTTAATTTCAAAGTTCTGATTTGACTTCAAAAAAACAAAATTTAAAGTCAAAGTCTTGACTTGACTTTAAAATAAACGAAATTTAAAATCAAAGTGCTGATTTGACTTCAAAAAAAACTAAATTTGCAGTCAAAGTCTTGACTTGACTTTAAAATAAACAAAATTTAAGTCAAAGTCCTGACTTGACTTCAAAAAAAACAAAATTTTAAATTCAAAGTGTTGACTTGACTTCAAAAAAAACAAAATTTAAAATCAAAGTGCTGATTTGACTTCAAAAAAAAACAAAATTTAAGTTAATGTCCTGACTTGACTTCAAAAAAAACAAAATTTAAGTTCAAAGTGCTGATTTGACGTCAAAAAAAACAAAATTTAATTTCAAAGTTCTGATTTGACTTCAAAAAAAACAAAATTAAAAGTCAAAGTCCTGACTTGACTTCAAAAAAAACAAAATTTAAAATCAAAGTGCTGATTTGACTTCAAAAAAAACAAAATTTAAAGTCAAAGTCTTGACTTGACTTTAACATAAACATAATTTAAATTCAAAGTGCTGACTTGACTTCAAAAAAAAACAAAATTTAAAATCAAAGTCCTGACTTTACTTCAAAAAAAAACAAAATTTAAGTTAAAGTCTTAAATTGACTTCCCAAAAAAACAAAATTTAAATTCAAAGTGCTGATTTGACTTCAAAAAAAAACAAAATTTAATTTCAATATTCTGATTTGACCTCAAAAAAAAACAAAATTTAAAGTCAAAGTCTTGACTTGACTTTAAAATAAACGAAATTTAAATTCAAAGTGCTGACTTGACTTCAAAAAAAACAAAATTTAAAATCAAAGTGCTGATTTGACTTCAAAAAAAAAAAATTTAAGTTTATGTCCTGACTTGACTTCAAAAAAAACAAAATTTAAGTTAAAGTCTTGACTTGACTTCCAAAAAAACAAAATTTAAATTCAAAGTGCTGATTTGACTTAAAAAAAAATAAAATTTAATTTCAAAGTTCTGATTTGACCTCAAAAAAAAACAAAATTTAAAGTCAAAGTCTTGACTTGACTTTAAAATAAACGAAATTTAAATTCAAAGTTCTGACTTGACTTCAAAAAAAACAAAATTTAAAATCAAAGTGCTGATTTGACTTCAAAAATGACAAAATTTAAGTAAATGTCCTGACTTGACTTCAAAAAAAACAAGATTTAAAATCAAAATGCTGATTTGACTTCAAAATAAACAAAATTTTAGACAAAATCCTAACTTGACCTCAAAAAAAAACAAAATTTAAATAAAAAGCGCTGACTTGACATCAAAAAAAACAAAATTAAAGTAAAAGTCCTGACTTGACTTCAAAATAAACAAAATTTTAGACAAAATCGTAACTTGACTTCCAAAAAAAAACAAAATTTAAATTCAAAGTGCTGATTTGACTTCAAAAAAAACAAAATTTAATTTCAAAGTTCTGATTTGACTTCAAAAAAAACAAAATTTAAAGTCAAAGTCTTGACTTGACTTTAAAATAAACAAAATTTAAATTCAAAGTGCTGACTTGACTTCAAAAAAAACAAAATTGAAAATCAAAGTGCTGACTTGACTTCAAAAAAAACAAAATTTAAATTCAAAGTGCTGAATTGACTTCAAAAAAAACTAAATTTAAGTTAAAGTCTTGAATTGACTTCCAAATAAACAAAATTTAAATTCAAAGTGCTGATTTGACTTCAAAAAAAACAAAATTTAATTTCAAAGTGCTGACTTGACTTCAAAAAAAACAAAATTTAAAATCAAAGTGCTGATTTGACATCAAAAAAAACAAAATTAAAGTAAAAGTCCTGACTTGACTTCAAAATAAACAAAATTTTAGACAAAATCTTAACTTGACTTCCAAAAAAACAAAATTTAAATTCAAAGTGCTGATTTGACTTCAAAAAAAAACAAAATTTAAATTCAAAGTGCTGATTTGACTTCAAAAAAAACAAAATTTAATTTCAAAGTGCTGACTTGACTTCAAAAAAAACAAAATTTAAAATCAAAGTGCTGATTTGACTTCAAAAATAACAAAATTTAAGTAAATGTCCTGACTTGATTTCAAAAAAAACAAGATTTAAAATCAAAATGCTGATTTGACTTCAAAATAAACAAAATTTTAGACAAAATCCTAACTTGACTTCAAAAAAAAAACAAAATTTAAATAAAAAGCGCTGACTTGACATCAAAAAAAACAAAATTAAAGTAAAAGTCCTGACTTGACTTCAAAATAAACAAAATTTAAAGTCAAAGTCTTGACTTGACTTTAAAATAAACGAAATTTAAAATCAAAGTGCTGATTTGACTTCAAAAAAAACTAAATTTGCAGTCAAAGTCTTGACTTGACTTTAAAATAAACAAAATTTAAGTCAAAGTCCTGACTTGACTTCAAAAAAAAACAAAATTTTAAATTCAAAGTGTTGACTTGACTTCAAAAAAAACAAAATTTAAAATCAAAGTGCTGATTTGACTTCAAAAAAAACAAAATTTAAGTTAATGTCCTGACTTGACTTCAAAAAAAACAAAATTTAAGTTCAAAGTGCTGATTTGACGTCAAAAAAAACAAAATTTAATTTCAAAGTTCTGATTTGACTTCAAAAAAAACAAAATTAAAAGTCAAAGTCCTGACTTGACTTCAAAAAAAAACAAAATTTAAAATCAAAGTGCTGATTTGACTTCAAAAAAAACAAAATTTAAAGTCAAAGTCTTGACTTGACTTTAACATAAACATAATTTAAATTCAAAGTGCTGACTTGACTTCAAAAAAAACAAAATTTAAAATCAAAGTCCTGACTTTACTTCAAAAAAAAACAAAATTTAAGTTAAAGTCTTAAATTGACTTCCCAAAAAAACAAAATTTAAATTCAAAGTGCTGATTTGACTTCAAAAAAAACAAAATTTAATTTCAATATTCTGATTTGACCTCAAAAAAAAACAAAATTTAAAGTCAAAGTCTTGACTTGACTTTAAAATAAACGAAATTTAAATTCAAAGTGCTGACTTGACTTCAAAAAAAAACAAAATTTAAAATCAAAGTGCTGATTTGACTTCAAAAAAAAAAAATTTAAGTTTATGTCCTGACTTTACTTCAAAAAAAACAAAATTTAAGTTAAAGTCTTGACTTGACTTCCAAAAAAACAAAATTTAAATTCAAAGTGCTGATTTGACTTCAAAAAAAACTAAATTTGCAGTCAAAGTCTTGACTTGACTTTAAAATAAACAAAATTTAAGTCAAAGTCCTGACTTGACTTCAAAAAAAACAAAATTTTAAATTCAAAGTGTTGACTTGACTTCAAAAAAAACAAAATTTAAAATCAAAGTGCTGATTTGACTTCAAAAAAAACAAAATTTAAGTTAATGTCCTGACTTGACTTCAAAAAAAACAAAATTTAAGTAAAAGTCCTGACTTGACTTCAAAATAAACTAAATTTAAATTCAAAGTTCTGATTTGACTTCAAAAAAAACAAAATTTAAAGTCAAAGTCTTGACTTGACTTTAAAAAAAACAAAATTTAAATTCAAAGTGCTGATTTGACTTCAAAAAAAACAAAATTTAAAGTCAAAGTCTTGACTTGACTTTAACATAAACATAATTTAAATTCAAAGTGCTGACTTGACTTCAAAAAAAAACAAAATTTAAAATCAAAGTCCTGACTTTACTTCAAAAAAAACAAAATTTAAGTTAAAGTCTTAAATTGACTTCACAAAAAAACAAAATTTAAATTCAAAGTGCTGATTTGACTTCAAAAAAAACAAAATTTAATTTCAAAGTTCTGATTTGACCTCAAAAAAAAAACAAAATTTAAAGTCAAAGTCTTGACTTGACTTTAAAATAAACGAAATTTAAATTCAAAGTTCTGACTTGACTTCAAAAAAAACAAAATTTAAAATCAAAGTGCTGATTTGACTTCAAAAATAACAAAATTTAAGTAAATGCCCTGACTTGACTTCAAAAAAAACAAGATTTAAAATCAAAATGCTGATTTGACTTCAAAATAAACAAAATTTTAGACAAAATCCTAACTTGACCTCAAAAAAAACAAAATTTAAATAAAAAGCGCTGACTTGACATCAAAAAAAACAAAATTAAAGTAAAAGTCCTGACTTGACTTCAAAATAAACAAAATTTTAGACAAAATCGTAACTTGACTTCCAAAAAAACAAAATTTAAATTCAAAGTGCTGATTTGACTTCAAAAAAAACAAAATTTGCAGTCAAAGTCTTGACTTGACTTTAAAATAAACAAAATTTAAGTCAAAGTCCTGACTTGACTTCAAAAAAAAACAAAATTTTAAATTCAAAGTGTTGACTTGACTTCAAAAAAAACAAAATTTAAAATCAAAGTGCTGATTTGACTTCAAAAAAAACAAAATTTAAGTTAATGTCCTGACTTGACTTCAAAAAAAAACAAAATTTAAGTTCAAAGTGCTGATTTGACGTCAAAAAAAACAAAATTTAATTTCAAAGTTCTGATTTGACTTAAAAAAAAACAAAATTAAAAGTCAAAGTCTTGATTTGACTTCAAAAAAAAACAAAATTTAAAATCAAAGTGCTGATTTGACTTCAAAAAAAACAAAATTTAAAGTCAAAGTCTTGACTTGACTTTAACATAAACATAATTTAAATTCAAAGTGCTGACTTGACTTCAAAAAAAACAAAATTTAAAATCAAAGTCCTGACTTTACTTCAAAAAAAACAAAATTTAAGTTAAAGTCTTAAATTGACTTCCCAAAAAAACAAAATTTAAATTCAAAGTGCTGATTTGACTTCAAAAAAAACAAAATTTAATTTCAATATTCTGATTTGACCTCAAAAAAAAACAAAATTTAAAGTCAAAGTCTTGACTTGACTTTAAAATAAACGAAATTTAAATTCAAAGTGCTGACTTGACTTCAAAAAAAACAAAATTTAAAATCAAAGTGCTGATTTGACTTCAAAAAAAAAAAATTTAAGTTTATGTCCTGACTTTACTTCAAAAAAACAAAATTTAAGTTAAAGTCTTGACTTGACTTCCAAAAAAACAAAATTTAAATTCAAAGTGCTGATTTGACTTCAAAAAAAACTAAATTTGCAGTCAAAGTCTTGACTTGACTTTAAAATAAACAAAATTTAAGTCAAAGTCCTGACTTGACTTCAAAAAAAAACAAAATTTTAAATTCAAAGTGTTGACTTGACTTCAAAAAAAACAAAATTTAAAATCAAAGTGCTGATTTGACTTCAAAAAAAACAAAATTTAAGTTAATGTCCTGACTTGACTTCAAAAAAAACAAAATTTAAGTAAAAGTCCTGACTTGACTTCAAAATAAACTAAATTTAAATTCAAAGTTCTGATTTGACTTCAAAAAAAAACAAAATTTAAAGTCAAAGTCTTGACTTGACTTAAAAAAAAACAAAATTTAAATTCAAAGTGCTGATTTGACTTCAAAAAAAACAAAATTTAAAGTCAAAGTCTTGACTTGTCTCTAAAATAAACATAATTTAAATTCAAAGTGCTGACTTGACTTCAAAAAAAAACAAAATTTAAAATCAAAGTCCTGACTTTACTTCAAAAAAAACAAAATTTAAGTTAAAGTCTTAAATTGACTTCCCAAAAAAACAAAATTTAAATTCAAAGTGCTGATTTGACTTCAAAAAAAACAAAATTTAATTTCAAAGTTCTGATTTGACCTCAAAAAAAAAACAAAATTTAAAGTCAAAGTCTTGACTTGACTTTAAAATAAACGAAATTTAAATTCAAAGTTCTGACTTGACTTCAAAAAAAACAAAATTTAAAATCAAAGTGCTGATTTGACTTCAAAAATAACAAAATTTAAGTAAATGCCCTGACTTGACTTCAAAAAAAACAAGATTTAAAATCAAAATGCTGATTTGACTTCAAAATAAACAAAATTTTAGACAAAATCCTAACTTGACCTCAAAAAAAAACAAAATTTAAATAAAAAGCGCTGACTTGACATCAAAAAAAACAAAATTAAAGTAAAAGTCCTGACTTGACTTCAAAATAAACAAAATTTTAGACAAAATCGTAACTTGACTTCCAAAAAAAACAAAATTTAAATTCAAAGTGCTGATTTGACTTCAAAAAAAAACAAAATTTAATTTCAAAGTTCTGATTTGACTTCAAAAAAAAACAAAATTTAAAGTCAAAGTCTTGACTTGACTTTAAAATAAACAAAATTTAAATTCAAAGTGCTGACTTGACTTAAAAAAAAACAAAATTTAAAATCAAAGTGCTGATTTGACTTTAAAAAAAACAAAATTAAAAGTCAAAGTGCTGATTTGACTTAAAAAAAACAAAATTAAAGTAAAAGTCCTGACTTTACTTCAGAAAAAACAAAATTTAATTTCAAAGTTCTGATTTCACTTCAAAAAAAACAAAATTTAAAGTCAAAGTCTTGACTTGACTTTAAAAAAAACTAAATTTAAAGTCAAAGTCTTGACTTGACTTTAAAATAAACAAAATTTAAGTCAAAGTCCTGACTTGACTTCAAAAAAAACAAAATTTAAATTCAAAGTGCTGACTTGACTTCAAAGTAAACAAAATTTAAAATCAAAGTGATGATTTGACTTCAAAAAAAACAAAATTTAAGTAAAAGTCCTTACTTGACTTCAAAATAAACAAAATTAAAAGTCAAAGTCCTGACATGACTTCAAAAAAAACAAAATTTAAGTAAAAGTCCTGACTTGACTTCAAAATAAACTAAATTTAAATTCAAAGTTCTGATTTGACTTCAAAAAAAACAAAATTTAAAGTCAAAGTCTTGACTTGACTTTAAAAAAAAAAAAAATTTAAATTCAAAGTGCTGATTTGACTTCAAAAAAAACAAAATTTAAAATCAAAATGCTGATTTGACTCCAAAAAAAACTAAATTTAAAGTCAAAGTCTTGACTTGAATTTAAAATAAACAAAATTTAAATTCAAAGTGCTGACTTAACTTTAAAATAAACAAAATTTAAGTCAAAGTCCTGACTTGACTTCAAAAAAAACAAAATTTAAATTCAAAGTGCTGATTTGACTTCAAAAAAAACAAAATTTAATTTCAAAGCTCTGATTTGACTTCAAAAAAAACAAAATTTAAAGTCAAAGTCTTGACTTGACTTTAAAATAAACGAAATTTAAATTCAAAGTGCTGACTTGACTTCAAAAAAAAACAAAATTTAAAATCAAAGTGCTGACTTAACTTTAAAATAAACAAAATTTAAGTCAAAGTCCTGACTTGACTTCAAAAAAAAACAAAATTTAAAGTCAAAGTCTTGACTTGACTTTAAAATAAACGAAATTTAAATTCAAAGTTCTGACTTGACTTCAAAAAAAACAAAATTTAAAATCAAAGTGCTGATTTGACTTCAAAAATAACAAAATTTAAGTAAATGTCCTGACTTGACTTCAAAAAAAAACAAGATTTAAAATCAAAATGCTGATTTGACTTCAAAATAAACAAAATTTTAGACAAAATCCTAGCTTGACTTCAAAAAAAAACAAAATTTAAATAAAAAGCGCTGACTTGACATCAAAAAAAACAAAATTAAAGTAAAAGTGCTGACTTGACTTTAAAATAAACGAAATTTAAATTCAAAGTCCTGACTTGACTTCAAAAAAAACAAAATTTAAATTCAAAGTGCTGACTTGACTTCAAAGTAAACAAAATTTAAAATCAAAGTGATGATTTGACTTCAAAAAAAACAAAATTTAAGTAAAAGTCCTTACTTGACTTCAAAATAAACAAAATTAAAAGTCAAAGTCCTGACATGACTTCAAAAAAAACAAAATTTAAGTAAAAGTCCTGACTTGACTTCAAAATAAACTAAATTTAAATTCAAAGTTCTGATTTGACTTCAAAAAAAACAAAATTTAAAATCAAAGTGCTGACTTAACTTTAAAATAAACAAAATTTAAGTCAAAGTCCTGACTTGACTTCAAAAAAAAAACAAAATTTAAAGTCAAAGTCTTGACTTGACTTTAAAATAAACGAAATTTAAATTCAAAGTTCTGATTTGACTTCAAAAATAACAAAATTTAAGTAAATGTCCTGACTTGACTTCAAAAAAAACAAGATTTAAAATCAAAATGCTGATTTGACTTCAAAATAAACAAAATTTTAGACAAAATCCTAACTTGACCTCAAAAAAAACAAAATTTAAATAAAAAGCGCTGACTTGACATCAAAAAAAACAAAATTAAAGTAAAAGTCCTGACTTGACTTCAAAATAAACAAAATTTTAGACAAAATCGTAACTTGACTTCCAAAAAAACAAAATTTAAATTCAAAGTGCTGATTTGACTTCAAAAAAAAACAAAATTTAATTTCAAAGTTCTGATTTGACTTCAAAAAAAACAAAATTTAAAGTCAAAGTCTTGACTTGACTTTAAAATAAACAAAATTTAAATTCAAAGTGCTGACTTGACTTAAAAAAAAACAAAATTTAAAATCAAAGTGCTGATTTGACTTTAAAAAAAACAAAATTAAAAGTCAAAGTGCTGATTTGACTTAAAAAAAAACAAAATTAAAGTAAAAGTCCTGACTTTACTTCAGAAAAAAACAAAATTTAATTTCAAAGTTCTGATTTCACTTCAAAAAAAACAAAATTTAAAGTCAAAGTCTTGACTTGACTTTAAAAAAAACTAAATTTAAAGTCAAAGTCTTGACTTGACTTTAAAATAAACAAAATTTAAGTCAAAGTCCTGACTTGACTTCAAAAAAAACAAAATTTAAATTCAAAGTGCTGACTTGACTTCAAAGTAAACAAAATTTAAAATCAAAGTGATGATTTGACTTCAAAAAAAACAAAATTTAAGTAAAAGTCCTTACTTGACTTCAAAATAAACAAAATTAAAAGTCAAAGTCCTGACATGACTTCAAAAAAAAACAAAATTTAAGTAAAAGTCCTGACTTGACTTCAAAATAAACTAAATTTAAATTCAAAGTTCTGATTTGACTTCAAAAAAAACAAAATTTAAAGTCAAAGTCTTGACTTGACTTTAAAAAAAACAAAATTTAAATTCAAAGTGCTGATTTGACTTCAAAAAAAACAAAATTTAAAATCAAAATGCTGATTTGACTCCAAAAAAAACTAAATTTAAAGTCAAAGTCTTGACTTGAATTTAAAATAAACAAAATTTAAATTCAAAGTGCTGACTTAACTTTAAAATAAACAAAATTTAAGTCAAAGTCCTGACTTGACTTCAAAAAAAACAAAATTTAAATTCAAAGTGCTGATTTGACTTCAAAAAAAACAAAATTTAATTTCAAAGCTCTGATTTGACTTCAAAAAAAACAAAATTTAAAGTCAAAGTCTTGACTTGACTTTAAAATAAACGAAATTTAAATTCAAAGTGCTGACTTGACTTCAAAAAAAACAAAATTTAAAATCAAAGTGCTGACTTAACTTTAAAATAAACAAAATTTAAGTCAAAGTCCTGACTTGACTTCAAAAAAAAAACAAAATTTAAAGTCAAAGTCTTGACTTGACTTTAAAATAAACGAAATTTAAATTCAAAGTTCTGACTTGACTTCAAAAAAAACAAAATTTAAAATCAAAGTGCTGATTTGACTTCAAAAATAACAAAATTTAAGTAAATGTCCTGACTTGACTTCAAAAAAAACAAGATTTAAAATCAAAATGCTGATTTGACTTCAAAATAAACAAAATTTTAGACAAAATCCTAACTTGACTTCAAAAAAAAACAAAATTTAAATAAAAAGCGCTGACTTGACATCAAAAAAAACAAAATTAAAGTAAAAGTGCTGACTTGACTTTAAAATAAACGAAATTTAAATTCAAAGTCCTGACTTGACTTCAAAAAAAACAAAATTTAAATTCAAAGTGCTGACTTGACTTCAAAGTAAACAAAATTTAAAATCAAAGTGATGATTTGACTTCAAAAAAAACAAAATTTAAGTAAAAGTCCTTACTTGACTTCAAAATAAACAAAATTAAAAGTCAAAGTCCTGACATGACTTCAAAAAAAAACAAAATTTAAGTAAAAGTCCTGACTTGACTTCAAAATAAACTAAATTTAAATTCAAAGTTCTGATTTGACTTCAAAAAAAACAAAATTTAAAATCAAAGTGCTGACTTAACTTTAAAATAAACAAAATTTAAGTCAAAGTCCTGACTTGACTTCAAAAAAAAACAAAATTTAAAGTCAAAGTCTTGACTTGACTTTAAAATAAACGAAATTTAAATTCAAAGTTCTGACTTGACTTCAAAAAAAACAAAATTTAAAATCAAAGTGCTGATTTGACTTCAAAAATAACAAAATTTAAGTAAATGTCCTGACTTGACTTCAAAAAAAACAAGATTTAAAATCAAAATGCTGATTTGACTTCAAAATAAACAAAATTTTAGACAAAATCCTAACTTGACTTCAAAAAAAACAAAATTTAAATAAAAAGCGCTGACTTGACATCAAAAAAAACAAAATTAAAGTAAAAGTGCTGACTTGACTTTAAAATAAACGAAATTTAAATTCAAAGTCCTGACTTGACTTCAAAAAAAACAAAATTTAAATTCAAAGTGCTGACTTGACTTCAAAGTAAACAAAATTTAAAATCAAAGTGATGATTTGACTTCAAAAAAAACAAAATTTAAGTAAAAGTCCTTACTTGACTTCAAAATAAACAAAATTAAAAGTCAAAGTCCTGACATGACTTCAAAAAAAACAAAATTTAAGTAAAAGTCCTGACTTGACTTTAAAATAAACAAAATTTAAATTCAAAGTGCTGATTTGACTTCAAAAAAAACAAAATTTAATTTCAAAGCTCTGATTTGACTTCAAAAAAAACAAAATTTAAAGTCAAAGTCTTGACTTGACTTTAAAATAAACAAAATTTAAATTCAAAGTGCTGATTTGACTTCAAAAAAAACAAAATTTAATTTCAAAGCTCTGATTTGACTTCAAAAAAAACAAAATTTAAAGTCAAAGTCTTGACTTGACTTTAAAATAAACGAAATTTAAATTCAAAGTGCTGACTTGACTTCAAAAAAAACAAAATTTAAAATCAAAGTGCTGACTTGACTTTAAAATAAACAAAATTTAAGTCAAAGTCCTGATTTGACTTCAAAAAAAACAAAATTTAATTTCAAAGCTCTGATTTGACTTCAAAAAAAACAAAATTTAAAGTCAAAGTCTTGACTTGACTTTAAAATAAACGAAATTTAAATTCAAAGTGCTGACTTGACTTCAAAAAAAACAAAATTTAAAATCAAAGTGCTGACTTGACTTTAAAATAAACAAAATTTAAGTCAAAGTCCTGACTTGACTTCAAAACAAAACAAAATTTAAATTCAAAGTGCTGACTTGACTTTAAAATAAACTAAATTTAAATTCAAAGTGCTGACTTGGCTTCCAAAAAAACAAAATTTAAATTCAAAGTGCTGATTTGACTTCAAAAAAAACAAAATTCAATTTCAATGTCCTGACTTGACTTCAAAAAAAACAAAATTTAAATTCAAAGTGCTGATTTGACTTCAAAAAAAACAAAATTTAATTTCAAAGCTCTGATTTGACTTCAAAAAAAACAAAATTTAAAGTCAAAGTCTTGACTTGACTTTAAAATAAACGAAATTTAAATTCAAAGTGCTGACTTGACTTCAAAAAAAACAAAATTTAAAATCAAAGTGCTGACTTGACTTCAAAAAAAACAAAATTTAAAATCAAAGTGCTGATTTGACTTAAAAAAAAACTAAATTTAAAGTCAAAGTCTTGACTTGACTTCAAAAAAAACAAAATTTAAATTCAAAGTGCTGACTTGACTTCAAAAAAAACAAAATTTAAAATCAAAGTGCTGATTTGACTTCAAAAAAAACAAAATTTAAGTAAAAGTCCTTTCTTGACTTCAAAGTAAACAAAATTTAAATTCAAAGTGCTAACTTGACTTCAAAAAAAACAAAATTTAAAATCAAAGTGATGATTTGACTTCAAAAAAAACAAAATTTAAGTAAAAGTCCTTACTTGACTTCAAAATAAACAAAATTAAAAGTCAAAGTCCTGACATGACTTCAAAAAAAACAAAAATTTAAGTAAAAGTCCTGACTTGACTTCAAAATAAACTAAATTTAAATTCAAAGTGCTGACTTGGCTTTCAAATAAACAAAATTTAAATTCAAAGTGCTGATTTGACTTCAAAAAAAACAAAATTCAATTTCAATGTCCTGACTTGACTTCAAAAAAAACAAAATTTAAAGTCAAAGTCTTGACTTGACTTTAAAATAAACGAAATTTAAATTCAAAGTGCTGACTTGACTTCAAAAAAAACAAAATTTAAAATCAAAGTGCTGACTTGACTTTAAAATAAACAAAATTTAAGTCAAAGTCCTGACTTGACTTCAAAACAAAACAAAATTTAAATTCAAAGTGCTGACTTGACTTTAAAATAAACGAAATTTAAATTCAAAGTTCTGACTTGACTTCAAAAAAAACAAAATTTAAAATCAAAGTGATGATTTGACTTCAAAAAAAACAAAATTTAAGTAAAAGTCCTTACTTGACTTCAAAATAAACAAAATTTAAGTCAAAGTCCTGACATGACTTCAAAAAAAACAAAATTTAAGTAAAAGTCCTGACTTGACTTCAAAATAAACTAAATTTAAATTCAAAGTTCTGATTTGACTTCAAAAAAAACAAAATTTAAAGTCAAAGTCTTGACTTGAGTTTAAAATAAACAAAATTTAAATTCAAAGTGCTGATTTGACTTCAAAAAAAACAAAATTTAATTTCAAAGCTCTGATTTGACTTCAAAAAAAACAAAATTTAAAGTCAAAGTCTTGACTTGACTTTAAAATAAACGAAATTTAAATTCAAAGTGCTGACTTGACTTCAAAAAAAAACAAAATTTAAAATCAAAGTGCTGACTTGACTTTAAAATAAACAAAATTTAAGTCAAAGTCCTGACATGACTTCAAAAAAAACAAAATTTAAGTAAAAGTCCTGACTTGACTTCAAAATAAACTAAATTTAAATTCAAAGTTCTGATTTGACTTCAAAAAAAAACAAAATTTAAAGTCAAAGTCTTGACTTGACTTTAAAATAAACAAAATTTAAATTCAAAGTGCTGATTTGACTTCAAAAAAAACAAAATTTAATTTCAAAGCTCTGATTTGACTTCAAAAAAAACAAAATTTAAAGTCAAAGTCTTGACTTGACTTTAAAATAAACGAAATTTAAATTCAAAGTGCTGACTTGACTTCAAAAAAAACAAAATTTAAAATCAAAGTGCTGACTTGACTTTAAAATAAACAAAATTTAAGTCAAAGTCCTGACTTGACTTCAAAACAAAACAAAATTTAAATTCAAAGTGCTGACTTGACTTTAAAATAAACTAAATTTAAATTCAAAGTGCTGACTTGGCTTCCAAAAAAACAAAATTTAAATTCAAAGTGCTGATTTGACTTCAAAAAAAACAAAATTCAATTTCAATGTCCTGACTTGACTTTAAAATAAACGAAATTTAAATTCAAAGTGCTGACTTGACTTCAAAAAAAACAAAATTTAAAATCAAAGTGCTGACTTGACTTCAAAAAAAACAAAATTTAAAATCAAAGTGCTGATTTGACTTAAAAAAAAACTAAATTTAAAGTCAAAGTCTTGACTTGACTTCAAAAAAAACAAAATTTAAATTCAAAGTGCTGACTTGACTTCAAAAAAAACAAAATTTAAAATCAAAGTGCTGATTTGACTTCAAAAAAAACAAAATTTAAGTAAAAGTCCTTTCTTGACTTCAAAGTAAACAAAATTTAAATTCAAAGTGCTAACTTGACTTCAAAAAAAAACAAAATTTAAAATCAAAGTGATGATTTGACTTCAAAAAAAACAAAATTTAAGTAAAAGTCCTTACTTGACTTCAAAATAAACAAAATTAAAAGTCAAAGTCCTGACATGACTTCAAAAAAAACAAAAATTTAAGTAAAAGTCCTGACTTGACTTCAAAATAAACTAAATTTAAATTCAAAGTGCTGACTTGGCTTCCAAAAAAACAAAATTTAAATTCAAAGTGCTGATTTGACTTCAAAAAAAACAAAATTCAATTTCAATGTCCTGACTTGACTTCAAAAAAAAACAAAATTTAAAGTCAAAGTCTTGACTTGACTTTAATATAAACGAAATTTAAATTCAAAGTGCTGACTTGACTTCAAAAAAAACAAAATTTAAAATCAAAGTGCTGACTTGACTTTAAAATAAACAAAATTTAAGTCAAAGTCCTGACTTGACTTCAAAACAAAACAAAATTTAAATTCAAAGTGCTGACTTGACTTTAAAATAAACGAAATTTAAATTCAAAGTTCTGACTTGACTTCAAAAAAAACAAAATTTAAAATCAAAGTGATGATTTGACTTCAAAAAAAACAAAATTTAAGTAAAAGTCCTTACTTGACTTCAAAATAAACAAAATTAAAAGTCAAAGTCCTGACCTGACTTCAAAAAAAAACAAAATTTAAGTAAAAGTCCTGACTTGACTTCAAAATAAACTAAATTTAAATTCAAAGTGCTGACTTGGCTTCCAAAAAAAACAAAATTTAAATTCAAAGTGCTGATTTGACTTCAAAAAAAACAAAATTCAATTTCAATGTCCTGACTTGACTTCAAAAAAAAACAAAAATTTAAGTAAAAGTTCTGATTTGACTTCAAAAAAAAACAAAATTTAAAGTCAAAGTCTTGACTTGACTTTAAAATAAACAAAATTTAAATTCAAAGTGCTGATTTGACTTCAAAAAAAACAAAATTTAATTTCAAAGCTCTGATTTGACTTCAAAAAAAACAAAATTTAAAGTCAAAGTCTTGACTTGACTTTAAAATAAACGAAATTTAAATTCAAAGTGCTGACTTGACTTCAAAAAAAACAAAATTTAAAATCAAAGTGCTGACTTGACTTTAAAATAAACAAAATTTAAGTCAAAGTCCTGACTTGACTTCAAAACAAAACAAAATTTAAATTCAAAGTGCTGACTTGACTTTAAAATAAACGAAATTTAAATTCAAAGTTCTGACTTGACTTCAAAAAAAACAAAATTTAAAATCAAAGTGATGATTTGACTTCAAAAAAAACAAAATTTAAGTAAAAGTCCTTACTTGACTTCTAAATAAACAAAATTAAAAGTCAAAGTCCTGACATGACTTCAAAAAAAACAAAATTTAAGTAAAAGTCCTGACTTGACTTCAAAATAAACTAAATTTAAATTCAAAGTGCTGACTTGGCTTCCAAAAAAAACAAAATTTAAATTCAAAGTGCTGATTTGACTTCAAAAAAAACAAAATTCAATTTCAATGTCCTGACTTGACTTCAAAAAAAAACAAAATTTAAATTCAAAGTGCTGATTTGACTTCAAAAAAAACAAAATTTAATTTCAAAGCTCTGATTTGACTTCAAAAAAAAACAAAATTTAAAGTCAAAGTCTTGACTTGACTTTAAAATAAACGAAATTTAAATTCAAAGTGCTGACTTGACTTCAAAAAAAACAAAATTTAAAATCAAAGTGCTGACTTGACTTCAAAAAAAACAAAATTTAAAATCAAAGTGCTGATTTGACTTAAAAAAAAACTAAATTTAAAGTCAAAGTCTTGACTTGACTTCAAAAAAAACAAAATTTAAATTCAAAGTGCTGACTTGACTTCAAAAAAAACAAAATTTAAAATCAAAGTGCTGATTTGACTTCAAAAAAAACAAAATTTAAGTAAAAGTCCTTTCTTGACTTCAAAGTAAACAAAATTTAAATTCAAAGTGCTAACTTGACTTCAAAAAAAAACAAAATTTAAAATCAAAGTGATGATTTGACTTCAAAAAAAACAAAATTTAAGTAAAAGTCCTTACTTGACTTCAAAATAAACAAAATTAAAAGTCAAAGTCCTGACATGACTTCAAAAAAAAACAAAAATTTAAGTAAAAGTCCTGACTTGACTTCAAAATAAACTAAATTTAAATTCAAAGTGCTGACTTGGCTTCCAAAAAAACAAAATTTAAATTCAAAGTGCTGATTTGACTTCAAAAAAAACAAAATTCAATTTCAATGTCCTGACTTGACTTCAAAAAAAAACAAAATTTAAATTCAAAGTGCTGATTTGACTTCAAAAAAAACAAAATTTAATTTCAAAGCTCTGATTTGACTTCAAAAAAAACAAAATTTAAAGTCAAAGTCTTGACTTGACTTTAAAATAAACGAAATTTAAATTCAAAGTGCTGACTTGACTTCAAAAAAAAACAAAATTTAAAATCAAAGAGCTGACTTGACTTTAAAATAAACAAAATTTAAGTCAAAGTCCTGACTTGACTTCAAAACAAAACAAAATTTAAATTCAAAGTGCTGACTTGACTTTAAAATAAACGAAATTTAAATTCAAAGTTCTGACTTGACTTCAAAAAAAACAAAATTTAAAATCAAAGTGATGATTTGACTTCAAAAAAAACAAAATTTAAAGTCAAAGTCTTGACTTGACTTTAAAATAAACGAAATTTAAATTCAAAGTGCTGACTTGACTTCAAAAAAAACAAAATTTAAAATCAAAGTGCTGACTTAACTTTAAAATAAACAAAATTTAAGTCAAAGTCCTGACTTGACTTCAAAAAAAAACAAAATTTAAAGTCAAAGTCTTGACTTGACTTTAAAATAAACGAAATTTAAATTCAAAGTTCTGACTTGACTTCAAAAAAAACAAAATTTTAAATCAAAGTGCTGATTTGACTTCAAAAATAACAAAATTTAAGTAAATGTCCTGACTTGACTTCAAAAAAAACAAGATTTAAAATCAAAATGCTGATTTGACTTCAAAATAAACAAAATTTTAGACAAAATCCTAACTTGACTTCAAAAAAAAACAAAATTTAAATAAAAAGCGCTGACTTGACATCAAAAAAAACAAAATTAAAGTAAAAGTGCTGACTTGACTTTAAAATAAACGAAATTTAAATTCAAAGTCCTGACTTGACTTCAAAAAAAAACAAAATTTAAATTCAAAGTGCTGACTTGACTTCAAAGTAAACAAAATTTAAAATCAAAGTGATGATTTGACTTCAAAAAAAACAAAATTTAAGTAAAAGTCCTTACTTGACTTCAAAATAAACAAAATTAAAAGTCAAAGTCCTGACATGACTTCAAAAAAAACAAAATTTAAGTAAAAGTCCTGACTTGACTTCAAAATAAACTAAATTTAAATTCAAAGTTCTGATTTGACTTCAAAAAAAACAAAATTTAAAATCAAAGTGCTGACTTAACTTTAAAATAAACAAAATTTAAGTCAAAGTCCTGACTTGACTTCAAAAAAAAACAAAATTTAAAGTCAAAGTCTTGACTTGACTTTAAAATAAACGAAATTTAAATTCAAAGTTCTGACTTGACTTCAAAAAAAAACAAAATTTAAAATCAAAGTGCTGATTTGACTTCAAAAATAACAAAATTTAAGTAAATGTCCTGACTTGACTTCAAAAAAAACAAGATTTAAAATCAAAATGCTGATTTGACTTCAAAATAAACAAAATTTTAGACAAAATCCTAACTTGACTTCAAAAAAAAAACAAAATTTAAATAAAAAGCGCTGACTTGACATCAAAAAAAACAAAATTAAAGTAAAAGTGCTGACTTGACTTTAAAATAAACGAAATTTAAATTCAAAGTCCTGACTTGACTTCAAAAAAAACAAAATTTAAATTCAAAGTGCTGACTTGACTTCAAAGTAAACAAAATTTAAAATCAAAGTGATGATTTGACTTCAAAAAAAACAAAATTTAAGTAAAAGTCCTTACTTGACTTCAAAATAAACAAAATTAAAAGTCAAAGTCCTGACATGACTTCAAAAAAAAACAAAATTTAAGTAAAAGTCCTGACTTGACTTCAAAATAAACTAAATTTAAATTCAAAGTTCTGATTTGACTTCAAAAAAAACAAAATTTAAAGTCAAAGTCTTGACTTGACTTTAAAATAAACAAAATTTAAATTCAAAGTGCTGATTTGACTTCAAAAAAAAACAAAATTTAATTTCAAAGCTCTGATTTGACTTCAAAAAAAACAAAATTTAAAGTCAAAGTCTTGACTTGACTTTAAAATAAACGAAATTTAAATTCAAAGTGCTGACTTGACTTCAAAAAAAACAAAATTTAAAATCAAAGTGCTGACTTGACTTTAAAATAAACAAAATTTAAGTCAAAGTCCTGACTTGACTTCAAAACAAAACAAAATTTAAATTCAAAGTGCTGACTTGACTTCAAAAAAAACAAAATTCAATTTCAATGTCCTGACTTGACTTCTAAAAAAACAAAATTTAAAATCAAAGTGCTGATTTGACTTCAAAAAAAACAAAATTTAAGTAAAAGTCCTTTCTTGACTTCAAAGTAAACAAAATTTAAATTCAAAGTGCTAACTTGACTTCAAAAAAAACAAAATTTAAAATCAAAGTGATGATTTGACTTCAAAAAAAACAAAATTTAAGTAAAAGTCCTTACTTGACTTCAAAATAAACAAAATTAAAAGTCAAAGTCCTGACATGACTTCAAAAAAAAACAAAAATTTAAGTAAAAGTCCTGACTTGACTTCAAAATAAACTAAATTTAAATTCAAAGTGCTGACTTGGCTTCCAAATAAACAAAATTTAAATTCAAAGTGCTGATTTGACTTCAAAAAAAACAAAATTCAATTTCAATGTCCTGACTTGACTTCAAAAAAAACAAAATTTAAAGTCAAAGTGCTGACTTGGCTTCCAAAAAAACAAAATTTAAATTCAAAGTGCTGATTTGACTTCAAAAAAAACAAAATTCAATTTCAATGTCCTGACTTGACTTCAAAAAAAACAAAATTTAAATTCAAAGTGCTGATTTGACTTCAAAAAAAACAAAATTTAATTTCAAAGCTCTGATTTGACTTCAAAAAAAACAAAATTTAAAGTCAAAGTCTTGACTTGACTTTAAAATAAACGAAATTTAAATTCAAAGTGCTGACTTGACTTCAAAAAAAACAAAATTTAAATTCAAAGTGCTGACTTGACTTTAAAATAAACTAAATTTAAATTCAAAGTGCTGACTTGGCTTCCAAAAAAACAAAATTTAAATTCAAAGTGCTGATTTGACTTCAAAAAAAACAAAATTCAATTTCAATGTCCTGACTTGACTTCTAAAAAAACAAAATTTAAAATCAAAGTGCTGATTTGACTTCAAAAAAAACAAAATTTAAGTAAAAGTCCTTTCTTGACTTCAAAGTAAACAAAATTTAAATTCAAAGTGCTAACTTGACTTCAAAAAAAACAAAATTTAAAATCAAAGTGATGATTTGACTTCAAAAAAAAACAAAATTTAAGTAAAAGTCCTTACTTGACTTCAAAATAAACAAAATTAAAAGTCAAAGTCCTGACATGACTTCAAAAAAAACAAAAATTTAAGTAAAAGTCCTGACTTGACTTCAAAATAAACTAAATTTAAATTCAAAGTGCTGACTTGGCTTCCAAATAAACAAAATTTAAATTCAAAGTGCTGATTTGACTTCAAAAAAAAACAAAATTCAATTTCAATGTCCTGACTTGACTTCAAAAAAAACAAAATTTAAAGTCAAAGTCTTGACTTGACTTTAAAATAAACGAAATTTAAATTCAAAGTGCTGACTTGACTTCAAAAAAAAACAAAATTTAAAATCAAAGTGCTGACTTGACTTTAAAATAAACAAAATTTAAGTCAAAGTCCTGACTTGACTTCAAAACAAAACAAAATTTAAATTCAAAGTGCTGACTTGACTTTAAAATAAACGAAATTTAAATTCAAAGTTCTGACTTGACTTCAAAAAAAAACAAAATTTAAAATCAAAGTGATGATTTGACTTCAAAAAAAACAAAATTTAAGTAAAAGTCCTTACTTGACTTCAAAATAAACAAAATTTAAGTCAAAGTCCTGACATGACTTCAAAAAAAACAAAATTTAAGTAAAAGTCCTGACTTGACTTCAAAATAAACTAAATTTAAATTCAAAGTTCTGATTTGACTTCAAAAAAAAACAAAATTTAAAGTCAAAGTCTTGACTTGACTTTAAAATAAACAAAATTTAAATTCAAAGTGCTGATTTGACTTCAAAAAAAACAAAATTTAATTTCAAAGCTCTGATTTGACTTCAAAAAAAACAAAATTAAAAGTCAAAGTCCTGACATGACTTTAAAATAAACGAAATTTAAATTCAAAGTGCTGACTTGACTTCAAAAAAAACAAAATTTAAAATCAAAGTGCTGACTTGACTTTAAAATAAACAAAATTTAAGTCAAAGTCCTGACATGACTTCAAAAAAAACAAAATTTAAGTAAAAGTCCTGACTTGACTTCAAAATAAACTAAATTTAAATTCAAAGTTCTGATTTGACTTCAAAAAAAAACAAAATTTAAAGTCAAAGTCTTGACTTGACTTTAAAATAAACAAAATTTAAATTCAAAGTGCTGATTTGACTTCAAAAAAAACAAAATTTAATTTCAAAGCTCTGATTTGACTTCAAAAAAAACAAAATTTAAAATCAAAGTGCTGACTTGACTTTAAAATAAACAAAATTTAAGTCAAAGTCCTGACTTGACTTCAAAAAAAAACAAAATTTAAATTCAAAGTGCTGACTTGACTTTAAAATAAACTAAATTTAAATTCAAAGTGCTGACTTGGCTTCCAAAAAAACAAAATTTAAATTCAAAGTGCTGATTTGACTTCAAAAAAAACAAAATTCAATTTCAATGTCCTGACTTGACTTCAAAAAAAAACAAAATTTAAATTCAAAGTGCTGATTTGACTTCAAAAAAAACAAAATTTAATTTCAAAGCTCTGATTTGACTTCAAAAAAAACAAAATTTAAAGTCAAAGTCTTGACTTGACTTTAAAATAAACGAAATTTAAATTCAAAGTGCTGACTTGACTTCAAAAAAAAACAAAATTTAAAATCAAAGTGCTGACTTGACTTCAAAAAAAACAAAATTTAAAATCAAAGTGCTGATTTGACTTAAAAAAAAACTAAATTTAAAGTCAAAGTCTTGACTTGACTTCAAAAAAAACAAAATTTAAATTCAAAGTGCTGACTTGACTTCAAAAAAAAACAAAATTTAAAATCAAAGTGCTGATTTGACTTCAAAAAAAACAAAATTTAAGTAAAAGTCCTTTCTTGACTTCAAAGTAAACAAAATTTAAATTCAAAGTGCTAACTTGACTTCAAAAAAAAACAAAATTTAAAATCAAAGTGATGATTTGACTTCAAAAAAAACAAAATTTAAGTAAAAGTCCTTACTTGACTTCAAAATAAACAAAATTAAAAGTCAAAGTCCTGACATGACTTCAAAAAAAACAAAAATTTAAGTAAAAGTCCTGACTTGACTTCAAAATAAACTAAATTTAAATTCAAAGTGCTGACTTGGCTTCCAAAAAAACAAAATTTAAATTCAAAGTGCTGATTTGACTTCAAAAAAAACAAAATTCAATTTCAATGTCCTGACTTGACTTCAAAAAAAACAAAATTTAAAGTCAAAGTCTTGACTTGACTTTAATATAAACGAAATTTAAATTCAAAGTGCTGACTTGACTTCAAAAAAAAACAAAATTTAAAATCAAAGTGCTGACTTGACTTTAAAATAAACAAAATTTAAGTCAAAGTCCTGACTTGACTTCAAAACAAAACAAAATTTAAATTCAAAGTGCTGACTTGACTTTAAAATAAACGAAATTTAAATTCAAAGTTCTGACTTGACTTCAAAAAAAACAAAATTTAAAATCAAAGTGATGATTTGACTTCAAAAAAAACAAAATTTAAGTAAAAGTCCTTACTTGACTTCAAAATAAACAAAATTAAAAGTCAAAGTCCTGACATGACTTCAAAAAAAAACAAAATTTAAGTAAAAGTCCTGACTTGACTTCAAAATAAACTAAATTTAAATTCAAAGTGCTGACTTGGCTTCCAAAAAAACAAAATTTAAATTCAAAGTGCTGATTTGACTTCAAAAAAAACAAAATTCAATTTCAATGTCCTGACTTGACTTCAAAAAAAACAAAAATTTAAGTAAAAGTTCTGATTTGACTTCAAAAAAAACAAAATTTAAAGTCAAAGTCTTGACTTGACTTTAAAATAAACAAAATTTAAATTCAAAGTGCTGATTTGACTTCAAAAAAAACAAAATTTAATTTCAAAGCTCTGATTTGACTTCAAAAAAAACAAAATTTAAAGTCAAAGTCTTGACTTGACTTTAAAATAAACGAAATTTAAATTCAAAGTGCTGACTTGACTTCAAAAAAAACAAAATTTAAAATCAAAGTGCTGACTTGACTTTAAAATAAACAAAATTTAAGTCAAAGTCCTGACTTGACTTCAAAACAAAACAAAATTTAAATTCAAAGTGCTGACTTGACTTTAAAATAAACGAAATTTAAATTCAAAGTTCTGACTTGACTTCAAAAAAAACAAAATTTAAAATCAAAGTGATGATTTGACTTCAAAAAAAAACAAAATTTAAGTAAAAGTCCTTACTTGACTTCTAAATAAACAAAATTAAAAGTCAAAGTCCTGACATGACTTCAAAAAAAACAAAATTTAAGTAAAAGTCCTGACTTGACTTCAAAATAAACTAAATTTAAATTCAAAGTGCTGACTTGGCTTCCAAAAAAACAAAATTTAAATTCAAAGTGCTGATTTGACTTCAAAAAAAACAAAATTCAATTTCAATGTCCTGACTTGACTTCAAAAAAAACAAAATTTAAATTCAAAGTGCTGATTTGACTTCAAAAAAAACAAAATTTAATTTCAAAGCTCTGATTTGACTTCAAAAAAAACAAAATTTAAAGTCAAAGTCTTGACTTGACTTTAAAATAAACGAAATTTAAATTCAAAGTGCTGACTTGACTTCAAAAAAAAACAAAATTTAAAATCAAAGTGCTGACTTGACTTCAAAAAAAAACAAAATTTAAAATCAAAGTGCTGATTTGACTTAAAAAAAAACTAAATTTAAAGTCAAAGTCTTGACTTGACTTCAAAAAAAACAAAATTTAAATTCAAAGTGCTGACTTGACTTCAAAAAAAACAAAATTTAAAATCAAAGTGCTGATTTGACTTCAAAAAAAACAAAATTTAAGTAAAAGTCCTTTCTTGACTTCAAAGTAAACAAAATTTAAATTCAAAGTGCTAACTTGACTTCAAAAAAAACAAAATTTAAAATCAAAGTGATGATTTGACTTCAAAAAAAACAAAATTTAAGTAAAAGTCCTTACTTGACTTCAAAATAAACAAAATTAAAAGTCAAAGTCCTGACATGACTTCAAAAAAAAACAAAAATTTAAGTAAAAGTCCTGACTTGACTTCAAAATAAACTAAATTTAAATTCAAAGTGCTGACTTGGCTTCCAAAAAAACAAAATTTAAATTCAAAGTGCTGATTTGACTTCAAAAAAAACAAAATTCAATTTCAATGTCCTGACTTGACTTCAAAAAAAAACAAAATTTAAATTCAAAGTGCTGATTTGACTTCAAAAAAAACAAAATTTAATTTCAAAGCTCTGATTTGACTTCAAAAAAAACAAAATTTAAAGTCAAAGTCTTGACTTGACTTTAAAATAAACGAAATTTAAATTCAAAGTGCTGACTTGACTTCAAAAAAAACAAAATTTAAAATCAAAGAGCTGACTTGACTTTAAAATAAACAAAATTTAAGTCAAAGTCCTGACTTGACTTCAAAACAAAACAAAATTTAAATTCAAAGTGCTGACTTGACTTTAAAATAAACGAAATTTAAATTCAAAGTTCTGACTTGACTTCAAAAAAAAACAAAATTTAAAATCAAAGTGATGATTTGACTTCAAAAAAAACAAAATTTAAGTAAAAGTCCTTACTTGACTTCAAAATAAACAAAATTAAAAGTCAAAGTCCTGACATGACTTCAAAAAAAAACAAAATTTAAGTAAAAGTCCTGACTTGACTTCAAAATAAACTAAATTTAAATTCAAAGTGCTGACTTGGCTTCCAAAAAAACAAAATTTAAATTCAAAGTGCTGATTTGACTTCAAAAAAAACAAAATTCAATTTCAATGTCCTGACTTGACTTCAAAAAAAAACAAAATTTAAATTCAAAGTGCTGATTTGACTTCAAAAAAAACAAATTTTAATTTCAAAGCTCTGATTTGACTTCAAAAAAAACAAAATTTAAAGTCAAAGTCTTGACTTGACTTTAAAATAAACGAAATTTAAATTCAAAGTGCTGACTTGACTTCAAAAAAAAACAAAATTTAAAATCAAAGTGCTGACTTGACTTTAAAATAAACAAAATTTAAGTCAAAGTCCTGACTTGACTTCAAAACAAAACAAAATTTAAATTCAAAGTGCTGACTTGACTTCAAAAAAAACAAAATTTAAATTCAAAGTGCTGATTTGACTTCAAAAAAAACAAAATTTAATTTCAAAGTGCTGACTTGGCTTCCAAAAAAACAAAATTTAAATTCAAAGTGCTGATTTGACTTCAAAAAAAACAAAATTCAATTTCAATGTCCTGACTTGACTTCAAAAAAAACAAAATTTAAATTCAAAGTGCTGATTTGACTTCAAAAAAAACAAATTTTAATTTCAAAGCTCTGATTTGACTTCAAAAAAAAACAAAATTTAAAGTCAAAGTCTTGACTTGACTTTAAAATAAACGAAATTTAAATTCAAAGTGCTGACTTGACTTCAAAAAAAACAAAATTTAAAATCAAAGTGCTGATTTGACTTCAAAAAAAACAAAATTTAAGTAAAAGTCCTTTCTTGACTTCAAAGTAAACAAAATTTAAATTCAAAGTGCTAACTTGACTTCAAAAAAAACAAAATTTAAAATCAAAGTGATGATTTGACTTCAAAAAAAACAAAATTTAAGTAAAAGTCCTTACTTGACTTCAAAATAAACAAAATTAAAAGTCAAAGTCCTGACATGACTTCAAAAAAAAACAAAAATTTAAGTAAAAGTCCTGACTTGACTTCAAAATAAACTAAATTTAAATTCAAAGTGCTGACTTGGCTTCCAAAAAAACAAAATTTAAATTCAAAGTGCTGATTTGACTTCAAAAAAAACAAAATTCAATTTCAATGTCCTGACTTGACTTCAAAAAAAAACAAAATTTAAATTCAAAGTGCTGATTTGACTTCAAAAAAAACAAAATTTAATTTCAAAGCTCTGATTTGACTTCAAAAAAAACAAAATTTAAAGTCAAAGTCTTGACTTGACTTCCAAAAAAACAAAATTTAAATTCAAAGTGCTGATTTGACTTCAAAATAAACGAAATTTAAATTCAAAGTGCTGACTTGACTTCAAAAAAAACAAAATTTAAAATCAAAGAGCTGACTTGACTTTAAAATAAACAAAATTTAAGTCAAAGTCCTGACTTGACTTCAAAACAAAACAAAATTTAAATTCAAAGTGCTGACTTGACTTTAAAATAAACGAAATTTAAATTCAAAGTTCTGACTTGACTTCAAAAAAACAAAATTTAAAATCAAAGTGATGATTTGACTTCAAAAAAAACAAAATTTAAGTAAAAGTCCTTACTTGACTTCAAAATAAACAAAATTAAAAGTCAAAGTCCTGACATGACTTCAAAAAAAACAAAATTTAAGTAAAAGTCCTGACTTGACTTCAAAATAAACTAAATTTAAATTCAAAGTGCTGACTTGGCTTCCAAAAAAACAAAATTTAAATTCAAAGTGCTGATTTGACTTCAAAAAAACAAAATTCAATTTAAATGTCCTGACTTGACTTCAAAAAAAACAAAATTTAAATTCAAAGTGCTGATTTGACTTCAAAAAAAACAAAATTTAATTTCAAAGCTCTGATTTGACTTCAAAAAAAACAAAATTTAAAGTCAAAGTCTTGACTTGACTTTAAAATAAACGAAATTTAAATTCAAAGTGCTGACTTGACTTCAAAAAAAACAAAATTTAAAATCAAAGTGCTGACTTGACTTTAAAATAAACAAAATTTAAGTCAAAGTCCTGACTTGACTTCAAAACAAAACAAAATTTAAATTCAAAGTGCTGACTTGACTTCAAAAAAAACAAAATTTAAGTTAAAGTCTTGACTTGACTTCCAAAAAAACAAAATTTAAATTCAAAGTGCTGATTTGACTTCAAAAAAAACAAAATTTAATTTCAAAGTTCTGATTATACTTCAAAAAAAACAAAATTTAAAGTCAAAGTCTTGACTTGACTTTAAAATAAACGAAATTTAAATTCAAAGTGCTGACTTGACTTCAAAAAAAACAAAATTTAAAATCAAAGTGCTGATTTGACTTCAAAAAAAACAAAATTTAAAGTCAAAGTCTTGACTTGACTTTAAATAAACAAAATTTAAGTAAAAGTCATGACTTGACTTCAAAAAAAAACAAAATTTAAAGTCAAAGTCCTGATTTGACTTCAAAAAAAACAAAATTTAAATTAAAAGCGCTGACTTGACTTTAAAATAAACAAAATTTAAGTAAAAGTCCTGACTTGACTTCAAAAAAAACAAAATTTAAATTAAAAGCGCTGACTTGACTTCAAAAAAAACAAAATTTAAGTAAAAGTCTTGACTTGACTTTAAAATAAACGAAATTTAAATTCAAAGTGCTGACTTGACTTCAATAAAAACAAAATTTAAAATCAAAGTGCTGATTTGACTTCAAAAAAAAACAAAATTTAAGTTAATGTCCTGACTTGACTTCAAAAAAAAACAAAATTTAAGTTAATGTCCTGACTTGACTTCAAAAAAAACAAAATTTAAATTCAAAGTGCTGATTTGACTTCAAAAAAAAACAAAATTTAATTTCAAAGTTCTGATTTGACTTCAAAAAAAACAAAATTTAAAGTCAAAGTCTTGACTTGACTTTAAAATAAACGAAATTTAAATTCAAAGTGCTGACTTGACTTCAAAAAAAACAAAATTTAAAATCAAAGTGCTGATTTGACTTCAAAAAAAACAAAATTTAAAGTCAAAGTCTTGACTTGACTTTAAATAAATAAAATTTAAATTCAAAGTGCTGATTTGACTTCAAAAAAAACAAAATTTAAAATCAAAGTTCTGATTATACTTCAAAAAAAACAAAATTTAAAGTCAAAGTCTTGACTTGACTTTAAAATAAACGAAATTTAAATTCAAAGTGCTGACTTGACTTCAAAAAAAACAAAATTTAAAATCAAAGTGCTGACTTGACTTTAAAATAAACAAAATTTAAGTCAAAGTCCTGACTTGACTTCAAAAAAAACAAAATTTAAAATCAAAGTGATGATTTGACTTCAAAAAAAACAAAATTTAAGTAAAAGTCCTTACTTGACTTCAAAATAAACAAAATTAAAAGTCAAAGTCCTGACATGACTTCAAAAAAAACAAAAATTTAAGTAAAAGTCCTGACTTGACTTCAAAATAAACTAAATTTAAATTCAAAGTGCTGACTTGGCTTCCAAAAAAACAAAATTTAAATTCAAAGTGCTGATTTGACTTCAAAAAAAAACAAAATTCAATTTCAATGTCCTGACTTGACTTCAAAAAAAACAAAATTTAAATTCAAAGTGCTGATTTGACTTCAAAAAAAAACAAAATTTAATTTCAAAGCTCTGATTTGACTTCAAAAAAAACAAAATTTAAAGTCAAAGTCTTGACTTGACTTCCAAAAAAACAAAATTTAAATTCAAAGTGCTGATTTGACTTCAAAATAAACGAAATTTAAATTCAAAGTGCTGACTTGACTTCAAAAAAAACAAAATTTAAAATCAAAGAGCTGACTTGACTTTAAAATAAACAAAATTTAAGTCAAAGTCCTGACTTGACTTCAAAACAAAACAAAATTTAAATTCAAAGTGCTGACTTGACTTTAAAATAAACGAAATTTAAATTCAAAGTTCTGACTTGACTTCAAAAAAAACAAAATTTAAAATCAAAGTGATGATTTGACTTCAAAAAAAACAAAATTTAAGTAAAAGTCCTTACTTGACTTCAAAATAAACAAAATTAAAAGTCAAAGTCCTGACATGACTTCAAAAAAAACAAAATTTAAGTAAAAGTCCTGACTTGACTTCAAAATAAACTAAATTTAAATTCAAAGTGCTGACTTGGCTTCCAAAAAAACAAAATTTAAATTCAAAGTGCTGATTTGACTTCAAAAAAAACAAAATTCAATTTCAATGTCCTGACTTGACTTCAAAAAAAACAAAATTTAAATTCAAAGTGCTGATTTGACTTCAAAAAAAAACAAAATTTAATTTCAAAGCTCTGATTTGACTTCAAAAAAAACAAAATTTAAAGTCAAAGTCTTGACTTGACTTTAAAATAAACGAAATTTAAATTCAAAGTGCTGACTTGACTTCAAAAAAAACAAAATTTAAAATCAAAGTGCTGACTTGACTTTAAAATAAACAAAATTTAAGTCAAAGTCCTGACTTGACTTCAAAACAAAACAAAATTTAAATTCAAAGTGCTGACTTGACTTCAAAAAAAACAAAATTTAAGTTAAAGTCTTGACTTGACTTCCAAAAAAAACAAAATTTAAATTCAAAGTGCTGATTTGACTTCAAAAAAAACAAAATTTAATTTCAAAGTTCTGATTATACTTCAAAAAAAACAAAATTTAAAGTCAAAGTCTTGACTTGACTTTAAAATAAACGAAATTTAAATTCAAAGTGCTGACTTGACTTCAAAAAAAAACAAAATTTAAAATCAAAGTGCTGATTTGACTTCAAAAAAAACAAAATTTAAAGTCAAAGTCTTGACTTGACTTTAAATAAACAAAATTTAAGTAAAAGTCATGACTTGACTTCAAAAAAAAACAAAATTTAAAGTCAAAGTCCTGATTTGACTTCAAAAAAAACAAAATTTAAATTAAAAGCGCTGACTTGACTTTAAAATAAACAAAATTTAAGTAAAAGTCCTGACTTGACTTCAAAAAAAACAAAATTTAAATTAAAAGCGCTGACTTGACTTCAAAAAAAACAAAATTTAAGTAAAAGTCTTGACTTGACTTTAAAATAAACGAAATTTAAATTCAAAGTGCTGACTTGACTTCAATAAAAACAAAATTTAAAATCAAAGTGCTGATTTGACTTCAAAAAAAACAAAATTTAAGTTAATGTCCTGACTTGACTTCAAAAAAAACAAAATTTAAGTTAATGTCCTGACTTGACTTCAAAAAAAACAAAATTTAAATTCAAAGTGCTGATTTGACTTCAAAAAAAACAAAATTTAATTTCAAAGTTCTGATTTGACTTCAAAAAAAACAAAATTTAAAGTCAAAGTCTTGACTTGACTTTAAAATAAACGAAATTTAAATTCAAAGTGCTGACTTGACTTCAAAAAAAACAAAATTTAAAATCAAAGTGCTGATTTGACTTCAAAAAAAACAAAATTTAAAGTCAAAGTCTTGACTTGACTTTAAATAAATAAAATTTAAATTCAAAGTGCTGATTTGACTTCAAAAAAAACAAAATTTAAAATCAAAGTTCTGATTATACTTCAAAAAAAACAAAATTTAAAGTCAAAGTCTTGACTTGACTTTAAAATAAACGAAATTTAAATTCAAAGTGCTGACTTGACTTCAAAAAAAACAAAATTTAAAATCAAAGTGCTGACTTGACTTTAAAATAAACAAAATTTAAGTCAAAGTCCTGACTTGACTTCAAAACAAAACAAAATTTAAATTCAAAGTGCTGACTTGACTTCAAAAAAAACAAAATTTAAGTTAAAGTCTTGACTTGACTTCCAAAAAAACAAAATTTAAATTCAAAGTGCTGATTTGACTTCAAAAAAAACAAAATTTAATTTCAAAGTTCTGATTATACTTCAAAAAAAACAAAATTTAAAGTCAAAGTCTTGACTTGACTTTAAAATAAACGAAATTTAAATTCAAAGTGCTGACTTGACTTCAAAAAAAACAAAATTTAAAATCAAAGTGCTGATTTGACTTCAAAAAAAACAAAATTTAAAGTCAAAGTCTTGACTTGACTTTAAATAAACAAAATTTAAGTAAAAGTCATGACTTGACTTCAAAAAAAACAAAATTTAAAGTCAAAGTCCTGATTTGACTTCAAAAAAAAACAAAATTTAAATTAAAAGCGCTGACTTGACTTTAAAATAAACAAAATTTAAGTAAAAGTCCTGACTTGACTTCAAAAAAAACAAAATTTAAATTAAAAGCGCTGACTTGACTTCAAAAAAAACAAAATTTAAGTAAAAGTCTTGACTTGACTTTAAAATAAACGAAATTTAAATTCAAAGTGCTGACTTGACTTCAATAAAAACAAAATTTAAAATCAAAGTGCTGATTTGACTTCAAAAAAAACAAAATTTAAGTTAATGTCCTGACTTGACTTCAAAAAAAACAAAATTTAAGTTAATGTCCTGACTTGACTTCAAAAAAAAACAAAATTTAAATTCAAAGTGCTGATTTGACTTCAAAAAAAACAAAATTTAATTTCAAAGTTCTGATTTGACTTCAAAAAAAACAAAATTTAAAGTCAAAGTCTTGACTTGACTTTAAAATAAACGAAATTTAAATTCAAAGTGCTGACTTGACTTCAAAAAAAACAAAATTTAAAATCAAAGTGCTGATTTGACTTCAAAAAAAACAAAATTTAAAGTCAAAGTCTTGACTTGACTTTAAATAAATAAAATTTAAATTCAAAGTGCTGATTTGACTTCAAAAAAAACAAAATTTAAAATCAAAGTTCTGATTATACTTCAAAAAAAACAAAATTTAAAGTCAAAGTCTTGACTTGACTTTAAAATAAACAAAATTTAAGTAAAAGTCCTGACTTTACTTCAAAAAAAACAAAATTTAAAGTCAAAGTCCTGACATGACTTCAAAAAAAACAAAATTTAAGTAAAAGTCCTGACTTGACTTCAAAATAAACTAAATTTAAATTCAAAGTGCTGACTTGGCTTCCAAAAAAACAAAATTTAAATTCAAAGTGCTGACTTGACTTCAAAAAAAACAAAATTTAAAATCAAAGTGCTGATTTGACTTCAAAAAAAACAAAATTTAAGTTAAAGTCTTGACTTGACTTCCAAAAAAACAAAATTTTAGACAAAATCCTAACTTGACATCTTAAAAAACAAAATTTAAGTTAAAGTCTTGACTTGACTTCCAAAAAAACGAAATTTAAATTCAAAGTGCTGATTTGACTTCCAAAAAAACAAAATTTTAATTTCAAAGTTCTGATTATACTTCAAAAAAAACAAAATTTAAAGTCAAAGTCTTGACTTGACATTAAAATAAACGAAATTTAAATTCTAAGTGCTGACTTGACTTCAAAAAAAACAAAATTTAAAATCAAAGTGCTGATTTGACTTCAAAAAAAACAAAATTTAAAGTCAAAGTCTTGACTTGACTTTAAATAAACAAAATTTAAGTAAAAGTCATGACTTGACTTCAAAAAAAAACAAAATTTAAAGTCAAAGTCCTGATTTGACTTCAAAAAAAACAAAATTTAAATTAAAAGCGCTGACTTGACTTTAAAATAAACAAAATTTAAGTAAAAGTCCTGACTTGACTTCAAAAAAAACAAAATTTAAATTAAAAGCGCTGACTTGACTTCAAAAAAAACAAAATTTAAGTAAAAGTCTTGACTTGACTTTAAAATAAACGAAATTTAAATTCAAAGTGCTGACTTGACTTCAATAAAAACAAAATTTAAAATCAAAGTGCTGATTTGACTTCAAAAAAAAACAAAATTTAAGTTAATGTCCTGACTTGACTTCAAAAAAAACAAAATTTAAGTTAATGTCCTGACTTGACTTCAAAAAAAACAAAATTTAAATTCAAAGTGCTGATTTGACTTCAAAAAAAACAAAATTTAATTTCAAAGTTCTGATTTGACTTCAAAAAAAACAAAATTTAAAGTCAAAGTCTTGACTTGACTTTAAAATAAACGAAATTTAAATTCAAAGTGCTGACTTGACTTAAAAAAAAAACAAAATTTAAAATCAAAGTGCTGATTTGACTTCAAAAAAAACAAAATTTAAAGTCAAAGTCTTGACTTGACTTTAAATAAATAAAATTTAAATTCAAAGTGCTGATTTGACTTCAAAAAAAACAAAATTTAAAATCAAAGTCCTGACTTTACTTCAAAAAAAACAAAATTTAAAGTCAAAGTCCTGACATGACTTCAAAAAAAACAAAATTTAAGTAAAAGTCCTGACTTGACTTCAAAATAAACTAAATTTAAATTCAAAGTGCTGACTTGGCTTCCAAAAAAACAAAATTTAAATTCAAAGTGCTGACTTGACTTCAAAAAAAAACAAAATTTAAAATCAAAGTGCTGATTTGACTTCAAAAAAAACAAAATTTAAGTTAAAGTCTTGACTTGACTTCCAAAAAAAACAAAATTTTAGACAAAATCCTAACTTGACATCTTAAAAAACAAAATTTAAGTTAAAGTCTTGACTTGACTTCCAAAAAAAACGAAATTTAAATTCAAAGTGCTGATTTGACTTCCAAAAAAACAAAATTTTAATTTCAAAGTTCTGATTATACTTCAAAAAAAACAAAATTTAAAGTCAAAGTCTTGACTTGACATTAAAATAAACGAAATTTAAATTCTAAGTGCTGACTTGACTTCAAAATAAACAAAATTTAAGTAAAAGTCCTGACTTGACTTCAAAATAAACTAAATTTAAATTCAAAGTGCTGACTTGGCTTCCAAAAAAACAAAATTTAAATTCAAAGTGCTGACTTGACTTCAAAAAAAACAAAATTTAAAATCAAAGTGCTGATTTGACTTCAAAAAAAACAAAATTTAAGTTAATGTCCTGACTTGACTTCAAAAAAAACAAAATTTAAGTTAATGTCCTGACTTGACTTCAAAAAAAAACAAAATTTAAAATCAAAGTGCTGATTTGACTTCAAAATAAACAAAATTTTAGACAAAATCCTAACTTGACTTCAAAAAAAAAAAAATTTAAATAAAAAGCGCTGACTTGACATCTTAAAAAACAAAATTAAAGTAAAAGTCCTGACTTGACTTCCAAAAAAACAAAATTTAAATTCAAAGTGCTGATTTGACTTCAAAAAAAACAAAATTTAATTTCAAAGTTCTGATTATACTTCAAAAAAAACAAAATTTAAAGTCAAAGTCTTGACTTGACTTCAAAAAAAACAAAATTTAAAGTCAAAGTCCTGATTTGACTTCAAAAAAAACAAAATTTAAATTAAAAGCGCTAACTTGACTTTAAAATAAACAAAATTTAAGTAAAAGTCCTGACTTGACTTCAAAAAAAACAAAATTTAAATTAAAAGCGCTGACTTGACTTCAAAAAAAACAAAATTTAAGTAAAAGTCTTGACTTGACTTTAAAATAAACGAAATTTAAATTCAAAGTGCTGACTTGACTTCAATAAAAACAAAATTTAAAATCAAAGTGCTGATTTGACTTCAAAAAAAACAAAATTTAAGTTAATGTCCTGACTTGACTTCAAAAAAAACAAAATTTAAGTTAATGTCCTGACTTGACTTCAAAAAAAACAAAATTTAAATTCAAAGTGCTGATTTGACTTCAAAAAAAACAAAATTTAATTTCAAAGTTCTGATTTGACTTCAAAAAAAACAAAATTTAAAGTCAAAGTCTTGACTTGACTTTAAAATAAACGAAATTTAAATTCAAAGTGCTGACTTGACTTCAAAAAAAACAAAATTTAAAATCAAAGTGCTGATTTGACTTCAAAAAAAACAAAATTTAAAGTCAAAGTCTTGACTTGACTTTAAATAAATAAAATTTAAATTCAAAGTGCTGATTTGACTTCAAAAAAAACAAAATTTAAAATCAAATTGCTGATTTGACTTCAAAAAAAACAAAATTTAAAGTCAAAGTCTTGACTTGACTTTAAAATAAACAAAATTTAAGTAAAAGTCTTGACTTGACTTCAAAAAAAACAAAATTTAAATTAAATGCGCTGACTTGACTTCAAAAAAAACAAAATTTAAGTAAAAGTCTTGACTTGACTTTAAAATAAACGAAATTTAAATTCAAAGTGCTGACTTGACTTCAAAAAAAACAAAATTTAAAATCAAAGTGCTGATTTGACTTCAAAAAAAACAAAATTTAAGTTAATGTCCTGACTTGTCTTCAAAAAAAACAAAATTTAAATTCAAAGTGCTGATTTGACTTCAAAATAAACAAAATTTTAGACAAAATCCTAACTTGACTTCAAAAAAAAACAAAATTTAAATAAAAAGCGCTGACTTGACATCTTAAAAAACAAAATTAAAGTAAAAGTCCTGACTTGACTTCAAAATTAACAAAATTTTAGACAAAATCTTAACTTGACTTCAAAAAAAAACAAAATTTAAGTTAAAGTCTTGACTTGACTTCCAAAAAAAACAAAATTTAAATTCAAAGTGCTGACTTGCTTTCAAAAAATACAAAATTTTAATTTCAAAGTTCTGATTATACTTCAAAAAAAACAAAATTTAAAGTCAAAGTCTTGACTTTACTTCAAAAAAAACAAAATTTAAAATCAAAGTGCTGATTTGACTTCAAAAAAAACAAAATTTAAGTAAAAGTCCTGACTTGACTTCAAAATAAACTAAATTTAAATTCAAAGTGCTGACTTGGCTTCCAAAAAAACAAAATTTAAATTCAAAGTGCTGACTTGACTTCAAAAAAAACAAAATTTAAAATCAAAGTGCTGATTTGACTTCAAAAAAAACAAAATTTAAGTTAAAGTCTTGACTTGACTTCCAAAAAAAACAAAATTTTAGACAAAATCCTAACTTGACTTCAAAAAAAACAAAATTTAAAATCAAAGTGCTGATTTGACTTCAAAAAAAACAAAATTTAAAATCAAAGTGCTGACTTGACTTCAGAAAAAACAAAATTTAAGTTAATGTCCTGACTTGACTTCAAAAAAAACAAAATTTAAAATCAAAGTGCTGATTTGACTTCAAAATAAACAAAATTTAAAGTAAAAATCTTAACTTGACTTCAAAAAAAAACAAAATTTAAGTTTAAAGTCTTGACTTGACTTCCAAAAAAACAAAATTTAAATTCAAAGTGCTGATTTGACTTCCAAAAAAACAAAATTTTAATTTCAAAGTTCTGATTATACTTAAAAAAAAACAAAATTTAAAGTCAAAGTCTTGACTTGACTTTAAAATAAACGAAATTTAAATTCAAAGTGCTGACTTTACTTAAAAAAAAACAAAATTTAAAATCAAAGTGCTGACATGACTTCAAAAAAAACAAAATTTAAGTAAAAGTCCTGACTTGACTTCAAAATAAACTAAATTTAAATTCAAAGTGCTGACTTGGCTTCCAAAAAAAACAAAATTTAAATTCAAAGTGCTGACTTGACTTCAAAAAAAACAAAATTTAAAATCAAAGTGCTGATTTGACTTCAAAAAAAACAAAATTTAAGTTAAAGTCTTGACTTGACTTCCAAAAAAACAAAATTTTAGACAAAATCCTAACTTGACATCTTAAAAAACAAAATTTAAGTTAAAGTCTTGACTTGACTTCCAAAAAAAAACGAAATTTAAATTCAAAGTGCTGATTTGACTTCCAAAAAAACAATATTTTAATTTCAAAGTTCTGATTATACTTCAAAAAAAACAAAATTTAAAGTCAAAGTCTTGACTTGACATTAAAATAAACGAAATTTAAACTCTAAGTGCTGACTTGACTTCAAAAAAAACAAAATTTAAAATCAAAGTGCTGACTTGACTTTAAAATAAACAAAATTTAAGTCAAAGTCCTGACTTGACTTCAAAACAAAACAAAATTTAAATTCAAAGTGCTGAATTGACTTCAAAAAAAAACAAAATTTAAATTCAAAGTGCTGACTTGACTTCAAAAAAAGCAAAATTTAAAATCAAAGTGCTGATTTGACTTCAAAAAAAACAAAATTTAAGTTAAAGTCTTGACTTGACTTCCAAAAAAACAAAATTTTAGACAAAATCCTAACTTGACATCTTAAAAAACAAAATTAAAGTAAAAGTCCTGACTTGACTTCAAAATTAACAAAATTTTAGACAAAATCTTAACTTGACTTCAAAAAAAACAAAATTTAAGTTAAAGTCTTGACTTGACTTCCAAAAAAACGAAATTTAAATTCAAAGTGCTGATTTGACTTCCAAAAAAACAAAATTTTAATTTCAAAGTTCTGATTATACTTCAAAAAAAACAAAATTTAAAGTCAAAGTCTTGACTTGACATTAAAATAAACGAAATTTAAATTCTAAGTGCTGACTTGACTTCAAAAAAAACAAAATTTAAATTCAAAGTGCTGACTTGACTTCAAAAAAAAACAAAATTTAAGTTAAAGTCTTGACTTGACTTCCAAAAAAACAAAATTTAAATTCAAATGGCTGATTTGACTTCAAAAAAAACAAAATTTAATTTCAAAGTTCTGATTATACTTCAAAAAAAACAAAATTTTAAAGTCAAAGTCTTGACTTGACTTTAAATAAACAAAATTTAAGTAAAAGTCCTGACTTGACTTCAAAAAAACAAAATTTAAAGTCAAAGTCCTGATTTGACTTCAAAAAAAACAAAATTTAAATTAAAAGCGCTGACTTGACTTTAAAATAAACAAAATTTAAGTAAAAGTCCTGACTTGACTTCAAAAAAAACAAAATTTAAATTAAAAGCGCTGACTTGACTTCAAAAAAAACAAAATTTAAGTAAAAGTCTTGACTTGACTTTAAAATAAACGAAATTTAAATTCAAAGTGCTGATTTGACTTCCAAAAAAACAAAATTTTAATTTCAAAGTTCTGATTATACTTCAAAAAAAACAAAATTTAAAGTCAAAGTCTTGACTTGACATTAAAATAAACGAAATTTAAATTCTAAGTGCTGACTTGACTTCAAAAAAAACAAAATTTAAAATCAAAGTGCTGACTTGACTTTAAAATAAACAAAATTTAAGTCAAAGTCCTGACTTGACTTCAAAACAAAACATAATTTAAATTCAAAGTGCTGACTTGACTTCAAAAAAAACAAAATCTAAATTCAAAGTGCTGACTTGACTTCAAAAAAAGCAAAATTTAAAATCAAAGTGCTGATTTGACTTCAAAAAAAACAAAATTTAAGTTAAAGTCTTGACTTGACTTCCAAAAAAACAAAATTTTAGACAAAATCCTAACTTGACATCTTAAAAAACAAAATTAAAGTAAAAGTCCTGACTTGACTTCAAAATTAACAAAATTTTAGACAAAATCTTAACTTGACTTCAAAAAAAACAAAATTTAAGTTAAAGTCTTGACTTGACTTCCAAAAAAACGAAATTTAAATTCAAAGTGCTGATTTGACTTCCAAAAAAACAAAATTTTAATTTCAAAGTTCTGATTATACTTCAAAAAAAACAAAATTTAAAGTCAAAGTCATGACTTGACATTAAAATAAACGAAATTTAAATTCTAAGTGCTGACTTGACTTCAAAAAAAACAAAATTTAAATTCAAAGTGCTGACTTGACTTCAAAAAAAACAAAATTTAAGTTAAAGTCTTGACTTGACTTCCAAAAAAACAAAATTTAAATTCAAATGGCTGATTTGACTTCAAAAAAAACAAAATTTAATTTCAAAGTTCTGATTATACTTCAAAAAAAACAAAATTTTAAAGTCAAAGTCTTGACTTGACTTTAAAATAAACAAAATTTAAGTCAAAGTCCTGACTTGACTTCAAAACAAAACAAAATTTAAATTCAAAGTGCTGACTTGACTTTAAAATAAACGAAATTTAAATTCAAAGTTCTGACTTGACTTCAAAAAAAACAAAATTTAAAATCAAAGTGATGATTTGACTTCAAAAAAAACAAAATTTAAGTAAAAGTCCTTACTTGACTTCTAAATAAACAAAATTAAAAGTCAAAGTCCTGACATGACTTCAAAAAAAACAAAATTTAAGTAAAAGTCCTGACTTGACTTCAAAATAAACTAAATTTAAATTCAAAGTGCTGACTTGGCTTCCAAAAAAACAAAATTTAAATTCAAAGTGCTGATTTGACTTCAAAAAAAACAAAATTCAATTTCAATGTCCTGACTTGACTTCAAAAAAAACAAAATTTAAATTCAAAGTGCTGATTTGACTTCAAAAAAAACAAAATTTAATTTCAAAGCTCTGATTTGACTTCAAAAAAAAACAAAATTTAAAGTCAAAGTCTTGACTTGACTTTAAAATAAACGAAATTTAAATTCAAAGTGCTGACTTGACTTCAAAAAAAACAAAATTTAAAATCAAAGTGCTGACTTGACTTCAAAAAAAACAAAATTTAAAATCAAAGTGCTGATTTGACTTAAAAAAAAACTAAATTTAAAGTCAAAGTCTTGACTTGACTTCAAAAAAAACAAAATTTAAATTCAAAGTGCTGACTTGACTTCAAAAAAAACAAAATTTAAAATCAAAGTGCTGATTTGACTTCAAAAAAAACAAAATTTAAGTAAAAGTCCTTTCTTGACTTCAAAGTAAACAAAATTTAAATTCAAAGTGCTAACTTGACTTCAAAAAAAACAAAATTTAAAATCAAAGTGATGATTTGACTTCAAAAAAAACAAAATTTAAGTAAAAGTCCTTACTTGACTTCAAAATAAACAAAATTAAAAGTCAAAGTCCTGACATGACTTCAAAAAAAACAAAAATTTAAGTAAAAGTCCTGACTTGACTTCAAAATAAACTAAATTTAAATTCAAAGTGCTGACTTGGCTTCCAAAAAAACAAAATTTAAATTCAAAGTGCTGATTTGACTTCAAAAAAAACAAAATTCAATTTCAATGTCCTGACTTGACTTCAAAAAAAACAAAATTTAAATTCAAAGTGCTGATTTGACTTCAAAAAAAACAAAATTTAATTTCAAAGCTCTGATTTGACTTCAAAAAAAACAAAATTTAAAGTCAAAGTCTTGACTTGACTTTAAAATAAACGAAATTTAAATTCAAAGTGCTGACTTGACTTCAAAAAAAACAAAATTTAAAATCAAAGAGCTGACTTGACTTTAAAATAAACAAAATTTAAGTCAAAGTCCTGACTTGACTTCAAAAAAAACAAAATTTAAATTCAAAGTGCTGACTTGACTTTAAAATAAACGAAATTTAAATTCAAAGTGCTGATTTGACTTCAAAAAAAACAAAATTTAAAATCAAAGTGATGATTTGACTTCAAAAAAAACAAAATTTAAGTAAAAGTCCTTACTTGACTTCAAAATAAACAAAATTAAAAGTCAAAGTCCTGACATGACTTCAAAAAAAACAAAATTTAAGTAAAAGTCCTGACTTGACTTCAAAATAAACTAAATTTAAATTCAAAGTGCTGACTTGGCTTCCAAAAAAACAAAATTTAAATTCAAAGTGCTGATTTGACTTCAAAAAAAACAAAATTCAATTTCAATGTCCTGACTTGACTTCAAAAAAAACAAAATTTAAATTCAAAGTGCTGATTTATCTTCAAAAAAAACAAATTTTAATTTCAAAGCTCTGATTTGACTTCAAAAAAAACAAAATTTAAAGTCAAAGTCTTGACTTGACTTTAAAATAAACGAAATTTAAATTCAAAGTGCTGACTTGACTTCAAAAAAAACAAAATTTAAAATCAAAGTGCTGACTTGACTTTAAAATAAACAAAATTTAAGTCAAAGTCCTGACTTGACTTCAAAACAAAACAAAATTTAAATTCAAAGTGCTGACTTGACTTCAAAAAAAACAAAATTTAAGTTAAAGTCTTGACTTGACTTCCAAAAAAAACAAAATTTAAATTCAAAGTGCTGATTTGACTTCAAAAAAAACAAAATTTAATTTCAAAGTTCTGATTATACTTCAAAAAAAACAAAATTTAAAGTCAAAGTCTTGACTTGACTTTAAAATAAACGAAATTTAAATTCAAAGTGCTGACTTGACTTCAAAAAAAACAAAATTTAAAATCAAAGTGCTGATTTGACTTCAAAAAAAACAAAATTTAAAGTCAAAGTCTTGACTTGACTTCAAAATAAACAAAATTAAAAGTCAAAGTCCTGACATGACTTCAAAAAAAACAAAATTTAAATTCAAAGTGCTGACTTGGCTTCCAAAAAAACAAAATTTAAATTCAAAGTGCTGATTTGACTTCAAAAAAAACAAAATTCAATTTCAATGTCCTGACTTGACTTCAAAAAAAACAAAATTTAAATTCAAAGTGCTGATTTGACTTCAAAAAAAACAAATTTTAATTTCAAAGCTCTGATTTGACTTCAAAAAAAACAAAATTTAAAGTCAAAGTCTTGACTTGACTTTAAAATAAACGAAATTTAAATTCAAAGTGCTGACTTGACTTCAAAAAAAACAAAATTTAAAATCAAAGTGCTGATTTGACTTCAAAAAAAACAAAATTTAAGTAAAAGTCCTTTCTTGACTTCAAAGTAAACAAAATTTAAATTCAAAGTGCTAACTTGACTTCAAAAAAAACAAAATTTAAAATCAAAGTGATGATTTGACTTCAAAAAAAACAAAATTTAAGTAAAAGTCCTTACTTGACTTCAAAATAAACAAAATTAAAAGTCAAAGTCCTGACATGACTTCAAAAAAAAACAAAAATTTAAGTAAAAGTCCTGACTTGACTTCAAAATAAACTAAATTTAAATTCAAAGTGCTGACTTGGCTTCCAAAAAAACAAAATTTAAATTCAAAGTGCTGATTTGACTTCAAAAAAAACAAAATTCAATTTCAATGTCCTGACTTGACTTCAAAAAAAACAAAATTTAAATTCAAAGTGCTGATTTGACTTCAAAAAAAACAAAATTTAATTTCAAAGCTCTGATTTGACTTCAAAAAAAACAAAATTTAAAGTCAAAGTCTTGACTTGACTTCCAAAAAAACAAAATTTAAATTCAAAGTGCTGATTTGACTTCAAAATAAACGAAATTTAAATTCAAAGTGCTGACTTGACTTCAAAAAAAACAAAATTTAAAATCAAAGAGCTGACTTGACTTTAAAATAAACAAAATTTAAGTCAAAGTCCTGACTTGACTTCAAAACAAAACAAAATTTAAATTCAAAGTGCTGACTTGACTTTAAAATAAACGAAATTAAAATTCAAAGTTCTGACTTGACTTCAAAAAAAACAAAATTTAAAATCAAAGTGATGATTTGACTTCAAAAAAAACAAAATTTAAGTAAAAGTCCTTACTTGACTTCAAAATAAACAAAATTAAAAGTCAAAGTCCTGACATGACTTCAAAAAAAACAAAATTTAAGTAAAAGTCCTGACTTGACTTCAAAATAAACTAAATTTAAATTCAAAGTGCTGACTTGGCTTCCAAAAAAACAAAATTTAAATTCAAAGTGCTGATTTGACTTCAAAAAAAACAAAATTCAATTTCAATGTCCTGACTTGACTTCAAAAAAAACAAAATTTAAATTCAAAGTGCTGATTTGACTTCAAAAAAAACAAAATTTAATTTCAAAGCTCTGATTTGACTTCAAAAAAAACAAAATTTAAAGTCAAAGTCTTGACTTGACTTTAAAATAAACGAAATTTAAATTCAAAGTGCTGACTTGACTTCAAAAAAAACAAAATTTAAAATCAAAGTGCTGACTTGACTTTAAAATAAACAAAATTTAAGTCAAAGTCCTGACTTGACTTCAAAACAAAACAAAATTTAAATTCAAAGTGCTGACTTGACTTCAAAAAAAACAAAATTTAAGTTAAAGTCTTGACTTGACTTCCAAAAAAACAAAATTTAAATTCAAAGTGCTGATTTGACTTCAAAAAAAACAAAATTTAATTTCAAAGTTCTGATTATACTTCAAAAAAAACAAAATTTAAAGTCAAAGTCTTGAGTTGACTTTAAAATAAACGAAATTTAAATTCAAAGTGCTGACTTGACTTCAAAAAAAACAAAATTTAAAATCAAAGTGCTGATTTGACTTCAAAAAAAACAAAATTTAAAGTCAAAGTCTTGACTTGACTTTAAATAAACAAAATTTAAGTAAAAGTCATGACTTGACTTCAAAAAAAAACAAAATTTAAAGTCAAAGTCCTGATTTGACTTCAAAAAAAACAAAATTTAAATTAAAAGCGCTGACTTGACTTTAAAATAAACAAAATTTAAGTAAAAGTCCTGACTTGACTTCAAAAAAAACAAAATTTAAATTAAAAGCGCTGACTTGACTTCAAAAAAAACAAAATTTAAGTAAAAGTCTTGACTTGACTTTAAAATAAACGAAATTTAAATTCAAAGTGCTGACTTGACTTCAATAAAAACAAAATTTAAAATCAAAGTGCTGATTTGACTTCAAAAAAAACAAAATTTAAGTTAATGTCCTGACTTGACTTCAAAAAAAACAAAATTTAAGTTAATGTCCTGACTTGACTTCAAAAAAAACAAAATTTAAATTCAAAGTGCTGATTTGACTTCAAAAAAAACAAAATTTAATTTCAAAGTTCTGATTTGACTTCAAAAAAAACAAAATTTAAAGTCAAAGTCTTGACTTGACTTTAAAATAAACGAAATTTAAATTCAAAGTGCTGACTTGACTTCAAAAAAAACAAAATTTAAAATCAAAGTGCTGATTTGACTTCAAAAAAAACAAAATTTAAAGTCAAAGTCTTGACTTGACTTTAAATAAATAAAATTTAAATTCAAAGTGCTGATTTGACTTCAAAAAAAACAAAATTTAAAATCAAAGTTCTGATTATACTTCAAAAAAAACAAAATTTAAAGTCAAAGTCTTGACTTGACTTTAAAATAAACAAAATTTAAGTAAAAGTCCTGACTTTACTTCAAAAAAAACAAAATTTAAAGTCAAAGTCCTGACATGACTTCAAAAAAAACAAAATTTAAGTAAAAGTCCTGACTTGACTTCAAAATAAACTAAATTTAAATTCAAAGTGCTGACTTGGCTTCCAAAAAAACAAAATTTAAATTCAAAGTGCTGACTTGACTTCAAAAAAAACAAAATTTAAAATCAAAGTGCTGATTTGACTTCAAAAAAAACAAAATTTAAGTTAAAGTCTTGACTTGACTTCCAAAAAAACAAAATTTTAGACAAAATCCTAACTTGACATCTTAAAAAACAAAATTTAAGTTAAAGTCTTGACTTGACTTCCAAAAAAACGAAATTTAAATTCAAAGTGCTGATTTGACTTCCAAAAAAACAAAATTTTAATTTCAAAGTTCTGATTATACTTCAAAAAAAACAAAATTTAAAGTCAAAGTCTTGACTTGACATTAAAATAAACGAAATTTAAATTCTAAGTGCTGACTTGACTTCAAAAAAAACAAAATTTAAAATCAAAGTGCTGATTTGACTTCAAAAAAAACAAAATTTAAAGTCAAAGTCTTGACTTGACTTTAAATAAACAAAATTTAAGTAAAAGTCATGACTTGACTTCAAAAAAAACAAAATTTAAAGTCAAAGTCCTGATTTGACTTCAAAAAAAACAAAATTTAAATTAAAAGCGCTGACTTGACTTTAAAATAAACAAAATTTAAGTAAAAGTCCTGACTTGACTTCAAAAAAAAACAAAATTTAAATTAAAAGCGCTGACTTGACTTCAAAAAAAACAAAATTTAAGTAAAAGTCTTGACTTGACTTTAAAATAAACGAAATTTAAATTCAAAGTGCTGACTTGACTTCAATAAAAACAAAATTTAAAATCAAAGTGCTGATTTGACTTCAAAAAAAACAAAATTTAAGTTAATGTCCTGACTTGACTCCAAAAAAAACAAAATTTAAGTTAATGTCCTGACTTGACTTCAAAAAAAACAAAATTTAAATTCAAAGTGCTGATTTGACTTCAAAAAAAACAAAATTTAATTTCAAAGTTCTGATTTGACTTCAAAAAAAAACAAAATTTAAAGTCAAAGTCTTGACTTGACTTTAAAATAAACGAAATTTAAATTCAAAGTGCTGACTTGACTTCAAAAAAAACAAAATTTAAAATCAAAGTGCTGATTTGACTTCAAAAAAAACAAAATTTAAAGTCAAAGTCTTGACTTGACTTTAAATAAATAAAATTTAAATTCAAAGTGCTGATTTGACTTCAAAAAAAACAAAATTTAAAATCAAAGTCCTGACTTTACTTCAAAAAAAACAAAATTTAAAGTCAAAGTCCTGACATGACTTCAAAAAAAACAAAATTTAAGTAAAAGTCCTGACTTGACTTCAAAAAAAACAAAATTTAAAATCAAAGTGCTGATTTGACTTCAAAAAAAACAAAATTTAAGTAAAAGTCTTGACTTGACTTTAAAATAAACGAAATTTAAATTCAAAGTGCTGACTTGACTTCAATAAAAACAAAATTTAAAATCAAAGTGCTGATTTGACTTCAAAAAAAACAAAATTTAAGTTAATGTCCTGACTTGACTTCAAAAAAAACAAAATTTAAGTTAATGTCCTGACTTGACTTCAAAAAAAACAAAATTTAAATTCAAAGTGCTGATTTGACTTCAAAAAAAACAAAATTTAATTTCAAAGTTCTGATTTGACTTCAAAAAAAACAAAATTTAAAGTCAAAGTCTTGACTTGACTTCCAAAAAAACAAAATTTTAGACAAAATCCTAACTTGACATCTTAAAAAACAAAATTTAAGTTAAAGTCTTGACTTGACTTCCAAAAAAAACGAAATTTAAATTCAAAGTGCTGATTTGACTTCCAAAAAAACAAAATTTTAATTTCAAAGTTCTGATTATACTTCAAAAAAAACAAAATTTAAAGTCAAAGTCTTGACTTGACATTAAAATAAACGAAATTTAAATTCTAAGTGCTGACTTGACTTCAAAAAAAACAAAATTTAAAATCAAAGTTCTGATTATACTTCAAAAAAAACAAAATTTAAAGTCAAAGTCTTGACTTGACATTAAAATAAACGAAATTTAAATTCTAAGTGCTGACTTGACTTCAAAAAAAACAAAATTTAAAGTCAAAGTCCTGATTTGACTTCAAAAAAAACAAAATTTAAATTAAAAGCGCTGACTTGACTTTAAAATAAACAAAATTTAAGTAAAAGTCCTGACTTGACTTCAAAAAAAACAAAATTTAAATTAAAAGCGCTGACTTGACTTCAAAAAAAACAAAATTTAAGTAAAAGTCTTGACTTGACTTTAAAATAAACGAAATTTAAATTCAAAGTGCTGACTTGACTTCAATAAAAACAAAATTTAAAATCAAAGTGCTGATTTGACTTCAAAAAAAACAAAATTTAAGTTAATGTCCTGACTTGACTTCAAAAAAAAACAAAATTTAAGTTAATGTCCTGACTTGACTTCAAAAAAAAACAAAATTTAAATTCAAAGTGCTGATTTGACTTCAAAAAAAACAAAATTTAATTTCAAAGTTCTGATTTGACTTCAAAAAAAACAAAATTTAAAGTCAAAGTCTTGACTTGACTTTAAAATAAACGAAATTTAAATTCAAAGTGCTGACTTGACTTCAAAAAAAACAAAATTTAAAATCAAAGTGCTGATTTGACTTCAAAAAAAACAAAATTTAAAGTCAAAGTCTTGACTTGACTTTAAATAAATAAAATTTAAATTCAAAGTGCTGATTTGACTTCAAAAAAAACAAAATTTAAAATCAAAGTCCTGACTTTACTTCAAAAAAAACAAAATTTAAAGTCAAAGTCCTGACATGACTTCAAAAAAAAACAAAATTTAAGTAAAAGTCCTGACTTGACTTCAAAATAAACTAAATTTAAATTCAAAGTGCTGACTTGGCTTCCAAAAAAACAAAATTTAAATTCAAAGTGCTGACTTGACTTCAAAAAAAACAAAATTTAAAATCAAAGTGCTGATTTGACTTCAAAAAAAACAAAATTTAAGTTAAAGTCTTGACTTGACTTCCAAAAAAAACAAAATTTTAGACAAAATCCTAACTTGACATCTTAAAAAACAAAATTTAAGTTAAAGTCTTGACTTGACTTCCAAAAAAAACGAAATTTAAATTCAAAGTGCTGATTTGACTTCCAAAAAAAACAAAATTTTAATTTCAAAGTTCTGATTATACTTCAAAAAAAACAAAATTTAAAGTCAAAGTCTTGACTTGACATTAAAATAAACGAAATTTAAATTCTAAGTGCTGACTTGACTTCAAAAAAAACAAAATTTAAAATCAAAGTGCTGATTATACTTCAAAAAAAACAAAATTTAAAGTCAAAGTCTTGACTTGACTTTAAAATAAACGAAATTTAAAGTCAAAGTCTTGACTTTACTTCAAAAAAAACAAAATTTAAAATCAAAGTGCTGATTTGACTTCAAAATAAACAAAATTTAAGTAAAAGTCCTGACTTGACTTCAAAATAAACTAAATTTAAATTCAAAGTGCTGACTTGGCTTCCAAAAAAACAAAATTTAAATTCAAAGTGCTGACTTGACTTCAAAAAAAACAAAATTTAAAATCAAAGTGCTGATTTGACTTCAAAAAAAACAAAATTTAAGTTAATGTCCTGACTTGACTTCAAAAAAAACAAAATTTAAGTTAATGTCCTGACTTGACTTCAAAAAAAACAAAATTTAAAATCAAAGTGCTGATTTGACTTCAAAATAAACAAAATTTTAGACAAAATCCTAACTTGACTTCAAAAAAAAAAAAATTTAAATAAAAAGCGCTGACTTGACATCTTAAAAAACAAAATTAAAGTAAAAGTCCTGACTTGACTTCCAAAAAAACAAAATTTAAATTCAAAGTGCTGATTTGACTTCAAAAAAAACAAAATTTAATTTCAAAGTTCTGATTATACTTCAAAAAAAACAAAATTTAAAGTCAAAGTCTTGACTTGACTTTAAATAAACAAAATTTAAGTAAAAGTCATGACTTGACTTCAAAAAAAACAAAATTTAAAGTCAAAGTCCTGATTTGACTTCAAAAAAAACAAAATTTAAATTAAAAGCGCTAACTTGACTTTAAAATAAACAAAATTTAAGTAAAAGTCCTGACTTGACTTCAAAAAAAACAAAATTTAAATTAAAAGCGCTGACTTGACTTCAAAAAAAACAAAATTTAAGTAAAAGTCTTGACTTGACTTTAAAATAAACGAAATTTAAATTCAAAGTGCTGACTTGACTTCAATAAAAACAAAATTTAAAATCAAAGTGCTGATTTGACTTCAAAAAAAACAAAATTTAAGTTAATGTCCTGACTTGACTTCAAAAAAAACAAAATTTAAGTTAATGTCCTGACTTGACTTCAAAAAAAACAAAATTTAAATTCAAAGTGCTGATTTGACTTCAAAAAAAACAAAATTTAATTTCAAAGTTCTGATTTGACTTCAAAAAAAACAAAATTTAAAGTCAAAGTCTTGACTTGACTTTAAAATAAACGAAATTTAAATTCAAAGTGCTGACTTGACTTCAAAAAAAACAAAATTTAAAATCAAAGTGCTGATTTGACTTCAAAAAAAACAAAATTTAAAGTCAAAGTCTTGACTTGACTTTAAATAAATAAAATTTAAATTCAAAGTGCTGATTTGACTTCAAAAAAAACAAAATTTAAAATCAAATTGCTGATTTGACTTCAAAAAAAAACAAAATTTAAAGTCAAAGTCTTGACTTGACTTTAAAATAAACAAAATTTAAGTAAAAGTCTTGACTTGACTTCAAAAAAAAACAAAATTTAAATTAAATGCGCTGACTTGACTTCAAAAAAAAACAAAATTTAAGTAAAAGTCTTGACTTGACTTTAAAATAAACGAAATTTAAATTCAAAGTGCTGACTTGACTTCAAAAAAAACAAAATTTAAAATCAAAGTGCTGATTTGACTTCAAAAAAAACAAAATTTAAGTTAATGTCCTGACTTGTCTTCAAAAAAAACAAAATTTAAATTCAAAGTGCTGATTTGACTTCAAAATAAACAAAATTTTAGACAAAATCCTAACTTGACTTCAAAAAAAACAAAATTTAAATAAAAAGCGCTGACTTGACATCTTAAAAAACAAAATTAAAGTAAAAGTCCTGACTTGACTTCAAAATTAACAAAATTTTAGACAAAATCTTAACTTGACTTCAAAAAAAAACAAAATTTAAGTTAAAGTCTTGACTTGACTTCCAAAAAAACAAAATTTAAATTCAAAGTGCTGACTTGCTTTCAAAAAAAACAAAATTTTAATTTCAAAGTTCTGATTATACTTCAAAAAAAACAAAATTTAAAGTCAAAGTCTTGACTTTACTTCAAAAAAAACAAAATTTAAAATCAAAGTGCTGATTTGACTTTAAAATAAACAAAATTTAAGTAAAAGTCCTGACTTGACTTCAAAATAAACTAAATTTAAATTCAAAGTGCTGACTTGGCTTCCAAAAAAACAAAATTTAAATTCAAAGTGCTGACTTGACTTCAAAAAAAACAAAATTTAAAATCAAAGTGCTGATTTGACTTCAAAAAAAACAAAATTTAAGTTAAAGTCTTGACTTGACTTCCAAAAAAACAAAATTTTAGACAAAATCCTAACTTGACTTCAAAAAAAACAAAATTTAAAATCAAAGTGCTGATTTGACTTCAAAAAAAACAAAATTTAAAATCAAAGTGCTGACTTGACTTCAGAAAAAACAAAATTTAAGTTAATGTCCTGACTTGACTTCAAAAAAAACAAAATTTAAAATCAAAGTGCTGATTTGACTTCAAAATAAACAAAATTTAAAGTAAAAATCTTAACTTAACTTCAAAAAAAACAAAATTTAAGTTTAAAGTCTTGACTTGACTTCCAAAAAAACAAAATTTAAATTCAAAGTGCTGATTTGACTTCCAAAAAAACAAAATTTTAATTTCAAAGTTCTGATTATACTTAAAAAAAAACAAAATTTAAAGTCAAAGTCTTGACTTGACTTTAAAATAAACGAAATTTAAATTCAAAGTGCTGACTTTACTTAAAAAAAAACAAAATTTAAAATCAAAGTGCTGACATGACTTCAAAAAAAACAAAATTTAAGTAAAAGTCCTGACTTGACTTCAAAATAAACTAAATTTAAATTCAAAGTGCTGACTTGGCTTCCAAAAAAACAAAATTTAAATTCAAAGTGCTGACTTGACTTCAAAAAAAACAAAATTTAAAATCAAAGTGCTGATTTGACTTCAAAAAAAACAAAATTTAAGTTAAAGTCTTGACTTGACTTCCAAAAAAACAAAATTTTAGACAAAATCCTAACTTGACATCTTAAAAAACAAAATTTAAGTTAAAGTCTTGACTTGACTTCCAAAAAAACGAAATTTAAATTCAAAGTGCTGATTTGACTTCCAAAAAAACAAAATTTTAATTTCAAAGTTCTGATTATACTTCAAAAAAAACAAAATTTAAAGTCAAAGTCTTGACTTGACATTAAAATAAACGAAATTTAAATTCTAAGTGCTGACTTGACTTCAAAAAAAACAAAATTTAAAATCAAAGTGCTGACTTGACTTTAAAATAAACAAAATTTAAGTCAAAGTCCTGACTTGACTTCAAAACAAAACAAAATTTAAATTCAAAGTGCTGACTTGACTTCAAAAAAAAACAAAATTTAAATTCAAAGTGCTGACTTGACTTCAAAAAAAGCAAAATTTAAAATCAAAGTGCTGATTTGACTTCAAAAAAAACAAAATTTAAGTTAAAGTCTTGACTTGACTTCCAAAAAAACAAAATTTTAGACAAAATCCTAACTTGACATCTTAAAAAACAAAATTAAAGTAAAAGTCCTGACTTGACTTCAAAATTAACAAAATTTTAGACAAAATCTTAACTTGACTTCAAAAAAAACAAAATTTAAGTTAAAGTCTTGACTTGACTTCCAAAAAAACGAAATTTAAATTCAAAGTGCTGATTTGACTTCCAAAAAAACAAAATTTTAATTTCAAAGTTCTGATTATACTTCAAAAAAAACAAAATTTAAAGTCAAAGTGCTGACTTGACTTCAAAAAAAACAAAATTTAAAATCAAAGTGCTGATTTGACTTCAAAAAAAACAAAATTTAAGTTAAAGTCTTGACTTGACTTCCAAAAAAACAAAATTTTAGACAAAATCCTAACTTGACATCTTAAAAAACAAAATTTAAGTTAAAGTCTTGACTTGACTTCCAAAAAAAACGAAATTTAAATTCAAAGTGCTGATTTGACTTCCAAAAAAACAAAATTTTAATTTCAAAGTTCTGATTATACTTCAAAAAAAACAAAATTTAAAGTCAAAGTCTTGACTTGACATTAAAATAAACGAAATTTAAATTCTAAGTGCTGACTTGACTTCAAAAAAAACAAAATTTAAAATCAAAGTGCTGACTTGACTTTAAAATAAACAAAATTTAAGTCAAAGTCCTGACTTGACTTCAAAACAAAACAAAATTTAAATTCAAAGTGCTGACTTGACTTCAAAAAAAACAAAATTTAAATTCAAAGTGCTGACTTGACTTCAAAAAAAGCAAAATTTAAAATCAAAGTGCTGATTTGACTTCAAAAAAAACAAAATTTAAGTTAAAGTCTTGACTTGACTTCCAAAAAAACAAAATTTTAGACAAAATCCTAACTTGACATCTTAAAAAACAAAATTAAAGTAAAAGTCCTGACTTGACTTCAAAATTAACAAAATTTTAGACAAAATCTTAACTTGACTTCAAAAAAAACAAAATTTAAGTTAAAGTCTTGACTTGACTTCCAAAAAAACGAAATTTAAATTCAAAGTGCTGATTTGACTTCCAAAAAAACAAAATTTTAATTTCAAAGTTCTGATTATACTTCAAAAAAAACAAAATTTAAAGTCAAAGTCTTGACTTGACATTAAAATAAACGAAATTTAAATTCTAAGTGCTGACTTGACTTCAAAAAAAACAAAATTTAAATTCAAAGTGCTGACTTGACTTCAAAAAAAACAAAATTTAAGTTAAAGTCTTGACTTGACTTCCAAAAAAACAAAATTTAAATTCAAATGGCTGATTTGACTTCAAAAAAAACAAAATTTAATTTCAAAGTTCTGATTATACTTCAAAAAAAACAAAATTTTAAAGTCAAAGTCTTGACTTGACTTTAAATAAACAAAATTTAAGTAAAAGTCCTGACTTGACTTCAAAAAAACAAAATTTAAAGTCAAAGTCCTGATTTGACTTCAAAAAAAACAAAATTTAAATTAAAAGCGCTGACTTGACTTTAAAATAAACAAAATTTAAGTAAAAGTCCTGACTTGACTTCAAAAAAAACAAAATTTAAATTAAAAGCGCTGACTTGACTTCAAAAAAAACAAAATTTAAGTAAAAGTCTTGACTTGACTTTAAAATAAACGAAATTTAAATTCAAAGTGCTGATTTGACTTCCAAAAAAACAAAATTTTAATTTCAAAGTTCTGATTATACTTCAAAAAAAACAAAATTTAAAGTCAAAGTCTTGACTTGACATTAAAATAAACGAAATTTAAATTCTAAGTGCTGACTTGACTTCAAAAAAAACAAAATTTAAAATCAAAGTGCTGACTTGACTTTAAAATAAACAAAATTTAAGTCAAAGTCCTGACTTGACTTCAAAAAAAGCAAAATTTAAAATCAAAGTGCTGATTTGACTTCAAAAAAAACAAAATTTAAGTTAAAGTCTTGACTTGACTTCCAAAAAAACAAAATTTTAGACAAAATCCTAACTTGACATCTTAAAAAACAAAATTAAAGTAAAAGTCCTGACTTGACTTCAAAATTAACAAAATTTTAGACAAAATCTTAACTTGACTTCAAAAAAAACAAAATTTAAGTTAAAGTCTTGACTTGACTTCCAAAAAAACAAAATTTTAATTTCAAAGTTCTGATTATACTTCAAAAAAAACAAAATTTAAAGTCAAAGTCATGACTTGACATTAAAATAAACGAAATTTAAATTCTAAGTGCTGACTTGACTTCAAAAAAAACAAAATTTAAATTCAAAGTGCTGACTTGACTTCAAAAAAAACAAAATTTAAGTTAAAGTCTTGACTTGACTTCCAAAAAAAACAAAATTTAAATTCAAATGGCTGATTTGACTTCAAAAAAAACAAAATTTAATTTCAAAGTTCTGATTATACTTCAAAAAAAACAAAATTTTAAAGTCAAAGTCTTGACTTGACTTTAAATAAACAAAATTTAAGTAAAAGTCCTGACTTGACTTCAAAAAAAACAAAATTTAAAGTCAAAGTCCTGATTTGACTTCAAAAAAAACAAAATTTAAATTAAAAGCGCTGACTTGACTTTAAAATAAACAAAATTTAAGTAAAAGTCCTGACTTGACTTCAAAAAAAACAAAATTTAAATTAAAAGCGCTGACTTGACTTCAAAAAAAACAAAATTTAAGTAAAAGTCTTGACTTGACTTTAAAATAAACGAAATTTAAATTCAAAGTGCTGACTTGACTTCAAAAAAAACAAAATTTAAAATCAAAGTGCTGATTTGACTTCAAAAAAAACAAAATTTAAGTTAATGTCCTGACTTGACTTCAAAAAAAACAAAATTTAAAGTCAAAGTCCTGATTTGACTTCAAAAAAAACAAAATTTAAATTAAAAGCGCTGACTTGACTTCAAAAAAAACAAAATTTAAGTAAAAGTCTTGACTTGACTTTAAAATAAACGAAATTTAAATTCAAAGTGCTTACTTGACTTCAAAAAAAACAAAATTTAATATCAAAGTGCTGACTTGCTTTCAAAAAAAACAAAATTTAAAATCAAAGTGCTGATTTGACTTAAAAATAAACGAAATTTAAATTCAAAGTGCTGACTTGACTTCAAAAATAACAAAATTTAAAATCAAAGTGCTGATTTGACTTCAAAAAAAACAAAATTTAAGTTAATGTCCTGACTTGTTTTCAAAAAAAACAAAATTTAAAATCAAAGTGCTGATTTGACTTCAAAATAAACAAAATTTAAAGTCAAAATCTTAACTTGACTTCAAAAAAAACAAAATTAAAGTAAAAGTCCTGACTTTACTTCAGAAAAAACAAAATTTAATTTCAAAATTCTGATTTCACTTCAAAAAAAAACAAAATTTAAAGTCAAAGTCTTGACTTAAATTTAAAATAAACGAAATTTAAATTCAAAGTGCTGACTTGACTTCAAAAAAAACAAAATTTAAAATCAAAGTGCTGACTTGACTCCAAAAAAAACAAAATTTTAATTTCAAAGTTCTGATTTCACTTCAAAATAAACGAAATTTAAATTCAAAGTGCTGACTTGACTTCAAAAAAAACAAAATTTAAAATCAAAGTGCTGATTTGACTTCAAAAAAAACAAAATTTAAGTTAATGTCCTGACTTGACTTCAAAAAAAACAAAATTTAAAATCAAAGTGCTGATTTGACTTCAAAATAAACAAAATTTAAAGTCAAAATCTTAACTTGAATTCAAAAAAAACAAAATTTAAGTTAAAAGTCTTGACTTGACTTCCAAAAAAACAAAATTTAAATTCAAAGTGCTGATTTGACTTCCAAAAAAACAAAATTTTAATTTCAAAGTTCTGATTTCACTTCAAAATAAACAAAATTTAAAGTCAAAGTCTTGACTTGACTTTAAAAAAAACAAAATTTAAAATCAAAGTGCTGATTTGACTTCAAAAAAAACAAAATTTAAGTTAATGTCCTGACTTGACTTCAAAAAAAACAAAATTTAAAATCAAAGTGCTGATTTGCTTTCAAAAAAAACAAAATTTAAATTCAAAGTGCTTACTTGACTTCAAAAAAAACAAAATTTAAAATCAAAGTGCTGACTTGCTTTCAAAAAAAACAAAATTTAAAATCAAAGTGCTGATTTGACTTAAAAATAAACGAAATTTAAATTCAAAGTGCTGACTTGACTTCAAAAATAACAAAATTTAAAATCAAAGTGCTGATTTGACTTCAAAAAAAACAAAATTTAAGTTAATGTCCTGACTTGTTTTCAAAAAAAACAAAATTTAAAATCAAAGTGCTGATTTGACTTCAAAATAAACAAAATTTAAAGTCAAAATCTTAACTTGACTTCAAAAAAAACAAAATTAAAGTAAAAGTCCTGACTTTACTTCAGAAAAAACAAAATTTAATTTCAAAATTCTGATTTCACTTCAAAAAAAACAAAATTTAAAGTCAAAGTCTTGACTTAAATTTAAAATAAACGAAATTTAAATTCAAAGTGCTGACTTGACTTCAAAAAAAACAAAATTTAAAATCAAAGTGCTGACTTGACTCCAAAAAAACAAAATTTTAATTTCAAAGTTCTGATTTCACTTCAAAATAAACGAAATTTAAATTCAAAGTGCTGACTTGACTTCAAAAAAAACAAAATTTAAAATCAAAGTGCTGATTTGACTTCAAAAAAAACAAAATTTAAGTTAATGTCCTGACTTGACTTCAAAAAAAAACAAAATTTAAAATCAAAGTGCTGATTTGACTTCAAAATAAACAAAATTTAAAGTCAAAATCTTAACTTGAATTCAAAAAAAACAAAATTTAAGTTAAAAGTCTTGACTTGACTTCCAAAAAAAACAAAATTTAAATTCAAAGTGCTGATTTGACTTCCAAAAAAACAAAATTTTAATTTCAAAGTTCTGATTTCACTTCAAAATAAACAAAATTTAAAGTCAAAGTCTTGACTTGACTTTAAAAAAAACAAAATTTAAAATCAAAGTGCTGATTTGACTTCAAAAAAAACAAAATTTAAGTTAATGTCCTGACTTGACTTCAAAAAAAACAAAATTTAAAATCAAAGTGCTGATTTGACTTCAAAATAAACAAAATTTAAAGTCAAAATCTTAACTTGACTTCAAAAAAAACAAAATTTAAGTTAAAAGTCTTGACTTGACTTTAAAATAAACGAAATTTAAATTCAAAGTGCTGACTTGACTTAAAAAAAAACAAAATTTAAAATCAAAGTGCTGATTTGACTTTGAAAAAAACAAAATTAAAAGTCAAAGTGCTGATTTGACTTAAAAAAAACAAAATTAAAGTAAAAGTCCTGACTTTACTTCAGAAAAAACAAAATTTAATTTCAAAGTTCTGATTTCACTTCAAAAAAAACAAAATTTAAAGTCAAAGTCTTGACTTGACTTTAAAATAAACGAAATTTAAATTCAAAGTGCTGACTTGACTTCAAAAAAAACAAAATTTAAAATCAAAGTGCTGACTTGACTCCAAAAAAAACAAAATTTAAAATCAAAGTGCTGATTTGACTTTAAAATAAACGAAATTTAAATTCAAAGTGCTGACTTGACTTCAAAAAAAACAAAATTTAAAATCAAAGTGCTGACTTGACTTCAGAAAAAACAAAATTTAAGTTAATGTCCTGACTTGACTTCAAAAAAAACAAAATTTAAAATCAAAGTGCTGATTTGACTTCAAAATAAACAAAATTTAAAGTAAAAATCTTAACTTGACTTCAAAAAAAACAAAATTTAAGTTTAAAGTCTTGACTTGACTTCCAAAAAAACAAAATTTAAATTCAAAGTGCTGATTTGACTTCCAAAAAAACAAAATTTTAATTTCAAAGTTCTGATTATACTTAAAAAAAAACAAAATTTAAAGTCAAAGTCTTGACTTGACTTTAAAATAAACGAAATTTAAATTCAAAGTGCTGACTTTACTTAAAAAAAAACAAAATTTAAAATCAAAGTGCTGATTTGACTTCAAAAAAAACAAAATTTAAAGTCAAAGTGCTGATTTGACTTAAAAAAAACAAAATTTAAGTAAAAGTCCTGACTTGACTTTAAAATAAACGAAATTTAAATTCAAAGTGCTGACTTGACTTCAAAAAAAACAAAATTTTAATTTCAAAGTTCTGATTATACTTCAAAAAAAACAAAATTTAAAGTCAAAGTGCTGATTTGACTTAAAAAAAACAAAATTTAAGTAAAAGACCTGACTTGACTTCAAAAAAAAACAAAATTTAATTTCAAAGTTCTGATTTCACTTCAAAATAGACAAAATTTAAAGTCAAAGTCTTGACTTGACTTTAAAATAAACGAAATTTAAATTCAAAGTGCTGACTTGACTTCAAAAAAAACAAAATTTAAAATCAAAGTGCTGATTTGACTTCAGAAAAAACAAAATTTAAGTTAATGTCCTGACTTGACTTCAAAAAAAACAAAATTTAAAATCAAAGTGCTGATTTGACTTCAAAAAAAACAAAATTTAAGTTAATGTCCTGACTTGACTTCAAAAAAAACAAAATTTAAAATCAAAGTGCTGATTTGACTTCAAAATAAACAAAATTTAAGTTAAAAGTCTTGACTTGACTTTAAAATAAACGAAATTTAAATTCAAAGTGCTGACTTGACTTAAAAAAAAACAAAATTTAAAATCAAAGTGCTGATTTGACTTTGAAAAAAACAAAATTAAAAGTCAAAGTGCTGATTTGACTTAAAAAAAACAAAATTAAAGTAAAAGTCCTGACTTTACTTCAGAAAAAACAAAATTTAATTTCAAAGTTCTGATTTCACTTCAAAAAAAAACAAAATTTAAAGTCAAAGTCTTGACTTGACTTTAAAATAAACGAAATTTAAATTCAAAGTGCTGACTTGACTTCAAAAAAAACAAAATTTAAAATCAAAGTGCTGACTTGACTCCAAAAAAAACAAAATTTAAAATCAAAGTGCTGATTTGACTTTAAAATAAACGAAATTTAAATTCAAAGTGCTGACTTGACTTCAAAAAAAACAAAATTTAAAATCAAAGTGCTGACTTGACTTCAGAAAAAACAAAATTTAAGTTAATGTCCTGACTTGACTTCAAAAAAAACAAAATTTAAAATCAAAGTGCTGATTTGACTTCAAAATAAACAAAATTTAAAGTAAAAATCTTAACTAGACTTCAAAAAAAAACAAAATTTAAGTTTAAAGTCTTGACTTGACTTCCAAAAAAACAAAATTTAAATTCAAAGTGCTGATTTGACTTCCAAAAAAACAAAATTTTAATTTCAAAGTTCTGATTATACTTAAAAAAAAACAAAATTTAAAGTCAAAGTCTTGACTTGACTTTAAAATAAACGAAATTTAAATTCAAAGTGCTGACTTTACTTAAAAAAAAACAAAATTTAAAATCAAAGTGCTGATTTGACTTCAAAAAAAACAAAATTTAAAGTCAAAGTGCTGATTTGACTTAAAAAAAAACAAAATTTAAGTAAAAGTCCTGACTTGACTTTAAAATAAACGAAATTTAAATTCAAAGTGCTGACTTGACTTCAAAAAAAACAAAATTTTAATTTCAAAGTTCTGATTATACTTCAAAAAAAACAAAATTTAAAGTCAAAGTGCTGATTTGACTTAAAAAAAACAAAATTTAAGTAAAAGACCTGACTTGACTTCAAAAAAAACAAAATTTAATTTCAAAGTTCTGATTTCACTTCAAAATAGACAAAATTTAAAGTCAAAGTCTTGACTTGACTTTAAAATAAACGAAATTTAAATTCAAAGTGCTGACTTGACTTCAGAAAAAACAAAATTTAAGTTAATGTCCTGACTTGACTTCAAAAAAAACAAAATTTAAAATCAAAGTGCTGATTTGACTTCAAAATAAACAAAATTTAAAGTCAAAATCTTAACTTGACTTCAAAAAAAACAAAATTTAAGTTTAAAGTCTTGACTTGACTTCCAAAAAAACAAAATTTAAATTCAAAGTGCTGATTTGACTTCCAAAAAAACAAAATTTTAATTTCAAAGTTCTGATTATACTTAAAAAAAAACAAAATTTAAAATCAAAGTGCTGATTTGACTTCAAAATAAACAAAATTTAAAGTCAAAATCTTAACTTGACTTCAAAAAAAACAAAATTTAAGTTTAAAGTCTTGACTTGACTTCCAAAAAAACAAAATTTAAATTCAAAGTGCTGATTTGACTTCCAAAAAAACAAAATTTTAATTTCAAAGTTCTGATTATACTTAAAAAAAAACAAAATTTAAAGTCAAAGTCTTGACTTGACTTTAAAATAAACGAAATTTAAATTCAAAGTGCTGACTTTACTTAAAAAAAAACAAAATTTAATTTCAAAGTTCTGATTTCACTTCAAAATAAACAAAATTTAAAGTCAAAGTCTTGACTTGACTTTAAAATAAACGAAATTTAAATTCAAAGTGCTGACTTGACTTCAAAAAAAACAAAATTTTAATTTCAAAGTTCTGATTATACTTCAAAAAAAACAAAATTTAAAGTCAAAGTGCTGATTTGACTTAAAAAAAACAAAATTTAAGTAAAAGACCTGACTTGACTTCAAAAAAAACAAAATTTAATTTCAAAGTTCTGATTTCACTTCAAAATAGACAAAATTTAATTTCAAAGTTCTGATTTCACTTCAAAATAAACAAAATTTTATACAAAATCCTAACTTGACATCAGAAAAAACAAAATTTAAGTTAAAGTCTTGACTTGACTTCAAAACAAACAAAATTTAAATTCAAAGTGCCGACTTGGCTTCAAAAAAAAATAAAATTAAAGTAAAAGTCCTGACTTTACTTCAAAAAAAACAAAATTTAATTTCAAAGTTCTGATTTCACTTCAAAAAAAACAAAATTTAAAGTCAAAGTCTTGACTTGCTTTAAAATAAACGAAATTTAAATTCAAAGTGCTGACTTGACTTCAAAAAAAGCAAAATTTAAAATCAAAGTGCTGACTTGACTTCAAAAAAAACAAAATTTTAAATAAAAGTGCTGATATGACTTTAAAAAAAACAAAATTTAAATAAAAAGCGCTGACTTGAGATCAAAAAAAACAAAATCTAAGTAAAAGTCCTGACTTGACTTCAAAATAAACAAAATTTAAGTTATAGTCTTGACTCTACTTCCAAAAAAACAAAATTTAAATTCAAAGTGCTGATTTGACTTCAAAAAAAACAAAATTTAAAATCAAAGTGCTGACTTGACTTCCAAAAAAACAAAATTTAAATTCAAAGTGCTGATTTGACTTCAAAAAAAACAAAATTTAATTTAAAAATTCTGATTTGACTTCAAAAAAAACAAAATTTAAAATCAAAGTGCTGATTGGACTTCAAAAAAAACAAAATTTAACGTCAAAGTCTTGACTTGACTTCAAAATAAACGAAATTTAAATTCAAAGTGCTGACTTGACTTCAAAAAAAACAAAATTTAAAATCAAAGTGCTGACTTGACTTCAAAAAAAACAAAATTTAAAATCAAAGTGCTGATTGGACTTCAAAAAAAAACAAAATTTAACGTCAAAGTCTTGACTTGCTTTAAAATAAACGAAATTTAAATTCAAAGTGCTGACTTGACTTCAAAAAAAACAAAATTTAAAATCAAAGTGCTGACTTGACTTCAAAAAAAACAAAATTTAAAATCAAATTGCTGATATGACTTTAAAAAAAACAAAATTTAAATAAAAAGCGCTGACTTGACATCAAAAAAAACAAAATCTAAGTAAAAGTCCTGACTTGACTTTAAAATAAACAAAATTTTAGACAAAATCTTAACTTGACTTCGAAAAAAACAAAATTTAAGTTATAGTCTTGACTTGACTTCCAAAAAAAACAAAATTTAAATTCAAAGTGCTGATTTGACTTCAAAAAAAACAAAATTTAAAATCAAAGTGCTGATTTGACTTCAAAAAAATCAAAATTTAAAGTCAAAGTCTTGACTTGACTTCAAAAAAGACAAAATTTAAAATCAAAGTGCTGACTTTACTTCAAAAAAAACAAAATTTAAAGTCAAAATCCTGACTTGCCTTCAAATTAAGCTTTATTTAAATTCAAAGCGGTAACTTTACTTCAAAAAGACAAAATTTCAGTCAAAGTCCTGACTTGACTTCAAAAAAAACAAAATTTAAATAAAAAGCGCTGACTTGACATCTAAAAAAACCAAATTTAAGTAAAAGTCCTGACTTGACTTCAAAATAAACAAAATTTTAGACAAAATCTTAACTTGGCTTCAAAAAAAAATAAAATTAAAGTAAAAGTCCTGACTTTACTTCAAAAAAAACAAAATTTAATTTCAAAGTTCTGATTTCACTTCAAAAAAAAACAAAATTTAAAGTCAAAGTCGTGACTTGACTTTAAAATAAACGAAATTTAAATTCAAAGTGCTGACTTGACTTCAAAAAAAACAAAATTTAAAATCAAAGTGCTGACTTGACTTCAAAAAAAACCAAATTTAAAATCAAAGTGCTGATATGACTTTAAAATAAACGAAATTTAAATTCAAAGTGCTGACTTGACTTCAAAAAAAACAAAATTTAATTTAAAAGTTCTGATTTGACTTCAAAAAAAACAAAATTTAAAATCAAAGTGCTGATTGGACTTCAAAAAAAACAAAATTTAACGTCAAAGTCTTGACTTGACTTCAAAATAAACGAAATTTAAATTCAAAGTGCTGACTTGACTTCAAAAAAAACAAAATTTAAAATCAAAGTGCTGACTTGACTTCAAAAAAAACAAAATTTAAAATCAAAGTGCTGATTGGACTTCAAAAAAAACAAAATTTAACGTCAAAGTCTTGACTTGCTTTAAAATAAACGAAATTTAAATTCAAAGTGCTGACTTGACTTCAAAAAAAACAAAATTTAAAATCAAAGTGCTGACTTGACTTCAAAAAAAACAAAATTTAAAATCAAAGTGCTGATATGACTTTAAAAAAAACAAAATTTAAATAAAAAGCGCTGACTTGACATCAAAAAAAACAAAATCTAAGTAAAAGTCCTGACTTGACTTTAAAATAAACAAAATTTTAGACAAAATCTTAACTTGACTTCGAAAAAAACAAAATTTAAGTTATAGTCTTGACTTGACTTCCAAAAAAAACAAAATTTAAATTCAAAGTGCTGATTTGACTTCAAAAAAAACAAAATTTAAAATCAAAGTGCTGATTTGACTTCAAAAAAATCAAAATTTAAAGTCAAAGTCTTGACTTGACTTCAAAAAAGACAAAATTTAAAATCAAAGTGCTGACTTTACTTCAAAAAAAACAAAATTTAAAGTCAAAATCCTGACTTGCCTTCAATCAAGCTTTATTTAAATTCAAAGCGGTAACTTTACTTCAAAAAGACTAAATTTCAGTCAAAGTCCTGACTTGACTTCAAAAAAAACAAAATTTAAATAAAAAGCGCTGACTTGACATCTAAAAAAACCAAATTTAAGTAAAAGTCCTGACTTGACTTCAAAATAAACAAAATTTTAGACAAAATCTTAACTTGGCTTCAAAAAAAAATAAAATTAAAGTAAAAGTCCTGACTTTACTTCAAAAAAAACAAAATTTAATTTCAAAGTTCTGATTTCACTTCAAAAAAAACAAAATTTAAAGTCAAAGTCGTGACTTGACTTTAAAATAAACGAAATTTAAATTCAAAGTGCTGACTTGACTTCAAAAAAAACAAAATTTAAAATCAAAGTGCTGATTTGACTTCAAAAAAAAACAAAATTTAAGTTAAAGTCTTGACTTGACTTCCAAAAAAACAAAATTTAAATTTCAAAGTTCTGATTATACTTCAAAAAAAACAAAATTTAAAGTCAAAGTCTTGACTTGACTTTAAAATAAACGAAATTTAAATTCAATGTGCTGACTTGACTTCAAAAAAAACAAAATTTAAAATCAAAGTGCTGATTTGACTTCAAAAAGAACAAAATTTAAAATCAAAGTGCTAATTTGACTTTAAAATAAACGAAATTTAAATTCAAAGTGCTGACTTGACTTCAAAATAAAACAAAATTTAAAATCAAAGTGCTGATTTGACTTCAAAATAAACAAAATTTAAAGTCAAAATCTTAACTTGACTTCAAAAAAAACAAAATTTGAGTAAAAGTCCTGACTTGACTTCAAAAAAAACAAAATTAAAGTAAAAGTCCTGACTTTACTTCAGAAAAAACAAAATTTAATTTCAAAGTGCTGACTTGACTTCAAAAAAAACAAAATTTAAAATAAAAGTGCTGATATGACTTTAAAAAAAACAAAATTTAAATAAAAAGCGATGACTTGAGATCAAAAAAAACAAAATCTAAGTAAAAGTCCTGACTTGACTTCAAAAAAAACAAAATTTTAATTTCAAAGTTCTGATTATACTTCAAAACAAACAAAATTTAAATTCAAAGTGCCGACTTGGCTTCAAAAAAAATAAAATTAAAGTAAAAGTCCTGACTTTACTTCAAAAAAAACAAAATTTAATTTCAAAGTTCTGATTTCACTTCAAAAAAAACAAAATTTTAAGTCAAAGTCTTGACTTGCTTTAAAATAGACGAAATTTAAATTCAAAGTGCTGACTTGACTTCAAAAAAGACAAAATTTAAAATCAAAGTGCTGACTTGACTTCAAAAAAAACAAAATTTAAAATAAAAGTGCTGATATGACTTTAAAAAAAACAAAATTTAAATAAAAAGCGCTGACTTGAGATCAAAAAAAACAAAATCTAAGTAAAAGTCCTGACTTGACTTCGAAAAAAACAAAATTTAAGTTATAGTCTTGACACTCCTTCCAAAAAAACAAAATTTAAATTCAAAGTGCTGATTTGACTTCAAAAAAAACAAAATTTAAAATCAAAGTGCTGATTTGACTTCAAAAAAAACAAAATTTAAAGTCAAAGTCTTGACTTGACTTCAAAAAAAACAAAATTTAAGAAAAAGTCCTGACTTGACTTCAAAAAAAACAAAATATAAAATCAAAATCCTAACTTGACTTCAAAATAAACAAAATTTTAGACAAAATCTTAACTTGACTTCAAAAAAAACAAAATTTAAGTTAAAGTCTTGACTTGACTTCCAAAAAAAACAAAATTTAAATTCAAAGTGCTGATTTGACTTCAAAAAAAACAAAATTTAATTTAAAAGTTCTGATTTGACTTCAAAAAAAACAAAATTTAAAATCAAAGTGCTGATTGGACTTCAAAAAAAACAAAATTTAACGTCAAAGTCTTGACTTGACTTCAAAATAAACAAAATTTTAGACAAAATTGTAACTTGACTTCAAAATAAACAAAATTTAAATTCAAAGTGCCGACTTGGCTTCAAAAAAAATAAAATTAAAGTAAAAGTCCTGACTTTACTTCAAAAAAAAACAAAATTTAATTTCAAAGTTCTGATTTCACTTCAAAAAAAACAAAATTTTAAGTCAAAGTCTTGACTTGCTTTAAAATAAACGAAATTTAAATTCAAAGTGCTGACTTGACTTCAAAAAAAACAAAATTTAAAATCAAAGTGCTGATATGACTTTAAAAAAAACAAAATTTAAATAAAAAGCGCTGACTTGACATCAAAAAAAACAAAATCTAAGTAAAAGTCCTGACTTGACTTTAAAATAAACAAAATTTTAGACAAAATCTTAACTTGACTTCGAAAAAAACAAAATTTAAGTTATAGTCTTGACTTGACTTCCAAAAAAACAAAATTTAAATTCAAAGTGCTGATTTGACTTCAAAAAAGACAAAATTTAAAATCAAAGTGCTGACTTTACTTCAAAAAAAACAAAATTTAAAGTCAAAGTCTTGACTTGACTTCAAAAAAAAACAAAATTTAAGAAAAAGTCCTGACTTGACTTCAAAAAAAACAAAATATAAAATCAAAGTGCTGATTTGACTTCAAAATAAACAAAATTTTAGAAAAAATCCTAACTTGACTTCAAAATAAACAAAATTTTAGACAAAATCTTAACTTGACTTCAAAAAAAAACAAAATTTAAGTTAAAGTCTTGACTTGACTTCCAAAAAAAACAAAATTTAAATTCAAAGTGCTGATTTGACTTCAAAAAAAAACAAAATTTAATTTAAAAGTTCTGATTTGACTTCAAAAAAAAACAAAATTTAAAATCAAAGTGCTGATTGGACTTCAAAAAAAACAAAATTTAACGTCAAAGTCTTGACTTGACTTCAAAATAAACAAAATTTTAGACAAAATTGTAACTTGACTTCAAAATAAACAAAATTTAAATTCAAAGTGCCGACTTGGCTTCAAAAAAAATAAAATTAAAGTAAAAGTCCTGACTTTACTTCAAAAAAAACAAAATTTAATTTCAAAGTTCTGATTTCACTTCAAAAAAAACAAAATTTTAAGTCAAAGTCTTGACTTGCTTTAAAATAAACGAAATTTAAATTCAAAGTGCTGACTTGACTTCAAAAAAAAACAAAATTTAAAATCAAAGTGCTGATATGACTTTAAAAAAAACAAAATTTAAATAAAAAGCGCTGACTTGACATCAAAAAAAACAAAATCTAAGTAAAAGTCCTGACTTGACTTTAAAATAAACAAAATTTTAGACAAAATCTTAACTTGACTTCGAAAAAAACAAAATTTAAGTTATAGTCTTGACTTGACTTCCAAAAAAAACAAAATTTAAATTCAAAGTGCTGATTTGACTTCAAAAAAAACAAAATTTAAAATCAAAGTGCTGATTTGACTTCAAAAAAAACAAAATTTAAAGTCAAAGTCTTGACTTGACTTCAAAAAAAACAAAATTTAAGAAAAAGTCCTGACTTGACTTCAAAAAAAACAAAATATAAAATCAAAGTGCTGATTTGACTTCAAAATAAACAAAATTTTAGAAAAAATCCTAACTTGACTTCAAAATAAACAAAATTTTAGACAAAATCTTAACTTGACTTCAAAAAAAACAAAATTTAAGTTAAAGTCTTGACTTGACTTCCAAAAAAAACAAAATTTAAATTCAAAGTGCTGATTTGACTTCAAAAAAAACAAAATTTAATTTAAAAGTTCTGATTTGACTTCAAAAAAAACAAAATTTAAAATCAAAGTGCTGATTGGACTTCAAAAAAAACAAAATTTAACGTCAAAGTCTTGACTTGACTTCAAAATAAACAAAATTTTAGACAAAATTGTAACTTGACTTCAAAATAAACAAAATTTAAATTCAAAGTGCCGACTTGGCTTCAAAAAAAATAAAATTAAAGTAAAAGTCCTGACTTTACTTCAAAAAAAACAAAATTTAATTTCAAAGTTCTGATTTCACTTCAAAAAAAACAAAATTTTAAGTCAAAGTCTTGACTTGCTTTAAAATAAACGAAATTTAAATTCAAAGTGCTGACTTGACTTCAAAAAAAAACAAAATTTAAAATCAAAGTGCTGATATGACTTTAAAAAAAACAAAATTTAAATAAAAAGCGCTGACTTGACATCAAAAAAAACAAAATCTAAGTAAAAGTCCTGACTTGACTTTAAAATAAACAAAATTTTAGACAAAATCTTAACTTGACTTCGAAAAAAACAAAATTTAAGTTATAGTCTTGACTTGACTTCCAAAAAAAACAAAATTTAAATTCAAAGTGCTGATTTGACTTCAAAAAAGACAAAATTTAAAATCAAAGTGCTGACTTTACTTCAAAAAAAACAAAATTTAAAGTCAAAGTCTTGACTTGACTTCAAAAAAAACAAAATTTAAAATCAAAATCCTGACTTGCCTTCAAAATAAGCTTTATTTAAATTCAAAGCGCTAACTTTACTTCAAAAAGACAAAATTTCAGTCAAAGTCCTGACTTGACTTCAAAAAAAACAAAATTTAAATAAAAAGCGCTGACTTGACATCTAAAAAAACCAAATTTAAGTAAAAATCCTGACTTGCCTTCAAAATAAGCTTTATTTAAATTCAAAGCGCTAACTTTACTTCAAAAAGACAAAATTTCAGTCAAAGTCCTGACTTGACTTCAAAAAAAAACAAAATTTAAATAAAAAGCGCTGACTTGACATCTAAAAAAACCAAATTTAAGTAAAAGTCCTGACTTGACTTCAAAATAAACAAAATTTTAGACAAAATCTTAACTTGGCTTCAAAAAAAAATAAAATTAAAGTAAAAGTCCTGACTTTACTTCAAAAAAAAACAAAATTTAATTTCAAAGTTCTGATTTCACTTCAAAAAAAAAACAAAATTTAAAGTCAAAGTCGTGACTTGACTTTAAAATAAACGAAATTTAAATTCAAAGTGCTGACTTGACTTCAAAAAAAACAAAATTTAAAATCAAAGTGCTGACTTGACTTCAAAAAAAACCAAATTTAAAATCAAAGTGCTGATATGACTTTAAAATAAACGAAATTTAAATTCAAAGTGCTGACTTGACTTCAAAAAAAACAAAATTTAAAATCAAAGTGCTGATTTGACTTCAAAAAAAACAAAATTTAAGTTAAAGTCTTGACTTGACTTCCAAAAAAACAAAATTTAAATTCAAAGTGCTGATTTGACTTCAAAAAAAACAAAATTTTAAGTCAAAGTCTTGACTTGCTTTAAAATAAACGAAATTTAAATTCAAAGTGCTGACTTGACTTCAAAAAAGACAAAATTTAAAATCAAAGTGCTGACTTGACTTCAAAAAAAAACAAAATTTAAAATAAAAGTGCTGATATGACTTTAAAAAAAACAAAATTTAAATAAAAAGCGCTGACTTGAGATCAAAAAAAACAAAATCTAAGTAAAAGTCCTGACTTGACTTCAAAATAAACAAAATTTTAGACAAAATCTTAACTTGACTTCGAAAAAAACAAAATTTAAGTTATAGTCTTGACACTCCTTCCAAAAAAACAAAATTTAAATTCAAAGTGCTGATTTGACTTCAAAAAAAACAAAATTTAAAATCAAAGTGCTGATTTGACTTCAAAAAAAACAAAATTTAAAGTCAAAGTCTTGACTTGACTTCAAAAAAAACAAAATTTAAGAAAAAGTCCTGACTTGACTTCAAAAAAAACAAAATATAAAATCAAAGTGCTGATTTGACTTCAAAATGAACAAAATTTTAGAAAAAATCCTAACTTGACTTCAAAATAAACAAAATTTTAGACAAAATCTTAACTTGACTTCAAAAAAAAACAAAATTTAAGTTAAAGTCTTGACTTGACTTCCAAAAAAACAAAATTTAAATTCAAAGTGCTGATTTGACTTCAAAAAAAAACAAAATTTAATTTAAAAGTTCTGATTTGACTTCAAAAAAAACAAAATTTAAAATCAAAGTGCTGATTGGACTTCAAAATAAACAAAATTTTAGACAAAATTGTAACTTGACTTCAAAATAAACAAAATTTAAATTCAAAGTGCCGACTTGGCTTCAAAAAAAATAAAATTAAAGTAAAAGTCCTGACTTTACTTCAAAAAAAACAAAATTTAATTTCAAAGTTCTGATTTCACTTCAAAAAAAACAAAATTTTAAGTCAAAGTCTTGACTTGCTTTAAAATAAACGAAATTTAAATTCAAAGTGCTGATTTGACTTCAAAAAAAACAAAATTTAAAATCAAAGTGCTGATATGACTTTAAAAAAAACAAAATTTAAATAAAAAGCGCTGACTTGACATCAAAAAAAACAAAATCTAAGTAAAAGTCCTGACTTGACTTTAAAATAAACAAAATTTTAGACAAAATCTTAACTTGACTTCGAAAAAAACAAAATTTAAGTTATAGTCTTGACTTGACTTCCAAAAAAAACAAAATTTAAATTCAAAGTGCTGATTTGACTTCAAAAAAGACAAAATTTAAAATCAAAGTGCTGACTTTACTTCAAAAAAAACAAAATTTAAAGTCAAAGTCTTGACTTGACTTCAAAAAAAACAAAATTTAAAATCAAAATCCTGACTTGCCTTCAAAATAAGCTTTATTTAAATTCAAAGCGCTAACTTTACTTCAAAAAGACAAAATTTCAGTCAAAGTCCTGACTTGACTTCAAAAAAAACAAAATTTAAATAAAAAGCGCTGACTTGACATCTAAAAAAACAAAATTTAAGTAAAAATCCTGACTTGCCTTCAAAATAAGCTTTATTTAAATTCAAAGCGCTAACTTTACTTCAAAAAGACAAAATTTCAGTCAAAGTCCTGACTTGACTTCAAAAAAAAACAAAATTTAAATAAAAAGCGCTGACTTGACATCTAAAAAAACCAAATTTAAGTAAAAGTCCTGACTTGACTTCAAAATAAACAAAATTTTAGACAAAATCTTAACTTGGCTTCAAAAAAAAATAAAATTAAAGTAAAAGTCCTGACTTTACTTCAAAAAAAACAAAATTTAATTTCAAAGTTCTGATTTCACTTCAAAAAAAAAACAAAATTTAAAGTCAAAGTCGTGACTTGACTTTAAAATAAACGAAATTTAAATTCAAAGTGCTGACTTGACTTCAAAAAAAACAAAATTTAAAATCAAAGTGCTGACTTGACTTCAAAAAAAACCAAATTTAAAATCAAAGTGCTGATATGACTTTAAAATAAACGAAATTTAAATTCAAAGTGCTGACTTGACTTCAAAAAAAACAAAATTTAAAATCAAAGTGCTGATTTGACTTCAAAAAAAACAAAATTTAAGTTAAAGTCTTGACTTGACTTCCAAAAAAACAAAATTTAAATTCAAAGTGCTGATTTGACTTCCAAAAAAACAAAATTTTAATTTCAAAGTTCTGATTATACTTCAAAAAAAACAAAATTTAAAGTCAAAGTCTTGACTTGACTTTAAAATAAACGAAATTTAAATTCAATGTGCTGACTTGACTTCAAAAAAAACAAAATTTAAAATCAAAGTGCTGATTTGACTTCAAAAAGAACAAAATTTAAAATCAATTGCTAATTTGACTTTAAAATAAACGAAATTTAAATTCAAAGTGCTGACTTGACTTCAAAATAAAACAAAATTTAAAATCAAAGTGCTGATTTGACTTCAAAATAAACAAAATTTAAAGTCAAAATCTTAACTTGACTTCAAAAAAAACAAAATTTGAGCAAAAGTCCTGACTTGACTTCAAAAAAAACAAAATTAAAGTAAAAGTCCTGACTTTACTTCAGAAAAAACAAAATTTAATTTCAAAGTGCTGACTTGACTTCAAAAAAAACAAAATTTAAAATAAAAGTGCTGATATGACTTTAAAAATAACAAAATTTAAATAAAAAGCGCTGACTTGAGATCAAAAAAAACAAAATCTAAGTAAAAGTCCTGACTTGACTTCAAAATAAACAAAATTTTAGACAAAATCTTAACTTGACTTCGAAAAAAAACAAAATTTAAGTTATAGTCTTGACTCTACTTCCAAAAAAAACAAAATTTAAATTCAAAGTGCTGATTTGACTTCAAAAAAAACAAAATTTAAAATCAAAGTGCTGATTTGACTTCAAAAAAAACAAAATTTAAAGTCAAAGTCTTGACTTGACTTCTAAAAAAACCAAATTTAAGTAAAAGTCCTGACTTGACTTCAAAATAAACAAAATTTTAGACAAAATCTTAACTTGGCTTCAAAAAAAAATAAAATTAAAGTAAAAGTCCTGACTTTACTTCAAAAAAAACAAAATTTAATTTCAAAGTTCTGATTTCACTTCAAAAAAAAACAAAATTTAAAGTCAAAGTCGTGACTTGACTTTAAAATAAACGAAATTTAAATTCAAAGTGCTGACTTGACTTCAAAAAAAACAAAATTTAAAATCAAAGTGCTGACTTGACTTCAAAAAAAACCAAATTTAAAATCAAAGTGCTGATATGACTTTAAAATAAACGAAATTTAAATTCAAAGTGCTGACTTGACTTCAAAAAAAACAAAATTTAAAATCAAAGTGCTGATTTGACTTCAAAAAAAACAAAATTTAAGTTAAAGTCTTGACTTGACTTCCAAAAAAACAAAATTTAAATTCAAAGTGCTGATTTGACTTCAAAAAAAACAAAATTTTAAGTCAAAGTCTTGACTTGCTTTAAAATAAACGAAATTTAAATTCAAAGTGCTGACTTGACTTCAAAAAAGACAAAATTTAAAATCAAAGTGCTGACTTGACTTCAAAAAAAACAAAATTTAAAATAAAAGTGCTGATATGACTTTAAAAAAAACAAAATTTAAATAAAAAGCGCTGACTTGAGATCAAAAAAAACAAAATCTAAGTAAAAGTCCTGACTTGACTTCAAAATAAACAAAATTTTAGACAAAATCTTAACTTGACTTCGAAAAAAACAAAATTTAAGTTATAGTCTTGACACTCCTTCCAAAAAAACAAAATTTAAATTCAAAGTGCTGATTTGACTTCAAAAAAAACAAAATTTAAAATCAAAGTGCTGATTTGACTTCAAAAAAAACAAAATTTAAAGTCAAAGTCTTGATTTGACTTCAAAAAAAACAAAATTTAAGAAAAAGTCCTGACTTGACTTCAAAAAAAACAAAATATAAAATCAAAGTGCTGATTTGACTTCAAAATGAACAAAATTTTAGAAAAAATCCTAACTTGACTTCAAAATAAACAAAATTTTAGACAAAATCTTAACTTGACTTCAAAAAAAACAAAATTTAAGTTAAAGTCTTGACTTGACTTCCAAAAAAAACAAAATTTAAATTCAAAGTGCTGATTTGACTTCAAAAAAAACAAAATTTAATTTAAAAGTTCTGATTTGACTTCAAAAAAAACAAAATTTAAAATCAAAGTGCTGATTGGACTTCAAAATAAACAAAATTTTAGACAAAATTGTAACTTGACTTCAAAATAAACAAAATTTAAATTCAAAGTGCCGACTTGGCTTCAAAAAAAATAAAATTAAAGTAAAAGTCCTGACTTTACTTCAAAAAAAACAAAATTTAATTTCAAAGTTCTGATTTCACTTCAAAAAAAACAAAATTTTAAGTCAAAGTCTTGACTTGCTTTAAAATAAACGAAATTTAAATTCAAAGTGCTGATTTGACTTCAAAAAAAAACAAAATTTAAAATCAAAGTGCTGATATGACTTTAAAAAAAACAAAATTTAAATAAAAAGCGCTGACTTGACATCAAAAAAAACAAAATCTAAGTAAAAGTCCTGACTTGACTTTAAAATAAACAAAATTTTAGACAAAATCTTAACTTGACTTCGAAAAAAACAAAATTTAAGTTATAGTCTTGACTTGACTTCCAAAAAAACAAAATTTAAATTCAAAGTGCTGATTTGACTTCAAAAAAGACAAAATTTAAAATCAAAGTGCTGACTTTACTTCAAAAAAAACAAAATTTAAAGTCAAAGTCTTGACTTGACTTCAAAAAAAACAAAATTTAAAATCAAAATCCTGACTTGCCTTCAAAATAAGCTTTATTTAAATTCAAAGCGCTAACTTTACTTCAAAAAGACAAAATTTCAGTCAAAGTCCTGACTTGACTTCAAAAAAAACAAAATTTAAATAAAAAGCGCTGACTTGACATCTAAAAAAACCAAATTTAAGTAAAAATCCTGACTTGCCTTCAAAATAAGCTTTATTTAAATTCAAAGCGCTAACTTTACTTCAAAAAGACAAAATTTCAGTCAAAGTCCTGACTTGACTTCAAAAAAAACAAAATTTAAATAAAAAGCGCTGACTTGACATCTAAAAAAACCAAATTTAAGTAAAAGTCCTGACTTGACTTCAAAATAAACAAAATTTTAGACAAAATCTTAACTTGGCTTCAAAAAAAAATAAAATTAAAGTAAAAGTCCTGACTTTACTTCAAAAAAAAACAAAATTTAATTTCAAAGTTCTGATTTCACTTCAAAAAAAAAACAAAATTTAAAGTCAAAGTCGTGACTTGACTTTAAAATAAACGAAATTTAAATTCAAAGTGCTGACTTGACTTCAAAAAAAACAAAATTTAAAATCAAAGTGCTGACTTGACTTCAAAAAAAACCAAATTTAAAATCAAAGTGCTGATATGACTTTAAAATAAACGAAATTTAAATTCAAAGTGCTGACTTGACTTCAAAAAAAAACAAAATTTAAAATCAAAGTGCTGATTTGACTTCAAAAAAAACAAAATTTAAGTTAAAGTCTTGACTTGACTTCCAAAAAAACAAAATTTAAATTCAAAGTGCTGATTTGACTTCAAAAAAAACAAAATTTTAATTTCAAAGTTCTGATTATACTTCAAAAAAAACAAAATTTAAAGTCAAAGTCTTGACTTGACTTTAAAATAAACGAAATTTAAATTCAATGTGCTGACTTGACTTCAAAAAAAACAAAATTTAAAATCAAAGTGCTGATTTGACTTCAAAAAGAACAAAATTTAAAATCAATTGCTAATTTGACTTTAAAATAAACGAAATTTAAATTCAAAGTGCTGACTTGACTTCAAAATAAAACAAAATTTAAAATCAAAGTGCTGATTTGACTTCAAAATAAACAAAATTTAAAGTCAAAATCTTAACTTGACTTCAAAAAAAACAAAATTTGAGCAAAAGTCCTGACTTGACTTCAAAAAAAAACAAAATTAAAGTAAAAGTCCTGACTTTACTTCAGAAAAAACAAAATTTAATTTCAAAGTGCTGACTTGACTTCAAAAAAAAACAAAATTTAAAATAAAAGTGCTGATATGACTTTAAAAATAACAAAATTTAAATAAAAAGCGCTGACTTGAGATCAAAAAAAACAAAATCTAAGTAAAAGTCCTGACTTGACTTCAAAATAAACAAAATTTTAGACAAAATCTTAACTTGACTTCGAAAAAAACAAAATTTAAGTTATAGTCTTGACTCTACTTCCAAAAAAACAAAATTTAAATTCAAAGTGCTGATTTGACTTCAAAAAAAACAAAATTTAAAATCAAAGTGCTGATTTGACTTCAAAAAAAACAAAATTTAAAGTCAAAGTCTTGACTTGACTTCAAAAAAAACAAAATTTAAGTAAAAGTCCTGACTTGACTTCAAAAAAAACAAAATATAAAATCAAAGTGCTGATTTGACTTCAAAATAAACAAAATTTTAGACAAAATCCTAACTTGACTTCAAAATAAACAAAATTTTAGACAAAATCTTAACTTGACTTCAAAAAAAACAAAATTTAAGTTAAAGTCTTGACTTGACTTCCAAAAAAAACAAAATTTAAATTCAAAGTGCTGATTTGACTTCAAAAAAAAACAAAATTTAATTTAAAAGTTCTGATTTGACTTCAAAAAAAACAAAATTTAAAATCAAAGTGCTGATTGGACTTCAAAAAAAACAAAATTTAACGTCAAAGTCTTGACTTGACTTCAAAATAAACAAAATTTTAGACAAAATTGTAACTTGACTTCAAAATAAACAAAATTTAAATTCAAAGTGCCGACTTGGCTTCAAAAAAAAATAAAATTAAAGTAAAAGTCCTGACTTTACTTCAAAAAAAAACAAAATTTAATTTCAAAGCTCTGATTTCACTTCAAAAAAAACAAAATTTAAAGTCAAAGTCTTGACTTGCTTTAAAATAAACGAAATTTAAATTCAAAGTGCTGACTTGACTTCAAAAAAAACAAAATTTAAAATCAAAGTGCTGACTTGACTTCAAAAAAAACAAAATTTAAAATCAAAGTGCTGATATGACTTTAAAAAAACAAAATTTAAATAAAAAGCGCTGACTTGACATCAAAAAAAAACAAAATCTAAGTAAAAGTCCTGACTTGACTTTAAAATAAACAAAATTTTAGACAAAATCTTAACTTGACTTCGAAAAAAAACAAAATTTAAGTTATAGTCTTGATTTGACTTCCAAAAAAAACAAAATTTAAATTCAAAGTACTGATTTGACTTCAAAAAAAAACAAAATTTAAAATCAAAGTGCTGATTTGACTTCAAAAAAATCAAAATTTAAAGTCAAAGTGCTGACTTGACTTCAAAAAAAAACAAAATTTAAAATCAAAGTGCTGATATGACTTTAAAAAAAACAAAATTTAAATAAAAAGCGCTGACTTGACATCAAAAAAAACAAAATCTAAGTAAAAGTCCTGACTTGACTTTAAAATAAACAAAATTTTAGACAAAATCTTAACTTGACTTCGAAAAAAAACAAAATTTAAGTTATAGTCTTGACTTGACTTCCAAAAAAACAAAATTTAAATTCAAAGTGCTGATTTGACTTCAAAAAAAACAAAATTTAAAATCAAAGTGCTGATTTGACTTCAAAAAAATCAAAATTTAAAGTCAAAGTCTTGACTTGACTTCAAAAAAGACAAAATTTAAAATCAAAGTGCTGACTTAACTTCAAAAAAAACAAAATTTAAAGTCAAAGTCTTGACTTGACTTCAAAAAAAACAAAATTTAAAATCAAAATCCTGACTTGCCTTCAAAATAAGCTTTATTTAAATTCAAAGCGCTAACTTTACTTCAAAAAGACAAAATTTCAGTCAAAGTCCTGACTTGACTTCAAAAAAAAACAAAATTTAAATAAAAAGCGCTGACTTGACATCTAAAAAAACCAAATTTAAGTAAAAGTCCTGACTTGACTTCAAAATAAGCAAAATTTTAGACAAAATCTTAACTTGGCTTCAAAAAAAAATAAAATTAAAGTAAAAGTCCTGACTTTACTTCAAAAAAAAACAAAATTTAATTTCAAAGTTCTGATTTCACTTCAAAAAAAAACAAAATTTAAAGTCAAAGTCGTGACTTGACTTTAAAATAAACGAAATTTAAATTCAAAGTGCTGACTTGACTTCAAAAAAAACAAAATTTAAAATCAAAGTGCTGACTTGACTTCAAAAAAAACCAAATTTAAAATCAAAGTGCTGATATGACTTTAAAATAAACGAAATTTAAATTCAAAGTGCTGACTTGACTTCAAAAAAAAACAAAATTTAAAATCAAAGTGCTGATTTGACTTCAAAAAAAAACAAAATTTAAGTTAAAGTCTTGACTTGACTTCCAAAAAAACAAAATTTAAATTCAAAGTGCTGATTTGACTTCCAAAAAAACAAAATTTAATTTCAAAGTTCTGATTTCACTTCAAAAAAAACAATATTTAAAGTCAAAGTCGTGACTTGACTTTAAAATAAACGAAATTTAAATTCAAAGTGCTGACTTGACTTCAAAAAAAACAAAATTTAAAATCAAAGTGCTGACTTGACTTCAAAAAAAAACAAAATTTAAAATCAAAGTGCTGATTTGACTTTAAAATAAACGAAATTTAAATTCAAAGTGCTGACTTGACTTCAAAAAAAACAAAATTTAAAATCAAAGTGCTGATTTGACTTCAAAAAAAACAAAATTTAAGTTAATGTCCTGACTTGATTTAAAAAAAAATAAAATTTAAAATCAAAGTGCTGATTTGACTTCAAAAAAAACAAAATTTAAAATCAAAATCCTGACTTGCCTTCAAAATAAGCTTTATTTAAATTCAAAGCGCTAACTTTACTTCAAAAAGACAAAATTTCAGTCAAAGTCCTGACTTGACTTCAAAAAAAACAAAATTTAAATAAAAAGCGCTGACTTGACATCTAAAAAAACCAAATTTAAGTAAAAGTCCTGACTTGACTTCAAAAAAAACAAAATTTTAGACAAAATCTTAACTTGGCTTCAAAAAAAAATAAAATTAAAGTAAAAGTCCTGACTTTACTTCAAAAAAAAACAAAATTTAATTTCAAAGTTCTGATTTCACTTCAAAAAAAACAATATTTAAAGTCAAAGTCGTGACTTGACTTTAAAATAAACGAAATTTAAATTCAAAGTGCTGACTTGACTTCAAAAAAAACAAAATTTAAAATCAAAGTGCTGACTTGACTTCAAAAAAAACAAAATTTAAAATCAAAGTGCTGATATGACTTTAAAATAAACGAAATTTAAATTCAAAGTGCTGACTTGACTTCAAAAAAAAACAAAATTTAAAATCAAAGTGCTGATTTGACTTCAAAAAAAACAAAATTTAAGTTAAAGTCTTGACTTGACTTCCAAAAAAAACAAAATTTAAGTTCAAAGTGCTGATTTGACTTCCAAAAAAAACAAAATTTTAATTTCAAAATTCTGATTATACTTCAAAAAAAAACAAAATTTAAAGTCAAAGTCTTGACTTGACTTTAAAATAAACGAAATTTAAATTCAATGTGCTGACTTGACTTCAAAAAAAACAAAATTTAAAATCAAAGTGCTGATTTGACTTCAAAAAGAACAAAATTTAAAATCAAAGTGCTAATTTGACTTTAAAATAAACGAAATTTAAATTCAAAGTGCTGACTTGACTTCAAAATAAAACAAAATTTAAAATCAAAGTGCTGACTTGACTTCAAAATAAAACAAAATTCAAAATCAAAGTGCTGACTTGACTTCAAAATAAACAAAATTTGAGTAAAAGTCCTGACTTGACTTCAAAAAAAACAAAATTAAAGTAAAAGTCCTGACTTTACTTCAGAAAAAACAAAATTTAAAATCAAAGTGCTGATATGACTGTAAAATAAACGAAATTTAAATTCAAAGTGCTGACTTGACTTCAAAAAAAACAAAATTTAAAATCAAAGTGCTGATTTGACTTCAAAAAAAACAAAATTTAAGTTAAAGTCTTGACTTGACTTCCAAAAAAAACAAAATTTAAGTTCAAAGTGCTGATTTGACTTCCAAAAAAACAAAATTTTAATTTCAAAGTTCTGATTATACTTCAAAAAAAACAAAATTTAAAGTCAAAGTCTTGACTTGACTTTAAAATAAACGAAATTTAAATTCAATGTGCTGACTTGACTTCAAAAAAAAACAAAATTTAAAATCAAAGTGCTGATTTGACTTCAAAAAGAACAAAATTTAAAATCAAAGTGCTAATTTGACTTTAAAATAAACGAAATTTAAATTCAAAGTGCTGACTTGACTTCAAAATAAAACAAAATTTAAAATCAAAGTGCTGACTTGACTTCAAAATAAACAAAATTTAAAGTCAAAATCTTAACTTGACTTCAAAAAAAACAAAATTTGAGTAAAAGTCCTGACTTGACTTCAAAAAAAAACAAAATTAAAGTAAAAGTCCTGACTTTACTTCAGAAAAAACAAAATTTAAAATCAAAGTGCTGATTTGACTTCAAAAAAAACAAAATTTAGGTTAATGTCCTGACTTGATTTAAAAAAAAAATAAAATTTAAAATCAAAGTGCTGATTTGACTTCAAAATAAACAAAATTTAAAGTAAAAATCTTAACTTGACTTCAAAAAAAACAAAATTTAAGTTTAAAGTCTTGACTTGACTTCCAAAAAAACAAAATTTAAATTCAAAGTGCTGATTTGACTTCCAAAAAAACAAAATTTTAATTTCAAAGTTCTGATTATACTTAAAAAAAAACAAAATTTAAAGTCAAAGTCTTGACTTGACTTTAAAATAAACGAAATTTAAATTCAAAGTGCTGACTTGCATTCAAAAAAAACAAAATTTAAAATCAAAGTGCTGACTTGACTCCAAAAAAAACAAAATTTAAAATCAAAGTGCTGATTTGACTTTAAAATAAACGAAATTTAAATTCAAAGTGCTGACTTGACTTCAAAAAAAACAAAATTTAAAATCAAAGTGCTGAATTGACTTCAAAAAAAACAAAATTTAAGTTAATGTCCTGACTTGACTTCAAAAAAAAACAAAATTTAAAATCAAAGTGCTGATTTGACTTCAAAATAAACAAAATTTAAAGTCAAAATCTTAACTTGACTTTAAAATAAACGAAATTTAAATTCAAAGTGCTGACTTGACTTAAAAAAAAAACAAAATTTAAATTCAAAGTGCTGACTTGACTTCAAAAAAAAACAAAATTTAAAATCAAAGTGCTGACTTGACTTCAAAAAAAAACAAAATTTAAAATCAAAGTGCTGATATGACTTTAAAATAAACGAAATTTAAATTCAAAGTGCTGACTTGACTTCAAAAAAAACAAAATTTAAAATCAAAGTGCTGATTTGACTTCAAAAAAAACAAAATTTAAGTTAAAGTCTTGACTTGACTTCCAAAAAAAACAAAATTTAAGTTCAAAGTGCTGATTTGACTTCCAAAAAAACAAAATTTTAATTTCAAAGTTCTGATTATACTTCAAAAAAAACAAAATTTAAAGTCAAAGTCTTGACTTGACTTTAAAATAAACGAAATTTAAATTCAATGTGCTGACTTGACTTCAAAAAAAAACAAAATTTAAAATCAAAGTGCTGATTTGACTTCAAAAAGAACAAAATTTAAAATCAAAGTGCTAATTTGACTTTAAAATAAACGAAATTTAAATTCAAAGTGCTGACTTGACTTCAAAATAAAACAAAATTTAAAATCAAAGTGCTGACTTGACTTCAAAATAAAACAAAATTCAAAATCAAAGTGCTGACTTGACTTCAAAATAAACAAAATTTGAGTAAAAGTCCTGACTTGACTTCAAAAAAAACAAAATTAAAGTAAAAGTCCTGACTTTACTTCAGAAAAAAACAAAATTTAAAATCAAAGTGCTGATATGACTGTAAAATAAACGAAATTTAAATTCAAAGTGCTGACTTGACTTCAAAAAAAACAAAATTTAAAATCAAAGTGCTGATTTGACCTGAAAAAAAAACAAAATTTAAGTTAAAGTCTTGACTTGACTTCCAAAAAAACAAAATTTAAGTTCAAAGTGCTGATTTGACTTCCAAAAAAACAAAATTTTAATTTCAAAGTTCTGATTATACTTCAAAAAAAACAAAATTTAAAGTCAAAGTCTTGACTTGACTTTAAAATAAACGAAATTTAAATTCAATGTGCTGACTTGACTTCAAAAAAAACAAAATTTAAAATCAAAGTGCTGATTTGACTTCAAAAAGAACAAAATTTAAAATCAAAGTGCTAATTTGACTTTAAAATAAACGAAATTTAAATTCAAAGTGCTGACTTGACTTCAAAATAAAACAAAATTTAAAATCAAAGTGCTGACTTGACTTCAAAATAAACAAAATTTAAAGTCAAAATCTTAACTTGACTTCAAAAAAAACAAAATTTGAGTAAAAGTCCTGACTTGACTTCAAAAAAAAACAAAATTAAAGTAAAAGTCCTGACTTTACTTCAGAAAAAACAAAATTTAAAATCAAAGTGCTGATTTGACTTCAAAAAAAACAAAATTTAGGTTAATGTCCTGACTTGATTTAAAAAAAAAATAAAATTTAAAATCAAAGTGCTGATTTGACTTCAAAATAAACAAAATTTAAAGTAAAAATCTTAACTTGACTTCAAAAAAAAACAAAATTTAAGTTTAAAGTCTTGACTTGACTTCCAAAAAAACAAAATTTAAATTCAAAGTGCTGATTTGACTTCCAAAAAAACAAAATTTTAATTTCAAAGTTCTGATTATACTTAAAAAAAAACAAAATTTAAAGTCAAAGTCTTGACTTGACTTTAAAATAAACGAAATTTAAATTCAAAGTGCTGACTTGCATTCAAAAAAAACAAAATTTAAAATCAAAGTGCTGACTTGACTCCAAAAAAAAACAAAATTTAAAATCAAAGTGCTGATTTGACTTTAAAATAAACGAAATTTAAATTCAAAGTGCTGACTTGACTTCAAAAAAAAACAAAATTTAAAATCAAAGTGCTGAATTGACTTCAAAAAAAACAAAATTTAAGTTAATGTCCTGACTTGACTTCAAAAAAAAACAAAATTTAAAATCAAAGTGCTGATTTGACTTCAAAATAAACAAAATTTAAAGTCAAAATCTTAACTTGACTTTAAAATAAACGAAATTTAAATTCAAAGTGCTGACTTGACTTAAAAAAAAACAAAATTTAAAATCAAAGTGCTGATTTGACTTCAAAAAAAACAAAATTTAAAGTCAAAGTGCTGATTTGACTTAAAAAAAACAAAATTTAAGTAAAAGTCCTGACTTGACTTCAAAAAAAACAAAATTTAAAGTCAAAGTGCTGATTTGACTTAAAAAAAACAAAATTTAAGTAAAAGTCCTGACTTGACTTCAAAAAAAACAAAATTTAATTTCAAAGTTCTGATTTCTCTTCAAAATAAACAAAATTTAAAGTCAAAGTCTTGACTTGACTTTAAAATAAACGAAATTTAAATTCAAAGTGCTGACTTGACTTCAAAAAAAACAAAATTTAAAATCAAAGTGCTGATTTGACTTCAAAATAAACAAAATTTAAAGTCAAAATCTTAACTTGACTTTAAAATAAACGAAATTTAAATTCAAAGTGCTGACTTGACTTAAAAAAAAACAAAATTTAAAATCAAAGTGCTGATTTGACTTCAAAAAAAACAAAATTTAAAGTCAAAGTGCTGATTTGACTTAAAAAAAACAAAATTTAAGTAAAAGTCCTGACTTGACTTCAAAAAAAACAAAATTTAAAGTCAAAGTGCTGATTTGACTTAAAAAAAAACAAAATTAAAGTAAAAGTCCTGACTTGACTTCAAAAAAAAACAAAATTTAATTTCAAAGTTCTGATTTCTCTTCAAAATAAACAAAATTTAAAGTCAAAGTCTTGACTTGACTTTAAAATAAACGAAATTTAAATTCAAAGTGCTGACTTGACTTCAAAAAAAACAAAATTTAAAATCAAAGTGCTGATTTGACTTCAAAATAAACAAAATTTAAAGTCAAAATCTTAACTTGACTTTAAAATAAACGAAATTTAAATTCAAAGTGCTGACTTGACTTAAAAAAAAAACAAAATTTAAAATCAAAGTGCTGATTTGACTTCAAAAAAAACAAAATTTAAAGTCAAAGTGCTGATTTGACTTAAAAAAAACAAAATTTAAGTAAAAGTCCTGACTTGACTTCAAAAAAAACAAAATTTAAAGTCAAAGTGCTGATTTGACTTAAAAAAAAACAAAATTTAAGTAAAAGTCCTGACTTGACTTCAAAAAAAAACAAAATTTAATTTCAAAGTTCTGATTTCTCTTCAAAATAAACAAAATTTAAAGTCAAAGTCTTGACTTGACTTTAAAATAAACGAAATTTAAATTCAAAGTGCTGACTTGACTTCAAAAAAAACAAAATTTTAATTTCAAAGTTCTGATTATACTTCAAAAAAAGCAAAATTTAAATTCAAAGTGCTGATTTGACTTAAAAAAAAACAAAATTTAAGTAAAAGACCTGACTTGACTTCAAAAAAAAAACAAAATTTAATTTCAAAGTTCTGATTTCACTTCAAAATAAACAAAATTTAAAGTCAAAGTCTTGACTTGACTTTAAAATAAACGAAATTTAAATTCAAAGTGCTGACTTGACTTCAAAAAAACAAAATTTTAATTTCAAAGTTCTGATTATACTTCAAAAAAAACAAAATTTAAAGTCAAAGTCTTGACTTGACTTTAAAATAAACGAAATTTAAACTCAAAGTGCTGACTTGACTTAAAAAAAAACAAAATTTAAAATCAAAGTGCTGATTTGACTTCAAAAAAAACAAAATTTAAAATCAAAGTCTTGACTTGACTTTAAATAAACAAAATTTAAAGTCAAAGTCCTGACTTGACTTCAAAAAAAACAAAATTTAAGTAAAAGTCCTGACTTGACTTCAAAAAAAACAAAATTTAAGTAAAAGTCCTGACTTGACTTCAAAAAAAACAAAATTTAATTTCAAAGTTCTGATTTCACTTCAAAAAAAACAAAATTTTAAGTCAAAGTCTTGACTTGCTTTAAAATAAACGAAATTTAAATTCAAAGTGCTGACTTGACTTCAAAAAAAAACAAAATTTAAAATCAAAGTGCTGATTTGACTTCAAAATAAACAAAATTTTAGACAAAATCCTAACTTGACTTCAAAATAAACAAAATTTTAGACAAAATCTTAACTTGACTTCAAAAAAAAACAAAATTTAAATTCAAAGTGCTGATTTGACTTCAAAAAAAAACAAAATTTAAAATCAAAGTGCTGATTTGACTTCAAAAAAAACAAAATTTAAAGTCAAAGTCTTGACTTGACTTCAAAAAAAACAAAATTTAAGTAAAAGTCCTGACTTGACTTCAAAAAAAACAAAATATAAAATCAAAGTGCTGATTTGACTTCAAAATAAACAAAATTTAAGTTAAAGTCTTGACTTGACTTCCAAAAAAACAAAATTTAAATTCAAAGTGCTGATTTGACTTCAAAAAAAACAAAATTTTAAGTCAAAGTCTTGACTTGCTTTAAAATAAACGAAATTTAAATTCAAAGTGCTGACTTGACTTCAAAAAAGACAAAATTTAAAATCAAAGTGCTGACTTGACTTCAAAAAAAAACAAAATTTAAAATAAAAGTGCTGATATGACTTTAAAAAAAACAAAATTTAAATAAAAAGCGCTGACTTGAGATCAAAAAAAACAAAATCTAAGTAAAAGTCCTGACTTGACTTCAAAATAAACAAAATTTTAGACAAAATCTTAACTTGACTTCGAAAAAAACAAAATTTAAGTTATAGTCTTGACACTCCTTCCAAAAAAACAAAATTTAAATTCAAAGTGATGATTTGACTTCAAAAAAAACAAAATTTAAAGTCAAAGTCTTGACTTGACTTCAAAAAAAACAAAATTTAAGAAAAAGTCCTGACTTGACTTCAAAAAAAACAAAATATAAAATCAAAGTGCTGATTTGACTTCAAAATGAACAAAATTTTAGAAAAAATCCTAACTTGACTTCAAAATAAACAAAATTTTAGACAAAATCTTAACTTGACTTCAAAAAAAAACAAAATTTAAGTTAAAGTCTTGACTTGACTTCCAAAAAAAACAAAATTTAAATTCAAAGTGCTGATTTGACTTCAAAAAAAAACAAAATTTAATTTATAAGTTCTGATTTGACTTCAAAAAAAAACAAAATTTAAAATCAAAGTGCTGATTGGACTTCAAAATAAACAAAATTTTAGACAAAATTGTAACTTGACTTCAAAATAAACAAAATTTAAATTCAAAGTGCCGACTTGGCTTCAAAAAAAATAAAATTAAAGTAAAAGTCCTGACTTTACTTCAAAAAAAAACAAAATTTAATTTCAAAGTTCTGATTTCACTTCAAAAAAAAACAAAATTTTAAGTCAAAGTCTTGACTTGCTTTAAAATAAACGAAATTTAAATTCAAAGTGCTGATTTGACTTCAAAAAAAACAAAATTTAAAATCAAAGTGCTGATATGACTTTAAAAAAAACAAAATTTAAATAAAAAGCGCTGACTTGACATCAAAAAAAACAAAATCTAAGTAAAAGTCCTGACTTGACTTTAAAATAAACAAAATTTTAGACAAAATCTTAACTTGACTTCGAAAAAAACAAAATTTAAGTTATAGTCTTGACTTGACTTCCAAAAAAACAAAATTTAAATTCAAAGTGCTGATTTGACTTCAAAAAAGACAAAATTTAAAATCAAAGTGCTGACTTTACTTCAAAAAAAAACAAAATTTAAAGTCAAAGTCTTGACTTGACTTCAAAAAAAACAAAATTTAAAATCAAAATCCTGACTTGCCTTCAAAATAAGCTTTATTTAAATTCAAAGCGCTAACTTTACTTCAAAAAGACAAAATTTCAGTCAAAGTCCTGACTTGACTTCAAAAAAAAACAAAATTTAAATAAAAAGCGCTGACTTGACATCTAAAAAAACCAAATTTAAGTAAAAATCCTGACTTGCCTTCAAAATAAGCTTTATTTAAATTCAAAGCGCTAACTTTACTTCAAAAAGACAAAATTTCAGTCAAAGTCCTGACTTGACTTCAAAAAAAACAAAATTTAAATAAAAAGCGCTGACTTGACATCTAAAAAAACCAAATTTAAGTAAAAGTCCTGACTTGACTTCAAAATAAACAAAATTTTAGACAAAATCTTAACTTGGCTTCAAAAAAAAATAAAATTAAAGTAAAAGTCCTGACTTTACTTCAAAAAAAAACAAAATTTAATTTCAAAGTTCTGATTTCACTTCAAAAAAAAAACAAAATTTAAAGTCAAAGTCGTGACTTGACTTTAAAATAAACGAAATTTAAATTCAAAGTGCTGACTTGACTTCAAAAAAAACAAAATTTAAAATCAAAGTGCTGACTTGACTTCAAAAAAAAACCAAATTTAAAATCAAAGTGCTGATATGACTTTAAAATAAACGAAATTTAAATTCAAAGTGCTGACTTGACTTCAAAAAAAACAAAATTTAAAATCAAAGTGCTGATTTGACTTCAAAAAAAACAAAATTTAAGTTAAAGTCTTGACTTGACTTCCAAAAAAACAAAATTTAAATTCAAAGTGCTGATTTGACTTCCAAAAAAACAAAATTTTAATTTCAAAGTTCTGATTATACTTCAAAAAAAACAAAATTTAAAGTCAAAGTCTTGACTTGACTTTAAAATAAACGGAATTTAAATTCAATGTGCTGACTTGACTTCAAAAAAAACAAAATTTAAAATCAAAGTGCTGATTTGACTTCAAAAAGAACAAAATTTAAAATCAATTGCTAATTTGACTTTAAAATAAACGAAATTTAAATTCAAAGTGCTGACTTGACTTCAAAATAAAACAAAATTTAAAATCAAAGTGCTGATTTGACTTCAAAATAAACAAAATTTAAAGTCAAAATCTTAACTTGACTTCAAAAAAAACAAAATTTGAGCAAAAGTCCTGACTTGACTTCAAAAAAAACAAAATTAAAGTAAAAGTCCTGACTTTACTTCAGAAAAAACAAAATTTAATTTCAAAGTGCTGACTTGACTTCAAAAAAAAACAAAATTTAAAATAAAAGTGCTGATATGACTTTAAAAATAACAAAATTTAAATAAAAAGCGCTGACTTGAGATCAAAAAAAACAAAATCTAAGTAAAAGTCCTGACTTGACTTCAAAATAAACAAAATTTTAGACAAAATCTTAACTTGACTTCGAAAAAAAACAAAATTTAAGTTATAGTCTTGACTCTACTTCCAAAAAAAACAAAATTTAAATTCAAAGTGCTGATTTGACTTCAAAAAAAAACAAAATTTAAAATCAAAGTGCTGATTTGACTTCAAAAAAAACAAAATTTAAAGTCAAAGTCTTGACTTGACTTCTAAAAAAACCAAATTTAAGTAAAAGTCCTGACTTGACTTCAAAATAAACAAAATTTTAGACAAAATCTTAACTTGGCTTCAAAAAAAAATAAAATTAAAGTAAAAGTCCTGACTTTACTTCAAAAAAAAACAAAATTTAATTTCAAAGTTCTGATTTCACTTCAAAAAAAAAACAAAATTTAAAGTCAAAGTCGTGACTTGACTTTAAAATAAACGAAATTTAAATTCAAAGTGCTGACTTGACTTCAAAAAAAACAAAATTTAAAATCAAAGTGCTGACTTGACTTCAAAAAAAACCAAATTTAAAATCAAAGTGCTGATATGACTTTAAAATAAACGAAATTTAAATTCAAAGTGCTGACTTGACTTCCAAAAAAACAAAATTTAAAATCAAAGTGCTGATTTGACTTCAAAAAAAACAAAATTTAAGTTAAAGTCTTGACTTGACTTCCAAAAAAACAAAATTTAAATTCAAAGTGCTGATTTGACTTCAAAAAAAAACAAAATTTTAAGTCAAAGTCTTGACTTGCTTTAAAATAAACGAAATTTAAATTCAAAGTGCTGACTTGACTTCAAAAAAGACAAAATTTAAAATCAAAGTGCTGACTTGACTTCAAAAAAAACAAAATTTAAAATAAAAGTGCTGATATGACTTTAAAAAAAAACAAAATTTAAATAAAAAGCGCTGACTTGACATCAAAAAAAACAAAATCTAAGTAAAAGTCCTGACTTGACTTTAAAATAAACAAAATTTTAGACAAAATCTTAACTTGACTTCGAAAAAAACAAAATTTAAGTTATAGTCTTGACTTGACTTCCAAAAAAACAAAATTTAAATTCAAAGTGCTGATTTGACTTCAAAAAAAACAAAATTTAAAATCAAAGTGCTGATTTGACTTCAAAAAAATCAAAATTTAAAGTCAAAGTCTTGACTTGACTTCAAAAAAAACAAAATTTAAGAAAAAGTCCTGACTTGACTTCAAAAAAAACAAAATATAAAATCAAAGTGCTGATTTGACTTCAAAATGAACAAAATTTTAGAAAAAATCCTAACTTGACTTCAAAATAAACAAAATTTTAGACAAAATCTTAACTTGACTTCAAAAAAAAACAAAATTTAAGTTAAAGTCTTGACTTGACTTCCAAAAAAAACAAAATTTAAATTCAAAGTGCTGATTTGACTTCAAAAAAAACAAAATTTAATTTAAAAGTTCTGATTTGACTTCAAAAAAAACAAAATTTAAAATCAAAGTGCTGATTGGACTTCAAAATAAACAAAATTTTAGACAAAATTGTAACTTGACTTCAAAATAAACAAAATTTAAATTCAAAGTGCCGACTTGGCTTCAAAAAAAATAAAATTAAAGTAAAAGTCCTGACTTTACTTCAAAAAAAACAAAATTTAATTTCAAAGTTCTGATTTCACTTCAAAAAAAACAAAATTTTAAGTCAAAGTCTTGACTTGCTTTAAAATAAACGAAATTTAAATTCAAAGTGCTGATTTGACTTCAAAAAAAACAAAATTTAAAATCAAAGTGCTGATATGACTTTAAAAAAAACAAAATTTAAATAAAAAGCGCTGACTTGACATCAAAAAAAACAAAATCTAAGTAAAAGTCCTGACTTGACTTTAAAATAAACAAAATTTTAGACAAAATCTTAACTTGACTTCGAAAAAAAACAAAATTTAAGTTATAGTCTTGACTTGACTTCCAAAAAAAACAAAATTTAAATTCAAAGTGCTGATTTGACTTCAAAAAAGACAAAATTTAAAATCAAAGTGCTGACTTTACTTCAAAAAAAACAAAATTTAAAGTCAAAGTCTTGACTTGACTTCAAAAAAAACAAAATTTAAAATCAAAATCCTGACTTGCCTTCAAAATAAGCTTTATTTAAATTCAAAGCGCTAACTTTACTTCAAAAAGACAAAATTTCAGTCAAAGTCCTGACTTGACTTCAAAAAAAAACAAAATTTAAATAAAAAGCGCTGACTTGACATCTAAAAAAACCAAATTTAAGTAAAAATCCTGACTTGCCTTCAAAATAAGCTTTATTTAAATTCAAAGCGCTAACTTTACTTCAAAAAGACAAAATTTCAGTCAAAGTCCTGACTTGACTTCAAAAAAAACAAAATTTAAATAAAAAGCGCTGACTTGACATCTAAAAAAACCAAATTTAAGTAAAAAACCTGACTTGACTTCAAAATAAACAAGATTTTAGACAAAATCTTAACTTGGCTTCAAAAAAAAATAAAATTAAAGTAAAAGTCCTGACTTTACTTCAAAAAAAAACAAAATTTAATTTCAAAGTTCTGATTTCACTTCAAAAAAAAAACAAAATTTAAAGTCAAAGTCGTGACTTGACTTTAAAATAAACGAAATTTAAATTCAAAGTGCTGACTTGACTTCAAAAAAAACAAAATTTAAAATCAAAGTGCTGACTTGACTTCAAAAAAAAACCAAATTTAAAATCAAAGTGCTGATATGACTTTAAAATAAACGAAATTTAAATTCAAAGTGCTGACTTGACTTCAAAAAAAACAAAATTTAAAATCAAAGTGCTGATTTGACTTCAAAAAAAAACAAAATTTAAGTTAAAGTCTTGACTTGACTTACAAAAAAAAAAAAATTTAAATTCAAAGTGCTGATTTGACTTCCAAAAAAACAAAATTTTAATTTCAAAGTTCTGATTATACTTCAAAAAAAACAAAATTTAAAGTCAAAGTCTTGACTTGACTTTAAAATAAACGAAATTTAAATTCAATGTGCTGACTTGACTTCAAAAAAAACAAAATTTAAAATCAAAGTGCTGATTTGACTTCAAAAAGAACAAAATTTAAAATCAATTGCTAATTTGACTTTAAAATAAACGAAATTTAAATTCAAAGTGCTGACTTGACTTCAAAATAAAACAAAATTTAAAATCAAAGTGCTGATTTGACTTCAAAATAAACAAAATTTAAAGTCAAAATCTTAACTTGACTTCAAAAAAAACAAAATTTGAGCAAAAGTCCTGACTTGACTTCAAAAAAAACAAAATTAAAGTAAAAGTCCTGACTTTACTTCAGAAAAAACAAAATTTAATTTCAAAGTGCTGACTTGACTTCAAAAAAAACAAAATTTAAAATAAAAGTGCTGATATGACTTTAAAAATAACAAAATTTAAATAAAAAGCGCTGACTTGAGATCAAAAAAAACAAAATCTAAGTAAAAGTCCTGACTTGACTTCAAAATAAACAAAATTTTAGACAAAATCTTAACTTGACTTCGAAAAAAACAAAATTTAAGTTATAGTCTTGACTCTACTTCCAAAAAAACAAAATTTAAATTCAAAGTGCTGATTTGACTTCAAAAAAAACAATATTTAAAATCAAAGTGCTGATTTGACTTCAAAAAAAAACAAAATTTAAAGTCAAAGTCTTGACTTGACTTCAAAAAAAACAAAATTTAAGTAAAAGTCCTGACTTGACTTCAAAAAAAACAAAATATAAAATCAAAGTGCTGATTTGACTTCAAAATAAACAAAATTTAATTTAAAAGTTCTGATTTGACTTCAAAAAAAACAAAATTTAAAATCAAAGTGCTGATTGGACTTCAAAAAAAACAAAATTTAACGTCAAAGTCTTGACTTGACTTCAAAATAAACAAAATTTTAGACAAAATTGTAACTTGACTTCAAAATAAACAAAATTTAAATTCAAAGTGCCGACTTGGCTTCAAAAAAAAATAAAATTAAAGTAAAAGTCCTGACTTTACTTCAAAAAAAACAAAATTTAATTTCAAAGCTCTGATTTCACTTCAAAAAAAACAAAATTTAAAGTCAAAGTCTTGACTTGCTTTAAAATAAACGAAATTTAAATTCAAAGTGCTGACTTGACTTCAAAAAAAACAAAATTTAAAATCAAAGTGCTGACTTGACTTCAAAAAAAACAAAATTTAAAATCAAAGTGCTGATATGACTTTAAAAAAAACAAAATTTAAATAAAAAGCGCTGACTTGACATCAAAAAAAACAAAATCTAAGTAAAAGTCCTGACTTGACTTTAAAATAAACAAAATTTTAGACAAAATCTTAACTTGACTTCGAAAAAAACAAAATTTAAGTTATAGTCTTGATTTGACTTCCAAAAAAACAAAATTTAAATTCAAAGTACTGATTTGACTTCAAAAAAAACAAAATTTAAAATCAAAGTGCTGATTTGACTTCAAAAAAATCAAAATTTAAAGTCAAAGTGCTGACTTGACTTCAAAAAAAACAAAATTTAAAATCAAAGTGCTGATATGACTTTAAAAAAAACAAAATTTAAATAAAAAGCGCTGACTTGACATCAAAAAAAACAAAATCTAAGTAAAAGTCCTGACTTGACTTTAAAATAAACAAAATTTTAGACAAAATCTTAACTTGACTTCGAAAAAAAACAAAATTTAAGTTATAGTCTTGACTTGACTTCCAAAAAAAACAAAATTTAAATTCATAGTGCTGATTTGACTTCAAAAAAAACAAAATTTAAAATCAAAGTGCTGATTTGACTTCAAAAAAATCAAAATTTAAAGTCAAAGTCTTGACTTGACTTCAAAAAAAAACAAAATTTAAAATCAAAGTGCTGATTTGACTTTAAAATAAACGAAATTTAAATTCAAAGTGCTGACTTGACTTCAAAAAAAACAAAATTTAAAATCAAAGTGCTGAATTGACTTCAAAAAAAACAAAATTTAAGTTAATGTCCTGACTTGACTTCAAAAAAAACAAAATTTAAAATCAAAGTGCTGACTTGACTTCAAAAAAAACCAAATTTAAAATCAAAGTGCTGATATGACTTTAAAATAAACGAAATTTAAATTCAAAGTGCTGACTTGACTTCAAAAAAAACAAAATTTAAAATCAAAGTGCTGATTTGACTTCAAAAAAAACAAAATTTAAGTTAAAGTCTTGACTTGACTTCCAAAAAAAACAAAATTTAAATTCAAAGTGCTGATTTGACTTCCAAAAAAACAAAATTTAATTTCAAAGTTCTGATTTCACTTCAAAAAAAACAATATTTAAAGTCAAAGTCGTGACTTGACTTTAAAATAAACGAAATTTAAATTCAAAGTGCTGACTTGACTTCAAAAAAAACAAAATTTAAAATCAAAGTGCTGACTTGACTTCAAAAAAAACAAAATTTAAAATCAAAGTGCTGATTTGACTTTAAAATAAACGAAATTTAAATTCAAAGTGCTGACTTGACTTCAAAAAAAACAAAATTTAAAATCAAAGTGCTGATTTGACTTCAAAAAAAACAAAATTTAAGTTAATGTCCTGACTTGATTTAAAAAAAAATAAAATTTAAAATCAAAGTGCTGATTTGACTTCAAAAAAAACAAAATTTAAAATCAAAATCCTGACTTGCCTTCAAAATAAGCTTTATTTAAATTCAAAGCGCTAACTTTACTTCAAAAAGACAAAATTTCAGTCAAAGTCCTGACTTGACTTCAAAAAAAAACAAAATTTAAATAAAAAGCGCTGACTTGACATCTAAAAAAACCAAATTTAAGTAAAAGTCCTGACTTGACTTCAAAATAAACAAAATTTTAGACAAAATCTTAACTTGGCTTCAAAAAAAAATAAAATTAAAGTAAAAGTCCTGACTTTACTTCAAAAAAAAACAAAATTTAATTTCAAAGTTCTGATTTCACTTCAAAAAAAACAATATTTAAAGTCAAAGTCGTGACTTGACTTTAAAATAAACGAAATTTAAATTCAAAGTGCTGACTTGACTTCAAAAAAAAACAAAATTTAAAATCAAAGTGCTGACTTGACTTCAAAAAAAACAAAATTTAAAATCAAAGTGCTGATATGACTTTAAAATAAACGAAATTTAAATTCAAAGTGCTGACTTGACTTCAAAAAAAAACAAAATTTAAAATCAAAGTGCTGATTTGACTTCAAAAAAAACAAAATTTAAGTTAAAGTCTTGACTTGACTTCCAAAAAAAACAAAATTTAAGTTCAAAGTGCTGATTTGACTTCCAAAAAAACAAAATTTTAATTTCAAAGTTCTGATTATACTTCAAAAAAAACAAAATTTAAAGTCAAAGTCTTGACTTGACTTTAAAATAAACGAAATTTAAATTCAATGTGCTGACTTGACTTCAAAAAAAACAAAATTTAAAATCAAAGTGCTGATTTGACTTCAAAAAGAACAAAATTTAAAATCAAAGTGCTAATTTGACTTTAAAATAAACGAAATTTAAATTCAAAGTGCTGACTTGACTTCAAAATAAAACAAAATTTAAAATCAAAGTGCTGACTTGACTTCAAAATAAAACAAAATTTAAAATCAAAGTGCTGATTTGACTTTAAAATAAACGAAATTTAAATTCAAAGTGCTGACTTGACTTCAAAAAAAACAAAATTTAAAATCAAAGTGCTGATTTGACTTCAAAAAAAACAAAATTTAAGTTAATGTCCTGACTTGATTTAAAAAAAAATAAAATTTAAAATCAAAGTGCTGATTTGACTTCAAAAAAAACAAAATTTAAAATCAAAATCCTGACTTGCCTTCAAAATAAGCTTTATTTAAATTCAAAGCGCTAACTTTACTTCAAAAAGACAAAATTTCAGTCAAAGTCCTGACTTGACTTCAAAAAAAAACAAAATTTAAATAAAAAGCGCTGACTTGACATCTAAAAAAACCAAATTTAAGTAAAAGTCCTGACTTGACTTCAAAATAAACAAAATTTTAGACAAAATCTTAACTTGGCTTCAAAAAAAAATAAAATTAAAGTAAAAGTCCTGACTTTACTTCAAAAAAAACAAAATTTAATTTCAAAGTTCTGATTTCACTTCAAAAAAAACAATATTTAAAGTCAAAGTCGTGACTTGACTTTAAAATAAACGAAATTTAAATTCAAAGTGCTGACTTGACTTCAAAAAAAACAAAATTTAAAATCAAAGTGCTGACTTGACTTCAAAAAAAACAAAATTTAAAATCAAAGTGCTGATATGACTTTAAAATAAACGAAATTTAAATTCAAAGTGCTGACTTGACTTCAAAAAAAACAAAATTTAAAATCAAAGTGCTGATTTGACTTCAAAAAAAACAAAATTTAAGTTAAAGTCTTGACTTGACTTCCAAAAAAAACAAAATTTAAGTTCAAAGTGCTGATTTGACTTCCAAAAAAAACAAAATTTTAATTTCAAAGTTCTGATTATACTTCAAAAAAAACAAAATTTAAAGTCAAAGTCTTGACTTGACTTTAAAATAAACGAAATTTAAATTCAATGTGCTGACTTGACTTCAAAAAAAACAAAATTTAAAATCAAAGTGCTGATTTGACTTCAAAAAGAACAAAATTTAAAATCAAAGTGCTAATTTGACTTTAAAATAAACGAAATTTAAATTCAAAGTGCTGACTTGACTTCAAAATAAAACAAAATTTAAAATCAAAGTGCTGACTTGACTTCAAAATAAAACAAAATTCAAAATCAAAGTGCTGATTTGACTTTAAAATAAACGAAATTTAAATTCAAAGTGCTGACTTGACTTCAAAAAAAACAAAATTTAAAATCAAAGTGCTGATTTGACTTCAAAAAAAACAAAATTTAAGTTAATGTCCTGACTTGATTTAAAAAAAAATAAAATTTAAAATCAAAGTGCTGATTTGACTTCAAAAAAAACAAAATTTAAAATCAAAATCCTGACTTGCCTTCAAAATAAGCTTTATTTAAATTCAAAGCGCTAACTTTACTTCAAAAAGACAAAATTTCAGTCAAAGTCCTGACTTGACTTCAAAAAAAAACAAAATTTAAATAAAAAGCGCTGACTTGACATCTAAAAAAACCAAATTTAAGTAAAAGTCCTGACTTGACTTCAAAATAAACAAAATTTTAGACAAAATCTTAACTTGGCTTCAAAAAAAAATAAAATTAAAGTAAAAGTCCTGACTTTACTTCAAAAAAAACAAAATTTAATTTCAAAGTTCTGATTTCACTTCAAAAAAAAACAATATTTAAAGTCAAAGTCGTGACTTGACTTTAAAATAAACGAAATTTAAATTCAAAGTGCTGACTTGACTTCAAAAAAAACAAAATTTAAAATCAAAGTGCTGACTTGACTTCAAAAAAAAACAAAATTTAAAATCAAAGTGCTGATATGACTTTAAAATAAACGAAATTTAAATTCAAAGTGCTGACTTGACTTCAAAAAAAAACAAAATTTAAAATCAAAGTGCTGATTTGACTTCAAAAAAAACAAAATTTAAGTTAAAGTCTTGACTTGACTTCCAAAAAAAACAAAATTTAAGTTCAAAGTGCTGATTTGACTTCCAAAAAAAACAAAATTTTAATTTCAAAGTTCTGATTATACTTCAAAAAAAACAAAATTTAAAGTCAAAGTCTTGACTTGACTTTAAAATAAACGAAATTTAAATTCAATGTGCTGACTTGACTTCAAAAAAAAACAAAATTTAAAATCAAAGTGCTGATTTGACTTCAAAAAGAACAAAATTTAAAATCAAAGTGCTAATTTGACTTTAAAATAAACGAAATTTAAATTCAAAGTGCTGACTTGACTTCAAAATAAAACAAAATTTAAAATCAAAGTGCTGACTTGACTTCAAAATAAAACAAAATTCAAAATCAAAGTGCTGACTTGACTTCAAAATAAACAAAATTTGAGTAAAAGTCCTGACTTGACTTCAAAAAAAACAAAATTAAAGTAAAAGTCCTGACTTTACTTCAGAAAAAACAAAATTTAAAATCAAAGTGCTGATATGACTGTAAAATAAACGAAATTTAAATTCAAAGTGCTGACTTGACTTCAAAAAAAACAAAATTTAAAATCAAAGTGCTGATTTGACTTCAAAAAAAACAAAATTTAAGTTAAAGTCTTGACTTGACTTCCAAAAAAACAAAATTTAAGTTCAAAGTGCTGATTTGACTTCCAAAAAAACAAAATTTTAATTTCAAAGTTCTGATTATACTTCAAAAAAAACAAAATTTAAAGTCAAAGTCTTGACTTGACTTTAAAATAAACGAAATTTAAATTCAATGTGCTGACTTGACTTCAAAAAAAACAAAATTTAAAATCAAAGTGCTGATTTGACTTCAAAAAGAACAAAATTTAAAATCAAAGTGCTAATTTGACTTTAAAATAAACGAAATTTAAATTCAAAGTGCTGACTTGACTTCAAAATAAAACAAAATTTAAAATCAAAGTGCTGACTTGACTTCAAAATAAACAAAATTTAAAGTCAAAATCTTAACTTGACTTCAAAAAAAACAAAATTTGAGTAAAAGTCCTGACTTGACTTCAAAAAAAACAAAATTAAAGTAAAAGTCCTGACTTTACTTCAGAAAAAAACAAAATTTAAAATCAAAGTGCTGATTTGACTTCAAAAAAAAACAAAATTTAGGTTAATGTCCTGACTTGATTTAAAAAAAAAATAAAATTTAAAATCAAAGTGCTGACTTGACTTCAAAATAAACAAAATTTAAAGTAAAAATCTTAACTTGACTTCAAAAAAAAACAAAATTTAAGTTTAAAGTCTTGACTTGACTTCCAAAAAAACAAAATTTAAATTCAAAGTGCTGATTTGACTTCCAAAAAAAACAAAATTTTAATTTCAAAGTTCTGATTATACTTAAAAAAAAACAAAATTTAAAGTCAAAGTCTTGACTTGACTTTAAAATAAACGAAATTTAAATTCAAAGTGCTGACTTGCATTCAAAAAAAACAAAATTTAAAATCAAAGTGCTGACTTGACTCCAAAAAAAACAAAATTTAAAATCAAAGTGCTGATTTGACTTTAAAATAAACGAAATTTAAATTCAAAGTGCTGACTTGACTTCAAAAAAAACAAAATTTAAAATCAAAGTGCTGAATTGACTTCAAAAAAAACAAAATTTAAGTTAATGTCCTGACTTGACTTCAAAAAAAACAAAATTTAAAATCAAAGTGCTGATTTGACTTCAAAATAAACAAAATTTAAAGTCAAAATCTTAACTTGACTTTAAAATAAACGAAATTTAAATTCAAAGTGCTGACTTGACTTAAAAAAAAACAAAATTTAAATTCAAAGTGCTGACTTGACTTCAAAAAAAACAAAATTTAAAATCAAAGTGCTGACTTGACTTCAAAAAAAACAAAATTTAAAATCAAAGTGCTGATATGACTTTAAAATAAACGAAATTTAAATTCAAAGTGCTGACTTGACTTCAAAAAAAACAAAATTTAAAATCAAAGTGCTGATTTGACTTCAAAAAAAACAAAATTTTAATTTCAAAGTTCTGATTATACTTCAAAAAAAACAAAATTTAAAGTCAAAGTCTTGACTTGACTTTAAAATAAACGAAATTTAAATTCAATGTGCTGACTTGACTTCAAAAAAAACAAAATTTAAAATCAAAGTGCTGATTTGACTTCAAAAAGAACAAAATTTAAAATCAAAGTGCTAATTTGACTTTAAAATAAACGAAATTTAAATTCAAAGTGCTGACTTGACTTCAAAATAAAACAAAATTTAAAATCAAAGTGCTGACTTGACTTGAAAATAAAACAAAATTCAAAATCAAAGTGCTGACTTGACTTCAAAATAAACAAAATTTGAGTAAAAGTCCTGACTTGACTTCAAAAAAAACAAAATTTAAAATCAAAGTGCTGATTTGACTTCAAAAAGAACAAAATTTAAAATCAAAGTGCTAATTTGACTTTAAAATAAACGAAATTTAAATTCAAAGTGCTGACTTGACTTCAAAATAAAACAAAATTTAAAATCAAAGTGCTGACTTGACTTCAAAATAAAACAAAATTCAAAATCAAAGTGCTGACTTGACTTCAAAATAAACAAAATTTGAGTAAAAGTCCTGACTTGACTTCAAAAAAAACAAAATTAAAGTAAAAGTCCTGACTTTACTTCAGAAAAAACAAAATTTAAAATCAAAGTGCTGATATGACTGTAAAATAAACGAAATTTAAATTCAAAGTGCTGACTTGACTTCAAAAAAAACAAAATTTAAAATCAAAGTGCTGATTTGACTTCAAAAAAAACAAAATTTAAGTTAAAGTCTTGACTTGACTTCCAAAAAAAACAAAATTTAAGTTCAAAGTGCTGATTTGACTTCCAAAAAAACAAAATTTTAATTTCAAAGTTCTGATTATACTTCAAAAAAAACAAAATTTAAAGTCAAAGTCTTGACTTGACTTTAAAATAAACGAAATTTAAATTCAATGTGCTGACTTGACTTCAAAAAAAACAAAATTTAAAATCAAAGTGCTGATTTGACTTCAAAAAGAACAAAATTTAAAATCAAAGTGCTAATTTGACTTTAAAATAAACGAAATTTAAATTCAAAGTGCTGACTTGACTTCAAAATAAAACAAAATTTAAAATCAAAGTGCTGACTTGACTTCAAAATAAACAAAATTTAAAGTCAAAATCTTAACTTGACTTCAAAAAAAACAAAATTTGAGTAAAAGTCCTGACTTGACTTCAAAAAAAACAAAATTAAAGTAAAAGTCCTGACTTTACTTCAGAAAAAACAAAATTTAAAATCAAAGTGCTGATTTGACTTCAAAAAAAACAAAATTTAGGTTAATGTCCTGACTTGATTTAAAAAAAAAATAAAATTTAAAATCAAAGTGCTGATTTGACTTCAAAATAAACAAAATTTAAAGTAAAAATCTTAACTTGACTTCAAAAAAAAACAAAATTTAAGTTTAAAGTCTTGACTTGACTTCCAAAAAAACAAAATTTAAATTCAAAGTGCTGATTTGACTTCCAAAAAAACAAAATTTTAATTTCAAAGTTCTGATTATACTTAAAAAAAAACAAAATTTAAAGTCAAAGTCTTGACTTGACTTTAAAATAAACGAAATTTAAATTCAATGTGCTGACTTGACTTCAAAAAAAACAAAATTTAAAATCAAAGTGCTGATTTGACTTCAAAAAGAACAAAATTTAAAATCAAAGTGCTAATTTGACTTTAAAATAAACGAAATTTAAATTCAAAGTGCTGACTTGACTTCAAAATAAAACAAAATTTAAAATCAAAGTGCTGACTTGACTTCAAAATAAACAAAATTTAAAGTCAAAATCTTAACTTGACTTCAAAAAAAACAAAATTTGAGTAAAAGTCCTGACTTGACTTCAAAAAAAAACAAAATTAAAGTAAAAGTCCTGACTTTACTTCAGAAAAAAACAAAATTTAAAATCAAAGTGCTGATTTGACTTCAAAAAAAAACAAAATTTAGGTTAATGTCCTGACTTGATTTAAAAAAAAAATAAAATTTAAAATCAAAGTGCTGATTTGACTTCAAAATAAACAAAATTTAAAGTAAAAATCTTAACTTGACTTCAAAAAAAACAAAATTTAAGTTTAAAGTCTTGACTTGACTTCCAAAAAAACAAAATTTAAATTCAAAGTGCTGATTTGACTTCCAAAAAAACAAAATTTTAATTTCAAAGTTCTGATTATACTTAAAAAAAAACAAAATTTAAAGTCAAAGTCTTGACTTGACTTTAAAATAAACGAAATTTAAATTCAAAGTGCTGACTTGCATTCAAAAAAAACAAAATTTAAAGTCAAAGTCTTGACTTGACTTTAAAATAAACGAAATTTAAATTCAAAGTGCTGACTTGACTTCAAAAAAAACAAAATTTAAAATCAAAGTGCTGATTTGACTTCAAAATAAACAAAATTTAAAGTCAAAATCTTAACTTGACTTTAAAATAAACGAAATTTAAATTCAAAGTGCTGACTTGACTTAAAAAAAAACAAAATTTAAAATCAAAGTGCTGATTTGACTTCAAAAAAAACAAAATTTAAAGTCAAAGTGCTGATTTGACTTAAAAAAAACAAAATTTAAGTAAAAGTCCTGACTTGACTTCAAAAAAAACAAAATTTAAAGTCAAAGTGCTGATTTGACTTAAAAAAAAACAAAATTTAAGTAAAAGTCCTGACTTGACTTCAAAAAAAAACAAAATTTAATTTCAAAGTTCTGATTTCTCTTCAAAATAAACAAAATTTAAAGTCAAAGTCTTGACTTGACTTTAAAATAAACGAAATTTAAATTCAAAGTGCTGACTTGACTTCAAAAAAAACAAAATTTAAAATCAAAGTGCTGATTTGACTTCAAAATAAACAAAATTTAAAGTCAAAATCTTAACTTGACTTTAAAATAAACGAAATTTAAATTCAAAGTGCTGACTTGACTTAAAAAAAAACAAAATTTAAATTCAAAGTGCTGACTTGACTTCAAAAAAAACAAAATTTAAAATCAAAGTGCTGAATTGACTTCAAAAAAAACAAAATTTAAGTTAATGTCCTGACTTGACTTCAAAAAAAACAAAATTTAAAATCAAAGTGCTGATTTGACTTCAAAATAAACAAAATTTAAAGTCAAAGTCTTGACTTGACTTTAAAATAAACGAAATTTAAATTCAAAGTGCTGACTTGACTTCAAAAAAAACAAAATTTTAATTTCAAAGTTCTGATTATACTTCAAAAAAAGCAAAATTTAAATTCAAAGTCTTGACTTGACTTCAAAAAGAACAAAATTTAAGTAAAAGTCCTGACTTGACTTCAAAAAAAAACAAAATATAAAATCAAAGTGCTGATTTGACTTCAAAATAAACAAAATTTTAGACAAAATCCTTACTTGACTTCAAAATAAACAAAATTTTAGACAAAATCTTAACTTGACTTCAAAAAAAAAACAAAATTTAAGTTAAAGTCTTGACTTGACTTCCAAAAAAAACAAAATTTAAATTCAAAGTGCTGATTTGACTTCAAAAAAAACAAAATTTAATTTAAAAGTTCTGATTTGACTTCAAAAAAAACAAAATTTAAAGTCAAAGTCTTGACTTGACTTCAAAAAAAACAAAATTTAAGTAAAAGTCCTGACTTGACTTCAAAAAAAACAAAATATAAAATCAAAGTACTGATTTGACTTCAAAATAAACAAAATTTAAAGTCAAAATCTTAACTTGACTTTAAAATAAACGAAATTTAAATTCAAAGTGCTGACTTGACTTAAAAAAAAACAAAATTTAAAATCAAAGTGCTGATTTGACTTCAAAAAAAACAAAATTTAAAGTCAAAGTGCTGATTTGACTTAAAAAAAACAAAATTTAAGTAAAAGTCCTGACTTGACTTCAAAAAAAACAAAATTTAAAGTCAAAGTGCTGATTTGACTTAAAAAAAACAAAATTTAAGTAAAAGTCCTGACTTGACTTCAAAAAAAACAAAATTTAATTTCAAAGTTCTGATTTCTCTTCAAAATAAACAAAATTTAAAGTCAAAGTCTTGACTTGACTTTAAAATAAACGAAATTTAAATTCAAAGTGCTGACTTGACTTCAAAAAAAACAAAATTTAAAATCAAAGTGCTGATTTGACTTCAAAATAAACAAAATTTAAAGTCAAAATCTTAACTTGACTTTAAAATAAACGAAATTTAAATTCAAAGTGCTGACTTGACTTAAAAAAAAACAAAATTTAAAATCAAAGTGCTGATTTGACTTCAAAAAAAACAAAATTTAAAGTCAAAGTGCTGATTTGACTTAAAAAAAACAAAATTTAAGTAAAAGTCCTGACTTGACTTCAAAAAAAACAAAATTTAAAGTCAAAGTGCTGATTTGACTTAAAAAAAAACAAAATTTAAGTAAAAGTCCTGACTTGACTTCAAAAAAAAACAAAATTTAATTTCAAAGTTCTGATTTCTCTTCAAAATAAACAAAATTTAAAGTCAAAGTCTTGACTTGACTTTAAAATAAACGAAATTTAAATTCAAAGTGCTGACTTGACTTCAAAAAAAACAAAATTTTAATTTCAAAGTTCTGATTATACTTCAAAAAAAGCAAAATTTAAATTCAAAGTCTTGACTTGACTTCAAAAAGAACAAAATTTAAGTAAAAGTCCTGACTTGACTTCAAAAAAAACAAAATATAAAATCAAAGTGCTGATTTGACTTCAAAATAAACAAAATTTTAGACAAAATCCTTACTTGACTTCAAAATAAACAAAATTTTAGACAAAATCTTAACTTGACTTCAAAAAAAACAAAATTTAAGTTAAAGTCTTGACTTGACTTCCAAAAAAACAAAATTTAAAATCAAAGTGCTGATTGGACTTCAAAAAAAACAAAATTTAACGTCAAAGTCTTGACTTGACTTCAAAATAAACAAAATTAAAATTCAAAGTGCCGACTTGGCTTCAAAAAAAAATAAAATTAAAGTAAAAGTCCTGACTTTACTTCAAAAAAAACAAAATTTAATTTCAAAGTTCTGATTTCACTTCAAAAAAAACAAAATTTAAAGTCAAAGTCTTGACTTGCTTTAAAATAAACGAAATTTTAATTCAAAGTGCTTACTTGACTTCAAAAAAAACAAAATTTAAAATCAAAGTGCTGACTTGACTTCAAAAAAAACAAAATTTAAAATCAAAGTGCTGATATGACTTTAAAAAAAACAAAATTTAAATAAAAAGCGCTGACTTGACATCAAAAAAAACAAAATCTATGTAAAAGTCCTGACTTGACTTCAAAATAAACAAAATTTTAGACAAAATCTTAACTTGACTTCGAAAAAAAACAAAATTTAAGTTATAGTCTTGACTTGACTTCCAAAAAAACAGAATTTAAATTCAAAGTGCTGATTTGACTTCAAAAAAAAACAAAATTTAAAATCAAAGTGCTGATTTGACTTCAAAAAAAACAAAATTTAATTTCAAAGTTCTGATTTCACTTCAAAAAAAGCAAAATTTAAATTCAAAGTGCTGATTTGACTTAAAAAAAACAAAATTTAAGTAAAAGACCTGACTTGACTTCAAAAAAAAACAAAATTTAATTTCAAAGTTCTGATTTCACTTCAAAATAAACAAAATTTAAAGTCAAAGTCTTGACTTGACTTTAAAATAAACGAAATTTAAATTCAAAGTGCTGACTTGACTTCAAAAAAAACAAAATTTAAAATCAAAGTGCTGATTTGACTTCAAAAAAAACAAAATTTAAAATCAAAGTCTTGACTTGACTTTAAATAAACAAAATTTAAAGTCAAAGTCCTGACTTGACTTCAAAAAAAACAAAATTTAAGTAAAAGTCCTGACTTGACTTCAAAAAAAAACAAAATTTAAGTAAAAGTCCTGACTTGACTTCAAAAAAAACAAAATTTAATTTCAAAGTTCTGATTTCACTTCAAAAAAAACAAAATTTTAAGTCAAAGTCTTGACTTGCTTTAAAATAAACGAAATTTAAATTCAAAGTGCTGACTTGACTTCAAAAAAAACAAAATTTAAAATCAAAGTGCTGACTTGACTTCAAAAAAAACAAAATTTAAAGTCAAAGTCCTGACTTGACTTCAAAAAAAACAAAATTTAAAGTCAAAGTGCTGATTTGACTTAAAAAAAACAAAATTTAAAATCAAAGTGCTGATTTGACTTCAAAAAAAACAAAATTTAAAATCAAAGTCTTGACTTGACTTTAAATAAACAAAATTTAAAGTCAAAGTCCTGACTTGACTTCAAAAAAAACAAAATTTAAGTAAAAGTCCTGACTTGACTTCAAAAAAAACAAAATTTAAGTAAAAGTCCTGACTTGACTTCAAAAAAAAACAAAATTTAATTTCAAAGTTCTGATTTCACTTCAAAAAAAAACAAAATTTTAAGTCAAAGTCTTGACTTGCTTTAAAATAAACGAAATTTAAATTCAAAGTGCTGACTTGACTTCAAAAAAAAACAAAATTTAAAATCAAAGTGCTGACTTGACTTCAAAAAAAACAAAATTTAAAGTCAAAGTCCTGACTTGACTTCAAAAAAAACAAAATTTAAAGTCAAAGTGCTGATTTGACTTAAAAAAAACAAAATTTAAAATCAAAGTGCTGATTTGACTTCAAAAAAAACAAAATTTAAAATCAAAGTCTTGACTTGACTTTAAAATAAACGAAATTTAAATTCAAAGTGCTGACTTGACTTCAAAAAAACAAAATTTTAATTTCAAAGTTCTGATTATACTTCAAAAAAAACAAAATTTAAAGTCAAAGTCTTGACTTGACTTTAAAATAAACGAAATTTAAACTCAAAGTGCTGACTTGACTTAAAAAAAAACAAAATTTAAAATCAAAGTGCTGATTTGACTTCAAAAAAAACAAAATTTAAAATCAAAGTCTTGACTTGACTTTAAATAAACAAAATTTAAAGTCAAAGTCCTGACTTGACTTCAAAAAAAAACAAAATTTAAGTAAAAGTCCTGACTTGACTTCAAAAAAAAACAAAATTTAAGTAAAAGTCCTGACTTGACTTCAAAAAAAAACAAAATTTAATTTCAAAGTTCTGATTTCACTTCAAAAAAAACAAAATTTTAAGTCAAAGTCTTGACTTGCTTTAAAATAAACGAAATTTAAATTCAAAGTGCTGACTTGACTTCAAAAAAAAACAAAATTTAAAATCAAAGTGCTGACTTGACTTCAAAAAAAACAAAATTTTAAAATCAAAGTGCTGATTTGACTTCAAAAAAAACAAAATTTAAAGTCAAAGTCTTGACTTGACTTCAAAAAAAACAAAATTTAAGTAAAAGTCCTGACTTGACTTCAAAAAAAAACAAAATATAAAATCAAAGTGCTGATTTGACTTCAAAATAAACAAAATTTTAGACAAAATCCTAACTTGACTTCAAAATAAACAAAATTTTAGACAAAATCTTAACTTGACTTCAAAAAAAAACAAAATTTAAATTCAAAGTGCTGATTTGACTTCAAAAAAAACAAAATTTAAAATCAAAGTGCTGATTTGACTTCAAAAAAAACAAAATTTAAAGTCAAAGTCTTGACTTGACTTCAAAAAAAACAAAATTTAAGTAAAAGTCCTGACTTGACTTCAAAAAAAACAAAATATAAAATCAAAGTGCTGATTTGACTTCAAAATAAACAAAATTTTAGACAAAATCCTTACTTGACTTCAAAATAAACAAAATTTTAGACAAAATCTTAACTTGACTTCAAAAAAAAACAAAATTTAAGTTAAAGTCTTGACTTGACTTCCAAAAAAACAAAATTTAAATTCAAAGTGCTGATTTGACTTCAAAAAAAACAAAATTTAATTTAAAAGTTCTGATTTGACTTCAAAAAAAACAAAATTTAAAGTCAAAGTCTTGACTTGACTTCAAAAAAAACAAAATTTAAGTAAAAGTCCTGACTTGACTTCAAAAAAAACAAAATATAAAATCAAAGTACTGATTTGACTTCAAAATAAACAAAATTTTAGACAAAATCATAACTTGACTTCAAAATAAACAAAATTTTAGACAAAATCTTAACTTGACTTCAAAAAAAACAAAATTTAAGTTAAAGTCTTGACTTGACTTCCAAAAAAAACAAAATTTAAAATCAAAGTGCTGATTGGACTTCAAAAAAAAACAAAATTTAACGTCAAAGTCTTGACTTGACTTCAAAATAAACAAAATTAAAATTCAAAGTGCCGACTTGGCTTCAAAAAAAAATAAAATTAAAGTAAAAGTCCTGACTTTACTTCAAAAAAAACAAAATTTAATTTCAAAGTTCTGATTTCACTTCAAAAAAAACAAAATTTAAAGTCAAAGTCTTGACTTGCTTTAAAATAAACGAAATTTTAATTCAAAGTGCTTACTTGACTTCAAAAAAAAACAAAATTTAAAATCAAAGTGCTGACTTGACTTCAAAAAAAACAAAATTTAAAATCAAAGTGCTGATATGACTTTAAAAAAAACAAAATTTAAATAAAAAGCGCTGACTTGACATCAAAAAAAACAAAATCTAAGTAAAAGTCCTGACTTGACTTCAAAATAAACAAAATTTTAGACAAAATCTTAACTTGACTTCGAAAAAAACAAAATTTAAGTTATAGTCTTGACTTGACTTCCAAAAAAACAGAATTTAAATTCAAAGTGCTGATTTGACTTCAAAAAAAACAAAATTTAAAATCAAAGTGCTGATTTGACTTCAAAAAAAACAAAATTTAATTTCAAAGTTCTGATTTCACTTCAAAAAAAGCAAAATTTAAATTCAAAGTGCTGATTTGACTTAAAAAAAACAAAATTTAAGTAAAAGACCTGACTTGACTTCAAAAAAAACAAAATTTAATTTCAAAGTTCTGATTTCACTTCAAAATAAACAAAATTTAAAGTCAAAGTCTTGACTTGACTTTAAAATAAACGAAATTTAAATTCAAAGTGCTGACTTGACTTCAAAAAAAACAAAATTTAAAATCAAAGTGCTGATTTGACTTCAAAAAAAACAAAATTTAAAATCAAAGTCTTGACTTGACTTTAAATAAACAAAATTTAAAGTCAAAGTCCTGACTTGACTTCAAAAAAAACAAAATTTAAGTAAAAGTCCTGACTTGACTTCAAAAAAAAACAAAATTTAAGTAAAAGTCCTGACTTGACTTCAAAAAAAAACAAAATTTAATTTCAAAGTTCTGATTTCACTTCAAAAAAAACAAAATTTTAAGTCAAAGTCTTGACTTGCTTTAAAATAAACGAAATTTAAATTCAAAGTGCTGACTTGACTTCAAAAAAAAACAAAATTTAAAATCAAAGTGCTGACTTGACTTCAAAAAAAACAAAATTTAAAGTCAAAGTCCTGACTTGACTTCAAAAAAAAACAAAATTTAAAGTCAAAGTGCTGATTTGACTTAAAAAAAACAAAATTTAAAATCAAAGTGCTGATTTGACTTCAAAAAAAACAAAATTTAAAATCAAAGTCTTGACTTGACTTTAAATAAACAAAATTTAAAGTCAAAGTCCTGACTTGACTTCAAAAAAAACAAAATTTAAGTAAAAGTCCTGACTTGACTTCAAAAAAAACAAAATTTAAGTAAAAGTCCTGACTTGACTTCAAAAAAAACAAAATTTAATTTCAAAGTTCTGATTTCACTTCAAAAAAAACAAAATTTAAAGTCAAAGTCTTGACTTGCTTTAAAATAAACGAAATTTAAATTCAAAGTGCTGACTTGACTTCAAAAAAAACAAAATTTAAAATCAAAGTGCTGATTTGACTTCAAAAAAAACAAAATTTAAAGTCAAAGTCCTGACTTGACTTTAAAATAAACGAAATTTAAACTCAAAGTGCTGACTTGACTTAAAAAAAAACAAAATTTAAAATCAAAGTGCTGATTTGACTTCAAAAAAAACAAAATTTAAAATCAAAGTCTTGACTTGACTTTAAATAAACAAAATTTAAGTAAAAGTCCTGACTTGACTTCAAAAAAAACAAAATTTAAGTAAAAGTCCTGACTTGACTTCAAAAAAAACAAAATTTAATTTCAAAGTTCTGATTTCACTTCAAAAAAAACAAAATTTAAAGTCAAAGTCTTGACTTGCTTTAAAATAAACGAAATTTAAATTCAAAGTGCTGACTTGACTTCAAAAAAAACAAAATTTAAAATCAAAGTGCTGACTTGACTTCAAAAAAAACAAAATTTAAAGTCAAAGTCCTGACTTGACTTCATAAAAAACAAAATTTAAAGTCAAAGTGCTGATTTGACTTAAAAAAAAACAAAATTTAAAATCATAGTGCTGATTTGACTTCAAAAAAAACAAAATTTAAAATCAAAGTCTTGACTTGACTTTAAATAAACAAAATTTAAAGTCAAAGTCCTGACTTGACTTCAAAAAAAACAAAATTTAAGTAAAAGTCCTGACTTGACTTCAAAAAAAAACAAAATTTAAGTAAAAGTCCTGACTTGACTTCAAAAAAAAAACAAAATTTAATTTCAAAGTTCTGATTTCACTTCAAAAAAAACAAAATTTAAAGTCAAAGTCTTGACTTGCTTTAAAATAAACGAAATTTAAATTCAAAGTGCTGACTTGACTTCAAAAAAAACAAAATTTAAAATCAAAGTGCTGACTTGACTTCAAAAAAAACAAAATTCTAAAATCAAAGTGCTGATTTGACTTCAAAAAAAACAAAATTTAAAAGTCAAAGTCTTGACTTGACTTCAAAAAAAACAAAATTTAAGTAAAAGTCCTGACTTGACTTCAAAAAAAACAAAATATAAAATCAAAGTGCTGATTTGACTTCAAAATAAACAAAATTTTAGACAAAATCCTAACTTGACTTCAAAATAAACAAAATTTTAGACAAAATCTTAACTTGACTTCAAAAAAAAAACAAAATTTAAATTCAAAGTGCTGATTTGACTTCAAAAAAAACAAAATTTAAAATCAAAGTGCTGATTTGACTTCAAAAAAAACAAAATTTAAAGTCAAAGTCTTGACTTGACTTCAAAAAAAACAAAATTTTAATTTCAAAGTTCTGATTATACTTCAAAAAAAGCAAAATTTAAATTCAAAGTGCTGATTTGACTTAAAAAAAACAAAATTTAAGTAAAAGACCTGACTTGACTTCAAAAAAAACAAAATTTAATTTCAAAGTTCTGATTTCACTTCAAATAAACAAAATTTAAAGTCAAAGTCTTGACTTGACTTTAAAATAAACGAAATTTAAATTCAAAGTGCTGACTTGACTTCAAAAAAAAACAAAATTTAATTTCAAAGTTCTGATTTCACTTCAAAAAAAACAAAATTTAAAGTCAAAGTCTTGACTTGCTTTAAAATAAACGAAATTTAAATTCAAAGTGCTGACTTGACTTCAAAAAAAAACAAAATTTAAAATCAAAGTGCTGACTTGACTTCAAAAAAAAACAAAATTCTAAAATCAAAGTGCTGATTTGACTTCAAAAAAAACAAAATTTAAAAGTCAAAGTCTTGACTTGACTTCAAAAAAAACAAAATTTAAGTAAAAGTCCTGACTTGACTTCAAAAAAAACAAAATATAAAATCAAAGTGCTGATTTGACTTCAAAATAAACAAAATTTTAGACAAAATCCTAACTTGACTTCAAAATAAACAAAATTTTAGACAAAATCTTAACTTGACTTCAAAAAAAAACAAAATTTAAATTCAAAGTGCTGATTTGACTTCAAAAAAAAACAAAATTTAAAATCAAAGTGCTGATTTGACTTCAAAAAAAACAAAATTTAAAGTCAAAGTCTTGACTTGACTTCAAAAAAAACAAAATTTAAGTAAAAGTCCTGACTTGACTTCAAAAAAAAACAAAATATAAAATCAAAGTGCTGATTTGACTTCAAAATAAACAAAATTTTAGACAAAATCCTTACTTGACTTCAAAATAAACAAAATTTTAGACAAAATCTTAACTTGACTTCAAAAAAAAACAAAATTTAAGTTAAAGTCTTGACTTGACTTCCAAAAAAAACAAAATTTAAATTCAAAGTGCTGATTTGACTTCAAAAAAAAACAAAATTTAATTTAAAAGTTCTGATTTGACTTCAAAAAAAACAAAATTTAAAGTCAAAGTCTTGACTTGACTTCAAAAAAAACAAAATTTAAGTAAAAGTCCTGACTTGACTTCAAAAAAAACAAAATATAAAATCAAAGTGCTGATTTGACTTCAAAATAAACAAAATTTTAGACAAAATCCTAACTTGACTTCAAAATAAACAAAATTTTAGACAAAATCTTAACTTGACTTCAAAAAAAAACAAAATTTAAGTTAAAGTCTTGACTTGACTTCCAAAAAAAACAAAATTTAAAATCAAAGTGCTGATTGGACTTCAAAAAAAACAAAATTTAACGTCAAAGTCTTGACTTGACTTCAAAATAAACAAAATTTTAGACAAAATTGTAACTTGACTTCAAAATAAACAAAATTTAAATTCAAAGTGCCGACTTGGCTTCAAAAAAAAATAAAATTAAAGTAAAAGTCCTGACTTTACTTCAAAAAAAACAAAATTTAATTTCAAAGTTCTGATTTCACTTCAAAAAAAACAAAATTTAAAGTCAAAGTCTTGACTTGCTTTAAAATAAACGAAATTTAAATTCAAAGTGCTTACTTGACTTCAAAAAAAAACAAAATTTAAAATCAAAGTGCTGACTTGACTTCAAAAAAAACAAAATTTAAAATCAAAGTGCTGATATGACTTTAAAAAAAACAAAATTTAAATAAAAAGCGCTGACTTGACATCAAAAAAAACAAAATCTAAGTAAAAGTCCTGACTTGACTTCAAAATAAACAAAATTTTAGACAAAATCTTAACTTGACTTCGAAAAAAACAAAATTTAAGTTATAGTCTTGACTTGACTTCCAAAAAAAACAAAATTTAAATTCAAAGTGCTGATTTGACTTCAAAAAAAACAAAATTTAAAATCAAAGTGCTGATTTGACTTCAAAAAAAACAAAATTTAAAGTCAAAGTCTTGACTTGACTTCAAAAAAGACAAAATTTAAAATCAAAGTGCTGACTTTACTTCAAAAAGACAAAATTTCAGTCAAAGTCCTGACTTGACTTCAAAAAAAACAAAATTTAAATAAAAAGCGCTGACTTGACATCTAAAAAAAATAAAATTAAAGTAAAAGTCCTGACTTTACTTCAAAAAAAACAAAATTTAATTTCAAAGTTCTGATTTCACTTCAAAAAAAACAAAATTTAAAGTCAAAGTCTTGACTTGACTTTAAAATAAACGAAATTTAAATTCAAAGTGCTGACTTGACTTCAAAAAAAACAAAATTTAAAATCAAAGTGCTGACTTGACTTCAAAAAAAACAAAATTTAAAATCAAAGTGCTGATATGACTTTAAAATAAACGAAATTTAAATTCAAAGTGCTGACTTGACTTCAAAAAAAACAAAATTTAAAATCAAAGTGCTGATTTGACTTCAAAAAAAACAAAATTTAAGTTAAAGTCTTGACTTGACTTCCAAAAAAACAAAATTTAAATTCAAAGTGCTGATTTGACTTCCAAAAAAACAAAATATTAATTTCAAAGTTCTGATTATACTTCAAAAAAAACAAAATTTAAAGTCAAAGTCTTGACTTGACTTTAAAATAAACGAAATTTAAATTCAATGTGCTGACTTGACTTCAAAAAAAACAAAATTTAAAATCAAAGTGCTGATTTGACTTCAAAAAAAACAAAATTTAAAGTCAAAGTCTTGATTTGACTTTAAATAAAAAAAATTTAAATTCAAAGTGCTGACTTGACTTCAAAAAAAACAAAATTTAAAATCAAAGTGCTGATTTGACTTGAAAAAAAACAAAATTTAAGTTAAAGTCTTGACTTGACTTCCAAAAAAACAAAATTTAAATTCAAAGTGCTGATTTGACTTCCAAAAAAACAAAATTTTAATTTCAAAGTTCTGATTATACTTCAAAAAAAACATAATTTAAAGTCAAAGTCTTGATTTGACTTTAAATAAACAAAATTTAAGTAAAAGTGCTGATTTGACTTCAAAAAAAACAAAATTTAAAGTCAAAGTCCTGACTTGACTTTAAAATAAACGAAATTTAAATTCAAAGTGATGACTTGACTTCAAAAAAAAAAAATTTAAGATCAAAGTGCTGATTTGACTTCAAAAAAAACAAAATTTAAAATCAAAGTGCTGATTTGACTTTAAAATAAACGAAATTTAAATTCAAAGTGCTGACTTGACTTCAAAATAAACAAAATTTAAAATCAAAGTGCTGATTTGACTTCCAAAAAAACAAAATTTTAATTTCAAAGTTCTGATTATACTTCAAAAAAAACAAAATTTAAAGTCAAAGTCTTGATTTGACTTTAAATAAACAAAATTTAAGTAAAAGTGCTGATTTGACTTCAAAAAAAACAAAATTTAAAGTCAAAGTCCTGACTTGACTTTAAAATAAACGAAATTTAAATTCAAAGTGATGACTTGACTTCAAAAAAAAAAAATTTAAGATCAAAGTGCTGATTTGACTTCAAAAAAAACAAAATTTAAAATCAAAGTGCTGATTTGACTTTAAAATAAACGAAATTTAAATTCAAAGTGCTGACTTGACTTCAAAAAAAACCAAATTTAAAATCAAAGTGCTGATTTTACTTCAAAAAAAACAAAATTTAAAGTCAAAGTCTTGATTTGACTTTAAATAAACAAAATTTAAGTAAAAGTCCTGACTTGACTTCAAAAAAAACAAAATTTAAAGTCAAAGTCCTGACTTGACTTCAAAAAAAACAAAATTTAAATAAAAAGCGCTGACTTGACATCAAAAAAAACAAAATCTAAGTAAAAGTCCTGACTTGACTTCAAAATAAACAAAATTTTAGACAAAATCTTAACTTGACTTCAAAAAAAAACAAAATTTAAGTTAAAGTCTTGACTTGACTTCAAAAAAAACAAAATTTAAATTCAAAGTGCTGATTTGACTTCAAAAAAAACAAAATTTAAAATCAAAGTGCTGATTTGACTTCAAAAAAAACAAAATTTAAAGTCAAAGTCTTGACTTGACTTCAAAAAAAACAAAATTTAAATAAAAGTTCTGACTTGACTTCAAAATAAACAAAATTTTATACAAAATCCTAACTTGACATCAGAAAAAACAAAATTTAAGTTAAAGTCTTGACTTGACTTCAAAATAAGCAAAATTTTAGACAAAATTGTAACTTGACTTTAAAATAAACAAAATTTAAATTCAAAGTGCTGACTTGGCTTCAAAAAAAAAATAAAATTTTAGTCAAAATCCTGACTTGCCTTCAAAATAAACAAAATTTAAAGTCAAATTCTTGACTTGTGTTTAAAATAAACGAAATTTAAATTCAGAGTGCTGACTTGACTTCAAAAAAGACAAAATTTAAAATCAAAGTGCTGACTTTACTTCAAAAAAAACAAAATTTAAAGTCAAAGTCTTGACTTGACTTCAAAAAAAACAAAATTTAAAATCAAAATCCTGACTTGCCTTCAAAATAAGCTTTATTTAAATTCAAAGCGCTAACTTTACTTCAAAAAAACAAAATTTCAGTCAAAGTCCTGACTTGACTTCAAAAAAAACAAAATTTAAATAAAAAGCGCTGACTTGACATCTAAAAAAACCAAATTTAAGTAAAAGTCCTGACTTGACTTCAAAATAAACAAAATTTTAGACAAAATCTTAACTTGACTTCAAAAAAAAACAAAATTTAAGTTATAGTCTTGACTTGACTTCAAAAAAAACAAAATTTAAATTCAAAGTGCTGATTTGACTTCAAAAAAAACGAAATTTAAAATCAAAGTGCTGATTTGACTTCAAAAAAAACAAAATTTAAAGTCAAAGTCTTGACTTGACTTCAAAAAAAAACAAAATTTAAGTAAAAGTCCTGACTTGACTTCAAAATAAACAAAATTTTTGACAAAATTGTTACTTGACTTCAAAATAAACAAAATTTAAATTCAAAGTGCCGACTTGGCTTCAAAAAAAACAAAATTTAAAATCAAAATCCTGACTTGCCTTCAAAATAAACTTAATTTAAATTCAAAGCGCTGACTTTACTTCAAAAAAACAAAATTTAAGTAAAAGTCCTGACTTGACTTCAAAATAAACAAAATTTTAGACAAAATCTTAACTTGACTTCAAAAAAAACAAAATTTAAGTTATAGTCTTGACTTGACTTCAAAATAAACAAAATTTTAGACAAAATTGTTACTTGATTTCAAAATAAACAAAATTTAAATTCAAAGTGCCGACTTGGCTTCAAAAAAAACAAAATTTAAGTTATAGTCTTGACTTGACTTCCAAAAAAACAAAATTTAAATTCAAAGTGCTGATTTGACTTCAAAAAAAACAAAATTTAAAATCAAAGTGCTGATTTGACTTCAAAAAAAACAAAATTTAAAGTCAAAGTCTTGACTTGACTTCAAAAAAAACAAAATTTAAGTTATAGTCTTGACTTGACTTCCAAAAAAACAAAATTTAAATTCAAAGTGCTGATTTGACTTCAAAAAAAACAAAATTTAAAATCAAAGTGCTGATTTGAGTTCAAAAAAAACAAAATTTAAAGTCAAGGTCTTGACTTGACTTCAAAAAAAACAAAATTTAAGTAAAAGTCCTGACTTGACTTCAAAATAAACAAAATTTTATACAAAATCCTAACTTGACATCAGAAAAAACAAAATTTAAGTTAAAGTCTTGACTTGACTTTAAAATAAACGAAATTTAAATTCAATGTGCTGACTTGACTTCAAAAAAAACAAAATTTAAAATCAAAGTGCTGATTTGACTTCAAAAAAAACAAAATTTAAAGTCAAAGTCTTGATTTGACTTTAAATAAAAAAAATTTAAATTCAAAGTGCTGACTTGACTTCAAAAAAAACAAAATTTAAAATCAAAGTGCTGATTTGACTTGAAAAAAAACAAAATTTAAGTTAAAGTCTTGACTTGACTTCCAAAAAAAACAAAATTTAAATTCAAAGTGCTGATTTGACTTCCAAAAAAACAAAATTTTAATTTCAAAGTTCTGATTATACTTCAAAAAAAACAAAATTTAAAGTCAAAGTCTTGATTTGACTTTAAATAAACAAAATTTAAGTAAAAGTGCTGATTTGACTTCAAAAAAAAACAAAATTTAAAGTCAAAGTCCTGACTTGACTTTAAAATAAACGAAATTTAAATTCAAAGTGATGACTTGACTTCAAAAAAAAAAAATTTAAGATCAAAGTGCTGATTTGACTTCAAAAAAAACAAAATTTAAAATCAAAGTGCTGATTTGACTTTAAAATAAACGAAATTTAAATTCAAAGTGCTGACTTGACTTCAAAATAAACAAAATTTAAAATCAAAGTGCTGATTTGACTTCCAAAAAAACAAAATTTTAATTTCAAAGTTCTGATTATACTTCAAAAAAAACAAAATTTAAAGTCAAAGTCTTGATTTGACTTTAAATAAACAAAATTTAAGTAAAAGTGCTGATTTGACTTCAAAAAAAACAAAATTTAAAGTCAAAGTCTTGACTTGACTTCAAAAAAAACAAAATTTAAATAAAAGTTCTGACTTGACTTCAAAATAAACAAAATTTTATACAAAATCCTAACTTGACATCAGAAAAAACAAAATTTAAGTTAAAGTCTTGACTTGACTTTAAAATAAACAAAATTTTAGACAAAATTGTAACTTGACTTTAAAATAAACAAAATTTAAATTCAAAGTGCTGACTTGGCTTCAAAAAAAAATAAAATTTTAGTCAAAATCCTGACTTGCCTTCAAAATAAACAAAATTTAAAGTCAAATTCTTGACTTGTGTTTAAAATAAACGAAATTTAAATTCAGAGTGCTGACTTGACTTCAAAAAAGACAAAATTTAAAATCAAAGTGCTGACTTTACTTCAAAAAAAACAAAATTTAAAGTCAAAGTCTTGACTTGACTTCAAAAAAAAACAAAATTTAAAATCAAAATCCTGACTTGCCTTCAAAATAAGCTTTATTTAAATTCAAAGCGCTAACTTTACTTCAAAAAAACAAAATTTCAGTCAAAGTCCTGACTTGACTTCAAAATAAACAAAATTTTAGACAAAATCTTAACTTGACTTCAAAAAAAACAAAATTTAAGTTATAGTCTTGACTTGACTTCAAAATAAACAAAATTTTAGACAAAATTGTTACTTGACTTCAAAATAAACAAAATTTAAATTCAAAGTGCCGACTTGGCTTCAAAAAAAACAAAATTTAAGTTATAGTCTTGACTTGACTTCCAAAAAAAACAAAATTTAAATTCAAAGTGCTGATTTGACTTCAAAAAAAACAAAATTTAAAATCAAAGTGCTGATTTGACTTCAAAAAAAACAAAATTTAAAGTCAAAGTCTTGACTTGACTTCAAAAAAAACAAAATTTAAGTTATAGTCTTGACTTGACTTCCAAAAAAACAAAATTTAAATTCAAAGTGCTGATTTGACTTCAAAAAAAACAAAATTTAAAATCAAAGTGCTGATTTGAGTTCAAAAAAAACAAAATTTAAAGTCAAGGTCTTGACTTGACTTCAAAAAAAACAAAATTTAAGTAAAAGTCCTGACTTGACTTCAAAATAAACAAAATTTTATACAAAATCCTAACTTGACATCAGAAAAAACAAAATTTAAGTTAAAGTCTTGACTTGACTTTAAAATAAACGAAATTTAAATTCAATGTGCTGACTTGACTTCAAAAAAAACAAAATTTAAAATCAAAGTGCTGATTTGACTTCAAAAAAAACAAAATTTAAAGTCAAAGTCTTGATTTGACTTTAAATAAAAAAAATTTAAATTCAAAGTGCTGACTTGACTTCAAAAAAAACAAAATTTAAAATCAAAGTGCTGATTTGACTTGAAAAAAAACAAAATTTAAGTTAAAGTCTTGACTTGACTTCCAAAAAAAACAAAATTTAAATTCAAAGTGCTGATTTGACTTCCAAAAAAACAAAATTTTAATTTCAAAGTTCTGATTATACTTCAAAAAAAACAAAATTTAAAGTCAAAGTCTTGATTTGACTTTAAATAAACAAAATTTAAGTAAAAGTGCTGATTTGACTTCAAAAAAAACAAAATTTAAAGTCAAAGTCCTGACTTGACTTTAAAATAAACGAAATTTAAATTCAAAGTGATGACTTGACTTCAAAAAAAAAAAATTTAAGATCAAAGTGCTGATTTGACTTCAAAAAAAACAAAATTTAAAATCAAAGTGCTGATTTGACTTTAAAATAAACGAAATTTAAATTCAAAGTGCTGACTTGACTTCAAAATAAACAAAATTTAAAATCAAAGTGCTGATTTGACTTCCAAAAAAACAAAATTTTAATTTCAAAGTTCTGATTATACTTCAAAAAAAACAAAATTTAAAGTCAAAGTCTTGATTTGACTTTAAATAAACAAAATTTAAGTAAAAGTGCTGATTTGACTTCAAAAAAAAACAAAATTTAAAGTCAAAGTCCTGACTTGACTTTAAAATAAACGAAATTTAAATTCAAAGTGATGACTTGACTTCAAAAAAAAAAAATTTAAGATCAAAGTGCTGATTTGACTTCAAAAAAAAACAAAATTTAAAATCAAAGTGCTGATTTGACTTTAAAATAAACGAAATTTAAATTCAAAGTGCTGACTTGACTTCAAAAAAAACCAAATTTAAAATCAAAGTGCTGATTTTACTTCAAAAAAAACAAAATTTAAAGTCAAAGTCTTGATTTGACTTTAAATAAACAAAATTTAAGTAAAAGTCCTGACTTGACTTCAAAAAAAAACAAAATTTAAAGTCAAAGTCCTGACTTGACTTCAAAAAAAACAAAATTTAAATAAAAAGCGCTGACTTGACATCAAAAAAAACAAAATCTAAGTAAAAGTCCTGACTTGACTTCAAAATAAACAAAATTTTAGACAAAATCTTAACTTGACTTCAAAAAAAAACAAAATTTAAGTTAAAGTCTTGACTTGACTTCCAAAAAAACAAAATTTAAATTCAAAGTGCTGATTTGACTTCAAAAAAAACAAAATTTAAAATCAAAGTGCTGATTTGACTTCAAAAAAAACAAAATTTAAAGTCAAAGTCTTGACTTGACTTCAAAAAAAACAAAATTTAAATAAAAGTTCTGACTTGACTTCAAAATAAACAAAATTTTATACAAAATCCTAACTTGACATCAGAAAAAACAAAATTTAAGTTAAAGTCTTGACTTGACTTTAAAATAAACAAAATTTTAGACAAAATTGTAACTTGACTTTAAAATAAACAAAATTTAAATTCAAAGTGCTGACTTGGCTTCAAAAAAAAATAAAATTTTAGTCAAAATCCTGACTTGCCTTCAAAATAAACAAAATTTAAAGTCAAATTCTTGACTTGTGTTTAAAATAAACGAAATTTAAATTCAGAGTGCTGACTTGACTTCAAAAAAGACAAAATTTAAAATCAAAGTGCTGACTTTACTTCAAAAAAAAACAAAATTTAAAGTCAAAGTCTTGACTTGACTTCAAAAAAAACAAAATTTAAAATCAAAATCCTGACTTGCCTTCAAAATAAGCTTTATTTAAATTCAAAGCGCTAACTTTACTTCAAAAAAACAAAATTTCAGTCAAAGTCCTGACTTGACTTCAAAAAAAAACAAAATTTAAATAAAAAGCGCTGACTTGACATCTAAAAAAAACCAAATTTAAGTAAAAATCCTGACTTGACTTCAAAATAAACAAAATTTTAGACAAAATCTTAACTTGACTTCAAAAAAAACAAAATTTAAGTTATAGTCTTGACTTGACTTCAAAAAAAACAAAATTTAAATTCAAAGTGCTGATTTGACTTCAAAAAAAACGAAATTTAAAATCAAAGTGCTGATTTGACTTCAAAAAAAACAAAATTTAAAGTCAAAGTCTTGACTTGACTTCAAAAAAAACAAAATTTAAGTAAAAGTCCTGACTTGACTTCAAAATAAACAAAATTTTTGACAAAATTGTTACTTGACTTCAAAATAAACAAAATTTAAATTCAAAGTGCCGACTTGGCTTCAAAAAAAACAAAATTTAAAATCAAAATCCTGACTTGCCTTCAAAATAAACTTAATTTAAATTCAAAGCGCTGACTTTACTTCAAAAAAACAAAATTTAAGTCAAAGTCCTGACTTGACTTCAAAAAAAACAAAATTTAAATAAAAAGCGCTGACTTGACATCTAAAAAAACCAAATTTAAGTAAAAGTCCTGACTTGACTTCAAAATAAACAAAATTTTAGACAAAATCTTAACTTGACTTCAAAAAAAACAAAATTTAAGTTATAGTCTTGACTTGACTTCAAAATAAACAAAATTTTAGACAAAATTGTTACTTGACTTCAAAATAAACAAAATTTAAATTCAAAGTGCCGACTTGGCTTCAAAAAAAACAAAATTTAAGTTATAGTCTTGACTTGACTTCCAAAAAAACAAAATTTAAATTCAAAGTGCTGATTTGACTTCAAAAAAAACAAAATTTAAAATCAAAGTGCTGATTTGACTTTAAAAAAATCAAAATTTAAAGTCAAAGTCTTGACTTGACTTCAAAAAAAACAAAATTTAAGTTATAGTCATGACTTGACTTCCAAAAAAACAAAATTTAAATTCAAAGTGCTGATTTGACTTCAAAAAAAACAAAATTTAAAATCAAAGTGCTGATTTGAGTTCAAAAAAAACAAAATTTAAAGTCAAGGTCTTGACTTGACTTCAAAAAAAACAAAATTTAAGTAAAAGTCCTGACTTGACTTCAAAATAAACAAAATTTTATACAAAATCCTAACTTGACATCAGAAAAAACAAAATTTAAGTTAAAGTCTTGACTTGACTTCAAAATAAACTAAATTTTAGACAAAATTGTAACTTGACTTCAAAATAAACAAAATTTTAAATTCAAAGTCTTGACTTGACTTCAAAAAAAAACAAAATTTAAAATCAAAATCCTGACTTGCCTTCAAAATAAACTTAATTTAAATTCAAAGCGCTGACTTTACTTCAAAAAAACAAAATTTAAGTCAAAGTCCTGACTTGACTTCAAAAAAAACAAAATTTAAATAAAATGCGCTGACTTGACATCTAAAAAAACCAAATTTAAGTAAAAGTCCTGTTTTGACTTCAAAAAAAACAAAATTTTAGACAAAATCTTAACTTGACTTCAAAAAAAACAAAATTTAAGTTATAGTCTTGACTTGACTTCAAAATAAACAAAATTTTAGACAAAATTGTTACTTGACTTCAAAATAAACAAAATTTAAATTCAAAGTGCCGACTTGGCTTCAAAAAAAACAAAATTTAAAATCAAAATCCTGACTTGCCTTCAAAATAAACTTAATTTAAATTCAAAGCGCTGACTTTACTTCAAAAAAACAAAATTTAAGTCAAAGTCCTGACTTGACTTCAAAAAAAACAAAATTTAAATAAAAAGCGCTGACTTGACATCTAAAAAAACCAAATTTAAGTAAAAGTCCTGACTTGACTTCAAAAAAACAAAATTTAAGTCAAAGTCCTGACTTGACTTCAAAAAAAACAAAATTTAAAATCAAAGTGCTGATTTGACTTAAAAAAAAAACAAAATTTAAAATCAAAGTGCTGATTTGAGTTCAAAAAAAACAAAATTTAAAGTCAAAGTCTTGACTTGACTTCAAAAAAAACAAAATTTAAGTAAAAGTCCTGACTTGACTTCAAAATAAACAAAATTTTATACAAAATCCTAACTTGACATCAGAAAAAAACAAAATTTAAGTTAAAGTCTTGACTTGACTTCAAAATAAACTAATTTTTAGACAAAATTGTAACTTGACTTCAAAATAAACAAAATTTTAAATTCAAAGTCTTGACTTGACTTCAAAAAAAAACAAAATTTAAAATCAAAATCCTGACTTGCCTTCAAAATAAACTTAATTTAAATTCAAAGCGCTGACTTTACTTCAAAAAAACAAAATTTAAGTCAAAGTCCTGACTTGACTTCAAAAAAAACAAAATTTAAATAAAATGCGCTGACTTGACATCTAAAAAAACCAAATTTAAGTAAAAGTCCTGACTTGACTTCAAAAAAAACAAAATTTTAGACAAAATCTTAACTTGACTTCAAAAAAAACAAAATTTAAGTTATAGTCTTGACTTGACTTCAAAATAAACAAAATTTTAGACAAAATTGTTACTTGACTTCAAAATAAACAAAATTTAAATTCAAAGTGCCGACTTGGCTTCAAAAAAAACAAAATTTAAAATCAAAATCCTGACTTGCCTTCAAAATAAACTTAATTTAAATTCAAAGCGCTGACTTTACTTCATAAAAACAAAATTTAAGTCAAAGTCCTGACTTGACTTCAAAAAAAAACAAAATTAAAATAAAAAGCGCAGAGTTGACATCTAAAAAAACCAAATTTAAAAAAAAGTCCTGACTAGACTTCAAAAAAACAAAATTTAAGTCAAAGTCCTGACTTGACTTCAAAAAAAACAAAATTTAAATAAAATGCGCTGACTTGACATCTAAAAAAACCAAATTTAAGTAAAAGTCCTGACTTGACTTCAAAAAAAACAAAATTTAAAATCAAAGTGCTGATTTGACTTAAAAAAAAACAAAATTTAAAATCAAAGTGCTGATTTGAGTTCAAAAAAAACAAAATTTAAAGTCAAAGTCTTGACTTGACTTCAAAAAAAACAAAATTTAAGTAAAAGTCCTGACTTGACTTCAAAATAAACAAAATTTTATACAAAATCCTAACTTGACATCAGAAAAAACAAAATTTAAGTTAAAGTCTTGACTTGACTTCAAAATAAACTAATTTTTAGACAAAATTGTAACTTGACTTCAAAATAAACAAAATTTTAAATTCAAAGTCTTGACTTGACTTCAAAAAAAACAAAATTTAAACTCAAAATCCTGACTTGCCTTCAAAATAAACTTAATTTAAATTCAAAGCGCTGACTTTACTTCAAAAAAACAAAATTTAAGTCAAAGTCCTGACTTGACTTCAAAAAAAACAAAATTTAAATAAAATGCGCTGACTTGACATCTAAAAAAAACCAAATTTAAGTAAAAGTCCTGACTTGACATCAAAATAAACAAAATTTTAGACAAAATCTTAACTTGACTTCAAAAAAAACAAAATTTAAGTTATAGTCTTGACTTGACTTCAAAATAAACTAAATTTTAGACAAAATTGTTACTTGACTTCAAAATAAACAAAATTTAAATTCAAAGTGCCGACTTGGCTTCAAAAAAAACAAAATTTAAAATCAAAATCCTGACTTGCCTTCAAAATAAACTTAATTTAAATTCAAAGCGCTGACTTTACTTCAAAAAAACAAAATTTAAGTCAAAGTCCTGACTTGACTTCAAAAAAAACAAAATTTAAATAAAATGCGCTGACTTGACATCTAAAAAAACCAAATTTAAGTAAAAGTCCTGACTTGACATCAAAATAAACAAAATTTTAGACAAAATCTTAACTTGACTTCAAAAAAAACAAAATTTAAGTTATAGTCTTGACTTGACTTCAAAATAAACTAAATTTTAGACAAAATTGTTACTTGACTTCAAAATAAACAAAATTTAAATTCAAAGTGCCGACTTGGCTTCAAAAAAAACAAAATTTAAAATCAAAATCCTGACTTGCCTTCAAAATAAACTTAATTTAAATTCAAAGCGCTGACTTTACTTCAAAAAAACAAAATTTAAATAAAAAGCGCTGACTTGACATCTAAAAAAACCAAATTTAAGTAAAAGTCCTGACTTGACTTCAAAAAAACAAAATTTAAGTCAAAGTCCTGACTTGACTTCAAAAAAAACAAAATTTAAGTTATAGTCTTGACTTGACTTCCAAAAAAACAAAATTTAAATTCAAAGTGCTGATTTGACTTCAAAAAAAACAAAATTTAAAATCAAAGTGCTGATTTGACTTAAAAAAAAACAAAATTTAAAGTCAAAGTCTTGACTTGACTTCAAAAAAAACAAAATTTAAGTAAAAGTCCTGACTTGACTTCAAAATAAACAAAATTTTATACAAAATCCTAACTTGACATCAGAAAAAACAAAATTTAAGTTTAAGTCTTGACTTGACTTCAAAATAAACAAAATTTTAGACAAAATTGTAACTTGACTTCAAATAAACAAAATTTTAAATCAAAATCCTGACTTGCCTTCAAAATAAACTTAATTTAAATTCAAAGCGCTGACTTTACTTCAAAAAAACAAAATTTAAGTCAAAGTCCTGACTTGACTTCAAAAAAAACAAAATTTAAATAAAATGCGCTGACTTGACATCTAAAAAAACCAAATTTAAGTAAAAGTCCTGACTTGACTTCAAAAAAACAAAATTTAAGTCAAAGTCCTGACTTGACTTCAAAAAAAACAAAATTTAAATAAAATGCGCTGACTTGACATCTAAAAAAACCAAATTTAAGTAAAAGTCCTGACTTGACTTCAAAAAAAACAAAATTTAAGTTATAGTCTTGACTTGACTTCCAAAAAGACAAAATTTAAATTCAAAGTGCTGATTTGACTTCAAAAAAAACAAAATTTAAAATCAAAGTGCTGATTTGAGTTCAAAAATAACAAAATTTAAAGTCAAAGTCTTGACTTGACTTCAAAAAAAACAAAATTTAAGTAAAAGTCCTGACTTGACTTCAAAATAAACAAAATTTTATACAAAATCCTAACTTGACATCAGAAAAAACAAAATTTAAGTTAAAGTCTTGACTTGACTTCAAAATAAACTAATTTTTAGACAAAATTGTAACTTGACTTCAAAATAAACAAAATTTTAAATTCAAAGTCTTGACTTGACTTCAAAAAAAACAAAATTTAAAATCAAAATCCTGACTTGCCTTCAAAATAAACTTAATTTAAATTCAAAGCGCTGACTTTACTTCAAAAAAACAAAATTTAAGTCAAAGTCCTGACTTGACTTCAAAAAAAAACAAAATTTAAATAAAATGCGCTGACTTGACATCTAAAAAAACCAAATTTAAGTAAAAGTCCTGACTTGACTTCAAAATAAACAAAATTTTAGACAAAATCTTAACTTGACTTCAAAAAAAACAAAATTTAAGTTATAGTCTTGACTTGACTTCAAAATAAACTAAATTTTAGACAAAATTGTTACTTGACTTCAAAATAAACAAAATTTAAATTCAAAGTGCCGACTTGGCTTCAAAAAAAACAAAATTTAAAATCAAAATCCTGACTTGCCTTCAAAATAAACTTAATTTAAATTCGAAGCGCTGACTTTACTTCAAAAAAACAAAATTTAAGTCAAAGTCCTGACTTGACTTCAAAAAAAACAAAATTTAAATAAAAAGCGCTGACTTGACATCTAAAAAAACCAAATTTAAGTAAAAGTCCTGACTTGACTTCAAAAAAAACAAAATTTAAGTTATAGTCTTGACTTGACTTCCAAAAAAACAAAATTTAAATTCAAAGTGCTGATTTGACTTCAAAAAAAACAAAATTTAAAATCAAAGTGCTGATGTGACTTAAAAAAAAACAAAATTTAAAGTCAAAGTCTTGACTTGACTTCAAAAAAAACAAAATTTAAGTTATAGTCTTGACTTGACTTCCAAAAAAACAAAATTTAAATTCAAAAAGCTGATTTGACTTCAAAAAAAACAAAATTTAAAATCAAAGTGCTGATTTGAGTTCAAAAAAAACAAAATTTAAAGTCAAAGTCTTGACTTGACTTCAAAAAAAACAAAATTTAAGTAAAAGTCCTGACTTGACTTCAAAATAAACAAAATTTTAGACAAAATTGTAACTTGACTTCAAATAAACAAAATTTTAAATCAAAATCCTGACTTGCCTTCAAAATAAACTTAATTTAAATTCAAAGCGCTGACTTTACTTCAAAAAAACAAAATTTAAGTCAAAGTCCTGACTTGACTTCAAAAAAAACAAAATTTAAATAAAATGCGCTGACTTGACATCTAAAAAAACCAAATTTAAGTAAAAGTCCTGACTTGACTTCAAAAAAACAAAATTTAAGTCAAAGTCCTGACTTGACTTCAAAAAAAACAAAATTTAAATAAAATGCGCTGACTTGACATCTAAAAAAACCAAATTTAAGTAAAAGTCCTGACTTGACTTCAAAAAAAACAAAATTTTAGTTATAGTCTTGACTTGACTTCCAAAAAGACAAAATTTAAATTCAAAGTGCTGATTTGACTTCAAAAAAAACAAAATTTAAAATCAAAGTGCTGATTTGACTTCAAAAAAAACAAAATTTAAAGTCAAAGTCTTGACTTGACTTCAAAAAAAACAAAATTTAAGTAAAAGTCCTGACTTGACTTCAAAATAAACAAAATTTAAGTTTAAGTCTTGACTTGACTTCAAAATAAACAAAATTTTAGACAAAATTGTAACTTGACTTCAAAATAAACAAAATTTAAATTCAAAGTGCCGACTTGGCTTCAAAAAAAAATAAAATTTTAGTCAAAATCCTGACTTGCCTTCAAAATAAACAAAATTTAAAGTCAAATTCTTGACTTGTGTTTATAATAAACGAAATTTAAATTCAGAGTGCTAACTTGACTTCAAAAAAGACAAAATTTAAAATCAAAGTGCTGACTTTACTTCAAAAAAAACAAAATTTAAAGTCAAAGTCTTGACTTGACTTCAAAAAAAACAAAATTTAAAATCAAAATCCTGACTTGCCTTCAAAATAAGCTTTATTTAAATTCAAAGCGCTAACTTGACTTCCAAAAAAACAAAATTTAAATTCAAAGTGCTGATTTGACTTCAAAAAAAACAAAATTTAATTTCAAAGTTCTGATTTGACTTCAAAAAAAACAAAATTTAAAGTCAAAGTCTTGACTTGACTTTAAAATAAACGAAATTTAAATTCAAAGTGCTGACTTGACATCAAAAAAAACAAAATCTAAGTAAAATGCCTGACTTGACTTCAAAATAAACAAAATTTTAGACAAAATCTTAACTTGACTTCAAAAAAAACAAAATTTAAGTTAAAGTCCTGACTTGACTTCCAAAAATACAAAATTTAAATTCAAAGTGCTGATTTGACTTCAAAAAAAAACAAAATTTAAAATCAAAGTGCTGATTTGACTTCAAAAAAAACAAAATTTAAAGTCAAAGTCTTGACTTGACTTTAAAATAAACGAAATTTAAATTCAAAGTGCTGACTTGACATCAAAAAAAACAAAATTTAAAATCAAAGTGCTGATTTGACTTCAAATAAAACAAAATTTAAGTTAATGTCCTGACTTGACTTCAAAAAAAACAAAATTTAAAATCAAAGTGCTGATTTGACTTCAAAATAAACAAAATTTTAGACAAAATCCTAACTTGACTTCAAAAAAAAACAAAATTTAAGTTAATGTCCTGCTTTGACTTCAAAAAAAACAAAATTTAAATAAAAAGTGCTGACTTGACATCAAAAAAAACAAAATTTAAAATCAAAGTGCTGATTTGACTTCAAAAAAAACAAAATTTAAAGTCAAAGTCTTGACTTGACTTCAAAAAAAACAAAATTTAAGTAAAAGACCTGACTTGACTTCAAAAAAAACAAAATATAAAATCAAAGTGCTGATTTGACTTCAAAATAAACAAAATTTTAGACAAAATCTTAACTTGACTTCAAAAAAAACAAAATTTAAAATCAAAGTGCTGATTTGACTTCAAAAAAAACAAAATTTAAAGTCAAAGTCTTGACTTGACTTTAAAATAAACGAAATTTAAATTCAAAGTGCTGACTTGACATCAAAAAAAACAAAATCTAAGTAAAATGCCTGACTTGACTTCAAAATAAACAAAATTTTAGACAAAATCTTAACTTGACTTCAAAAAAAACAAAATTTAAGTTAAAGTCCTGACTTGACTTCCAAAAATACAAAATTTAAATTCAAAGTGCTGATTTGACTTCAAAAAAAAACAAAATTTAAAATCAAAGTGCTGATTTGACTTCAAAAAAAACAAAATTTAAAGTCAAAGTCTTGACTTGACTTTAAAATAAACGAAATTTAAATTCAAAGTGCTGACTTGACTTCAAAAAAAACAAAATTTAAAATCAAAGTGCTGATTTGACTTCAAAAAAAACAAAATTTAAGTTAATGTCCTGACTTGACTTCAAAAAAAACAAAATTTAAAATCAAAGTGCTGATTTGACTTCAAAATAAACAAAATTTTAGACAAAATCCTAACTTGACTTCAAAAAAAACAAAATTTAAGTTAATTTTCTGCTTTGACTTCAAAAAAAACAAAATTTAAATAAAAAGCGCTGACTTGACATCAAAAAAAACAAAATTTAAGTAAAAGTCCTGACTTGACTTCAAAATAAACAAAATTTTAGACAAAATCTTAACTTGACTTCAAAAAAAACAAAATTTAAGTTAAAGTCTTGACTTGACTTCCAAAAATACAAAATTTAAATTCAAAGTGCTGATTTGACTTCAAAAAAAACAAAATTTAATTTAAAAGTTCTGATTTGACTTCAAAAAAAACAAAATTTAATTTCAAAGTTCTGATTTGACTTCAAAAAAAACAAAATTTAAAGTCAAAGTCTTGACTTGACTTTAAAATAAACGAAATTTAAATTCAAAGTCCTGACTTGACTTCAAAATAAACAAAATTTTAGACAAAATCTTAACTAGACTTCAAAAAAAACAAAATTTAAGTTAAAGTCTTGACTTGACTTTAAAATAAACGAAATTTAAATTCAAAGTGCTGACTTGACTTCAAAAAAAAACAAAATTTAAAATCAAAGTGCTGATTGGACTTCAAAAAAAAACAAAATTTAAAGTCAAAGTCCTGATTTGACTTCAAAAAAAACAAAATTTAAATTAAAAGCGCTGACTTGACTTTAAAATAAACAAAATCTTAGTAAAAGTCCTGACTTGACTTCAAAAAAAACAAAATTTAAATTAAAAGCGCTGACTTGACTTCAAAAAAAACAAAATTAAAGTAAAAGTCTTGACTTGACTTTAAAATAAACGAAATTTAAATTCAAAGTGCTGACTTGACTTCAAAAAAAACAAAATTTAAAATCAAAGTGCTAATTGGACTTCAAAAAAAACAAAATTTAAAGTCAAAGTCTTGACTTGACTTTAAAATAAACGAAATTTAAATTCAAAGTGCTGACTTGACATCAAAAAAAACAAAATCTAAGTAAAATGCCTGACTTGACTTCAAAATAAACAAAATTTTAGACAAAATCTTAACTTGACTTCAAAAAAAACAAAATTTAAGTTAAAGTCCTGACTTGACTTCCAAAAATACAAAATTTAAATTCAAAGTGCTGATTTGACTTCAAAAAAAAACAAAATTTAAAATCAAAGTGCTGATTTGACTTCAAAAAAAACAAAATTTAAAGTCAAAGTCTTGACTTGACTTTAAAATAAACGAAATTTAAATTCAAAGTGCTGACTTGACTTCAAAAAAAAACAAAATTTAAAATCAAAGTGCTGATTTGACTTCAAAAAAAACAAAATTTAAGTTAATGTCCTGACTTGACTTCAAAAAAAACAAAATTTAAAATCAAAGTGCTGATTTGACTTCAAAAAAAACAAAATTTAAAGTCAAAGTCTTGACTTGACTTTAAAATAAACGAAATTTAAATTCAAAGTGCTGACTTGACATCAAAAAAAACAAAATCTAAGTAAAATGCCTGACTTGACTTCAAAATAAACAAAATTTTAGACAAAATCTTAACTTGACTTCAAAAAAAACAAAATTTAAGTTAAAGTCCTGACTTGACTTCCAAAAATACAAAATTTAAATTCAAAGTGCTGATTTGACTTCAAAAAAAAACAAAATTTAAAATCAAAGTGCTGATTTGACTTCAAAAAAAACAAAATTTAAAGTCAAAGTCTTGACTTGACTTTAAAATAAACGAAATTTAAATTCAAAGTGCTGACTTGACTTCAAAAAAAACAAAATTTAAAATCAAAGTGCTGATTTGACTTCAAAAAAAACAAAATTTAAAGTCAAAGTCTTGACTTGACTTTAAAATAAACGAAATTTAAATTCAAAGTGCTGACTTGACATCAAAAAAAACAAAATCTAAGTAAAATGCCTGACTTGACTTCAAAATAAACAAAATTTTAGACAAAATCTTAACTTGACTTCAAAAAAAACAAAATTTAAGTTAAAGTCCTGACTTGACTTCCAAAAATACAAAATTTAAATTCAAAGTGCTGATTTGACTTCAAAAAAAACAAAATTTAAAATCAAAGTGCTGATTTGACTTCAAAAAAAACAAAATTTAAAGTCAAAGTCTTGACTTGACTTTAAAATAAACGAAATTTAAATTCAAAGTGCTGACTTGACTTCAAAAAAAACAAAATTTAAAATCAAAGTGCTGATTTGACTTCAAAAAAAACAAAATTTAAGTTAATGTCCTGACTTGACTTCAAAAAAAACAAAATTTAAAATCAAAGTGCTGATTTGACTTCAAAAAAAACAAAATTTAAGTAAAAGTCCTGACTTGACTTCAAAATAAACAAAAATTTAGACAAAATCTTAACTTGACTTCAAAAAAAACAAAATTTAAGTTAAAGTCTTGACTTGACTTCCAAAAATACAAAATTTAAATTCAAAGTGCTGATTTGACTTCAAAAAAAAACAAAATTTAATTTAAAAGTTCTGATTTGACTTCAAAAAAAACAAAATTTAATTTCAAAGTTCTGATTTGACTTCAAAAAAAACAAAATTTAAAGTCAAAGTCTTGACTTGACTTTAAAATAAACGAAATTTAAATTCAAAGTCCTGACTTGACTTCAAAATAAACAAAATTTTAGACAAAATCTTAACTAGACTTCAAAAAAAAACAAAATTTAAGTTAAAGTCTTGACTTGACTTTAAAAAAAACGAAATTTAAATTCAAAGTGCTGACTTGACTTCAAAAAAAAACAAAATTTAAAACCAAAGTGCTGATTGGACTTCAAAAAAAAACAAAATTTAAAGTCAAAGTCCTGATTTGACTTCAAAAAAAACAAAATTTAAATTAAAAGCGCTGACTTGACTTTAAAATAAACAAAATCTTAGTAAAAGTCCTGACTTGACTTCAAAAAAAACAAAATTTAAATTAAAAGCGCTGACTTGACTTCAAAAAAAACAAAATTAAAGTAAAAGTCTTGACTTGACTTTAAAATAAACGAAATTTAAATTCAAAGTGCTGACTTGACTTCAAAAAAAAACAAAATTTAAAATCAAAGTGCTAATTGGACTTCAAAAAAAACAAAATTTAAATTAAAAGCGCTGACTTGACTTCAAAAAAAACAAAATTTAAATAAAAAGTGCTGATTTGACATCAAAAAATACAAAATTTAAATTCAAAGTGCTGATTTGACTTCAAAAAAAACAAAATTTAAAATCAAAGTCTTGACTTGACTTTAAAATAAACGAAATTTAAATTCAAAGTGCTGACTTGACATCAAAAAAAACAAAATCTAAGTAAAAGTCCTGACTTGACTTTAAAATAAACAAAATTTTAGACAAAATCTTAACTTGACTTTAAAATAAACGAAATTTAAATTAAAAGCGCTGACTTGACTTTAAAATAAACAAAATCTTAGTAAAAGTCCTGACTTGACTTCAAAAAAAACAAAATTTAAATTAAAAGCGCTGACTTGACTTCAAAAAAAACAAAATTAAAGTAAAAGTCTTGACTTGACTTTAAAATAAACGAAATTTAAATTCAAAGTGCTGACTTGACTTCAAAAAAAACAAAATTTAAAATCAAAGTGCTTATTGGACTTCAAAAAAAACAAAATTTAAATTAAAAGCGCTGACTTGACTTCAAAAAAACAAAATTTAAATAAAAAGTGCTGATTTGACATCAAAAAATACAAAATTTAAATTCAAAGTGCTGATTTGACTTCAAAAAAAACAAAATTTAAAATCAAAGTCTTGACTTGACTTTAAAATAAACGAAATTTAAATTCAAAGTGCTGACTTGACATCAAAAAAAACAAAATCTAAGTAAAAGTCCTGACTTGACTTTATAATAAACAAAATTTTAGACAAAATCTTAACTTGACTTCAAAAAAAACAAAATTTAATTTAAAATCTTGACTTGACTTCCAAAAAAACAAAATTTAAATTAAAAGTGCTGATTTGACTTCAAAAAAAACAAAATTTAAAATCAAAGTGCTGATTTGACTTCAAAAAAAACAAAATTTAAGTTAATGTCCTGACTTGACTTCAAAAAAAACAAAATTTAAATAAAAAGCGCTGACTTGACTTCAAAAAAAACAAAATATAAAATCAAAGTGCTGATTTGACTTCAAAATAAACAAAATTTTAGACAAAATCCTAACTTGACTTCAAAATAAACAAAATTTTAGACAAAATCTTAACTTGACTTCAAAAAAAACAAAATTTAAGTTAAAGTCTTGACTTGACTTCCAAAAAAAACAAAATTTAAATTCAAAGTGCTGATTTGACTTCAAAAAAAACAAAATTTAATTTAAAAGTTCTGATTTGACTTCAAAAAAAACAAAATTTAAAATCAAAGTGCTGATTGGACTTCAAAAAAAACAAAATTTAACATCAAAGTCTTGACTTGACTTTAAAATAAACAAAATTTAAGTAAAAGTCCTGACTTGTCTTCAAAAAAAACAAAATTTAAATTAAAAGCGCTGACTTGACTTCAAAAAAAAAAAATTTAAGTAAAAGTCCTGACTTGACTTCAAAAAAAACAAAATTTAAATAAAAAGCGCTGACTTGACATCTAAAAAAACCAAATTTAAGTAAAAGTCCTGACTTGACTTCAAAATAAACAAAATTTTAGACAAAATCTTAACTTGACTTCAAAAAAAACAAAATTTAAGTTATAGTCTTGACTTGACTTCCAAAAAAACAAAATTTTAGACAAAGTCTTGACTTGACTTCCAAAAAAACAAAATTAAAATTCAAAGTGCTGATTTGACTTCAAAAAAAACAAAATTTAAAATCAAAATCCTGACTTGCCTTCAAAATAAACTTAATTTAAATTCTAGGCGCTGACTTTACTTCAAAAAAACAAAATTTAAGTCAAAGTCCTGACTTGACTTCAAAAAAAACAAAATTTAAATAAAAAGCGCTGACTTGACATCTAAAAAAACCAAATTTAAGTAAAAGTCCTGACTTGACTTCAAAAAAAACAAAATTTAAATAAAAAGCGCTGACTTGACATCTAAAAAAACCAAATTTAAGTAAAAGTCCTGACTTGACTTCAAAATAAACAAAATTTTAGACAAAATCTTAACTTGACTTCAAAAAAAACAAAATTTAAATAAAAAGCGCTGACTTGACTTCAAAAAAAACAAAATATAAAATCAAAGTGCTGATTTGACTTCAAAATAAACAAAATTTTAGACAAAATCCTAACTTGACTTCAAAATAAACAAAATTTTAGACAAAATCTTAACTTGACTTCAAAAAAAACAAAATTTAAATAAAAAGCGCTGACTTGACATCTAAAAAAACAAAATTTAAGTAAAAGTGCTGATTTGACTTCAAAAAAAACAAAATTTAAAATCAAAGTGCTGATTTGACTTCAAAAAAAACAAAATTTAAAGTCAAAGTCTTGACTTGACTTCAAAATAAACAAAATTTAAGTTAAAGTCTTGACTTGACTTCAAAATAAACAAAATTTTAGACAAAATTGTAACTTGACTTCAAAATAAACAAAATTTTAAATTCAAGGTCTTGACTTGACTTCAAAAAAAACAAAATTTAAAATCAAAATCCTGACTTGCCTTCAAAATAAACTTAATTTAAATTCAAAGCGCTGACTTTACTTCAAAAAAACAAAATTTAAGTCAAAGTCCTGACTTGACATAAAAAAAACAAAATTTAAATAAAATGCGCTGACTTGACATCTAAAAAAACCAAATTTAAGAAAAAGTCCTGACTTGACTTCAAAATAAACAAAATTTTAGACAAAATCTTAACTTGACTTTAAAAAAAACAAAATTTAAGTTATAGTCTTGACTTGACTTCCAAAAAAAGAAAATTTAAATTCAAAGTGCTGATTTGACTTCAAAAAAAACAAAATTTAAAATCAAAGTGCTGATTTGACTTCAAAAAAAACAAAATTAAAATTCAAAGTGCTGATTTGACTTCAAAAAAAACAAAATTTAAAATCAAAATCCTGACTTGCCTTCAAAATAAACTTAATTTAAATTCTAGGCGCTGACTTTACTTCAAAAAAACAAAATTTAAGTCAAAGTCCTGACTTGACTTCAAAAAAAACAAAATTTAAATAAAAAGCGCTGACTTGACTTCAAAAAAAACAAAATTTAAGTAAAAGTCCTGACTTGACTTCAAAATAAACAAAATTTTATACAAAATCCTAACTTGACATCAGAAAAAAACAAAATTTAAGTTAAAGTCTTGACTTGACTTCAAAATAAACTAAATTTTAGACAAAATTGTAACTTGACTTCAAAATAAACAAAATTTTAAATTCAAAGTCTTGACTTGACTTCAAAAAAAACAAAATTTAAAATCAAAATCCTGACTTGCCTTCAAAATAAACTTAATTTAAATACAAAGTGCTGATTTGACTTCAAAAAAAACAAAATTTAAAGTCAAAGTCTTGACTTGACTTCCAAAAAAACAAAATTTAAGTTATAGTCTTGACTTGACTTCAAAAAAAACAAAATTTAAGTAAAAGTCCTGACTTGACTTCAAAATAAACAAAATTTTATACAAAATCCTAACTTGACATCAGAAAAAACGAAATTTAAGTTAAAGTCTTGACTTGACTTCAAAATAAACTAAATTTTAGACAAAATTGTAACTTGACTTCAAAATAAACAAAATTTTAAATTCAAAGTCTTGACTTGACTTCAAAAAAAACAAAATTTAAAATCAAAATCCTGACTTGCCTTCAAAATAAACTTAATTTAAATTCAAAGTCCTGACTTGACTTCAAAATAAACAAAATTTTAGACAAAATCTTAACTTGACTTCAAAAAAAACAAAATTTAAGTTATAGTCTTGACTTGACTTCCAAAAATACAAAATTTAAATTCAAAGTGCTGATTTGACTTCAAAAAAAACAAAATTTAATTTAAAAGTTCTGATTTGACTTCAAAAAAAAACAAAATTTAATTTCAAAGTTCTGATTTGACTTCAAAAAAAACAAAATTTAAAGTCAAAGTCTTGACTTGACTTTAAAATAAACGAAATTTAAATTCAAAGTCCTGACTTGACTTCAAAATAAACAAAATTTTAGACAAAATCTTAACTAGACTTCAAAAAAAACAAAATTTAAGTTAAAGTCTTGACTTGACTTTAAAATAAACGAAATTTAAATTCAAAGTGCTGACTTGACTTCAAAAAAAACAAAATTTAAAATCAAAGTGCTGATTGGACTTCAAAAAAAACAAAATTTAAAGTCAAAGTCCTGATTTGACTTCAAAAAAAACAAAATTTAAATTAAAAGCGCTGACTTGACTTTAAAATAAACAAAATCTTAGTAAAAGTCCTGACTTGACTTCAAAAAAAACAAAATTAAAATTCAAAGTGCTGATTTGACTTCAAAAAAAACAAAATTTAAAATCAAAATCCTGACTTGCCTTCAAAATAAACTTAATTTAAATTCTAGGCGCTGACTTTACTTCAAAAAAACAAAATTTAAGTCAAAGTCCTGACTTGACTTCAAAAAAAACAAAATTTAAATAAAAAGCGCTGACTTGACTTCAAAAAAAACAAAATTTAAGTAAAAGTCCTGACTTGACTTCAAAATAAACAAAATTTTATACAAAATCCTAACTTGACATCAGAAAAAACAAAATTTAAGTTAAAGTCTTGACTTGACTTCAAAATAAACTAAATTTTAGACAAAATCCTAACTTGACTTCAAAATAAACAAAATTTTAGACAAAATCTTAACTTGACTTCAAAAAAAACAAAATTTAAGTTAAAGTCTTGACTTGACTTCCAAAAAAACAAAATTTAAATTCAAAGTACTGATTTGACTTCAAAAAAAACAAAATTTAATTTAAAAGTTCTGATTTGACTTCAAAAAAAACAAAATTTAAAATCAAAGTGCTGATTGGACTTCAAAAAAAACAAAATTTAACATCAAAGTCTTGACTTGACTTTAAAATAAACAAAATTTAAGTAAAAGTCCTGACTTGTCTTCAAAAAAAACAAAATTTAAATTAAAAGCGCTGACTTGACTTCAAAAAAAAAAAATTTAAGTAAAAGTCCTGACTTGACTTCAAAAAAAACAAAATTTAAATAAAAAGCGCTGACTTGACATCTAAAAAAACCAAATTTAAGTAAAAGTCCTGACTTGACTTCAAAATAAACAAAATTTTAGACAAAATCTTAACTTGACTTCAAAAAAAACAAAATTTAAGTTATAGTCTTGACTTGACTTCCAAAAAAACAAAATTTAAATTAAAATTGCTGACTTGACTTCAAAAAAAACAAAATTTAAAATCAAAGTGCTGATTGGACTTCAAAAAAAACAAAATTTAAAGTCAAAGTCCTGATTTGACTTCAAAAAAAACAAAATTTAAATTAAAAGCGCTGACTTGACTTTAAAATAAACAAAATTTTAGACAAAGTCTTGACTTGACTTCAAAAAAAACAAAATTAAAATTCAAAGTGCTGATTTGACTTCAAAAAAAACAAAATTTAAAATCAAAATCCTGACTTGCCTTCAAAATAAACTTAATTTAAATTCTAGGCGCTGACTTTACTTCAAAAAAACAAAATTTAAGTCAAAGTCCTGACTTGACTTCAAAAAAAACAAAATTTAAATAAAAAGCGCTGACTTGACTTCAAAAAAAACAAAATTTAAGTAAAAGTCCTGACTTGACTTCAAAATAAACAAAATTTTATACAAAATCCTAACTTGACATCAGAAAAAACAAAATTTAAGTTAAAGTCTTGACTTGACTTCAAAATAAACTAAATTTTAGACAAAATCCTAACTTGACTTCAAAATAAACAAAATTTTAGACAAAATCTTAACTTGACTTCAAAAAAAACAAAATTTAAGTTAAAGTCTTGACTTGACTTCCAAAAAAACAAAATTTAAATTCAAAGTGCTGATTTGACTTCAAAAAAAAACAAAATTTAATTTAAAAGTTCTGATTTGACTTCAAAAAAAACAAAATTTAAAATCAAAGTGCTGATTGGACTTCAAAAAAAACAAAATTTAAATTAAAAGCGCTGACTTGACTTCAAAAAAAACAAAATTTAAATAAAAAGTGCTGATTTGACATCAAAAAATACAAAATTTAAATTCAAAGTGCTGATTTGACATCAAAAAAAACAAAATTTAAAATCAAAGTGCTGATTGGACTTCAAAAAAAACAAAATTTAAAGTCAAAGTCCTGATTTGACTTCAAAAAAAACAAAATTTAAATTAAAAGCGCTGACTTGACTTTAAAATAAACAAAATCTTAGTAAAAGTCCTGACTTGACTTCAAAAAAAACAAAATTTAAATTAAAAGCGCTGACTTGACTTCAAAAAAAACAAAATTAAAGTAAAAGTCTTGACTTGACTTTAAAATAAACGAAATTTAAATTCAAAGTGCTGACTTGACTTCAAAAAAAAACAAAATTTAAAATCAAAGTGCTTATTTGACTTCAAAAAAAACAAAATTTAAATTAAAAGCGCTGACTTGACTTCAAAAAAACAAAATTTAAATAAAAAGTGCTGATTTGACATCAAAAAATACAAAATTTAAATTCAAAGTGCTGATTTGACATCAAAAAAAACAAAATCTAAGTAAAAGTCCTGACTTGACTTTAAAATAAACGAAATTTAAATTCAAAGTGCTGACTTGACATCAAAAAAAACAAAATCTAAGTAAAAGTCCTGACTTGACTTTAAAATAAACAAAATTTTAGACAAAATCTTAACTTGACTTCAAAAAAAAACAAAATTTAAGTTATAGTCTTGACTTGACTTCCAAAAAAAACAAAATTTAAATTAAAAGTGCTGATTTGACTTCAAAAAAAACAAAATTTAAAATCAAAGTGCTGATTTGACTTCAAAAAAAACAAAATTTAAGTTAATGTCCTGACTTGACTTCAAAAAAAAACAAAATTTAAATTAAAAGCGCTGACTTGACTTCAAAAAAAACAAAATTAAAGTAAAAGTCTTGACTTGACTTTAAAATAAACGAAATTTAAATTCAAAGTGCTGACTTGACTTCAAAAAAAAACAAAATTTAAAATCAAAGTGCTTATTTGACTTCAAAAAAAACAAAATTTAAATTAAAAGCGCTGACTTGACTTCAAAAAAACAAAACTTAAATAAAAAGTGCTGATTTGACATCAAAAAATACAAAATTTAAATTCAAAGTGCTGATTTGACATCAAAAAAAACAAAATCTAAGTAAAAGTCCTGACTTGACTTTAAAATAAACGAAATTTAAATTCAAAGTGCTGACTTGACATCAAAAAAAACAAAATCTAAGTAAAAGTCCTGACTTGACTTTAAAATAAACAAAATTTTAGACAAAATCTTAACTTGACTTCAAAAAAAAACAAAATTTAAGTTATAGTCTTGACTTGACTTCCAAAAAAAACAAAATTTAAATTAAAAGTGCTGATTTGACTTCAAAAAAAACAAAATTTAAAATCAAAGTGCTGATTTGACTTCAAAAAAAACAAAATTTAAGTTAATGTCCTGACTTGACTTCAAAAAAAACAAAATTTAAATAAAAAGCGCTGACTTGACTTCAAAAAAAACAAAATTTAAATTCAAAGTGCTTATTTGACTTCAAAAAAAACAAAATTTAAAATCAAAGTGCTGATTTGAGTTCAAAAAAAACAAAATTTAAAGTCAAAGTCCTGACTTGACTTCAAAATAAACAAAATTTTATACAAAATCCTAACTTGACATCAGAAAAAACAAAATTTAAGTTAAAGTCTTGACTTGACTTCAAAATAAACTAAATTTTAGACAAAATCCTAACTTGACTTCAAAATAAACAAAATTTTAGACAAAATCTTAACTTGACTTCAAAAAAAACAAAATTTAAGTTAAAGTCTTGACTTGACTTCCAAAAAAAACAAAATTTAAATTCAAAGTGCTGATTTGACTTCAAAAAAAACAAAATTTAATTTAAAAGTTCTGATTTGACTTCAAAAAAAACAAAATTTAAAATCAAAGTGCTGATTGGACTTCAAAAAAAACAAAATTTAAATTAAAAGCGCTGACTTGACTTCAAAAAAACAAAATTTAAATAAAAAGTGCTGATTTGACATCAAAAAATACAAAATTTAAATTCAAAGTGCTGATTTGACATCAAAAAAAACAAAATTTAAAATCAAAGTGCTGATTGGACTTCAAAAAAAAACAAAATTTAAAGTCAAAGTCCTGATTTGACTTCAAAAAAAACAAAATTTAAATTAAAAGCGCTGACTTGACTTTAAAATAAACAAAATCTTAGTAAAAGTCCTGACTTGACTTCAAAAAAAAACAAAATTTAAATTAAAAGCGCTGACTTGACTTCAAAAAAAACAAAATTAAAGTAAAAGTCTTGACTTGACTTTAAAATAAACGAAATTTAAATTCAAAGTGCTGACTTGACTTCAAAAAAAACAAAATTTAAAATCAAAGTGCTTATTTGACTTCAAAAAAAACAAAATTTAAATTAAAAGCGCTGACTTGACTTCAAAAAAACAAAATTTAAATAAAAAGTGCTGATTTGACATCAAAAAATACAAAATTTAAATTCAAAGTGCTGATTTGACATCAAAAAAAACAAAATCTAAGTAAAAGTCCTGACTTGACTTTAAAATAAACGAAATTTAAATTCAAAGTGCTGACTTGACATCAAAAAAAACAAAATCTAAGTAAAAGTCCTGACTTGACTTTAAAATAAACAAAATTTTAGACAAAATCTTAACTTGACTTCAAAAAAAACAAAATTTAAGTTATAGTCTTGACTTGACTTCCAAAAAAAACAAAATTTAAATTAAAAGTGCTGATTTGACTTCAAAAAAAACAAAATTTAAAATCAAAGTGCTGATTTGACTTCAAAAAAAACAAAATTTAAGTTAATGTCCTGACTTGACTTCAAAAAAAACAAAATTTAAATAAAAAGCGCTGACTTGACTTCAAAAAAAACAAAATTTAATTTAAAAGTTCTGATTTGACTTCAAAAAAAACAAAATTTAATTTCAAAGTTCTGATTTGACTTCAAAAAAAACAAAATTTAAAGTCAAAGTCTTGACTTGACTTTAAAATAAACGAAATTTAAATTCAAAGTCCTGACTTGACTTCAAAATAAACAAAATTTTAGACAAAATCTTAACTAGACTTCAAAAAAAAACAAAATTTAAGTTTAAGTCTTGACTTGACTTTAAAATAAACGAAATTTAAATTCAAAGTGCTGACTTGACTTCAAAAAAAACAAAATTTAAAATCAAAGTGCTGATTGGACTTCAAAAAAAAACAAAATTTAAAGTCAAAGTCCTGATTTGACTTCAAAAAAAACAAAATTTAAATTAAAAGCGCTGACTTGACTTTAAAATAAACAAAATCTTAGTAAAAGTCCTGACTTGACTTCAAAAAAAACAAAATTTAAATTAAAAGCGCTGACTTGACTTCAAAAAAAACAAAATTAAAGTAAAAGTCTTGACTTGACTTTAAAATAAACGAAATTTAAATTCAAAGTGCTGACTTGACTTCAAAAAAAACAAAATTTAAAATCAAAGTGCTTATTGGACTTCAAAAAAAACAAAATTTAAATTAAAAGCGCTGACTTGACTTCAAAAAAAACAAAATTTAAATAAAAAGTGCTGATTTGACATCAAAAAATACAAAATTTAAATTCAAAGTGCTGATTTGACATCAAAAAAAACAAAATCTAAGTAAAAGTCCTGACTTGACTTTAAAATAAACGAAATTTAAATTCAAAGTCCTGATTTGACTTCAAAAAAAACAAAATTTAAATTAAAAGCGCTGACTTGACTTTAAAATAAACAAAATCTTAGTAAAAGTCCTGACTTGACTTCAAAAAAAACAAAATTTAAGTTATAGTCTTGACTTGACTTCCAAAAAAACAAAATTTAAATTAAAAGTGCTGATTTGACTTCAAAAAAAACAAAATATAAAATCAAAGTGCTGATTTGACTTCAAAATAAACAAAATTTTAGACAAAATCCTAACTTGACTTCAAAATAAACAAAATTTTAGACAAAATCTTAACTTGACTTCAAAAAAAACAAAATTTAAGTTAAAGTCTTGACTTGACTTCCAAAAAAAACAAAATTTAAATTCAAAGTGCTGATTTGACTTCAAAAAAAACAAAATTTAATTTAAAAGTTCTGATTTGACTTCAAAAAAAACAAAATTTAAAATCAAAGTGCTGATTGGACTTCAAAAAAAACAAAATTTAACGTCAAAGTCTTGACTTGACTTTAAAATAAACAAAATTTGAGTAAAAGTCCTGACTTGTCTTCAAAAAAAACAAAATTTAAATTAAAAGCGCTGACTTGACTTCAAAAAAAAAAAATTTAAGTAAAAGTCCTGACTTGACTTCAAAAAAAACAAAATTTAAATAAAAAGCGCTGACTTGACATCTAAAAAAACCAAATTTAAGTAAAAGTCCTGACTTGACTTCAAAATAAACAAAATTTTAGACAAAATCTTAACTTGACTTCAAAAAAAACAAAATTTAAGTTATAGTCTTGACTTGACTTCCAAAAAAACAAAATCTAAGTATAAGTCCTGACTTGACTTCAAAATAAACAAAATTTTAGACAAAGTCTTGACTTGACTTCCATAAAAACAAAATTAAAATTCAAAGTGCTGATTTGACTTCAAAAAAAACAAAATTTAAAATCAAAATCCTGACTTGCCTTCAAAATAAACTTAATTTAAATTCTAGGCGCTGACTTTACTTCAAAAAAACAAAATTTAAGTCAAAGTCCTGACTTGACTTCAAAAAAAACAAAATTTAAATAAAAAGCGCTGACTTGACATCTAAAAAAACCAAATTTAAGTAAAAGTCCTGACTTGACTTCAAAATAAACAAAATTTTAGACAAAATCTTAACTTGACTTCAAAAAAAAACAAAATTTAAGTTATAGTCTTGACTTGACTTCCAAAAAAAACAAAATTTAAATTCAAAGTGCTGATTTGACTTCAAAAAAAACAAAATTTAAAATCAAAGTGCTGATTTGACTTCAAAAAAAACAAAATTTAAAGTCAAAGTCTTGACTTGACTTCAAAAAAAAACAAAATTTAAGTTATAGTCTTGACTTGACTTCCAAAAAAACAAAATTTAAATTCAAAGTGCTTATTTGACTTCAAAAAAAACAAAATTTAAAATCAAAGTGCTGATTTGAGTTCAAAAAAAACAAAATTTAAAGTCAAAGTCTTGACTTGACTTCAAAAAAAACAAAATTTAAGTAAAAGTCCTGACTTGACTTCAAAATAAACAAAATTTTATACAAAATCCTAACTTGACATCAGAAAAAACAAAATTTAAGTTAAAGTCTTGACTTGACTTCAAAATAAACTAAATTTTAGACAAAATTGTAACTTGACTTCAAAATAAACAAAATTTTAAATTCAAAGTCTTGACTTGACTTCAAAAAAAACAAAATTTAAAATCAAAATCCTGACTTGCCTTCAAAATAAACTTAATTTAAATTCAAAGCGCTGACTTTACTTCAAAAAAACAAAATTTAAGTCAAAGTCCTGACTTGACTTCAAAAAAAACAAAATTTAAATAAAATGCGCTGACTTGACATCTAAAAAAACCAAATTTAAGTAAAAGTCCTGACTTGACTTCAAAATAAACAAAATTTTAGACAAAATCTTAACTTGACTTCAAAAAAAACAAAATTTAAGTTATAGTCTTGACTTGACTTCCAAAAATACAAAATTTAAATTCAAAGTGCTGATTTGACTTCAAAAAAAAACAAAATTTAAAATCAAAGTGCTGATTGGACTTCAAAAAAAACAAAATTTAAAGTCAAAATCCTGATTTGACTTCAAAAAAAACAAAATTTAAATTAAAAGCGCTGACTTGACTTTAAAATAAACAAAATCTTAGTAAAAGTCCTGACTTGACTTCAAAAAAAAACAAAATTTAAATTAAAAGCGCTGACTTGACTTCAAAAAAAACAAAATTAAAGTAAAAGTCTTGACTTGACTTTAAAATAAACGAAATTTAAATTCAAAGTGCTGACTTGACTTCAAAAAAAAACAAAATTTAAAATCAAAGTGCTTATTGGACTTCAAAAAAAACAAAATTTAAATTAAAAGCGCTGACTTGACTTCAAAAAAACAAAATTTAAATAAAAAGTGCTGATTTGACATCAAAAAATACAAAATTTAAATTCAAAGTGCTGATTTGACATCAAAAAAAACAAAATCTAAGTAAAAGTCCTGACTTGACTTTAAAATAAACGAAATTTAAATTCAAAGTGCTGACTTGACATCAAAAAAAACAAAATCTAAGTAAAAGTCCTGACTTGACTTTAAAATTAACAAAATTTTAGACAAAATCTTAACTTGACTTCAAAAAAAACAAAATTTAAGTTATAGTCTTGACTTGACTTCCAAAAAAACAAAATTTAAATTAAAAGTGCTGATTTGACTTCAAAAAAAACAAAATTTAAAATCAAAGTGCTGATTTGACTTCAAAAAAAACAAAATTTAAGTTAATGTCCTGACTTGACTTCAAAAAAAACAAAATTTAAATAAAAAGCGCTGACTTGACTTCAAAAAGACAAAATTTAATTTAAAAGTTCTGATTTGACTTCAAAAAAAACAAAATTTAATTTCAAAGTTCTGATTTGACTTCAAAAAAAAACAAAATTTAAAGTCAAAGTCTTGACTTGACTTTAAAATAAACGAAATTTAAATTCAAAGTCCTGACTTGACTTCAAAATAAACAAAATTTTAGACAAAATCTTAACTAGACTTCAAAAAAAACCAAAATTTAAGTTTAAGTCTTGACTTGACTTTAAAATAAACGAAATTTAAATTCAAAGTGCTGACTTGACTTCAAAAAAAACAAAATTTAAAATCAAAGTGCTGATTGGACTTCAAAAAAAACAAAATTTAAAGTCAAAGTCCTGATTTGACTTCAAAAAAAACAAAATTTAAATTAAAAGCGCTGACTTGACTTTAAAATAAACAAAATCTTAGTAAAAGTCCTGACTTGACTTCAAAAAAAACAAAATTTAAATAAAAAGCGCTGACTTGACATCTAAAAAAACCAAATTTAAGTAAAAGTCCTGACTTGACTTCAAAATAAACAAAATTTTAGACAAAATCTTAACTTGACTTCAAAAAAAACAAAATTTAAGTTATAGTCTTGACTTGACTTCCAAAAAAACAAAATTTAAATTCAAAGTGCTGATTTGACTTCAAAAAAAACAAAATTTAAAATCAAAGTGCTGATTTGACTTCAAAATAAACAAAATTTTATACAAAATCCTAACTTGACATCAGAAAAAACAAAATTTAAGTTAAAGTCTTGACTTGACTTCAAAATAAACTAAATTTTAGACAAAATCCTAACTTGACTTCAAAATAAACAAAATTTTAGACAAAATCTTAACTTGACTTCAAAAAAAACAAAATTTAAGTTAAAGTCTTGACTTGACTTCCAAAAAAACAAAATTTAAATTCAAAGTGCTGATTGGACTTCAAAAAAAACAAAATTTAAATTAAAAGCGCTGACTTGACTTCAAAAAAACAAAATTTAAATAAAAAGTGCTGATTTGACATCAAAAAATACAAAATTTAAATTCAAAGTGCTGATTTGACATCAAAAAAAACAAAATTTAAAATCAAAGTGCTGATTGGACTTCAAAAAAAACAAAATTTAAAGTCAAAATCCTGATTTGACTTCAAAAAAAACAAAATTTAAATTAAAAGCGCTGACTTGACTTTAAAATAAACAAAATCTTAGTAAAAGTCCTGACTTGACTTCAAAAAAAACAAAATTTAAATTAAAAGCGCTGACTTGACTTCAAAAAAAACAAAATTAAATTAAAAGCGCTGACTTGACTTCAAAAAAACAAAATTTAAATAAAAAGTGCTGATTTGACATCAAAAAATACAAAATTTAAATTCAAAGTGCTGATTTGACATCAAAAAAAACAAAATCTAAGTAAAAGTCCTGACTTGACTTTAAAATAAACGAAATTTAAATTCAAAGTGCTGACTTGACATCAAAAAAAACAAAATCTAAGTTAAAGTCCTGACTTGACTTTAAAATAAACAAAATTTTAGACAAAATTTTAACTTGACTTCAAAAAAAACAAAATTTAAGTTATAGTCTTGACTTGACTTCCAAAAAAACAAAATTTAAATTAAAAGTGCTGATTTGACTTCAAAAAAAACAAAATATAAAATCAAAGTGCTGATTTGACTTCAAAATAAACAAAATTTTAGACAAAATCCTAACTTGACTTCAAAATAAACAAAATTTTAGACAAAATCTTAACTTGACTTCAAAAAAAAACAAAATTTAAGTTAAAGTCTTGACTTGACTTCCAAAAAAACAAAATTTAAATTCAAAGTGCTGATTTGACTTCAAAAAAAACAAAATTTAATTTAAAAGTTCTGATTTGACTTCAAAAAAAACAAAATTTAAAATCAAAGTGCTGATTGGACTTCAAAAAAAACAAAATTTAACGTCAAAGTCTTGACTTGACTTTAAAATAAACAAAATTTGAGTAAAAGTCCTGACTTGTCTTCAAAAAAAACAAAATTTAAATTAAAAGCGCTGACTTGACTTCAAAAAAAAAAAATTTAAGTAAAAGTCCTGACTTGACTTCAAAAAAAAACAAAATTTAAATAAAAAGCGCTGACTTGACATCTAAAAAAACCAAATTTAAGTAAAAGTCCTGACTTGACTTCAAAATAAACAAAATTTTAGACAAAATCTTAACTTGACTTCAAAAAAAACAAAATTTAAGTTATAGTCTTGACTTGACTTCCAAAAAAACAAAATCTAAGTATAAGTCCTGACTTGACTTCAAAATAAACAAAATTTTAGACAAAGTCTTGACTTGACTTCAAAAAAAACAAAATTTAAGTTATAGTCTTGACTTGACTTCCAAAAAAACAAAATTTAAATTCAAAGTGCTGATTTGACTTCAAAAAAAAACAAAATTTAAAATCAAAGTGCTGATTTGAGTTCAAAAAAAACAAAATTTAAAGTCAAAGTCTTGACTTGACTTCAAAAAAAACAAAATTTAAGTAAAAGTCCTGACTTGACTTCAAAATAAACAAAATTTTATACAAAATCCTAACTTGACATCAGAAAAAACAAAATTTAAGTTAAAGTCTTGACTTGACTTCAAAATAAACTAAATTTTAGACAAAATTGTAACTTGACTTCAAAATAAACAAAATTTTAAATTCAAAGTCTTGACTTGACTTCAAAAAAAACAAAATTTAAAATCAAAATCCTGACTTGCCTTCAAAATAAACTTAATTTAAATTCAAAGCGCTGACTTTACTTCAAAAAAACAAAATTTAAGTCAAAGTCCTGACTTGACTTCAAAAAAAACAAAATTTAAATAAAATGCGCTGACTTGACATCTAAAAAAACCAAATTTAAGTAAAAGTCCTGACTTGACTTCAAAATAAACAAAATTTTAGACAAAATCTTAACTTGACTTCAAAAAAAACAAAATTTAAGTTATAGTCTTGACTTGACTTCCAAAAATACAAAATTTAAATTCAAAGTGCTGATTTGACTTCAAAAAAAACAAAATTTAAAATCAAAGTGCTGATTGGACTTCAAAAAAAACAAAATTTAAAGTCAAAATCCTGATTTGACTTCAAAAAAAACAAAATTTAAATTAAAAGCGCTGACTTGACTTTAAAATAAACAAAATCTTAGTAAAAGTCCTGACTTGACTTCAAAAAAAACAAAATTTAAATTAAAAGCGCTGACTTGACTTCAAAAAAAACAAAATTAAAGTAAAAGTCTTGACTTGACTTTAAAATAAACGAAATTTAAATTCAAAGTGCTGACTTGACTTCAAAAAAAACAAAATTTAAAATCAAAGTGCTTATTGGACTTCAAAAAAAACAAAATTTAAAATCAAAGTGCTGATTGGACTTCAAAAAAAACAAAATTTAAAGTCAAAATCCTGATTTGACTTCAAAAAAAACAAAATTTAAATTCAAAGTGCTGATTTGACATCAAAAAAAACAAAATCTAAGTAAAAGTCCTGACTTGACTTTAAAATAAACGAAATTTAAATTCAAAGTGCTGACTTGACATCAAAAAAAACAAAATCTAAGTAAAAGTCCTGACTTGACTTTAAAATTAACAAAATTTTAGACAAAATCTTAACTTGACTTCAAAAAAAACAAAATTTAAGTTATAGTCTTGACTTGACTTCCAAAAAAAAACAAAATTTAAATTAAAAGTGCTGATTTGAGTTCAAAAAAAACAAAATTTAAAATCAAAGTGCTGATTTGACTTCAAAAAAAACAAAATTTAAGTTAATGTCCTGACTTGACTTCAAAATAAACAAAATTTTATACAAAATCCTAACTTGACATCAGAAAAAACAAAATTTAAGTTAAAGTCTTGACTTGACTTCAAAATAAACTAAATTTTAGACAAAATTGTAACTTGACTTCAAAATAAACAAAATTTTAAATTCAAAGTCTTGACTTGACTTCAAAAAAAACAAAATTTAAAATCAAAATCCTGACTTGCCTTCAAAATAAACTTAATTTAAATTCAAAGCGCTGACTTTACTTCAAAAAAACAAAATTTAAGTCAAAGTCCTGACTTGACTTCAAAAAAAACAAAATTTAAATAAAATGCGCTGACTTGACATCTAAAAAAACCAAATTTAAGTAAAAGTCCTGACTTGACTTCAAAATAAACAAAATTTTAGACAAAATCTTAACTTGACTTCAAAAAAAAACAAAATTTAAGTTATAGTCTTGACTTGACTTCCAAAAATACAAAATTTAAATTCAAAGTGCTGATTTGACTTCAAAAAAAAACAAAATTTAAAATCAAAGTGCTGATTGGACTTCAAAAAAAACAAAATTTAAAGTCAAAATCCTGATTTGACTTCAAAAAAAACAAAATTTAAATTAAAAGCGCTGACTTGACTTTAAAATAAACAAAATCTTAGTAAAAGTCCTGACTTGACTTCAAAAAAAAACAAAATTTAAATTAAAAGCGCTGACTTGACTTCAAAAAAAACAAAATTAAAGTAAAAGTCTTGACTTGACTTTAAAATAAACGAAATTTAAATTCAAAGTGCTGACTTGACTTCAAAAAAAACAAAATTTAAAATCAAAGTGCTTATTGGACTTCAAAAAAAACAAAATTTAAATTAAAAGCGCTGACTTGACTTCAAAAAAACAAAATTTAAATAAAAAGTGCTGATTTGACATCAAAAAATACAAAATTTAAATTCAAAGTGCTGATTTGACATCAAAAAAAACAAAATCTAAGTAAAAGTCCTGACTTGACTTTAAAATAAACGAAATTTAAATTCAAAGTGCTGACTTGACATCAAAAAAAACAAAATCTAAGTAAAAGTCCTGACTTGACTTTAAAATTAACAAAATTTTAGACAAAATCTTAACTTGACTTCAAAAAAAACAAAATTTAAGTTATAGTCTTGACTTGACTTCCAAAAAAACAAAATTTAAATTAAAAGTGCTGATTTGACTTCAAAAAAAACAAAATTTAAAATCAAAGTGCTGATTTGACTTCAAAAAAAACAAAATTTAAGTTAATGTCCTGACTTGACTTCAAAAAAAAACAAAATTTAAATAAAAAGCGCTGACTTGACTTCAAAAAAACAAAATTTAATTTAAAAGTTCTGATTTGACTTCAAAAAAAACAAAATTTAATTTCAAAGTTCTGATTTGACTTCAAAAAAAACAAAATTTAAAGTCAAAGTCTTGACTTGACTTTAAAATAAACGAAATTTAAATTCAAAGTCCTGACTTGACTTCAAAATAAACAAAATTTTAGACAAAATCTTAACTAGACTTCAAAAAAAACAAAATTTAAGTTTAAGTCTTGACTTGACTTTAAAATAAACGAAATTTAAATTCAAAGTGCTGACTTGACTTCAAAAAAAACAAAATTTAAAATCAAAGTGCTGATTGGACTTCAAAAAAAAACAAAATTTAAAGTCAAAGTCCTGATTTGACTTCAAAAAAAACAAAATTTAAATTAAAAGCGCTGACTTGACTTTAAAATAAACAAAATCTTAGTAAAAGTCCTGACTTGACTTCAAAAAAAACAAAATTTAAATTAAAAGCGCTGACTTGACTTCAAAAAAAACAAAATTAAAGTAAAAGTCTTGACTTGACTTTAAAATAAACGAAATTTAAATTAAAAGCGCTGATTTGACTTCAAAAAAAACAAAATTTAAGTTAATGTCCTGACTTGACTTCAAAAAAAACAAAATTTAAATAAAAAGCGCTGACTTGACTTCAAAAAAACAAAATTTAATTTAAAAGGTCTGATTTGACTTCAAAAAAAAACAAAATTTAATTTCAAAGTTCTGATTTGACTTCAAAAAAAACAAAATTTAAAGTCAAAGTCTTGACTTGACTTTAAAATAAACGAAATTTAAATTCAAAGTCCTGACTTGACTTCAAAATAAACAAAATTTTAGACAAAATCTTAACTAGACTTCAAAAAAAACAAAATTTAAGTTTAAGTCTTGACTTGACTTCCAAAAAAACAAAATTTAAATTCAAAGTGCTTATTTGACTTCAAAAAAAACAAAATTTAAAATCAAAGTGCTGATTTGAGTTCAAAAAAAACAAAATTTAAAGTCAAAGTCTTGACTTGACTTCAAAAAAAACAAAATTTAAGTAAAAGTCCTGACTTGACTTCAAAATAAACAAAATTTTATACAAAATCCTAACTTGACATCAGAAAAAAACAAAATTTAAGTTAAAGTCTTGACTTGACTTCAAAATAAACTAAATTTTAGACAAAATTGTAACTTGACTTCAAAATAAACAAAATTTTAAATTCAAAGTCTTGACTTGACTTCAAAAAAAACAAAATTTAAAATCAAAATCCTGACTTGCCTTCAAAATAAACTTAATTTAAATTCAAAGCGCTGACTTTACTTCAAAAAAACAAAATTTAAGTCAAAGTCCTGACTTGACTTCAAAAAAAACAAAATTTAAATAAAATGCGCTGACTTGACATCTAAAAAAACCAAATTTAAGTAAAAGTCCTGACTTGACTTCAAAATAAACAAAATTTTAGACAAAATCTTAACTTGACTTCAAAAAAAACAAAATTTAAGTTATAGTCTTGACTTGACTTCCAAAAATACAAAATTTAAATTCAAAGTGCTGATTTGACTTCAAAAAAAACAAAATTTAAAATCAAAGTGCTGATTGGACTTCAAAAAAAACAAAATTTAAAGTCAAAATCCTGATTTGACTTCAAAAAAAACAAAATTTAAATTAAAAGCGCTGACTTGACTTTAAAATAAACAAAATCTTAGTAAAAGTCCTGACTTGACTTCAAAAAAAACAAAATTTAAATTAAAAGCGCTGACTTGACTTCAAAAAAAACAAAATTAAAGTAAAAGTCTTGACTTGACTTTAAAATAAACGAAATTTAAATTCAAAGTGCTGACTTGACTTCAAAAAAAAACAAAATTTAAAATCAAAGTGCTTATTGGACTTCAAAAAAAACAAAATTTAAATTAAAAGCGCTGACTTGACTTCAAAAAAAACAAAATTTAAATAAAAAGTGCTGATTTGACATCAAAAAATACAAAATTTAAATTCAAAGTGCTGATTTGACATCAAAAAAAACAAAATCTAAGTAAAAGTCCTGACTTGACTTTAAAATAAACGAAATTTAAATTCAAAGTGCTGACTTGACATCAAAAAAAACAAAATCTAAGTAAAAGTCCTGACTTGACTTTAAAATTAACAAAATTTTAGACAAAATCTTAACTTGACTTCAAAAAAAACAAAATTTAAGTTATAGTCTTGACTTGACTTCCAAAAAAAACAAAATTTAAATTAAAAGTGCTGATTTGACTTCAAAAAAAACAAAATTTAAAATCAAAGTGCTGATTTGACTTCAAAAAAAACAAAATTTAAGTTAATGTCCTGACTTGACTTCAAAAAAAACAAAATTTAAATAAAAAGCGCTGACTTGACTTCAAAAAAACAAAATTTAATTTAAAAGTTCTGATTTGACTTCAAAAAAAACAAAATTTAATTTCAAAGTTCTGATTTGACTTCAAAAAAAACAAAATTTAAATTAAAAGCGCTGACTTGACTTTAAAATAAACAAAATCTTAGTAAAAGTCCTGACTTGACTTCAAAAAAAACAAAATTTAAATAAAAAGCGCTGACTTGACATCTAAAAAAACCAAATTTAAGTAAAAGTCCTGACTTGACTTCAAAATAAACAAAATTTTAGACAAAATCTTAACTTGACTTCAAAAAAAACAAAATTTAAGTTATAGTCTTGACTTGACTTCCAAAAAAACAAAATTTAAATTCAAAGTGCTGATTTGACTTCAAAAAAAACAAAATTTAAAATCAAAGTGCTGATTTGACTTCAAAAAAAACAAAATTTAAAGTCAAAGTCTTGACTTGACTTCAAAAAAAACAAAATTTAAGTTATAGTCTTGACTTGACTTCCAAAAAAACAAAATTTAAATTCAAAGTGCTTATTTGACTTCAAAAAAAACAAAATTTAAAATCAAAGTGCTGATTTGAGTTCAAAAAAAACAAAATTTAAAGTCAAAGTCTTGACTTGACTTCAAAAAAAACAAAATTTAAGTAAAAGTCCTGACTTGACTTCAAAATAAACAAAATTTTATACAAAATCCTAACTTGACATCAGAAAAAACAAAATTTTAAATTCAAAGTCTTGACTTGACTTCAAAAAAAACAAAATTTAAAATCAAAATCCTGACTTGCCTTCAAAATAAACTTAATTTAAATTCAAAGCGCTGACTTTACTTCAAAAAAACAAAATTTAAGTCAAAGTCCTGACTTGACTTCAAAAAAAACAAAATTTAAATAAAATGCGCTGACTTGAAATCTAAAAAAACCAAATTTAAGTAAAAGTCCTGACTTGACTTCAAAATAAACAAAATTTTAGACAAAATCTTAACTTGACTTCAAAAAAAACAAAATTTAAGTTATAGTCTTGACTTGACTTCCAAAAATACAAAATTTAAATTCAAAGTGCTGATTTGACTTCAAAAAAAACAAAATTTAAAATCAAAGTGCTGATTGGACTTCAAAAAAAACAAAATTTAAAGTCAAAATCCTGATTTGACTTCAAAAAAAACAAAATTTAAATTAAAAGCGCTGACTTGACTTTAAAATAAACAAAATCTTAGTAAAAGTCCTGACTTGACTTCAAAAAAAAACAAAATTTAAATTAAAAGCGCTGACTTGACTTCAAAAAAAAACAAAATTAAAGTAAAAGTCTTGACTTGACTTTAAAATAAACGAAATTTAAATTCAAAGTGCTGACTTGACTTCAAAAAAAAACAAAATTTAAAATCAAAGTGCTTATTGGACTTCAAAAAAAACAAAATTTAAATTAAAAGCGCTGACTTGACTTCAAAAAAACAAAATTTAAATAAAAAGTGCTGATTTGACATCAAAAAATACAAAATTTAAATTCAAAGTGCTGATTTGACATCAAAAAAAACAAAATCTAAGTAAAAGTCCTGACTTGACTTTAAAATAAACGAAATTTAAATTCAAAGTGCTGACTTGACATCAAAAAAAACAAAATCTAAGTAAAAGTCCTGACTTGACTTTAAAATTAACAAAATTTTAGACAAAATCTTAACTTGACTTCAAAAAAAACAAAATTTAAGTTATAGTCTTGACTTGACTTCCAAAAAAAACAAAATTTAAATTAAAAGTGCTGATTTGACTTCAAAAAAAACAAAATTTAAAATCAAAGTGCTGATTTGACTTCAAAAAAAACAAAATTTAAGTTAATGTCCTGACTTGACTTCAAAAAAAACAAAATTTAAATAAAAAGCGCTGACTTGACTTCAAAAAAACAAAATTTAATTTAATAGTTCTGATTTGACTTCAAAAAAAACAAAATTTAATTTCAAAGTTCTGATTTGACTTCAAAAAAAACAAAATTTAAAGTCAAAGTCTTGACTTGACTTTAAAATAAACGAAATTTAAATTCAAAGTCCTGACTTGACTTCAAAATAAACAAAATTTTAGACAAAATCTTAACTAGACTTCAAAAAAAACAAAATTTAAGTTTAAGTCTTGACTTGACTTCCAAAAAAACAAAATTTAAATTCAAAGTGCTTATTTGACTTCAAAAAAAACAAAATTTAAAATCAAAGTGCTGATTTGAGTTCAAAAAAAACAAAATTTAAAGTCAAAGTCTTGACTTGACTTCAAAAAAAACAAAATTTAAGTAAAAGTCCTGACTTGACTTCAAAATAAACAAAATTTTATACAAAATCCTAACTTGACATCAGAAAAAACAAAATTTAAGTTAAAGTCTTGACTTGACTTCAAAATAAACTAAATTTTAGACAAAATTGTAACTTGACTTCAAAATAAACAAAATTTTAAATTCAAAGTCTTGACTTGACTTCAAAAAAAACAAAATTTAAAATCAAAATCCTGACTTGCCTTCAAAATAAACTTAATTTAAATTCAAAGCGCTGACTTTACTTCAAAAAAACAAAATTTAAGTCAAAGTCCTGACTTGACTTCAAAAAAAACAAAATTTAAATAAAATGCGCTGACTTGACATCTAAAAAAACCAAATTTAAGTAAAAGTCCTGACTTGACTTCAAAATAAACAAAATTTTAGACAAAATCTTAACTTGACTTCAAAAAAAACAAAATTTAAGTTATAGTCTTGACTTGACTTCCAAAAATACAAAATTTAAATTCAAAGTGCTGATTTGACTTCAAAAAAAACAAAATTTAAAATCAAAGTGCTGATTGGACTTCAAAAAAAACAAAATTTAAAGTCAAAATCCTGATTTGACTTCAAAAAAAACAAAATTTAAATTAAAAGCGCTGACTTGACTTTAAAATAAACAAAATCTTAGTAAAAGTCCTGACTTGACTTCAAAAAAAAACAAAATTTAAATTAAAAGCGCTGACTTGACTTCAAAAAAAACAAAATTAAAGTAAAAGTCTTGACTTGACTTTAAAATAAACGAAATTTAAATTCAAAGTGCTGACTTGACTTCAAAAAAAACAAAATTTAAAATCAAAGTGCTTATTGGACTTCAAAAAAAACAAAATTTAAATTAAAAGCGCTGACTTGACTTCAAAAAAACAAAATTTAAATAAAAAGTGCTGATTTGACATCAAAAAATACAAAATTTAAATTCAAAGTGCTGATTTGACATCAAAAAAAACAAAATCTAAGTAAAAGTCCTGACTTGACTTTAAAATAAACGAAATTTAAATTCAAAGTGCTGACTTGACATCAAAAAAAACAAAATCTAAGTAAAAGTCCTGACTTGACTTTAAAATTAACAAAATTTTAGACAAAATCTTAACTTGACTTCAAAAAAAACAAAATTTAAGTTATAGTCTTGACTTGACTTCCAAAAAAACAAAATTTAAATTAAAAGTGCTGATTTGACTTCAAAAAAAACAAAATTTAAAATCAAAGTGCTGATTTGACTTCAAAAAAAACAAAATTTAAGTTAATGTCCTGACTTGACTTCAAAAAAAAACAAAATTTAAATAAAAAGCGCTGACTTGACTTCAAAAAAACAAAATTTAATTTAATAGTTCTGATTTGACTTCAAAAAAAACAAAATTTAATTTCAAAGTTCTGATTTGACTTCAAAAAAAAACAAAATTTAAAGTCAAAGTCTTGACTTGACTTTAAAATAAACGAAATTTAAATTCAAAGTCCTGACTTGACTTCAAAATAAACAAAATTTTAGACAAAATCTTAACTAGACTTCAAAAAAAACAAAATTTAAGTTTAAGTCTTGACTTGACTTCCAAAAAAAACAAAATTTAAATTCAAAGTGCTTATTTGACTTCAAAAAAAACAAAATTTAAAATCAAAGTGCTGATTTGAGTTCAAAAAAAACAAAATTTAAAGTCAAAGTCTTGACTTGACTTCAAAAAAAACAAAATTTAAGTAAAAGTCCTGACTTGACTTCAAAATAAACAAAATTTTATACAAAATCCTAACTTGACATCAGAAAAAACAAAATTTAAGTTAAAGTCTTGACTTGACTTCAAAATAAACTAAATTTTAGACAAAATTGTAACTTGACTTCAAAATAAACAAAATTTTAAATTCAAAGTCTTGACTTGACTTCAAAAAAAACAAAATTTAAAATCAAAATCCTGACTTGCCTTCAAAATAAACTTAATTTAAATTCAAAGCGCTGACTTTACTTCAAAAAAACAAAATTTAAGTCAAAGTCCTGACTTGACTTCAAAAAAAAACAAAATTTAAATAAAATGCGCTGACTTGACATCTAAAAAAACCAAATTTAAGTAAAAGTCCTGACTTGACTTCAAAATAAACAAAATTTTAGACAAAATCTTAACTTGACTTCAAAAAAAAACAAAATTTAAGTTATAGTCTTGACTTGACTTCCAAAAATACAAAATTTAAATTCAAAGTGCTGATTTGACTTCAAAAAAAAACAAAATTTAAAATCAAAGTGCTGATTGGACTTCAAAAAAAAACAAAATTTAAAGTCAAAATCCTGATTTGACTTCAAAAAAAACAAAATTTAAATTAAAAGCGCTGACTTGACTTTAAAATAAACAAAATCTTAGTAAAAGTCCTGACTTGACTTCAAAAAAAACAAAATTTAAATTAAAAGCGCTGACTTGACTTCAAAAAAAACAAAATTAAAGTAAAAGTCTTGACTTGACTTTAAAATAAACGAAATTTAAATTCAAAGTGCTGACTTGACTTCAAAAAAAACAAAATTTAAAATCAAAGTGCTTATTGGACTTCAAAAAAAACAAAATTTAAATTAAAAGCGCTGACTTGACTTCAAAAAAACAAAATTTAAATAAAAAGTGCTGATTTGACATCAAAAAATACAAAATTTAAATTCAAAGTGCTGATTTGACATCAAAAAAAACAAAATCTAAGTAAAAGTCCTGACTTGACTTTAAAATAAACGAAATTTAAATTCAAAGTGCTGACTTGACATCAAAAAAAACAAAATCTAAGTAAAAGTCCTGACTTGACTTTAAAATTAACAAAATTTTAGACAAAATCTTAACTTGACTTCAAAAAAAAACAAAATTTAAGTTATAGTCTTGACTTGACTTCCAAAAAAAACAAAATTTAAATTAAAAGTGCTGATTTGACTTCAAAAAAAACAAAATTTAAAATCAAAGTGCTGATTTGACTTCAAAAAAAACAAAATTTAAGTTAATGTCCTGACTTGACTTCCAAAAATACAAAATTTAAATTCAAAGTGCTGATTTGACTTCAAAAAAAACAAAATTTAAAGTCAAAGTCTTGACTTGACTTCAAAAAAAACAAAATTTAAGTAAAAGTCCTGACTTGACTTCAAAATAAACAAAATTTTATACAAAATCCTAACTTGACATCAGAAAAAACAAAATTTAAGTTAAAGTCTTGACTTGACTTCAAAATAAACTAAATTTTAGACAAAATTGTAACTTGACTTCAAAATAAACAAAATTTTAAATTCAAAGTCTTGACTTGACTTCAAAAAAAACAAAATTTAAAATCAAAATCCTGACTTGCCTTCAAAATAAACTTAATTTAAATTCAAAGCGCTGACTTTACTTCAAAAAAACAAAATTTAAGTCAAAGTCCTGACTTGACTTCAAAAAAAACAAAATTTAAATAAAATGCGCTGACTTGACATCTAAAAAAACCAAATTTAAGTAAAAGTCCTGACTTGACTTCAAAATAAACAAAATTTTAGACAAAATCTTAACTTGACTTCAAAAAAAAACAAAATTTAAGTTATAGTCTTGACTTGACTTCCAAAAATACAAAATTTAAATTCAAAGTGCTGATTTGACTTCAAAAAAAACAAAATTTAAAATCAAAGTGCTGATTGGACTTCAAAAAAAACAAAATTTAAAGTCAAAATCCTGATTTGACTTCAAAAAAAACAAAATTTAAATTAAAAGCGCTGACTTGACTTTAAAATAAACAAAATCTTAGTAAAAGTCCTGACTTGACTTCAAAAAAAACAAAATTTAAATTAAAAGCGCTGACTTGACTTCAAAAAAAACAAAATTAAAGTAAAAGTCTTGACTTGACTTTAAAATAAACGAAATTTAAATTCAAAGTGCTGACTTGACTTCAAAAAAAACAAAATTTAAAATCAAAGTGCTTATTGGACTTCAAAAAAAACAAAATTTAAATTAAAAGCGCTGACTTGACTTCAAAAAAAACAAAATTTAAATAAAAAGTGCTGATTTGACATCAAAAAATACAAAATTTAAATTCAAAGTGCTGATTTGACATCAAAAAAAACAAAATCTAAGTAAAAGTCCTGACTTGACTTTAAAATAAACGAAATTTAAATTCAAAGTGCTGACTTGACATCAAAAAAAACAAAATCTAAGTAAAAGTCCTGACTTGACTTTAAAATTAACAAAATTTTAGACAAAATCTTAACTTGACTTCAAAAAAAACAAAATTTAAGTTATAGTCTTGACTTGACTTCCAAAAAAAGAAAATTTAAATTAAAAGTGCTGATTTGACTTCAAAAAAAACAAAATTTAAAATCAAAGTGCTGATTTGACTTCAAAAAAAACAAAATTTAAGTTAATGTCCTGACTTGACTTCCAAAAATACAAAATTTAAATTCAAAGTGCTGATTTGACTTCAAAAAAAACAAAATTTAAAATCAAAGTGCTGATTGGACTTCAAAAAAAACAAAATTTAAGTTATAGTCTTGACTTGACTTCCAAAAATACAAAATTTAAATTCAAAGTGCTGATTTGACTTCAAAAAAAACAAAATTTAAAATCAAAGTGCTGATTGGACTTCAAAAAAAACAAAATTTAAAGTCAAAATCCTGATTTGACTTCAAAAAAAACAAAATTTAAATTAAAAGCGCTGACTTGACTTTAAAATAAACAAAATCTTAGTAAAAGTCCTGACTTGACTTCAAAAAAAACAAAATTTAAATTAAAAGCGCTGACTTGACTTCAAAAAAAAACAAAATTAAAGTAAAAGTCTTGACTTGACTTTAAAATAAACGAAATTTAAATTCAAAGTGCTGACTTGACTTCAAAAAAAAACAAAATTTAAAATCAAAGTGCTTATTGGACTTCAAAAAAAACAAAATTTAAATTAAAAGCGCTGACTTGACTTCAAAAAAAACAAAATTTAAATAAAAAGTGCTGATTTGACATCAAAAAATACAAAATTTAAATTCAAAGTGCTGATTTGACATCAAAAAAAACAAAATCTAAGTAAAAGTCCTGACTTGACTTTAAAATAAACGAAATTTAAATTCAAAGTGCTGACTTGACATCAAAAAAAACAAAATCTAAGTAAAAGTCCTGACTTGACTTTAAAATTAACAAAATTTTAGACAAAATCTTAACTTGACTTCAAAAAAAAACAAAATTTAAGTTATAGTCTTGACTTGACTTCCAAAAAAACAAAATTTAAATTAAAAGTGCTGATTTGACTTCAAAAAAAACAAAATTTAAAATCAAAGTGCTGATTTGACTTCAAAAAAAACAAAATTTAAGTTAATGTCCTGACTTGACTTCAAAAAAAACAAAATTTAAATAAAAAGCGCTGACTTGACTTCAAAAAAACAAAATTTAATTTAAAAGTTCTGATTTGACTTCAAAAAAAACAAAATTTAATTTCAAAGTTCTGATTTGACTTCAAAAAAAACAAAATATAAAGTCAAAGTCTTGACTTGACTTTAAAATAAACGAAATTTAAATTCAAAGTCCTGACTTGACTTCAAAATAAACAAAATTTTAGACAAAATCTTAACTAGACTTCAAAAAAAACAAAATTTAAGTTTAAGTCTTGACTTAACTTTAAAATAAACGAAATTTAAATTCAAAGTGCTGACTTGACTTCAAAAAAAACAAAATTTAAAATCAAAGTGCTGATTGGACTTCAAAAAAAACAAAATTTAAAGTCAAAGTCCTGATTTGACTTCAAAAAAAACAAAATTTAAATTAAAAGCGCTGACTTGACTTTAAAATAAACAAAATCTTAGTAAAAGTCCTGACTTGACTTCAAAAAAAACAAAATTTAAATTAAAAGCGCTGACTTGACTTCAAAAAAAACAAAATTAAAGTAAAAGTCTTGACTTGACTTTAAAATAAACGAAATTTAAATTCAAAGTGCTGACTTGACTTCAAAAAAAAACAAAATTTAAAATCAAAGTGCTTATTGGACTTCAAAAAAAACAAAATTTAAATTAAAAGCGCTGACTTGACTTCAAAAAAACAAAATTTAAATAAAAAGTGCTGATTTGACATCAAAAAATACAAAATTTAAATTCAAAGTGCTGATTTGACATCAAAAAAAACAAAATTTTAGACAAAATCCTAACTTGACTTCAAAATAAACAAAATTTTAGACAAAATCTTAACTTGACTTCAAAAAAAACAAAATTTAAGTTAAAGTCTTGACTTGACTTCCAAAAAAACAAAATTTAAATTCAAAGTGCTGATTTGACTTCAAAAAAAACAAAATTTAATTTAAAATTTCTGATTTGACTTCAAAAAAAACAAAATTTAAAATCAAAGTGCTGATTGGACTTCAAAAAAAACAAAATTTAACGTCAAAGTCTTGACTTGACTTTAAAATAAACAAAATTTGAGTAAAAGTCCTGACTTGTCTTCAAAAAAAAACAAAATTTAAATTAAAAGCGCTGACTTGACTTCAAAAAAAAAAAATTTAAGTAAAAGTCCTGACTTGACTTCAAAAAAAACAAAATTTAAATAAAAAGCGCTGACTTGACATCTAAAAAAACCAAATTTAAGTAAAAGTCCTGACTTGACTTCAAAATAAACAAAATTTTAGACAAAATCTTAACTTGACTTCAAAAAAAACAAAATTTAAGTTATAGTCTTGACTTGACTTCCAAAAAAACAAAATCTAAGTATAAGTCCTGACTTGACTTCAAAATAAACAAAATTTTAGACAAAGTCTTGACTTGACTTCCAAAAAAACAAAATTAAAATTCAAAGTGCTGATTTGACTTCAAAAAAAACAAAATTTAAAATCAAAATCCTGACTTGCCTTCAAAATAAACTTAATTTAAATTCTAGGCGCTGACTTTACTTCAAAAAAACAAAATTTAAGTCAAAGTCCTGACTTGACTTCAAAAAAAACAAAATTTAAATAAAAAGCGCTGACTTGACATCTAAAAAAACCAAATTTAAGTAAAAGTCCTGACTTGACTTCAAAATAAACAAAATTTTAGACAAAATCTTAACTTGACTTCAAAAAAAACAAAATTTAAGTTATAGTCTTGACTTGACTTCCAAAAAAACAAAATTTAAATTCAAAGTGCTGATTTGACTTCAAAAAAAACAAAATTTAATTTAAAAGTTCTGATTTGACTTCAAAAAAAACAAAATTTAAAATCAAAGTGCTGATTGGACTTCAAAAAAAACAAAATTTAACGTCAAAGTCTTGACTTGACTTTAAAATAAACAAAATTTGAGTAAAAGTCCTGACATGTCTTCAAAAAAAACAAAATTTAAATTAAAAGCGCTGACTTGACTTCAAAAAAAAAAAATTTAAGTAAAAGTCCTGACTTGACTTCCAAAAAAACAAAATCTAAGTATAAGTCCTGACTTGACTTCAAAATAAACAAAATTTTAGACAAAGTCTTGACTTGACTTCCAAAAAAAACAAAATTAAAATTCAAAGTGCTGATTTGACTTCAAAAAAAACAAAATTTAAAATCAAAATCCTGACTTGCCTTCAAAATAAACTTAATTTAAATTCTAGGCGCTGACTTTACTTCAAAAAAACAAAATTTAAGTCAAAGTCCTGACTTGACTTCAAAAAAAAACAAAATTTAAATAAAAAGCGCTGACTTGACATCTAAAAAAACCAAATTTAAGTAAAAGTCCTGACTTGACTTCAAAATAAACAAAATTTTAGACAAAATCTTAACTTGACTTCAAAAAAAACAAAATTTAAGTAAAAGTCCTGACTTGACTTCAAAATAAACAAAATTTTATACAAAATCCTAACTTGACATCAGAAAAAACAAAATTTAAGTTAAAGTCTTGACTTGACTTCAAAATAAACTAAATTTTAGACAAAATTGTAACTTGACTTCAAAATAAACAAAATTTTAAATTCAAAGTCTTGACTTGACTTCAAAAAAAACAAAATTTAAAATCAAATCCTGACTTGCCTTCAAAATAAACTTAATTTAAATTCAAAGCGCTGACTTTACTTCAAAAAAACAAAATTTAAGTCAAAGTCCTGACTTGACTTCAAAAAAAACAAAATTTAAATAAAATGCGCTGACTTGACATCTAAAAAAACCAAATTTAAGTAAAAGTCCTGACTTGACTTCAAAATAAACAAAATTTTAGACAAAATCTTAACTTGACTTCAAAAAAAACAAAATTTAAGTTATAGTCTTGACTTGACTTCCAAAAATACAAAATTTAAATTCAAAGTGCTGATTTGACTTCAAAAAAAATAAAATTTAATTTAAAAGTTCTGATTTGACTTCAAAAAAAACAAAATTTAATTTCAAAGTTCTGATTTGACTTCAAAAAAAACAAAATTTAAAGTCAAAGTCTTGGCTTGACTTTAAAATAAACGAAATTTAAATTCAAAGTCCTGACTTGACTTCAAAATAAACAAAATTTTAGACAAAATCTTAACTAGACTTCAAAAAAAACAAAATTTAAGTTTAAGTCTTGACTTGACTTTAAAATAAACGAAATTTAAATTCAAAGTGCTGACTTGACTTCAAAAAAAACAAAATTTAAAATCAAAGTGCTGATTGGACTTCAAAAAAAAACAAAATTTAAATTAAAAGCGCTGACTTGACTTTAAAATAAACAAAATCTTAGTAAAAGTCCTGACTTGACTTCAAAAAAAACAAAATTTAAATTAAAAGCGCTGACTTGACTTCAAAAAAAACAAAATTAAAGTAAAAGTCTTGACTTGACTTTAAAATAAACGAAATTTAAATTCAAAGTGCTGACTTGACTACAAAAAAAAACAAAATTTAAAATCAAAGTGCTTATTGGACTTCAAAAAAAACAAAATTTAAATTAAAAGCGCTGACTTGACTTCAAAAAAACAAAATTTAAATAAAAAGTGCTGATTTGACATCAAAAAATACAAAATTTAAATTCAAAGTGCTGATTTGACATCAAAAAAAACAAAATCTAAGTAAAAGTCCTGACTTGACTTTAAAATAAACAAAATTTTAGACAAAATCTTAACTTGACTTCAAAAAAAAACAAAATTTAAGTTATAGTCTTGACTTGACTTCCAAAAAAAACAAAATTTAAATTAAAAGTGCTGATTTGACTTCAAAAAAAACAAAATTTAAAATCAAAGTGCTGATTTGACTTCAAAAAAAACAAAATTTAAGTTAATGTCCTGACTTGACTTCAAAAAAAACAAAATTTAAATAAAAAGCGCTGACTTGACTTCAAAAAAAACAAAATATAAAATCAAAGTGCTGATTTGACTTCAAAATAAACAAAATTTTAGACAAAATCCTAACTTGACTTCAAAATAAACAAAATTTTAGACAAAATCTTAACTTGACTTCAAAAAAAACAAAATTTAAGTTAAAGTCTTGACTTGACTTCCAAAAAAAACAAAATTTAAATTCAAAGTGCTGATTTGACTTCAAAAAAAACAAAATTTAATTTAAAAGTTCTGATTTGACTTCAAAAAAAACAAAATTTAAAATCAAAGTGCTGATTGGACTTCAAAAAAAACAAAATTTAACGTCAAAGTCTTGACTTGACTTTAAAATAAACAAAATTTGAGTAAAAGTCCTGACTTGTCTTCAAAAAAAACAAAATTTAAATTAAAAGCGCTGACTTGACTTCAAAAAAAAAAAATTTAAGTAAAAGTCCTGACTTGACTTCAAAAAAAACAAAATTTAAATAAAAAGCGCTGACTTGACATCTAAAAAAACCAAATTTAAGTAAAAGTCCTGACTTGACTTCAAAATAAACAAAATTTTAGACAAAATCTTAACTTGACTTCAAAAAAAAACAAAATTTAAGTTATAGTCTTGACTTGACTTCCAAAAAAACAAAATCTAAGTATAAGTCCTGACTTGACTTCAAAATAAACAAAATTTGAGACAAAGTCTTGACTTGACTTCCAAAAAAACAAAATTAAAATTCAAAGTGCTGATTTGACTTCAAAAAAAACAAAATTTAAAATCAAAATCCTGACTTGCCTTCAAAATAAACTTAATTTAAATTCTAGGCGCTGACTTTACTTCAAAAAAAACAAAATTTAAGTCAAAGTCCTGACTTGACTTCAAAAAAAAACAAAATTTAAATAAAAAGCGCTGACTTGACATCTAAAAAAACCAAATTTAAGTAAAAGTCCTGACTTGACTTCAAAATAAACAAAATTTTAGACAAAATCTTAACTTGACTTCAAAAAAAAACAAAATTTAAGTTATAGTCTTGACTTGACTTCCAAAAAAACAAAATTTAAATTCAAAGTGCTGATTTGACTTCAAAAAAAACAAAATTTAAAATCAAAGTGCTGATTTGACTTCAAAATAAACAAAATTTTAGACAAAATCTTAACTTGACTTCAAAAAAAACAAAATTTAAGTTATAGTCTTGACTTGACTTCCAAAAAAACAAAATTTAAATTCAAAGTGCTGATTTGACTTCAAAAAAAACAAAATTTAAAATCAAAGTGCTGATTTGACTTCAAAAAAAAACAAAATTTAAAGTCAAAGTCTTGACTTGACTTCAAAAAAAACAAAATTTAAGTAAAAGTCCTGACTTGACTTCAAAATAAACAAAATTTTATACAAAATCCTTACTTGACATCAGAAAAAACAAAATTTAAGTTAAAGTCTTGACTTGACTTCAAAATAAACTAAATTTTAGACAAAATTGTAACTTGACTTCAAATAAACAAAATTTTAAATTCAAAGTCTTGACTTGACTTCAAAAAAAACAAAATTTAAAATCAAAATCCTGACTTGCCTTCAAAATAAACTTAATTTAAATTCAAAGCGCTGACTTTACTTCAAAAAAACAAAATTTAAGTCAAAGTCCTGACTTGACTTCAAAAAAAACAAAATTTAAATAAAATGCGCTGACTTGACATCTAAAAAAACCAAATTTAAGTAAAAGTCCTGACTTGACTTCAAAATAAACAAAATTTAAGTTATAGTCTTGACTTGACTTCCAAAAAGACAAAATTTAAATTCAAAGTGCTGATTTGACTACAAAAAAAACAAAATTTAAAATCAAAGTGCTGATTTGACTTCAAAAAAAACAAAATTTAAAGTCAAAGTCTTGACTTGACTTCAAAAAAAACAAAATTTAAGTAAAAGTCCTGACTTGACTTCAAAATAAACAAAATTTAAGTTTAAGTCTTGACTTGACTTCAAAATAAACAAAATTTTAGACAAAATTGTAACTTGACTTCAAAATAAACAAAATTTAAATTCAAAGTGCCGACTTGGCTTCAAAAAAAAATAAAATTTTAGTCAAAATCCTGACTTGCCTTCAAAATAAACAAAATTTAAAGTCAAATTCTTGACTTGTGTTTATAATAAACGAAATTTAAATTCAGAGTGCTAACTTGACTTCAAAAAAGACAAAATTTAAAATCAAAGTGCTGACTTTACTTCAAAAAAAACAAAATTTAAAGTCAAAGTCTTGACTTGACTTCAAAAAAAACAAAATTTAAAATCAAAATCCTGACTTGCCTTCAAAATAAGCTTTATTTAAATTCAAAGCGCTAACTTTACTTCAAAAAAACAAAATTTCAGTCAAAGTCCTGACTTGACTTCAAAAAAAAACAAAATTTAAATAAAAAGCGCTGACTTGACATCTAAAAAAACCAAATTTAAGTAAAAGTCCTGACTTGACTTCAAAATAAACAAAATTTTAGACAAAATCTTAACTTGACTTCAAAAAAAACAAAATTTAAGTTATAGTCTTGACTTGACTTCAAAAAAAACAAAATTTAAATTCAAAGTGCTGATTTGACTTCTAAAAAAACAAAATTTAAAGTCAAAGTCTTGACTTGACTTCAAAAAAAACAAAATTTAAATAAAAAGCTCTGATTTGACTTCAAAAAAAACAAAATTTAATTTCAAAGTTCTGATTTAACTTCAAAAAGTACAAAATTTAAAGTCAAAGTCTTGACTTGACTTTAAAATAAACGAAATTTAAATTCAAAGTGCTGACTTGACTTCAAAAAAAACAAAATTTAATTTCAAAGTTCTGATTTGACTTCAAAAAAAACAAAATTTAAAGTCAAAGTCTTGACTTGACTTTAAAATAAACGAAATTTAAATTCAAAGTGCTGACTTGACATCAAAAAAAACAAAATCTAAGTAAAATGCCTGACTTGACTTCAAAATAAACAAAATTTTAGACAAAATCTTAACTTGACTTCAAAAAAAACAAAATTTAAGTTAAAGTCCTGACTTGACTTCCAAAAATACAAAATTTAAATTCAAAGTGCTGATTTGACTTCAAAAAAAACAAAATTTAAAATCAAAGTGCTGATTTGACTTCAAAAAAAACAAAATTTAAAGTCAAAGTCTTGACTTGACTTTAAAATAAACGAAATTTAAATTCAAAGTGCTGACTTGACATCAAAAAAAACAAAATTTAAAATCAAAGTGCTGATTTGACTTCAAAAAAAACAAAATTTAAGTTAATGTCCTGACTTGACTTCAAAAAAAACAAAATTTAAAATCAAAGTGCTGATTTGACTTCAAAATAAACAAAATTTTAGACAAAATCCTAACTTGACTTCAAAAAAAACAAAATTTAAGTTAATGTCCTGCTTTGACTTCAAAAAAAACAAAATTTAAATAAAAAGCGCTGACTTGACATCAAAAAAAACAAAATTTAAAATCAAAGTGCTGATTTGACTTCAAAAAAAACAAAATTTTAGACAAAATCTTAACTTGACTTCAAAAAAAACAAAATTTAAGTTAAAGTCCTGACTTGACTTCCAAAAATACAAAATTTAAATTCAAAGTGCTGATTTGACTTCAAAAAAAACAAAATTTAAAATCAAAGTGCTGATTTGACTTCAAAAAAAACAAAATTTAAAGTCAAAGTCTTGACTTGACTTTAAAATAAACGAAATTTAAATTCAAAGTCCTGACTTGACTTCAAAATAAACAAAATTTTAGACAAAATCTTAACTAGACTTCAAAAAAAAACAAAATTTAAGTTAAAGTCTTGACTTGACTTTAAAATAAACGAAATTTAAATTCAAAGTGCTGACTTGACTTCAAAAAAAAACAAAATTTAAAATCAAAGTGCTGATTGGACTTCAAAAAAAAACAAAATTTAAAGTCAAAGTCCTGATTTGACTTCAAAAAAAACAAAATTTAAATTAAAAGCGCTGACTTGACTTTAAAATAAACAAAATCTTAGTAAAAGTCCTGACTTGACTTCAAAAAAAACAAAATTTAAATTAAAAGCGCTGACTTGACTTCAAAAAAAGCAAATTAAAGTAAAAGTCTTGACTTGACTTTAAAATAAACGAAATTTAAATTCAAAGTGCTGACTTGACTTCAAAAAAAACAAAATTTAAAATCAAAGTGCTTATTGGACTTCAAAAAAAACAAAATTTAAATTAAAAGCGCTGACTTGACTTCAAAAAAACAAAATTTAAATAAAAAGCGCTGACTTGACATCAAAAAATACAAAATTTAAATTCAAAGTGCTGATTTGACTTCAAAAAAAACAAAATTTAAAATCAAAGTCTTGACTTGACTTTAAAATAAACGAAATTTAAATTCAAAGTGCTGACTTGACATCAAAAAAAACAAAATCTAAGTAAAAGTCCTGACTTGACTTTAAAATAAACAAAATTTTAGACAAAATCTTAACTTGACTTCAAAAAAAAACAAAATTTAAGTTATAGTCTTGACTTGACTTCCAAAAAAACAAAATTTAAATTAAAAGTGCTGATTTGACTTCAAAAAAAACAAAATTTAAAATCAAAGTGCTGATTTGACTTCAAAAAAAACAAAATTTAAGTTAATGTCCTGATTTGACTTCAAAATAAACAAAATTTTAGACAAAATCCTAACTTTACTTCAAAATAAACAAAATTTTAGACAAAATCTTAACTTGACTTCAAAAAAAACAAAATTTAAGTTAAAGTCTTGACTTGACTTCCAAAAAAACAAAATTTAAATTCAAAGTTGCTGATTTGACTTCAAAAAAAACAAAATTTAATTTAAAAGTTCTGATTGGACTTCAAAAAAAACAAAATTTAACGTCAAAGTCTTGACTTGACTTTAAAATAAACAAAATTTAAGTAAAAGTCCTGACTTGTCTTCAAAAAAAACAAAATTTAAATTAAAAGCGCTGACTTGACTTCAAAAAAAAAAAAATTTAAGTAAAAGTCCTGACTTGACTTCAAAATAAACAAAATTTTAGACAAAGTCTTGACTTGACTTCCAAAAAAACAAAATTAAAATTCAAAGTGCTGATTTGACTTCAAAAAAAACAAAATTTAAAATCAAAATCCTGACTTGCCTTCAAAATAAACTTAATTTAAATTCTAGGCGCTGACTTTACTTCAAAAAAACAAAATTTAAGTCAAAGTCCTGACTTGACTTCAAAAAAAACAAAATTTAAATAAAAAGCGCTGACTTGACATCTAAAAAAACCAAATTTAAGTAAAAGTCCTGACTTGACTTCAAAATAAACAAAATTTTAGACAAAATCTTAACTTGACTTCAAAAAAAAACAAAATTTAAGTTATAGTCTTGACTTGACTTCCAAAAAAAACAAAATTTAAATTCAAAGTGCTGATTTGACTTCAAAAAAAACAAAATTTAAAATCAAAGTGCTGATTTGACTTCAAAAAAAACAAAATTTAAAGTCAAAGTCTTGACTTGACTTTAAAATAAACGAAATTTAAATTCAAAGTGCTGACTTGACTTCAAAAAAAACAAAATTTAAAATCAAAGTGCTGATTGGACTTCAAAAAAAACAAAATTTAAAGTCAAAGTCCTGATTTGACTTCAAAAAAAACAAAATTTAAATTAAAAGCGCTGACTTGACTTTAAAATAAACAAAATCTTAGTAAAAGTCCTGACTTGACTTCAAAAAAAACAAAATTTAAATTAAAAGCGCTGACTTGACTTCAAAAAAAAACAAAATTAAAGTAAAAGTCTTGACTTGACTTTAAAATAAACGAAATTTAAATTCAAAGTGCTTACTTGACTTCAAAAAAAACAAAATTAAAAATCAAAGTGCTTATTGGACTTCAAAAAAAACAAAATTTAAATTAAAAGCGCTGACTTGACTTCAAAAAAACAAAATTTAAATAAAAAGCGCTGACTTGACATCAAAAAATACAAAATTTAAATTCAAAGTGCTGATTTGACTTCAAAAAAAACAAAATTTAAAATCAAAGTCTTGACTTGACTTTAAAATAAACGAAATTTAAATTCAAAGTGCTGACTTGACATCAAAAAAAACAAAATCTAAGTAAAAGTCCTGACTTGACTTTAAAATAAACAAAATTTTAGACAAAATCTTAACTTGACTTCAAAAAAAAACAAAATTTAAGTTATAGTCTTGACTTGACTTCCAAAAAAAACAAAATTTAAATTAAAAGTGCTGATTTGACTTCAAAAAAAACAAAATTTAAAATCAAAGTGCTGATTTGACTTCAAAAAAAACAAAATTTAAGTTAATGTCCTGACTTGACTTCAAAAAAAACAAAATATAAAATCAAAGTGCTGATTTGACTTCAAAATAAACAAAATTTTAGACAAAATCCTAACTTGACTTCAAAATAAACAAAATTTTAGAAAAAATCTTAACTTGACTTCAAAAAAAACAAAATTTAAGTTAAAGTCTTGACTTGACTTCCAAAAAAACAAAATTTAAATTCAAAGTGCTGATTTGACTTCAAAAAAAACAAAATTTAATTTAAAAGTTCTGATTTGACTTCAAAAAAAACAAAATTTAAAATCAAAGTGCTGATTTGACTTCAAAAAAAACAAAATTTAACGTAAAAGTCTTGACTTGACTTTAAAATAAACAAAATTTAAGTAAAAGTCCTGACTTGTCTTCAAAAAAAACAAAATTTAAATTAAAAGCGCTGACTTTACTTCAAAAAAACAAAATTTAAGTAAAAGTCCTGACTTGACTTCAAAAAAAACAAAATTTAAATAAAAAGCGCTGACTTGACATCAAAAAAAACAAAATCTAAGTATAAGTCCTGACTTGACTTCAAAATAAACAAAATTTTAGACAAAGTCTTGACTTGACTTCCAAAAAAACAAAATTAAAATTCAAAGTGCTGATTTGACTTCAAAAAAAACAAAATTTAAAATCAAAATCCTGACTTGCCTTCAAAATAAACTTAATTTAAATTCTAGGCGCTGACTTTACTTCAAAAAAACAAAATTTAAGTCAAAGTCCTGACTTGACTTCAAAAAAAACAAAATTTAAATAAAAAGCGCTGACTTGACATCTAAAAAAACCAAATTTAAGTAAAAGTCCTGACTTGACTTCAAAATAAACAAAATTTTAGACAAAATCTTAACTTGACTTCAAAAAAAAACAAAATTTAAGTTATAGTCTTGACTTGACTTCCAAAAAAACAAAATTTAAATTCAAAGTGCTGATTTGACTTCAAAAAAAACAAAATTTAAAGTCAAAGTCTTGACTTGACTTCAAAATAAACAAAATTTAAGTTAAAGTCTTGACTTGACTTCAAAATAAACAAAATTTTAGACAAAATTGTAACTTGACTTCAAAATAAACAAAATTTTAAATTCAAGGTCTTGACTTGACTTCAAAAAAAACAAAATTTAAAATCAAAATCCTGACTTGCCTTCAAAATAAACTTAATTTAAATTCAAAGCGCTGACTTTACTTCAAAAAAACAAAATTTAAGTCAAAGTCCTGACTTGACATAAAAAAAACAAAATTTAAATAAAATGCGCTGACTTGACATCTAAAAAAACCAAATTTAAGAAAAAGTCCTGACTTGACTTCAAAATAAACAAAATTTTAGACAAAATCTTAACTTGACTTCAAAAAAAAACAAAATTTAAGTTATAGTCTTGACTTGACTTCCAAAAAAAACAAAATTTAAATTCAAAGTGCTGATTTGACTTCAAAAAAAACAAAATTTAAAATCAAAGTGCTGATTTGACTTCAAAAAAAACAAAATTTAAAGTCAAAGTCTTGACTTGACTTCAAAAAAAACAAAATTTAAGTTAAAGTCTTGACTTGACTTCAAAATAAACAAAATTTAAGACAAAATTGTAACTTGACTTCAAAATAAACAAAATTTTAAATTCAAGGTCTTGACTTGACTTCAAAAAAAACAAAATTTAAAATCAAAATCCTGACTTGCCTTCAAAATAAACTTAATTTAAATTCAAAGCGCTGACTTTACTTGAAAAAAACAAAATTTAAGTCAAAGTCCTGACTTGACTTCAAAAAAAACAAAATTTAAATAAAATGCGCTGACTTGACATCTAAAAAAACCAAATTTAAGTAAAAGTCCTGACTTGACTTCAAAATAAACAAAATTTTAGACAAAATCTTAACTTGACTTCAAAAAAAACAAAATTTAAGTTATAGTAGATGACTTGACTTCCAAAAAAACAAAATTTAAATTCAAAGTGCTGATTTTACTTCAAAAGATACAAAATTTAAAATCAAAGAGCTGATTTGACTTCAAAAAAAACAAAATTTAAAGTCAAAGTCTTGACTTGACTTCAAAATAAACAAAATTTAAGACAAAATTGTAACTTGACTTCAAAAAAAACAAAATTTAAATTCAAAGTGCCGACTTGGCTTCAAAAAAAAATAAATTTTTAGTCAAAATCCTGACTTGCCTCCAAAATAAACAAAATTTAAAGTCAAATTCTTGACTTGTATTTAAAATAAACGAAATTTAAATTCAGAGTGCTGACTTGACTTCAAAAAAGACAAAATTTTAAATCAAAGTGCTGACTTTACTTCAAAAAAAACAAAATTTAAAGTCAAAGTCTTGACTTGACTTCAAAAAAAACAAAATTTAAAATCAAAATCCTGACTTGCCTTCAAAATAAACTTAATTTAAATTCAAAGCGCTGACTTTACTTCAAAAAAACAAAATTTAAGTCAAAGTCCTGACTTGACTTCAAAAAAAACAAAATTTAAATTAAAAGCGCTGACTTGACTTTAAAATAAACAAAATCTTAGTAAAAGTCCTGACTTGACTTCAAAATAAACAAAATTTTAGACAAAATCTTAACTTGACTTCAGAAAAAACAAAATTTAAGTAAAAGTCTTGACTTGACTTTAAAATAAACGAAATTTAAATTCAAAGTGCTGACTTGACTTCAAAAAAAACAAAATTTAAAATCAAAGTGCTGATTTGACTTCAAAAAAAACAAAATTTAAAATCAAAGTGCTGATTTGACTTCAAAAAAAAACAAAATTTAAAGTCAAAGTCTTGACTTGACTTCAAAATAAACAAAATTTAAGTTAAAGTCTTGACTTGACTTCAAAATAAACAAAATTTTAGACAAAATTGTAACTTGACTTCAAAATAAACAAAATTTTAAATTCAAGGTCTTGACTTGACTTCAAAAAAAACAAAATTTAAAATCAAAATCCTGACTTGCCTTCAAAATAAACTTAATTTAAATTCAAAGCGCTGACTTTACTTCAAAAAAACAAAATTTAAGTCAAAGTCCTGACTTGACATAAAAAAAAACAAAATTTAAATAAAATGCGCTGACTTGACATCTAAAAAAACCAAATTTAAGAAAAAGTCCTGACTTGACTTCAAAATAAACAAAATTTTAGACAAAATCTTAACTTGACTTTAAAAAAAACAAAATTTAAGTTATAGTCTTGACTTGACTTCCAAAAAAAACAAAATTTAAATTCAAAGTGCTGATTTGACTTCAAAAAAAACAAAATTTAAAATCAAAGTGCTGATTTGACTTCAAAAAAAACAAAATTTAAAGTCAAAGTCTTGACTTGACTTCAAAAAAAAACAAAATTTAAGTTAAAGTCTTGACTTGACTTCAAAATAAACAAAATTTTAGACAAAATTGTAACTTGACTTCAAAATAAACAAAATTTTAAATTCAAGGTCTTGACTTGACTTCAAAAAAAACAAAATTTAAAATCAAAATCCTGACTTGCCTTCAAAATAAACTTAATTTAAATTCAAAGCGCTGACTTTACTTGAAAAAAAACAAAATTTAAGTCAAAGTCCTGACTTGACTTCAAAAAAAACAAAATTTAAATAAAATGCGCTGACTTGACATCTAAAAAAACCAAATTTAAGTAAAAGTCCTGACTTGACTTCAAAATAAACAAAATTTTAGACAAAATCTTAACTTGACTTCAAAAAAAACAAAATTTAAGTTATAGTAGATGACTTGACTTCCAAAAAAACAAAATTTAAATTCAAAGTGCTGATTTGACTTCAAAAAATACAAAATTTAAAATCAAAGAGCTGATTTGACTTCAAAAAAAACAAAATTTAAAGTCAAAGTCTTGACTTGACTTCAAAATAAACAAAATTTAAGACAAAATTGTAACTTGACTTCAAAATAAACAAAATTTAAATTCAAAGTGCCGACTTGGCTTCAAAAAAAAAATATTTTTGGTCAAAATCCTGACTTGCCTTCAAAATAAACAAAATTTAAAGTCAAATTCTTGACTTGTATTTAAAATAAACGAAATTTAAATTCAGAGTGCTGACTTGACTTCAAAAAAGACAAAATTTTAAATCAAAGTGCTGACTTTACTTCAAAAAAAACAAAATTTAAAGTCAAAGTCTTGACTTGACTTCAAAAAAAACAAAATTTAAAATCAAAATCCTGACTTGCCTTCAAAATAAACTTAATTTAAATTCAAAGCGCTGACTTTACTTCAAAAAAAACAAAATTTAAGTCAAAGTCCTGACTTGACTTCAAAAAAAAACAAAATTTAAATTAAAAGCGCTGACTTGACTTAAAAAAAAACAAAATTTAAATAAAAAGCTCTGACTTGACATCAAAAAAAAACAAAATTTAAATTCAAAGTGCTGATTTGACTTCAAAAAAAACAAAATTTAATTTCAAAGTTCTGATTTGACTTCAAAAAAAACAAAATTTAAAGTCAAAGTCTTGACTTGACGTTAAAATAAACGAAATTTAAATTCAAAGTGCTGACTTGCATTCAAAAAAAAAAAAATTTTAAGTCAAAGTCTTGACTTGACTTTAAAATAAACGAAATTTAAATTCAAAGTGCTGACTTGCATTCAAAAAAAAAAAAATTTAAAGTCAAAGTCTTGACTTGACTTTAAAATAAACGAAATTTAAATTCAAAGTGCTGACTTGACATCAAAAAAAACAAAATCTAAGTAAAAGTCCTGACTTGACTTCAAAATAAACAAAATTTTAGACAAAATCTTAACTTGACTTCAAAAAAAACAAAATTTAAGTTAAAGTCCTGACTTGACTTCCAAAAAAACAAAATTTAAAATCAAAGTGCTGATTTGACTTCAAAAAAAACAAAATTTAAAGTCAAAGTCTTGAGGTGACTTTAAAATAAACGAAAATTAAATTCAAAGTGCTGACTTGACTTCAAAAAAAACAAAATTTAAAATCAAAGTGCTGATCTGACTTCAAAAAAAACAAAATTTAAGTAAATGTCCTGAATTGACTTCAAAAAAAACAAAATTTAAAATCAAAGTGCTGATTTGACTTCAAAATAAACAAAATTTTAGACAAAATCCTAACTTGACTTCAAAAAAAAACAAAATTTAAGTTAATGTCCTGACTTGACTTCAAAAAAAACAAAATTTAAATAAAAAGCGCTGACTTGACATCAAAAAAAAACAAAATTTAAGTAAAAGTCCTGACTTGACTTCAAAATAAACAAAATTTTAGACAAAATCTTAACTTGACTTCAAAAAAAACAAAATTTAAGTTAAAGTATTGACTTGACTTTAAAATAAACAAAATTTAAGTAAAAGTCCTGACTTGACTTCAAAAAAAACAAAATTTAAAGTCGAAGTCCTGACTTGACTTCAAAATAAACAAAATTTTAGACAAAATCTTAACTAGACTTCAAAAAAAACAAAATTTAATTTAAAGTCTTGACTTGACTTTAAAATAAACGAAATTTAAATTAAAAGTGCTGACTTGACTTCAAAAAAAACAAAATTTAAAATCAAAGTGCTGATTGGACTTCAAAAAAAACAAAATTTAAAGTCAAAGTCCTGATTTGACTTCAAAAAAAACAAAATTTAAATTAAAAGCGCTGACTTGACTTCAAAAAAAATAAAATTAAAGTAAAAGTCTTGACTTGACTTTAAAATAAACGAAATTTAAATTCAAAGTGCTGACTTGACTTCAAAAAAAACAAAATTTAAAATCAAAGTGCTTATTGGACTTCAAAAAAAACAAAATTTGAATAAAAAGCGCTGACTTGACATCAAAAAAAACAAAATCTAAGTAAAAGTCCTGACTTGACTTCAAAATAAACAAAATTTTAGACAAAATCTTAACTTGACTTCAAAAAAAAACAAAATTTAAGTTAAAGTCTTGACTTGACTTCAAAAAAAAACAAAATTTAAATTCAAAGTGCTGATTTGACTTCAAAAAAAAACAAAATTTAAAGTCAAAGTCTTGACTTGACTTTAAAATAAACGAAATTTAAATTCAAAGTGCTGACTTGACTTCAAAAAAAACGAAATTTAAAATCAAAGTGCTGATTTGACTTCAAAAAAAAACAAAATTTAAGTTAATGATCTGACTTGACTTCAAAAAAAAACAAAATTTAAAATCAAAGTGCTGATTTGACTTCAAAATAAACAAAATTTTAGACAAAATCCTAACTTGACTTCAAAAAAAACAAAATTTAAGTTAATGTCCTGACTTGACTTCAAAAAAAACAAAATTTAAATAAAAAGCGCTGACTTGACATCAAAAAAAACAAAATTTAAGTAAAAGTCCTGACTTGACTTCAAAATAAACAAAATTTTAGACAAAATCTTAACTTGACTTCAAAAAAAGCAAAATTTTAGTAAAAATCTTGACCTGACTTTAAAATAAACGAAATTTAAATTCAAAGTGCTGACTTGACTTCAAAAAAAACAAAATTTAAAATCAAAGTGCTGATTGGACTTCAAAAAAAAACAAAATTTAAAGTCAAAGTCCTGATTTGACTTCAAAAAAAACAAAATTTAAATTAAAAGCGCTGACTTGACTTCAAAAAAAACAAAATTTAAGTTAAAGTCTTGACTTGACTTCCAAAAAAAACAAAATTTAAATTCAAAGTGCTGATTTGACTTCAAAAAAAAACAAAATTTAATTTAAAAGTTCTGATTTGACTTCAAAAAAAAACAAAATTTAAAATCAAAGTGCTGATTTGACTTCAAAAAAAACAAAATTTAACGTAAAAGTCTTGACTTGACTTTAAAATAAACAAAATTTAAGTAAAAGTCCTGACTTGTCTTCAAAAAAAACAAAATTTAAAATCAAAGTGCTTATTGGACTTCAAAAAAAACAAAATTTGAATAAAAAGCGCTGACTTGACATCAAAAAAAACAAAATCTAAGTAAAAGTCCTGACTTGACTTCAAAATAAACAAAATTTTAGACAAAATCTTAACTTGACTTCAAAAAAAAACAAAATTTAAGTTAAAGTCTTGACTTGACTTCAAAAAAAACAAAATTTAAATTCAAAGTGCTGATTTGACTTCAAAAAAAACAAAATTTAAAGTCAAAGTCTTGACTTGACTTTAAAATAAACGAAATTTAAATTCAAAGTGCTGACTTGACTTCAAAAAAAACGAAATTTAAAATCAAAGTGCTGATTTGACTTCAAAAAAAACAAAATTTAAGTTAATGATCTGACTTGACTTCAAAAAAAACAAAATTTAAAATCAAAGTGCTGATTTGACTTCAAAATAAACAAAATTTTAGACAAAATCCTAACTTGACTTCAAAAAAAACAAAATTTAAGTTAATGTCCTGACTTGACTTCAAAAAAAAACAAAATTTAAATAAAAAGCGCTGACTTGACATCAAAAAAAACAAAATTTAAGTAAAAGTCCTGACTTGACTTCAAAATAAACAAAATTTTAGACAAAATCTTAACTTGACTTCAAAAAAAGCAAAATTTTAGTAAAAATCTTGACTTGACTTTAAAATAAACGAAATTTAAATTCAAAGTGCTGACTTGACTTCAAAAAAAACAAAATTTAAAATCAAAGTGCTGATTGGACTTCAAAAAAAACAAAATTTAAAGTCAAAGTCCTGATTTGACTTCAAAAAAAACAAAATTTAAATTAAAAGCGCTGACTTGACTTCAAAAAAAACAAAATTAAAGTAAAAGTCTTGACTTGACTTTAAAATAAACGAAATTTAAATTCAAAGTGCTGACTTGACTTCAAAAAAAAACAAAATTTAAAATCAAAGTGCTTATTGGACTTCAAAAAAAACAAAATTTGAATAAAAAGCGCCGACTTGACATCAAAAAAAACAAAATCTAAGTAAAAGTCCTGACTTGACTTCAAAATAAACAAAATTTTAGACAAAATCTTAACTTGACTTAAAAAAAAACAAAATTTAAGTTAAAGTCTTGACTTGACTTCAAAAAAAACAAAATTTAAATTCAAAGTGCTGATTTGACTTCAAAAAAAACAAAATTTAAAATCAAAGTGCTGATTTGACTTCAAAAAAAAACAAAATTTAAAGTCAAAGTCTTGACTTGACTTTAAAATAAACGAAATTTAAATTCAAAGTGCTAACTTGACTTCAAAAAAAACAAAATTTAAAATCAAAGTGCTGATTTGACTTCAAAAAAAACAAAATTTAAGTTTATGTCCTGACTTGACTTCAAAAAAAACAAAATTTAAAATCAAAGTGCTGATTTGACTTCAAAATAAACAAAATTTAAGACAAAATCCTAACTTGACTTCAAAAAAAACTAAAATTTAAGAAAAAGTCCTGACTTGACTTTAAAATAAACGAAATTTAAATTCAAAGTGCTGACTTGACTTCAAAAAAAACAAAATTTAAAATCAAAGTGCTTATTGGACTTCAAAAAAAACAAAATTTGAATAAAAAGCGCCGACTTGACATCAAAAAAAACAAAATCTAAGTAAAAGTCCTGACTTGACTTCAAAATAAACAAAATTTTAGACAAAATCTTAACTTGACTTCAAAAAAAAAACAAAATTTAAGTTAAAGTCTTGACTTGACTTCAAAAAAAAACAAAATTTAAATTCAAAGTGCTGATTTGACTTCAAAAAAAACAAAATTTAAAATCAAAGTGCTGATTTGACTTCAAAAAAAACTAAAATTTAAGAAAAAGTCCTGACTTGACTTCAAAAAAAACAAAATTTAAATAAAAAGCGCTGACTTGACATCAAAAAAAACAAAATCTAAGTAAAAGTCCTGACTTGACTTCAAAATAAACAAAATTTTAGACAAAGTCTTGACTTGACTTCCAAAAAAAACAAAATTTAAATTCAAAATGCTGATTTGACTTCAAAAAAAACAAATTTTAATTTCAAAGTTCTGATTTGACTTCAAAAAAAACAAATTTTAAAGTCAAAGTCTTGACTTGACTTTAAAATAAACGAAATTTAAATTCAAAGTACTGACTTGACTTCAAAAAAAACAAAATTTAAAGTCAAAGTCTTGACTTGACTTTAAAATAAACGAAATTTAAATTCAAAGTGCTGACTTGACTTCAAAAAAAACAAAATTTAAGTAAAAGTCCTGACTTGACTTCAAAATAAACAAAATTTTAGACATAATCTTAACTTGACTTCAAAAAAACAAAATTTAAATAAAAAGCGCTGACTTGACATCAAAAAAAACAAAATCTAAGTAAAAGTCCTGACTTGACTTCAAAATAAACAAAATTTTAGACAAAGTCTTGATTTGACTTCCAAAAAAACAAAATTTAAATTCAAAATGCTGATTTGACTTCAAAAAAACAAATTTTAATTTCAAAGTTCTGATTTGACTTCAAAAAAAACAAATTTTAAAGTCAAAGTCTTGACTTGACTTTAAAATAAACGAAATTTAAATTCAAAGTGCTGACTTGACTTCAAAAAAAACAAAATTTAAGTTAAAGTCCTGACTTGACTTCCAAAAAAACAAAATTTAAATTCAAAGTGCTGATTTGACTTCAAAAAAAACAAAATTTAAAATCAAAGTGCTGATTTGACTTCAAAAAAAAACAAAATTTAAAGTCAAAGTCCTGATTTGACTTCAAAAAAAAACAAAATTTAAATTAAAAGCGCTGACTTGACTTCAAAAAAAACAAAATTAAAGTAAAAGTCTTGACTTGACTTTAAAATAAACGAAATTTAAATTCAAAGTGCTGACTTGACTTCAAAAAAAAACAAAATTTAAAATCAAAGTGCTTATTGGACTTCAAAAAAAACAAAATTTAAAGTCAAAGTCTTGACTTGACTTTAAAATAAACGAAATTTAAATTCAAAGTGCTGACTTGACTTCAAAAAAAACGAAATTTAAAATCAAAGTGCTGATTTGACTTCAAAAAAAACAAAATTTAAGTTAATGATCTGACTTGACTTCAAAAAAAACAAAATTTAAAATCAAAGTGCTGATTTGACTTCAAAATAAACAAAATTTTAGACAAAATCCTGACTTGACTTCAAAAAAAACAAAATTTAAATAAAAAGCGCTGACTTGACATCAAAAAAAACAAAATTTAAGTAAAAGTCCTGACTTGACTTCAAAATAAACAAAATTTTAGACAAAATCTTAACTTGACTTCAAAAAAAGCAAAATTTTAGTAAAAATCTTGACTTGACTTTAAAATAAACGAAATTTAAATTCAAAGTGCTGACTTGACTTCAAAAAAAAACAAAATTTAAAATCAAAGTGCTGATTGGACTTCAAAAAAAACAAAATTTAAAGTCAAAGTCCTGATTTGACTTCAAAAAAAAACAAAATTTAAATTAAAAGCGCTGACTTGACTTCAAAAAAAACAAAATTAAAGTAAAAGTCTTGACTTGACTTTAAAATAAACGAAATTTAAATTCAAAGTGCTGACTTGACTTCAAAAAAAAACAAAATTTAAAATCAAAGTGCTTATTGGACTTCAAAAAAAACAAAATTTGAATAAAAAGCGCCGACTTGACATCAAAAAAAACAAAATCTAAGTAAAAGTCCTGACTTGACTTCAAAATAAACAAAATTTTAGACAAAATCTTAACTTGACTTCAAAAAAAACAAAATTTAAGTTAAAGTCTTGACTTGACTTCAAAAAAAAACAAAATTTAAATTCAAAGTGCTGATTTGACTTCAAAAAAAAACAAAATTTAAAATCAAAGTGCTGATTTGACTTCAAAAAAAACAAAATTTAAAGTCAAAGTCTTGACTTGACTTTAAAATAAACGAAATTTAAATTCAAAGTGCTAACTTGACTTCAAAAAAAAACAAAATTTAAAATCAAAGTGCTGATTTGACTTCAAAAAAAACAAAATTTAAGTTTATGTCCTGACTTGACTTCAAAAAAAACAAAATTTAAAATCAAAGTGCTGATTTGACTTCAAAATAAACAAAATTTAAGACAAAATCCTAACTTGACTTCAAAAAAAACTAAAATTTAAGAAAAAGTCCTGACTTGACTTCAAAAAAAACAAAATTTAAATAAAAAGCGCTGACTTGACATCAAAAAAAACAAAATCTAAGTAAAAGTCCTGACTTGACTTCAAAATAAACAAAATTTTAGACAAAGTCTTGACTTGACTTCCAAAAAAACAAAATTTAAATTCAAAATGCTGATTTGACTTCAAAAAAACAAATTTTAATTTCAAAGTTCTGATTTGACTTCAAAAAAAACAAATTTTAAAGTCAAAGTCTTGACTTGACTTTAAAATAAACGAAATTTAAATTCAAAGTGCTGACTTGACTTCAAAAAAAACAAAATTTAAAGTCAAAGTCTTGACTTGACTTTAAAATAAACGAAATTTAAATTCAAAGTGCTGACTTGACTTCAAAAAAAACAAAATTTAAGTAAAAGTCCTGACTTGACTTCAAAATAAACAAAATTTTAGACAAAATCTTAACTTGACTTCAAAAAAAACAAAATTTAAAGTCAAAGTCTTGACTTGACTTTAAAATAAACGAAATTTAAATTCAAAGTGCTGACTTGACTTCAAAAAAAAACAAAATTTAAAATCAAAGTGCTGATTGGACTTCAAAAAAAACAAAATTTAAATTAAAAGCGCTGACTTGACTTAAAAAAAACAAAATTTAAATAAAAAGCTCTGACTAGACATCAAAAAAAACAAAATTTAAATTCAAAGTGCTGATTTGACTTCAAAAAAAACAAAATTTAATTTCAAAGTTCTGATTTGACTTCAAAAAAAACAAAATTTAAAGTCAAAGTCTTGACTTGACTTTAAAATTAACGAAATTTAAATTCAAAGTGCTGACTTGACTTCAAAAAAAACAAAATTTAAAATCAAAGTGCTGATTGGACTTCAAAAAAAACAAAATTTAACGTCAAAGTGTTGATTTGATTTCCAAAAAAACAAAATTTAAATTCAAAGTGCTGATTTGACTTCAAAAAAAACAAAATTTAAAGTCAAAGTCTTGACTTGACTTTAAAATAAACGAAATTTAAATTCAAAGTGCTGACTTGACTTCAAAAAAAACAAAATTTAAGTAAAAGTCCTGACTTGACTTCAAAATAAACAAAATTTTAGACAAAATCTTAACTTGACTTCAAAAAAACAAAATTTAAGTTTAAGTCCTGACTTGACTTCCAAAAAAACAAAATTTAAATTCAAAGTGCTGATTTGACTTCAAAAAAAACAAAATTTAAAATCAAAGTGCTGATTTGACTTCAAAAAATACAAAATTTAAAGTCAAAGTCTTGACTTGACTTTAAAATAAACGAAATTTAAATTCAAAGTGCTGACTTGACTTCAAAAAAAACAAAATTTAAAATCAAAGTGCTGATTGGACTTCAAAAAAAACAAAATTTAAATTAAAAGCGCTGACTTGACTTAAAAAAAAACAAAATTTAAATAAAAAGCTCTGACTAGACATCAAAAAAAACAAAATTTAAATTCAAAGTGCTGAATTGACTTCAAAAAAAAACAAAATTTAATTTCAAAGTTCTGATTTGACTTCAAAAAAAACAAAATTTAAAGTCAAAGTCTTGACTTGACTTTAAAATTAACGAAATTTATATTCAAAGTGCTGACTTGACTTCAAAAAAAACAAAATTTAAAATCAAAGTGCTGATTGGACTTCAAAAAAAACAAAATTTAACGTCAAAGTGTTGATTTGACTTCCAAAAAAACAAAATTTAAATTCAAAGTGCTGATTTGACTTCAAAAAAAACAAAATTTAATTTCAAAGTTCTGATTTGACTTCAAAAAAAACAAAATTTAAAGTCAAAGTCTTGACTTGACTTTAAAATAAACGAAATTTAAATTCAAAGTGCTGACTTGACATCAAAAAAAACAAAATCTAAGTAAAAGTCCTGACTTGACTTCAAAACAAACAAAATTTTAGACAAATTCTTAACTTGACTTCAAAAAAAAAACAAAATTTAAGTTAAAGTCCTGACTTGACTTCCAAAAAAACAAAATTTAAATTCAAAGTGCTGATTTGACTTCAAAAAAAACAAAATTTAAAATCAAAGTGCTGATTTGACTTCAAAAAAAACTAAATTTAAAGTCAAAGTCTTGACTTGACTCTAAAATAAACGAAATTTAAATTCAAAGTGCTGACTTGACTTCAAAAATAACAAAATTTAAAGTCAAAGTCTTGACTTGACTTTAAAATAAACGAAATTTAAATTCAAAGTGCTGACTTGACTTCAAAAAAAACAAAATTTAAATAAAAAGCGCTGACTTGACATCAAAAAAAACAAAATCTAAGTAAAAGTCCTGACTTGACTTCAAAATAAACAAAATTTTAGACAAAATCTTAACTTGACTTCAAAAAAATAAAATTTAAGTTAAAGTCCTGACTTGACTTCCAAAAAAACAAAATTTAAATTCAAAGTGCTGATTTGACTTCAAAAAAAACAAAATTTAAAATCAAAGTGCTGATTTGACTTCAAAAAATACAAAATTTAAAGTCAAAGTCTTGACTTGACTTTAAAATAAACGAAATTTAAATTAAAAGCGCTGACTTGACTTAAAAAAAACAAAATTTAAATAAAAAGCTCTGACTAGACATCAAAAAAAACAAAATTTAAAGTCAAAGTCTTGACTTGACTTTAAAATAAACGAAATTGTAATTCAAAGTGCTGACTTGACTTCAAAAAAAAACAAAATTTAAAGTCAAAGTCTTGACTTGACTTTAAAATAAACGAAATTTAAATTCAAAGTGCTGACTTGACTTCAAAAAAAAACAAAATTTAAAATCAAAGTGCTGATTGGACTTCAAAAAAAAACAAAATTTAAATTAAAAGCGCTGACTTGACTTAAAAAAAACAAAATTTAAATAAAAAGCTCTGACTAGACATCAAAAAAAACAAAATTTAAAGTCAAAGTCTTGACTTGACTTTAAAATAAACGAAATTGTAATTCAAAGTGCTGACTTGACTTCAAAAAAAAACAAAATTTAAAGTCAAAGTCTTGACTTGACTTTAAAATAAACGAAATTTAAATTCAAAGTGCTTACTTGACATCAAAAAAAACAAAATTTAAAATCAAAGTGCTGATTGGACTTCAAAAAAAACAAAATTTAACGTCAAAGTCTTGATTTGACTTCCAAAAAAAACAAAATTTAAATTCAAAGTGCTGATTTGACTTCAAAAAAAACAAAATTTAATTTCAAAGTTCTGATTTGACTTCAAAAAAAACAAAATTTAAAGTCAAAGTCTTGACTTGACTTTAAAATAAACGAAATTGTAATTCAAAGTGCTGACTTGACTTCAAAAAAAAACAAAATTTAAAGTCAAAGTCTTGACTTGACTTTAAAATAAACGAAATTTAAATTCAAAGTGCTGACTTGACTTCAAAAAAAACAAAATTTAAAATCAAAGTGCTGATTGGACTTCAAAAAAAACAAAATTTAAATTAAAAGCGCTGACTTGACTTAAAAAAAACAAAATTTAAATAAAAAGCTCTGACTAGACATCAAAAAAAACAAAATTTAAAGTCAAAGTCTTGACTTGACTTTAAAATAAACGAAATTGTAATTCAAAGTGCTGACTTGACTTCAAAAAAAACAAAATTTAAAGTCAAAGTCTTGACTTGACTTTAAAATAAACGAAATTTAAATTCAAAGTGCTTACTTGACATCAAAAAAAACAAAATTTAAAATCAAAGTGCTGATTGGACTTCAAAAAAAACAAAATTTAACGTCAAAGTCTTGATTTGACTTCCAAAAAAACAAAATTTAAATTCAAAGTGCTGATTTGACTTCAAAAAAAAACAAAATTTAATTTCAAAGTTCTGATTTGACTTCAAAAAAAACAAAATTTAAAGTCAAAGTCTTGACTTGACTTTAAAATAAACGAAATTGTAATTCAAAGTGCTGACTTGACTTCAAAAAAAACAAAATTTAAAGTCAAAGTCTTGACTTGACTTTAAAATAAACGAAATTTAAATTCAAAGTGCTAACTTGACATCAAAAAAAACAAAAACTAAGTAAAAGTCCTGACTTGACTTCAAAACAAACAAAATTTTAGACAAATTCTTAACTTGACTTCAAAAAAAACAAAATTTAAGTTAAAGTCCTCACTTGACTTCCAAAAAAACAAAATTTAAATTCAAAGTGCTGATTTGACTTCAAAAAAAACAAAATTTAAAATCAAAGTGCTGATTTGACTTCAAAAAAAACTAAATTTAAAGTCAAAGTCTTGACTTGACTTTAAAATAAACGAAATTTAAATTCAAAGTGCTGACTTGACTTCAAAAAAAAACAAAATTTAAAATCAAAGTGCTGATTGGACTTCAAAAAAAACAAAATTTAAATTAAAAGCGCTGACTTGACTTAAAAAAAAACAAAATTTAAATAAAAAGCTCTGACTAGACATCAAAAAAAAACAAAATTTAATTTCAAAGTTCTGATTTGACTTCAAAAAAAACAAAATTTAAAGTCAAAGTCTTGACTTGACTTTAAAATAAACGAAATTTAAATTCAAAGTGCTGACTTGACTTCAAAAAAAACAAAATTTAAATTCAAAGTGCTGATTTGACTTCAAAAAAAAACAAAATTTAATTTCAAAGTTCTGATTTGACTTCAAAAAAAACAAAATTTAAAGTCAAAGTCTTGACTTGACTTTAAAATAAACGAAATTGTAATTCAAAGTGCTGACTTGACTTCAAAAAAAACAAAATTTAAAGTCAAACTCTTGACTTGACTTTAAAATAAACGAAATTTAAATTCAAAGTGCTTACTTGACATCAAAAAAAACAAAATCTAATTAAAAGTCCCGACTTGACTTCAAAACAAACAAAATTTTAGACAAATTCTTAACTTGACTTCAAAAAAAACAAAATTTAAGTCAAAGTCCTGACTTGACTTCCAAAAAAACAAAATTTAAATTCAAAGTGCTGATTTGACTTCAAAAAAAAACAAAATTTAAAATCAAAGTGCTGATTTGACTTCAAAAAAAAACAAAATTTAAAGTCAAAGTCTTGACTTGACTTTAAAATAAACGAAATTTAAATTCAAAGTGCTGACTTGACTTCAAAAAAAACAAAATTAAAAATCAAAGTGCTGATTTGACTTCAAAAAAAACAAAATTTAAGTTAATGTCCTGACTTGACTTCAAAAAAAACAAAATTTAAAATCAAAGTGCTGATTTGACTTCAAAATAAACAAAATTTTAGACAAAATCCTAACTTGAATTCAAAAAAAACAAAATTTAAGTTAATGTCCTGACTTGACTTCAAAAAAAACAAAATTTAAATTAAAAGCGCTGACATGACTTAAAAAAAAACAAAATTTAAATAAAAAGCTCTGACTTGACATCAAAAAAAACAAAATTTAAATTCAAAGTGCTGATTTGACTTCAAAAAAAACAAAATTTAATTTCAAAGTTCTGATTTGACTTCAAAAAAAACAAAATTTAAAGTCAAAGTCTTGACTTGACTTTAAAATAAACGAAATTTAAATTCAAAGTGCTGACTTGACTTCAAAAAAAACAAAATTTAAAATCAAAGTGCTGATTGGACTTCAAAAAAAACATAATTTAACGTCAAAGTCGTGACTTGACATCCAAAAAAACAAAATTTAAATTCAAATTGCTGATTTGACTTCAAAAAAAAACAAAATTTAATTTCAAAGTTCTGATTTGACTTCAAAAAAAACAAAATTTAAAGTCAAAGTCTTGACTTGACTTTAAAATAAACGAAATTGTAATTCAAAGTGCTGACTTGACTTCAAAAAAAACAAAATTTAAAGTCAAAGTCTTGACTTGACTCTAAAATAAACGAAATTTAAATTCAAAGTGCTGACTTGACATCAAAAAAAACAAAATTTAAAATCAAAGTGCTGATTGGACTTCAAAAAAAACAAAATTTAAATTAAAAGCGCTGACTTGACTTAAAAAAAACAAAATTTAAATAAAAAGCTCTGACTAGACATCAAAAGAAACAAAATTTAAATTCAAAGTGCTGATTTGACTTCAAAAAAAACAAAATTTAATTTCAAAGTTCTGATTTGACTTCAAAAAAAACAAAATTTAAAGTCAAAGTCTTGACTTGACTTTAAAATAAACAAAATTTAAATAAAAAGCTCTGACTAGACATCAAAAAAAACAAAATTTAAATTCAAAGTGCTGATTTGACTTCAAAAAAAACAAAATTAAAAATCAAAGTGCTGATTTGACTTCAAAAAAAACAAAATTTAAGTTAATGTCCTGACTTGACTTCAAAAAAAACAAAATTTAAAATCAAAGTGCTGATTTGACTTCAATATAAACAAAATTTTAGACAAAATCCTAACTTGAATTCAAAAAAAACAAAATTTAAGTTAATGTCCTGACTTGACTTAAAAAAAACAAAATTTAAATAAAAAGCTCTGACTTGACATCAAAAAAAACAAAATTTAAATTCAAAGTGCTGATTTGACTTCAAAAAAAACAAAATTTAATTTCAAAGTTCTGATTTGACTTCAAAAAAAACAAAATTTAAAGTCAAAGTCTTGACTTGACTTTAAAATAAACGAAATTGTAATTCAAAGTGCTGACTTGACTTCAAAAAAAACAAAATTTAAAATCAAAGTGCTGATTGGACTTCAAAAAAAACATAATTTAACGTCAAAGTCGTGACTTGACATCCAAAAAAACAAAATTTAAATTCAAATTGCTGATTTGACTTCAAAAAAAACAAAATTTAATTTCAAAGTTCTGATTTGACTTCAAAAAAAACAAAATTTAAAGTCAAAGTCTTGACTTGACTTTAAAATAAACGAAATTGTAATTCAAAGTGCTGACTTGACTTCAAAAAAAACAAAATTTAAAGTCAAAGTCTTGACTTGACTCTAAAATAAACGAAATTTAAATTCAAAGTGCTGACTTGACTTCAAAAAAAAACAAAATTTAAAATCAAAGTGCTGATTGGACTTCAAAAAAAACAAAATTTAAATTAAAAGCGCTGACTTGACTTAAAAAAAAACAAAATTTAAATAAAAAGCTCTGACTAGACATCAAAAAAAAACAAAATTTAAATTCAAAGTGCTGATTTGACTTCAAAAAAAACAAAATTTAATTTCAAAGTTCTGATTTGACTTCAAAAAAAACAAAATTTAAAGTCAAAGTCTTGACTTGACTTTAAAATAAACGAAATTTAAATTCAAAGTGCTGACTTGACTTCAAAAAAAACAAAATTTAAATTCAAAGTGCTGATTTGACTTCAAAAAAAAACAAAATTTAATTTCAAAGTTCTGATTTGACTTCAAAAAAAACAAAATTTAAAGTCAAAGTCTTGACTTGACTTTAAAATAAACGAAATTGTAATTCAAAGTGCTGACTTGACTTCAAAAAAAACAAAATTTAAAGTCAAAGTTCTGATTTGACTTCAAAAAAAACAAAATTTAAAGTCAAAGTCTTGACTTGACTTTAAAATAAACGAAATTTAAATTCAAAGTGCTTACTTGACATCAAAAAAAACAAAATCTAAGTAAAAGTCCCGACTTGACTTCAAAACAAACAAAATTTTAGACAAATTCTTAACTTGACTTCAAAAAAAACAAAATTTAAGTTAAAGTCCTGACTTGACTTCCAAAAAAACAAAATTTAAATTCAAAGTGCTGATTTGACTTCAAAAAAAACAAAATTTAAAATCAAAGTGCTGATTTGACTTCAAAAAAAACAAAATTTAAAGTCAAAGTCTTTACTTGACTTTAAAATAAACGAAATTTAAATTCAAAGTGCTGACTTGACTTCAAAAAAAACAAAATTAAAAATCAAAGTGCTGATTTGACTTCAAAAAAAACAAAATTTAAGTTAATGTCCTGACTTGACTTCAAAAAAAAACAAAATTTAAAATCAAAGTGCTGATTTGACTTCAAAATAAACAAAATTTTAGACAAAATCTTAACTTGAATTCAAAAAAAACAAAATTTAAGTTAATGTCCTGACTTGACTTCAAAAAAAACAAAATTTAAATTAAAAGCGCTGACTTGACTTAAAAAAAACAAAATTTAAATAAAAAGCTCTGACTTGACATCAAAAAAAACAAAATTTAAATTCAAAGTGCTGATTTGACTTCAAAAAAAACAAAATTTAATTTCAAAGTTCTGATTTGACTTCAAAAAAAAACAAAATTTAAAGTCAAAGTCTTGACTTGACTTTAAAATAAACGAAATTTAAATTCAAAGTGCTGACTTGACTTCAAAAAAAACAAAATTTAAAATCAAAGTGCTGATTGGACTTCAAAAAAAACATAATTTAACGTCAAAGTCGTGACTTGACATCCAAAAAAACAAAATTTAAATTCAAATTGCTGATTTGACTTCAAAAAAAACAAAATTTAATTTCAAAGTTCTGATTTGACTTCAAAAAAAACAAAATTTAAAGTCAAAGTCTTGACTTGACTTTAAAATAAACGAAATTGTAATTCAAAGTGCTGACTTGACTTCAAAAAAAAACAAAATTTAAAGTCAAAGTCTTGACTTGACTCTAAAATAAACGAAATTTAAATTCAAAGTGCTGACTTGACATCAAAAAAAACAAAATCTAAGTAAAAGTCCTGACTTGACTTCAAAACAAACAAAATTTTAGACAAATTCTTAACTTGACTTCAAAAAAAACAAAATTTAAGTTAAAGTCCTGACTTGACTTCCAAAAAAACAAAATTTAAATTCAAAGTGCTGATTTGACTTCAAAAAAAAACAAAATTTAAAGTCAAAGTCTTGACTTGACTTCAAAATAAACAAAATTTTAGACAAAATCTTAACTTGACTTCAAAAAAAACTAAATTTAAGTTAAAGTCCTGACTTGACTTCCAAAAAAACAAAATTTAGAGTCAAAGTCTTGACTTGACTTTAAAATAAACGAAATTTAATTTCAAAGTTCTGATTTGACTTCAAAAAAAACAAAATTTAAAGTCAAAGTCTTGACTTGACTTTAAAATAAACGAAATTTAAATTCAAAGTGCTGACTTGACTTCAAAAAAAAACAAAATTTAAAATCAAAGTGCTGATTGGACTTCAAAAAAAACATAATTTAACGTCAAAGTCGTGACTTGACATCCAAAAAAACAAAATTAAAATTCAAATTGCTGATTTGACTTCAAAAAAAAACAAAATTTAATTTCAAAGTTCTGATTTGACTTCAAAAAAAACAAAATTTAAAGTCAAAGTCTTGACTTGACTTTAAAATAAACGAAATTGTAATTCAAAGTGCTGACTTGACTTCAAAAAAAACAAAATTTAAAGTCAAAGTCTTGACTTGACTCTAAAATAAACGAAATTTAAATTCAAAGTGCTGACTTGACATCAAAAAAAACAAAATCTAAGTAAAAGTCCTGACTTGACTTCAAAACAAACAAAATTTTAAACAAATTCTTAACTTGACTTCAAAAAAAACAAAATTTAAGTTAAAGTCCTGACTTGACTTCCAAAAAAACAAAATTTAAATTCAAAGTGCTGATTTGACTTCAAAAAAAACAAAATTTAATTTCAAAGTTCTGATTTGACTTCAAAAAAAACAAAATTTAAAGTCAAAGTCTTGACTTGACTTTAAAATAAACGAAATTGTAATTCAAAGTGCTGACTTGACTTCAAAAAAAACAAAATTTAAAGTCAAAGTCTTGACTTGACTCTAAAATAAACGAAATTTAAATTCAAAGTGCTGACTTGACATCAAAAAAAACAAAATCTAAGTAAAAGTCCTGACTTGACTTCAAAAAAAACAAAATTTAAAGTCAAAGTCTTGACTTGACTTTAAAATAAACGAAATTGTAATTCAAAGTGCTGACTTGACTTCAAAAAAAACAAAATTTAAAATCAAAGTGCTGATTGGACTTCAAAAAAAACAAAATTTAATTTCAAAGTTCTGATTTGACTTCAAAAAAAAACAAAATTTAAAGTCAAAGTCTTGACTTGACTTTAAAATAAACGAAATTGTAATTCAAAGTGCTGACTTGACTTCAAAAAAAACAAAATTTAATTTCAAAGTGCTGATTGGACTTCAAAAAAAACAAAATTTAACGTCAAAGTCTTGATTTGACTTCCAAAAAAACAAAATTTAAATTCAAAGTGCTGATTTGACTTCAAAAAAAACAAAATTTAATTTCAAAGTTCTGATTTGACTTCAAAAAAAACAAAATTTAAAGTCAAAGTCTTGACTTGACTTTATAAATAAACGAAATTGTAATTCAAAGTGCTGACTTGACTTCAAAAAAAACAAAATTTAAAGTCAAAGTCTTGACTTGACTTTAAAATAAACGAAATTTAAATTCAAAGTGCTGACTTGACATCAAAAAAAACAAAATCTAAGTAAAAGTCCTGACTTGACTTCAAAACAAACAAAATTTTAGACAAATTCTTAACTTGACTTCAAAAAAAACAAAATTTAAGTTAAAGTCCTGACTTGACTTCAAAAAAAACAAAATTTAAATTCAAAGTGCTGATTTGACTTCAAAAAAAACAAAATTTAAAATCAAAGTGCTGATTTGACTTCAAAAAAAACTAAATTTAAAGTCAAAGTCTTGACTTGACTTTAAAATAAACGAAATTTAAATTCAAAGTGCTGACTTGACTTCAAAAAAAACAAAATTAAAAATAGAAGTGCTGATTTGACTTCAAAAAAAACAAAATTTAAGTTAATGTCCTGACTTGACTTCAAAAAAAACAAAATTTAAAATCAAAGTGCTGATTTGACTTCAAAATAAACAAAATTTTAGACAAAATCCTAACTTGACTTCAAAAAAAACAAAATTTAAGTTAATGTCCTGACTTGACTTCAAAAAAAACAAAATTTAAAAAAAAAGCTCTGACTAGACATCAAAAAAAACAAAATTTAAATTCAAAGTGCTGATTTGACTTCAAAAAAAACAAAATTTAATTTCAAAGTTCTGATTTGACTTCAAAAAAAAACAAAATTTAAAGTCAAAGTCTTGACTTGACTTTAAAATTAACGAAATTTAAATTCAAAGTGCTGACTAGACTTCAAAAAAAACAAAATTTAAAATCAAAGTGCTGATTGGACTTCAAAAAAAACAAAATTTAACGTCAAAGTCTTGATTTGACTTCCAAAAAAAACAAAATTTAATTTCAAAGTTCTGATTTGACTTCAAAAAAAACAAAATTTAAAGTCAAAGTCTTGACTTGACTTTAAAATAAACTAAATTTAAATTCAAAGTGCTGACTTGACATCAAAAAAAACAAAATCTAAGTAAAAGTCCTGACTTGACTTCAAAACAAACAAAATTTTAGACAAATTCTTAACTTGACTTCAAAAAAAAACAAAATTTAAGTTAAAGTCCTGACTTGACTTCCAAAAAAACAAAATTTAAATTCAAAGTGCTGATTTGACTTCAAAAAAAAACAAAATTTAAAATCAAAGTGCTGATTTGACTTCAAAAAAAACTAAATTTAAAGTCAAAGTCTTGACTTGACTTTAAAATAAACGAAATTTAAATTCAAAGTGCTGACTTGACTTCAAAAAAAACAAAATTAAAAATCAAAGTGCTGATTTGACTTCAAAAAAAACAAAATTAAAGTTAATGTCCTGACTTGACTTCAAAAAAAATAAAATTTAAAATCAAAGTGCTGATTTGACTTCAAAATAAACAAAATTTTAGACAAAATCCTAACTTGACTTCAAAAAAAACAAAATTTAAGTTAATGTCCTGACTTGACTTCAAAAAAAAACAAAATTTAAATAAAAAGCGCTGACTTGACATCAAAAAAAAACAAAATTTAAGTAAAAGTCCTGACTTGACTTCAAAATAAACAAAATTTTTGACAAAATCTTAACTTGACTTCAAAAAAAACAAAATTTAATTTCAAAGTTCTGATTTGACTTCAAAAAAAACAAAATTTAAAATCTAAGTGCTGATTGGACTTCAAAAAAAACAAAATTTAAATTAAAAGCGCTGACTTGACTTAAAAAAAACAAAATTTAAATAAAAAGCTCTGACTTGACATTAAAAAAAACAAAATTTAAATTCAAAGTGCTGATTTGACTTCAAAAAAAAACAAAATTTAATTTCAAAGTTCTGATTTGACTTCAAAAAAAACAAAATTTAAAGTCAAAGTCTTGACTTGACTTTAAAATAAACGAAATTTAAATTCAAAGTGCTGACTTGACTTCAAAAAAAACAAAATTTAAAATCAAAGTGCTGATTGGACTTCAAAAAAAACATAATTTAACGTCAAAGTCGTGACTTGACTTCCAAAAAAACAAAATTTAAATTCAAAGTGCTGATTTGACTTCAAAAAAAACAAAATTTAATTTCAAAGTTCTGATTTGACTTCAAAAAAAACAAAATTTAAAGTCAAAGTCTTGACTTGACTTTAAAATAAACGAAATTTAAATTCAAAGTGCTGACTTGACATCAAAAAAAACAAAATCTAAGTAAAAGTCCTGACTTGACTTCAAAAAAAACAAAATTTAAAGTCAAAGTCTTGACTTGATTTTAAAATAAACGAAATTTAAATTCAAAGTGCTGACTTGACTTCAAAAAAAAACAAAATTTAAAGTCAAAGTCTTGACTTGACTTTAAAATAAACGAAATTTAAATTCAAAGTGCTGACTTGACTTCAAAAAAAACAAAATTTAAAATCAAAGTGCTGATTTGACTTCAAAAAATACAAAATTTAAGTTAATGTCATGACTTGACTTCAAAAAAAACAAAATTTAAAATCAAAGTGCTGATTTGACTTCAAAATAAACAAAATTTTAGACAAAATCCTAACTTGACTTCAAAAAAAACAAAATTTAAGTTAATGTCCTGACTTGACTTCAAAAAAAACAAAATTTAAATAAAAAGCGCTGACTTGACATCAAAAAAAACATAATTTAAAATCAAAGTGCTGATTGGACTTCAAAAAAAACATAATTTAACGTCAAAGTCGTGACTTGACTTCCAAAAAAAACAAAATTTAAATTCAAAGTGCTGATTTGACTTCAAAAAAAAACAAAATTTAATTTCAAAGTTCTGATTTGACTTCAAAAAAAACAAAATTTAAAGTCAAAGTCTTGACTTGACTTTAAAATAAACGAAATTTAAATTCAAAGTGCTGACTTGACATCAAAAAAAACAAAATTTAAGTTAAAGTCCTGACTTGACTTCCAAAAAAACAAAATTTAGAGTCAAAGTCTTGACTTGACTTTAAAATAAACGAAATTTAAATTCAAAGTGCTGACTTGACTTCAAAAAAAACAAAATTTAAAATCAAAGTGCTGATTTGACTTCAAAAAATACAAAATTTAAGTTAATGTCCTGACTTGACTTCAAAAAAAAACAAAATTTAAAATCAAAGTGCTGATTTGACTTCAAAATAAACAAAATTTTAGACAAAATCCTAACTTGACTTCAAAAAAAACAAAATTTAAGTTAATGTCCTGACTTGACTTCAAAAAAAACAAAATTTAAATAAAAGTCCTGACTTGACTTCAAAATAAACAAAATTTTAGACAAAATCTTAACTTGACTTCAAAAAAAACTAAATATAAGTTAAAGTCCTGACTTGACTTCCAAAAAAAACAAAATTTAGAGTCAAAGTCTTGACTTGACTTTAAAATAAACGAAATTTAAATTCAAAGTGCTGACTTGACTTCAAAAAAAAACAAAATTTAAAATCAAAGTGCTGATTTGACTTCAAAAAATACAAAATTTAAGTTAATGTCCTGACTTGACTTCAAAAAAAACAAAATTTAAAATCAAAGTGCTGATTTGACTTCAAAATAAACAAAATTTTAGACAAAATCCTAACTTGACTTCAAAAAAAAACAAAATTTAAGTTAATGTCCTGACTTGACATCAAAAAAAACAAAATTTAAGTAAAAGTCCTGACTTGACTTCAAAATAAACAAAATTTTTGACAAAATCTTAACTTGACTTCAAAAAAAACTAAATTTAATTTCAAAGTTCTGATTTGACTTCAAAAAAAACAAAATTTAAAGTCAAAGTCTTGACTTGATTTTAAAATAAACGAAATTTAAATTCAAAGTGCTGACTTGACTTCAAAAAAAACAAAATTTAAAGTCAAAGTCTTGACTTGACTTTAAAATAAACGAAATTTAAATTAAAAGTGCTGACTTGACTTCAAAAAAAAACAAAATTTAAAATCAAAGTGCTGATTTGACTTCAAAAAAAACAAAATTTAAGTTAATGTCCTGACTTGACTTCAAAAAAAAACAAAATTTAAAATCAAAGTGCTGATTTGACTTCAAAATAAACAAAATTTTAGACAAAATCCTAACTTGACTTCAAAAAAAACAAAATTTAAGTTAATGTCCTGACTTGACTTCAAAAAAAAACAAAATTTAAATAAAAGTCCTGACTTGACTTCAAAATAAACAAAATTTTAGACAAAATCTTAACTTGACTTCAAAAAAAACTAAATTTAAGTTAAAGTCCTGACTTGACTTCCAAAAAAAACAAAATTTAGAGTCAAAGTCTTGACTTGACTTTAAAATAAACGAAATTTAAATTCAAAGTGCTGACTTGACTTCAAAAAAAACAAAATTTAAAATCAAAGTGCTGATTTGACTTCAAAATAAACAAAATTTTAGACAAAATCCTAACTTGACTTCAAAAAAAACAAAATTTAAATAAAAAGCGAGACTTGACATCAAAAAAAACAAAATTTAAGTAAAAGTCCTGACTTGACTTCAAAATAAACAAAATTTTAGACAAAATCTTAACTTGACTTCAAAAAAAAACAAAATTTAATTTCAAAGTTCTGATTTGACTTCAAAAAAAAACAAAATTTAAAGTCAAAGTCTTGACTTGACTTTAAAATAAACGAAATTTAAATTCAAAGTGCTGACTTGACTTCAAAAAAAACAAAATTTAAAGTCAAAGTCTTGACTTGACTTTAAAATAAACAATATTTAAAGTCAAAGTCCTGACTTGACTTCAAAATAAACAAAATTTTAGACAAAATCTTAACTAGACTTCAAAAAAAACAAAATTTAAAATCAAAGTCTTGACTTGACTTCCAAAAAAACAAAATTTAAATTCAAAGTGCTGATTTGACTTCAAAAAAAACAAAATTTAATTTCAAAGTTCTGATTTGACTTTAAAATAAACAAAATCTTAGTAAAAGTGCTGACTTGACTTCAAAAAAAAACAAAATTTAAATTAAAAGCGCTGACTTGACTTCAAAAAAAACAAAATTTAAGTAAAAGTCTTGACTTGACTTCCAAAAAAACAAAATTTAAATTCGAAGTGCTGACTTGACTTCAAAAAAAAACAAAATTTAAATTAAAAGCGCTGACTTGACTTCAAAAAAAACAAAATTTAAGTAAAAGTCTTGACTTGACTTCCAAAAAAACAAAATTTAAATTCGAAGTGCTGATTTGACTTCAAAAAAAACAAAATTTAAAGTCAAAGTCTTGACTTGACTTTAAAATAAACGAAATTTAAATTCAAAGTGCTGACTTGACTTCAAAAAAAACAAAATTTAAAATCAAAGTGCTGATTTGACTTCAAAAAAAACAAAATTAAAGTTAATGTCCTGACTTGACTTCAAAAAAAACAAAATTTAAGTTAATGTCCTGACTTGACTTCAAAAAAAACAAAATATAAATAAAAAGCGCTGACTTGACATCAAAAAAAACTAAAATTTAAGTAAAAGTCCTGACTTGACTTCAAAAAAAACAAAATATAAAATCAAAGTGCTGATTTGACTTCAAAATAAACAATATTTTAGACAAAATCCTAACTTGACTTCAAAATAAACAAAATTTTGACAAAATCTTATCTTGACTTCAAAAAAAACAAAATTTAAGTTAAAGTCTTGACTTGACTTCCAAAAAAACAAAATTTAAATTCAAAGTGCTGATTTGACTTCAAAAAAAACAAAATTTAATTTAAAAGTTCTGATTTGACTTCAAAAAAAACAAAATTTAAAATCAAAGTGCTGATTGGACTTCTAAAAAAACAAAATTTAACGTCAAAGTCTTAACTTGTCTTCAAAAAAAACAAAATTTAAATTAAAAGCGCTGACTTGACTTCAAAAAAAAAAAATTTAAGTAAAAGTCCTGACTTGACTTCAAAAAAAAACAAAATTTAAATAAAAAGCGCTGACTTGACATCAAACAAAACAAAATCTAAGTAAAAATCCTGACTTGACTTCAAAATAAACAAAATTTTAGACAAAGTCTTGACTTGACTTCCAAAAAAACAAAATTTAAATTCAAAGTGCTGATTTGACTTCAAAAAAACAAAATTTAATTTCAAAGTTCTGATTTGACTTCAAAAAAAACAAAATTTAAAGTCAAAGTCTTGACTTGACTTTAAAATAAACGAAATTTAAATTCAAAGTGCTGACTTGACTTCAAAAAAAACAAAATTTAAATAAAAAGCGCTGACTTGACATCAAAAAAAACAAAATCTAAGTAAAAGTCCTGACTTGACTTCAAAATAAACAAAATTTTAGACAAAATCTTAACTTGACTTCAAAAAAACAAAATTTAAGTTAAAGTCCTGACTTGACTTCCAAAAAAAACAAAATTTAAATTCAAAGTGCTGATTTGACTTCAAAAAATACAAAATTTAAAATCAAAGTGCTGATTTGACTTCAAAAAATACAAAATTTAAAATCAAAGTGCTGATTGGACTTCAAAAAAAACAAAATTTAAATTAAAAGCGCTGACTTGACTTAAAAAAAACAAAATTTAAATAAAAAGCTCTGACTTGACATCAAAAAAAAACAAAATTTAAATTCAAAGTGCTGATTTGACTTCAAAAAAAACAAAATTTAATTTCAAAGTTCTGATTTGACTTCAAAAAAAACAAAATTTAAAGTCAAAGTCTTGAATTGACTTTAAAATTAACGAAATTTAAATTCAAAGTGCTGACTTGACTTCAAAAAAAACAAAATTTAAAATCAAAGTGCTGATTGGACTTCAAAAAAAACAAAATTTAACGTCAAAGTCTTGACTTGACTTCCAAAAAAACAAAATTTAAATTCAAAGTGCTGATTTGACTTCAAAAAAAACAAAATTTAATTTCAAAGTTCTGATTTGACTTCAAAAAAAACAAAATTTAAAGTCAAAGTCTTGACTTGACTTTAAAATAAACGAAATTTAAATTCAAAGTGCTGACTTGACATCAAAAAAAACAAAATCTAAGTAAAAGTCCTGACTTGACTTCAAAATAAACAAAATTTTAGACAAATTCTTAACTTGACTTCAAAAAAAAACAAAATTTAAGTTAAAGTCCTGACTTGACTTCCAAAAAAACAAAATTAATTCAAAGTGCTGATTTGACTTCAAAAAAAAACAAAATTTAATTTCAAAGTTCTGATTTGACTTCAAAAAAAACAAAATTTAAAGTCAAAGTCTTGAATTGACTTTTAAATTAACGAAATTTAAATTCAAAGTGCTGACTTGACTTCAAAAAAAACAAAATTTAAAATCAAAGTGCTGATTGGACTTCAAAAAAAACAAAATTTAACGTCAAAGTCTTGACTTGACTTCCAAAAAAACAAAATTTAAATTCAAAGTGCTGATTTGACTTCAAAAAAAACAAAATTTAAAATCAAAGTGCTGATTTGACTTCAAAAAAAACAAAATTTAAAGTCAAAGTCTTGACTTGACTTTAAAATAAACGAAATTTAAATTCAAAGTGCTGACTTGACTTCAAAAAAAACAAAATTTAAAATCAAAGTGCTGATTTGACTTCAAAAAAAACAAAATTCAAGTTAATGTCCTGACTTGACTTCAAAAAAAAACAAAATTTAAAATCAAAGTGCTGATTTGACTTCAAAATAAACAAAATTTTAGACAAAATCCTAACTTGACTTCAAAAAAAAACAAAATTTAAGTTAATGTCCTGACTTGACTTCAAAAAAAAAAAATTTAAATAAAAAGCGCTGACTTGACATCAAAATAAACAAAATTTTAGACAAAATCTTAACTTGACTTCAAAAAAAACAAAATTTAAAATCAAAGTGCTGATTTGACTTCAAAAAAAACAAAATTTAATTTCAAAGTCCTGATTTGACTTCAAAAAAAACAAAATTTAAATTAAAAGCGCTGACTTGACTTAAAAAAAACAAAATTCAAATAAAAAGCTCTGACTTGACTTTAAAATAAACGAAATTTAAATTCAAAGTGCTGACTTGACTTCAAAAAAAACAAAATTTAAAATCAAAGTGCTGATTGGACTTCAAAAAAAACATAATTTAAGTTAAAGTCTTGACTTGACTTCCAAAAAAAACAAAATTTAAATTCAAAGTGCTGATTTGACTTCAAAAAAAAACAAAATTTAATTTAAAAGTTCTGATTTGACTTCAAAAAAAACAAAATTTAAAATCAAAGTAATGATTGGACTTCAAAAAAAACAAAATTTAAATTCAAAGTGCTGATTTGACTTCAAAAAAACAAAATTTAATTTCAAAGTTCTGATTTGACTTCAAAAAAAACAAAATTTAAAGTCAAAGTCTTGACTTGACTTTAAAATAAACGAAATTTAAATTCAAAGTGCTGACTTGACTTCAAAAAAAACAAAATTTAAATAAAAAGCGCTGACTTGACATCAAAAAAAACAAAATCTAAGTAAAAGTCCTGACTTGACTTCAAAATAAACAAAATTTTAGACAAAATCTTAACTTGACTTCAAAAAAACAAAATTTAAGTTAAAGTCCTGACTTGACTTCCAAAAAAACAAAATTTAAATTCAAAGTGCTGATTTGACTTCAAAAAATACAAAATTTAAAATCAAAGTGCTGATTTGACTTCAAAAAATACAAAATTTAAAATCAAAGTGCTGATTGGACTTCAAAAAAAACAAAATTTAAATTAAAAGCGCTGACTTGACTTAAAAAAAACAAAATTTAAATAAAAAGCTCTGACTTGACATCAAAAAAAACAAAATTTAAAATCAAAGTGCTGATTTGACTTCAAAAAAAACAAAATTTAATTTCAAAGTTCTGATTTGACTTCAAAAAAAACAAAATTTAAAGTCAAAGTCTTGAATTGACTTTAAAATTAACGAAATTTAAATTCAAAGTGCTGACTTGACTTCAAAAAAAACAAAATTTAAAATCAAAGTGCTGATTGGACTTCAAAAAAAACAAAATTTAACGTCAAAGTCTTGACTTGACTTCCAAAAAAACAAAATTTAAATTCAAAGTGCTGATTTGACTTCAAAAAAAACAAAATTTAATTTCAAAGTTCTGATTTGACTTCAAAAAAAACAAAATTTAAAGTCAAAGTCTTGACTTGACTTTAAAATAAACGAAATTTAAATTCAAAGTGCTGACTTGACATCAAAAAAAACAAAATCTAAGTAAAAGTCCTGACTTGACTTCAAAATAAACAAAATTTTAGACAAATTCTTAACTTGACTTCAAAAAAAACAAAATTTAAGTTAAAGTCCTGACTTGACTTCCAAAAAAAACAAAATTAATTCAAAGTGCTGATTTGACTTCAAAAAAAACAAAATTTAATTTCAAAGTTCTGATTTGACTTCAAAAAAAACAAAATTTAAAGTCAAAGTCTTGAATTGACTTTTAAATTAACGAAATTTAAATTCAAAGTGCTGACTTGACTTCAAAAAAAACAAAATTTAAAATCAAAGTGCTGATTGGACTTCAAAAAAAACAAAATTTAACGTCAAAGTCTTGACTTGACTTCCAAAAAAACAAAATTTAAATTCAAAGTGCTGATTTGACTTCAAAAAAAACAAAATTTAAAATCAAAGTGCTGATTTGACTTCAAAAAAAACAAAATTTAAAGTCAAAGTCTTGACTTGACTTTAAAATAAACGAAATTTAAATTCAAAGTGCTGACTTGACTTCAAAAAAAACAAAATTTAAAATCAAAGTGCTGATTTGACTTCAAAAAAAACAAAATTCAAGTTAATGTCCTGACTTGACTTCAAAAAAAACAAAATTTAAAATCAAAGTGCTGATTTGACTTCAAAATAAACAAAATTTTAGACAAAATCCTAACTTGACTTCAAAAAAAACAAAATTTAAGTTAATGTCCTGACTTGACTTCAAAAAAAAAAAATTTAAATAAAAAGCGCTGACTTGACATCAAAATAAACAAAATTTTAGACAAAATCTTAACTTGACTTCAAAAAAAAACAAAATTTAATTTCAAAGTCCTGATTTGACTTCAAAAAAAACAAAATTTAATTTCAAAGTCCTGATTTGACTTCAAAAAAAACAAAATTTAAATTAAAAGCGCTGACTTGACTTAAAAAAAACAAAATTCAAATAAAAAGCTCTGACTTGACTTTAAAATAAACGAAATTTAAATTCAAAGTGCTGACTTGACTTCAAAAAAAACAAAATTTAAAATCAAAGTGCTGATTGGACTTCAAAAAAAACATAATTTAAGTTAAAGTCTTGACTTGACTTCCAAAAAAACAAAATTTAAATTCAAAGTGCTGATTTGACTTCAAAAAAAAACAAAATTTAATTTAAAAGTTCTGATTTGACTTCAAAAAAAACAAAATTTAAAATCAAAGTGCTGATTGGACTTCAAAAAAAACAAAATTTAACGTCAAAGTCTTGACTTGACTTTAAAATAAACAAAATTTAAGTAAAAGTCCTGACTTGTCTTCAAAAAAAAAACAAAATTTAAATTAAAAGCGCTGACTTGACTTCAAAAAAAACAAAATTTAAATAAAAAGCGCTGACTTGACATCAAAAAAAACAAAATCTAAGTAAAAGTCCTGACTTGACTTCAAAATAAACAAAATTTTAGACAAATTCTTAACTTGACTTCAAAAAAAACGAAATTTAAATTCAAAGTGCTGACTTGACTTCAAAAAAAACAAAATCTAAGTAAAAGTCCTGACTTGACTTCAAAATAAACAAAATTTTAGACAAAATCTTAACTTGACTTCAAAAAAACAAAATTTAAGTTAAAGTCCTGACTTGACTTCCAAAAAAAACAAAATTTAAATTCAAAGTGCTGATTTGACTTCAAAAAATACAAAATTTAAAATCAAAGTGCTGATTTGACTTCAAAAAATACAAAATTTAAAATCAAAGTGCTGATTGGACTTCAAAAAAAACAAAATTTAAATTAAAAGCGCTGACTTGACTTAAAAAAAAACAAAATTTAAATAAAAAGCTCTGACTTGACATCAAAAAAAACAAAATTTAAATTCAAAGTGCTGATTTGACTTCAAAAAAAACAAAATTTAATTTCAAAGTTCTGATTTGACTTCAAAAAAAACAAAATTTAAAGTCAAAGTCTTGAATTGACTTTAAAATTAACGAAATTTAAATTCAAAGTGCTGACTTGACTTCAAAAAAAAACAAAATTTAAAATCAAAGTGCTGATTGGACTTCAAAAAAAACAAAATTTAACGTCAAAGTCTTGACTTGACTTCCAAAAAAACAAAATTTAAATTCAAAGTGCTGATTTGACTTCAAAAAAAACAAAATTTAATTTCAAAGTTCTGATTTGACTTCAAAAAAAACAAAATTTAAAGTCAAAGTCTTGACTTGACTTTAAAATAAACGAAATTTAAATTCAAAGTGCTGACTTGACTTCAAAAAAAAACAAAATTTAAAATCAAAGTGCTGATTGGACTTCAAAAAAAACAAAATTTAACGTCAAAGTCTTGACTTGACTTCCAAAAAAACAAAATTTAAATTCAAAGTGCTGATTTGACTTCAAAAAAAACAAAATTTAATTTCAAAGTTCTGATTTGACTTCAAAAAAAACAAAATCTAAGTAAAAGTCCTGACTTGACTTCAAAATAAACAAAATTTTTGACAAATTCTTAACTTGACTTCAAAAAAAACAAAATTTAAGTTAAAGTCCTGACTTGACTTCCAAAAAAACAAAATTAATTCAAAGTGCTGATTTGACTTCAAAAAAAACAAAATTTAATTTCAAAGTTCTGATTTGACTTCAAAAAAAACAAAATTTAAAGTCAAAGTCTTGAATTGACTTTTAAATTAACGAAATTTAAATTCAAAGTGCTGACTTGACTTCAAAAAAAACAAAATTTAAAATCAAAGTGCTGATTGGACTTCAAAAAAAACAAAATTTAACGTCAAAGTCTTGACTTGACTTCCAAAAAAACAAAATTTAAATTCAAAGTGCTGATTTGACTTCAAAAAAAACAAAATTTAAAATCAAAGTGCTGATTTGACTTCAAAAAAAACAAAATTTAAAGTCAAAGTCTTGACTTGACTTTAAAATAAACGAAATTTAAATTCAAAGTGCTGACTTGACTTCAAAAAAAACAAAATTTAAAATCAAAGTGCTGATTTGACTTCAAAAAAAACAAAATTCAAGTTAATGTCCTGACTTGACTTCAAAAAAAAACAAAATTTAAAATCAAAGTGCTGATTTGACTTCAAAATAAACAAAATTTTAGACAAAATCCTAACTTGACTTCAAAAAAAACAAAATTTAAGTTAATGTCCTGACTTGACTTCAAAAAAAAAAAATTTAAATAAAAAGCGCTGACTTGACATCAAAATAAACAAAATTTTAGACAAAATCTTAACTTGACTTCAAAAAAAAACAAAATTTAATTTCAAAGTCCTGATTTGACTTCAAAAAAAAACAAAATTTAATTTCAAAGTCCTGATTTGACTTCAAAAAAAACAAAATTTAAATTAAAAGCGCTGACTTGACTTAAAAAAAACAAAATTCAAATAAAAAGCTCTGACTTGACATCAAAAAAAAACAAAATTTAAATTCAAAGTGCTGATTTGACTTCAAAAAAAACAAAATTTAATTTCAAAGTTCTGATTTGACTTCAAAAAAAACAAAATTTAAAGTCAAAGTCTTGACTTGACTTTAAAATAAACGAAATTTAAATTCAAAGTGCTGACTTGACTTCAAAAAAAACAAAATTTAAAATCAAAGTGCTGATTGGACTTCAAAAAAAACATAATTTAAGTTAAAGTCTTGACTTGACTTCCAAAAAAAACAAAATTTAAATTCAAAGTGCTGATTTGACTTCAAAAAAAACAAAATTTAATTTAAAAGTTCTGATTTGACTTCAAAAAAAACAAAATTTAAAATCAAAGTGCTGATTGGACTTCAAAAAAAACAAAATTTAACGTCAAAGTCTTGACTTGACTTTAAAATAAACAAAATTTAAGTAAAAGTCCTGACTTGTCTTCAAAAAAAACAAAATTTAAATTAAAAGCGCTGACTTGACTTCAAAAAAAAACAAAATTTAAATAAAAAGCGCTGACTTGACATCAAAAAAAACAAAATCTAAGTAAAAGTCCTGACTTGACTTCAAAATAAACAAAATTTTAGACAAATTCTTAACTTGACTTCAAAAAAAAACAAAATTTAAAATCAAAGTGCTGATTTGACTTCAAAAAAAACAAAATTTAAAGTCAAAGTCTTGACTTGACTTTAAAATAAACGAAATTTAAATTCAAAGTGCTGACTTGACTTCAAAAAAAACAAAATCTAAGTAAAAGTCCTGACTTGACTTCAAAATAAACAAAATTTTAGACAAAATCTTAACTTGACTTCAAAAAAAACTAAATATAAGTTAAAGTCCTGACTTGACTTCCAAAAAAAACAAAATTTAGAGTCAAAGTCTTGACTTGACTTTAAAATAAACGAAATTTAAATTCAAAGTGCTGACTTGACTTCAAAAAAAACAAAATTTAAAATCAAAGTGCTGATTTGACTTCAAAAAATACAAAATTTAAGTTAATGTCCTGACTTGACTTCAAAAAAAACAAAATTTAAAATCAAAGTGCTGATTTGACTTCAAAATAAACAAAATTTTAGACAAAATCCTAACTTGACTTCAAAAAAAACAAAATTTAAGTTAATGTCCTGACTTGACATCAAAAAAAAACAAAATTTAAGTAAAAGTCCTGACTTGACTTCAAAATAAACAAAATTTTTGACAAAATCTTAACTTGACTTCAAAAAAAAACTAAATTTAATTTCAAAGTTCTGATTTGACTTCAAAAAAAACAAAATTTAAAGTCAAAGTCTTGACTTGATTTTAAAATAAACGAAATTTAAATTCAAAGTGCTGACTTGACTTCAAAAAAAACAAAATTTAAAGTCAAAGTCTTGACTTGACTTCCAAAAAAACAAAATTTAAATTCAAAGTGCTGATTTGACTTCAAAAAAAACAAAATTTAAAATCAAAGTGCTGATTGGACTTCAAAAAAAACAAAATTTAACGTCAAAGTCTTGACTTGACTTCCAAAAAAACAAAATTTAAATTCAAAGTGCTGATTTGACTTCAAAAAAAACAAAATTTAAAATCAAAGTGCTGATTTGACTTCAAAAAAAACAAAATTTAAAGTCAAAGTCTTGACTTGACTTTAAAATAAACGAAATTTAAATTCAAAGTGCTGACTTGACTTCAAAAAAAACAAAATTTAAAATCAAAGTGCTGATTTGACTTCAAAAAAACAAAATTCAAGTTAATGTCCTGACTTGACTTCAAAAAAAACAAAATTTAAAATCAAAGTGCTGATTTGACTTCAAAATAAACAAAATTTTAGACAAAATCCTAACTTGACTTCAAAAAAAACAAAATTTAAGTTAATGTCCTGACTTGACTTCAAAAAAAAAAAATTTAAATAAAAAGCGCTGACTTGACATCAAAATAAACAAAATTTTAGACAAAATCTTAACTTGACTTCAAAAAAAAACAAAATTTAATTTCAAAGTCCTGATTTGACTTCAAAAAAAACAAAATTTAATTTCAAAGTCCTGATTTGACTTCAAAAAAAACAAAATTTAAATTAAAAGCGCTGACTTGACTTAAAAAAAACAAAATTCAAATAAAAAGCTCTGACTTGACATCAAAAAAAACAAAATTTAAATTCAAAGTGCTGATTTGACTTCAAAAAAAACAAAATTTAATTTCAAAGTTCTGATTTGACTTCAAAAAAAACAAAATTTAAAGTCAAAGTCTTGACTTGACTTTAAAATAAACGAAATTTAAATTCAAAGTGCTGACTTGACTTCAAAAAAAACAAAATTTAAAATCAAAGTGCTGATTGGACTTCAAAAAAAACAAAATTTAACGTCAAAGTCTTGACTTGACTTTAAAATAAACAAAATTTAAGTAAAAGTCCTGACTTGTCTTCAAAAAAAACAAAATTTAAATTAAAAGCGCTGACTTGACTTCAAAAAAAACAAAATTTAAATAAAAAGCGCTGACTTGACATCAAAAAAAACAAAATCTAAGTAAAAGTCCTGACTTGACTTCAAAATAAACAAAATTTTAGACAAATTCTTAACTTGACTTCAAAAAAAAACAAAATTTAAAATCAAAGTGCTGATTTGACTTCAAAAAAAACAAAATTTAAAGTCAAAGTCTTGACTTGACTTTAAAATAAACGAAATTTAAATTCAAAGTGCTGACTTGACTTCAAAAAAAACAAAATCTAAGTAAAAGTCCTGACTTGACTTCAAAATAAACAAAATTTTAGACAAAATCTTAACTTGACTTCAAAAAAAACTAAATATAAGTTAAAGTCCTGACTTGACTTCCAAAAAAAACAAAATTTAGAGTCAAAGTCTTGACTTGACTTTAAAATAAACGAAATTTAAATTCAAAGTGCTGACTTGACTTCAAAAAAAACAAAATTTAAAATCAAAGTGCTGATTTGACTTCAAAATAAACAAAATTTTAGACAAAATCCTAACTTGACTTCAAAAAAAACAAAATTTAAGTTAATGTCCTGACTTGACATCAAAAAAAAACAAAATTTAAGTAAAAGTCCTGACTTGACTTCAAAATAAACAAAATTTTTGACAAAATCTTAACTTGACTTCAAAAAAAACTAAATTTAATTTCAAAGTTCTGATTTGACTTCAAAAAAAACAAAATTTAAAGTCAAAGTCTTGACTTGATTTTAAAATAAACGAAATTTAAATTCAAAGTGCTGACTTGACTTCAAAAAAAACAAAATTTAAAGTCAAAGTCTTGACTTGACTTTAAAATAAACGAAATTTAAATTAAAAGTGCTGACTTGACTTCAAAAAAAACAAAATTTAAAATCAAAGTGCTGATTTGACTTCAAAAAAAACAAAATTTAAGTTAATGTCCTGACTTGACTTCAAAAAAAAACAAAATTTAAAATCAAAGTGCTGATTTGACTTCAAAATAAACAAAATTTTAGACAAAATCCTAACTTGACTTCAAAAAAAACAAAATTTAAGTTAATGTCCTGACTTGACTTAAAAAAAAACAAAATTTAAATAAAAGTCCTGACTTGACTTCAAAATAAACAAAATTTTAGACAAAATCTTAACTTGACTTCAAAAAAAACTAAATTTAAGTTAAAGTCCTGACTTGACTTCCAAAAAAACAAAATTTAGAGTCAAAGTCTTGACTTGACTTTAAAATAAACGAAATTTAAATTCAAAGTGCTGACTTGACTTCAAAAAAAACAAAATTTAAAATCAAAGTGCTGATTTGACTTCAAAAAATACAAAATTTAAGTTAATGTCCTGACTTGACTTCAAAAAAAAACAAAATTTAAAATCAAAGTGCTGATTTGACTTCAAAATAAACAAAATTTTAGACAAAATCCTAACTTGACTTCAAAAAAAAACAAAATTTAAATAAAAAGCGAGACTTGACATCAAAAAAAACAAAATTTAAGTAAAAGTCCTGACTTGACTTCAAAATAAACAAAATTTTAGACAAAATCTTAACTTGACTTCAAAAAAAACAAAATTTAAGTTATAGTCTTGACTTGACTTCCAAAAAAAACAAAATTTAAAATCAAAGTGCTGATTTGACTTCAAAAAAAACAAAATTTAAAATCAAAGTGCTGATTTGACTTCAAAAAAAACAAAATTTAAAGTCAAAGTCTTGACTTGACTTTAAAATAAACAATATTTAAGTAAAAGTCCTGACTTGACTTCAAAAAAAACAAAATTTAAAGTCAAAGTCCTGACTTGACTTCAAAATAAACAAAATTTTAGACAAAATCTTAACTAGACTTCAAAAAAAAACAAAATTTAAAATCAAAGTCTTGACTTGACTTCCAAAAAAACAAAATTTAAATTCAAAGTGCTGATTTGACTTCAAAAAAAACAAAATTTAATTTCAAAGTTCTGATTTGACTTTAAAATAAACAAAATCTTAGTAAAAGTGCTGACTTGACTTCAAAAAAAACAAAATTTAAATTAAAAGCGCTGACTTGACTTCAAAAAAAACAAAATTTAAGTAAAAGTCTTGACTTGACTTCCAAAAAAACAAAATTTAAATTCGAAGTGCTGACTTGACTTCAAAAAAAACAAAATTTAAATTAAAAGCGCTGACTTGACTTCAAAAAAAACAAAATTTAAGTAAAAGTCTTGACTTGACTTCCAAAAAAACAAAATTTAAATTCGAAGTGCTGATTTGACTTCAAAAAAAAACAAAATTTAAAGTCAAAGTCTTGACTTGACTTTAAAATAAACGAAATTTAAATTCAAAGTGCTGACTTGACTTCAAAAAAAAACAAAATTTAAAATCAAAGTGCTGATTTGACTTCAAAAAAAACAAAATTAAAGTTAATGTCCTGACTTGACTTCAAAAAAAAAACAAAATTTAAGTTAATGTCCTGACTTGACTTCAAAAAAAAACAAAATATAAATAAAAAGCGCTGACTTGACATCAAAAAAAACTAAAATTTAAGTAAAAGTCCTGACTTGACTTCAAAAAAAACAAAATATAAAATCAAAGTGCTGATTTGACTTCAAAATAAACAATATTTTAGACAAAATCCTAACTTGACTTCAAAATAAACAAAATTTTGACAAAATCTTAACTTGACTTCAAAAAAAACAAAATTTAAGTTAAAGTCTTGACTTGACTTCCAAAAAAACAAAATTTAAATTCAAAGTGCTGATTTGACTTCAAAAAAAACAAAATTTAAAATCAAAGTGCTGATTGGACTTCTAAAAAAACAAAATTTAACGTCAAAGTCTTAACTTGTCTTCAAAAAAAACAAAATTTAAATTAAAAGCGCTGACTTGACTTCAAAAAAAAAAAATTTAAGTAAAAGTCCTGACTTGACTTCAAAAAAAACAAAATTTAAATAAAAAGCGCTGACTTGACATCAAACAAAACAAAATCTAAGTAAAAATCCTGACTTGACTTCAAAATAAACAAAATTTTAGACAAAGTCTTGACTTGACTTCCAAAAAAAACAAAATTTAAATTCAAAGTGCTGATTTGACTTCAAAAAAACAAAATTTAATTTCAAAGTTCTGATTTGACTTCAAAAAAAACAAAATTTAAAGTCAAAGTCTTGACTTGACTTTAAAATAAACGAAATTTAAATTCAAAGTGCTGACTTGACTTCGAAAAAAACAAAATTTAAATAAAAAGCGCTGACTTGACATCAAAAAAAACAAAATCTAAGTAAAAGTCCTGACTTGACTTCAAAATAAACAAAATTTTAGACAAAATCTTAACTTGACTTCAAAAAAACAAAATTTAAGTTAAAGTCCTGACTTGACTTCCAAAAAAACAAAATTTAAATTCAAAGTGCTGATTTGACTTCAAAAAATACAAAATTTAAAATCAAAGTGCTGATTTGACTTCAAAAAATACAAAATTTAAAATCAAAGTGCTGATTGGACTTCAAAAAAAACAAAATTTAAATTAAAAGCGCTGACTTGACTTAAAAAAAACAAAATTTAAATAAAAAGCTCTGACTTGACATCAAAAAAAACAAAATTTAAATTCAAAGTGCTGATTTGACTTCAAAAAAAACAAAATTTAATTTCAAAGTTCTGATTTGACTTCAAAAAAAACAAAATTTAAAGTCAAAGTCTTGAATTGACTTTAAAATTAACGAAATTTAAATTCAAAGTGCTGACTTGACTTCAAAAAAAACAAAATTTAAAATCAAAGTGCTGATTGGACTTCAAAAAAAACAAAATTTAACGTCAAAGTCTTGACTTGACTTCCAAAAAAACAAAATTTAAATTCAAAGTGCTGATTTGACTTCAAAAAAAACAAAATTTAATTTCAAAGTTCTGATTTGACTTCAAAAAAAACAAAATTTAAAGTCAAAGTCTTGACTTGACTTTAAAATAAACGAAATTTAAATTCAAAGTGCTGACTTGACATCAAAAAAAACAAAATCTAAGTAAAAGTCCTGACTTGACTTCAAAATAAACAAAATTTTAGACAAATTCTTAACTTGACTTCAAAAAAAACAAAATTTAAGTTAAAGTCCTGACTTGACTTCCAAAAAAACAAAATTAATTCAAAGTGCTGATTTGACTTCAAAAAAAACAAAATTTAATTTCAAAGTTCTGATTTGACTTCAAAAAAAACAAAATTTAAAGTCAAAGTCTTGAATTGACTTTTAAATTAACGAAATTTAAATTCAAATTGCTGACTTGACTTCAAAAAAAACAAAATTTAAAATCAAAGTGCTGATTGGACTTCAAAAAAAACAAAATTTAACGTCAAAGTCTTGACTTGACTTCCAAAAAAACAAAATTTAAATTCAAAGTGCTGATTTGACTTCAAAAAAAACAAAATTTAAAATCAAAGTGCTGATTTGACTTCAAAAAAAACAAAATTTAAAGTCAAAGTCTTGACTTGACTTTAAAATAAACGAAATTTAAATTCAAAGTGCTGACTTGACTTCAAAAAAAACAAAATTTAAAATCAAAGTGCTGATTTGACTTCAAAAAAAACAAAATTCAAGTTAATGTCCTGACTTGACTTCAAAAAATACAAAATTTAAAATCAAAGTGCTGATTTGACTTCAAAATAAACAAAATTTTAGACAAAATCCTAACTTGACTTCAAAAAAAACAAAATTTAAGTTAATGTCCTGACTTGACTTCAAAAAAAAAAAATTTAAATAAAAAGCGCTGACTTGACATCAAAATAAACAAAATTTTAGACAAAATCTTAACTTGACTTCAAAAAAAAACAAAATTTAATTTCAAAGTCCTGATTTGACTTCAAAAAAAACAAAATTTAATTTCAAAGTCCTGATTTGACTTCAAAAAAAACAAAATTTAAATTAAAAGCGCTGACTTGACTTAAAAAAAACAAAATTCAAATAAAAAGCTCTGACTTGACTTTAAAATAAACGAAATTTAAATTCAAAGTGCTGACTTGACTTCAAAAAAAACAAAATTTAAAATCAAAGTGCTGATTGGACTTCAAAAAAAACATAATTTAAGTTAAAGTCTTGACTTGACTTCCAAAAAAACAAAATTTAAATTCAAAGTGCTGATTTGACTTCAAAAAAAACAAAATTTAATTTAAAAGTTCTGATTTGACTTCAAAAAAAACAAAATTTAAAATCAAAGTAATGATTGGACTTCAAAAAAAACAAAATTTAAATTCAAAGTGCTGATTTGACTTCAAAAAAAACAAAATTTAATTTCAAAGTTCTGATTTGACTTCAAAAAAAAACAAAATTTAAAGTCAAAGTCTTGACTTGACTTTAAAATAAACGAAATTTAAATTCAAAGTGCTGACTTGACTTCAAAAAAAAACAAAATTTAAATAAAAAGCGCTGACTTGACATCAAAAAAAACAAAATCTAAGTAAAAGTCCTGACTTGACTTCAAAATAAACAAAATTTTAGACAAAATCTTAACTTGACTTCAAAAAAACAAAATTTAAGTTAAAGTCCTGACTTGACTTCCAAAAAAAACAAAATTTAAATTCAAAGTGCTGATTTGACTTCAAAAAATACAAAATTTAAAATCAAAGTGCTGATTTGACTTCAAAAAATTCAAAATTTAAAATCAAAGTGCTGATTGGACTTCAAAAAAAACAAAATTTAAATTAAAAGCGCTGACTTGACTTAAAAAAAACAAAATTTAAATAAAAAGCTCTGACTTGACATCAAAAAAAAACAAAATTTAAATTCAAAGTGCTGATTTGACTTCAAAAAAAAACAAAATTTAATTTCAAAGTTCTGATTTGACTTCAAAAAAAACAAAATTTAAAGTCAAAGTCTTGAATTGACTTTAAAATTAACGAAATTTAAATTCAAAGTGCTGACTTGACTTCAAAAAAAAACAAAATTTAAAATCAAAGTGCTGATTGGACTTCAAAAAAAACAAAATTTAACGTCAAAGTCTTGACTTGACTTCCAAAAAAAACAAAATTTAAATTCAAAGTGCTGATTTGACTTCAAAAAAAACAAAATTTAATTTCAAAGTTCTGATTTGACTTCAAAAAAAACAAAATTTAAAGTCAAAGTCTTGACTTGACTTTAAAATAAACGAAATTTAAATTCAAAGTGCTGACTTGACATCAAAAAAAACAAAATCTAAGTAAAAGTCCTGACTTGACTTCAAAATAAACAAAATTTTAGACAAATTCTTAACTTGACTTCAAAAAAAACAAAATTTAAGTTAAAGTCCTGACTTGACTTCCAAAAAAACAAAATTAATTCAAAGTGCTGATTTGACTTCAAAAAAAACAAAATTTAATTTCAAAGTTCTGATTTGACTTCAAAAAAAACAAAATTTAAAGTCAAAGTCTTGAATTGACTTTTAAATTAACGAAATTTAAATTCAAAGTGCTGACTTGACTTCAAAAAAAACAAAATTTAAAATCAAAGTGCTGATTGGACTTCAAAAAAAACAAAATTTAACGTCAAAGTCTTGACTTGACTTCAAAAAAAACAAAATTTAAATTCAAAGTGCTGATTTGACTTCAAAAAAAACAAAATTTAAAATCAAAGTGCTGATTTGACTTCAAAAAAAACAAAATTTAAAGTCAAAGTCTTGACTTGACTTTAAAATAAACGAAATTTAAATTCAAAGTGCTGACTTGACTTCAAAAAAAACAAAATTTAAAATCAAAGTGCTGATTTGACTTCAAAAAAAACAAAATTCAAGTTAATGTCCTGACTTGACTTCAAAAAAAAACAAAATTTAAAATCAAAGTGCTGATTTGACTTCAAAATAAACAAAATTTTAGACAAAATCCTAACTTGACTTCAAAAAAAACAAAATTTAAAATCAAAGTGCTGATTGGACTTCAAAAAAAACAAAATTTAACGTCAAAGTCTTGACTTGACTTCCAAAAAAAACAAAATTTAAATTCAAAGTGCTGATTTGACTTCAAAAAAAACAAAATTTAATTTCAAAGTTCTGATTTGACTTCAAAAAAAACAAAATTTAAAGTCAAAGTCTTGACTTGACTTCCAAAAAAACAAAATTTAAATTCAAAGTGCTGATTTGACTTCAAAAAAAACAAAATTTAAAATCAAAGTGCTGATTTGACTTCAAAAAAAACAAAATTTAAAGTCAAAGTCTTGAATTGACTTTAAAATTAACGAAATTTAAATTCAAAGTGCTGACTTGACTTCAAAAAAAACAAAATTTAAAATCAAAGTGCTGATTTGACTTCAAAAAAAAACAAAATTCAAGTTAATGTCCTGACTTGACTTCAAAAAAAACAAAATTTAAAATCAAAGTGCTGATTTGACTTCAAAATAAACAAAATTTTAGACAAAATCCTAACTTGACTTCAAAAAAAACAAAATTTAAAATCAAAGTGATGATTGGACTTCAAAAAAAACAAAATTTAACGTCAAAGTCTTGACTTGACTTCCAAAAAAACAAAATTTAAATTCAAAGTGCTGATTTGACTTCAAAAAAAACAAAATTTAATTTCAAAGTTCTGACTTGACTTCAAAATAAACAAAATTTTAGACAAATTCTTAACTTGACTTCAAAAAAAACAAAATTTAAGTTAAAGTCCTGACTTGACTTCCAAAAAAACAAAATTAATTCAAAGTGCTGATTTGACTTCAAAAAAAAACAAAATTTAATTTCAAAGTTCTGATTTGACTTCAAAAAAAACAAAATTTAAAGTCAAAGTCTTGAATTGACTTTTAAATTAACGAAATTTAAATTCAAAGTGCTGACTTGACTTCAAAAAAAAACAAAATTTAAAATCAAAGTGCTGATTGGACTTCAAAAAAAACAAAATTTAACGTCAAAGTCTTGACTTGACTTCCAAAAAAAACAAAATTTAAATTCAAAGTGCTGATTTGACTTCAAAAAAAACAAAATTTAAAATCAAAGTGCTGATTTGACTTCAAAAAAAACAAAATTTAAAGTCAAAGTCTTGACTTGACTTTAAAATAAACGAAATTTAAATTCAAAGTGCTGACTTGACTTCAAAAAAAAACAAAATTTAAAATCAAAGTGCTGATTTGACTTCAAAAAAAACAAAATTCAAGTTAATGTCCTGACTTGACTTCAAAAAAAACAAAATTTAAAATCAAAGTGCTGATTTGACTTCAAAATAAACAAAATTTTAGACAAAATCCTAACTTGACTTCAAAAAAAAACAAAATTTAAAATCAAAGTGCTGATTGGACTTCAAAAAAAAACAAAATTTAAATTCAAAGTGCTGATTTGACTTCAAAAAAAACAAAATTTAAAATCAAAGTGCTGATTTGACTTCAAAAAAAACAAAATTTAAAGTCAAAGTCTTGACTTGACTTTAAAATAAACGAAATTTAAATTCAAAGTGCTGACTTGACTTCAAAAAAAACAAAATTTAAAATCAAAGTGCTGATTTGACTTCAAAAAAAACAAAATTCAAGTTAATGTCCTGACTTGACTTCAAAAAAAAACAAAATTTAAAATCAAAGTGCTGATTTGACTTCAAAATAAACAAAATTTTAGACAAAATCCTAACTTGACTTCAAAAAAAAACAAAATTTAAAATCAAAGTGCTGATTGGACTTCAAAAAAAAACAAAATTTAACGTCAAAGTCTTGACTTGACTTCCAAAAAAACAAAATTTAAATTCAAAGTGCTGATTTGACTTCAAAAAAAACAAAATTTAATTTCAAAGTTCTGATTTGACTTCAAAAAAAACAAAATTTAAAGTCAAAGTCTTGACTTGACTTTAAAATAAACGAAATTTAAATTCAAAGTGCTGACTTGACATCAAAAAAAACAAAATCTAAGTAAAAGTCCTGACTTGACTTCAAAATAAACAAAATTTTAGACAAATTCTTAACTTGACTTCAAAAAAAACAAAATTTAAGTTAAAGTCCTGACTTGACTTCCAAAAAAACAAAATTAATTCAAAGTGCTGATTTGACTTCAAAAAAAACAAAATTTAATTTCAAAGTTCTGATTTGACTTCAAAAAAAACAAAATTTAAAGTCAAAGTCTTGAATTGACTTTTAAATTAACGAAATTTAAATTCAAAGTGCTGACTTGACTTCAAAAAAAAACAAAATTTAAAATCAAAGTGCTGATTGGACTTCAAAAAAAACAAAATTTAACGTCAAAGTCTTGACTTGACTTCCAAAAAAACAAAATTTAAATTCAAAGTGCTGATTTGACTTCAAAAAAAAACAAAATTTAAAATCAAAGTGCTGATTTGACTTCAAAAAAAAACAAAATTTAAAGTCAAAGTCTTGACTTGACTTTAAAATAAACGAAATTTAAATTCAAAGTGCTGACTTGACTTCAAAAAAAACAAAATTTAAAATCAAAGTGCTGATTTGACTTCAAAAAAAACAAAATTAAAGTTAATGTCCTGACTTGACTTCAAAAAAAACAAAATTTAAGTTAATGTCCTGACTTGACTTCAAAAAAAACAAAATATAAATAAAAAGCGCTGACTTGACATCAAAAAAAACTAAAATTTAAGTAAAAGTCCTGACTTGACTTCAAAAAAAACAAAATATAAAATCAAAGTGCTGATTTGACTTCAAAATAAACAATATTTTAGACAAAATCCTAACTTGACTTCAAAATAAACAAAATTTTGACAAAATCTTAACTTGACTTCAAAAAAAAACAAAATTTAAGTTAAAGTCTTGACTTGACTTCCAAAAAAAACAAAATTTAAATTCAAAGTGCTGATTTGACTTCAAAAAAAAACAAAATTTAATTTAAAAGTTCTGATTTGACTTCAAAAAAAACAAAATTTAAAATCAAAGTGCTGATTGGACTTCTAATAAAACAAAATTTAACGTCAAAGTCTTAACTTGTCTTCAAAAAAAAACAAAATTTAAATTAAAAGCGCTGACTTGACTTCAAAAAAAAAAAATTTAAGTAAAAGTCCTGACTTGACTTCAAAAAAAAACAAAATTTAAATAAAAAGCGCTGACTTGACATCAAACAAAACAAAATCTAAGTAAAAATCCTGACTTGACTTCAAAATAAACAAAATTTTAGACAAAGTCTTGACTTGACTTCCAAAAAAAACAAAATTTAAATTCAAAGTGCTGATTTGACTTCAAAAAAACAAAATTTAATTTCAAAGTTCTGATTTGACTTCAAAAAAAACAAAATTTAAAGTCAAAGTCTTGACTTGACTTTAAAATAAACGAAATTTAAATTCAAAGTGCTGACTTGACTTCAAAAAAAACAAAATTTAAATAAAAAGCGCTGACTTGACATCAAAAAAAAACAAAATCTAAGTAAAAGTCCTGACTTGACTTCAAAATAAACAAAATTTTAGACAAAATCTTAACTTGACTTCAAAAAAACAAAATTTAAGTTAAAGTCCTGACTTGACTTCCAAAAAAACAAAATTTAAATTCAAAGTGCTGATTTGACTTCAAAAAATACAAAATTTAAAATCAAAGTGCTGATTTGACTTCAAAAAATACAAAATTTAAAATCAAAGTGCTGATTGGACTTCAAAAAAAACAAAATTTAAATTAAAAGCGCTGACTTGACTTAAAAAAAACAAAATTTAAATAAAAAGCTCTGACTTGACATCAAAAAAAAACAAAATTTAAATTCAAAGTGCTGATTTGACTTCAAAAAAAAACAAAATTTAATTTCAAAGTTCTGATTTGACTTCAAAAAAAACAAAATTTAAAGTCAAAGTCTTGAATTGACTTTAAAATTAACGAAATTTAAATTCAAAGTGCTGACTTGACTACAAAAAAAAAAAAATTTAAAATCAAAGTGCTGATTGGACTTCAAAAAAAACAAAATTTAACGTCAAAGTCTTGACTTGACTTCCAAAAAAACAAAATTTAAATTCAAAGTGCTGATTTGACTTCAAAAAAAACAAAATTTAATTTCAAAGTTCTGATTTGACTTCAAAAAAAACAAAATTTAAAGTCAAAGTCTTGACTTGACTTTAAAATAAACGAAATTTAAATTCAAAGTGCTGACTTGACATCAAAAAAAACAAAATCTAAGTAAAAGTCCTGACTTGACTTCAAAATAAACAAAATTTTAGACAAATTCTTAACTTGACTTCAAAAAAAACAAAATTTAAGTTAAAGTCCTGACTTGACTTCCAAAAAAACAAAATTAATTCAAAGTGCTGATTTGACTTCAAAAAAAAACAAAATTTAATTTCAAAGTTCTGATTTGACTTCAAAAAAAACAAAATTTAAAGTCAAAGTCTTGAATTGACTTTTAAATTAACGAAATTTAAATTCAAAGTGCTGACTTGACTTCAAAAAAAACAAAATTTAAAATCAAAGTGCTGATTGGACTTCAAAAAAAACAAAATTTAACGTCAAAGTCTTGACTTGACTTCCAAAAAAACAAAATTTAAATTCAAAGTGCTGATTTGACTTCAAAAAAAACAAAATTTAAAATCAAAGTGCTGATTTGACTTCAAAAAAAACAAAATTTAAAGTCAAAGTCTTGACTTGACTTTAAAAAAAACAAAATTTAAATTCAAAGTGCTGATTTGACTTCAAAAAAACAAAATTTAATTTCAAAGTTCTGATTTGACTTCAAAAAAAACAAAATTTAAAGTCAAAGTCTTGACTTGACTTTAAAATAAACGAAATTTAAATTCAAAGTGCTGACTTGACTTCAAAAAAAACAAAATTTAAATAAAAAGCGCTGACTTGACATCAAAAAAAACAAAATCTAAGTAAAAGTCCTGACTTGACTTCAAAATAAACAAAATTTTAGACAAAATCTTAACTTGACTTCAAAAAAACAAAATTTAAGTTAAAGTCCTGACTTGACTTCCAAAAAAACAAAATTTAAATTCAAAGTGCTGATTTGACTTCAAAAAATACAAAATTTAAAATCAAAGTGCTGATTTGACTTCAAAAAATTCAAAATTTAAAATCAAAGTGCTGATTGGACTTCAAAAAAAACAAAATTTAAATTAAAAGCGCTGACTTGACTTAAAAAAAAACAAAATTTAAATAAAAAGCTCTGACTTGACATCAAAAAAAACAAAATTTAAATTCAAAGTGCTGATTTGACTTCAAAAAAAACAAAATTTAATTTCAAAGTTCTGATTTGACTTCAAAAAAAACAAAATTTAAAGTCAAAGTCTTGAATTGACTTTAAAATTAACGAGATTTAAATTCAAAGTGCTGACTTGACTTCAAAAAAAACAAAATTTAAAATCAAAGTGCTGATTGGACTTCAAAAAAAAACAAAATTTAACGTCAAAGTCTTGACTTGACTTCCAAAAAAACAAAATTTAAATTCAAAGTGCTGATTTGACTTCAAAAAAAACAAAATTTAATTTCAAAGTTCTGATTTGACTTCAAAAAAAACAAAATTTAAAGTCAAAGTCTTGACTTGACTTTAAAATAAACGAAATTTAAATTCAAAGTGCTGACTTGACATCAAAAAAAACAAAATCTAAGTAAAAGTCCTGACTTGACTTCAAAATAAACAAAATTTTAGACAAATTCTTAACTTGACTTCAAAAAAAACAAAATTTAAGTTAAAGTCCTGACTTGACTTCCAAAAAAACAAAATTAATTCAAAGTGCTGATTTGACTTCAAAAAAAACAAAATTTAATTTCAAAGTTCTGATTTGACTTCAAAAAAAACAAAATTTAAAGTCAAAGTCTTGAATTGACTTTTAAATTAACGAAATTTAAATTCAAAGTGCTGACTTGACTTCAAAAAAAACAAAATTTAAAATCAAAGTGCTGATTGGACTTCAAAAAAAACAAAATTTAACGTCAAAGTCTTGACTTGACTTCCAAAAAAACAAAATTTAAATTCAAAGTGCTGATTTGACTTCAAAAAAAACAAAATTTAAAATCAAAGTGCTGATTTGACTTCAAAAAAAAACAAAATTTAAAGTCAAAGTCTTGACTTGACTTTAAAATAAACGAAATTTAAATTCAAAGTGCTGACTTGACTTCAAAAAAAACAAAATTTAAAATCAAAGTGCTGATTTGACTTCAAAAAAAACAAAATTCAAGTTAATGTCCTGACTTGACTTCAAAAAAAACAAAATTTAAAATCAAAGTGCTGATTTGACTTCAAAATAAACAAAATTTTAGACAAAATCCTAACTTGACTTCAAAAAAAACAAAATTTAAGTTAATGTCCTGACTTGACTTCAAAAAAAAAAAATTTAAATAAAAAGCGCTGACTTGACATCAAAATAAACAAAATTTTAGACAAAATCTTAACTTGACTTCAAAAAAAACAAAATTTAATTTCAAAGTCCTGATTTGACTTCAAAAAAAACAAAATTTAATTTCAAAGTCCTGATTTGACTTCAAAAAAAACAAAATTTAAATTAAAAGCGCTGACTTGACTTAAAAAAAACAAAATTCAAATAAAAAGCTCTGACTTGACTTTAAAATAAACGAAATTTAAATTCAAAGTGCTGACTTGACTTCAAAAAAAACAAAATTTAAAATCAAAGTGCTGATTGGACTTCAAAAAAAACATAATTTAAGTTAAAGTCTTGACTTGACTTCCAAAAAAAACAAAATTTAAATTCAAAGTGCTGATTTGACTTCAAAAAAAACAAAATTTAATTTAAAAGTTCTGATTTGACTTCAAAAAAAACAAAATTTAAAATCAAAGTGCTGATTGGACTTCAAAAAAAACAAAATTTAACGTCAAAGTCTTGACTTGACTTTAAAATAAACAAAATTTAAGTAAAAGTCCTGACTTGTCTTCAAAAAAAAACAAAATTTAAATTAAAAGCGCTGACTTGACTTCAAAAAAAACAAAATTTAAATAAAAAGCGCTGACTTGACATCAAAAAAAACAAAATCTAAGTAAAAGTCCTGATTTGACTTCAAAATAAACAAAATTTTAGACAAATTCTTAACTTGACTTCAAAAAAAAACAAAATTTAAAATCAAAGTGCTGATTTGACTTCAAAAAAAAACAAAATTTAAAGTCAAAGTCTTGACTTGACTTTAAAATAAACGAAATTTAAATTCAAAGTGCTGACTTGACTTCAAAAAAAACAAAATCTAAGTAAAAGTCCTGACTTGACTTCAAAATAAACAAAATTTTAGACAAAATCTTAACTTGACTTCAAAAAAAACAAAATTTAAGTTAAAGTCCTGACTTGACTTCCAAAAAAACAAAATTTAAATTCAAAGTGCTGATTTGACTTCAAAAAATACAAAATTTAAAATCAAAGTGCTGATTTGACTTCAAAAAATACAAAATTTAAAATCAAAGTGCTGATTGGACTTCAAAAAAAACAAAATTTAAATTAAAAGCGCTGACTTGACTTAAAAAAAACAAAATTTAAATAAAAAGCTCTGACTTGACATCAAAAAAAAACAAAATTTAAATTCAAAGTGCTGATTTGACTTCAAAAAAAACAAAATTTAATTTCAAAGTTCTGATTTGACTTCAAAAAAAACAAAATTTAAAGTCAAAGTCTTGAATTGACTTTAAAATTAACGAAATTTAAATTCAAAGTGCTGACTTGACTTCAAAAAAAACAAAATTTAAAATCAAAGTGCTGATTGGACTTCAAAAAAAACAAAATTTAACGTCAAAGTCTTGACTTGACTTCCAAAAAAACAAAATTTAAATTCAAAGTGCTGATTTGACTTCAAAAAAAACAAAATTTAATTTCAAAGTTCTGATTTGACTTCAAAAAAAACAAAATTTAAAGTCAAAGTCTTGACTTGACTTTAAAATAAACGAAATTTAAATTCAAAGTGCTGACTTGACATCAAAAAAAACAAAATCTAAGTAAAAGTCCTGACTTGACTTCAAAATAAACAAAATTTTAGACAAATTCTTAACTTGACTTCAAAAAAAAACAAAATTTAAGTTAAAGTCCTGACTTGACTTCCAAAAAAACAAAATTAATTCAAAGTGCTGATTTGACTTCAAAAAAAACAAAATTTAATTTCAAAGTTCTGATTTGACTTCAAAAAAAACAAAATTTAAAGTCAAAGTCTTGAATTGACTTTTAAATTAACGAAATTTAAATTCAAAGTGCTGACTTGACTTCAAAAAAAACAAAATTTAAAATCAAAGTGCTGATTGGACTTCAAAAAAAACAAAATTTAACGTCAATCTTGACTTGACTTCCAAAAAAACAAAATTTAAATTCAAAGTGCTGATTTGACTTCAAAAAAAACAAAATTTAAAATCAAAGTGCTGATTTGACTTCAAAAAAAACAAAATTTAAAGTCAAAGTCTTGACTTGACTTCAAAAAAAACAAAATTTAAAATCAAAGTGCTGATTGGACTTCAAAAAAAACAAAATTTAACGTCAAAGTCTTGACTTGACTTCCAAAAAAACAAAATTTAAAATCAAAGTGCTGATTGGACTTCAAAAAAAACAAAATTTAACGTCAAAGTCTTGACTTGACTTCCAAAAAAACAAAATTTAAATTCAAAGTGCTGACTTGACTTCAAAAAAAACAAAATTTAAAATCAAAGTGCTGATTGGACTTCAAAAAAAACAAAATTTAACGTCAAAGTCTTGACTTGACTTCCAAAAAAACAAAATTTAAATTCAAAGTGCTGATTTGACTTCAAAAAAAACAAAATTTAAAATCAAAGTGCTGATTTGACTTCAAAAAAAACAAAATTTAAAGTCAAAGTCTTGACTTGACTTTAAAATAAACGAAATTTAAATTCAAAGTGCTGACTTGACTTCAAAAAAAACAAAATTTAAAATCAAAGTGCTGATTTGACTTCAAAAAAAACAAAATTCAAGTTAATGTCCTGACTTGACTTCAAAAAAAACAAAATTTAAAATCAAAGTGCTGATTTGACTTCAAAATAAACAAAATTTTAGACAAAATCCTAACTTGACTTCAAAAAAAACAAAATTTAAGTTAATGTCCTGACTTGACTTCAAAAAAAAAAAATTTAAATAAAAAGCGCTGACTTGACATCAAAATAAACAAAATTTTAGACAAAATCTTAACTTGACTTCAAAAAAAAACAAAATTTAATTTCAAAGTCCTGATTTGACTTCAAAAAAAACAAAATTTAATTTCAAAGTCCTGATTTGACTTCAAAAAAAACAAAATTTAAATTAAAAGCGCTGACTTGACTTAAAAAAAAACAAAATTCAAATAAAAAGCTCTGACTTGACTTTAAAATAAACGAAATTTAAATTCAAAGTGCTGACTTGACTTCAAAAAAAACAAAATTTAAAATCAAAGTGCTGATTGGACTTCAAAAAAAACATAATTTAAGTTAAAGTCTTGACTTGACTTCCAAAAAAACAAAATTTAAATTCAAAGTGCTGATTTGACTTCAAAAAAAACAAAATTTAATTTAAAAGTTCTGATTTGACTTCAAAAAAAAACAAAATTTAAAATCAAAGTGCTGATTGGACTTCAAAAAAAACAAAATTTAACGTCAAAGTCTTGACTTGACTTTAAAATAAACAAAATTTAAGTAAAAGTCCTGACTTGTCTTCAAAAAAAACAAAATTTAAATTAAAAGCGCTGACTTGACTTCAAAAAAAACAAAATTTAAATAAAAAGCGCTGACTTGACATCAAAAAAAACAAAATCTAAGTAAAAGTCCTGATTTGACTTCAAAATAAACAAAATTTTAGACAAATTCTTAACTTGACTTCAAAAAAAACAAAATTTAAAATCAAAGTGCTGATTTGACTTCAAAAAAAACAAAATTTAAAGTCAAAGTCTTGACTTGACTTTAAAATAAACGAAATTTAAATTCAAAGTGCTGACTTGACTTCAAAAAAAACAAAATCTAAGTAAAAGTCCTGACTTGACTTCAAAATAAACAAAATTTTAGACAAAATCTTAACTTGACTTCAAAAAAACAAAAATTAAGTTAAAGTCCTGACTTGACTTCCAAAAAAACAAAATTTAAATTCAAAGTGCTGATTTGACTTCAAAAAATACAAAATTTAAAATCAAAGTGCTGATTTGACTTCAAAAAATACAAAATTTAAAATCAAAGTGCTGATTGGACTTCAAAAAAAACAAAATTTAAATTAAAAGCGCTGACTTGACTTAAAAAAAACAAAATTCAAATAAAAAGCTCTGACTTGACATCAAAAAAAACAAAATTTAAATTCAAAGTGCTGATTTGACTTCAAAAAAAACAAAATTTAATTTCAAAGTTCTGATTTGACTTCAAAAAAAAACAAAATTTAAAGTCAAAGTCTTGACTTGACTTTAAAATAAACGAAATTTAAATTCAAAGTGCTGACTTGACTTCAAAAAAAACAAAATTTAAAATCAAAGTGCTGATTGGACTTCAAAAAAAACATAATTTAAGTTAAAGTCTTGATTGACTTCCAAAAAAACAAAATTTAAATTCAAAGTGCTGATTTGACTTCAAAAAAAACAAAATTTAATTTAAAAGTTCTGATTTGACTTCAAAAAAAACAAAATTTAAAATCAAAGTGCTGATTGGACTTCAAAAAAAACAAAATTTAACGTCAAAGTCTTGACTTGACTTTAAAATAAACAAAATTTAAGTAAAAGTCCTGACTTGTCTTCAAAAAAAAACAAAATTTAAATTAAAAGCGCTGACTTGACTTCAAAAAAAAACAAAATTTAAATAAAAAGCGCTGACTTGACATCAAAAAAAACAAAATCTAAGTAAAAGTCCTGACTTGACTTCAAAATAAACAAAATTTTAGACAAATTCTTAACTTGACTTCAAAAAAAACAAAATTTAAAATCAAAGTGCTGATTTGACTTCAAAAAAAACAAAATTTAAAGTCAAAGTCTTGACTTGACTTTAAAATAAACAAAATTTAAGTAAAAGTCCTGACTTGTCTTCAAAAAAAACAAAATTTAAATTAAAAGCGCTGACTTGACTTCAAAAAAAACAAAATTTAAATAAAAAGCGCTGACTTGACATCAAAAAAAACAAAATCTAAGTAAAAGTCCTGACTTGACTTCAAAATAAACAAAATTTTAGACAAATTCTTAACTTGACTTCAAAAAAAACAAAATTTAAAATCAAAGTGCTGATTTGACTTCAAAAAAAACAAAATTTAAAGTCAAAGTCTTGACTTGACTTTAAAATAAACGAAATTTAAATTCAAAGTGCTGACTTGACTTCAAAAAAAACAAAATCTAAGTAAAAGTCCTGACTTGACTTCAAAATAAACAAAATTTTAGACAAATTCTTAACTTGACTTCAAAAAAAACAAAATTTAAGTTAAAGTCCTGACTTGACTTCCAAAAAAACAAAATTAATTCAAAGTGCTGATTTGACTTCAAAAAAAACAAAATTTAATTTCAAAGTTCTGATTTGACTTCAAAAAAAACAAAATTTAAAGTCAAAGTCTTGAATTGTTTTAAAATTAACGAAATTTTAAATTCAAAGTGCTGACTTGACTTCAAAAAAAACAAAATTTAAAATCAAAGTGCTGATTGGACTTCAAAAAAAACAAAATTTAACGTCAAAGTCTTGACTTGACTTCCAAAAAAACAAAATTTAAATTCAAAGTGCTGATTTGACTTCAAAAAAAACAAAATTTAAAATCAAAGTGCTGATTTGACTTCAAAAAAAACAAAATTTAAAGTCAAAGTCTTGACTTGACTTTAAAATAAACGAAATTTAAATTCAAAGTGCTGACTTGACTTCAAAAAAAACAAAATTTAAAATCAAAGTGCTGATTTGACTTCAAAAAAAACAAAATTCAAGTTAATGTCCTGACTTGACTTCAAAAAAAACAAAATTTAAAATCAAAGTGCTGATTTGACTTCAAAATAAACAAAATTTTAGACAAAATCCTAACTTGACTTCAAAAAAAACAAAATTTAAGTTAATGTCCTGACTTGACTTCAAAAAAAAAAAATTTAAATAAAAAGCGCTGACTTGACATCAAAATAAACAAAATTTTAGACAAAATCTTAACTTGACTTCAAAAAAAACAAAATTTAATTTCAAAGTCCTGATTTGACTTCAAAAAAAAACAAAATTTAATTTCAAAGTCCTGATTTGACTTCAAAAAAAACAAAATTTAAATTAAAAGCGCTGACTTGACTTAAAAAAAACAAAATTCAAATAAAAAGCTCTGACTTGACATCAAAAAAAACAAAATTTAAATTCAAAGTGCTGATTTGACTTCAAAAAAAACAAAATTTAATTTCAAAGTTCTGATTTGACTTCAAAAAAAACAAAATTTAAAGTCAAAGTCTTGACTTGACTTTAAAATAAACGAAATTTAAATTCAAAGTGCTGACTTGACTTCAAAAAAAACAAAATTTAAAATCAAAGTGCTGATTGGACTTCAAAAAAAACATAATTTAAGTTAAAGTCTTGACTTGAATTCCAAAAAAACAAAATTTAAATTCAAAGTGCTGATTTGACTTCAAAAAAAACAAAATTTAATTTAAAAGTTCTGATTTGACTTCAAAAAAAACAAAATTTAAAATCAAAGTGCTGATTGGACTTCAAAAAAAACAAAATTTAACGTCAAAGTCTTGACTTGACTTTAAAATAAACAAAATTTAAGTAAAAGTCCTGACTTGTCTTCAAAAAAAACAAAATTTAAATTAAAAGCGCTGACTTGACTTCAAAAAAAACAAAATTTAAATAAAAAGCGCTGACTTGACATCAAAAAAAAACAAAATCTAAGTAAAAGTCCTGACTTGACTTCAAAATAAACAAAATTTTAGACAAATTCTTAACTTGACTTCAAAAAAAAACAAAATTTAAAATCAAAGTGCTGATTTGACTTCAAAAAAAAACAAAATTTAAAGTCAAAGTCTTGACTTGACTTTAAAATAAACGAAATTTAAATTCAAAGTGCTGACTTGACTTCAAAAAAAAACAAAATTTAAAATCAAAGTGCTGATTGGACTTCAAAAAAAACATAATTTAAGTTAAAGTCTTGACTTGACTTCCAAAAAAACAAAATTTAAATTCAAAGTGCTGATTTGACTTCAAAAAAAAACAAAATTTAATTTAAAAGTTCTGATTTGACTTCAAAAAAAACAAAATTTAAAATCAAAGTGCTGATTGGACTTCAAAAAAAACAAAATTTAACGTCAAAGTCTTGACTTGACTTTAAAATAAACAAAATTTAAGTAAAAGTCCTGACTTGTATTCAAAAAAAAACAAAATTTAAATTAAAAGCGCTGACTTGACTTCAAAAAAAACAAAATTTAAATAAAAAGCGCTGACTTGACATCAAAAAAAACAAAATCTAAGTAAAAGTCCTGACTTGACTTCAAAATAAACAAAATTTTAGACAAATTCTTAACTTGACTTCAAAAAAAACAAAATTTAAGTTAAAGTCCTGACTTGACTTCCAAAAAAAACAAAATTTAAATTCAAAGTTCTGATTTGACTTCAAAAAAAACAAAATTTAAAATCAAAGTGCTGATTTGACTTCAAAAAAAACAAAATTTAAAGTCAAAGTCTTGACTTGACTTTAAAATAAACGAAATTTAAATTCAAAGTGCTGACTTGACTTCAAAAAAAAACAAAATTTAAAATCAAAGTGCTGATTTGACTTCAAAAAAAACAAAATTCAAGTTAATGTCCTGACTTGACTTCAAAAAAAACAAAATTTAAAATCAAAGTGCTGATTTGACTTCAAAATAAACAACATTTTAGACAAAATCCTAACTTGACTTCAAAAAAAACAAAATTTAAGTTAATGTCCTGACTTGACTTCAAAAAAAAAAAATTTAAATAAAAAGCGCTGACTTGACATCAAAAAAAACAAAATTTAAGTAAAAGTCCTGACTTGACTTCAAAATAAACAAAATTTTAGACAAAATCTTAACTTGACTTCAAAAAAAACAAAATTTAATTTCAAAGTTCTGATTTGACTTCAAAAAAAACAAAATTTAAAGTCAAAGTCTTGACTTGACTTTAAAATAAACGAAATTTAAATTCAAAGTGCTGACTTGACTTCAAAAAAACAAAATTTAAAATCAAAGTGCTGATTTGACTTCAAAAAAAACAAAATTTAATTTAAAAGTTCTGATTTGACTTCAAAAAAAACAAAATTTAAAATCAAAGTGCTGATTGGACTTCAAAAAAAACAAAATTTAACGTCAAAGTCTTGACTTGACTTTAAAATAAACAAAATTTAAGTAAAAGTCCTGACTTGTCTTCAAAAAAAACAAAATTTAAATTAAAAGCGCTGACTTGACTTCAAAAAAAACAAAATTTAAAATCAAAGTGCTGATTGGACTTCAAAAAAAACATAATTTAAGTTAAAGTCTTGACTTGACTTCCAAAAAAACAAAATTTAAATTCAAAGTGCTGATTTGACTTCAAAAAAAACAAAATTTAATTTAAAAGTTCTGATTTGACTTCAAAAAAAACAAAATTTAAAATCAAAGTGCTGATTGGACTTCAAAAAAAACAAAATTTAAAGTCAAAGTCTTGACTTGACTTTAAAATAAACGAAATTTAAATTCAAAGTGCTGACTTGACTTCAAAAAAAACAAAATTTAAAATCAAAGTGCTGATTTGACTTCAAAAAAAACAAAATTCAAGTTAATGTCCTGACTTGACTTCAAAAAAAACAAAATTTAAAATCAAAGTGCTGATTTGACTTCAAAATAAACAAAATTTTAGACAAAATCCTAACTTGACTTCAAAAAAAAACAAAATTTAAGTTAATGTCCTGACTTGACTTCAAAAAAAAAAAATTTAAATAAAAAGCGCTGACTTGACATCAAAATAAACAAAATTTTAGACAAAATCTTAACTTGACTTCAAAAAAAACAAAATTTAATTTCAAAGTCCTGATTTGACTTCAAAAAAAAACAAAATTTAATTTCAAAGTCCTGATTTGACTTCAAAAAAAACAAAATTTAAATTAAAAGCGCTGACTTGACTTAAAAAAAACAAAATTCAAATAAAAAGCTCTGACTTGACATCAAAAAAAAACAAAATTTAAATTCAAAGTGCTGATTTGACTTCAAAAAAAACAAAATTTAATTTCAAAGTTCTGATTTGACTTCAAAAAAAACAAAATTTAAAGTCAAAGTCTTGACTTGACTTTAAAATAAACGAAATTTAAATTCAAAGTGCTGACTTGATTTCAAAAAAAACAAAATTTAAAATCAAAGTGCTGATTGGACTTCAAAAAAAACAAAATTTAACGTCAAAGTCTTGACTTGACTTTAAAATAAACAAAATTTAAGTAAAAGTCCTGACTTGTATTCAAAAAAAAACAAAATTTAAATTAAAAGCGCTGACTTGACTTCAAAAAAAACAAAATTTAAATAAAAAGCGCTGACTTGACATCAAAAAAAACAAAATCTAAGTAAAAGTCCTGACTTGACTTCAAAATAAACAAAATTTTAGACAAATTCTTAACTTGACTTCAAAAAAAACAAAATTTAAGTTAAAGTCCTGACTTGACTTCCAAAAAAAACAAAATTTAAATTCAAAGTGCTGATTTGACTTCAAAAAAAAACAAAATTTAAAATCAAAGTGCTGATTTGACTTCAAAAAAAAACAAAATTTAAAGTCAAAGTCTTGACTTGACTTTAAAATAAACGAAATTTAAATTCAAAGTGCTGACTTGACTTCAAAAAAAACAAAATTTAAAATCAAAGTGCTGATTTGACTTCAAAAAAAACAAAATTCAAGTTAATGTCCTGACTTGACTTCAAAAAAAACAAAATTTAAAATCAAAGTGCTGATTTGACTTCAAAATAAACAACATTTTAGACAAAATCCTAACTTGACTTCAAAAAAAACAAAATTTAAGTTAATGTCCTGACTTGACTTCAAAAAAAAAAAATTTAAATAAAAAGCGCTGACTTGACATCAAAAAAAACAAAATTTAAGTAAAAGTCCTGACTTGACTTCAAAATAAACAAAATTTTAGACAAAATCTTAACTTGACTTCAAAAAAAACAAAATTTATTTTCAAAGTCCTGATTTGACTTCAAAAAAAACAAAATTTAAATTAAAAGCGCTGACTTGACTTAATAAAACAAAATTTAAATAAAAAGCTCTGACTTGACATCAAAAAAAACAAAATTTAAATTCAAAGTGCTGATTTGACTTCAAAAAAAACAAAATTTAATTTCAAAGTTCTGATTTGACTTCAAAAAAAACAAAATTTAAAGTCAAAGTCTTGACTTGACTTTAAAATAAACGAAATTTAAATTCAAAGTCCTGACTTGACTTCAAAATAAACAAAATTTTAGACAAATTCTTAACTTGACTTCAAAAAAAACAAAATTTAAGTTAAAGTCCTGACTTGACTTCCAAAAAAACAAAATTTAAATTCAAAGTGCTGATTTGACTTCAAAAAAAAACAAAATTTAAAATCAAAGTGCTGATTTGACTTCAAAAAAAACAAAATTTAAAGTCAAAGTCTTGACTTGACTTTAAAATAAACGAAATTTAAATTCAAAGTGCTGACTTGACTTCAAAAAAAACAAAATTTAAAATCAAAGTGCTGATTTGACTTCAAAAAAAACAAAATTCAAGTTAATGTCCTGACTTGACTTCAAAAAAAACAAAATTTAAAATCAAAGTGCTGATTTGACTTCAAAATAAACAACATTTTAGACAAAATCCTAACTTGACTTCAAAAAAAAACAAAATTTAAGTTAATGTCCTGACTTGACTTCAAAAAAAAAAAATTTAAATAAAAAGCGCTGACTTGACATCAAAAAAAACAAAATTTAAGTAAAAGTCCTGACTTGACTTCAAAATAAACAAAATTTTAGACAAAATCTTAACTTGACTTCAAAAAAAACAAAATTTATTTTCAAAGTCCTGATTTGACTTCAAAAAAAACAAAATTTAAATTAAAAGCGCTGACTTGACTTAAAAAAAACAAAATTTAAATAAAAAGCTCTGACTTGACATCAAAAAAAACAAAATTTAAATTCAAAGTGCTGATTTGACTTCAAAAAAAACAAAATTTAATTTCAAAGTTCTGATTTGACTTCAAAAAAAAACAAAATTTAAAGTCAAAGTCTTGACTTGACTTTAAAATAAACGAAATTTAAATTCAAAGTGCTGACTTGACTTCAAAAAAAACAAAATTTAAAATCAAAGTGCTGATTGGACTTCAAAAAAAACATAATTTAAGTTAAAGTCTTGACTTGACTTCAAAAAAAACAAAATTTAAATTCAAAGTGCTGATTTGACTTCAAAAAAAACAAAATTTAATTTAAAAGTTCTGATTTGACTTCAAAAAAAACAAAATTTAAAATCAAAGTGCTGATTGGACTTCAAAAAAAAACAAAATTTAACGTCAAAGTCTTGACTTGACTTTAAAATAAACAAAATTTAAGTAAAAGTCCTGACTTGTCTTCAAAAAAAAACAAAATTTAAATTAAAAGCGCTGACTTGACTTCAAAAAAAACAAAATTTAAATAAAAAGCGCTGACTTGACATCAAAAAAAACAAAATCTAAGTAAAAGTCCTGACTTGACTTCAAAATAAACAAAATTTTAGACAAAGTCTTGACTTGACTTCCAAAAAAAACAAAATTTAAATTCAAAGTGCTGATTTGACTTCAAAAAAACAAAATTTAATTTCAAAGTTCTGATTTGACTTCAAAAAAAACAAAATTTAAAGTCAAAGTCTTGACTTGACTTTAAAATAAACGAAATTTAAATTCAAAGTGCTGACTTGACTTCAAAAAAAACAAAATTTAAATAAAAAGCGCTGACTTGACATCAAAAAAAACAAAATCTAAGTAAAAGTCCTGACTTGACTTCAAAATAAACAAAATTTTAGACAAAGTCTTGACTTGACTTCCAAAAAAACAAAATTTAAATTCAAAGTGCTGATTTGACTTCAAAAAACAAAATTTAATTTCAAAGTTCTGATTTGACTTCAAAAAAAACAAAATTTAAAGTCAAAGTCCTGACTTGACTTCAAAATAAACAAAATTTAAGTAAAAGTCCTGACTTGACATCAAAAAAAACAAAATTTAAAGTCAAAGTCCTGACTTGACATCCAAAAAAACAAAATTTAAATTCAAAGTGCTGATTTGACTTCAAAAAAAACAAAATTTAAAGTCAAAGTCTTGACTTGACTTCAAAATAAACAAAATTTTAGACAAAATCTTAACTTGACTTCAAAAAAAACAAAATTTAAGTTAAAGTCCTGACTTGACATCCAAAAAAACAAAATTTAAATTCAAAGTGCTGACTTGACATCAAAAAAAACAAAATCTAAACAAAAGTGCTGATTTGACTTCAAAAAATACAAAATTTTAGACAAAATCCTAACTTACCTTAAAAAAAACAAAATTTAAGTTAAAGTCCTGACTTGACTTCCAAATAAACGAAATTTAAATTCAAAGTGCTGACTTGACTTCAAAAAAAACAAAATCTAAGTTTAAGTCCTGACTTGACTTCCAAAAAAACAAAATTTAAATTCAAAGTGCTGATTTGACTTCAAAAAAAACAAAATTTAAAATCAAAGTGCTGATTTGACTTCAAAAAATACAAAATTTTAGACAAAATCCTAACTTACCTTAAAAAAAACAAAATTTAAGTTAATGTCCTGACTTGACTTCAAAAAAAACAAAATTTAAATAAAAAGCGCTGACTTGACATCAAATAAAACAAAATTTAAGTAAAAATCTTAACTTGACTTCAAAAAAAACAAAATTTAATTTCAAAGTTCTGATTTGACTTCAAAAAAAACAAAATTTAAAGTCAAAGTCTTGACTTGACTTTAAAATAAACGAAATTTAAATTCAAAGTGCTGACTTGACTTCAAAAAAAAACAAAATTTAAAGTCAAAGTCTTGACTTGACTTTAAAATAAACAAAATTTAAGTAAAAGTCCTGACTTGACATCAAAAAAAACAAAATTTAAAGTCAAAGTCCTGACTTGACTTCAAAATAAACAAAATTTTAGACAAAATCTTAACTAGACTTCAAAAAAAAACAAAATTTAAGTTAAAGTCTTGACTTGACTTTAAAATAAACGAAATTTAAATTCAAAGTGCTGACTTGACTTCAAAAAAAAACAAAATTTAAAATCAAAGTCTTGACTTGACTTCCAAAAAAACAAAATTTAAATTCAAAGTGCTGACTTGACTTCAAAAAAAACTAAATTTAAAGTCAAAGTCTTGACTTGACTTTAAAATAAACGAAATTTAAATTCAAAGTGCTGACTTGACATCAAAAAAAAACAAAATCTAAGTAAAAGTCCTGACTTGACTTCAAAATAAACAAAATTTTAGACAAAATCTTAACTTGACTTCAAAAAAAACAAAATTTAAGTTAAAGTCCTGACTTGACTTCCAAAAAAACAAAATTTAAAATCAAAGTGCTGATTTGACTTCAAAAAAAAACAAAATCTAAGTTTAAGTCCTGACTTGACTTCCAAAAAAACAAAATTTAAATTCAAAGTGCTGATTTGACTTCAAAAAAAACAAAATTTAAAATCAAAGTGCTGATTTGACTTCAAAAAATACAAAATTTTAGACAAAATCCTAACTTACCTTAAAAAAAACAAAATTTAAGTTAATGTCCTGAATTGACTTCAAAAAAAAACAAAATTTAAATAAAAAGCGCTGACTTGACATCAAAAAAAACAAAATTTAAGTAAAAATCTTAACTTGACTTCAAAAAAAAACAAAATTTAATTTCAAAGTTCTGATTTGACTTCAAAAAAAACAAAATTTAAAGTCAAAGTCTTGACTTGACTTTAAAATAAACGAAATTTAAATTCAAAGTGCTGACTTGACTTCAAAAAAAACAAAATTTAAAGTCAAAGTCTTGACTTGACTTTAAAATAAACAAAATTTAAGTAAAAGTCCTGACTTGACATCAAAAAAAAACAAAATTTAAAGTCAAAGTCCTGACTTGACTTCAAAATAAACAAAATTTTAGACAAAATCTTAACTAGACTTCAAAAAAAACAAAATTTAAGTTAAAGTCTTGACTTGACTTTAAAATAAACGAAATTTAAATTCAAAGTGCTGACTTGACTTCAAAAAAAACAAAATTTAAATTCAAAGTGCTGATTTGACTTCAAAAAAACAAAATTTAAATTCAAAGTTCTGATTTGACTTCAAAAAAAACAAAATTTAAAGTCAAAGTCTTGACTTGACTTTAAAATAAACGAAATTTAAATTCAAAGTGCTGACTTGACTTCAAAAAAAACAAAATTTAAATAAAAAGCGCTGACTTGACATCAAAAAAAACAAAATCTAAGTAAAAGTCCTGACTTGACTTCAAAATAAACAAAATTTTAGACAAAGTCTTGACTTGACTTCCAAAAAAAACAAAATTTAAATTCAAAGTGCTGATTTGACTTCAAAAAAACAAAATTTAATTTCAAAGTTCTGATTTGACTTCAAAAAAAACAAAATTTAAAGTCAAAGTCTTGACTTGACTTCCAAAAAAACAAAATTTAAATTCAAAGTGCTGATTTGACTTCAAAAAAACAAAATTTAAATTCAAAGTGCTGACTTGACTTCAAAAAAAACAAAATTTAAGTTAAAGTCCTGACTTGACTTCCAAAAAAACAAAATTTAAATTCAAAGTGCTGATTTGACTTCAAAAAAAAAACAAAATTTAAAGTCAAAGTCTTGACTTGACTTTAAAATAAACGAAATTTAAATTCAAAGTGCTGACTTGACTTCAAAAAAAACAAAATTTAAAATCAAAGTGCTGATTGGACTTCAAAAAAAACATAATTTAAGTTAAAGTCTTGACTTGACTTCCAAAAAAAACAAAATTTAAATTCAAAGTGCTGATTTGACTTCAAAAAAAACAAAATTTAATTTAAAAGTTCTGATTTGACTTCAAAAAAAACAAAATTTAAAATCAAAGTGCTGATTGGACTTCAAAAAAAACAAAATTTAAAGTCAAAGTCCTGACTTGACTTCAAAATAAACAAAATTTTAGACAAAATCTTAACTAGACTTCAAAAAAAACAAAATTTAAGTTAAAGTCTTGACTTGACTTTAAAATAAACGAAATTTAAATTCAAAGTGCTGACTTGACTTCAAAAAAAAACAAAATTTAAAATCAAAGTCTTGACTTGACTTCCAAAAAAACAAAATTTAAATTCAAAGTGCTGACTTGACTTCAAAAAAAACTAAATTTAAAGTCAAAGTCTTGACTTGACTTTAAAATAAACGAAATTTAAATTCAAAGTGCTGACTTGACATCAAAAAAAACAAAATCTAAGTAAAAGTTCTGACTTGACTTCAAAATAAACAAAATTTAAAATCAAAGTGCTGATTTGACTTCAAAAAAAACAAAATTTAAAATCAAAGTGCTGATTTGACTTCAAAAAATACAAAATTTTAGACAAAATCCTAACTTACCTTAAAAAAAACAAAATTTAAGTTAATGTCCTGAATTGACTTCAAAAAAAAACAAAATTTAAATAAAAAGCGCTGACTTGACATCAAAAAAAAACAAAATTTAAGTAAAAATCTTAACTTGACTTCAAAAAAAAACAAAATTTAATTTCAAAGTTCTGATTTGACTTCAAAAAAAACAAAATTTAAAGTCAAAGTCTTGACTTGACTTTAAAATAAACGAAATTTAAATTCAAAGTGCTGACTTGACTTCAAAAAAAACAAAATTTAAAGTCAAAGTCTTGACTTGACTTTAAAATAAACAAAATTTAAGTAAAAGTCCTGACTTGACATCAAAAAAAAACAAAATTTAAAGTCAAAGTCCTGACTTGACTTCAAAATAAACAAAATTTTAGACAAAATCTTAACTAGACTTCAAAAAAAACAAAATTTAAGTTAAAGTCTTGACTTGACTTTAAAATAAACGAAATTTAAATTCAAAGTGCTGACTTGACTTCAAAAAAAACAAAATTTAAAATCAAAGTCTTGACTTGACTTCCAAAAAAACAAAATTTAAATTCAAAGTGCTGACTTGACTTCAAAAAAAACAAAATTTAAAGTCAAAGTCTTGACTTGACATTAAAATAAACGAAATTTAAATTCAAAGTGCTGACTTGACATCAAAAAAAACAAAATTTAAAATCAAAGTGCTGATTTGACTTCAAAAAAAACAAAATTTAAGTTAATGTCCTGACTTGACTTCAAAAAAAAACAAAATTTAAAATCAAAGTGCTGATTTGACTTCAAAATAAACAAAATTTTAGACAAAATCCTAACTTGACTTCAAAAAAAAACAAAATTTAAGTAAAAGTCCTGACTTGACTTCAAAAAAAACAAAATTTAAATTCAAAGTGCTGATTTGACTTCAAAAAAAACAAAATTTAAAGTCAAAGTCTTGACTTGACTTTAAAATAAACGAAATTTAAATTCAAAGTGCTGACTTGACTTCAAAAAAAACAAAATTTAAAATCAAAGTGCTGATTGGACTTCAAAAAAAACATAATTTAAGTTAAAGTCTTGACTTGACTTCCAAAAAAACAAAATTTAAATTCAAAGTGCTGATTTGACTTCAAAAAAAAACAAAATTTAATTTAAAAGTTCTGATTTGACTTCAAAAAAAACAAAATTTAAAATCAAAGTGCTGATTGGACTTCAAAAAAAACAAAATTTAACGTCAAAGTCTTGACTTGACTTTAAAATAAACAAAATTTAAGTAAAAGTCCTGACTTGTCTTCAAAAAAAACAAAATTTAAATTAAAAGCGCTGACTTGACTTCAAAAAAAACAAAATTTAAATAAAAAGCGCTGACTTGACATCAAAAAAAACAAAATCTAAGTAAAAGTCCTGACTTGACTTCAAAATAAACAAAATTTTAGACAAAGTCTTGACTTGACTTCCAAAAAAAACAAAATTTAAATTCAAAGTGCTGATTTGACTTCAAAAAAAACAAAATTTAATTTCAAAGTTCTGATTTGACTTCAAAAAAAAACAAAATTTAAAGTCAAAGTCTTGACTTGACTTTAAAATAAACGAAATTTAAATTCAAAGTGCTGACTTGACTTCAAAAAAAACAAAATTTAAATAAAAAGCGCTGACTTGACATCAAAAAAAACAAAATCTAAGTAAAAGTCCTGACTTGACTTCAAAATAAACAAAATTTTAGACAAAGTCTTGACTTGACTTCCAAAAAAACAAAATTTAAATTCAAAGTGCTGATTTGACTTCAAAAAAACAAAATTTAATTTCAAAGTTCTGATTTGACTTCAAAAAAAACAAAATTTAAAGTCAAAGTCTTGACTTGACTTTAAAATAAACGAAATTTAAATTCAAAGTGCTGACTTGACTTCAAAAAAAAACAAAATTTAAATAAAAAGCGCTGACTTGACATCAAAAAAAACAAAATCTAAGTAAAAGTCCTGACTTGACTTCAAAATAAACAAAATTTTAGACAAAGTCTTGACTTGACTTCCAAAAAAAACAAAATTTAAATTCAAAGTGCTGATTTGACTTCAAAAAACAAAATTTAATTTCAAAGTTCTGATTTGACTTCAAAAAAAACAAAATTTAAAGTCAAAGTCCTGACTTGACTTCAAAATAAACAAAATTTTAGACAAAATCTTAACTTGACTTCAAAAAAAAACAAAATTTAAGTTAAAGTCCTGACTTGACTTCCAAAAAAACAAAATTTAAATTCAAAGTGCTGATTTGACTTCAAAAAAAAACAAAATTTAATTTAAAAGTTCTGATTTGACTTCAAAAAAAAACAAAATTTAAAATCAAAGTGCTGATTGGACTTCAAAAAAAAACAAAATTTAACGTCAAAGTCTTGACTTGACTTTAAAATAAACAAAATTTAAGTAAAAGTCCTGACTTGTCTTCAAAAAAAAACAAAATTTAAATTAAAAGCGCTGACTTGACTTCAAAAAAAACAAAATTTAAATAAAAAGCGCTGACTTGACATCAAAAAAAACAAAATCTAAGTAAAAGTCCTGACTTGACTTCAAAATAAACAAAATTTTAGACAAAGTCTTGACTTGACTTCCAAAAAAAACAAAATTTAAATTCAAAGTGCTGATTTGACTTCAAAAAAACAAAATTTAATTTCAAAGTTCTGATTTGACTTCAAAAAAAAACAAAATTTAAAGTCAAAGTCTTGACTTGACTTTAAAATAAACGAAATTTAAATTCAAAGTGCTGACTTGACTTCAAAAAAAACAAAATTTAAATAAAAAGCGCTGACTTGACATCAAAAAAAACAAAATCTAAGTAAAAGTCCTGACTTGACTTCCAAAAAAACAAAATTTAAATTCAAAGTGCTGATTTGACTTCAAAAAAACAAAATTTAATTTCAAAGTTCTGATTTGATTTCAAAAAAAACAAAATTTAAAGTCAAAGTCTTGACTTGACTTTAAAATAAACGAAATTTAAATTCAAAGTGCTGACTTGACTTCAAAAAAAACAAAATTTAAATAAAAAGCGCTGACTTGACATCAAAAAAAACAAAATCTAAGTAAAAGTCCTGACTTGACTTCAAAATAAACAAAATTTTAGACAAAGTCTTGACTTGACTTTAAAATAAACGAAATTTAAATTCAAAGTCCTGACTTGACATCAAAAAAAACAAAATTTAAAGTCAAAGTCCTGACTTGACTTCAAAATAAACAAAATTTTAGACAAAATCTTAACTAGACTTCAAAAAAAACAAAATTTAAGTTAAAGTCTTGACTTGACTTTAAAATAAACGAAATTTAAATTCAAAGTGCTGACTTGACTTCAAAAAAAACAAAATTTAAAATCAAAGTCTTGACTTGACTTCCAAAAAAACAAAATTAAAATTCAAAGTGCTGACTTGACTTCAAAAAAAACAAAATTTAAAGTCAAAGTCTTGACTTGACTTTAAAATAAACGAAATTTAAATTCAAAGTGCTGACTTGACATCAAAAAAAACAAAATCTAAGTAAAAGTCCTGACTTGACTTCAAAATAAACAAAATTTTAGACAAAATCTTAACTTGACTTCAAAAAAAACAAAATTTAAGTTAAAGTCCTGACTTGACTTCCAAAAAAACAAAATTTAAAATCAAAGTGCTGATTTGACTTCAAAAAAAACAAAATCTAAGTTTAAGTCCTGACTTGACTTCCAAAAAAACAAAATTTAAATTCAAAGTGCTGATTTGACTTCAAAAAAAACAAAATTTAAAATCAAAGTGCTGATTTGACTTCAAAAAATACAAAATTTTAGACAAAATCCTAACTTACCTTAAAAAAAACAAAATTTAAGTTAATGTCCTGACTTGACTTCAAAAAAAAACAAAATTTAAATAAAAAGCGCTGACTTGACATCAAAAAAAAACAAAATTTAAGTAAAAATCTTAACTTGACTTCAAAAAAAACAAAATTTAATTTCAAAGTTCTGATTTGACTTCAAAAAAAAACAAAATTTAAAGTCAAAGTCTTGACTTGACTTTAAAATAAACGAAATTTAAATTCAAAGTGCTGACTTGACTTCAAAAAAAACAAAATTTAAAGTCAAAGTCTTGACTTGACTTTAAAATAAACAAAATTTAAGTAAAAGTCCTGACTTGACATCAAAAAAAACAAAATTTAAAGTCAAAGTCCTGACTTGACTTCAAAATAAACAAAATTTTAGACAAAATCTTAACTAGACTTCAAAAAAAAACAAAATTTAAGTTAAAGTCTTGACTTGACTTTAAAATAAACGAAATTTAAATTCAAAGTGCTGACTTGACTTCAAAAAAAACAAAATTTAAAATCAAAGTCTTGACTTGACTTCCAAAAAAAACAAAATTTAAATTCAAAGTGCTGACTTGACTTCAAAAAAAACAAAATTTAAAGTCAAAGTCTTGACTTGACATTAAAATAAACGAAATTTAAATTCAAAGTGCTGACTTGACATCAAAAAAAAACAAAATTTAAAATCAAAGTGCTGATTTGACTTCAAAAAAAACAAAATTTAAGTTAATGTCCTGACTTGACTTCAAAAAAAACAAAATTTAAAATCAAAGTGCTGATTTGACTTCAAAATAAACAAAATTTTAGACAAAATCCTAACTTGACTTCAAAAAAAACAAAATTTAAGTAAAAGTCCTGACTTGACTTCAAAAAAAACAAAATTTAAAGTCAAAGTCCTGACTTGACTTCAAAATAAACAAAATTTTAGACAGAATCTTAACTGGACTTCAAAAAAAACAAAATTTAAGTTAAAGTCCTGACTTGACTTCCAAAAAAACAAAATTTAAATTCAAAGTGCTGATTTGACTTCAAAAAAAACAAAATTTAAAGTCAAAGTCTTGACTTGACTTTAAAATAAACGAAATTTAAATTCAAAGTGCTGACTTGACTTCAAATAAAACAAAATCTAAGTTTAAGTCCTGACTTGACTTCCAAAAAAACAAAATCTAAGTAAAAGTCCTGACTTGACTTCAAAATAAACAAAATTTTAGACAAAATCTTAACTTGACTTCAAAAAAAACAAAATTTAAGTTAAAGTCCTGACTTGACTTCCAAAAAAAACAAAATTTAAAATCAAAGTGCTGATTTGACTTCAAAAAAAACAAAATTTAAAGTCAAAGTCTTGACTTGACTTTAAAATAAACGAAATTTAAATTCAAAGTGCTGACTTGACTTCAAAAAAAACAAAATTTAAAATCAAAGTGCTGATTTGACTTCAAAAAAAACAAAATTTAAGTTAATGTCCTGACTTGACTTCAAAAAAAAACAAAATTTAAAATCAAAGTGCTGATTTGACTTCAAAATAAACAAAATTTTAGACAAAATCCTAACTTGACTTCAAAAAAAACAAAATTTAAGTAAAAGTCCTGACTTGACTACAAAAAAAAACAAAATTTAAAGTCAAAGTCCTGACTTGACTTCAAAATAAACAAAATTTTAGACAGAATCTTAACTGGACTTCAAAAAAAAACAAAATTTAAGTTAAAGTCCTGACTTGACTTCCAAAAAAACAAAATTTAAATTCAAAGTGCTGATTTGACTTCAAAAAAAACAAAATTTAAAGTCAAAGTCTTGACTTGACTTTAAAATAAACGAAATTTAAATTCAAAGTGCTGACTTGACTTCAAATAAAACAAAATCTAAGTTTAAGTCCTGACTTGACTTCCAAAAAAACAAAATCTAAGTAAAAGTCCTGACTTGACTTCAAAATAAACAAAATTTTAGACAAAATCTTAACTTGACTTCAAAAAAAAACAAAATTTAAGTTAAAGTCCTGACTTGACTTCCAAAAAAACAAAATTTAAAATCAAAGTGCTGATTTGACTTCAAAAAAAACAAAATTTAAAGTCAAAGTCTTGACTTGACTTTAAAATAAACGAAATTTAAATTCAAAGTGCTGACTTGACTTCAAAAAAAACAAAATTTAAAATCAAAGTGCTGATTTGACTTCAAAAAAAACAAAATTTAAGTTAATGTCCTGACTTGACTTCAAAAAAAAACAAAATCTAAAATCAAAGTGCTGATTTGACTTCAAAATAAACAAAATTTTAGACAAAATCCTAACTTGACTTCAAAAAAAAACAAAATTTAAATTCAAAGTGCTGATTTGACTTCAAAAAAAAACAAAATTTAAAGTCAAAGTCTTGACTTGACTTTAAAATAAACGAAATTTAAATTCAAAGTGCTGACTTGACTTCAAAAAAAACAAAATTTAAATAAAAAGCGCTGACTTGACATCAAAAAAAACAAAATCTAAGTAAAAGTCCTGACTTGACTTCAAAATAAACAAAATTTTAGACAAAATCTTAACTTGACTTCAAAAAAAAACAAAATTTAAGTTAAAGTCCTGACTTGACTTCCAAATAAACGAAATTTAAATTCAAAGTGCTGACTTGACTTCAAAAAAAACAAAATCTAAGTTTAAGTCCTGACTTGACTTCCAAAAAAAACAAAATTTAAATTCAAAGTGCTGATTTGACTTCAAAAAAAAACAAAATTTAAAATCAAAGTGCTGATTTGACTTCAAAAAATACAAAATTTTAGACAAAATCCTAACTTACCTTGAAAAAAACAAAATTTAAGTTAATGTCCTGACTTGACTTCAAAAAAAACAAAATTTAAATAATAAGCGCTGACTTGACATCAAAAAAAACAAAATTTAAGTAAAAATCTTAACTTGACTTCAAAAAAAAACAAAATTTAATTTCAAAGTTCTGATTTGACTTCAAAAAAAAACAAAATTTAAAGTCAAAGTCTTGACTTGACTTTAAAATAAACGAAATTTAAATTCAAAGTCCTGACTTGACATCAAAAAAAACAAAATTTAAAGTCAAAGTCCTGACTTGACTTCAAAATAAACAAAATTTTAGACAAAATCTTAACTAGACTTGAAAAAAAACAAAATCTAAGTTAAAGTCCTGACTTGACTTCCAAAAAAACAAAATTTAAAATCAAAGTGCTGATTTGACTTCAAAAAAAACAAAATTTAAGTTAATGTCCTGACTTGACTTCAAAAAAAACAAAATTTAAAATCAAAGTGCTGATTTGACTTCAAAATAAACAAAATTTTAGACAAAATCCTAACTTGACTTCAAAAAAAACAAAATTTAAATTCAAAGTGCTGATTTGACTTCAAAAAAAACAAAATTTAAAGTCAAAGTCTTCTCTTGACTTTAAAATAAACGAAATTTAAATTCAAAGTGCTGACTTGACTTCAAAAAAAACAAAATTTAAATAAAAAGCGCTGACTTGACATCAAAAAAAACAAAATCTAAGTAAAAGTCCTGACTTGACTTCAAAATAAACAAAATTTTAGACAAAATCTTAACTTACCTTAAAAAAAACAAAATTTAAGTTAATGTCCTGACTTGACTTCAAAAAAAACAAAATTTAAATAATAAGCGCTGACTTGACATCAAAAAAAACAAAATTTAAGTAAAAATCTTAACTTGACTTCAAAAAAAACAAAATTTAATTTCAAAGTTCTGATTTGACTTCAAAAAAAACAAAATTTAAAGTCAAAGTCTTGACTTGACTTTAAAATAAACGAAATTTAAATTCAAAGTCCTGACTTGACATCAAAAAAAACAAAATTTAAAGTAAAAGTCCTGACTAGACTTCAAAATAAACAAAATTTAAGTTAATGTCCTGACTTGACTTCAAAAAAAACAAAATTTAAAATCAAAGTGCTGATTTGACTTCAAAATAAACAAAATTTTAGACAAAATCTTAACTTGACTTCAAAAAAAACAAAATTTAAATTCAAAGTGCTGATTTGACTTCAAAAAAAACAAAATTTAAAGTCAAAGTCTTGACTTGACTTTAAAATAAACGAAATTTAAATTCAAAGTGCTGACTTGACTTCAAAAAAAAACAAAATTTAATAAAAAGCGCTGACTTGACATCAAAAAAAACAAAATCTAAGTAAAAGTCCTGACTTGACTTCAAAATAAACAAAATTTTAGACAAAATCTTAACTTACCTTAAAAAAAACAAAATTTAAGTTAATGTCCTGACTTGACTTCAAAAAAAAACAAAATTTAAATAATAAGCGCTGACTTGACATCAAAAAAAACAAAATTTAAGTAAAAATCTTAACTTGACTTCAAAAAAAACAAAATTTAATTTCAAAGTTCTGATTTGACTTCAAAAAAAACAAAATTTAAAGTCAAAGTCTTGACTTGACTTTAAAATAAACGAAATTTAAATTCAAAGTCCTGACTTGACATCAAAAAAAACAAAATTTAAAGTAAAAGTCCTGACTTGACTTCAAAATAAACAAAATTTTAGACAAAATCTTAACTAGACTTGAAAAAAAAACAAAATCTAAGTTTAAGTCCTGACTTGACTTCCAAAAAAACAAAATCTAAGTAAAAGTCCTGACTTGACTTCAAAATAAACAAAATTTTAGACAAAATCTTAACTTGACTTCAAAAAAAACAAAATTTAAGTTAAAGTCCTGACTTGACTTCCAAAAAAAACAAAATTTAAAATCAAAGTGCTGATTTGACTTCAAAAAAAACAAAATTTAAAGTCAAAGTCTTGACTTGACTTTAAAATAAACGAAATTTAAATTCAAAGTGCTGACTTGACTTCAAAAAAAACAAAATTTAAAATCAAAGTGCTGATTTGACTTCAAAAAAAAACAAAATTTAAGTTAATGTCCTGACTTGACTTCAAAAAAAAACAAAATTTAAAATCAAAGTGCTGATTTGACTTCAAAATAAACAAAATTTTAGACAAAATCCTAACTTGACTTCAAAAAAAACAAAATTTAAATAAAAAGCGCTGACTTGACATCAAAAAAAACAAAATTTAAGTTAAAGTCCTGACTTGACTTCCAAATAAACGAAATTTAAATTCAAAGTGCTGACTTGACTTCAAAAAAAACAAAATCTAAGTTTAAGTCCTGACTTGACTTCCAAAAAAACAAAATTTAAATTCAAAGTGCTGATTTGACTTCAAAAAAAACAAAATTTAAAATCAAAGTGCTGATTTGACTTCAAAAAATACAAAATTTTAGACAAAATCCTAACTTACCTTAAAAAAAAACAAAATTTAAGTTAATGTCCTGACTTGACTTCAAAAAAAAACAAAATTTAAATAATAAGCGCTGACTTGACATCAAAAAAAACAAAATTTAAGTAAAAATCTTAACTTGACTTCAAAAAAAAACAAAATTTAATTTCAAAGTTCTGATTTGACTTCAAAAAAAAACAAAATTTAAAGTCAAAGTCTTGACTTGACTTTAAAATAAACGAAATTTAAATTCAAAGTCCTGACTTGACATCAAAAAAAACAAAATTTAAAGTCAAAGTCCTGACTTGACTTCAAAATAAACAAAATTTTAGACAAAATCTTAACTAGACTTGAAAAAAAACAAAATCTAAGTTTAAGTCCTGACTTGACTTCCAAAAAAACAAAATCTAAGTAAAAGTCCTGACTTGACTTCAATATAAACAAAATTTTAGACAAAATCTTAACTTGACTTCAAAAAAAAACAAAATTTAAGTTAAAGTCCTGACTTGACTTCCAAAAAAACAAAATTTAAAATCAAAGTGCTGATTTGACTTCAAAAAAAAACAAAATTTAAAGTCAAAGTCTTGACTTGACTTTAAAATAAACGAAATTTAAATTCAAAGTGCTGACTTGACTTCAAAAAAAACAAAATTTAAAATCAAAGTGCTGATTTGACTTCAAAAAAAACAAAATTTAAGTTAATGTCCTGACTTGACTTCAAAAAAAAACAAAATTTAAAATCAAAGTGCTGATTTGACTTCAAAATAAACAAAATTTTAGACAAAATCCTAACTTGACTTCAAAAAAAAACAAAATTTAAATTCAAAGTGCTGATTTGACTATAAAAAAAAACAAAATTTAAAGTCAAAGTCTTGACTTGACTTTAAAATAAACGTAATTTAAATTCAAAGTGCTGACTTGACTTCAAAAAAAACAAAATTTAAATAAAAAGCGCTGACTTGACATCAAAAAAAACAAAATCTAAGTAAAAGTCCTGACTTGACTTCAAAATAAACAAAATTTTAGACAAAATCTTAACTTGACTTCAAAAAAAAACAAAATTTAAGTTAAAGTCCTGACTTGACTTCCAAATAAACGAAATTTAAATTCAAAGTGCTGACTTGACTTCAAAAAAAACAAAATCTAAGTTTAAGTCCTGACTTGACTTCCAAAAAAACAAAATTTAAATTCAAAGTGCTGATTTGACTTCAAAAAAAAACAAAATTTAAAATCAAAGTGCTGATTTGACTTCAAAAAATACAAAATTTTAGACAAAATCCTAACTTACCTTAAAAAAAAACAAAATTTAAATTAATGTCCTGACTTGACTTCAAAAAAAACAAAATTTAAATAATAAGCGCTGACTTGACATCAAAAAAAACAAAATTTAAGTAAAAATCTTAACTTGACTTCAAAAAAAAACAAAATTTAATTTCAAAGTTCTGATTTGACTTCAAAAAAAACAAAATTTAAAGTCAAAGTCTTGACTTGACTTTAAAATAAACGAAATTTAAATTCAAAGTCCTGACTTGACATCAAAAAAAACAAAATTTAAAGTCAAAGTCCTGACTTGACTTCCAAAAAAACAAAATCTAAGTAAAAGTCCTGACTTGACTTCAAAATAAACAAAATTTTAGACAAAATCTTAACTTGACTTCAAAAAAAACAAAATTTAAGTTAAAGTCCTGACTTGACTTCCAAAAAAAACAAAATTTAAAATCAAAGTGCTGATTTGACTTCAAAAAAAACAAAATTTAAAGTCAAAGTCTTGACTTGACTTTAAAATAAACGAAATTTAAATTCAAAGTGCTGACTTGACTTCAAAAAAAAACAAAATTTAAAATCAAAGTGCTGATTTGACTTCAAAAAAAACAAAATTTAAGTTAATGTCCTGACTTGACTTCAAAAAAAACAAAATTTAAAATCAAAGTGCTGATTTGACTTCAAAATAAACAAAATTTTAGACAAAATCCTAACTTGACTTCAAAAAAAACAAAATTTAAATTCAAAGTGCTGATTTGACTATAAAAAAAACAAAATTTAAAGTCAAAGTCTTGACTTGACTTTAAAATAAACGAAATTTAAATTCAAAGTGCTGACTTGACTTCAAAAAAAACAAAATTTAAATAAAAAGCGCTGACTTGACATCAAAAAAAACAAAATCTAAGTAAAAGTCCTGACTTGACTTCAAAATAAACAAAATTTTAGACAAAATCTTAACTTGACTTCAAAAAAAACAAAATTTAAGTTAAAGTCCTGACTTGACTTCCAAATAAACGAAATTTAAATTCAAAGTGCTGACTTGACTTCAAAAAAAACAAAATCTAAGTTTAAGTCCTGACTTGACTTCCAAAAAAAACAAAATTTAAATTCAAAGTGCTGATTTGACTTCAAAAAAAAACAAAATTTAAAATCAAAGTGCTGATTTGACTTCAAAAAATACAAAATTTTAGACAAAATCCTAACTTACCTTAAAAAAAACAAAATTTAAATTAATGTCCTGACTTGACTTCAAAAAAAACAAAATTTAAATAATAAGCGCTGACTTGACATCAAAAAAAACAAAATTTAAGTAAAAATCTTAACTTGACTTCAAAAAAAAACAAAATTTAATTTCAAAGTTCTGATTTGACTTCAAAAAAAAACAAAATTTAAAGTCAAAGTCTTGACTTGACTTTAAAATAAACGAAATTTAAATTCAAAGTCCTGACTTGACATCAAAAAAAACAAAATTTAAAGTCAAAGTCCTGACTTGACTTCAAAATAAACAAAATTTTAGACAAAATCTTAACTAGACTTGAAAAAAAAACAAAATCTAAGTTTAAGTCCTGACTTGACTTCCAAAAAAACAAAATCTAAGTAAAAGTCCTGACTTGACTTCAAAATAAACAAAATTTTAGACAAAATCTTAACTTGACTTCAAAAAAAACAAAATTTAAGTTAAAGTCCTGACTTGACTTCCAAATAAACGAAATTTAAAGTCAAAGTCTTGACTTGACTTTAAAATAAACGAAATTTAAATTCAAAGTGCTGACTTGACTTCAAAAAAAACAAAATTTAAAATCAAAGTGCTGATTTGACTTCAAAAAAAACAAAATTTAAAATCAAAGTGCTGATTTGACTTCAAAAAATACAAAATTTTAGACAAAATCCTAACTTACCTTAAAAAAAACAAAATTTAAGTTAATGTCCTGACTTGACTTCAAAAAAAACAAAATTTAAATAATAAGCGCTGACTTGACATCAAAAAAAACAAAATTTAAGTAAAAATCTTAACTTGACTTCAAAAAAAACAAAATTTAATTTCAAAGTTCTGATTTGACTTCAAAAAAAAACAAAATTTAAAGTCAAAGTCTTGACTTGACTTTAAAATAAACGAAATTTAAATTCAAAGTCCTGACTTGACATCAAAAAAAACAAAATATAAAGTCAAAGTCCTGACTTGACTTCAAAATAAACAAAATTTTAGACAAAATCTTAACTAGACTTGAAAAAAAACAAAATCTAAGTTTAAGTCCTGACTTGACTTCCAAAAAAACAAAATCTAAGTAAAAGTCCTGACTTGACTTCAAAATAAACAAAATTTTAGACAAAATCTTAACTTGACTTCAAAAAAAAACAAAATTTAAGTTAAAGTCCTGACTTGACTTCCAAAAAAACAAAATTTAAAATCAAAGTGCTGATTTGACTTCAAAAAAAACAAAATTTAAAGTCAAAGTCTTGACTTGACTTTAAAATAAACGAAATTTAAATTCAAAGTGCTGACTTGACTTCAAAAAAAACAAAATTTAAAATCAAAGTGCTGATTTGACTTCAAAAAAAACAAAATTTAAGTTAATGTCCTGACTTGACTTCAAAAAAAAACAAAATTTAAAATCAAAGTGCTGATTTGACTTCAAAATAAACAAAATTTTAGACAAAATCCTAACTTGACTTCAAAAAAAAACAAAATTTAAATTCAAAGTGCTGATTTGACTTCAAAAAAAAACAAAATTTAAAGTCAAAGTCTTGACTTGACTTTAAAATAAACGAAATTTAAATTCAAAGTGCTCACTTGACTTCAAAAAAAACAAAATTTAAATAAAAAGCGCTGACTTGACATCAAAAAAAACAAAATCTAAGTAAAAGTCCTGACTTGACTTCAAAATAAACAAAATTTTAGACAAAATCTTAACTTGACTTCAAAAAAAAACAAAATTTAAGTTAAAGTCCTGACTTGACTTCCAAATAAACGAAATTTAAATTCAAAGTGCTGACTTGACTTCAAAAAAAACAAAATCTAAGTTTAAGTCCTGACTTGACTTCCAAAAAAAACAAAATTTAAATTCAAAGTGCTGATTTGACTTCAAAAAAAACAAAATTTAAAATCAAAGTGCTGATTTGACTTCAAAAAATACAAAATTTTAGACAAAATCCTAACTTACCTTAAAAAAAACAAAATTTAAGTTAATGTCCTGACTTGACTTCAAAAAAAACAAAATTTAAATAATAAGCGCTGACTTGACATCAAAAAAAACAAAATTTTAGACAAAATCTTAACTAGACTTGAAAAAAAACAAAATCTAAGTTTAAGTCCTGACTTGACTTCCAAAAAAACAAAATCTAAGTAAAAGTCCTGACTTGACTTCAAAATAAACAAAATTTTAGACAAAATCTTAACTTGACTTCAAAAAAAACAAAATTTAAGTTAAAGTCCTGACTTGACTTCCAAAAAAACAAAATTTAAAATCAAAGTGCTGATTTGACTTCAAAAAAAACAAAATTTAAAGTCAAAGTCTTGACTTGACTTTAAAATAAACGAAATTTAAATTCAAAGTGCTGACTTGACTTCAAAAAAAACAAAATTTAAAATCAAAGTGCTGATTTGACTTCAAAAAAAACAAAATTTAAGTTAATGTCCTGACTTGACTTCAAAAAAAACAAAATTTAAAATCAAAGTGCTGATTTGACTTCAAAATAAACAAAATTTTAGACAAAATCCTAACTTGACTTCAAAAAAAACAAAATTTAAATTCAAAGTGCTGATTTGACTTCAAAAAAAACAAAATTTAAAGTCAAAGTCTTGACTTGACTTTAAAATAAACGAAATTTAAATTCAAAGTGCTCACTTGACTTCAAAAAAAACAAAATTTAAATAAAAAGCGCTGACTTGACATCAAAAAAAACAAAATCTAAGTAAAAGTCCTGACTTGACTTCAAAATAAACAAAATTTTAGACAAAATCTTAACTTGACTTCAAAAAAAAACAAAATTTAAGTTAAAGTCCTGACTTGACTTCCAAATAAACGAAATTTAAATTCAAAGTGCTGACTTGACTTCAAAAAAAACAAAATCTAAGTTTAAGTCCTGACTTGACTTCCAAAAAAACAAAATTTAAATTCAAAGTGCTGATTTGACTTCAAAAAAAACAAAATTTAAAATCAAAGTGCTGATTTGACTTCAAAAAATACAAAATTTTAGACAAAATCCTAACTTACCTTAAAAAAAACAAAATTTAAGTTAATGTCCTGACTTGACTTCAAAAAAAAACAAAATTTAAATAATAAGCGCTGACTTGACATCAAAAAAAAACAAAATTTAAGTAAAAATCTTAACTTGACTTCAAAAAAAAACAAAATTTAATTTCAAAGTTCTGATTTGACTTCAAAAAAAAACAAAATTTAAAGTCAAAGTCTTGACTTGACTTTAAAATAAACGAAATTTAAATTCAAAGTCCTGACTTGACATCAAAAAAAACAAAATTTAAAGTCAAAGTCCTGACTTGACTTCAAAATAAACAAAATTTTAGACAAAATCTTAACTAGACTTGAAAAAAAACAAAATCTAAGTTTAAGTCCTGACTTGACTTCCAAAAAAACAAAATCTAAGTAAAAGTCCTGACTTGACTTCAAAATAAACAAAATTTTAGACAAAATCTTAACTTGACTTCAAAAAAAACAAAATTTAAGTTAAAGTCCTGACTTGACTTCCAAAAAAACAAAATTTAAAATCAAAGTGCTGATTTGACTTCAAAAAAAACAAAATTTAAAGTCAAAGTCTTGACTTGACTTTAAAATAAACGAAATTTAAATTCAAAGTGCTGACTTGACTTCAAAAAAAACAAAATTTAAAATCAAAGTCTTGACTTGACTTCCAAAAAAACAAAATTTAAATTCAAAGTGCTGACTTGACTTCAAAAAAAACAAAATTTAAAGTCAAAGTCTTGACTTGACTTTAAAATAAACGAAATTTAAATTCAAAGTGCTGACTTGACATCAAAAAAAACAAAATTTAAGTTAAAGTCCTGACTTGACTTCCAAAAAAACAAAATTTAAAATCAAAGTCTTGACTTGACTTTAAAATAAACGAAATTTAAAGTCAAAGTCCTGACTTGACTTCCAAAAAAACAAAATTTAAAATCAAAGTGCTGATTTGACTTCAAAAAAAACAAAATTTAAAGTCAAAGTCTTGACTTGACTTTAAAATAAACGAAATCTAAATTCAAAGTGCTGAGTTGACTTCAAAAAAAAACAATATTTAAAAACAAAGTGATGATTTGACTTCAAAAAAAACAAAATTTAAGTTAATGTCCTGACTTGACTTCAAAAAAAACAAATTTAAAATCAAAGTGCTGATTTGACTTCAAAATAAACAAAATTTTAGACAAAATCCTAACTTGACTTCAAAAAAAAACAAAATTTAAGTAAAAGCCCTGACTTGACTTCAAAAAAAAACAAAATTTAAAGTCAAAGTCCTGACTTGACTTCAAAATAAACAAAATTTTAGACAGAATCTTAACTGGACTTCAAAAAAAACAAAATTTAAGTTAAAGTCCTGACTTGACTTCCAAAAAAACAAAATTTAAATTCAAAGTGCTGATTTGACTTCAAAAAAAAACAAAATTTAAAGTCAAAGTCTTGACTTGACTTTAAAATAAACGAAATTTAAATTCAAAGTGCTGACTTGACTTCAAAAAAAAACAAAATCTAAGTTTAAGTCCTGACTTGACTTCCAAAAAAACAAAATCTAAGTAAAAGTCCTGACTTGACTTCAAAATAAACAAAATTTTAGACAAAATCTTAACTTGACTTCAAAAAAAAACAAAATTTAAGTTAAAGTCCTGACTTGACTTCCAAAAAAACAAAATTTAAAATCAAAGTGCTGATTTGACTTCAAAAAAAACAAAATTTAAAGTCAAAGTCTTGACTTGACTTTAAAATAAACGAAATTTAAATTCAAAGTGCTGACTTGACTTCAAAAAAAAACAAAATTTAAAATCAAAGTGCTGATTTGACTTCAAAAAAAACAAAATTTAAGTTAATGTCCTGACTTGACTTCAAAAAAAACAAAATTTAAAATCAAAGTGCTGATTTGACTTCAAAATAAACAAAATTTTAGACAAAATCCTAACTTGACTTCAAAAAAAACAAAATTTAAGTAAAAGTCATGACTTGACTTCAAAAAAAAAAAAATTTAAAGTCAAAGTCCTGACTTGACTTCAAAATAAACAAAATTTTAGACAGAATCTTAACTGGACTTCAAAAAAAACAAAATTTAAAATCAAAGTCTTAACTTGACTTCCAAAAAAACAAAATTTAAATTCAAAGTGCTGATTTGACTTCAAAAAAAACAAAATCTAAGTAAAAGTCCTGACTTGACTTCAAAATAAACAAAATTTTAGACAAAGTCTTGACTTGACTTCCAAAAAAACAAAATTTAAATTCAAAGTGCTGATTTGACTTCAAAAAAACAAAATTTAATTTCAAAGTTCTGATTTGACTTCAAAAAAAAACAAAATTTAAAGTCAAAGTCTTGACTTGACTTTAAAATAAACGAAATTTAAATTCAAAGTGCTGACTTGACTTCAAAAAAAACAAAATTTAAATAAAAAGCGCTGACTTGACATCAAAAAAAACAAAATCTAAGTAAAAGTCCTGACTTGACTTCAAAATAAACAAAATTTTAGACAAAATCTTAACTTGACTTCAAAAAAAAACAAAATTTAAGTTAAAGTCCTGACTTGACTTCCAAAAAAAACAAAATTTAAATTCAAAGTGCTGATTTGACTTCAAAAAAAACAAAATTTAAAGTCAAAGTCTTGACTTGACTTTAAAATAAACGAAATTTAAATTCAAAGTGCTGACTTGACTTCAAAAAAAACAAAATTTAAATAAAAAGCGCTGACTTGACATCAAAAAAAACAAAATTTAAGTAAAAATCTTAACTTGACTTCAAAAAAAAACAAAATTTAATTTCAAAGTTCTGATTTGACTTCAAAAAAAAACAAAATTTAAAGTAAAAGACCTGACTTGACTTCAAAATAAACAAAATTTTAGACAAAATCTTAACTAGACTTCAAAAAAAACAAAATTTAAGTTAAAGTCTTGACTTGACTTTAAAATAAACGAAATTTAAATTCAAAGTGCTGACTTGACTTCAAAAAAAACAAAATTTAAAATCAAAGTCTTGACTTGACTTCCAAAAAAAACAAAATTTAAATTCAAAGTGCTGACTTGACTTCAAAAAAAACAAAATTTAAAGTCAAAGTCTTGACTTGACTTTAAAATAAACAAAATTTAAATTCAAAGTGCTGACTTGACATCAAAAAAAACAAAATCTAAGTAAAAGTCCTGACTTGACTTCAAAATAAACAAAATTTTAGACAAAATCTTAACTTGACTTCAAAAAAAACAAAATTTAAGTTAAAGTCCTGACTTGACTTCCAAAAAAACAAAATTTAAAATCAAAGTCTTGACTTGACTTTAAAATAAACGAAATTTAAAGTCAAAGTCCTGACTTGACTTCAAAATAAACAAAATTTTAGACAGAATCTTAACTGGACTTCAAAAAAAACAAAATTTAAAATCAAAGTCTTAACTTGACTTCCAAAAAAACAAAATTTAAATTCAAAGTGCTGATTTGACTTCAAAAAAAACAAAATCTAAGTAAAAGTCCTGACTTGACTTCAAAATAAACAAAATTTTAGACAAAGTCTTGACTTGACTTCCAAAAAAAACAAAATTTAAATTCAAAGTGCTGATTTGACTTCAAAAAAAACAAAATTTAATTTCAAAGTTCTGATTTGACTTCAAAAAAAACAAAATTTAAAGTCAAAGTCTTGACTTGACTTTAAAATAAACGAAATTTAAATTCAAAGTGCTGACTTGACTTCAAAAAAAAACAAAATTTAAATAAAAAGCGCTGACTTGACATCAAAAAAAACAAAATCTAAGTAAAAGTCCTGACTTGACTTCAAAATAAACAAAATTTTAGACAAAATCTTAACTTGACTTCAAAAAAAAACAAAATTTAAGTTAAAGTCCTGACTTGACTTCCAAAAAAAACAAAATTTAAATTCAAAGTGCTGATTTGACTTCAAAAAAAAACAAAATTTAAAGTCAAAGTCTTGACTTGACTTTAAAATAAACGAAATTTAAATTCAAAGTGCTGACTTGACTTCAAAAAAAACAAAATTTAAATAAAAAGCGCTGACTTGACATCAAAAAAAACAAAATTTAAGTAAAAATCTTAACTTGACTTCAAAAAAAACAAAATTTAATTTCAAAGTTCTGATTTGACTTCAAAAAAAACAAAATTTAAAGTAAAAGACCTGACTTGACTTCAAAATAAACAAAATTTTAGACAAAATCTTAACTAGACTTCAAAAAAAACAAAATTTAAGTTAAAGTCTTGACTTGACTTTAAAATAAACGAAATTTAAATTCAAAGTGCTGACTTGACTTCAAATTAAACAAAATTTAAAATCAAAGTCTTGACTTGACTTCCAAAAAAACAAAATTTAAATTCAAAGTGCTGACTTGACTTCAAAAAAAACAAAATTTAAAGTCAAAGTCTTGACTTGACTTTAAAATAAACAAAATTTAAATTCAAAGTGCTGACTTGACATCAAAAAAAACAAAATCTAAGTAAAAGTCCTGACTTGACTTCAAAATAAACAAAATTTTAGACAAAATCTTAACTTGACTTCAAAAAAAACAAAATTTAAGTTAAAGTCCTGACTTGACTTCCAAAAAAACAAAATTTAAAATCAAAGTCTTGACTTGACTTTAAAATAAACGAAATTTAAATTCAAAGTGCTGACTTGACTTCAAAAAAAACAAAATTTAAAATCAAAGTGCTGATTTGACTTCAAAAAAAACAAAATTTAAAATCAAAGTCTTGACTTGACTTTAAAATAAACAAAATTTAAATTCAAAGTGCTGACTTGACATCAAAAAAAACAAAATCTAAGTAAAAGTCCTGACTTGACTTCAAAATAAACAAAATTTTAGACAAAATCTTAACTTGACTTCAAAAAAAAACAAAATTTAAGTTAAAGTCCTGACTTGACTTCCAAAAAAACAAAATTTAAAATCAAAGTCTTGACTTGACTTTAAAATAAACGAAATTTAAATTCAAAGTGCTGACTTGACTTTAAAATAAACGAAATTTAAATTCAAAGTGCTGATTTGACTTCAAAAAAAACAAAATTTAAAATCAAAGTGCTGATTTGACTTCAAAAAATACAAAATTTTAGACAAAATCCTAACTTACCTTAAAAAAAAACAAAATTTAAGTTAATGTCCTGACTTGACTTCAAAAAAAAACAAAATTTAAATAATAAGCGCTGACTTGACATCAAAAAAAAACAAAATTTAAGTAAAAATCTTAACTTGACTTCAAAAAAAACAAAATTTAATTTCAAAGTTCTGATTTGACTTCAAAAAAAACAAAATTTAAAGTCAAAGTCTTGACTTGACTTTAAAATAAACGAAATTTAAATTCAAAGTGCTGACTTGACTTCAAAAAAAAACAAAATTTAAATAAAAAGCGCTGACTTGACATCAAAAAAAACAAAATTTAAGTAAAAATCTTAACTTGACTTCAAAAAAAACAAAATTTAATTTCAAAGTTCTGATTTGACTTCAAAAAAAACAAAATTTAAAGTAAAAGACCTGACTTGACTTCAAAATAAACAAAATTTTAGACAAAATCTTAACTAGACTTCAAAAAAAACAAAATTTAAGTTAAAGTCTTGACTTGACTTTAAAATAAACGAAATTTAAATTCAAAGTGCTGACTTGACTTCAAAAAAAACAAAATTTAAAATCAAAGTCTTGACTTGACTTCCAAAAAAAACAAAATTTAAATTCAAAGTGCTGACTTGACTTCAAAAAAAACAAAATTTAAAGTCAAAGTCTTGACTTGACTTTAAAATAAACAAAATTTAAATTCAAAGTGCTGACTTGACATCAAAAAAAACAAAATCTAAGTAAAAGTCCTGACTTGACTTCAAAATAAACAAAATTTTAGACAAAATCTTAACTTGACTTCAAAAAAAACAAAATTTAAGTTAAAGTCCTGACTTGACTTCCAAAAAAAACAAAATTTAAAATCAAAGTCTTGACTTGACTTTAAAATAAACGAAATTTAAATTCAAAGTGCTGACTTGACTTCAAAAAAAACAAAATTTAAAATCAAAGTGCTGATTTGACTTCAAAAAAAACAAAATTTAAAATCAAAGTCTTGACTTGACTTTAAAATAAACAAAATTTAAATTCAAAGTGCTGACTTGACATCAAAAAAAACAAAATCTAAGTAAAAGTCCTGACTTGACTTCAAAATAAACAAAATTTTAGACAAAATCTTAACTTGACTTCAAAAAAAAACAAAATTTAAGTTAAAGTCCTGACTTGACTTCCAAAAAAACAAAATTTAAAATCAAAGTCTTGACTTGACTTTAAAATAAACGAAATTTAAATTCAAAGTGCTGACTTGACTTCAAAAAAAACAAAATTTAAAATCAAAGTGCTGATTTGACTTCAAAAAAAACAAAATTTAAGTTAATGTCCTGACTTGACTTCAAAAAAAACAAAATTTAAAATCAAAGTGCTGATTTGACTTCAAAATAAACAAAATTTTAGACAAAATCCTAACTTGACTTCAAAAAAAACAAAATTTAAGTAAAAGTCCTGACTTGACTTCAAAAAAAAACAAAATTTAAAGTCAAAGTCCTGACTTGACTTCAAAATAAACAAAATTTTAGACAGAATCTTAACTGGACTTCAAAAAAAACAAAATTTAAAATCAAAGTCTTAACTTGACTTCCAAAAAAACAAAATTTAAATTCAAAGTGCTGATTTGACATCAAAAAAAACAAAATCTAAGTAAAAGTCCTGACTTGACTTCAAAATAAACAAAATTTTAGACAAAGTCTTGACTTGACTTCCAAAAAAAACAAAATTTAAATTCAAAGTGCTGATTTGACTTCAAAAAAACAAAATTTAATTTCAAAGTTCTGATTTGACTTCAAAAAAAAACAAAATTTAAAGTCAAAGTCTTGACTTGACTTTAAAATAAACGAAATTTAAATTCAAAGTGCTGACTTGACTTCAAAAAAAAACAAAATTTAAATAAAAAGCGCTGACTTGACATCAAAAAAAACAAAATCTAAGTAAAAGTCCTGACTTGACTTCAAAATAAACAAAATTTTAGACAAAATCTTAACTTGACTTCAAAAAAAAACAAAATTTAAGTTAAAGTCCTGACTTGACTTCCAAAAAAAACAAAATTTAAATTCAAAGTGCTGATTTGACTTCAAAAAAAACAAAATTTAAAGTCAAAGTCTTGACTTGACTTTAAAATAAACGAAATTTAAATTCAAAGTGCTGACTTGACTTCAAAAAAAAACAAAATTTAAGTTTAAGTCCTGACTTGACTTCCAAAAAAAACAAAATTTAAATTCAAAGTGCTGATTTGACTTCAAAAAAAACAAAATTTAAAATCAAAGTGCTGATTTGACTTCAAAAAATACAAAATTTTAGACAAAATCCTAACTTACCTTAAAAAAAAACAAAATTTAAGTTAATGTCCTGACTTGACTTCAAAAAAAAACAAAATTTAAATAAAAAGCGCTGACTTGACATCAAAAAAAAACAAAATTTAAGTAAAAATCTTAACTTGACTTCAAAAAAAACAAAATTTAATTTCAAAGTTCTGATTTGACTTCAAAAAAAAACAAAATTTAAAGTCAAAGTCTTGACTTGACTTTAAAATAAACGAAATTTAAATTCAAAGTGCTGACTTGACTTCAAAAAAAACAAAATTTAAAGTCAAAGTCTTGACTTGACTTTAAAATAAACAAAATTTAAGTAAAAGTCCTGACTTGACATCAAAAAAAACAAAATTTAAAGTCAAAGTCCTGACTTGACTTCAAAATAAGCAAAATTTTAGACAAAATCTTAACTAGACTTCAAAAAAAAACAAAATTTAAGTTAAAGTCTTGACTTGACTTTAAAATAAACGAAATTTAAATTCAAAGTGCTGACTTGACTTCAAAAAAAAACAAAATTTAAAATCAAAGTCTTGACTTGACTTCCAAAAAAAACAAAATTTAAATTCAAAGTGCTGACTTGACTTCAAAAAAAAACAAAATTTAAAGTCAAAGTCTTGACTTGACTTTAAAATAAACGAAATTTAAATTCAAAGTGCTGACTTGACATCAAAAAAAAACAAAATCTAAGTAAAAGTCCTGACTTGACTTCAAAATAAACAAAATTTTAGACAAAATCTTAACTTGACTTCAAAAAAAACAAAATTTAAGTTAAAGTCCTGACTTGACTTCCAAAAAAACAAAATTTAGATCAAAGTGCTGATTTGACTTCAAAAAAACAAAATTTAAAGTCAAAGTCTTGACTTGACTTTAAAATAAACGAAATTTAAATTCAAAGTGCTGACTTGACTTCAAAAAAAACAAAATTTAAAATCAAAGTGCTGATTTGACTTCAAAAAAAACAAAATTTAAGTTAATGTCCTGACTTGACTTCAAAAAAAACAAAATTTAAAATCAAAGTGCTGATTTGACTTCAAAATAAACAAAATTTTAGACAAAATCCTAACTTGACTTCAAAAAAAAACAAAATTTAAGTAAAAGTCCTGACTTGACTTCAAAAAAAACAAAATTTAAAGTCAAAGTCCTGACTTGACTTCAAAATAAACAAAATTTTAGACAGAATCTTAACTGGACTTCAAAAAAAACAAAATTTAAAATCAAAGTCTTAACTTGACTTCCAAAAAAACAAAATTTAAATTCAAAGTGCTGATTTGACTTCAAAAAAAACAAAATTTAATTTCAAAGTTCTGATTTGACTTTAAAATAAACAAAATCTTAGTAAAAGTGCTGACTTGACATCAAAAAAAACTAAAATTTAAGTAAAAGTCCTGACTTGACTTCAAAAAAAACAAAATATAAAATCAAAGTGCTGATTTGACTTCAAAATAAACAATATTTTAGACAAAATCCTAACTTGACTTCAAAATAAACAAAATTTTAGACAAAATCTTAACTTGACTTCAAAAAAAAACAAAATTTAAGTTAAAGTCTTGACTTGACTTCCAAAAAAAACAAAATTTAAATTCAAAGTGCTGATTTGACTTCCAAAAAAAACAAAATTTAAAATCAAAGTGCTGATTTGACTTCAAAAAAAACAAAATTTAAAGTCAAAGTCTTGACTTGACTTTAAAATAAACGAAATTTAAATTCAAAGTGCTGACTTGACTTCAAAAAAAACAAAATTTAAAATCAAAGTGCTGATTTGACTTCATTAAAACAAAATTTAAGTTAATGTCCTGACTTGACTTCAAAAAAAACAAAATTTAAAATCAAAGTGCTGATTTGACTTCAAAATAAACAAAATTTTAGACAAAATCCTAACTTGACTTCAAAATAAACAAAATTTTAGACAGAATCTTAACTGGACTTCAAAAAAAACAAAATTTAAAATCAAAGTCTTAACTTGACTTCCAAAAAAACAAAATTTAAATTCAAAGTGCTGATTTGACTTCAAAAAAAACAAAATTTAATTTCAAAGTTCTGATTTGACTTTAAAATAAACAAAATCTTAGTAAAAGTGCTGACTTGACTTCAAAAAAAACAAAATTTAATTTCAAAGTTCTGATTTGACTTCAAAAAAAACAAAATTTAAAGTCAAAGTCTTGACTTGACTTTAAAATAAACGAAATTTAAATTCAAAGTGCTGACTTGACTTCAAAAAAAACAAAATTTAATATCAAAGTGCTGATTTGACTTCAAAAAAAACAAAATTTAAGTTAATGTCCTGACTTGACTTCAAAAAAAAACAAAATTTAAAATCAAAGTGCTGATTTGACTTCAAAATAAACAAAATTTTACACAAAATCCTAACTTGACTTCAAAAAAAAACAAATTTAAGTTAATGTCCTGACATGACTTCAAAAAAAACCAAAATATAAATAAAAAGCGCTGACTTGACATCAAAAAAAACTAAAATTTAAGTAAAAGTCCTGACTTGACTTCAAAAAAAACAAAATATAAAATCAAAGTGCTGATTTGACTTCAAAATAAACAATATTTTAGACAAAATCCTAACTTGACTTCAAAATAAACAAAATTTTAGACAAAATCTTAACTTGACTTCAAAAAAAAACAAAATTTAAGTAAAAGTCTTGACTTGACTTCCAAAAAAAAACAAAATTTAAATTCAAAGTGCTGATTTGACTTCAAAAAAAACAAAATTTAAAATCAAAGTGCTGATTGGACTTCAAAAAAAACAAAATTTAACGTCAAAGTCTTGACTTGACTTTAAAATAAACAAAATTTAAGTAAAAGTCCTGACTTGTCTTCAAAAAAAACAAAATTTAAATTAAAAGCGCTGACTTGACTTCAAAAAAAAAAAAATTTAAGTAAAAGTCCTGACTTGACTTCAAAAAAAACAAAATTTAAATAAAAAGCGCTGACTTGACATCAAAAAAAACAAAATCTAAGTTAAAGTCTTGACTTGACTTCCAAAAAAACAAAATTTAAATTCAAAGTGCTGATTTGACTTCAAAAAAACAAAATTTAATTTCAAAGTTCTGATTTGACTTCAAAAAAAACAAAATTTAAAGTCAAAGTCTTGACTTGACTTTAAAATAAACGAAATTTAAATTCAAAGTGCTGACTTGACTTCAAAAAAAACAAAATATAAATAAAAAGCGCTGACTTGACATCAAAAAAAACTAAAATTTAAGTAAAAGTCCTGACTTGACTTCAAAAAAAACAAAATATAAAATCAAAGTGCTGATTTGACTTCAAAATAAACAATATTTTAGACAAAATCCTAAATTGACTTCAAAATAAACAAAATTTTAGACAAAATCTTAACTTGACTTCAAAAAAAACAAAATTTAAGTTAAAGTCTTGACTTGACTTTAAAATAAACAAAATTTAAGTAAAAGCTCTGACTTGACATCAAAAAAAACAAAATTTAAATTCAAAGTGCTGATTTGACTTCAAAAAAAACAAAATTTAAATTAAAAGCGCTGACTTGACTTAAAAAAAACAAAATTTAAATAAAAAGCTCTGACTTGACATCAAAAAAAACAAAATTTAAATTCAAAGTGCTGATTTGACTTCAAAAAAAACAAAATTTAATTTCAAAGTTCTGATTTGACTTCAAAAAAAAACAAAATTTAAAATCAAAGTGCTGATTGGACATCAAAAAAAAACAAATTTAACGTCAAAGTCTTGACTTGACTTCCAAAAAAAACAAAATTTAAATTCAAAGTGCTGATTTGACTTCAAAAAAAACAAAATTTAATTTCAAAGTTCTGATTTGACTTCAAAAAAAACAAAATTTAAAGTCAAAGTCTTGACTTGACTTTAAAATAAACGAAATTGTAATTCAAAGTGCTGACTTGACTTCAAAAAAAACAAAATTTAAAGTCAAAGTCTTGACTTGACTTTAAAATAAACGAAATTTAAATTCAAAGTGCTGACTTGACATCAAAAAAAACAAAATCTAAGTAAAAGTCCTGACTTGACTTCAAAATAAACAAAATTTTAGACAAATTCTTAACTTGACTTCAAAAAAAAACAAAATTTAAGTTAAAGTCCTGACTTGACTTCCAAAAAAAACAAAATTTAAATTCAAAGTGCTGATTTGACTTCAAAAAAAAACAAAATTTAATTTCAAAGTTCTGATTTGACTTCAAAAAAAACAAAATTTAAAGTCAAAGTCTTGACTTGACTTTAAAATAAACGAAATTTAAATTCAAAGTGCTGACTTGACTTCAAAAAAAACAAAATTTAAAATCAAAGTGCTGATTTGACTTCAAAAAAAACAAAATTTTAGACAAATTCTTAACTTGACTACAAAAAAAACAAAATTTAAATTCAATGTCCTGACTTGACTTCAAAAAAAACAAAATTTAAAATCAAAGTGCTGATTTGACTTCAAAATAAACAAAATTTTAGACAAAATCCTAACTTGACTTCAAAAAAAACAAAATTTAAGTTAATTTCCTGACTTGACTTCATTAAAAAAAATTTAAATAAAAAGCGCTGACTTGACATCAAAAAAAACAAAATTTAAGTAAAAGTCCTGACTTGACTTCAAAATAAACAAAATTTTAGACAAAATCTTAACTTGACTACAAAAAAAAACAAAATTTAATTTCAAAGTTCTGATTTGACTTCAAAAAAAAACAAAATTTAAATTAAAAGCGCTGACTTGACTTAAAAAAAACAAAATTTAAATAAAAAGCTCTGACTTGACATCAAAAAAAACAAAATTTAAATTCAAAGTGCTGATTTGACTTCAAAAAAAACAAAATTTAAATTAAAAGCGCTGACTTGACTTAAAAAAAAACAAAATTTAAATAAAAAGCTCTGACTTGACATCAAAAAAAAAACAAAATTTAAATTCAAAGTGCTGATTTGACTTCAAAAAAAACAAAATTTAATTTCAAATTTCTGATTTGACTTCAAAAAAAACAAAATTTAAATTCAAAGTCTTGACTTGACTTTAAAATAAACGAAATTTAAATTCAAAGTGCTGACTTGACTTCAAAAAAAACAAAATTTAAAATCAAAGTGCTGATTGGACTTCAAAAAAAAACATAATTTAACGTCAAAGTCTTGACTTGACTTCCAAAAAAAACAAAATTTAAATTCAAAGTGCTGATTTGACTTCAAAAAAAAACAAAATTTAATTTCAAAGTTCTGATTTGACTTCAAAAAAAACAAAATTTAAAGTCAAAGTCTTGACTTGACTTTAAAATAAACGAAATTTAAATTCAAAGTGCTGACTTGACTTCAAAAAAAACAAAATTTAAAGTCAAAGTCTTGATTTGACTTTAAAATAAACGAAATTTAAATTCAAAGTGCTGACTTGACATCAAAAAAGACAAAATCTAAGTAAAAGTCCTGACTTGACTTCAAAATAAACAAAATTTTAGACAAAATCTTAACTTGACTTCAAAAAAAACAAAATTTAAATTCAAAGTGCTGATTTGACTTCAAAAAAAACAAAATTTAAAGTCAAAGTCTTGACTTGACTTTAAAATAAATGAAATTTAAATTCAAAGTGCTGACTTGACTTCAAAAAAAACAAAATTTAAGTTAAAGTCCTGACTTGACTTCCAAAAAAACAAAATTTAAATTCAAAGTGCTGATTTGACTTCAAAAAAAAACAAAATTTAAAATCAAAGTGCTGATTTGACTTCAAAAAATACAAAATTTTAGACAAAATCCTAACTTACCTTAAAAAAAAACAAAATTTAAGTTAATGTCCTGACTTGACTTCAAAAAAAAACAAAATTTAAATAAAAAGCGCTGACTTGACATCAAAAAAAAACAAAATTTAAGTAAAAATCTTAACTTGACTTCAAAAAAAAACAAAATTTAATTTCAAAGTTCTGATTTGACTTCAAAAAAAAACAAAATTTAAAGTCAAAGTCTTGACTTGACTTTAAAATAAACGAAATTTAAATTCAAAGTGCTGACTTGACTTCAAAAAAAAACAAAATTTAAAGTCAAAGTCCTGACTTGACATCAAAATAAACAAAATTTTAGACAAAATCTTAACTAGACTTCAAAAAAAACAAAATTTAAGTTAAAGTCTTGACTTGACTATAAAATAAACGAAATTTAAATTCAAAGTTCTGATTTGACTTCAAAAAAAACAAAATTTAAAGTCAAAGTCTTGACTTGACTTTAAAATAAACGAAATTTAAATTCAAAGTGCTGACTTGACATCAAAAAAGACAAAATCTAAGTAAAAGTCCTGACTTGACTTCAAAATAAACAAAATTTTAGACAAAATCTTAACTTGACTTCAAAAAAAAACAAAATTTAAATTCAAAGTGCTGATTTGACTTCAAAAAAAAAACAAAATTTAAAATCAAAGTGCTGATTTGACTTCAAAAAATACAAAATTTTAGACAAAATCCTAACTTACCTTAAAAAAAAACAAAATTTAAGTTAATGTCCTGACTTGACTTCAAAAAAAAACAAAATTTAAATAAAAAGCGCTGACTTGACATCAAAAAAAAACAAAATTTAAGTAAAAATCTTAACTTGACTTCAAAAAAAAACAAAATTTAATTTCAAAGTTCTGATTTGACTTCAAAAAAAAACAAAATTTAAAGTCAAAGTCTTGACTTGACTTTAAAATAAACGAAATTTAAATTCAAAGTGCTGACTTGACTTCAAAAAAAACAAAATTTAAAGTCAAAGTCCTGACTTGACTTCAAAATAAACAAAATTTTAGACAAAATCTTAACTAGACTTCAAAAAAAACAAAATTTAAGTTAAAGTCTTGACTTGACTATAAAATAAACGAAATTTAAATTCAAAGTTCTGATTTGACTTCAAAAAAAAAAAAAATTTAAAGTCAAAGTCTTGACTTGACTTTAAAATAAACGAAATTTAAATTCAAAGTGCTGACTTGACTTCAAAAAAAACAAAATTTAAAGTCAAAGTCTTGACTTGACTTTAAAATAAACGAAATTTAAATTCAAAGTGCTGACTTGACATCAAAAAAGACAAAATCTAAGTAAAAGTCCTGACTTGACTTCAAAATAAACAAAATTTTAGACAAAATCTTAACTTGACTTCCAACAAAACAAAATTTAAATTCAAAGTGCTGATTTGACTTCAAAAAAAACAAAATTTAAGTTAAAGTCCTGACTTGACTTCCAAAAAAACAAAATTTAAATTCAAAGTGCTGATTTGACTTCAAAAAAAACAAAATTTAAAGTCAAAGTCTTGACTTGACTTTAAAATAAACGAAATTTAAATTCAAAGTGCTGACTTGAATTCAAAAAAAACAAAATTTAAGTTAAAGTCCTGACTTGACTTCCAAAAAAACAAAATTTAAATTCAAAGTGCTGATTTGACTTCAAAAAAAAACAAAATTTAAAATCAAAGTGCTGATTTGACTTCAAAAAATACAAAATTTTAGACAAAATCCTAACTTACCTTAAAAAAAAACAAAATTTAAGTTAATGTCCTGACTTGACTTCAAAAAAAACAAAATTTAAATAAAAAGCGCTGACTTGACATCAAAAAAAACAAAATTTAAGTAAAAATCTTAACTTGACTTCAAAAAAAAACAAAATTTAATTTCAAAGTTCTGATTTGACTTCAAAAAAAACAAAATTTAAAGTCAAAGTCTTGACTTGACTTTAAAATAAACGAAATTTAAATTCAAAGTGCTGACTTGACTTCAAAAAAAACAAAATTTAAAGTCAAAGTCCTGACTTGACATCAAAATAAACAAAATTTTAGACAAAATCTTAACTAGACTTCAAAAAAAACAAAATTTAAGTTAAAGTCTTGACTTGACTATAAAATAAACGAAATTTAAATTCAAAGTTCTGATTTGACTTCAAAAAAAACAAAATTTAAAGTCAAAGTCTTGACTTGACTTTAAAATAAACGAAATTTAAATTCAAAGTGCTGACTTGACTTCAAAAAAAAACAAAATTTAAAATCAAAGTGCTGATTGGACTTCAAAAAAAACATAATTTAACGTCAAAGTCTTGACTTGACTTCAAAAAAACAAAATTTAAATTCAAAGTGCTGATTTGACTTCAAAAAAAACAAAATTTAATTTCAAAGTTCTGATTTGCCTTCAAAAAAAACAAAATTTAAAGTCAAAGTCTCGACTTGACTTTAAAATAAACGAAATTTAAATTCAAAGTGCTGACTTGACTTCAAAAAAAACAAAATTTAAAGTCAAAGTCTTGACTTGACTTTAAAATAAACGAAATTTAAATTCAAAGTGCTGACTTGACATCAAAAAGACAAAATCTAAGTAAAAGTCCTGACTTGACTTCCAAAAAAACAAAATTTAAATTCAAAGTGCTGATTTGACTTCAAAAAAAACAAAATTTAAAATCAAAGTGCTGATTTGACTTCAAAAAATACAAAATTTTAGACAAAATCCTAACTTACCTTAAAAAAAAACAAAATTTAAGTTAATGTCCTGACTTGACTTCAAAAAAAACAAAATTTAAATAAAAAGCGCTGACTTGACATCAAAAAAAACAAAATTTAAGTAAAAATCTTAACTTGACTTCAAAAAAAACAAAATTTAAAGTCAAAGTCTTAACTTGACTTTAAAATAAACGAAATTTAAATTCAAAGTGCTGACTTGACTTCAAAAAAAACAAAATTTAAAGTCAAAGTCTTGACTTGACTTTAAAATAAACAAAATTTAAGTAAAAGTCCTGATTTGACTTTAAAATAAACAAAATCTTAGTAAAAGTCCTGACTTGACTTCAAAAAAAAACAAAATTTAAATTAAAAGCGCTGACTTGACTTCAAAAAAAAACAAAATTAAAGTAAAAGTCTTGACTTGACTTTAAAATAATCGAAATTTAAATTCAAAGTGCTGACTTGACTTCAAAAAAAAACAAAATTTAAAATCAAAGTGCTTATTTGACTTCAAAAAAAACAAAATTTAAAGTCTAAGTCTAGACTTGACTTCAAAAAAAACAAAATTTAAAGTCAAAGTCTTGACTTGACTTTAAAATAAACGAAATTTAAATTCAAAGTGCTGACTTGACTTCAAAAAAAACAAAATTTAAAGTCAAAGTCTTGACTTGACTTTAAAATAAACGAAATTTAAATTCAAAGTGCTGACTTGACATCAAAAAAGACAAAATCTAAGTAAAAGTCCTGACTTGACTTCAAAATAAACAAAATTTTAGACAAAATCTTAATTTGACTTCAAAAAAAACAAAATTTAATTTCAAAGTTCTGATTTGACTTCAAAAAAAACAAAATTTAAAGTCAAAGTCTTGACTTGACTTTAAAAAAAACAAAATTTAAAGTCAAAGTCTTGACTTGACTTTAAAATAAACGAAATTTAAATTCAAAGTGCTGACTTGACTTCAAAAAAAACAAAATTTAAAGTAAAAGTCCTGACTTGACTTCAAAAAAAACAAAATTTAAAGTCAAAGTCTTGACTTGACTTCAAAATAAACAAAATTTTAGACAAAATCTTTACTAGACTTCAAAAAAAAACAAAATTTAAGTTAAAGTCTTGACTTGACTATAAAATAAACGAAATTTAAATTCAAAGTGCTGACTTGACTTCAAAAAAAACAAAATTTAAAATCAAAGTCTTGACTTGACTTCAATATAAACAAAATTTTAGACAAAATCCTAACTTACCTTAAAAAAAAACAAAATTTAAGTTAATGTCCTGACATGACTTCAAAAAAAACAAAATTTAAATTCAAAGTCTTGACTTGACTTTAAAATAAACAAAATTTAAATTCAAAGTGCTGACTTGACTTCAAAAAAAACAAAATTTAAAATCAAAGTGCTGATTGGACTTAAAAAAAAACAAAATTTAATTTTAAAGTTCTGATTTGACTTCAAAAAAAAACAAAATTTAAAGTCAAAGTCTTGACTTGACTTTAAAATAAACAAAATTTAAATAAAAAGCGCTGACTTGACATCAAAAAAAACAAAATTTAAGTAAAAATCTTAACTTGACTTCAAAAAAAAACAAAATTTAAATAAAAAGCGAGACTTGACATCAAAAAAAAACAAAATTTAAGTAAAAGTCCTGACTTGACTTCAAAATAAACAAAATTTTAGACAAAATCTTAACTTGACTTCAAAAAAAAACAAAATTTAATTTCAAAGTTCTGATTTGACTTCAAAAAAAAACAAAATTTAAAGTCAAAGTCTTGACTTGACTTTAAAATAAACGAAATTTAAATTCAAAGTGCTGACTTGACTTTAAAAAAAACAAAATTTAATTTCAAAGTTCTGATTTGACTTCAAAAAAAACAAAATTTAAGTTAAAGTCTTGACTTGACTATAAAATAAACGAAATTTAAATTCAAAGTGCTGACTTGACTTCAAAAAAAACAAAATTTAAAATCAAAGTCTTGACTTGACTTCAATATAAACAAAATTTTAGACAAAATCCTAACTTACCTTAAAAAAAACAAAATTTAAGTTAATGTCCTGACATGACTTCAAAAAAAACAAAATTTAAATTCAAAGTCTTGACTTGACTTTAAAATAAACGAAATTTAAATTCAAAGTGCTGACTTGACTTCAAAAAAAAACAAAATTTAAAATCAAAGTGCTGATTGGACTTAAAAAAAAACAAAATTTAATTTTAAAGTGCTGACTTGATTTCAAAAAAAACAAAATTTAAAGTCAAAGTCTTGACTTGACTTTAAAAAAAACAAAATTTAAATTCAAAGTTCTGATTTGACTTCAAAAAAAACAAAATTTAAAGTCAAAGTCTTGACTTGACTTTAAAATAAACGAAATTTAAATTCAAAGTGCTGACTTGACTTCAAAAAAAAACAAAATTTAAAATCAAAGTGCTGATTGGACTTCAAAAAAAACATAATTTAACGTCAAAGTCTTGACTTGACTTCCAAAAAAACAAAATTTAAATTCAAAGTGCTGATTTGACTTCAAAAAAAACAAAATTTAATTTCAAAGTTCTGATTTGCCTTCAAAAAAAACAAAATTTAAAGTCAAAGTCTCGACTTGACTTTAAAATAAACGAAATTTAAATTCAAAGTGCTGACTTGACTTCAAAAAAAACAAAATTTAAAGTCAAAGTCTTGACTTGACTTTAAAATAAACAAAATTTAATTTCAAAGTTCTGATTTGACTTCAAAAAAAACAAAATTTAAGTTAAAGTCTTGACTTGACTATAAAATAAACGAAATTTAAATTCAAAGTGCTGACTTGACTTCAAAAAAAACAAAATTTAAAATCAAAGTCTTGACTTGACTTCAATATAAACAAAATTTTAGACAAAATCCTAACTTACCTTAAAAAAAACAAAATTTAAGTTAATGTCCTGACATGACTTCAAAAAAAACAAAATTTAAATTCAAAGTCTTGACTTGACTTTAAAATAAACGAAATTTAAATTCAAAGTGCTGACTTGACTTCAAAAAAAAACAAAATTTAAAATCAAAGTGCTGATTGGACTTAAAAAAAAACAAAATTTAATTTTAAAGTGCTGACTTGATTTCAAAAAAAACAAAATTTAAAGTCAAAGTCTTGACTTGACTTTAAAATAAACGAAATTTAAATTCAAAGTGCTGACTTGACTTCAAAAAAAACAAAATTTAAAATCAAAGTGCTGATTGGACTTCAAAAAAAACATAATTTAACGTCAAAGTCTTGACTTGACTTCCAAAAAAACAAAATTTAAATTCAAAGTGCTGATTTGACTTCAAAAAAAACAAAATTTAATTTCAAAGTTCTGATTTGCCTTCAAAAAAAAACAAAATTTAAAGTCAAAGTCTCGACTTGACTTTAAAATAAACGAAATTTAAATTCAAAGTGCTGACTTGACTTCAAAAAAAACAAAATTTAAAGTCAAAGTCTTGACTTGACTTTAAAATAAACGAAATTTAAATTCAAAGTGCTGACTTGACATCAAAAAGACAAAATCTAAGTAAAAGTCCTGACTTGACTTCCAAAAAAACAAAATTTAAATTCAAAGTGCTGATTTGACTTCAAAAAAAAACAAAATTTAAAATCAAAGTGCTGATTTGACTTCAAAAAATACAAAATTTTAGACAAAATCCTAACTTACCTTAAAAAAAACAAAATTTAAGTTAATGTCCTGACTTGACTTCAAAAAAAACAAAATTTAAATAAAAAGCGCTGACTTGACATCAAAAAAAACAAAATTTAAATAAAAATCTTAACTTGACTTCAAAAAAAACAAAATTTAAAGTCAAAGTCTTAACTTGACTTTAAAATAAACGAAATTTAAATTTAAAGTGCTGACTTGACTTCAAAAAAAACAAAATTTAAAGTCAAAGTCTTGACTTGACTTTAAAATAAACAAAATTTAAGTAAAAGTCCTGATTTGACTTTAAAATAAACAAAATCTTAGTAAAAGTCCTGACTTGACTTCAAAAAAAACAAAATTTAAATTAAAAGCGCTGACTTGACTTCAAAAAAAAACAAAATTAAAGTAAAAGTCTTGACTTGACTTTAAAATAATCGAAATTTAAATTCAAAGTGCTGACTTGACTTCAAAAAAAACAAAATTTAAAATCAAAGTGCTTATTTGACTTCAAAAAAAACAAAATTTAAAGTCTAAGTCTAGACTTGACTTCAAAAAAAACAAAATTTAAAGTCAAAGTCTTGACTTGACTTTAAAATAAACGAAATTTAAATTCAAAGTGCTGACTTGACTTCAAAAAAAACAAAATTTAAAGTCAAAGTCTTGACTTGACTTTAAAATAAACGAAATTTAAATTCAAAGTGCTGACTTGACATCAAAAAAGACAAAATCTAAGTAAAAGTCCTGACTTGACTTCAAAATAAACAAAATTTTAGACAAAATCTTAATTTGACTTCAAAAAAAACAAAATTTAATTTCAAAGTTCTGATTTGACTTCAAAAAAAAACAAAATTTAAAGTCAAAGTCTTGACTTGACTTTAAAAAAAAACAAAATTTAAAGTCAAAGTCTTGACTTGACTTTAAAATAAACGAAATTTAAATTCAAAGTGCTGACTTGACTTCAAAAAAAACAAAATTTAAAGTAAAAGTCCTGACTTGACTTCAAAAAAAACAAAATTTAAAGTCAAAGTCTTGACTTGACTTCAAAATAAACAAAATTTTAGACAAAATCTTTACTAGACTTCAAAAAAAACAAAATTTAAGTTAAAGTCTTGACTTGACTATAAAATAAACGAAATTTAAATTCAAAGTGCTGACTTGACTTCAAAAAAAACAAAATTTAAAATCAAAGTCTTGACTTGACTTCAATATAAACAAAATTTTAGACAAAATCCTAACTTACCTTAAAAAAAACAAAATTTAAGTTAATGTCCTGACATGACTTCAAAAAAAACAAAATTTAAATTCAAAGTCTTGACTTGACTTTAAAATAAACAAAATTTAAATTCAAAGTGCTGACTTGACTTCAAAAAAAACAAAATTTAAAATCAAAGTGCTGATTGGACTTAAAAAAAAACAAAATTTAATTTTAAAGTTCTGATTTGACTTCAAAAAAAACAAAATTTAAAGTCAAAGTCTTGACTTGACTTTAAAATAAACAAAATTTAAATAAAAAGCGCTGACTTGACATCAAAAAAAACAAAATTTAAGTAAAAATCTTAACTTGACTTCAAAAAAAACAAAATTTAAATAAAAAGCGAGACTTGACATCAAAAAAAAACAAAATTTAAGTAAAAGTCCTGACTTGACTTCAAAATAAACAAAATTTTAGACAAAATCTTAACTTGACTTCAAAAAAAAACAAAATTTAATTTCAAAGTTCTGATTTGACTTCAAAAAAAACAAAATTTAAAGTCAAAGTCTTGACTTGACTTTAAAATAAACGAAATTTAAATTCAAAGTGCTGACTTGACTTTAAAAAAAACAAAATTTAATTTCAAAGTTCTGATTTGACTTCAAAAAAAACAAAATTTAAGTTAAAGTCTTGACTTGACTATAAAATAAACGAAATTTAAATTCAAAGTGCTGACTTGACTTCAAAAAAAACAAAATTTAAAATCAAAGTCTTGACTTGACTTCAATATAAACAAAATTTTAGACAAAATCCTAACTTACCTTAAAAAAAACAAAATTTAAGTTAATGTCCTGACATGACTTCAAAAAAAACAAAATTTAAATTCAAAGTCTTGACTTGACTTTAAAATAAACGAAATTTAAATTCAAAGTGCTGACTTGACTTCAAAAAAAACAAAATTTAAAATCAAAGTGCTGATTGGACTTAAAAAAAACAAAATTTAATTTTAAAGTGCTGACTTGATTTCAAAAAAAACAAAATTTAAAGTCAAAGTCTTGACTTGACTTTAAAAAAAACAAAATTTAAATAAAAAGCGCTGACTTGACATCAAAAAAAACAAAATTTAAGTAAAAATCTTAACTTGACTTCAAAAAAAAACAAAATTTAAATAAAAAGCGAGACTTTACATCAAAAAAAAACAAAATTTAAGTAAAAGTCCTGACTTGACTTCAAAATAAACAAAATTTTAGACAAAATCTTAACTTGACTTCAAAAAAAAACAAAATTTAATTTCAAAGTTCTGATTTGACTTCAAAAAAATCAAAATTTAAAGTCAAAGTCTTGACTTGACTTTAAAATAAACGAAATTTAAATTCAAAGTGCTGACTTGACTTCAAAAAAAACAAAATTTAAAGTCAAAGTCCTGACTTGACTTTAAAATAAACGAAATTTAAATTCAAAGTGCTGACTTGACTTCAAAAAAAACAAAATTTAAAGTCAAAATCTTAACTAGACTTCAAAAAAAACAAAATTTAAGTTAAAGTCTTGACTTGACTATAAAATAAACGAAATTTAAATTCAAAGTGCTGACTTGACTTCAAAAAAAACAAAATTTAAAATCAAAGTCTTGACTTGACTTCAATATAAACAAAATTTTAGACAAAATCCTAACTTACCTTAAAAAAAACAAAATTTAAGTTAATGTCCTGACATGACTTCAAAAAAAACAAAATTTAAATAAAAAGCGCTGACTTGACATCAAAAAAAACAAAATTTAAGTAAAAATCTTAACTTGACTTCAAAAAAAACAAAATTTAAATAAAAAGCGAGACTTGACATCAAAAAAAAACAAAATTTAAGTAAAAGTCCTGACTTGACTTCAAAATAAACAAAATTTTAGACAAAATCTTAACTTGACTTCAAAAAAAAACAAAATTTAATTTCAAAGTTCTGATTTGACTTCAAAAAAAACAAAATTTAAAGTCAAAGTCTTGACTTGACTTTAAAATAAACGAAATTTAAATTCAAAGTGCTGACTTGACTTCAAAAAAAACAAAATTTAAAGTCAAAGTCTTGACTTGACTTTAAAATAAACAAAATTTAAGTAAAAGTCCTGACTTGACTTCAAAAAAAACAAAATTTAAGTCAAAGTCTTGACTTGACTTTAAAATAAACGTAATTTAAATTCAAAGTGCTGACTTGACTTCAAAAAAAACAAAATTTAAAGTCAAAATCTTAACAAGACTTCAAAAAAAACAAAATTTAAGTTAAAGTCTTGACTTGACTTTAAAATAAACGAAATTTAAATTCAAAGTGCTGACTTGACTTCAAAAAAAACAAAATTTAAAATCAAAGTGCTGATTGGACTTAAAAAAAAACAAAATTTAATTTTAAAGTTCTGATTTGACTTCAAAAAAAACAAAATTTAAAGTCAAAGTCTTGACTTGACTTTAAAATAAACAAAATTTAAATAAAAAGCGCTGACTTGACATCAAAAAAAACAAAATTTAAGTAAAAATCTTAACTTGACTTCAAAAAAAACAAAATTTAAATAAAAAGCGAGACTTGACATCAAAAAAAAACAAAATTTAAGTAAAAGTCCTGACTTGACTTCAAAATAAACAAAATTTTAGACAAAATCTTAACTTGACTTCAAAAAAAACAAAATATAATTTCAAAGTTCTGATTTGACTTCAAAAAAAACAAAATTTAAAGTCAAAGTCTTGACTTGACTTTAAAATAAACGAAATTTAAATTCAAAGTGCTGACTTGACTTCAAAAAAAAACAAAATTTAATTTCAAAGTTCTGATTTGACTTCAAAAAAAACAAAATTTAAGTTAAAGTCTTGACTTGACTATAAAATAAACGAAATTTAAATTCAAAGTGCTGACTTGACTTCAAAAAAAACAAAATTTAAAATCAAAGTCTTGACTTGACTTCAATATAAACAAAATTTTAGACAAAATCCTAACTTACCTTAAAAAAAACAAAATTTAAGTTAATGTCCTGACATGACTTCAAAAAAAACAAAATTTAAATTCAAAGTCTTGACTTGACTTTAAAATAAACGAAATTTAAATTCAAAGTGCTGACTTGACTTCAAAAAAAACAAAATTTAAAATCAAAGTGCTGATTGGACTTAAAAAAAAACAAAATTTAATTTTAAAGTGCTGACTTGACTTCAAAAAAAACAAAATTTAAAGTCAAAGTCTTGACTTGACTTTAAAAAAAACAAAATTTAAATAAAAAGCGCTGACTTGACATCAAAAAAAACAAAATTTAAGTAAAAATCTTAACTTGACTTCAAAAAAAACAAAATTTAAATAAAAAGCGAGACTTGACATCAAAAAAAAACAAAATTTAAGTAAAAGTCCTGACTTGACTTCAAAATAAACAAAATTTTAGACAAAATCTTAACTTGACTTCAAAAAAAAACAAAATTTAATTTCAAAGTTCTGATTTGACTTCAAAAAAAACAAAATTTAAAGTCAAAGTCTTGACTTGACTTTAAAATAAACGAAATTTAAATTCAAAGTGCTGACTTGACTTCAAAAAAAACAAAATTTAAAGTCAAAATCTTAACTAGACTTCAAAAAAAACAAAATTTAAGTTAAAGTCTTGACTTGACTTTAAAATAAACGAAATTTAAATTCAAAGTGCTGACTTGACTTCAAAAAAAAACAAAATTTAAAATCAAAGTGCTGATTGGACTTAAAAAAAAACAAAATTTAATTTTAAAGTTCTGATTTGACTTCAAAAAAAACAAAATTTAAAGTCAAAGTCTTGACTTGACTTTAAAATAAACAAAATTTAAATAAAAAGCGCTGACTTGACATCAAAAAAAAACAAAATTTAAGTAAAAATCTTAACTTGACTTCAAAAAAAAACAAAATTTAAATAAAAAGCGAGACTTGACATCAAAAAAAAACAAAATTTAAGTAAAAGTCCTGACTTGACTTCAAAATAAACAAAATTTTAGACAAAATCTTAACTTGACTTCAAAAAAAACAAAATATAATTTCAAAGTTCTGATTTGACTTCAAAAAAAAACAAAATTTAAAGTCAAAGTCTTGACTTGACTTTAAAATAAACGAAATTTAAATTCAAAGTGCTGACTTGACTTCAAAAAAAAACAAAATTTAATTTCAAAGTTCTGATTTGACTTCAAAAAAAACAAAATTTAAGTTAAAGTCTTGACTTGACTATAAAATAAACGAAATTTAAATTCAAAGTGCTGACTTGACTTCAAAAAAAACAAAATTTAAAATCAAAGTCTTGACTTGACTTCAATATAAACAAAATTTTAGACAAAATCCTAACTTACCTTAAAAAAAACAAAATTTAAGTTAATGTCCTGACATGACTTCAAAAAAAACAAAATTTAAATTCAAAGTCTTGACTTGACTTTAAAATAAACGAAATTTAAATTCAAAGTGCTGACTTGACTTCAAAAAAAAACAAAATTTAAAATCAAAGTGCTGATTGGACTTAAAAAAAAACAAAATTTAATTTTAAAGTGCTGACTTGACTTCAAAAAAAAACAAAATTTAAAGTCAAAGTCTTGACTTGACTTTAAAAAAAACAAAATTTAAATAAAAAGCGCTGACTTGACATCAAAAAAAACAAAATTTAAGTAAAAATCTTAACTTGACTTCAAAAAAAAACAAAATTTAAATAAAAAGCGAGACTTGACATCAAAAAAAACAAAATTTAAGTAAAAGTCCTGACTTGACTTCAAAATAAACAAAATTTTAGACAAAATCTTAACTTGACTTCAAAAAAAAACAAAATTTAATTTCAAAGTTCTGATTTGACTTCAAAAAAAACAAAATTTAAAGTCAAAGTCTTGACTTGACTTTAAAATAAACGAAATTTAAATTCAAAGTGCTGACTTGACTTCAAAAAAAACAAAATTTAAAGTCAAAGTCTTGACTTGACTTTAAAATAAACAAAATTTAAGTAAAAGTCCTGACTTGACTTCAAAAAAAAACAAAATTTAAAGTCAAAGTCTTGACTTGACTTTAAAATAAACGAAATTTAAATTCAAAGTGCTGACTTGACTTCAAAAAAAACAAAATTTAAAGTCAAAATCTTAACTAGACTTCAAAAAAAACAAAATTTAAGTTAAAGTCTTGACTTGACTATAAAATAAACGAAATTTAAATTCAAAGTGCTGACTTGACTTCAAAAAAAACAAAATTTAAAATCAAAGTCTTGACTTGACTTCAATAAAAACAAAATTTTAGACAAAATCCTAACTTACCTTAAAAAAAACAAAATTTAAGTTAATGTCCTGACATGACTTCAAAAAAAAACAAAATTTAAATAAAAAGCGCTGACTTGACATCAAAAAAAACAAAATTTAAGTAAAAATCTTAACTTGACTTCAAAAAAAAACAAAATTTAAATAAAAAGCGAGACTTGACATCAAAAAAAAACAAAATTTAAGTAAAAGTCCTGACTTGACTTCAAAATAAACAAAATTTTAGACAAAATCTTAACTTGACTTCAAAAAAAACAAAATTTAATTTCAAAGTTCTGATTTGACTTCAAAAAAAAACAAAATTTAAAGTCAAAGTCTTGACTTGACTTTAAAATAAACGAAATTTAAATTCAAAGTGCTGACTTGACTTCAAAAAAAACAAAATTTAAAGTCAAAGTCTTGACTTGACTTTAAAATAAACAAAATTTAAGTAAAAGTCCTGACTTGACTTCAAAAAAAACAAAATTTAAAGTCAAAGTCTTGACTTGACTTTAAAATAAACGAAATTTAAATTCAAAGTGCTGACTTGACTTCAAAAAAAACAAAATTTAAAGTCAAAATCTTAACTAGACTTCAAAAAAAACAAAATTTAAGTTAAAGTCTTGACTTGACTATAAAATAAACGAAATTTAAATTCAAAGTGCTGACTTGACTTCAAAAAAAACAAAATTTAAAATCAAAGTCTTGACTTGACTTCAATAAAAACAAAATTTTAGACAAAATCCTAACTTACCTTAAAAAAAACAAAATTTAAGTTAATGTCCTGACATGACTTCAAAAAAAACAAAATTTAAATAAAAAGCGCTGACTTGACATCAAAAAAAACAAAATTTAAGTAAAAATCTTAACTTGACTTCAAAAAAAAACAAAATTTAAATAAAAAGCGAGACTTGACATCAAAAAAAACAAAATTTAAGTAAAAGTCCTGACTTGACTTCAAAATAAACAAAATTTTAGACAAAATCTTAACTTGACTTCAAAAAAAAACAAAATTTAATTTCAAAGTTCTGATTTGACTTCAAAAAAAAACAAAATTTAAAGTCAAAGTCTTGACTTGACTTTAAAATAAACGAAATTTAAATTCAAAGTGCTGACTTGACTTCAAAATAAACAAAATTTAAGTAAAAGTCCTGACTTGACTTCAAAATAAACAAAATTTTAGACAAAATCTTTACTAGACTTCAAAAAAAACAAAATTTAAGTTAAAGTCTTGACTTGACTATAAAATAAACGAAATTTAAATTCAAAGTGCTGACTTGACTTCAAAAAAAAACAAAATTTAAAATCAAAGTCTTGACTTGACTTCAAAATAAACAAAATTTTAGACAAAATCCTAACTTGACTTCAAAAAAAACAAAATTTAAGTTAATGTCCTGACTTGACTTCAAAAAAAACAAAATTTAAATAAAAAGCGAGACTTGACATCAAAAAAAACAAAATTTAAGTAAAAGTCCTGACTAGACTTCAAAAAAAACAAAATTTAAGTTAAAGTCTTGACTTGACTATAAAATAAACGAAATTTAAATTCAAAGTGCTGACTTGACTTCAAAAAAAACAAAATTTAAAATCAAAGTCTTGACTTGACTTCAATATAAACAAAATTTTAGACAAAATCCTAACTTACCTTAAAAAAAACAAAATTTAAGTTAATGTCCTGACATGACTTCAAAAAAAACAAAATTTAAATAAAAAGCGCTGACTTGACATCAAAAAAAACAAAATTTAAGTAAAAATCTTAACTTGACTTCAAAAAAAACAAAATTTAAATAAAAAGCGAGACTTGACATCAAAAAAAACAAAATTTAAGTAAAAGTCCTGACTTGACTTCAAAATAAACAAAATTTTAGACAAAATCTTAACTTGACTTCAAAAAAAACAAAATTTAATTTCAAAGTTCTGATTTGACTTCAAAAAAAAACAAAATTTAAAGTCAAAGTCTTGACTTGACTTTAAAATAAACGAAATTTAAATTCAAAGTGCTGACTTGACTTCAAAAAAAAACAAAATTTAAAGTCAAAGTCTTGACTTGACTTTAAAATAAACAAAATTTAAGTAAAAGTCCTGACTTGACTTCAAAAAAAAACAAAATTTAAAGTCAAAGTCTTGACTTGACTTTAAAATAAACGAAATTTAAATTCAAAGTGCTGACTTGACTTCAAAAAAAACAAAATTTAAAGTCAAAATCTTAACTAGACTTCAAAAAAAACAAAATTTAAGTTAAAGTCTTGACTTGACTATAAAATAAACGAAATTTAAATTCAAAGTGCTGACTTGACTTCAAAAAAAACAAAATTTAAAATCAAAGTCTTGACTTGACTTCAATAAAAACAAAATTTTAGACAAAATCCTAACTTACCTTAAAAAAAACAAAATTTAAGTTAATGTCCTGACATGACTTCAAAAAAAACAAAATTTAAATAAAAAGCGCTGACTTGACATCAAAAAAAACAAAATTTAAGTAAAAATCTTAACTTGACTTCAAAAAAAACAAAATTTAAATAAAAAGCGAGACTTGACATCAAAAAAAATAAAATTTAAGTAAAAGTCCTGACTTGACTTCAAAATAAACAAAATTTTAGACAAAATCTTAACTTGACTTCAAAAAAAAACAAAATTTAATTTCAAAGTTCTGATTTGACTTCAAAAAAAACAAAATTTAAAGTCAAAGTCTTGACTTGACTTTAAAATAAACGAAATTTAAATTCAAAGTGCTGACTTGACTTCAAAATAAACAAAATTTAAGTAAAAGTCCTGACTTGACTTCAAAATAAACAAAATTTTAGACAAAATCTTTACTAGACTTCAAAAAAAACAAAATTTAAGTTAAACACTTGACTTGACTATAAAATAAACGAAATTTAAATTCAAAGTGCTGACTTGACTTCAAAAAAAACAAAATTTAAAATCAAAGTCTTGACTTGACTTCAAAATAAACAAAATTTTAGACAAAATCCTAACTTGACTTCAAAAAAAACAAAATTTAAGTTAATGTCCTGACTTGACTTCAAAAAAAACAAAATTTAAATAAAAAGCGAGACTTGACATCAAAAAAAACAAAATTTAAGTAAAAGTCCTGACTTGACTTCAAAATAAACAAAATTTTAGACAAAATCTTAATTTGACTTCAAAAAAAAACAAAATTTAATTTCAAAGTTCTGATTTGACTTCAAAAAAAAACAAAATTTAAAGTCAAAGTCTTGACTTGACTTTAAAATAAACGAAATTTAAATTCAAAGTGCTGACTTGACTTCAAAAAAAACAAAATTTAAAGTCAAAGTCTTGACTTGACTTTAAAAAAAACAAAATTTAAATAAAAAGCGCTGACTTGACATCAAAAAAAACAAAATTTAAGTAAAAATCTTAACTTGACTTCAAAAAAAAACAAAATTCAAATAAAAAGCGAGACTTGACATCAAAAAAAAACAAAATTTAAGTAAAAGTCCTGACTTGACTTCAAAATAAACAAAATTTTAGACAAAATCTTAACTTGACTTCAAAAAAAAACAAAATTTAATTTCAAAGTTCTGATTTGACTTCAAAAAAAACAAAATTTAAAGTCAAAGTCTTGACTTGACTTTAAAATAAACGAAATTTAAATTCAAAGTGCTGACTTGACTTCAAAAAAAACAAAATTTAAAGTCAAAGTCTTGACTTGACTTTAAAATAAACAAAATTTAAGTAAAAGTCCTGACTTGACTTCAAAAAAAACAAAATTTAAAGTCAAAGTCTTGACTTGACTTCAAAATAAACAAAATTTTAGACAAAATCTTTACTAGACTTCAAAAAAAACAAAATTTAAGTTAAAGTCTTGACTTGACTATAAAATAAACGAAATTTAAATTCAAAGTGCTGACTTGACTTCAAAAAAAACAAAATTTAAAATCAAAGTCTTGACTTGACTTCAATATAAACAAAATTTTAGACAAAATCCTAACTTACCTTAAAAAAAACAAAATTTAAGTTAATGTCCTGACATGACTTCAAAAAAAACAAAATTTAAATTCAAAGTCTTGACTTGACTTTAAAATAAACGAAATTTAAATTCAAAGTGCTGACTTGACTTCAAAAAAACAAAATTTAAAATCAAAGTGCTGATTGGACTTAAAAAAAAACAAAATTTAATTTTAAAGTTCTGATTTGACTTAAAAAAAACAAAATTTAAAGTCAAAGTCTTGACTTGACTTTAAAATAAACGAAATTTAAATTCAAAGTGCTGACTTGACTTCAAAAAAAACAAAATTTAAAGTCAAAGTCTTGACTTGACTTTAAAATAAACAAAATTTAAGTAAAAGTCCTGACTTGACTTCAAAAAAAAACAAAATTTAAAGTCAAAGTCTTGACTTGACTTCAAAATAAACAAAATTTTAGACAAAATCTTTACTAGACTTCAAAAAAAAACAAAATTTAAGTTAAAGTCTTGACTTGACTATAAAATAAACGAAATTTAAATTCAAAGTGCTGACTTGACTTCAAAAAAAACAAAATTTAAAATCAAAGTCTTGACTTGACTTCAATATAAACAAAATTTTAGACAAAATCCTAACTTACCTTAAAAAAAACAAAATTTAAGTTAATGTCCTGACATGACTTCAAAAAAAACAAAATTTAAATTCAAAGTCTTGACTTGACTTTAAAATAAACGAAATTTAAATTCAAAGTGCTGACTTGACTTCAAAAAAACAAAATTTAAAATCAAAGTGCTGATTGGACTTAAAAAAAAACAAAATTTAATTTTTAAGTTCTGATTTGACTTCAAAAAAAACAAAATTTAAAGTCAAAGTCTTGACTTGACTTTAAAATAAACGAAATTTAAATAAAAAGCGCTGACTTGACATCAAAAAAAACAAAATTTAAGTAAAAATCTTAACTTGACTTCAAAAAAAACAAAATTTAAATAAAAAGCGAGACTTGACATCAAAAAAAAACAAAATTTAAGTAAAAGTCCTGACTTGACTTCAAAATAAACAAAATTTTAGACAAAATCTTAACTTGACTTCAAAAAAAAACAAAATTTAATTTCAAAGTTCTGATTTGACTTCAAAAAAAACAAAATTTAAAGTCAAAGTCTTGACTTGACTTTAAAATAAACGAAATTTAAATTCAAAGTGCTGACTTGACTTCAAAAAAAAACAAAATTTAAAGTCAAAGTCTTGACTTGACTTTAAAATAAACAAAATTTAAGTAAAAGTCCTGACTTGACTTCAAAAAAAACAAAATTTAAAGTCAAAGTCCTGACTTGACTTTAAAATAAACGAAATTTAAATTCAAAGTGCTGACTTGACTTCAAAAAAAGCAAAATTTAAAGTCAAAATCTTAACTAGACTTCAAAAAAAAACAAAATTTAAGTTAAAGTCTTGACTTGACTATAAAATAAACGAAATTTAAATTCAAAGTGCTGACTTGACTTCAAAAAAAACAAAATTTAAAATCAAAGTCTTGACTTGACTTCAATATAAACAAAATTTTAGACAAAATCCTAACTTACCTTAAAAAAAACAAAATTTAAGTAAAAGTCCTGACGTGACTTCAAAATAAACAAAATTTTAGACAAAATCTTAACTTGACTTCAAAAAAAAACAAAATTTAATTTCAAAGTGCTGACTTGACTTCAAAAAAAACAAAATTTAAAGTCAAAGTCTTGACTTGACTTTAAAATAAACAAAATTTAAGTAAAAGTCCTGACTTGACTTCAAAAAAAACAAAATTTAAAGTCAAAGTCTTGACTTGACTTTAAAATAAACGAAATTTAAATTCAAAGTGCTGACTTGACTTCAAAAAAAACAAAATTTAAAGTCAAAATCTTAACTAGACTTCAAAAAAAACAAAATTTAAGTTAAAGTCTTGACTTGACTATAAAATAAACGAAATTTAAATTCAAAGTGCTGACTTGACTTCAAAAAAAACAAAATTTAAAATCAAAGTCTTGACTTGACTTCAATAAAAACAAAATTTTAGACAAAATCCTAACTTACCTTAAAAAAAACAAAATTTAAGTTAATGTCCTGACATGACTTCAAAAAAAACAAAATTTAAATAAAGAGCGCTGACTTGACATCAAAAAAAAACAAAATTTAAGTAAAAATCTTAACTTGACTTCAAAAAAAACAAAATTTAAATAAAAAGCGAGACTTGACATCAAAAAAAAACAAAATTTAAGTAAAAGTCCTGACTTGACTTCAAAATAAGCAAAATTTTAGACAAAATCTTAACTTGACTTCACAAAAAACAAAATTTAATTTCAAAGTTCTGATTTGACTTCAAAAAAAACAAAAATTTAAAGTCAAAGTCTTGACTTGACTTTAAAATAAACGAAATTTAAATTCAAAGTGCTGACTTGACTTCAAAAAAAACAAAATTTAAAGTCAAAGTCTTGACTTGACTTCAATATAAACAAAATTTTAGACAAAATCCTAACTTACCTTAAAAAAAACAAAATTTAAGTAAAAGTCCTGACTTGACTTCAAAATAAACAAAATTTTAGACAAAATCTTAACTTGACTTCAAAAAAAACAAAATTTAATTTCAAAGTGCTGACTTGACTTCAAAAAAAACAAAATTTAAAGTCAAAGTCTTGACTTGACTTTAAAATAAACAAAATTTAAGTAAAAGTCCTGACTTGACTTCAAAAAAAACAAAATTTAAAGTCAAAGTCTTGACTTGACTTTAAAATAAACGAAATTTAAATTCAAAGTGCTGACTTGACTTCAAAAAAAACAAAATTTAAAGTCAAAATCTTAACTAGACTTCAAAAAAAACAAAATTTAAGTTAAAGTCTTGACTTGACTATAAAATAAACGAAATTTAAATTCAAAGTGCTGACTTGACTTCAAAAAAAACAAAATTTAAAATCAAAGTCTTGACTTGACTTCAATAAAAACAAAATTTTAGACAAAATCCTAACTTACCTTAAAAAAAACAAAATTTAAGTTAATGTCCTGACATGACTTCAAAATAAACAAAATTTTAGACAAAATCTTAACTTGACTTCAAAAAAAACAAAATTTAATTTCAAAGTGCTGACTTGACTTCAAAAAAAACAAAATTTAAAGTCAAAGTCTTGACTTGACTTTAAAATAAACAAAATTTAAGTAAAAGTCCTGACTTGACTTCAAAAAAAACAAAATTTAAAGTCAAAGTCTTGACTTGACTTTAAAATAAACGAAATTTAAATTCAAAGTGCTGACTTGACTTCAAAAAAAACAAAATTTAAAGTCAAAATCTTAACTAGACTTCAAAAAAAAACAAAATTTAAGTTAAAGTCTTGACTTGACTATAAAATAAACGAAATTTAAATTCAAAGTGCTGACTTGACTTCAAAAAAAACAAAATTTAAAATCAAAGTCTTGACTTGACTTCAATAAAAACAAAATTTTAGACAAAATCCTAACTTACCTTAAAAAAAAACAAAATTTAAGTTAATGTCCTGACATGACTTCAAAAAAAACAAAATTTAAATAAAGAGCGCTGACTTGACATCAAAAAAAACAAAATTTAAGTAAAAATCTTAACTTGACTTCAAAAAAAACAAAATTTAAATAAAAAGCGAGACTTGACATCAAAAAAAACAAAATTTAAGTAAAAGTCCTGACTTGACTTCAAAATAAGCAAAATTTTAGACAAAATCTTAACTTGACTTCACAAAAAACAAAATTTAATTTCAAAGTTCTGATTTGACTTCAAAAAAAAACAAAAATTTAAAGTCAAAGTCTTGACTTGACTTTAAAATAAACGAAATTTAAATTCAAAGTGCTGACTTGACTTCAAAAAAAAACAAAATTTAAAGTCAAAGTCTTGACTTGACTTCAATATAAACAAAATTTTAGACAAAATCCTAACTTACCTTAAAAAAAACAAAATTTAAGTAAAAGTCCTGACTTGACTTCAAAATAAACAAAATTTTAGACAAAATCTTAACTTGACTTCAAAAAAAACAAAATTTAATTTCAAAGTGCTGACTTGACTTCAAAAAAAAACAAAATTTAAAGTCAAAGTCTTGACTTGACTTTAAAATAAACAAAATTTAAGTAAAAGTCCTGACTTGACTTCAAAAAAAAACAAAATTTAAAGTCAAAGTCTTGACTTGACTTTAAAATAAACGAAATTTAAATTCAAAGTGCTGACTTGACTTCAAAAAAAAACAAAATTTAAAGTCAAAATCTTAACTAGACTTCAAAAAAAACAAAATTTAAGTTAAAGTCTTGACTTGACTATAAAATAAACGAAATTTAAATTCAAAGTGCTGACTTGACTTCAAAAAAAACAAAATTTAAAATCAAAGTCTTGACTTGACTTCAATAAAAACAAAATTTTAGACAAAATCCTAACTTACCTTAAAAAAAACAAAATTTAAGTTAATGTCCTGACATGACTTCAAAAAAAAACAAAATTTAAATAAAGAGCGCTGACTTGACATCAAAAAAAACAAAATTTAAGTAAAAATCTTAACTTGACTTCAAAAAAAACAAAATTTAAATAAAAAGCGAGACTTGACATCAAAAAAAAACAAAATTTAAGTAAAAGTCCTGACTTGACTTCAAAATAAGCAAAATTTTAGACAAAATCTTAACTTGACTTCACAAAAAACAAAATTTAATTTCAAAGTTCTGATTTGACTTCAAAAAAAAACAAAAATTTAAAGTCAAAGTCTTGACTTGACTTTAAAATAAACGAAATTTAAATTCAAAGTGCTGACTTGACTTCAAAAAAAACAAAATTTAAAGTCAAAGTCTTGACTTGACTTTAAAATAAACAAAATTTAAGTAAAAGTCCTGACTTGACTTAAAAAAAAAACAAAATTTAAAGTCAAAGTCCTGACTTGACTTCAAAATAAACAAAATTTTAGACAAAATCTTAACTAGACTTCAAAAAAAAACAAAATTTAAGTTAAAGTCTTGACTTGACTATAAAATAAACGAAATTTAAATTCAAAGTGCTGACTTGACTTCAAAAAAAACAAAATTTAAAATCAAAGTCTTGACTTGACTTCAATATAAACAAAATTTTAGACAAAATCATAACTTACCTTAAAAAAAACAAAATTTTAGTTAATGTCCTGACTTGACTTCAAAAAAAACAAAATTTAAATAAAAAGCGCTGACTTGACATCAAAAAAAACAAAATTTAAGTAAAAATCTTAACTTGACTTCAAAAAAAACAAAATTTAATTTCAAAGTTCTGATTTGACTTCAAAAAAAACAAAATTTCAGTTAAAGTCTTGACTTGACTTTAAAATAAACGAAATTTAAATTCAAAGTGCTGACTTGACTTCAAAAAAAACAAAATTTTAAATCAAAGTCTTGACTTGACTACCAAAAAAACAAAATTTAAATTCAAAGTGCTGACTTGACTTCAAAAAAAACAAAATTTAAAGTCAAAGTCTTGACTTGACTTTAAAATAAACGAAATTTAAATTCAAAGTGCTGACTTGACATCAAAAAAAAACAAAATCAAAGTAAAAGTCCTGACTTGACTTCAAAATAAACAAAATTTTAGACAAAATCTTAACTTGACTTCCAAAAAAACAAAATTTAAAATCAAAGTGCTGATTTGACTTCAAAAAAAAACAAAATTTAAAGTCAAAGTCTTGACTTGACTTTAAAATAAACGAAATTTAAATTCAAAGTGCTGACTTGACTTCAAAAAAAACAAAATTTAAAATCAAAGTGCTGATTTGACTTTAAAATAAACAAAATTTAAGTAAAAGTCCTGACTTGACTTCAAAAAAAACAAAATTTAAAGTCAAAGTCTTGACTTGACTTCAAAATAAACAAAATTTTAGACAAAATCCTAACTTGACTTCAAAAAAAAACAAAATTTAAGTTAATGTCCTGACTTGACTTCAAAAAAAAACAAAATTTAAATAAAAAGCGAGACTTGACATCAAAAAAAACAAAATTTAAGTAAAAGTCCTGACTTGACTTCAAAATAAACAAAATTTTAGACAAAATCTTAATTTGACTTCAAGAAAAACAAAATTTAATTTCAAAGTTCTGATTTGACTTCAAAAAAAAACAAAATTTAAAGTCAAAGTCTTGACTTGACTTTAAAATAAACGAAATTTAAATTCAAAGTGCTGACTTGACTTCAAAAAAAAACAAAATTTAAAGTCAAAGTCTTGACTTGACTTTAAAATAAACAAAATTTAAGTAAAAGTCCTGACTTGACTTCAAAAAAAACAAAATTTAAAGTCAAAGTCTTGACTTGACTTCAAAATAAACAAAATTTTAGACAAAATCCTAACTTGACTTCAAAAAAAACAAAATTTAAGTTAATGTCCTGACTTGACTTCAAAAAAAAACAAAATTTAAATAAAAAGCGAGACTTGACATCAAAAAAAACAAAATTTAAGTAAAAGTCCTGACTTGACTTCAAAATAAACAAAATTTTAGACAAAATCTTAATTTGACTTCAAAAAAAACAAAATTTAATTTCAAAGTTCTGATTTGACTTCAAAAAAAACAAAATTTAAAGTCAAAGTCTTGACTTGACTTTAAAATAAACGAAATTTAAATTCAAAGTGCTGACTTGACTTCAAAAAAAACAAAATTTAAAGTCAAAGTCTTGACTTGACTTTAAAATAAACAAAATTTAAGTAAAAGTCCTGACTTGACTTCAAAAAAAACAAAATTTAAAGTCAAAGTCTTGACTTGACTTTAAAATAAACGAAATTTAAATTCAAAGTGCTGACTTGACTTCAAAAAAAACAAAATTTAAAGTCAAAGTCTTGACTTGACTTTAAAATAAACAAAATTTAAGTAAAAGTCCTGACTTGACTTCAAAAAAAACAAAATTTAAAATCAAAGTCTTGACTTGACTTCAATATAAACAAAATTTTAGACAAAATCCTAACTTACCTTAAAAAAAACAAAATTTAAGTTAATGTCCTGACATGACTTCAAAAAAAACAAAATTTAAATTCAAAGTCTTGACTTGACTTTAAAATAAACGAAATTTAAATTCAAAGTGCTGACTTGACTTCAAAAAAAACAAAATTTAAAATCAAAGTGCTGATTGGACTTCAAAAAAAACATAATTTAACGTCAAAGTCTTGACTTGACTTCCAAAAAAAACAAAATTTAAATTCAAAGTGCTGATTTGACTTCAAAAAAAACAAAATTTAATTTCAAAGTTCTGATTTGACTTCAAAAAAAACAAAATTTAAAGTCAAAGTCTTGACTTGACTTTAAAATAAACGAAATTTAAATTCAAAGCGCCTACTTGACTTCAAAAAAAACAAAATTTAAAGTCAAAGTCTTGACTTGACTTTAAAAAAAACAAAATTTAAATAAAAAGCGCTGACTTGACATCAAAAAAAACAAAATTTAAGTAAAAATCTTAACTTGACTTCAAAAAAAACAAAATTTAAATAAAAAGCGAGACTTGACATCAAAAAAAAACAAAATTTAAGTAAAAGTCCTGACTTGACTTCAAAATAAACAAAATTTTAGACAAAATCTTAACTTGACTTCAAAAAAAACAAAATTTAATTTCAAAGTTCTGATTTGACTTCAAAAAAAACAAAATTTAAAGTCAAAGTCTTGACTTGACTTTAAAATAAACGAAATTTAAATTCAAAGTGCTGACTTGACTTCAAAAAAAACAAAATTTAAAGTCAAAGTCTTGGCTTGACTTTAAAATAAACAAAATTTAAGTAAAAGTCCTGACTTGACTTCAAAAAAAACAAAATTTAAAGTCAAAGTCTTGACTTGACTTTAAAATAAACGAAATTTAAATTCAAAGTGCTGACTTGACTTCAAAAAAAACAAAATTTAAAATCAAAGTCTTGACTTGACTTCAATATAAACAAAATTTTAGACAAAATCCTAACTTACCTTAAAAAAAACAAAATTTAAGTTAATGTCCTGACATGACTTCAAAAAAAACAAAATTTAAATAAAGAGCGCTGACTTGACATCAAAAAAAACAAAATTTAAGTAAAAATCTTAACTTGACTTCAAAAAAAACAAAATTTAAATAAAAAGCGAGACTTGACATCAAAAAAAAACAAAATTTAAGTAAAAGTCCTGACTTGACTTCAAAATAAACAAAATTTTAGACAAAATCTTAACTTGACTTCAAAAAAAAACAAAATTTAATTTCAAAGTTCTGATTTGACTTCAAAAAAAACAAAATTTAAAGTCAAAGTCTTGACTTGACTTTAAAATAAACGAAATTTAAATTCAAAGTGCTGACTTGAATTCAAAAAAAACAAAATTTAAAGTCAAAGTCTTGACTTGACTTCAAAAAAAACAAAATTTAAAGTCAAAGTCCTGACTTGACTTCAAAAAAAACAAAATTTAAAGTCAAAGTCCTGACTTGACTTCAAAATAAACAAAATTTTAGACAAAATCTTAACTAGACTTCAAAAAAAACAAAATTTAAGTTAAAGTCTTGACTTGACTATAAAATAAACGAAATTTAAATTCAAAGTGCTGACTTGACTTCAAAAAAAACAAAATCAAAGTAAAAGTCCTGACTTGACTTCAAAATAAACAAAATTTTAGACAAAATCTTAACTTGACTTCCAAAAAAAAAAAAATTTAAAATCAAAGTGCTGATTTGACTTCAAAAAAAACAAAATTTAAAGTCAAAGTCTTGACTTGACTTTAAAATAAACGAAATTTAAATTCAAAGTGCTGACTTGACTTCCAAAAAAACAAAATTTAAAATCAAAGTGCTGATTTGACTTCAAAAAAAACAAAATTTAAAGTCAAAGTCTTGACTTGACTTTAAAATAAACGAAATTTAAATTCAAAGTGCTGACTTGACTTCAAAAAAAACAAAATTTAAAATCAAAGTGCTGATTTGACTTCAAAAAAAACAAAATTTAAAGTCAAAGTCCTGACTTGACTTCAAAATAAACAAAATTTTAGACAAAATCTTAACTAGACTTCAAAAAAAACAAAATTTAAAATCAAAGTGCTGATTTGACTTCAAAAAAAACAAAATTTAAAGTCAAAGTCTTGACTTGACTTTAAAATAAACGAAATTTAAATTCAAAGTGCTGACTTGACTTCAAAAAAAACAAAATTTAAAATCAAAGTGCTGATTTGACTTCAAAAAAAACAAAATTTAAGTTAATGTCCTGACTTGACTTCAAAAAAAAACAAAATTTAAAATCAAAGTGCTGATTTGACTTCAAAATAAACAAAATTTTAGACAAAATCTTAACTTGACTTCAAAAAAAAACAAAATTTAATTTCAAAGTTCTGATTTGACTTCAAAAAAAACAAAATTTAAAGTCAAAGTCTTGACTTGACTTTAAAATAAACGAAATTTAAATTCAAAGTGCTGACTTGACTTCAAAAAAAACAAAATTTAAAGTCAAAGTCTTGACTTGACTTTAAAATAAACAAAATTTAAGTAAAAGTCCTGACTTGACATCAAAATAAACAAAATTTTAGACAAAATCTTAACTAGACTTCAAAAAAAACAAAATTTAAGTTAAAGTCTTGACTTGACTTTAAAATAAACGAAATTTAAATTCAAAGTGCTGACTTGACTTCAAAAAAAACAAAATTTTAAATCAAAGTCTTGACTTGACTTCCAAAAAAACAAAATTTAAATTCAAAGTGCTGACTTGACTTCAAAAAAAACAAAATTTAAAGTCAAAGTCTTGACTTGACTTTAAAATAAACGAAATTTAAATTCAAAGTGCTGACTTGACATCAAAAAAAACAAAATCAAAGTAAAAGTCCTGACTTGACTTCAAAATAAACAAAATTTTAGACAAAATCTTAACTTGACTTCCAAAAAAAACAAAATTTAAAATCAAAGTGCTGATTTGACTTCAAAAAAAACAAAATTTAAAGTCAAAGTCTTGACTTGACTTTAAAATAAACGAAATTTAAATTCAAAGTGATGACTTGACTTCAAAAAAAACAAAATTTAAAATCAAAGTGCTGATTTGACTTCAAAAAAAACAAAATTTAAGTTAATGTCCTGACTTGACTTCAAAAAAAAACAAAATTTAAAATCAAAGTGCTGATTTGACTTCAAAATAAACAAAATTTTAGACAAAATCCTAACTTGACTTCAAAAAAAACAAAATTTTAGTTAATGTCCTGACTTGACTTCAAAAAAAACAAAATTTAAATAAAAAGCGAGACTTGACATCAAAAAAAAACAAAATTTAAGTAAAAGTCCTGACTTGACTTCAAAATAAACAAAATTTTAGACAAAATCTTAACTAGACTTCAAAAAAAACAAAATTTAAGTTAAAGTCTTGACTTGACTTTAAAATAAACGAAATTTAAATTCAAAGTGCTGACTTGACTTCAAAAAAAACAAAATTTAAGTTAATGTCCTGACTTGACTTCAAAAAAAACAAAATTTAAAATCAAAGTGCTGATTTGACTTCAAAATAAACAAAATTTTAGACAAAATCCTAACTTGACTTCAAAAAAAAACAAAATTTTAGTTAATGTCCTGACTTGACTTCAAAAAAAACAAAATTTAAATAAAAAGCGAGACTTGACATCAAAAAAAACAAAATTTAAGTAAAAGTCCTGACTTGACTTCAAAATAAACAAAATTTTAGACAAAATCTTAACTTGACTTCAAAAAAAAACAAAATTTAATTTCAAAGTTCTGATTTGACTTCAAAAAAAAACAAAATTTAAAGTCAAAGTCTTGACTTGACTTTAAAATAAACGAAATTTAAATTCAAAGTGCTGACTTGAATTCAAAAAAAACAAAATTTAAAGTCAAAGTCTTGACTTGACTTTAAAATAAACAAAATTTAAGTAAAAGTCCTGACTTGACTTAAAAAAAAAAACAAAATTTAAAGTCAAAGTCCTGACTTGACTTCAAAATAAACAAAATTTTAGACAAAATCTTAACTAGACTTCAAAAAAAACAAAATTTAAGTTAAAGTCTTGACTTGACTATAAAATAAACGAAATTTAAATTCAAAGTGCTGACTTGACTTCAAAAAAAACAAAATTTAAAATCAAAGTCTTGACTTGACTTCAATATAAACAAAATTTTAGACAAAATCCTAACTTACCTTAAAAAAAACAAAATTTAAGTTAATGTCCTGACTTGACTTCAAAAAAAACAAAATTTAAATAAAAAGCGCTGACTTGACATCAAAAAAAAACAAAATTTAAGTAAAAATCTTAACTTGACTTCAAAAAAAAACAAAATTTAATTTCAAAGTTCTGATTTGACTTCAAAAAAAACAAAATTTAAAGTCAAAGTCTTGACTTGACTTTAAAATAAACGAAATTTAAATTCAAAGTGCTGACTTGACTTCAAAAAAAACAAAATTTAAAGTCAAATTCTTGACTTGACTTTAAAATAAACGAAATTTAAATTCAAAGTGCTGACTTGACTTCAAAAAAAACAAAATTTAAAGTCAAAGTCTTGACTTGACTTCCAAAAAAACAAAATTTAAATTCAAAGTGCTGACTTGACTTCAAAAAAAACAAAATTTAAAGTCAAAGTCTTGACTTGACTTTAAAATAAACGAAATTTAAATTCAAAGTGCTGACTTGACATCAAAAAAAACAAAATCAAAGTAAAAGTCCTGACTTGACTTCAAAATAAACAAAATTTTAGACAAAATCTTAACTTGACTTCCAAAAAAAACAAAATTTAAAATCAAAGTGCTGATTTGACTTCAAAAAAAACAAAATTTAAAGTCAAAGTCTTGACTTGACTTTAAAATAAACGAAATTTAAATTCAAAGTGCTGACTTGACTTCAAAAAAAACAAAATTTAAAATCAAAGTGCTGATTTGACTTCAAAAAAAACAAAATTTAAGTTAATGTCCTGACTTGACTTCAAAAAAAAACAAAATTTAAAATCAAAGTGCTGATTTGACTTCAAAATAAACAAAATTTTAGACAAAATCCTAACTTGACTTCAAAAAAAACAAAATTTTAGTTAATGTCCTGACTTGACTTCAAAAAAAACAAAATTTAAATAAAAAGCGAGACTTGACATCAAAAAAAACAAAATTTAAGTAAAAGTCCTGACTTGACTTCAAAATAAACAAAATTTTAGACAAAATCTTAACTAGACTTCAAAAAAAACAAAATTTAAGTTAAAGTCTTGACTTGACTTTAAAATAAACGAAATTTAAATTCAAAGTGCTGACTTGACTTCAAAAAAAACAAAATTTTAAATCAAAGTCTTGACTTGACTTCCAAAAAAACAAAATTTAAATTCAAAGTGCTGACTTGACTTCAAAAAAAACAAAATTTAAAGTCAAAGTCTTGACTTGACTTTAAAATAAACGAAATTTAAATTCAAAGTGCTGACTTGACATCAAAAAAAACAAAATCAAAGTAAAAGTCCTGACTTGACTTCAAAATAAACAAAATTTTAGACAAAATCTTAACTTGACTTCCAAAAAAACAAAATTTAAAATCAAAGTGCTGATTTGACTTCAAAAAAAACAAAATTTAAAGTCAAAGTCTTGATTTGACTTTAAAATAAACGAAATTTAAATTCAAAGTGCTGACTTGACTTCAAAAAAAAACAAAATTTAAAATCAAAGTGCTGATTTGACTTCAAAAAAAACAAAATTTAAGTTAATGTCCTGACTTGACTTCAAAAAAAACAAAATTTAAAATCAAAGTGCTGATTTGACTTCAAAAAAAACAAAATTTAATTTCAAAGTTCTGATTTGACTTCAAAAAAAACAAAATTTAAAGTCAAAGTCTTGACTTGACTTTAAAATGAACGAAATTTAAATTCAAAGTGCTGACTTGACTTCAAAAAAAACAAAATTTAAAGTCAAAGTCTTGACTTGAATTTAAAATAAACAAAATTTTAGACAAAATCCTAACTTACCTTAAAAAAAACAAAATTTAAGTTAATGTCCTGACTTGACTTCAAAAAAAAACAAAATTTAAATAAAAAGCGCTGACTTGACATCAAAAAAAACAAAATTTAAGTAAAAATCTTAACTTGACCTCAAAAAAAACAAAATTTAAAGTCAAAGTCTTGACTTGACTTTAAAATAAACGAAATTTAAATTCAAAGTGCTGACTTGACTTCAAAAAAAACAAAATTTAAAGTCAAAGTCTTGACTTGACTTTAAAATAAACGAAATTTAAATTCAAAGTGCTGACTTGACTTCAAAAAAAACAAAATTTAAAGTCAAAGTCTTGACTTGACTTTAAAATAAACGAAATTTAAATTCAAAGTGCTGATTTGACTTCAAAAAAAAACAAAATTTAAGTTAATGTCCTGACTTGACTTCAAAAAAAAACAAAATTTAAAATCAAAGTGCTGATTTGACTTCAAAATAAACAAAATTTTAGACAAAATCCTAACTTGACTTCAAAAAAAAACAAAATTTTAGTTAATGTCCTGACTTGACTTCAAAAAAAACAAAATTTAAATAAAAAGCGAGACTTGACATCAAAAAAAACAAAATTTAAGTAAAAGTCCTGACTTGACTTCAAAATAAACAAAATTTTAGACAAAATCTTAACTAGACTTCAAAAAAAAACAAAATTTAAGTTAAAGTCTTGACTTGACTTTAAAATAAACGAAATTTAAATTCAAAGTGCTGACTTGACTTCAAAAAAAACAAAATTTTAAATCAAAGTCTTGACTTGACTTCCAAAAAAACAAAATTTAAATTCAAAGTGCTGACTTGACTTCAAAAAAAACAAAATTTAAAGTCAAAGTCTTGACTTGACTTTAAAATAAACGAAATTTAAATTCAAAGTGCTGACTTGACATCAAAAAAAACAAAATCAAAGTAAAAGTCCTGACTTGACTTCAAAATAAACAAAATTTTAGACAAAATCTTAACTTGACTTCCAAAAAAAAAAAAATTTAAAATCAAAGTGCTGATTTGACTTCAAAAAAAACAAAATTTAAAGTCAAAGTCTTGATTTGACTTTAAAATAAACGAAATTTAAATTCAAAGTGCTGACTTGACTTCAAAAAAAACAAAATTTAAAATCAAAGTGCTGATTTGACTTCAAAAAAAACAAAATTTAAGTTAATGTCCTGACTTGACTTCAAAAAAAACAAAATTTAAAATCAAAGTGCTGATTTGACTTCAAAAAAAACAAAATTTAATTTCAAAGTTCTGATTTGACTTCAAAAAAAACAAAATTTAAAGTCAAAGTCTTGACTTGACTTTAAAATGAACGAAATTTAAATTCAAAGTGCTGACTTGACTTCAAAAAAAACAAAATTTAAAGTCAAAGTCTTGACTTGAATTTAAAATAAACAAAATTTTAGACAAAATCCTAACTTACCTTAAAAAAAACAAAATTTAAGTTAATGTCCTGACTTGACTTCAAAAAAAACAAAATTTAAATAAAAAGCGCTGACTTGACATCAAAAAAAACAAAATTTAAGTAAAAATCTTAACTTGACCTCAAAAAAAAACAAAATTTAAAGTCAAAGTCTTGACTTGACTTTAAAATAAACGAAATTTAAATTCAAAGTGCTGACTTGACTTCAAAAAAAACAAAATTTAAAGTCAAAGTCTTGACTTGACTTTAAAATAAACGAAATTTAAATTCAAAGTGCTGACTTGACTTCAAAAAAAACAAAATTTAATTTCAAAGTTCTGATTTGACTTCAAAAAAAACAAAATTTAAAGTCAAAGTCTTGACTTGACTTTAAAAAAAACAAAATTTAAAGTCAAAGTCTTGACTTGACTTTAAAATAAACGAAATTTAAATTCAAAGTGCTGACTTGACATCAAAAAAAACAAAATCAAAGTAAAAGTCCTGAATTGACTTCAAAATAAACAAAATTTTAGACAAAATCTTAACTTGACTTCCAAAAAAAACAAAATTTAAAATCAAAGTGCTGATTTGACTTCAAAAAAAAACAAAATTTAAAGTCAAAGTCTTGACTTGACTTTAAAATAAACGAAATTTAAATTCAAAGTGCTGACTTGACTTCAAAAAAAAACAAAATTTAAAATCAAAGTGCTGATTTGACTTCAAAAAAAAAACAAAATTTAAGTTAATGTCCTGACTTGACTTCAAAAAAAACAAAATTTAAAATCAAAGTGCTGATTTGACTTCAAAAAAAAACAAAATTTAATTTCAAAGTTCTGATTTGACTTCAAAAAAAACAAAATTTAAAGTCAAAGTCTTGACTTGACTTTAAAATGAACGAAATTTAAATTCAAAGTGCTGACTTGACTTCAAAAAAAACAAAATTTAAAGTCAAAGTCTTGACTTGAATTTAAAATAAACAAAATTTTAGACAAAATCCTAACTTACCTTAAAAAAAAACAAAATTTAAGTTAATGTCCTGACTTGACTTCAAAAAAAAACAAAATTTAAATAAAAAGCGCTGACTTGACATCAAAAAAAAACAAAATTTAAGTAAAAATCTTAACTTGACCTCAAAAAAAACAAAATTTAAAGTCAAAGTCTTGACTTGACTTTAAAATAAACGAAATTTAAATTCAAAGTGCTGACTTGACTTCAAAAAAAACAAAATTTAAAGTCAAAGTCTTGACTTGACTTTAAAATAAACAAAATTTAAGTAAAAGTCCTGACTTGACATCAAAATAAACAAAATTTTAGACAAAATCTTAACTAGACTTCAAAAAAAACAAAATTTAAGTTAAAGTCTTGACTTGACTTTAAAATAAACGAAATTTAAATTCAAAGTGCTGACTTGACTTCAAAAAAAACAAAATTTTAAATCAAAGTCTTGACTTGACTACCAAAAAAAACAAAATTTAAATTCAAAGTGCTGACTTGACTTCAAAAAAAAACAAAATTTAAAGTCAAAGTCTTGACTTGACTTTAAAATAAACGAAATTTAAATTCAAAGTGCTGACTTGACTTCAAAAAAAACAAAATTTAAAATCAAAGTGCTGATTTGACTTCAAAAAAAACAAAATTTAAGTTAAAGTCCTGACTTGACTTCAAAAAAAACAAAATTTAAATAAAAAGCGAGACTTGACATCAAAAAAAACAAAATTTAAGTAAAAGTCCTGACTTGACTTCAAAATAAACGAAATTTAAATTCAAAGTGCTGACTTGACATCAAAATAAACAAAATTTTAGACAAAATCTTAACTAGACTTCAAAAAAAACAAAATTTAAGTTAAAGTCTTGACTTGACTATAAAATAAACGAAATTTAAATTCAAAGTGCTGACTTGACTTCAAAAAAAAACAAAATTTAAAATCAAAGTCTTGACTTGACTTCCAAAAAAACAAAATTTAAATTCAAAGTGCTGACTTGACTTCAAAAAAAACAAAATTTAAAGTCAAAGTCTTGACTTGACTTTAAAATAAACGAAATTTAAATTCAAAGTGCTGACTTGACTTCAAAAAAAACAAAATTTAAAATCAAAGTGCTGATTTGACTTCAAAAAAAACAAAATTTAAGTTAAAGTCCTGACTTGACTTCAAAAAAAACAAAATTTAAATAAAAAGCGAGACTTGACATCAAAAAAAAACAAAATTTAAGTAAAAGTCCTGACTTGACTTCAAAATAAACGAAATTTAAATTCAAAGTGCTGACTTGACATCAAAATAAACAAAATTTTAGACAAAATCTTAACTAGACTTCAAAAAAAACAAAATTTAAGTTAAAGTCTTGACTTGACTATAAAATAAACGAAATTTAAATTCAAAGTGCTGACTTGACTTCAAAAAAAACAAAATTTAAAATCAAAGTCTTGACTTGACTTCCAAAAAAACAAAATTTAAATTCAAAGTGCTGATTTGACTTCAAAAAAAACAAAATTTAATTTCAAAGTTCTGATTTGACTTTAAAATAAACAAAATCTTAGTAAAAGTCCTGACTTGACTTCAAAAAAAAACAAAATTTAAATTAAAAGCGCTGACTTGACTTCAAAAAAAACAAAATTAAAGTAAAAGTCTTGACTTGACTCTAAAATAAACGAAATTTAAATTCAAAGTGCTGACTTGACTTCAAAAAAAAACAAAATTTAAAATCAAAGTGCTTATTGGACTTCAAAAAAAACAAAATTTAAAGTCAAAGTCTTGACTTGACTTTAAAATAAACGAAATTTAAATTCAAAGTGCTGACTTGACTTCAAAAAAAAACAAAATTTAAAATCAAAGTGCTGATTTGACTTCAAAAAAAAACAAAATTTAAGTTAATGTCCTGACTTGACTTCAAAAAAAACAAAATTTAAAATCAAAGTGCTGATTTGACTTCAAAATAAACAAAATTTTAGACAAAATCCTAACTTGACTTCAAAAAAAACAAAATTTAAGTTAATGTCCTGACTTGACTTCAAAAAAAACAAAATTTAAAATCAAAGTCTTGACTTGACTTCAATATAAACAAAATTTTAGACAAAATCCTAACTTACCTTAAAAAAAACAAAATTTAAGTTAATGTCCTGACTTGATTTCAAAAAAAACAAAATTTAAATAAAAAGCGCTGACTTGACATCAAAAAAAAACAAAATTTAAGTAAAAATCTTAACTTGACTTCAAAAAAAAACAAAATTTAAATAAAAAGCGAGACTTGACATCAAAAAAAAACAAAATTTAAGTAAAAGTCCTGACTTGACTTCAAAATAAACAAAATTTTAGACAAAATCTTAACTTGACTTCAAAAAAAAACAAAATTTAATTTCAAAGTTCTGATTTGACTTCAAAAAAAAACAAAATTTAAAGTCAAAGTCTTGACTTGACTTTAAAATAAACGAAATTTAAATTCAAAGTGCTGACTTGACTTCAAAAAAAACAAAATTTAAAGTCAAAGTCTTGACTTGACTTTAAAATAAACAAAATTTAAGTAAAAGTCCTGACTTGACTTCAAAAAAAAACAAAATTTAAAGTCAAAGTCCTGACTTGACTTCAAAATAAACAAAATTTTAGACAAAATCTTAACTAGACTTCAAAAAAAACAAAATTTAAGTTAAATTCTTGACTTGACTTCAATATAAACAAAATTTTAGACAAAATCCTAACTTACCTTAAAAAAAACGAAATTTAAGTTAATGTCCTGACTTGACTTCAAAAAAAACAAAATTTAAATAAAAAGCGCTGACTTGACATCAAAAAAAACAAAATTTAAGTAAAAATCTTAACTTGACTTCAAAAAAAAACAAAATTTAAATAAAAAGCGAGACTTGACATCAAAAAAAAACAAAATTTAAATAAAAAGCGCTGACTTGACATCAAAAAAAACAAAATTTAAGTAAAAATCTTAACTTGACTTCAAAAAAAACAAAATTTAAATAAAAAGCGAGACTTGACATCAAAAAAAACAAAATTTAAGTAAAAATCTTAACTTGACTTCAAAAAAAACAAAATTTAAAGTCAAAGTCTTGACTTGACTTTAAAATAAACAAAATTTAAGTAAAAGTCCTGACTTGACTTCAAAAAAAAACAAAATTTAAAGTCAAAGTCCTGACTTGACTTCAAAATAAACAAAATTTTAGACAAAATCTTAACTAGACTTCAAAAAAAACAAAATTTAAGTTAAATTCTTGACTTGACTTCAATATAAACAAAATTTTAGACAAAATCCTAACTTACCTTAAAAAAAAACGAAATTTAAATTCAAAGTGCTGACTTGACTTCAAAAAAAAACAAAATTTAAATAAAAAGCGCTGACTTGACATCAAAAAAAACAAAATTTAAGTAAAAATCTTAACTTGACTTCAAAAAAAACAAAATTTAAATAAAAAGCGAGACTTGACATCAAAAAAAAACAAAATTTAAATAAAAAGCGCTGACTTGACATCAAAAAAAACAAAATTTAAGTAAAAATCTTAACTTGACTTCAAAAAAAACAAAATTTAAATAAAAAGCGAGACTTGACATCAAAAAAAACAAAATTTAAGTAAAAATCTTAACTTGACCTCAAAAAAAACAAAATTTAAATAAAAAGCGAGACTTGACATCAAAAAAAACAAAATTTAAGTAAAAGTCCTGACTTGACTTCAAAATAAACAAAATTTTAGACAAAATCTTAACTTGACTTCAAAAAATACAAAATTTAATTTCAAAGTTCTGATTTGACTTCAAAAAAAACAAAATTTAAAGTCAAAGTCTTGACTTGACTTTAAAATAAACGAAATTTAAATTCAAAGTGCTGACTTGACTTCAAAAAAAAACAAAATTTAAAGTCAAAGTCTTGACTTGACTTTAAAATAAACAAAATTTAAGTAAAAGTCCTGACTTGACTTCAAAAAAAAACAAAATTTAAAGTCAAAGTCCTGACTTGACTTCAAAATAAACAAAATTTTAGACAAAATCTTAACTAGACTTCAAAAAAAACAAAATTTAAGTTAAATTCTTGACTTGACTTTAAAATAAACAAAATTTAAGTAAAAGTCCTGACTTGACTTCAAAAAAAACAAAATTTAAAGTCAAAGTCCTGACTTGACTTCAAAATAAACAAAATTTTAGACAAAATCTTAACTAGACTTCAAAAAAAACAAAATTTAAATAAAAAGCGAGACTTGACATCAAAAAAAACAAAATTTAAAGTCAAAGTCTTGACTTGACTTTAAAATAAACAAAATTTAAGTAAAAGTCCTGACTTGACTTCAAAAAAAACAAAATTTAAAGTCAAAGTCCTGACTTGACTTCAAAATAAACAAAATTTTAGACAAAATCTTAACTAGACTTCAAAAAAAAACAAAATTTAAATAAAAAACGAGACTTGACATCAAAAAAAAACAAAATTTAAATAAAAAGCGCTGACTTGACATCAAAAAAAACAAAATTTAAGTAAAAATCTTAACTTGACTTCAAAAAAAACAAAATTTAAATAAAAAGCGAGACTTGACATCAAAAAAAACAAAATTTAAGTAAAAATCTTAACTTGACTTCAAAAAAAACAAAATTTAAAGTCAAAGTCTTGACTTGACTTTAAAATAAACAAAATTTAAGTAAAAGTCCTGACTTGACTTCAAAAAAAACAAAATTTAAAGTCAAAGTCCTGACTTGACTTCAAAATAAACAAAATTTTAGACAAAATCTTAACTAGACTTCAAAAAAAACAAAATTTAAGTTAAATTCTTGACTTGACTTCAATATAAACAAAATTTTAGACAAAATCCTAACTTACCTTAAAAAAAACGAAATTTAAATTCAAAGTGCTGACTTGACTTCAAAAAAAACAAAATTTAAATAAAAAGCGCTGACTTGACATCAAAAAAAACAAAATTTAAGTAAAAATCTTAACTTGACTTCAAAAAAAACAAAATTTAAATAAAAAGCGAGACTTGACATCAAAAAAAACAAAATTTAAATAAAAAGCGCTGACTTGACATCAAAAAAAACAAAATTTAAGTAAAAATCTTAACTTGACATCAAAAAAAACAAAATTTAAGTAAAAATCTTAACTTGACCTCAAAAAAAACAAAATTTAAATAAAAAGCGAGACTTGACATCAAAAAAAACAAAATTTAAGTAAAAGTCCTGACTTGACTTCAAAATAAACAAAATTTTAGACAAAATCTTAACTTGACTTCAAAAAAAACAAAATTTAATTTCAAAGTTCTGATTTGACTTCAAAAAAAACAAAATTTAAAGTCAAAGTCTTGACTTGACTTTAAAATAAACGAAATTTAAATTCAAAGTGCTGACTTGACTTCAAAAAAAACAAAATTTAAAGTCAAAGTCTTGACTTGACTTTAAAATAAACAAAATTTAAGTAAAAGTCCTGACTTGACTTCAAAAAAAACAAAATTTAAAGTCAAAGTCCTGACTTGACTTCAAAATAAACAAAATTTTAGACAAAATCTTAACTAGACTTCAAAAAAAAACAAAATTTAAGTTAAATTCTTGACTTGACTTCAATATAAACAAAATTTTAGACAAAATCCTAACTTACCTTAAAAAAAACGAAATTTAAATTCAAAGTGCTGACTTGACTTCAAAAAAAACAAAATTTAAATAAAAAGCGCTGACTTGACATCAAAAAAAACAAAATTTAAGTAAAAATCTTAACTTGACTTCAAAAAAAACAAAATTTAAATAAAAAGCGAGACTTGACATCAAAAAAAACAAAATTTAAATAAAAAGCGCTGACTTGACATCAAAAAAAAACAAAATTTAAGTAAAAATCTTAACTTGACTTCAAAAAAAACAAAATTTAAATAAAAAGCGAGACTTGACATCAAAAAAAACAAAATTTAAGTAAAAATCTTAACTTGACTTCAAAAAAAACAAAATTTAAAGTCAAAGTCTTGACTTGACTTTAAAATAAACAAAATTTAAGTAAAAGTCCTGACTTGACTTCAAAAAAAACAAAATTTAAAGTCAAAGTCCTGACTTGACTTCAAAATAAACAAAATTTTAGACAAAATCTTAACTAGACTTCAAAAAAAACAAAATTTAAGTTAAATTCTTGACTTGACTTCAATATAAACAAAATTTTAGACAAAATCCTAACTTACCTTAAAAAAAACGAAATTTAAATTCAAAGTGCTGACTTGACTTCAAAAAAAACAAAATTTAAATAAAAAGCGCTGACTTGACATCAAAAAAAACAAAATTTAAGTAAAAATCTTAACTTGACTTCAAAAAAAACAAAATTTAAATAAAAAGCGAGACTTGACATCAAAAAAAACAAAATTTAAATAAAAAGCGCTGACTTGACATCAAAAAAAACAAAATTTAAGTAAAAATCTTAACTTGACTTCAAAAAAAACAAAATTTAAATAAAAAGCGAGACTTGACATCAAAAAAAACAAAATTTAAGTAAAAATCTTAACTTGACTTCAAAAAAAACAAAATTTAAAGTCAAAGTCTTGACTTGACTTTAAAATAAACGAAATTTAAATTCAAAGTGCTGACTTGACTTCAAAATAAACAAAATTTTAGACAAAATCTTAACTTGACTTCAAAAAAAACAAAATTTAATTTCAAAGTTCTGATTTGACTTCAAAAAAAACAAAATTTAAAGTCAAAGTCTTGACTTGACTTTAAAATAAACGAAATTTAAATTCAAAGTGCTGACTTGACTTCAAAAAAAACAAAATTTAAAGTCAAAGTCTTGACTTGACTTTAAAATAAACAAAATTTAAGTTAAAGTCTTGACTTGACTATAAAATAAACGAAATTTAAATTCAAAGTGCTGACTTGACTTCAAAAAAAACAAAATTTAAAATCAAAGTCTTGACTTGACTTCAATATAAACAAAATTTTAGACAAAATCCTAACTTACCTTAAAAAAAACAAAATTTAAGTTAATGTCCTGACTTGACTTCAAAAAAAACAAAATTTAAATAAAAAGCGCTGACTTGACATCATAAAAAACAAAATTTAAGTAAAAACTTAACTTGACTTCAAAAAAAACAAAATTAAATTTCAAAGTTCTGATTTGACTTCAAAAAAAACAAAATTTAAATAAAAAGCGCTGACTTGACATCAAAAAAAACAAAATTTAAGTAAAAATCTTAACTTGACTTCATAAAAAACAAAATTTAAATAAAAAGCGAGACTTGACATCAAAAAAAACAAAATTTAAGTAAAAGTCCTGACTTGACTTCAAAATAAACAAAATTTTAGACAAAATCTTAACTTGACTTCAAAAAAAAAACAAAATTTAATTTCAAAGTTCTGATTTGACTTCAAAAAAAAACAAAATTTAAAGTCAAAGTCTTGACTTGACTTTAAAATAAACGAAATTTAAATTCAAAGTGCTGACTTAAATTCAAAAAAAACAAAATTTAAAGTCAAAGTCTTGACTTGACTTTAAAATAAACAAAATTTAAGTAAAAGTCCTGACTTGACTTCAAAAAAAACAAAATTTAAAGTCAAAGTCTTGACTTGACTTTAAAATAAACAAAATTTTAGACATAATCCTAACTTACCTTAAAAAAAACAAAATTTAAGTTAATGTCCTGACTTGACTTCAAAAAAAAACAAAATTTAAATAAAAAGCGCTGACTTGACATCAAAAAAAACAAAATTTAAGTAAAAATCTTAACTTGACCTCAAAAAAAACAAAATTTAAAGTCAAAGTCTTGACTTGACTTTAAAATAAACGAAATTTAAATTCAAAGTGCTGACTTGACTTCAAAAAAAACAAAATTTAAAGTCAAAGTCTTGACTTGACTTTAAAATAAACAAAATTTAAGTAAAAGTCCTGACTTGACATCAAAATAAACAAAATTTTAGACAAAATCTTAACTAGACTTCAAAAAAAACAAAATTTAAGTTAAAGTCTTGACTTGACTTTAAAATAAACGAAATTTAAATTCAAAGTGCTGACTTGACTTCAAAAAAAAACAAAATTTTAAATCAAAGTCTTGACTTGACTACCAAAAAAACAAAATTTAAATTCAAAGTGCTGACTTGACTTCAAAAAAAAACAAAATTTAAAGTCAAAGTCTTGACTTGACTTTAAAATAAACGAAATTTAAATTCAAAGTGCTGACTTGACTTCAAAAAAAACAAAATTTAAAATCAAAGTGCTGATTTGACTTCAAAAAAAACAAAATTTAAGTTAATGTCCTGACTTGACTTCAAAAAAAACAAAATTTAAATAAAGAGCGAGACTTGACATCAAAAAAAACAAAATTTAAGTAAAAGTCCTGACTTGACTTCAAAATAAACAGAATTTTAGACAAAATCTTAACTTGACTTCAAAAAAAACAAAATTTAATTTCAAAGTTCTGATTTGACTTCAAAAAAAACAAAATTTAAAGTCAAAGTCTTGACTTGACTTTAAAATAAACGAAATTTAAATTCAAAGTGCTGACTTGACTTCAAAAAAAACAAAATTTAAAGTCAAAGTCTTGACTTGACTTTAAAATAAACGAAATTTAAATTCAAAGTGCTGACTTGACATCAAAATAAACAAAATTTTAGACAAAATCTTAACTAGACTTCAAAAAAAACAAAATTTAAGTTAAAGTCTTGACTTGACTATAAAATAAACGAAATTTAAATTCAAAGTGCTGACTTGACTTCAAAAAAAAACAAAATTTAAAATCAAAGTCTTGACTTGACTTCCAAAAAAACAAAATTTAAATTCAAAGTGCTGATTTGACTTCAAAAAAAACAAAATTTAATTTCAAAGTTCTGATTTGACTTTAAAATAAACAAAATCTTAGTAAAAGTCCTGACTTGACTTCAAAAAAAAACAAAATTTAAATTAAAAGCGCTGACTTGACTTCAAAAAAAACAAAATTAAAGTAAAAGTCTTGACTTGACTCTAAAATAAACGAAATTTAAATTCAAAGTGCTGACTTGACTTCAAAAAAAACAAAATTTAAAATCAAAGTGCTTATTGGACTTCAAAAAAAAACAAAATTTAAAGTCAAAGTCTTGACTTGACTTTAAAATAAACGAAATTTAAATTCAAAGTGCTGACTTGACTTCAAAAAAAAACAAAATTTAAAATCAAAGTGCTGATTTGACTTCAAAAAAAACAAAATTTAAGTTAATGTCCTGACTTGACTTCAAAAAAAACAAAATTTAAAATCAAAGTGCTGATTTGACTTCAAAATAAACAAAATTTTAGACAAAATCTTAACTTGACTTCAAAAAAAACAAAATTTAATTTCAAAGTTCTGATTTGACTTCAAAAAAAACAAAATTTAAAGTCAAAGTCTTGACTTGACTTTAAAATAAACAAAATTTAAGTAAAAGTCCTGACTTGACTTCAAAAAAAACAAAATTTAAAGTCAAAGTCTTGACTTGACTTTAAAATAAACAAAATTTTAGACAAAATCCTAACTTACCTTAAAAAAAACAAAATTTAAGTTAATGTCCTGACTTGACTTCAAAAAAAACAAAATTTAAATAAAAAGCGCTGACTTGACATCAAAAAAAACAAAATTTAAGTAAAAATCTTAACTTGACCTCAAAAAAAACAAAATTTAAAGTCAAAGTCTTGACTTGACTTTAAAATAAACGAAATTTAAATTCAAAGTGCTGACTTGACTTCAAAAAAAACAAAATTTAAAGTCAAAGTCTTGACTTGACTTTAAAATAAACAAAATTTAAGTAAAAGTCCTGACTTGACATCAAAATAAACAAAATTTTAGACAAAATCTTAACTAGACTTCAAAAAAAACAAAATTTAAGTTAAAGTCTTGACTTGACTTTAAAATAAACGAAATTTAAATTCAAAGTGCTGACTTGACTTCAAAAAAAAACAAAATTTTAAATCAAAGTCTTGACTTGACTACCAAAAAAACAAAATTTAAATTCAAAGTGCTGACTTGACTTCAAAAAAAACAAAATTTAAAGTCAAAGTCTTGACTTGACTTTAAAATAAACGAAATTTAAATTCAAAGTGCTGACTTGACTTCAAAAAAAACAAAATTTAAAATCAAAGTGCTGATTTGACTTCAAAAAAAAACAAAATTTAAGTTAATGTCCTGACTTGACTTCAAAAAAAACAAAATTTAAATAAAAAGCGAGACTTGACATCAAAAAAAACAAAATTTAAGTAAAAGTCCTGACTTGACTTCAAAATAAACAGAATTTTAGACAAAATCTTAACTTGACTTCAAAAAAAAACAAAATTTAATTTCAAAGTTCTGATTTGACTTCAAAAAAAACAAAATTTAAAGTCAAAGTCTTGACTTGACTTTAAAATAAACGAAATTTAAATTCAAAGTGCTGACTTGACTTCAAAAAAAAACAAAATTTAAAGTCAAAGTCTTGACTTGACTTTAAAATAAACGAAATTTAAATTCAAAGTGCTGACTTGACATCAAAATAAACAAAATTTTAGACAAAATCTTAACTAGACTTCAAAAAAAAACAAAATTTAAGTTAAAGTCTTGACTTGACTATAAAATAAACGAAATTTAAATTCAAAGTGCTGACTTGACTTCAAAAAAAAACAAAATTTAAAATCAAAGTCTTGACTTGACTTCCAAAAAAACAAAAATTTAAATTCAAAGTGCTGATTTGACTTCAAAAAAAAACAAAATTTAATTTCAAAGTTCTGATTTGACTTTAAAATAAACAAAATCTTAGTAAAAGTCCTGACTTGACTTCAAAAAAAAACAAAATTTAAATTAAAAGCGCTGACTTGACTTCAAAAAAAAACAAAATTAAAGTAAAAGTCTTGACTTGACTCTAAAATAAACGAAATTTAAATTCAAAGTGCTGACTTGACTTCAAAAAAAACAAAATTTAAAATCAAAGTGCTTATTGGATTTCAAAAAAAACAAAATTTAAAGTCAAAGTCTTGACTTGACTTTAAAATAAACGAAATTTAAATTCAAAGTGCTGACTTGACTTCAAAAAAAAACAAAATTTAAAATCAAAGTGCTGATTTGACTTCAAAAAAAACAAAATTTAAGTTAATGTCCTGACTTGACTTCAAAAAAAAACAAAATTTAAAATCAAAGTGCTGATTTGACTTCAAAATAAACAAAATTTTAGACAAAATCCTAACTTGACTTCAAAAAAAAACAAAATTTAAGTTAATGTCCTGACTTGACTTCAAAAAAAAACAAAATTTAAAATCAAAGTCTTGACTTGACTTCAATATAAACAAAATTTTAGACAAAATCCTAACTTACCTTAAAAAAAACAAAATTTAAGTTAATGTCCTGACTTGACTTCAAAAAAAACAAAATTTAAATAAAAAGCGCTGACTTGACATCAAAAAAAAACAAAATTTAAGTAAAAATCTTAACTTTACTTCAAAAAAAACAAAATTTAAATAAAATGCGAGACTTGACATCAAAAAAAAAACAAAATTTAAGTAAAAGTCCTGACTTGACTTCAAAATAAACAAAATTTTAGACAAAATCTTAACTTGACTTCAAAAAAAAACAAAATTTAATTTCAAAGTTCTGATTTGACTTCAAAAAAAACAAAATTTAAAGTCAAAGTCTTGACTTGACTTTAAAATAAACGAAATTTAAATTCAAAGTGCTGACTTGACTTCAAAAAAAACAAAATTTAAAGTCAAAGTCTTGACTTGACTTTAAAATAAACAAAATTTAAGTAAAAGTCCTGACTTGACTTCAAAAAAAACAAAATTTAAAGTCAAAGTCCTGACTTGACTTCAAAATAAACAAAATTTTAGACAAAATCTTAACTAGACTTCAAAAAAAAACAAAATTTAAGTTAAAGTCTTGACTTGACTTCAATATAAACAAAATTTTAGACAAAATCCTAACTTACCTTAAAAAAAAACGAAATTTAAATTCAAAGTGCTGACTTGACTTCAAAAAAAACAAAATTTAAATAAAAAGCGCTGACTTGACATCAAAAAAAACAAAATTTAAGTAAAAATCTTAACTTGACTTCAAAAAAAACAAAATTTAAGTTAATGTCCTGACTTGACTTCAAAAAAAACAAAATTTAAATAAAAAGCGCTGACTTGACATCAAAAAAAACAAAATTTAAGTAAAAACTTAACTTGACTTCAAAAAAAACAAAATTTAATTTCAAAGTTCTGATTTGACTTCAAAAAAAACAAAATTTAAATAAAAAGCGCTGACTTGACATCAAAAAAAACAAAATTTAAGTAAAAATCTTAACTTGACTTCATAAAAAACAAAATTTAAATAAAAAGCGAGACTTGACATCAAAAAAAAACAAAATTTAAGTAAAAGTCCTGACTTGACTTCAAAATAAACAAAATTTTAGACAAAATCTTAACTTGACTTCAAAAAAAACAAAATTTAATTTCAAAGTTCTGATTTGACTTCAAAAAAAACAAAATTTAAAGTCAAAGTCTTGACTTGACTTTAAAATAAACGAAATTTAAATTCAAAGTGCTGACTTAAATTCAAAAAAAACAAAATTTAAAGTCAAAGTCTTGACTTGACTTTAAAATAAACAAAATTTAAGTAAAAGTCCTGACTTGACTTCAAAAAAAAACAAAATTTAAAGTCAAAGTCCTGACTTGACTTCAAAATAAACAAAATTTTAGACAAAATCTTAACTAGACTTCAAAAAAAAACAAAATTTAAGTTAAAGTCTTGACTTGACTATAAAATAAACGAAATTTAAATTCAAAGTGCTGACTTGACTTCAAAAAAAAACAAAATTTAAAATCAAAGTCTTGACTTGACTTCCAAAAAAACAAAATTTAAATTCAAAGTGCTGACTTGACTTCAAAAAAAACAAAATTTAAAGTCAAAGTCTTGACTTGACTTTAAAATAAACGAAATTTAAATTCAAAGTGCTGACTTAACATCAAAAAAAACAAAATCAAAGTAAAAGTCCTGACTTGACTTCAAAATAAACAAAATTTTAGACAAAATCTTAACTTGACTTCCAAAAAAAACAAAATTTAAAATCAAAGTGCTGATTTGACTTCAAAAAAAACAAAATTTAAAGTCAAAGTCTTGACTTGACTTTAAAATAAACGAAATTTAAATTCAAAGTGCTGACTTGACTTCAAAAAAAACAAAATTTAAAATCAAAGTGCTGATTTGACTTCAAAAAAAACAAAATTTAAGTTAATGTCCTGACTTGACTTCAAAAAAAACAAAATTTAAAATCAAAGTGCTGATTTGACTTCAAAATCAACAAAATTTTAGACAAAATCCTAACTTGACTTCAAAAAAAACAAAATTTTAGTTAATGTCCTGACTTGACTTCAAAAAAAAACAAAATTTAAATAAAAAGCGAGACTTGACATCAAAAAAAACAAAATTTAAGTAAAAGTCCTGACTTGACTTCAAAATAAACAAAATTTTAGACAAAATCTTAACTTGACTTCAAAAAAAAACAAAATTTAATTTCAAAGTTCTGATTTGACTTCAAAAAAAACAAAATTTAAAGTCAAAGTCTTGACTTGACTTTAAAATAAACGAAATTTAAATTCAAAGTGCTGACTTGACTTCAAAATAAACAAAATTTAAAGTCGAAGTCTTGACTTGACTTTAAAATAAACAAAATTTAAGTAAAAGTCCTGACTTGACTTCAAAAAAAACAAAATTTAAAGTCAAAGTCCTGACTTGACTTCAAAATAAACAAAATTTTAGACAAAATCTTAACTAGACTTCAAAAAAAACAAAATTTAAGTTAAAGTCTTGACTTGACTATAAAATAAACGAAATTTAAATTCAAAGTGCTGACTTGACTTCAAAAAAAACAAAATTTAAATAAAAAGCGAGACTTGACATCAAAAAAAACAAAATTTAAGTAAAAGTCCTGACTTGACTTCAAAATAATCAAAATTTTAGACAAAATCTTAACTAGACTTCAAAAAAAAACAAAATTTAAGTTAAAGTCTTGACTTGACTTTAAAATAAACGAAATTTAAATTCAAAGTGCTGACTTGACTTCAAAAAAAACAAAATTTTAAATCAAAGTCTTGACTTGACTTCCAAAAAAACAAAATTTAAATTCAAAGTGCTGACTTGACTTCAAAAAAAACAAAATTTAAAGTCAAAGTCTTGACTTGACTTTAAAATAAACGAAATTTAAATTCAAAGTGCTGACTTGACATCAAAAAAAAACAAAATCAAAGTAAAAGTCCTGACTTGACTTCAAAATAAACAAAATTTTAGACAAAATCTTAACTTGACTTCCAAAAAAACAAAATTTAAAATCAAAGTGCTGATTTGACTTCAAAAAAAAACAAAATTTAAGTTAATGTCCTGACTTGACTTCAAAAAAAACAAAATTTAAAATCAAAGTGCTGATTTGACTTCAAAAAAAACAAAATTTAATTTCAAAGTTCTGATTTGACTTCAAAAAAAACAAAATTTAAAGTCAAAGTCTTGACTTGACTTTAAAATAAACAAAATTTAAGTAAAAGTCCTGACTTGACATCAAAATAAACAAAATTTTAGACAAAATCTTAACTAGACTTCAAAAAAAACAAAATTTAAAGTCAAAGTCTTGACTTGACTTTAAAATAAACAAAATTTAAGTAAAAGTCCTGACTTGACATCAAAATAAACAAAATTTTAGACAAAATCTTAACTAGACTTCAAAAAAAACAAAATTTAAGTTAAAGTCTTGACTTGACTTTAAAATAAACGAAATTTAAATTCAAAGTGCTGACTTGACTTCAAAAAAAACAAAATTTTAAATCAAAGTCTTGACTTGACTTCCAAAAAAACAAAATTTAAATTCAAAGTGCTGACTTGACTTCAAAAAAAACAAAATTTAAAGTCAAAGTCTTGACTTGACTTTAAAATAAACAAAATTTAAGTAAAAGTCCTGACTTGACATCAAAATAAACAAAATTTTAGACAAAATCTTAACTAGACTTCAAAAAAAAACAAAATTTAAGTTAAAGTCTTGACTTGACTTTAAAATAAACGAAATTTAAATTCAAAGTGCTGACTTGACTTCAAAAAAAAACAAAATTTTAAATCAAAGTCTTGACTTGACTTCCAAAAAAAACAAAATTTAAATTGAAAGTGCTGACTTGACTTCAAAAAAAAACAAAATTTAAAGTCAAAGTCTTGACTTGACTTTAAAATAAACGAAATTTAAATTCAAAGTGCTGACTTGACATCAAAAAAAACAAAATCAAAGTAAAAGTCCTGACTTGACTTCAAAATAAACAAAATTTTAGACAAAATCTTAACTTGACTTCCAAAAAAAACAAAATTTAAAATCAAAGTGCTGATTTGACTTCAAAAAAAAACAAAATTTAAAGTCAAAGTCTTGACTTGACTTTAAAATAAACGAAATTTAAATTCAAAGTGCTGACTTGACTTCAAAAAAAAACAAAATTTAAAATCAAAGTGCTGATTTGACTTCAAAAAAAACAAAATTTAAGTTAATGTCCTGACTTGACTTCAAAAAAAAAACAAAATTTAAAATCAAAGTGCTGATTTGACTTCAAAATAAACAAAATTTTAGACAAAATCCTAACTTGACTTCAAAAAAAACAAAATTTTAGTTAATGTCCTGACTTGACTTCAAAAAAAACAAAATTTAAATAAAAAGCGAGACTTGACATCAAAAAAAACAAAATTTAAGTAAAAGTCCTGACTTGACTTCAAAATAAACAAAATTTTAGACAAAATCTTAACTTGACTTCAAAAAAAAACAAAATTTAATTTCAAAGTTCTGATTTGACTTCAAAAAAAAACAAAATTTAAAGTCAAAGTCTTGACTTGACTTTAAAATAAACGAAATTTAAATTCAAAGTGCTGACTTGACTTCAAAAAAAAACAAAATTTAAAGTCAAAGTCTTGACTTGACTTTAAAATAAACAAAATTTAAGTAAAAGTCCTGACTTGACTTCAAAAAAAACAAAATTTAAAGTCAAAGTCCTGACTTGACTTCAAAAAAAACAAAATTTAAAATCAAAGTGATGATTTGACTTCAAAATAAACAAAATTTTAGACAAAATCCTAACTTGACTTCAAAAAAAACAAAATTTTAGTTAATGTCCTGACTTGACTTCAAAAAAACAAAATTTAAATAAAAAGCGAGACTTGACATCAAAAAAAAAAAAAATTTAAGTAAAAGTCCTGACTTGACTTCAAAATAAACAAAATTTTAGACAAAATCTTAACTTGACTTCAAAAAAAACAAAATTTTAGACAAAATCCTAACTTGACTTTAAAATAAACGAAATTTAAATTCAAAGTGCTGACTTGACTTCAAAAAAAAAACAAAATTTAAAGTCAAAGTCTTGACTTGACTTTAAAATAAACAAAATTTAAGTAAAAGTCCTGACTTGACTTCAAAAAAAACAAAATTTAAAGTCAAAGTCCTGACTTGACTTCAAAATAAACAAAATTTTAGACAAAATCTTAACTTACCTTAAAAAAAACAAAATTTAAGTTAATGTCCTGACTTGACTTCAAAAAAAAACAAAATTTAAATAAAAAGCGCTGACTTGACATCAAAAAAAAACAAAATTTAAGTAAAAATCTTAACTTGACTTCAAAAAAAACAAAATTTAATTTCAAAGTTCTGATTTGACTTCAAAAAAAACAAAATTTAAAGTCAAAGTCTTGACTTGACTTTAAAATGAACGAAATTTAAATTCAAAGTGCTGACTTGACTTCAAAAAAAACAAAATTTAAAGTCAAAGTCCTGACTTGACTTCAAAAAAAACAAAATTTAAAATCAAAGTGATGATTTGACTTCAAAATAAACAAAATTTTAGACAAAATCCTAACTTGACTTCAAAAAAAAACAAAATTTTAGTTAATGTCCTGACTTGACTTCAAAAAAAAACAAAATTTAAATAAAAAGCGAGACTTGACATCAAAAAAAACAAAATTTAAGTAAAAGTCCTGACTTGACTTCAAAATAAACAAAATTTTAGACAAAATCTTAACTTGACTTCAAAAAAAACAAAATTTTAGACAAAATCCTAACTTGACTTTAAAATAAACGAAATTTAAATTCAAAGTGCTGACTTGACTTCAAAAAAAACAAAATTTAAAGTCAAAGTCTTGACTTGACTTTAAAATAAACAAAATTTAAGTAAAAATCCTGACTTGACTTCAAAAAAAAACAAAATTTAAAGTCAAAGTCCTGACTTGACTTCAAAATAAACAAAATTTTAGACAAAATCTTAACTAGACTTCAAAAAAAAACAAAATTTAAGTTAAAGTCTTGACTTGACTATAAAATAAACGAAATTTAAATTCAAAGTGCTGACTTGACTTCAAAAAAAAACAAAATTTAAAATCAAAGTCTTGACTTGACTTCAATATAAACAAAATTTTAGACAAAATCCTAACTTACCTTAAAAAAAACAAAATTTAAGTTAATGTCCTGACTTGACTTCAAAAAAAAACAAAATTTAAATAAAAAGCGCTGACTTGACATCAAAAAAAAACAAAATTTAAGTAAAAATCTTAACTTGACTTCAAAAAAAAACAAAATTTAATTTCAAAGTTCTGATTTGACTTCAAAAAAAAACAAAATTTAAAGTCAAAGTCTTGACTTGACTTTAAAATGAACGAAATTTAAATTCAAAGTGCTGACTTGACTTCAAAAAAAACAAAATTTAAAGTCAAAGTCTTGACTTGACTTTAAAATAAACAAAATTTAAGTAAAAGTCCTGACTTGACATCAAAATAAACAAAATTTTAGACAAAATCTTAACTAGACTTCAAAAAAAAACAAAATTTAAGTTAAAGTCTTGACTTGACTTTAAAATAAACGAAATTTAAATTCAAAGTGCTGACTTGACTTCAAAAAAAACAAAATTTTAAATCAAAGTCTTGACTTGACTTCCAAAAAAACAAAATTTAAATTCAAAGTGCTGACTTGACTTCAAAAAAAAACAAAATTTAAAGTCAAAGTCTTGACTTGACTTTAAAATAAACGAAATTTAAATTCAAAGTGCTGACTTGACATCAAAAAAAACAAAATCAAAGTAAAAGTCCTGACTTGACTTCAAAATAAACAAAATTTTAGACAAAATCTTAACTTGACTTCCAAAAAAAACAAAATTTAAAATCAAAGTGCTGATTTGACTTCAAAAAAAAACAAAATTTAAAGTCAAAGTCTTGACTTGACTTTAAAATAAACGAAATTTAAATTCAAAGTGCTGACTTGACTTCAAAAAAAAACAAAATTTAAAATCAAAGTGCTGATTTGACTTCAAAATAAACAAAATTTTAGACAAAATCCTAACTTGACTTCAAAAAAAACAAAATTTTAGTTAATGTCCTGACTTGACTTCAAAAAAAACAAAATTTAAATAAAAAGCGAGACTTGACATCAAAAAAAAACAAAATTTAAGTAAAAGTCCTGACTTGACTTCAAAATAAACAAAATTTTAGACAAAATCTTAACTTGACTTCAAAAAAAAAACAAAATTTAATTTCAAAGTTCTGATTTGACTTCAAAAAAAAACAAAATTTAAAGTCAAAGTCTTGACTTGACTTTAAAATAAACTAAATTTAAATTCAAAGTGCTGACTTGACTTCAAAAAAAACAAAATTTAAATTCAAAGTCCTGACTTGACTTCAAAAAAAACAAAATTTAAAGTCAAACTCCTGACTTGACTTCAAAATAAACAAAATTTTAGACAAAATCTTAACTTGACTTCAAAAAAAAACAAAATTTAAGTTAAAGTCTTGACTTGACTATAAAATAAACGAAATTTAAATTCAAAGTGCTGACTTGACTTCAAAAAAAAACAAAATTTAAAATCAAAGTCTTGACTTGACTTCCAAAAAAAACAAAATTTAAATTCAAAGTGCTGATTTGACTTCAAAAAAAACAAAATTTAATTTCAAAGTTCTGATTTGACTTTAAAATAAACAAAATCTTAGTAAAAGTCCTGACTTGACTTCAAAAAAAACAAAATTTAAATTAAAAGCGCTGACTTGACTTCAAAAAAAACAAAATTAAAGTAAAAGTCTTGACTTGACTTTAAAATAAACGAAATTTAAATTCAAAGTGCTGACTTGACTTCAAAAAAAAACAAAATTTAAAATCAAAGTGCTTATTGGACTTCAAAAAAAACAAAATTTAAAGTCAAAGTCTTGACTTGACTTTAAAATAAACGAAATTTAAATTCAAAGTGCTGACTTGACTTCAAAAAAAAACAAAATTTAAAATCAAAGTGCTGATTTGACTTCAAAAAAAACAAAATTTAAGTTAATGTCCTGACTTGACTTCAAAAAAAACAAAATTTAAAATCAAAGTGCTTATTTGACTTCAAAATAAACAAAATTTTAGACAAAATCCTAACTTGACTTCAAAAAAAACAAAATTTAAGTTAATGTCCTGACTTGACTTCAAAAAAAAACAAAATTTAAATAAAAAGCGAGACTTGACATCAAAAAAAACAAAATTTAAGTAAAAGTCCTGACTTGACTTCAAAAAAAAACAAAATTTAAATAAAAAGCGAGACTTGACATCAAAAAAAACAAAATTTAAGTAAAAGTCCTGACTTGACTTCAAAATAAACAAAATTTTAGACAAAATCTTAACTTGACTTCAAAAAAAAACAAAATTTAATTTCAAAGTTCTGATTTGACTTCAAAAAAAACAAAATTTAAAGTCAAAGTCTTGACTTGACTTTAAAATAAACGAAATTTAAAGTCAAAGTCCTGACTTGACTTCAAAAAAAACAAAATTTAAAGTCAAAGTCCTGACTTGACTTCAAAATAAACAAAATTTTAGACAAAATCTTAACTAGACTTCAAAAAAAAACAAAATTTAAGTTAAAGTCTTGACTTGACTATAAAATAAACGAAATTTAAATTCAAAGTGCTGACTTGACTTCAAAAAAAACAAAATTTAAAATCAAAGTCTTGACTTGACTTCCAAAAAAAACAAAATTTAAATTCAAAGTGCTGATTTGACTTCAAAAAAAAACAAAATTTAATTTCAAAGTTCTGATTTGACTTTAAAATAAACAAAATCTTAGTAAAAGTCCTGACTTGACTTCAAAAAAAACAAAATTTAAATTAAAAGCGCTGACTTGACTTCAAAAAAAACAAAATTAAAGTAAAAGTCTTCACTTGACTTTAAAATAAACGAATTAAATTCAAAAATCTGACTTGACTTCAAAAAAAAACAAAATTTAAAATCAAAGTGCTTATTGGACTTCAAAAAAAAACAAAATTTAAAGTCAAAGTCTTGACTTGACTATAAAATAAACGAAATTTAAATTCAAAGTGCTGACTTGACTTCAAAAAAAACAAAATTTAAAATCAAAGTCTTGACTTGACTTCAAAAAAAACAAAATTTAAATTCAAAGTGCTGATTTGACTTCAAAAAAAACAAAATTTAATTTCAAAGTTCTGATTTGACTTTAAAATAAACAAAATCTTAGTAAAAGTCCTGACTTGACTTCAAAAAAAACAAAATTTAAATTCAAAGTGCTGATTTGACTTCAAAAAAAACAAAATTTAATTTCAAAGTTCTGATTTGACTTTAAAATAAACAAAATCTTAGTAAAAGTCCTGACTTGACTTCAAAAAAAACAAAATTTAAATTAAAAGCGCTGACTTGACTTCAAAAAAAACAAAATTAAAGTAAAAGTCTTCACTTGACTTTAAAATAAACGAATTAAATTCAAAAATCTGACTTGACTTCAAAAAAAAACAAAATTTAAAATCAAAGTGCTTATTGGACTTCAAAAAAAAACAAAATTTAAAGTCAAAGTCTTGACTTGACTATAAAATAAACGAAATTTAAATTCAAAGTGCTGACTTGACTTCAAAAAAAAACAAAATTTAAAATCAAAGTCTTGACTTGACTTCCAAAAAAACAAAATTTAAATTCAAAGTGCTGATTTGACTTCAAAAAAAACAAAATTTAATTTCAAAGTTCTGATTTGACTTTAAAATAAACAAAATCTTAGTAAAAGTCCTGACTTGACTTCAAAAAAAAACAAAATTTAAATTAAAAGCGCTGACTTGACTTCAAAAAAAAACAAAATTAAAGTAAAAGTCTTGACTTGACTTTAAAATAAACGAATTAAATTCAAAAATCTGACTTGACTTCAAAAAAAAACAAAATTTAAAATCAAAGTGCTTATTGGACTTCAAAAAAAACAAAATTTAAAGTCAAAGTCTTGACTTGACTATAAAATAAACGAAATTTAAATTCAAAGTGCTGACTTGACTTCAAAAAAAACAAAATTTAAAATCAAAGTCTTGACTTGACTTCCAAAAAAACAAAATTTAAATTCAAAGTGCTGATTTGACTTCAAAAAAAACAAAATTTAATTTCAAAGTTCTGATTTGACTTTAAAATAAACAAAATCTTAGTAAAAGTCCTGACTTGACTTCAAAAAAAAACAAAATTTAAATTAAAAGCGCTGACTTGACTTCAAAAAAAAACAAAATTAAAGTAAAAGTCTTGACTTGACTATAAAATAAACGAAATTTAAATTCAAAGTGCTGACTTGACTTCAAAAAAAAACAAAATTTAAAATCAAAGTGCTTATTGGACTTCAAAAAAAACAAAATTTAAGTTAATGTCCTGACTTGACTTCAAAAAAAACAAAATTTAAAATCAAAGTGCTGATTTGACTTCAAAATAAACAAAATTTTAGACAAAATCCTAACTTGACTTCAAAAAAAACAAAATTTAAGTTAATGTCCTGACTTGACTTCAAAAAAAAACAAAATTTAAATAAAAAGCGAGACTTGACATCAAAAAAAAACAAAATTTAAGTAAAAGTCCTGACTTGACTTCAAAATAAACAAAATTTTAGACAAAATCTTAACTTGACTTCAAAAAAAACAAAATTTAATTTCAAAGTTCTGATTTGACTTCAAAAAAAACAAAATTTAAAGTCAAAGTCTTGAATTGACTTCAAAAAAAACAAAATTTAAAGTCAAAGTCTTGACTTGACTTTAAAATAAACAAAATTTTAGACAAAATCTTAACTAGACTTCAAAAAAAACAAAATTTAAATAAAAAGCGAGACTTGACATCAAAAAAAAACAAAATTTAAGTAAAAGTCCTGACTTGACTTCAAAATAAACAAAATTTTAGACAAAATCTTAACTTGACTTCAAAAAAAACAAAATTTAATTTCAAAGTTCTGATTTGACTTCAAAAAAAACAAAATTTAAAGTCAAAGTCTTGACTTGACTTTAAAATAAACGAAATTTAAATTCAAAGTCCTGACTTGACTTCAAAATAAACAAAATTTTAGACAAAATCTTAACTAGACTTCAAAAAAAAACAAAATTTAAGTTAAAGTCTTGACTTGACTATAAAATAAACGAAATTTAAATTCAAAGTGCTGACTTGACTTCAAAAAAAAACAAAATTTAAAATCAAAGTCTTGACTTGACTTCCAAAAAAACAAAATTTAAATTCAAAGTGCTGATTTGACTTCAAAAAAAACAAAATTTAATTTCAAAGTTCTGATTTGACTTTAAAATAAACAAAATCTTAGTAAAAGTCCTGACTTGACTTCAAAAAAAACAAAATTTAAATTAAAAGCGCTGACTTGACTTCAAAAAAAACAAAATTAAAGTAAAAGTCTTGACTTGACCTTAAAATAAACGAAATTTAAATTCAAAGTGCTGACTTGACTTCAAAAAAAACAAAATTTAAAATCAAAGTGCTTATTGGACTTCAAAAAAAACAAAATTTAAAGTCAAAGTCTTGACTTGACTTTAAAATAAACGAAATTTAAATTCAAAGTGCTGACTTTACTTCAAAAAAAACAAAATTTAAAATCAAAGTGCTGATTTGACTTCAAAAAAAACAAAATTTAAGTTAATGTCCTGACTTGACTTCAAAAAAAAACAAAATTTAAATAAAAAGCGAGACTTGACATCAAAAAAAACAAAATTTAAGTAAAAGTCCTGACTTGACTTCAAAATAAACAAAATTTTAGACAAAATCTTAACTTGACTTCAAAAAAAACAAAATTTAAGTTAAAGTCTTGACTTGACTATAAAATAAACGAAATTTAAATTCAAAGTGCTGACTTGACTTCAAAAAAAACAAAATTTAAAATCAAAGTCTTGACTTGACTTCAATATAAACAAAATTTTAGACAAAATCCTAACTTACCTTAAAAAAAAACAAAATTTAAGTTAATGTCCTGACTTGACTTCAAAAAAAACAAAATTTAAATAAAAAGCGCTGACTTGACATCAAAAAAAACAAAATTTAAGTAAAAATCTTAACTTGACTTCAAAAAAAAACAAAATTTAATTTCAAAGTTCTGATTTGACTTCAAAAAAAACAAAATTTAAAGTCAAAGTCTTGACTTGACTTTAAAATGAACGAAATTTAAATTCAAAGTGCTGACTTGACTTCAAAAAAAAACAAAATTTAAAGTCAAAGTCTTGACTTGACTTTAAAATAAACAAAATTTAAGTAAAAGTCCTGACTTGACATCAAAATAAACAAAATTTTAGACAAAATCTTAACTAGACTTCAAAAAAAAACAAAATTTAAGTTAAAGTCTTGACTTGACTTTAAAATAAACGAAATTTAAATTCAAAGTGCTGACTTGACTTCAAAAAAAAACAAAATTTTAAATCAAAGTCTTGACTTGACTTCCAAAAAAACAAAATTTAAATTCAAAGTGCTGACTTGACTTCAAAAAAAACAAAATTTAAAGTCAAAGTCTTGACTTGACTTTAAAATAAACGAAATTTAAATTCAAAGTGCTGACTTGACATCAAAAAAAACAAAATCAAAGTAAAAGTCCTGACTTGACTTCAAAATAAACAAAATTTTAGACAAAATCTTAACTTGACTTCCAAAAAAACAAAATTTAAAATCAAAGTGCTGATTTGACTTCAAAAAAAAACAAAATTTAAAGTCAAAGTCTTGACTTGACTTTAAAATAAACGAAATTTAAATTCAAAGTGCTGACTTGACTTCAAAAAAAACAAAATTTAAAATCAAAGTGCTGATTTGACTTCAAAATAAACAAAATTTTAGACAAAATCCTGACTTGACTTCAAAAAAAACAAAATTTAAATTAAAAGCGCTGACTTGACTTCAAAAAAAACAAAATTTAAATAAAAAGCGAGACTTGACATCAAAAAAAACAAAATTTAAGTAAAAGTCCTGACTTGACTTCAAAATAAACAAAATTTTAGACAAAATCTTAACTTGACTTCAAAAAAAAACAAAATTTAATTTCAAAGTTCTGATTTGACTTCAAAAAAAACAAAATTTAAAGTCAAAGTCTTGACTTGACTTTAAAATAAACGAAATTTAAATTCAAAGTGCTGACTTGACTTCAAAAAAAACAAAATTTAAAGTCAAAGTCCTGACTTGACTTCAAAAAAAAACAAAATTTAAAGTCAAAGTCCTGACTTGACTTCAAAATAAACAAAATTTTAGACAAAATCTTAACTAGACTTCAAAAAAAAACAAAATTTAAGTTAAAGTCTTGACTTGACTATAAAATAAACGAAATTTAAATTCAAAGTGCTGACTTGACTTCAAAAAAAACAAAATTTAAAATCAAAGTCTTGACTTGACTTCCAAAAAAACAAAATTTAAATTCAAAGTGCTGATTTGAGCTCAAAAAAAACAAAATTTAATTTCAAAGTTCTGATTTGACTTTAAAATAAACAAAATCTTAGTAAAAGTCCTGACTTGACTTCAAAAAAAACAATATTTAAAGTCAAAGTCTTGACTTGACTTTAAAATAAACGAAATTTAAATTCAAAGTGCTGACTTGACTTCAAAAAAAACAAAATTTAAAGTCAAAGTCCTGACTTGACTTCAAAAAAAACAAAATTTAAAGTCAAAGTCCTGACTTGACTTCAAAATAAACAAAATTTTAGACAAAATCTTAACTAGACTTCAAAAAAAAACAAAATTTAAGTTAAAGTCTTGACTTGACTATAAAATAAACGAAATTTAAATTCAAAGTGCTGACTTGACTTCAAAAAAAAACAAAATTTAAAATCAAAGTCTTGACTTGACTTCCAAAAAAAACAAAATTTAAATTCAAAGTGCTGATTTGACTTCAAAAAAAACAAAATTTAATTTCAAAGTTCTGATTTGACTTTAAAATAAACAAAATCTTAGTAAAAGTCCTGACTTGACTTCAAAAAAAACAAAATTTAAATTAAAAGCGCTGACTTGACTTCAAAAAAAAACAAAATTAAAGTAAAAGTCTTGACTTGACTTTAAAATAAACGAAATTTAAATTCAAAGTGCTGACTTGACTTCAAAAAAAAACAAAATTTAAAATCAAAGTGCTTATTGGACTTCAAAAAAAACAAAATTTAAAGTCAAAGTCTTGACTTGACTTTAAAATAAACGAAATTTAAATTCAAAGTGCTGACTTGACTTCAAAAAAAAACAAAATTTAAAATCAAAGTGCTGATTTGACTTCAAAAAAAACAAAATTTAAGTTAATGTCCTGACTTGACTTCAAAAAAAACAAAATTTAAAATCAAAGTGCTGATTTGACTTCAAAATAAACAAAATTTTAGACAAAATCCTAACTTGACTTCAAAAAAAAACAAAATTTAAGTTAATGTCCTGACTTGACTTCAAAAAAAACAAAATTTAAATAAAAAGCGAGACTTGACATCAAAAAAAACAAAATTTAAGTAAAAGTCCTGACTTGACTTCAAAATAAACAAAATTTTAGACAAAATCTTAACTTGACTTCAAAAAAAACAAAATTTAATTTCAAAGTTCTGATTTGACTTCAAAAAAAACAAAATTTAAAGTCAAAGTCTTGACTTGACTTTAAAATAAACGAAATTTAAAGTCAAAGTCCTGACTTGACTTCAAAATAAACAAAATTTTAGACAAAATCTTAACTAGACTTCAAAAAAAACAAAATTTAAGTTAAAGTCTTGACTTGACTATAAAATAAACGAAATTTAAATTCAAAGTGCTGACTTGACTTCAAAAAAAAACAAAATTTAAAATCAAAGTCTTGACTTGACTTCCAAAAAAACAAAATTTAAATTCAAAGTGCTGATTTGACTTCAAAAAAAAACAAAATTTAAGTTAATGTCCTGACTTGACTTCAAAAAAAACAAAATTTAAAATCAAAGTGCTGATTTGACTTCAAAATAAACAAAATTTTAGACAAAATCCTAACTTGACTTCAAAAAAAACAAAATTTAAGTTAATGTCCTGACTTGACTTCAAAAAAAAACAAAATTTAAATAAAAAGCGAGACTTGACATCAAAAAAAAACAAAATTTAAGTAAAAGTCCTGACTTGACTTCAAAATAAACAAAATTTTAGACAAAATCTTAACTTGACTTCAAAAAAAAACAAAATTTAATTTCAAAGTTCTGATTTGACTTCAAAAAAAACAAAATTTAAAGTCAAAGTCTTGACTTGACTTTAAAATAAACGAAATTTAAAGTCAAAGTCCTGACTTGACTTCAAAATAAACAAAATTTTAGACAAAATCTTAACTAGACTTCAAAAAAAAACAAAATTTAAGTTAAAGTCTTGACTTGACTATAAAATAAACGAAATTTAAATTCAAAGTGCTGACTTGACTTCAAAAAAAACAAAATTTAAAATCAAAGTCTTGACTTGACTTCCAAATAAACAAAATTTAAATTCAAAGTGCTGATTTGACTTCAAAAAAAACAAAATTTAATTTCAAAGTTCTGATTTGACTTTAAAATAAACAAAATCTTAGTAAAAGTCCTGACTTGACTTCAAAAAAAACAAAATTTAAATTAAAAGCGCTGACTTGACTTCAAAAAAAACAAAATTAAAGTAAAAGTCTTGACTTGACTTTAAAATAAACGAATTAAATTCAAAAATCTGTCTTGACTTCAAAAAAAACAAAATTTAAAATCAAAGTGCTTATTGGACTTCAAAAAAAACAAAATTTAAAGTCAAAGTCTTGACTTGACTAAAAAATAAACGAAATTTAAATTCAAAGTGCTGACTTGACTTCAAAAAAAACAAAATTTAAAATCAAAGTCTTGACTTGACTTCCAAAAAAACAAAATTTAAATTCAAAGTGCTGATTTGACTTCAAAAAAAAACAAAATTTAAGTTAATGTCCTGACTTGACTTCAAAAAAAACAAAATTTAAAATCAAAGTGCTGATTTGACTTCAAAATAAACAAAATTTTAGACAAAATCCTAACTTGACTTCAAAAAAAACAAAATTTAAGTTAATGTCCTGACTTGACTTCAAAAAAAACAAAATTTAAATAAAAAGCGAGACTTGACATCAAAAAAAAACAAAATTTAAGTAAAAGTCCTGACTTGACTTCAAAATAAACAAAATTTTAGACAAAATCTTAACTTGACTTCAAAAAAAACAAAATTTAATTTCAAAGTTCTGATTTGACTTCAAAAAAAACAAAATTTAAAGTCAAAGTCTTGACTTGACTTTAAAATAAACGAAATTTAAAGTCAAAGTCCTGACTTGACTTCAAAATAAACAAAATTTTAGACAAAATCTTAACTAGACTTCAAAAAAAAACAAAATTTAAGTTAAAGTCTTGACTTGACTATAAAATAAACGAAATTTAAATTCAAAGTGCTGACTTGACTTCAAAAAAAAACAAAATTTAAAATCAAAGTCTTGACTTGACTTCCAAAAAAACAAAATTTAAATTCAAAGTGCTGATTTGACTTCAAAAAAAACAAAATTTAATTTCAAAGTTCTGATTTGACTTTAAAATAAACAAAATCTTAGTAAAAGTCCTGACTTGACTTCAAAAAAAAACAAAATTTAAATTAAAAGCGCTGACTTGACTTCAAAAAAAACAAAATTAAAGTAAAAGTCTTGACTTGACTTTAAAATAAACGAATTAAATTCAAAAATCTGTCTTGACTTCAAAAAAAAACAAAATTTAAAATCAAAGTGCTTATTGGACTTCAAAAAAAAACAAAATTTAAAGTCAAAGTCTTGACTTGACTATAAAATAAACGAAATTTAAATTCAAAGTGCTGACTTGACTTCAAAAAAAACAAAATTTAAAATCAAAGTCTTGACTTGACTTCCAAAAAAACAAAATTTAAATTCAAAGTGCTGATTTGACTTCAAAAAAAAACAAAATTTAATTTCAAAGTTCTGATTTGACTTTAAAATAAACAAAATCTTAGTAAAAGTCCTGACTTGACTTCAAAAAAAAACAAAATTTAAATTAAAAGCGCTGACTTGACTTCAAAAAAAACAAAATTAAAGTAAAAGTCTTGACTTGACTTTAAAATAAACGAAATTTAAATTCAAAGTGCTGACTTGACTTCAAAAAAAACAAAATTTAAAATCAAAGTGCTTATTGGACTTCAAAAAAAACAAAATTTAAGTTAATGTCCTGACTTGACTTCAAAAAAAACAAAATTTAAAATCAAAGTGCTGATTTGACTTCAAAATAAACAAAATTTTAGACAAAATCCTAACTTGACTTCAAAAAAAACAAAATTTAAGTTAATGTCCTGACTTGACTTCAAAAAAAACAAAATTTAAATAAAAAGCGAGACTTGACATCAAAAAAAACAAAATTTAAGTAAAAGTCCTGACTTGACTTCAAAATAAACAAAATTTTAGACAAAATCTTAACTTGACTTCAAAAAAAAACAAAATTTAATTTCAAAGTTCTGATTTGACTTCAAAAAAAAACAAAATTTAAAGTCAAAGTCTTGACTTGACTTTAAAATAAACGAAATTTAAATTCAAAGTGCTGACTTGACTTCAAAAAAAACAAAATTTAAAGTCAAAGTCTTGACTTGACTTTAAAATAAACAAAATTTTAGACAAAATCTTAACTAGACTTCAAAAAAAACAAAATTTAAATAAAAAGCGAGACTTGACATCAAAAAAAACAAAATTTAAGTAAAAGTCCTGACTTGACTTCAAAATAAACAAAATTTTAGACAAAATCTTAACTTGACTTCAAAAAAAACAAAATTTAAAATCAAAGTTCTGATTTGACTTCAAAATAAACAAAATTTTAGACAAAATCCTAACTTGACTTCAAAAAAAACAAAATTTAAGTTAATGTCCTGACTTGACTTCAAAAAAAACAAAATTTAAATAAAAAGCGAGACTTGACATCAAAAAAAAAAAATTTAAGTAAAAGTCCTGACTTGACTTCAAAATAAACAAAATTTTAGACAAAATCTTAACTTGACTTCAAAAAAAAACAAAATTTAATTTCAAAGTTCTGATTTGACTTCAAAAAAAACAAAATTTAAAGTCAAAGTCTTGACTTGACTTTAAAATAAACGAAATTTAAAGTCAAAGTCCTGACTTGACTTCAAAATAAACAAAATTTTAGACAAAATCTTAACTTGACTTCAAAAAAAACAAAATTTAAGTTAATGTCCTGACTTGACTTCAAAAAAAAACAAAATTTAAATAAAAAGCGAGACTTGACATCAAAAAAAACAAAATTTAAGTAAAAGTCCTGACTTGACTTCAAAAAAAACAAAATTTAAATAAAAAGCGAGACTTGACATCAAAAAAAACAAAATTTAAGTAAAAGTCCTGACTTGACTTCAAAATAAACAAAATTTTAGACAAAATCTTAACTTGACTTCAAAAAAAACAAAATTTAATTTCAAAGTTCTGATTTGACTTCAAAAAAAACAAAATTTAAAATCAAAGTCTTGACTTGACTTCCAAAAAAACAAAATTTAAATTCAAAGTGCTGATTTGACTTCAAAAAAAACAAAATTTAATTTCAAAGTTCTGATTTGACTTTAAAATAAACAAAATCTTAGTAAAAGTCCTGACTTGACTTCAAAAAAAACAAAATTTAAATTAAAAGCGCTGACTTGACTTCAAAAAAAAACAAAATTTAATTTCAAAGTTCTGATTTGACTTCAAAAAAAACAAAATTTAAAGTCAAAGTCTTGACTTGACTTTAAAATAAACGAAATTTAAAATCAAAGTGCTTATTTGACTTCAAAATAAACAAAATTTTAGACAAAATCCTAACTTGACTTCAAAAAAAACAAAATTTAAGTTAATGTCCTGACTTGACTTCAAAAAAAACAAAATTTAAATAAAAAGCGAGACTTGACATCAAAAAAAACAAAATTTAAGTAAAAGTCCTGACTTGACTTCAAAAAAAAACAAAATTTAAATAAAAAGCGAGACTTGACATCAAAAAAAAACAAAATTTAAGTAAAAGTCCTGACTTGACTTCAAAATAAACAAAATTTTAGACAAAATCTTAACTTGACTTCAAAAAAAACAAAATTTAATTTCAAAGTTCTGATTTGACTTCAAAAAAAACAAAATTTAAAATCAAAGTCTTGACTTGACTTCAAAAAAAACAAAATTTAAATTCAAAGTGCTGATTTGACTTCAAAAAAAACAAAATTTAATTTCAAAGTTCTGATTTGACTTTAAAATAAACAAAATCTTAGTAAAAGTCCTGACTTGACTTCAAAAAAAACAAAATTTAAATTAAAAGCGCTGACTTGACTTCAAAAAAAACAAAATTAAAGTAAAAGTCTTGACTTGACTTTAAAATAAACGAAATTTAAATTCAAAGTGCTGACTTGACTTCAAAAAAAACAAAATTTAAAATCAAAGTGCTTATTGGACTTCAAAAAAAACAAAATTTAAGTTAATGTCCTGACTTGACTTCAAAAAAAACAAAATTTAAAATCAAAGTGCTGATTTGACTTCAAAATAAACAAAATTTTAGACAAAATCCTAACTTGACTTCAAAAAAAACAAAATTTAAGTTAATGTCCTGACTTGACTTCAAAAAAAACAAAATTTAAAATCAAAGTGCTGATTTGACTTCAAAATAAACAAAATTTTAGACAAAATCCTAACTTGACTTCAAAAAAAACAAAATTTAAGTTAATGTCCTGACTTGACTTCAAAAAAAACAAAATTTAAGTTAATGTCCTGACTTGACTTCAAAAAAAACAAAATTTAAATAAAAAGCGAGACTTGACATCAAAAAAAACAAAATTTAAGTAAAAGTCCTGACTTGACTTCAAAATAAACAAAATTTTAGACAAAATCTTAACTTGACTTCAAAAAAAACAAAATTTAATTTCAAAGTTCTGATTTGACTTCAAAAAAAAACAAAATTTAAAGTCAAAGTCTTGACTTGACTTTAAAATAAACGAAATTTAAAGTCAAAGTCCTGACTTGACTTCAAAATAAACAAAATTTTAGACAAAATCTTAACTAGACTTCAAAAAAAACAAAATTTAAGTTAAAGTCTTGACTTGACTATAAAATAAACGAAATTTAAATTCAAAGTGCTGACTTGACTTCAAAAAAAAACAAAATTTAAAATCAAAGTCTTGACTTGACTTCCAAAAAAACAAAATTTAAATTCAAAGTGCTGATTTGACTTCAAAAAAAACAAAATTTAATTTCAAAGTTCTGATTTGACTTTAAAATAAACAAAATCTTAGTAAAAGTCCTGACTTGACTTCAAAAAAAACAAAATTTAAATTAAAAGCGCTGACTTGACTTCAAAAAAAACAAAATTAAAGTAAAAGTCTTGACTTGACTTTAAAATAAACGAATTAAATTCAAAAATCTGACTTGACTTCAAAAAAAACAAAATTTAAAATCAAAGTGCTTATTGGACTTCAAAAAAAACAAAATTTAAAGTCAAAGTCTTGACTTGACTATAAAATAAACGAAATTTAAATTCAAAGTGCTGACTTGACTTCAAAAAAAACAAAATTTAAAATCAAAGTCTTGACTTGACTTCCAAAAAAACAAAATTTAAATTCAAAGTGCTGATTTGACTTCAAAAAAAACAAAATTTAATTTCAAAGTTCTGATTTGACTTTAAAATAAACAAAATCTTAGTAAAAGTCCTGACTTGACTTCAAAAAAAACAAAATTTAAATTAAAAGCGCTGACTTGACTTCAAAAAAAACAAAATTAAAGTAAAAGTCTTGACTTGACTTTAAAATAAACGAATTAAATTCAAAAATCTGACTTGACTTCAAAAAAAACAAAATTTAAAATCAAAGTGCTTATTGGACTTCAAAAAAAACAAAATTTAAAGTCAAAGTCTTGACTTGACTATAAAATAAACGAAATTTAAATTCAAAGTGCTGACTTGACTTCAAAAAAAACAAAATTTAAAATCAAAGTCTTGACTTGACTTCCAAAAAAACAAAATTTAAATTCAAAGTGCTGATTTGACTTCAAAAAAAACAAAATTTAATTTCAAAGTTCTGATTTGACTTTAAAATAAACAAAATCTTAGTAAAAGTCCTGACTTGACTTCAAAAAAAAACAAAATTTAAATTAAAAGCGCTGACTTGACTTCAAAAAAAACAAAATTAAAGTAAAAGTCTTGACTTGACTTTAAAATAAACGAAATTTAAATTCAAAGTGCTGACTTGACTTCAAAAAAAAACAAAATTTAAAATCAAAGTGCTTATTGGACTTCAAAAAAAACAAAATTTAAGTTAATGTCCTGACTTGACTTCAAAAAAAACAAAATTTAAAATCAAAGTGCTGATTTGACTTCAAAATAAACAAAATTTTAGACAAAATCCTAACTTGACTTCAAAAAAAAACAAAATTTAAGTTAATGTCCTGACTTGACTTCAAAAAAAAACAAAATTTAAATAAAAAGCGAGACTTGACATCAAAAAAAACAAAATTTAAGTAAAAGTCCTGACTTGACTTCAAAATAAACAAAATTTTAGACAAAATCTTAACTTGACTTCAAAAAAAAACAAAATTTAATTTCAAAGTTCTGATTTGACTTCAAAAAAAACAAAATTTAAAGTCAAAGTCTTGACTTGACTTTAAAATAAACGAAATTTAAATTCAAAGTGCTGACTTGACTTCAAAAAAAACAAAATTTAAAGTCAAAGTCTTGACTTGACTTTAAAATAAACAAAATTTTAGACAAAATCTTAACTAGACTTCAAAAAAAACAAAATTTAAATAAAAAGCGAGACTTGACATCAAAAAAAACAAAATTTAAGTAAAAGTCCTGACTTGACTTCAAAATAAACAAAATTTTAGACAAAATCTTAACTTGACTTCAAAAAAAAACAAAATTTAATTTCAAAGTTCTGATTTGACTTCAAAAAAAACAAAATTTAAAGTCAAAGTCTTGACTTGACTTTAAAATAAACGAAATTTAAATTCAAAGTGCTGACTTGACTTCAAAAAAAACAAAATTTAAAGTCAAAGTCCTGACTTGACTTCAAAATAAACAAAATTTTAGACAAAATCTTAACTAGACTTCAAAAAAAACAAAATTTAAGTTAAAGTCTTGACTTGACTATAAAATAAACGAAATTTAAATTCAAAGTGCTGACTTGACTTCAAAAAAAACAAAATTTAAAATCAAAGTCTTGACTTGACTTCCAAAAAAACAAAATTTAAATTCAAAGTGCTGATTTGACTTCAAAAAAAAACAAAATTTAATTTCAAAGTTCTGATTTGACTTTAAAATAAACAAAATCTTAGTAAAAGTCCTGACTTGACTTCAAAAAAAACAAAATTTAAATTAAAAGCGCTGACTTGACTTCAAAAAAAAACAAAATTAAAGTAAAAGTCTTGACTTGACTTTAAAATAAACGAAATTTAAATTCAAAGTGCTGACTTGACTTCAAAAAAAACAAAATTTAAAATCAAAGTGCTTATTGGACTTCAAAAAAAAACAAAATTTAAAGTCAAAGTCTTGACTTGACTTTAAAATAAACGAAATTTAAATTCAAAGTGCTGACTTGACTTCAAAAAAAACAAAATTTAAAATCAAAGTGCTGATTTGACTTCAAAAAAAACAAAATTTAAGTTAATGTCCTGACTTGACTTCAAAAAAAACAAAATTTAAATAAAAAGCGAGACTTGACATCAAAAAAACAAAATTTAAGTAAAAGTCCTGACTTGACTTCAAAATAAACAAAATTTTAGACAAAATCTTAACTAGACTTCAAAAAAAACAAAATTTAATTTCAAAGTTCTGATTTGACTTCAAAAAAAACAAAATTTAAAGTCAAAGTCTTGACTTGACTTTAAAATATACAAAATTTAAAGTCAAAGTGCTGACTTGACTTCAAAAAAAACAAAATTTAAAATCAAAGTCTTGACTTGACTTCCAAAAAAACAAAATTTAAATTCAAAGTGCTGATTTGACTTCAAAAAAAACAAAATTTAATTTCAAAGTTCTGATTTGACTTTAAAATAAACAAAATCTTAGTAAAAGTCCTGACTTGACTTCAAAAAAAACAAAATTTAAATTAAAAGCGCTGACTTGACTTCAAAAAAAACAAAATTAAAGTAAAAGTCTTGACTTGACTTTAAAATAAACGAATTAAATTCAAAAATCTGACTTGACTTCAAAAAAAAACAAAATTTAAAATCAAAGTGCTTATTGGACTTCAAAAAAAAACAAAATTTAAAGTCAAAGTCTTGACTTGACTATAAAATAAACGAAATTTAAATTCAAAGTGCTGACTTGACTTCAAAAAAAACAAAATTTAAAATCAAAGTCTTGACTTGACTTCCAAAAAAACAAAATTTAAATTCAAAGTGCTGATTTGACTTCAAAAAAAACAAAATTTAATTTCAAAAATCTGATTTGACTTTAAAATAAACAAAATCTTAGTAAAAGTCCTGACTTGACTTCAAAAAAAACAAAATTTAAATTAAAAGCGCTGACTTGACTTCAAAAAAAACAAAATTAAAGTAAAAGTCTTGACTTGACTTTAAAATAAACGAAATTTAAATTCAAAGTGCTGACTTGACTTCAAAAAAAACAAAATTTAAAATCAAAGTGCTTATTGGACTTCAAAAAAAACAAAATTTAAAGTCAAAGTCTTGACTTGACTTTAAAATAAACGAAATTTAAATTCAAAGTGCTGACTTGACATCAAAAAAAACAAAATCTAAGTAAAAGTCCTGACTTGACTTCAAAATAAACAAAATTTTAGACAAAATCTTAACTTGACTTCAAAAAAAACAAAATTTAAGTTAAAGTCCTGACTTGACTTCCAAAAAAGCAAAATTTAAATTCAAAGTGCTTATTTGACTTCAAAAAAAACAAAATTTAAAATCAAAGTGCTGATTTGACTTCAAAAAAAACAAAATTTAAGTTAATGTCCTGACTTGACTTCAAAAAAAACAAAATTTAAAATCAAAGTGCTGATTTGACTTCAAAATAAACAAAATTTTAGACAAAATCCTAACTTGACTTCAAAAAAAACAAAATTTAAGTTAATGTCCTGACTTGACTTCAAAAAAAACAAAATTTAAATAAAAAGCGAGACTTGACATCAAAAAAAAACAAAATTTAAGTAAAAGTCCTGACTTGACTTCAAAATAAACAAAATTTTAGACAAAATCTTAACTTGACCTCAAAAAAAAACAAAATTTAATTTCAAAGTTCTGATTTGACTTCAAAAAAAACAAAATTTAAAGTCAAAGTCTTGACTTGACTTTAAAATAAACGAAATTTAAATTCAAAGTGCTGACTTGACTTCAAAAAAAACAAAATTTAAAGTCAAAGTCTTGACTTGACTTTAAAATAAACAAAATTTAAGTAAAAGTCCTGACTTGACTTCAAAAAAAACAAAATTTAAAGTCAAAGTCCTGACTTGACTTCAAAATAAACAAAATTTTAGACAAAATCTTAACTAGACTTCAAAAAAAACAAAATTTAAGTTAAAGTCTTGACTTGACTATAAAATAAACGAAATTTAAATTCAAAGTGCTGACTTGACTTCAAAAAAAACAAAATTTAAAATCAAAGTCTTGACTTGACTTCCAAAAAAACAAAATTTAAATTCAAAGTGCTGATTTGACTTCAAAAAAAACAAAATTTAATTTCAAAGTTCTGATTTGACTTTAAAATAAACAAAATCTTAGTAAAAGTCCTGACTTGACTTCAAAAAAAACAAAATTTAAATTAAAAGCGCTGACTTGACTTCAAAAAAAACAAAATTAAAGTAAAAGTCTTGTCTTGACTTTAAAATAAACGAAATTTAAATTCAAAGTGCTGACTTGACTTCAAAAAAAACAAAATTTAAAATCAAAGTGCTTATTGGACTTCAAAAAAAAACAAAATTTAAAGTCAAAGTCTTGACTTGACTTTAAAATAAACGAAATTTAAATTCAAAGTGCTGACTTGACTTCAAAAAAAAACAAAATTTAAAATCAAAGTGCTGATTTGACTTCAAAAAAAACAAAATTTAAGTTAATGTCCTGACTTGACTTCAAAAAAAACAAAATTTAAATAAAAAGCGAGACTTGACATCAAAAAAAACAAAATTTAAGTAAAAGTCCTGACTTGACTTCAAAATAAACAAAATTTTAGACAAAATCTTAACTTGACTTCAAAAAAAAACAAAATTTAATTTCAAAGTTCTGATTTGACTTCAAAAAAAACAAAATTTAAAGTCAAAGTCTTGACTTGACTTTAAAATAAACGAAATTTAAATTCAAAGTGCTGACTTGACTTCAAAAAAAACAAAATTTAAAATCAAAGTCCTGACTTGACTTCAAAAAAAACAAAATTTAAAGTCAAAGTCCTGACTTGACTTCAAAATAAACAAAATTTTATACAAAATTTTAACAAGACTTCAAAAAAAACAAAATTTAAGTTAAATTCTTGACTTGACTATAAATAAACGAAATTTAAATTCAAAGTGCTGACTTGACTTCAAAAAAAAACAAAATTTAAAATCAAAGTCTTGACTTTACTTCCAAAAAAACAAAATTTAAATTCAAAGTGCTGATTTGAATTCAAAAAAAACAAAATTTAATTTCAAAGTTCTGATTTGACTTTAAAATAAACAACATCTTAGTAAAAGTCTTGACTTGACTTCAAAAAAAACAAAATTTAAATTAAAAGCGCTGATTTGACTTCAAAATAAACAAAATTTTAGACAAAATCTTAACTTGACTTCAAAAAAAACAAAATTTAAAATCAAAGTGCTGATTTGACTTCAAAAAAAACAAAATTTAAGTTAATGTCCTGACTTGACTTCAAAAAAAACAAAATTTAAAATCAAAGTGCTGATTTGACTTTAAAATAAACGAAATTTAAATTCAAAGTGCTGATTTGACTTCAAAAAAAACAAAATTTAAGTTAATGTCCTGACTTGACTTCAAAAAAAACAAAATTTAAAGTCAAAGTCTTGACTTGACTTTAAAATAAACGAAATTTAAATTCAAAGTGCTGACTTGACATCAAAAAAAACAAAATCTAAGTAAAAGTCCTGACTTGACTTCAAAATAAACAAAATTTTAGACAAAATCTTAACTTGACTTCAAAAAAAACAAAATTTAAGTTAAAGTCCTGACTTGACTTCCAAAAAAGCAAAATTTAAATTCAAAGTGCTTATTTGACTTCAAAAAAAACAAAATTTAAAATCAAAGTGCTGATTTGACTTCAAAAAAAACAAAATTTAAGTTAATGTCCTGACTTGACTTCAAAAAAAACAAAATTTAAAATCAAAGTGCTGATTTGACTTCAAAATAAACAAAATTTTAGACAAAATCCTAACTTGACTTCAAAAAAAACAAAATTTAAGTTAATGTCCTGACTTGACTTCAAAAAAAAACAAAATTTAAATAAAAAGCGAGACTTGACATCAAAAAAAAAAAAATTTAAGTAAAAGTCCTGACTTGACTTCAAAATAAACAAAATTTTAGACAAAATCTTAACTTGACCTCAAAAAAAACAAAATTTAATTTCAAAGTTCTGATTTGACTTCAAAAAAAACAAAATTTAAAGTCAAAGTCTTGACTTGACTTTAAAATAAACGAAATTTAAATTCAAAGTGCTGACTTGACTTCAAAAATAACAAAATTTAAAGTCAAAGTCTTGACTTGACTTTAAAATAAACAAAATTTAAGTAAAAGTCCTGACTTGACTTCAAAAAAAAACAAAATTTAAAGTCAAAGTCCTGACTTGACTTCAAAATAAACAAAATTTTAGACAAAATCTTAACTAGACTTCAAAAAAAACAAAATTTAAGTTAAAGTCTTGACTTGACTATAAAATAAACGAAATTTAAATTCAAAGTGCTGACTTGACTTCAAAAAAAAACAAAATTTAAAATCAAAGTCTTGACTTGACTTCCAAAAAAACAAAATTTAAATTCAAAGTGCTGATTTGACTTCAAAAAAAACAAAATTTAATTTCAAAGTTCTGATTTGACTTTAAAATAGACAAAATCTTAGTAAAAGTCCTGACTTGACTTCAAAAAAAACAAAATTTAAATTAAAAGCGCTGACTTGACTTCAAAAAAAACAAAATTAAAGTAAAAGTCTTGACTTGACTTTAAAATAAACGAAATTTAAATTCAAAGTGCTGACTTGACTTCAAAAAAAACAAAATTTAAAATCAAAGTGCTGATTTGACTTCAAAAAAAACAAAATTTAAGTTAATGTCCTGACTTGACTTCAAAAAAAACAAAATTTAAATAAAAAGCGAGACTTGACATCAAAAAAAACAAAATTTAAGTAAAAGTCCTGACTTGACTTCAAAATAAACAAAATTTTAGACAAAATCTTAACTTGACTTCAAAAAAAAACAAAATTTAATTTCAAAGTTCTGATTTGACTTCAAAAAAAAACAAAATTTAAAGTCAAAGTCTTGACTTGACTTTAAAATAAACGAAATTTAAATTCAAAGTGCTGACTTGACTTCAAAAAAAACAAAATTTAAAATCAAAGTCCTGACTTGACTTCAAAAAAAACAAAATTTAAAGTCAAAGTCCTGACTTGACTTCAAAATAAACAAAATTTTATACAAAATCTTAACAAGACTTCAAAAAAAAACAAAATTTAAGTTAAATTCTTGACTTGACTATAAAATAAACGAAATTTAAATTCAAAGTGCTGACTTGACTTCAAAAAAAACAAAATTTAAAATCAAAGTCTTGACTTTACTTCCAAAAAAAACAAAATTTAAATTCAAAGTGCTGATTTGAATTCAAAAAAAACAAAATTTAATTTCAAAGTTCTGATTTGACTTTAAAATAAACAACATCTTAGTAAAAGTCTTGACTTGACTTCAAAAAAAAACAAAATTTAAATTAAAAGCGCTGATTTGACTTCAAAAAAAACAAAATTAAAGTAAAAGTCTTGACTTGACTTTAAAATAAACGAAATTTAAATTCAAAGTGCTGACTTGACTTCAAAAAAAAACAAAATTTAAAATCAAAGTGCTTATTGGACTTCAAAAAAAACAAAATTTAAAGTCAAAGTCTTGACTTGACTTTAAAATAAACGAAATTTAAATTCAAAGTGCTGACTTGACTTCAAAAAAAACAAAATTTAAAATCAAAGTGCTGATTTGACTTCAAAAAAAACAAAATTTAAGTTAATGTCCTGACTTGACTTCAAAAAAAACAAAATTTAAATAAAAAGCGAGACTTGACATCAAAAAAAACAAAATTTAAGTAAAAGTCCTGACTTGACTTCAAAATAAACAAAATTTTAGACAAAATCTTAACTTGACTTCAAAAAAAAACAAAATTTAATTTCAAAGTTCTGATTTGACTTCAAAAAAAAACAAAATTTAAAGTCAAAGTCTTGACTTGACTTTAAAATAAACGAAATTTAAATTCAAAGTGCTGACTTGACTTCAAAAAAAACAAAATTTAAAATCAAAGTCCTGACTTGACTTCAAAAAAAACAAAATTTAAAGTCAAAGTCCTGACTTGACTTCAAAATAAACAAAATTTTATACAAAATCTTAACAAGACTTCAAAAAAAAACAAAATTTAAGTTAAATTCTTGACTTGACTATAAAATAAACGAAATTTAAATTCAAAGTGCTGACTTGACTTCAAAAGAAACAAAATTTAAAATCAAAGTCTTGACTTTACTTCAAAAAAAACAAAATTTAAATTCAAAGTGCTGATTTGAATTCAAAAAAAACAAAATTTAAATTCAAAGTTCTGATTTGACTTTAAAATAAACAACATCTTAGTAAAAGTCTTGACTTGACTTCAAAAAAAACAAAATTTAAATTAAAAGCGCTGATTTGACTTCAAAAAAAACAAAATTAAAGTAAAAGTCTTGACTTGACTTTAAAATAAACGAAATTTAAATTCAAAGTGCTGACTTGACTTCAAAAAAAAACAAAATTTAAAGCAAAGTGCTTATTGGACATCAAAAAAAAACAAAATTTAAATTAAAAGCGCTGATTTGACTTCAAAAAAAACAAAATTTAAAATCAAAGTGCTGATTTGACTTCAAAAAAAACAAAATTTAAAGTCAAAGTCTTGACTTGATTTTAAAATAAACGAAATTTAAATTCAAAGTGCTGACTTGACTTCAAAAAAAACAAAATTTAAAATCAAAGTGCTGATTTGACTTCTAAAAAAACAAAATTTAAGTTAATGTCCTGACTTGACTTCAAAAAAAACAAAATTTAAAATCAAAGTGCTGATTTGACTTCAAAATAAACAAAATTTTAGACAAAATCCTAACTTGACTTCAAAAAAAAACAAAATTTAATTTAATGTCCTGACTTGACTTCAAAAAAAAACAAAATTTAAATAAAAAGCGCTGACTTGACATCAAAAAAAACTAAAATTTAAGTAAAAGTCCTGACTTGACTTCAAAAAAAACGAAATATAAAATCAAAGTGCTGATTTGACTTCAAAATAAACAAAATTTTAGACAAAATCCTAACTTGACTTCAAAATAAACAAAATTTTAGACAAAATCTTAACTTGACTTCAAAAAAAAACAAAATTTAATTTAAAAGTTCTGATTTGACTTCAAAAAAAAACAAAATTTAAAATCAAAGTGCTGATTGGACTTCAAAAAAAACAAAATTTAACGTCAAAGTCTTGACTTGACTTTAAAATAAACAAAATTTAAGTAAATGTCCTGACTTGACTTCAAAAAAAACAAAATTTAAATTAAAAGCGCTGACTTGACTTCAAGAAAAAAAAATTTAAGTAAAAGACCTGACTTGACTTCAAAATAAACAAAATTTTAGACAAAATCTTAACTTGACTTCAAAAAAAACAAAATTTAAGTTAAAGTCTTGACTTGACTTCCAAAAAAACAAAATTTAAATTCAAAGTACTGATTTGACTTCAAAAAAAACAAAATTTAAAATCAAAGTGCTGATTTGACTTCAAAAAAAACAAAATTTAAAGTCAAAGTCTTGACTTGACTTTAAAATAAACGAAATTTTAATTCAAAGTGCTAACTTGACTTCAAAAAAAACAAAATTTAAAATCAAAGTGCTGATTTGACTTCAAAAAAAAACAAAATTTGAGTTAATGTCCTGACTTGACTTCAAAAAAAACAAAATTTAAAATCAAAGTGCTGATTTGACTTCAAAAAAAACAAAATTTTAGACAAAATCCTAACTTGACTTCAAAAAAAAACAAAATTTAAGTTAATGTCCTGACTTGACTTCAAAAAAAACAAAATTTAAATAAAAAGCGCTGACTTGACATCAAAAAAAACTAAAATTTAAGTAAAAGTCCTGACTTGACTTCAAAATAAACAAAATTTTAGACAAAATCCTAACTTGACTTCAAAATAAACAAAATTTTAGACAAAATCTTAACTTGACTTCAAAAAAAACAAAATTTAAATTCAAAGTGCTGACTTGACTTCAAAAAAAACAAAATTTAAAGTCAAAGTCTTGACTTGACTTCAAAAAAAACAAAATTTAAATAAAAAGCGCTGACTTGACATCAAAAAAAACAAAATCTAAGTAAAAGTCCTGACTTGACTTCAAAATAAACAAAATTTTAGACAAAGTCTTGACTTGACTTTAAAATAAACGAAATTTAAATTCAAAGTGCTGACTTGACTTCAAAAAAAACAAAATTTAAAGCAAAGTGCTTATTGGACTTCAAAAAAAACAAAATTTAAATTCAAAGTACTGATTTGACTTCAAAAAAAACAAAATTTAAAATCAAAGTGCTGATTTGACTTCTAAAAAAACAAAATTTAAAGTCAAAGTCTTGACTTGACTTTAAAATAAACGAAATTTTAATTCAAAGTGCTAACTTGACTTCAAAAAAAACAAAATTTAAAATCAAAGTGCTGATTTGACTTCAAAAAAAACAAAATTTGAGTTAATGTCCTGACTTGACTTCAAAAAAAAACAAAATTTAAAATCAAAGTGCTGATTTGACTTCAAAAAAAAACAAATTTTAGACAAAATCCTAACATGACTTCAAAAAAAAACAAAATTTAAGTTAATGTCCTGACTTGACTTCAAAAAAAAACAAAATTTGAATAAAAAGCGCCCACTTGACATCAAAAAAAACAAAATTTAAGTAAAAATCTTAACTTGACTTCAAAAAAAACAAAATTTAATTTCAAAGTTCTGATTTGACTTCAAAAAAAAACAAAATTTAAAGTCAAAGTCTTGACTTGACTTTAAAATAAACAAAATTTAAGTAAAAGTCCTGACTTGACATCAAAATAAACAAAATTTTAGACAAAATCTTAACTAGACTTCAAAAAAAAACAAAATTTAAGTTAAAGTCTTGACTTGACTTTAAAATAAACGAAATTTAAATTCAAAGTGCTGACTTGACTTCAAAAAAAACAAAATTTTAAATCAAAGTCTTGACTTGACTTCCAAAAAAACAAAATTTAAATTCAAAGTGCTGACTTGACTTCAAAAAAAACAAAATTTAAAGTCAAAGTCTTGACTTGACTTTAAAATAAACGAAATTTAAATTCAAAGTGCTGACTTGACTTCAAAAAAAACAAAATTTGAATAAAAAGCGCTGACTTGACATCAAAAAAAACAAAATTTAAGTAAAAATCTTAACTTGACTTCAAAAAAAACAAAATTTAATTTCAAAGTTCTGATTTGACTTCAAAAAAAACAAAATTTAAAGTCAAAGTCTTGACTTGACTTCAAAAAAAACAAAATTTAAAATCAAAGTGCTGATTTGACTTCAAAAAAAACAAAATTTTAGACAAAATCCTAACATGACTTCAAAAAAAACAAAATTTAAGTTAATGTCCTGACTTGACTTCAAAAAAAAACAAAATTTGAATAAAAAGCGCCCACTTGACATCAAAAAAAACAAAATTTAAGTAAAAATCTTAACTTGACTTCAAAAAAAACAAAATTTAATTTCAAAGTTCTGATTTGACTTCAAAAAAAACAAAATTTAAAGTCAAAGTCTTGACTTGACTTTAAAATAAACAAAATTTAAGTAAAAGTCCTGACTTGACATCAAAATAAACAAAATTTTAGACAAAATCTTAACTAGACTTCAAAAAAAAACAAAATTTAAGTTAAAGTCTTGACTTGACTTTAAAATAAACGAAATTTAAATTCAAAGTGCTGACTTGACTTCAAAAAAAAACAAAATTTTAAATCAAAGTCTTGACTTGACTTCCAAAAAAACAAAATTTAAATTCAAAGTGCTGACTTGACTTCAAAAAAAACAAAATTTAAAGTCAAAGTCTTGACTTGACTTTAAAATAAACGAAATTTAAATTCAAAGTGCTGACTTGACTTCAAAAAAAAACAAAATTTGAATAAAAAGCGCTGACTTGACATCAAAAAAAACAAAATTTAAGTAAAAATCTTAACTTGACTTCAAAAAAAAACAAAATTTAATTTCAAAGTTCTGATTTGACTTCAAAAAAAACAAAATTTAAAGTCAAAGTCTTGACTTGACTTTAAAATAAACAAAATTTAAGTAAAAGTCCTGACTTGACATCAAATAAACAAAATTTTAGACAAAATCTTAACTAGACTTCAAAAAAAAACAAAATTTAAGTTAAAGTCTTGACTTGACTTTAAAATAAACGAAATTTAAATTCAAAGTGCTGACTTGACTTCAAAAAAAAACAAAATTTTAAATCAAAGTCTTGACTTGACTTCCAAAAAAACAAAATTTAAATTCAAAGTGCTGACTTGACTTCAAAAAAAACAAAATTTAAAGTCAAAGTCTTGACTTGACTTTAAAATAAACGAAATTTAAATTCAAAGTGCTGACTTGACTTCAAAAAAAACAAAATTTAAGTAAAAGACCTGACTTGACTTCAAAATAAACAAAATTTTAGACAAAATCTTAACTTGACTTCAAAAAAAACAAAATTTAAGTTAAAGTCTTGACTTGACTTCCAAAAAAACAAAATTTAAATTCAAAGTACTGATTTGACTTCAAAAAAAACAAAATTTAAAATCAAAGTGCTGATTTGACTTCAAAAAAAACAAAATTTAAAGTCAAAGTCTTGACTTGACTTTAAAATAAACGAAATTTTAATTCAAAGTGCTAACTTGACTTCAAAAAAAACAAAATTTAAAATCAAAGTGCTGATTTGACTTCAAAAAAAACAAAATTTGAGTTAATGTCCTGACTTGACTTCAAAAAAAACAAAATTTAAAATCAAAGTGCTGATTTGACTTCAAAAAAAACAAAATTTTAGACAAAATCCTAACTTGACTTCAAAAAAAACAAAATTTAAGTTAATGTCCTGACTTGACTTCAAAAAAAAACAAAATTTAAATAAAAAGCGCTGACTTGACATCAAAAAAAACTAAAATTTAAGTAAAAGTCCTGACTTGACTTCAAAAAAAACAAAATATAAAATCAAAGTGCTGATTTGACTTCAAAATAAAGAAAATTTTACACAAAATCCTAACTTGACTTCAAAATAAACAAAATTTTAGACAAAATCTTAACTTGACTTCAAAAAAAACAAAATTTAAATTCAAAGTGCTGAGTTGACTTCAAAAAAAACAAAATTTTACGTCAAAGTCTTGACTTGACTTCAAAAAAAAACAAAATTTAAATAAAAAGCGCTGACTTGACATCAAAAAAAACAAAATCTAAGTAAAAGTCCTGACTTGACTTCAAAATAAACAAAATTTTAGACAAAGTCTTGACTTGACTTTAAAATAAACGAAATTTAAATTCAAAGTGCTGACTTGACTTCAAAAAAAACAAAATTTAAAGCAAAGTGCTTATTGGACTTCAAAAAAAAACAAAATTTAAATTCAAAGTACTGATTTGACTTCAAAAAAAACAAAATTTAAAATCAAAGTGCTGATTTGACTTCTAAAAAAACAAAATTTAAAGTCAAAGTCTTGACTTGACTTTAAAATAAACGAAATTTTAATTCAAAGTGCTAACTTGACTTCAAAAAAAACAAAATTTAAAATCAAAGTGCTGATTTGACTTCAAAAAAAACAAAATTTGAGTTAATGTCCTGACTTGACTTCAAAAAAAAACAAAATTTAAAATCAAAGTGCTGATTTGACTTCAAAAAAAACAAAATTTTAGACAAAATCCTAACTTGACTTCAAAAAAAAACAAAATTTAAGTTAATGTCCTGACTTGACTTCAAAAAAAAACAAAATTTGAATAAAAAGCGCTGACTTGACATCAAAAAAAAACAAAATTTAAGTAAAAATCTTAACTTGACTTCAAAAAAAAACAAAATTTAATTTCAAAGTTCTGATTTGACTTCAAAAAAAACAAAATTTAAAGTCAAAGTCTTGACTTGACTTTAAAATAAACAAAATTTAAGTAAAAGTCCTGACTTGACATCAAAATAAACAAAATTTTAGACAAAATCTTAACTAGACTTCAAAAAAAACAAAATTTAAGTTAAAGTCTTGACTTGACTTTAAAATAAACGAAATTTAAATTCAAAGTGCTGACTTGACTTCAAAAAAAAACAAAATTTTAAATCAAAGTCTTGACTTGACTTCCAAAAAAACAAAATTTAAATTCAAAGTGCTGACTTGACTTCAAAAAAAACAAAATTTAAAGTCAAAGTCTTGACTTGACTTTAAAATAAACGAAATTTAAATTCAAAGTGCTGACTTGACTTCAAAAAAAACAAAATTTAAAATCAAAGTGCTGATTTGACTTCAAAATAAACAAAATTTTAGACAAAATCCTAACTTGACTTCAAAAAAAAACAAAATTTTAGTTAATGTCCTGACTTGACTTCAAAAAAAACAAAATTTAAATAAAAAGCGAGACTTGACATCAAAAAAAAACAAAATTTAAGTAAAAGTCCTGACTTGACTTCAAAATAAACAAAATTTTAGACAAAATCTTAACTTGACTTCAAAAAAAACAAAATTTAATTTCAAAGTTCTGATTTGACTTCAAAAAAAAACAAAATTTAAAGTCAAAGTCTTGACTTGACTTTAAAATAAACGAAATTTAAATTCAAAGTGCTGACTTGACTTCAAAAAAAAACAAAATTTAAAGTCAAAGTCCTGACTTGACTTCAAAAAAAACAAAATTTAAAGTCAAAGTCCTGACTTGACTTCAAAATAAACAAAATTTTAGACAAAATCTTAACTAGACTTCAAAAAAAACAAAATTTAAGTTAAAGTCTTGACTTGACTATAAAATAAACGAAATTTAAATTCAAAGTGCTGACTTGACTTCAAAAAAAACAAAATTTAAAATCAAAGTCCTGACTTGACTTCAAAATAAACAAAATTTTATACAAAATCTTAACAAGACTTCAAAAAAAACAAAATTTAAGTTAAATTCTTGACTTGACTATAAAATAAACGAAATTTAAATTCAAAGTGCTGACTTGACTTCAAAAAAAACAAAATTTAAAATCAAAGTCTTGACTTTACTTCCAAAAAAACAAAATTTAAATTCAAAGTGCTGATTTGAATTCAAAAAAAACAAAATTTAATTTCAAAGTTCTGATTTGACTTTAAAATAAACAACATCTTAGTAAAAGTCTTGACTTGACTTCAAAAAAAACAAAATTTAAATTAAAAGCGCTGATTTGACTTCAAAATAAACAAAATTTTAGACAAAATCTTAACTTGACTTCAAAAAAAACAAAATTTAAAATCAAAGTGCTGATTTGACTTCAAAAAAAACAAAATTTAAGTTAATGTCCTGACTTGACTTCAAAAAAAACAAAATTTAAAATCAAAGTGCTGATTTGACTTTAAAATAAACGAAATTTAAATTCAAAGTGCTGATTTGACTTCAAAAAAAACAAAATTTAAGTTAATGTCCTGACTTGACTTCAAAAAAAACAAAATTTAAAGTCAAAGTCTTGACTTGACTTTAAAATAAACGAAATTTAAATTCAAAGTGCTGACTTGACATCAAAAAAAACAAAATCTAAGTAAAAGTCCTGACTTGACTTCAAAATAAACAAAATTTTAGACAAAATCTTAACTTGACTTCAAAAAAAACAAAATTTAAGTTAAAGTCCTGACTTGACTTCCAAAAAAGCAAAATTTAAATTCAAAGTGCTTATTTGACTTCAAAAAAAACAAAATTTAAAATCAAAGTGCTGATTTGACTTCAAAAAAAACAAAATTTAAGTTAATGTCCTGACTTGACTTCAAAAAAAACAAAATTTAAAATCAAAGTGCTGATTTGACTTCAAAATAAACAAAATTTTAGACAAAATCCTAACTTGACTTCAAAAAAAAACAAAATTTAAGTTAATGTCCTGACTTGACTTCAAAAAAAACAAAATTTAAATAAAAAGCGAGACTTGACATCAAAAAAAACAAAATTTAAGTAAAAGTCCTGACTTGACTTCAAAATAAACAAAATTTTAGACAAAATCTTAACTTGACCTCAAAAAAAAACAAAATTTAATTTCAAAGTTCTGATTTGACTTCAAAAAAAACAAAATTTAAAGTCAAAGTCTTGACTTGACTTTAAAATAAACGAAATTTAAATTCAAAGTGCTGACTTGACTTCAAAAATAACAAAATTTAAAGTCAAAGTCTTGACTTGACTTTAAAATAAACAAAATTTAAGTAAAAGTCCTGACTTGACTTCAAAAAAAAACAAAATTTAAAGTCAAAGTCCTGACTTGACTTCAAAATAAACAAAATTTTAGACAAAATCTTAACTAGACTTCAAAAAAAACAAAATTTAAGTTAAAGTCTTGACTTGACTATAAAATAAACGAAATTTAAATTCAAAGTGCTGACTTGACTTCAAAAAAAAACAAAATTTAAAATCAAAGTCTTGACTTGACTTCCAAAAAAAACAAAATTTAAATTCAAAGTGCTGATTTGACTTCAAAAAAAACAAAATTTAATTTCAAAGTTCTGATTTGACTTTAAAATAGACAAAATCTTAGTAAAAGTCCTGACTTGACTTCAAAAAAAAACAAAATTTAAATTAAAAGCGCTGACTTGACTTCAAAAAAAACAAAATTAAAGTAAAAGTCTTGACTTGACTTTAAAATAAACGAAATTTAAATTCAAAGTGCTGACTTGACTTCAAAAAAAACAAAATTTAAAATCAAAGTGCTTATTGGACTTCAAAAAAAAACAAAATTTAAAGTCAAAGTCTTGACTTGACTTTAAAATAAACGAAATTTAAATTCAAAGTGCTGACTTGACTTCAAAAAAAACAAAATTTAAAATCAAAGTGCTGATTTGACTTCAAAAAAAACAAAATTTAAGTTAATGTCCTGACTTGACTTCAAAAAAAACAAAATTTAAATAAAAAGCGAGACTTGACATCAAAAAAAACAAAATTTAAGTAAAAGTCCTGACTTGACTTCAAAATAAACAAAATTTTAGACAAAATCTTAACTTGACTTCAAAAAAAAACAAAATTTAATTTCAAAGTTCTGATTTGACTTCAAAAAAAACAAAATTTAAAGTCAAAGTCTTGACTTGACTTTAAAATAAACGAAATTTAAATTCAAAGTGCTGACTTGACTTCAAAAAAAACAAAATTTAAAATCAAAGTCCTGACTTGACTTCAAAAAAAACAAAATTTAAAGTCAAAGTCCTGACTTGACTTCAAAATAAACAAAATTTTATACAAAATCTTAACAAGACTTCAAAAAAAACAAAATTTAAGTTAAATTCTTGACTTGACTATAAAATAAACGAAATTTAAATTCAAAGTGCTGACTTGACTTCAAAAAAAACAAAATTTAAAATCAAAGTCTTGACTTTACTTCCAAAAAAACAAAATTTAAATTCAAAGTGCTGATTTGAATTCAAAAAAAACAAAATTTAATTTCAAAGTTCTGATTTGACTTTAAAATAAACAACATCTTAGTAAAAGTCTTGACTTGACTTCAAAAAAAACAAAATTTAAATTAAAAGCGCTGATTTGACTTCAAAAAAAACAAAATTAAAGTAAAAGTCTTGACTTGACTTTAAAATAAACGAAATTTAAATTCAAAGTGCTGACTTGACTTCAAAAAAAACAAAATTTAAAGCAAAGTGCTTATTGGACATCAAAAAAAACAAAATTTAAATTAAAAGCGCTGATTTGACTTCAAAAAAAACAAAATTTAAAATCAAAGTGCTGATTTGACTTCAAAAAAAACAAAATTTAAAGTCAAAGTCTTGACTTGATTTTAAAATAAACGAAATTTAAATTCAAAGTGCTGAGTTGACTTCAAAAAAAACAAAATTTAAAATCAAAGTGCTGATTTGACTTCTAAAAAAACAATATTTAAGTTAATGTCCTGACTTGACTTCAAAAAAAACAAAATTTAAAATCAAAGTGCTGATTTGACTTCAAAATAAACAAAATTTTAGACAAAATCCTAACTTGACTTCAAAAAAAACAAAATTTAAGTTAATGTCCTGACTTGACTTCAAAAAAAAAAAAATTTAAATAAAAAGCGCTGACTTGACATCAAAAAAAACTAAAATTTAAGTAAAAGTCCTGACTTGACTTCAAAAAAAACAAAATATAAAATCAAAGTGCTGATTTGACTTCAAAATAAACAAAATTTTAGACAAAATCCTAACTTGACTTCAAAATAAACAAAATTTTAGACAAAATCTTAACTTGACTTCAAAAAAAAACAAAATTTAATTTAAAAGTTCTGATTTGACTTCAAAAAAAAACAAAATTTAAAATCAAAGTGCTGATTGGACTTCAAAAAAAACAAAATTTAACGTCAAAGTCTTGACTTGACTTTAAAATAAACAAAATTTAAGTAAATGTCCTGACTTGACTTCAAAAAAAACAAAATTTAAATTAAAAGCGCTGACTTGACTTCAAGAAAAAAAAATTTAAGTAAAAGACCTGACTTGACTTCAAAATAAACAAAATTTTAGACAAAATCTTAACTTGACTTCAAAAAAAAACAAAATTTAAGTTAAAGTCTTGACTTGACTTCCAAAAAAACAAAATTTAAATTCAAAGTACTGATTTGACTTCAAAAAAAACAAAATTTAAAATCAAAGTGCTGATTTGACTTCAAAAAAAACAAAATTTAAAGTCAAAGTCTTGACTTGACTTTAAAATAAACGAAATTTTAATTCAAAGTGCTAACTTGACTTCAAAAAAAACAAAATTTAAAATCAAAGTGCTGATTTGACTTCAAAAAAAACAAAATTTGAGTTAATGTCCTGACTTGACTTCAAAAAAAACAAAATTTAAAATCAAAGTGCTGATTTGACTTCAAAAAAAACAAAATTTTAGACAAAATCCTAACTTGACTTCAAAAAAAACAAAATTTAAGTTAATGTCCTGACTTGACTTCAAAAAAAACAAAATTTAAATAAAAAGCGCTGATTTGACTTCAAAAAAAACAAAATTTAAAATCAAAGTGCTGATTTGACTTCAAAAAAAACAAAATTTAAAGTCAAAGTCTTGACTTGATTTTAAAATAAACGAAATTTAAATTCAAAGTGCTGACTTGACTTCAAAAAAAACAAAATTTAAAATCAAAGTGCTGATTTGACTTCTAAAAAAACAAAATTTAAGTTAATGTCCTGACTTGACTTCAAAAAAAACAAAATTTAAAATCAAAGTGCTGATTTGACTTCAAAATAAACAAAATTTTAGACAAAATCCTAACTTGACTTCAAAAAAAAACAAAATTTAAGTTAATGTCCTGACTTGACTTCAAAAAAAAACAAAATTTAAATAAAAAGCGCTGACTTGACATCAAAAAAAACTAAAATTTAAGTAAAAGTCCTGACTTGACTTCAAAAAAAACAAAATATAAAATCAAAGTGCTGATTTGACTTCAAAATAAACAAAATTTTAGACAAAATCCTTACTTGACTTCAAAATAAACAAAATTTTAGACAAAATCTTAACTTGACTTCAAAAAAAACAAAATTTAAATTAAAAGCGCTGATTTGACTTCAAAAAAAACAAAATTTAAAATCAAAGTGCTGATTTGACTTCAAAAAAAACAAAATTTAAAGTCAAAGTCTTGACTTGATTTTAAAATAAACGAAATTTAAATTCAAAGTGCTGACTTGACTTCAAAAAAAACAAAATTTAAAATCAAAGTGCTGATTTGACTTCTAAAAAAACAAAATTTAAGTTAATGTCCTGACTTGACTTCAAAAAAAACAAAATTTAAAATCAAAGTGCTGATTTGACTTCAAAATAAACAAAATTTTAGACAAAATCCTAACTTGACTTCAAAAAAAACAAAATTTAAGTTAATGTCCTGACTTGACTTCAAAAAAAAACAAAATTTAAATAAAAAGCGCTGACTTGACATCAAAAAAAACTAAAATTTAAGTAAAAGTCCTGACTTGACTTCAAAAAAAACAAAATATAAAATCAAAGTGCTGATTTGACTTCAAAATAAACAAAATTTTAGACAAAATCCTAACTTGACTTCAAAATAAACAAAATTTTAGACAAAATCTTAACTTGACTTCAAAAAAAACAAAATTTAATTTAAAAGTTCTGATTTGACTTCAAAAAAAACAAAATTTAAAATCAAAGTGCTGATTGGACTTCAAAAAAAAACAAAATTTAACGTCAAAGTCTTGACTTGACTTTAAAATAAACAAAATTTAAGTAAATGTCCTGACTTGACTTCAAAAAAAACAAAATTTAAATTAAAAGCGCTGACTTGACTTCAAGAAAAAAAAATTTAAGTAAAAGACCTGACTTGACTTCAAAATAAACAAAATTTTAGACAAAATCTTAACTTGACTTCAAAAAAAACAAAATTTAAGTTAAAGTCTTGACTTGACTTCCAAAAAAACAAAATTTAAATTCAAAGTACTGATTTGACTTCAAAAAAAAACAAAATTTAAAATCAAAGTGCTGATTTGACTTCAAAAAAAACAAAATTTAAAGTCAAAGTCTTGACTTGACTTTAAAATAAACGAAATTTTAATTCAAAGTGCTAACTTGACTTCAAAAAAAACAAAATTTAAAATCAAAGTGCTGATTTGACTTCAAAAAAAACAAAATTTGAGTTAATGTCCTGACTTGACTTCAAAAAAAACAAAATTTAAAATCAAAGTGCTGATTTGACTTCAAAAAAAACAAAATTTTAGACAAAATCCTAACTTGACTTCAAAAAAAACAAAATTTAAGTTAATGTCCTGACTTGACTTCAAAAAAAAACAAAATTTAAATAAAAAGCGCTGACTTGACATCAAAAAAAACTAAAATTTAAGTAAAAGTCCTGACTTGACTTCAAAAAAAACAAAATATAAAATCAAAGTGCTGATTTGACTTCAAAATAAACAAAATTTTGGACAAAATCCTAACTTGACTTCAAAATAAACAAAATTTTAGACAAAATCTTAACTTGACTTCAAAAAAAACAAAATTTAAATTCAAAGTGCTGAGTTGACTTCAAAAAAAAACAAAATTTTACGTCAAAGTCTTGACTTGACTTCAAAAAAAACAAAATTTAAATAAAAAGCGCTGACTTTACATCAAAAAAAACAAAATCTAAGTAAAAGTCCTGACTTGACTTCAAAATAAACAAAATTTTAGACAAAGTCTTGACTTGACTTTAAAATAAACGAAATTTAAATTCAAAGTGCTGACTTGACTTCAAAAAAAAACAAAATTTAAAGCAAAGTGCTTATTGGACTTCAAAAAAAACAAAATTTAAATTCAAAGTACTGATTTGACTTCAAAAAAAACAAAATTTAAAATCAAAGTGCTGATTTGACTTCTAAAAAAACAAAATTTAAAGTCAAAGTCTTGACTTGACTTTAAAATAAACGAAATTTTAATTCAAAGTGCTAACTTGACTTCAAAAAAAACAAAATTTAAAATCAAAGTGCTGATTTGACTTCAAAAAAAACAAAATTTGAGTTAATGTCCTGACTTGACTTCAAAAAAAACAAAATTTAAAATCAAAGTGCTGATTTGACTTCAAAAAAAACAAAATTTTAGACAAAATCCTAACTTGACTTCAAAAAAAACAAAATTTAAGTTAATGTCCTGACTTGACTTCAAAAAAAACAAAATTTGAATAAAAAGCGCTGACTTGACATCAAAAAAAACAAAATTTAAGTAAAAATCTTAACTTGACTTCAAAAAAAACAAAATTTAATTTCAAAGTTCTGATTTGACTTCAAAAAAAACAAAATTTAAAGTCAAAGTCTTGACTTGACTTTAAAATAAACAAAATTTAAGTAAAAGTCCTGACTTGACATCAAAATAAACAAAATTTTAGACAAAATCTTAACTAGACTTCAAAAAAAACAAAATTTAAGTTAAAGTCTTGACTTGACTTTAAAATAAACGAAATTTAAATTCAAAGTGCTGACTTGACTTCAAAAAAAACAAAATTTTAAATCAAAGTCTTGACTTGACTTCCAAAAAAACAAAATTTAAATTCAAAGTGCTGACTTGACTTCAAAAAAAAACAAAATTTAAAGTCAAAGTCTTGACTTGACTTTAAAATAAACGAAATTTAAATTCAAAGTGCTGACTTGACTTCAAAAAAAACAAAATTTAAAATCAAAGTGCTGATTTGACTTCAAAATAAACAAAATTTTAGACAAAATCCTAACTTGACTTCAAAAAAAACAAAATTTTAGTTAATGTCCTGACTTGACTTCAAAAAAAACAAAATTTAAATAAAAAGCGAGACTTGACATCAAAAAAAACAAAATTTAAGTAAAAGTCCTGACTTGACTTCAAAATAAACAAAATTTTAGACAAAATCTTAACTTGACTTCAAAAAAAACAAAATTTAATTTCAAAGTTCTGATTTGACTTCAAAAAAAACAAAATTTAAAGTCAAAGTCTTGACTTGACTTTAAAATAAACGAAATTTAAATTCAAAGTGCTGACTTGACTTCAAAAAAAACAAAATTTAAAGTCAAAGTCCTGACTTGACTTCAAAAAAAACAAAATTTAAAGTCAAAGTCCTGACTTGACTTCAAAATAAACAAAATTTTAGACAAAATCTTAACTAGACTTCAAAAAAAACAAAATTTAAAGTCAAAGTCTTGACTTGACTATAAAATAAACGAAATTTAAATTCAAAGTGCTGACTTGACTTCAAAAAAAACAAAATTTAAAATCAAAGTCTTGACTTGACTTCCAAAAAAACAAAATTTAAATTCAAAGTGCTGATTTGACTTCAAAAAAAACAAAATTTAATTTCAAAGTTCTGATTTGACTTTAAAATAAACAAAATCTTAGTAAAAGTCCTGACTTGACTTCAAAAAAAACAAAATTTAAATTAAAAGCGCTGACTTGACTTCAAAAAAAACAAAATTAAAGTAAAAGTCTTGACTTGACTTTAAAATAAACGAAATTTAAATTCAAAGTGCTGACTTGACTTCAAAAAAAACAAAATTTAAAATCAAAGTGCTTATTGGACTTCAAAAAAAACAAAATTTAAGTTAATGTCCTGACTTGACTTCAAAAAAAACAAAATTTAAAATCAAAGTGCTGATTTGACTTCAAAATAAACAAAATTTTAGACAAAATCCTAACTTGACTTCAAAAAAAACAAAATTTAAGTTAATGTCCTGACTTGACTTCAAAAAAAACAAAATTTAAATAAAAAGCGAGACTTGACATCAAAAAAAACAAAATTTAAGTAAAAGTCCTGACTTGACTTCAAAATAAACAAAATTTTAGACAAAATCTTAACTTGACTTCAAAAAAAAACAAAATTTAATTTCAAAGTTCTGATTTGACTTCAAAAAAAAACAAAATTTAAAGTCAAAGTCTTGACTTGACTTTAAAATAAACGAAATTTAAATTCAAAGTGCTGACTTGACTTCAAAAAAAACAAAATTTAAAGTCAAAGTCTTGACTTGACTTTAAAATAAACAAAATTTAAGTAAAAGTCCTGACTTGACTTCAAAAAAAAACAAAATTTAAAGTCAAAGTCCTGACTTGACTTCAAAATAAACAAAATTTTAGACAAAATCTTAACTAGACTTCAAAAAAAACAAAATTTAAGTTAAAGTCTTGACTTGACTATAAAATAAACGAAATTTAAATTCAAAGTGCTGACTTGACTTCAAAAAAAACAAAATTTAAAATCAAAGTCTTGACTTGACTTCCAAAAAAACAAAATTTAAATTCAAAGTGCTGATTTGACTTCAAAAAAAACAAAATTTAATTTCAAAGTTCTGATTTGACTTTAAAATAAACAAAATCTTAGTAAAAGTCCTGACTTGACTTCAAAAAAAACAAAATTTAAATTAAAAGCGCTGACTTGACTTCAAAAAAAACAAAATTAAAGTAAAAGTCTTGACTTGACTTTAAAATAAACGAAATTTAAATTCAAAGTGCTGACTTGACTTCAAAAAAAACAAAATTTAAAATCAAAGTGCTTATTGGACTTCAAAAAAAACAAAATTTAAAGTCAAAGTCTTGACTTGACTTTAAAATAAACGAAATTTAAATTCAAAGTGCTGACTTGACTTCAAAAAAAACAAAATTTAAAATCAAAGTGCTGATTTGACTTCAAAAAAAACAAAATTTAAGTTAATGTCCTGACTTGACTTCAAAAAAAACAAAATTTAAATAAAAAGCGAGACTTGACATCAAAAAAAACAAAATTTAAGTAAAAGTCCTGACTTGACTTCAAAATAAACAAAATTTTAGACAAAATCTTAACTTGACTTCAAAAAAAAACAAAATTTAATTTCAAAGTTCTGATTTGACTTCAAAAAAAAACAAAATTTAAAGTCAAAGTCTTGACTTGACTTTAAAATAAACAAAATTTAAAGTCAAAGTGCTGACTTGACTTCAAAAAAAACAAAATTTAAAATCAAAGTCTTGACTTGACTTCCAAAAAAACAAAATTTAAATTCAAAGTGCTGATTTGACTTCAAAAAAAACAAAATTTAATTTCAAAGTTCTGATTTGACTTTAAAATAAACAAAATCTTAGTAAAAGTCCTGACTTGACTTCAAAAAAAACAAAATTTAAATTAAAAGCGCTGACTTGACTTCAAAAAAAACAAAATTAAAGTAAAAGTCTTGACTTGACTTTAAAATAAACGAATTAAATTCAAAAATCTGACTTGACTTCAAAAAAAAACAAAATTTAAAATCAAAGTGCTTATTGGACTTCAAAAAAAACAAAATTTAAAGTCAAAGTCTTGACTTGACTATAAAATAAACGAAATTTAAATTCAAAGTGCTGACTTGACTTCAAAAAAAACAAAATTTAAAATCAAAGTCTTGACTTGACTTCCAAAAAAACAAAATTTAAATTCAAAGTGCTGATTTGACTTCAAAAAAAACAAAATTTAATTTCAAAGTTCTGATTTGACTTTAAAATAAACAAAATCTTAGTAAAAGTCCTGACTTGACTTCAAAAAAAAACAAAATTTAAATTAAAAGCGCTGACTTGACTTCAAAAAAAACAAAATTAAAGTAAAAGTCTTGACTTGACTTTAAAATAAACGAAATTTAAATTCAAAGTGCTGACTTGACTTCAAAAAAAACAAAATTTAAAATCAAAGTGCTTATTGGACTTCAAAAAAAACAAAATTTAAAGTCAAAGTCTTGACTTGACTTTAAAATAAACGAAATTTAAATTCAAAGTGCTGACTTGACATCAAAAAAAACAAAATCTAAGTAAAAGTCCTGACTTGACTTCAAAATAAACAAAATTTTAGACAAAATCTTAACTTGACTTCAAAAAAAACAAAATTTAAGTTAAAGTCCTGACTTGACTTCCAAAAAAGCAAAATTTAAATTCAAAGTGCTTATTTGACTTCAAAAAAAACAAAATTTAAAATCAAAGTGCTGATTTGACTTCAAAAAAAACAAAATTTAAGTTAATGTCCTGACTTGACTTCAAAAAAAACAAAATTTAAAATCAAAGTGCTGATTTGACTTCAAAATAAACAAAATTTTAGACAAAATCCTAACTTGACTTCAAAAAAAAACAAAATTTAAGTTAATGTCCTGACTTGACTTCAAAAAAAACAAAATTTAAATAAAAAGCGAGACTTGACATCAAAAAAAACAAAATTTAAGTAAAAGTCCTGACTTGACTTCAAAATAAACAAAATTTTAGACAAAATCTTAACTTGACTTCAAAAAAAACAAAATTTAATTTCAAAGTTCTGATTTGACTTCAAAAAAAACAAAATTTAAAGTCAAAGTCTTGACTTGACTTTAAAAAAAACAAAATTTAAAATCAAAGTCTTGACTTGACTTCCAAAAAAACAAAATTTAAATTCAAAGTGCTGATTTGACTTCAAAAAAAACAAAATTTAATTTCAAAGTTCTGATTTGACTTTAAAATAAACAAAATCTTAGTAAAAGTCCTGACTTGACTTCAAAAAAAACAAAATTTAAATTAAAAGCGCTGTTTTGACTTCAAAAAAAACAAAATTAAAGTAAAAGTCTTGACTTGACTTTAAAATAAACGAAATTTAAATTCAAAGTGCTGACTTGACTTCAAAAAAAACAAAATTTAAAATCAAAGTGCTTATTGGACTTCAAAAAAAACAAAATTTAAAGTCAAAGTCTTGACTTGACTTTAAAATAAACGAAATTTAAATTCAAAGTGCTGACTTGACTTCAAAAAAAACAAAATTTAAAATCAAAGTGCTGATTTGACTTCAAAAAAAACAAAATTTAAGTTAATGTCCTGACTTGACTTCAAAAAAAACAAAATTTAAATAAAAAGCGAGACTTGACATCAAAAAAAACAAAATTTAAGTAAAAGTCCTGACTTGACTTCAAAATAAACAAAATTTTAGACAAAATCTTAACTTGACTTCAAAAAAAACAAAATTTAATTTCAAAGTTCTGATTTGACTTCAAAAAAAACAAAATTTAAAGTCAAAGTCTTGACTTGACTTTAAAAAAAACAAAATTTAAAATCAAAGTCTTGACTTGACTTCCAAAAAAACAAAATTTAAATTCAAAGTGCTGATTTGACTTCAAAAAAAACAAAATTTAATTTCAAAGTTCTGATTTGACTTTAAAATAAACAAAATCTTAGTAAAAGTCCTGACTTGACTTCAAAAAAAACAAAATTTAAATTAAAAGCGCTGACTTGACTTCAAAAAAAACAAAATTAAAGTAAAAGTCTTGACTTGACTTTAAAATAAACGAAATTTAAATTCAAAGTGCTGACTTGACTTCAAAAAAAACAAAATTTAAAATCAAAGTGCTTATTGGACTTCAAAAAAAACAAAATTTAAAGTCAAAGTCTTGACTTGACTTTAAAATAAACGAAATTTAAATTCAAAGTGCTGACTTGACTTCAAAAAAAACAAAATTTAAAATCAAAGTGCTGATTTGACTTCAAAAAAAACAAAATTTAAGTTAATGTCCTGACTTGACTTCAAAAAAAACAAAATTTAAATAAAAAGCGAGACTTGACATCAAAAAAAACAAAATTTAAGTAAAAGTCCTGACTTGACTTCAAAATAAACAAAATTTTAGACAAAATCTTAACTTGACTTCAAAAAAAACAAAATTTAATTTCAAAGTTCTGATTTGACTTCAAAAAAAACAAAATTTAAAGTCAAAGTCTTGACTTGACTTTAAAATAAACGAAATTTAAATTCAAAGTGCTGACTTGACTTCAAAAAAAACAAAATTTAAAATCAAAGTCCTGACTTGACTTCAAAAAAAAACAAAATTTAAAGTCAAAGTCCTGACTTGACCTCAAAATAAACAAAATTTTATACAAAATCTTAACAAGACTTCAAAAAAAACAAAATTTAAGTTAAATTCTTGACTTGACTATAAAATAAACGAAATTTAAATTCAAAGTGCTGACTTGACTTCAAAAAAAAACAAAATTTAAAATCAAAGTCTTGACTTTACTTCCAAAAAAACAAAATTTAAATTCAAAGTGCTGATTTGAATTCAAAAAAAAACAAAATTTAATTTCAAAGTTCTGATTTGACTTTAAAATAAACAACATCTTAGTAAAAGTCTTGACTTGACTTCAAAAAAAACAAAATTTAAATTAAAAGCGCTGATTTGACTTCAAAAAAAACAAAATTAAAGTAAAAGTCTTGACTTGACTTTAAAATAAACGAAATTTAAATTCAAAGTGCTGACTTGACTTCAAAAAAAACAAAATTTAAAGCAAAGTGCTTATTGGACATCAAAAAAAACAAAATTTAAATTAAAAGCACTGATTTGACTTCAAAAAAAACAAAATTTAATATCAAAGTGCTGATTTGACTTCAAAAAAAACAAAATTTAAAGTCAAAGTCTTGACTTGATTTTAAAATAAACGAAATTTAAATTCAAAGTGCTGACTTGACTTCAAAAAAAAACAAAATTTAAAATCAAAGTGCTGATTTGACTTCTAAAAAAACAAAATTTAAGTTAATGTCCTGACTTGACTTCAAAAAAAACAAAATTTAAAATCAAAGTGCTGATTTGACTTCAAAATAAACAAAATTTTAGACAAAATCCTAACTTGACTTCAAAAAAAACAAAATTTAAGTTAATGTCCTGACTTGACTTCAAAAAAAACAAAATTTAAATAAAAAGCGCTGACTTGACATCAAAAAAAACTAAAATTTAAGTAAAAGTCCTGACTTGACTTCAAAAAAAACAAAATATAAAATCAAAGTGCTGATTTGACTTCAAAATAAACAAAATTTTAGACAAAATCCTAACTTGACTTCAAAATAAACAAAATTTTAGACAAAATCTTAACTTGACTTCAAAAAAAACAAAATTTAAGTTAAAGTTTTGACTTGACTTCCATAAAAACAAAATTTAAATTCAAAGTGCTGATTTGACTTCAAAAAAAACAAAATTTAATTTAAAAGTTCTGATTTGACTTCAAAAAAAACAAAATTTAAAATCAAAGTGCTGATTGGACTTCAAAAAAAACAAAATTTAACGTCAAAGTCTTGACTTGACTTTAAAATAAACAAAATTTAAGTAAATGTCCTGACTTGACTTCAAAAAAAACAAAATTTAAATTAAAAGCGCTGACTTGACTTCAAGAAAAAAAAATTTAAGTAAAAGACCTGACTTGACTTCAAAATAAACAAAATTTTAGACAAAATCTTAACTTGACTTCAAAAAAAACAAAATTTAAATTCAAAGTGCTGAGTTGACTTCAAAAAAAACAAAATTTTACGTCAAAGTCTTGACTTGACTTCAAAAAAAACAAAATTTAAAATCAAAGTGCTGATTTGACTTCAAAAAAAACAAAATTTAAAGTCAAAGTCTTGACTTGACTTTAAAATAAACGAAATTTTAATTCAAAGTGCTAACTTGACTTCAAAAAAAACAAAATTTAAAATCAAAGTGCTGATTTGAATTCAAAAAAAACAAAATTTGAGTTAATGTCCTGACTTGACTTCAAAAAAAAACAAAATTTAAAATCAAAGTGCTGATTTGACTTCAAAAAAAACAAAATTTTAGACAAAATCCTAACTTGACTTCAAAAAAAACAAAATTTAAGTTAATGTCCTGACTTGACTTCAAAAAAAACAAAATTTAAATAAAAAGCGCTGACTTGACATCAAAAAAAAACTAAAATTTAAGTAAAAGTCCTGACTTGACTTCAAAAAAAAACAAAATATAAAATCAAAGTGCTGATTTGACTTCAAAATAAACAAAATTTTAGACAAAATCCTAACTTGACTTCAAAATAAACAAAATTTTAGACAAAATCTTAACTTGACTTCAAAAAAAAACAAAATTTAAATTCAAAGTGCTGAGTTGACTTCAAAAAAAAACAAAATTTTACGTCAAAGTCTTGACTTGACTTCAAAAAAAAACAAAATTTAAAATCAAAGTGCTGATTTGACTTCAAAAAAAACAAATTTAAAGTCAAAGTCTTGACTTGACTTTAAAATAAACGAAATTTTAATTCAAAGTGCTAACTTGACTTCAAAAAAAACAAAATTTAAAATCAAAGTGCTGATTTGAATTCAAAAAAAACAAAATTTGAGTTAATGTCCTGACTTGACTTCAAAAAAAACAAAATTTAAAATCAAAGTGCTGATTTGACTTCAAAAAAAAACAAAATTTTAGACAAAATCCTAACTTGACTTCAAAAAAAACAAAATTTAAGTTAATGTCCTGACTTGACTTCAAAAAAAACAAAATTTAAATAAAAAGCGCTGACTTGACATCAAAAAAAACTAAAATTTAAGTAAAAGTCCTGACTTGACTTCAAAAAAAACAAAATATAAAATCAAAGTGCTGATTTGACTTCAAAATAAACAAAATTTTAGACAAAATCCTAACTTGACTTCAAAATAAACAAAATTTTAGACAAAATCTTAACTTGACTTCAAAAAAAACAAAATTTAAATTCAAAGTGCTGAGTTGACTTCAAAAAAAACAAAATTTTACGTCAAAGTCTTGACTTGACTTCAAAAAAAACAAAATTTAAATAAAAAGCGCTGACTTGACATCAAAAAAAACAAAATCTAAGTAAAAGTCCTGACTTGACTTCAAAATAAACAAAATTTTAGACAAAGTCTAGACTTGACTTTAAAATAAACGAAATTTAAATTCAAAGTGCTGACTTGACTTCAAAAAAAACAAAATTTAAAGCAAAGTGCTTATTGGACTTCAAAAAAAAACAAAATTTAAATTCAAAGTACTGATTTGACTTCAAAAAAAACAAAATTTAAAATCAAAGTGCTGATTTGACTTCTAAAAAAACAAAATTTAAAGTCAAAGTCTTGACTTGACTTTAAAATAAACGAAATTTTAATTCAAAGTGCTAACTTGACTTCAAAAAAAACAAAATTTAAAATCAAAGTGCTGATTTGACTTCAAAAAAAACAAAATTTGAGTTAATGTCCTGACTTGACTTCAAAAAAAACAAAATTTAAAATCAAAGTGCTGATTTGACTTCAAAAAAAACAAAATTTTAGACAAAATCCTAACTTGACTTCAATAAAAACAAAATTTAAGTTAATGTCCTGACTTGACTTCAAAAAAAACAAAATTTAAATAAAAAGCGCTGACTTGACATCAAAAAAAACTAAAATTTAAGTAAAAGTCCTGACTTGACTTCAAAAAAAACAAAATATAAAATCAAAGTGCTGATTTGACTTCAAAATAAACAAAATTTTAGACAAAATCCTAACTTGACTTCAAAATAAACAAAATTTAAGTTAAAGTCTTGACTTGACTTCCAAAAAAACAAAATTTAAATTCAAAGTGCTGAGTTGACTTCAAAAAAAACAAAATTTTACGTCAAAGTCTTGACTTGACTTCAAAAAAAACAAAATTTAAATAAAAAGCGCTGACTTGACATCAAAAAAAACAAAATCTAAGTAAAAGTCCTGACTTGACTTCAAAATAAACAAAATTTTAGACAAAATCTTGACTTGACTTTAAAATAAACGAAATTTAAATTCAAAGTGCTGACTTGACTTCAAAAAAAACAAAATTTAAAGCAAAGTGCTTATTGGACTTCAAAAAAAACAAAATTTAAATTAAAAGCGCTGATTTGACTTCAAAAAAAACACAATTTAAAATCAAAGTGCTGATTTGACTTCAAAAAAAACAAAATTTAAAGTCAAAGTCTTGACTTGATTTTAAAATAAACGAAATTTAAATTCAAAGTGCTGACTTGACTTCAAAAAAAACAAAATTTAAAATCAAAGTGCTGATTTGACTTCAAAATAAACAAAATTTTAGACAAAATCCTAACTTGACTTCAAAATAAACAAAATTTTAGACAAAATCTTAACTTGACTTCAAAAAAAACAAAATTTAAGTTAAAGTTTTGACTTGACTTCCATAAAAACAAAATTTAAATTCAAAGTGCTGATTTGACTTCAAAAAAAACAAAATTTAATTTAAAAGTTCTGATTTGACTTCAAAAAAAACAAAATTTAAAATCAAAGTGCTGATTGGACTTCAAAAAAAACAAAATTTAACGTCAAAGTCTTGACTTGACTTTAAAATAAACAAAATTTAAGTAAATGTCCTGACTTGACTTCAAAAAAAACAAAATTTAAATTAAAAGCGCTGACTTGACTTCAAGAAAAAAAAATTTAAGTAAAAGACCTGACTTGACTTCAAAATAAACAAAATTTTAGACAAAATCTTAACTTGACTTCAAAAAAAAACAAAATTTAAGTTAAAGTCTTGACTTGACTTCCAAAAAAACAAAATTTAAATTCAAAGTACTGATTTGACTTCAAAAAAAACAAAATTTAAAATCAAAGTGCTGATTTGACTTCAAAAAAAACAAAATTTAAAGCCAAAGTCTTGACTTGACTTTAAAATAAACGAAATTTTAATTCATAGTGCTAACTTGACTTCAAAAAAAACAAAATTTAAAATCAAAGTGCTGATTTGACTTCAAAAAAAACAAAATTTTAGACAAAATCCTAACTTGACTTCAAAAAAAAACAAAATTTAAGTTAAAGTCTTGACTTGACTTCCAAAAATACAAAATTTAAATTCAAAGTGCTGAGTTGACTTCAAAAAAAACAAAATTTAATTTAAAAGTTCTGATTTGACTTCAAAAAAACAAAATTTAAAATCAAAGTGCTGATTGGACTTCAAAAAAAAACAAAATTTTACGTCAAAGTCTTGACTTGACTTTAAAATAAACAAAATTTAAGTAAAAGTCCTGACTTGACTTCAAAAAAAACAAAATTTAAATAAAAGCGCTGACTTGACTTCAAAAAAAAAAAAATTTAAGTAAAAGTCCTGACTTTACTTCAAAAAAAACAAAATTTAAATAAAAAGCGCTGACTTGACATCAAAAAAAACAAAATCTAAGTAAAAGTCCTGACTTGACTTCAAAATAAACAAAATTTTAGACAAAGTCTTGACTTGACTTCCAAAAAAAACAAAATTTAAATTCAAAGTGCTGATTTGACTTCAAAAAAAACAAAATTTAATTTCAAAGTTCTGATTTGACTTCAAAAAAAACAAAATTTAAAATCAAAGTGCTGATTTGACTTCAAAAAAAACAAAATTTAAATTAAAAGCGCTGACTTGACTTTAAAATAAACAAAATTTAGAGTCAAAGTCTTGACTTGACTATAAAATAAACGAAATTTAAATTCAAAGTGCTGACTTGACTTCAAAAAAAACAAAATTTAAAATCAAAGTCTTGACTTGACTTCCAAAAAAACAAAATTTAAAATCAAAGTGCTGATTTGACTTCAAAAAAAACAAAATTTAAATTAAAAGCGCTGACTTGGTATCAAAAAAAACATTATCTAAGTAAAAGTCCTGACTTGACTTCAAAATAAACAAAATTTTAGACAAAATCTTAACTTGACTTCTAAAAAAACAAAATTTAAGTTAAAGTCCTGACTTGACTTCCAAAAAAAACAAAATTTAAAATCAAAGTGATGATTTGACTTCAAAAAAAACAAAATTTAAAATCAAAGTGCTGATTTGACTTCAAAAAAAACAAAATTTAAAGTCAAAGTCTTGACTTGACTTTAAAATAAACGAAATTTAAATTCAAAGTGCTGACTTGACTTCAAAAAAAACAAAATTTAAAATCAAAGTGCTGATTTGACTTCAAAAAAAACAAAATTTAAATTAAAAGCGCTGACTTGGTATCAAAAAAAACATTATCTAAGTAAAAGTCCTGACTTGACTTCAAAAAAAACAAAATTTAAATTAAAAGCGCTGACTTGACTTTAAAATAAACAAAATTTAGAGTCAAAGTCTTGACTTGACTATAAAATAAACGAAATTTAAATTCAAAGTGCTGACTTGACTTCAAAAAAAACAAAATTTAAAATCAAAGTCTTGACTTGACTTCCAAAAAAACAAAATTTAAAATCAAAGTGCTGATTTGACTTCAAAAAAAACAAAATTTAAATTAAAAGCGCTGACTTGACTTTAAAATAAACAAAATTTAAAGTCAAAGTCTTGACTTGACTATAAAATAAACGAAATTTAAATTCAAAGTGCTGACTTGACTTCAAAAAAAACAAAATTTAAAATCAAAGTCTTGACTTGACTTCAAAAAAAACAAAATTTAAATTAAAAGCGCTGACTTGACTTCAAAAAAAACAAAATTAAAGTAAAAGTCTTGACTTGACTTTAAAATAAACGAAATTTAAATTCAAAGTGCTGACTTGACTTCAAAAAAAAACAAAATTTAAAATCAAAGTGCTTATTGGACTTCAAAAAAAACAAAATTTAAAGTCAAAGTCTTGACTTGACTTTAAAATAAACGAAATTTAAATTCAAAGTGCTGACTTGACATCAAAAAAAACAAAATCTAAGTAAAAGTCCTGACTTGACTTCAAAATAAACAAAATTTTAGACAAAATCTTAACTTGACTTCAAAAAAAACAAAATTTAAGTTAAAGTCCTGACTTGACTTCCAAAAAAGCAAAATTTAAATTCAAAGTGCTGATTTGACTTCAAAAAAAACAAAATTTAAAATCAAAGTGCTGATTTGACTTCAAAAAAAATCAAAATTTAAGTTAATGTCCTGACTTGACTTCAAAAAAAACAAAATTTAAAATCAAAGTGCTGATTTGACTTCAAAATAAACAAAATTCTAGACAAAATCCTAACTTGACATCAAAAAAAACAAAATTTAAGTAAAAGTCCTGACTTGACTTCAAAATAAACAAAATTTTAGACAAAATCTTAACTTGACTTCAAAAAAAACAAAATTTAATTTCAAAGTTCTGATTTGACTTCAAAAAAAAACAAAATTTAAAGTCAAAGTCTTGACTTGACTTTAAAATAAACGAAATTTAAATTCAAAGTGCTGACTTGACTTCAAAAAAAAACAAAATTTAAAGTCAAAGTCTTGACTTGACTTTAAAATAAACAAAATTTAAGTAAAAGTCCTGACTTGACTTCAAAAAAAACAAAATTTAAAGTCAAAGTCCTGACTTGACTTCAAAATAAACAAAATTTTATACAAAATCTTAACTAGACTTCAAAAAAAACAAAATTTAAGTTAAATTCTTAACTTGACTATAAAATAAACGAAATTTAAATTCAAAGTGCTGACTTGACTTCAAAAAAAACAAAATTTAAAATCAAAGTCTTGACTTGACTTCCAAAAAAACAAAATTTAAATTCAAAGTGCTGATTTGACTTCAAAAAAAACAAAATTTAAAATCAAAGTGCTGATTTGACTTCAAAATAAACAAAATCTTAGTAAAAGTCTTGACTTGACTTCAAAAAAAACAAAATTTAAATTAAAAGCGCTGACTTGACTTCAAAAAAAACAAAATTAAAGTAAAAGTCTTGACTTGACTTTAAAATAAACGAAATTTAAATTCAAAGTGCTGACTTGACTTCAAAAAAAACAAAATTTAAAGCAAAGTGCTTATTGGACTTCAAAAAAAACAAAATTTAAATTAAAAGCGCTGATTTGACTTCAAGAAAAACAAAATTTAAAATCAAAGTGCTGATTTGACTTCAAAAAAAACAAAATTTAAAGTCAAAGTCTTGACTTGATTTTAAAATAAACGAAATTTAAATTCAAAGTGCTGACTTGACTTCAAAAAAAACAAAATTTAAAATCAAAGTGCTGATTTGACTTCTAAAAAAACAAAATTTAAGTTAATGTCCTGACTTGACTTCAAAAAAAACAAAATTTAAAATCAAAGTGCTGATTTGACTTCAAAATAAACAAAATTTTAGACAAAATCCTAACTTGACTTCAAAAAAACAAAATTTAAGTTAATGTCCTGACTTGACTTCAAAAAAAACAAAATTTAAATAAAAAGCGCTGACTTGACATCAAAAAAAACTAAAATTTAAGTAAAAGTCCTGACTTGACTTCAAAAAAAACAAAATATAAAATCAAAGTGCTGATTTGACTTCAAAATAAACAAAATTTTAGACAAAATCTTAACTTGACTTCAAAAAAAACAAAATTTAAGTTAAAGTTTTGACTTGACTTCCATAAAAACAAAATTTAAATTCAAAGTGCTGATTTGACTTCAAAAAAAAACAAAATTTAATTTAAAAGTTCTGATTTGACTTCAAAAAAAACAAAATTTAAAATCAAAGTGCTGATTGGACTTCAAAAAAAACAAAATTTAACGTCAAAGTCTTGACTTGACTTTAAAATAAACAAAATTTAAGTAAATGTCCTGACTTGACTTCAAAAAAAACAAAATTTAAATTAAAAGCGCTGACTTGACTTCAAGAAAAAAAAATTTAAGTAAAAGACCTGACTTGACTTCAAAATAAACAAAATTTTAGACAAAATCTTAACTTGACTTCAAAAAAAAACAAAATTTAAGTTAAAGTCTTGACTTGACTTCCAAAAAAACAAAATTTAAATTCAAAGTACTGCTTTGACTTCAAAAAAAAACAAAATTTAAAATCAAAGTGCTGATTTGACTTCAAAAAAACAAAATTTAAAGTCAAAGTCTTGACTTGACTTTAAAATAAACGAAATTTTAATTCAAAGTGCTAACTTGACTTCAAAAAAAACAAAATTTAAAATCAAAGTGCTGATTTGACTTCAAAAAAAACAAAATTTAAGTTAATGTCCTGACTTGACTTCAAAAAAAAACAAAATTTAAAATCAAAGTGCTGATTTGACTTCAAAAAAAACTAAATTTAAAGTCAAAGTCTTGACTTGACTTTAAAATAAACGAAATTTTAATTCAAAGTGCTAACTTGACTTCAAAAAAAACAAAATTTAAAATCAAAGTGCTGATTTGACTTCAAAAAAAACAAAATTTAAGTTAAAGTCTTGACTTGACTTCCAAAAAAACACAATTTAAATTCAAAGTGCTGAGTTGACTTCAAAAAAAAAAAAATTTAAGTAAAAGACCTGACTTGACTTCAAAATAAACAAAATTTTAGACAAAATCTTAACTTGACTTCAAAAAAAACAAAATTTAAGTTAAAGTCTTGACTTGACTTCCAAAAAAAACAAAATTTAAATTCAAAGTACTGCTTTGACTTCAAAAAAAACAAAATTTAAAATCAAAGTGCTGATTTGACTTCAAAAAAAACAAAATTTAAAGTCAAAGTCTTGACTTGACTTCAAAAAAAACAAAATTTAAAATCAAAGTGCTGATTTGACTTCAAAAAAAACAAAATTTAAGTTAATGTCCTGACTTGACTTCAAAAAAAACAAAATTTAAAATCAAAGTGCTGATTTGACTTCAAAAAAAACAAAATTTTAGACAAAATCCTATTTTGACTTCAAAAAAAAACAAAATTTAAGTTAAAGTCTTGACTTGACTTCCAAAAAAACAAAATTTAAATTCAAAGTGCTGAGTTGACTTCAAAAAAAACAAAATTTAATTTAAAAGTTCTGATTTGACTTCAAAAAAACAAAATTTAAAATCAAAGTGCTGATTGGACTTCAAAAAAAACAAAATTTTAAGTCAAAGTCTTGACTTGACTTTAAAATAAACAAAATTTAAGTAAAAGTCCTGATTTGACTTCAAAAATAACAAAATTTAAATTAAAAGCGCTGACTTGACTTCAAAAAAAAAAAAATTTAAGTAAAAGTCCTGAATTGACTTCAAAAAAAAACAAAATTTAAATAAAAAGCGCTGACTTGACATCAAAAAAAACTAAAATTTAAGTAAAAGTCCTGACTTGACTTCAAAAAAAACAAAATATAAAATCAAAGTGCTGATTTGACTTCAAAATAAACAAAATTTTAGACAAAATCCTAACTTGACTTCAAAATAAACAAAATTTTAGACAAAATCTTAACTTGACTTCAAAAAAAAACAAAATTTAAGTTAAAGTTTTGACTTGACTTCCATAAAAACAAAATTTAAATTCAAAGTGCTGATTTGACTTCAAAAAAAAACAAAATTTAATTTAAAAGTTCTGATTTGACTTCAAAAAAAACAAAATTTAAAATCAAAGTGCTGATTGGACTTCAAAAAAAACAAAATTTAACGTCAAAGTCTTGACTTGACTTTAAAATAAACAAAATTTAAGTAAATGTCCTGACTTGACTTCAAAAAAAACAAAATTTAAATTAAAAGCGCTGACTTGACTTCAAGAAAAAAAAATTTAAGTAAAAGACCTGACTTGACTTCAAAATAAACAAAATTTTAGACAAAATCTTAACTTGACTTCAAAAAAAACAAAATTTAAGTTAAAGTCTTGACTTGACTTCCAAAAAAAACAAAATTTAAATTCAAAGTACTGCTTTGACTTCAAAAAAAACAAAATTTAAAATCAAAGTGCTGATTTGACTTCAAAAAAAACAAAATTTAAAGTCAAAGTCTTGACTTGACTTTAAAATAAACGAAATTTTAATTCAAAGTGCTAACTTGACTTCAAAAAAAACAAAATTTAAAATCAAAGTGCTGATTTGACTTCAAAAAAAACAAAATTTAAAATCAAAGTGCTGATTGGACTTCAAAATAAACAAAATTTAACGTCAAAGTCTTGACTTGACTTTAAAATAAACAAAATTTAAGTAAATGTCCTGACTTGACTTCAAAAAAAACAAAATTTAAATTAAAAGCGCTGACTTGACTTCAAGAAAAAAAAATTTAAGTAAAAGACCTGACTTGACTTCAAAATAAACAAAATTTTAGACAAAATCTTAACTTGACTTCAAAAAAAACAAAATTTAAGTTAAAGTCTTGACTTGACTTCCAAAAAAACAAAATTTAAATTCAAAGTACTGCTTTGACTTCAAAAAAAACAAAATTTAAAATCAAAGTGCTGATTTGACTTCAAAAAAAACAAAATTTAAAGTCAAAGTCTTGACTTGACTTTAAAATAAACGAAATTTTAATTCAAAGTGCTAACTTGACTTCAAAAAAAACAAAATTTAAAATCAAAGTGCTGATTTGACTTCAAAAAAAACAAAATTTTAGACAAAATCCTAACTTGACTTCAAAATAAACAAAATTTAAGTTAAAGTCTTGACTTGACTTCCAAAAAAACACAATTTAAATTCAAAGTGCTGAGTTGACTTCAAAAAAAACAAAATTTAATTTAAAAGTTCTGATTTGACTTCAAAAAAACAAAATTTAAAATCAAAGTGCTGATTGGACTTCAAAAAAAACAAAATTTTACGTCAAAGTCTTGACTTGACTTTAAAATAAACAAAATTTAAGTAAAAGTCCTGACTTGACTTCAAAAATAACAAAATTTAAATTAAAAGCGCTGACTTGACTTCAAAAAAAAAAAAATTTAAGTAAAAGTCCTGACTTGACTTCAAAAAAAAACAAAATTTAAATAAAAAGCGCTGACTTGACATCAAAAAAAACAAAATCTAAGTAAAAGTCCTGACTTGACTTCAAAATAAACAAAATTTTAGACTAAGTCTTGACTTGACTTTAAAATAAACGAAATTTAAATTCAAAGTGCTGACTTGACTTCAAAAAAAAACAAAATTTAAAGCAAAGTGCTTATTGGACTTCAAAAAAAAACAAAATTTAAATTAAAAGCGCTGATTTGACTTCAAAAAAAACAAAATTTAAAATCAAAGTGCTGATTTGACTTCAAAAAAAACAAAATTTAAAGTCAAAGTCTTGACTTGATTTTAAAATAAACGAAATTTAAATTCAAAGTGCTGACTTGACTTCAAAAAAAACAAAATTTAAAATCAAAGTGCTGATTTGACTTCAAAATAAACAAAATTTAAGTAAAAGTCCTGACTTGACTTCAAAAAAAACAAAATTTAAATAAAAAGCGCTGACTTGACATCAAAAAAAACTAAAATTTAAGTAAAAGTCCTGACTTGACTTCAAAAAAAACAAAATATAAAATCAAAGTGCTGATTTGACTTCAAAATAAACAAAATTTTAGACAAAATCCTAACTTGACTTCAAAATAAACAAAATTTTAGACAAAATCTTAACTTGACTTCAAAAAAAACAAAATTTAAGTTAAAGTTTTGACTTGACTTCCATAAAAACAAAATTTAAATTCAAAGTGCTGATTTGACTTCAAAAAAAACAAAATTTAATTTAAAAGTTCTGATTTGACTTCAAAAAAAACAAAATTTAAAATCAAAGTGCTGATTTGACTTCAAAAAAAACAAAATTTAAGTTAAAGTCTTGACTTGACTTCCAAAAAAACACAATTTAAATTCAAAGTGCTGAGTTGACTTCAAAAAAAAAAAAATTTAAGTAAAAGTCCTGACTTGACTTCAAAAAAAACAAAATTTAAATAAAAAGCGCTGACTTGACATCAAAAAAAACAAAATCTAAGTAAAAGTCCTGACTTGACTTCAAAATAAACAAAATTTTAGACAAAGTCTTGACTTGACTTTAAAATAAACGAAATTTAAATTCAAAGTGCTGACTTGACTTCAAAAAAAACAAAATTTAAAGCAAAGTGCTTATTGGACTTCAAAAAAAACAAAATTTAAATTAAAAGCGCTGATTTGACTTCAAAAAAAACAAAATTTAAAATCAAAGTGCTGATTTGACTTCAAAAAAAACAAAATTTAAAGTCAAAGTCTTGACTTGATTTTAAAATAAACGAAATTTAAATTCAAAGTGCTGACTTGACTTCAAAAAAAACAAAATTTAAAATCAAAGTGCTGATTTGACTTCAAAAAAAACAAAATTTTACGTCAAAGTCTTGACTTGACTTTAAAATAAACAAAATTTAAGTAAAAGTCATGACTTGACTTCAAAAATAACAAAATTTAAATTAAAAGCGCTGACTTGACTTCAAAAAAAAAAAAATTTAAGTAAAAGTCCTGACTTGACTTCAAAAAAAACAAAATTTAAATAAAAAGCGCTGACTTGACATCAAAAAAAACAAAATCTAAGTAAAAGTCCTGACTTGACTTCAAAATAAACAAAATTTTAGACAAAGTCTTGACTTGACTTTAAAATAAACGAAATTTAAATTCAAAGTGCTGACTTGACTTCAAAAAAAACAAAATTTAAAGCAAAGTGCTTATTGGACTTCAAAAAAAACAAAATTTAAATTAAAAGCGCTGATTTGACTTCAAAAAAACAAAATTTAAAATCAAAGTGCTGATTTGACTTCAAAAAAAACAAAATTTAAAGTCAAAGTCTTGACTTGATTTTAAAATAAACGAAATTTAAATTCAAAGTGCTGACTTGACTTCAAAAAAAACAAAATTTAAAATCAAAGTGCTGATTTGACTTCAAAAAAAAAAAAATTTAAGTTAATGTCCTGACTTGACTTCAAAAAAAACAAAATTTAAAATCAAAGTGCTGATTTGACTTCAAAATAAACAAAATTTTAGACAAAATCCTAACTTGACTTCAAAAAAAAACAAAATTTAAGTTAATGTCCTGACTTGACTTCAAAAAAAAACAAAATTTAAATAAAAAGCGCTGACTTGACATCAAAAAAAACTAAAATTTAAGTAAAAGTCCTGACTTGACTTCAAAAAAAACAAAATTTAACGTCAAAGTCTTGACTTGACTTTAAAATAAACAAAATTTTAGACAAAATCCTAACTTGACTTCAAAATAAACAAAATTTTAGACAAAATCTTAACTTGACTTCAAAAAAAACAAAATTTAAGTTAAAGTTTTGACTTGACTTCCATAAAAACAAAATTTAAATTCAAAGTGCTGATTTGACTTCAAAAAAAACAAAATTTAATTTAAAAGTTCTGATTTGACTTCAAAAAAAACAAAATTTAACGTCAAAGTCTTGACTTGACTTTAAAATAAACAAAATTTAAGTAAATGTCCTGACTTGACATCAAAAAAAACAAAATTTAAATTAAAAGCGCTGACTTGACTTCAAGAAAAAAAAAATTAAGTAAAAGACCTGACTTGACTTCAAAATAAACAAAATTTTAGACAAAATCTTAACTTGACTTCAAAAAAAACAAAATTTAAGTTAAAGTCTTTACTTGACTTCCAAAAAAAACAAAATTTAAATTCAAAGTGCTGATTTGACTTCAAAAAAAACAAAATTTAATTTAAAAGTTCTGATTTGACTTCAAAAAAAACAAAATTTAACGTCAAAGTCTTGACTTGACTTTAAAATAAACAAAATTTAAGTAAATGTCCTGACTTGACATCAAAAAAAACAAAATTTAAATTAAAAGCGCTGACTTGACTTCAAGAAAAAAAAAATTAAGTAAAAGACCTGACTTGACTTCAAAATAAACAAAATTTTAGACAAAATCTTAACTTGACTTCAAAAAAAACAAAATTTAAGTTAAAGTCTTGACTTGACTTCCAAAAAAAACAAAATTTAAATTCAAAGTACTGATTTGACTTCAAAAAAAACAAAATTTAAAATCAAAGTGCTGATTTGACTTCAAAAAAAACAAAATTTAAAGTCAAAGTCTTGACTTGACTTTAAAATAAACGAAATTTAAATTCAAAGTGCTGACTTGACTTCAAAAAAAACAAAATTTAAAATCAAAGTGCTGATTTGACTTCAAAAAAAACAAAATTTAAGTTAATGTCCTGACTTGACTTCAAAAAAAACAAAATTTAAAATCAAAGTGCTGATTTGACTTCAAAAAAAACTAAATTTTAGACAAAATCCTAACTTGACTTCAAAAAAAAACAAAATTTAAGTTAAAGTCTTGACTTGACTTCCAAAAAAAACAAAATTTAAATTCAAAGTGCTGAGTTGACTTCAAAAAAAACAAAATTTAATTTAAAAGTTCTGATTTGACTTCAAAAAAACAAAATTTAAAATCAAAGTGCTGATTGGACTTCAAAGAAAACAAAATTTTACGTCAAAGTCTTGACCTGACTTTAAAATAAACAAAATTTAAGTAAAAGTCCTGACTTGACTTCAAAAAAAACAAAATTTAAATAAAAAGCGCTGACTTGACATCAAAAAAAACAAAATCTAAGTAAAAGTCCTGACTTGACTTCAAAATAAACAAAATTTTAGACAAAGTCTTGACTTGACTTTAAAATAAACGAAATTTAAATTCAAAGTGCTGACTTGACTTCAAAAAAAACAAAATTTAAAGCAAAGTGCTTATTGGACTTCAAAAAAAACAAAATTTAAATTAAAAGCGCTGATTTGACTTCAAAAAAAAACAAAATTTAAAATCAAAGTGCTGATTTGACTTCAAAAAAAACAAAATTTAAAGTCAAAGTCTTGACTTGATTTTAAAATAAACGAAATTTAAATTCAAAGTGCTGACTTGACTTCAAAAAAAACAAAATTTAAAATCAAAGTGCTGATTTGACTTCAAAAAAAACAAAATTTAAGTTAATGTCCTGACTTGACTTCAAAAAAAACAAAATTTAAAATCAAAGTGCTGATTTGACTTCAAAAAAAACAAAATTTAAGTTAATGTCCTGACTTGACTTCAAAAAAAAACAAAATTTAAGTTAATGTCCTGACTTGACTTCAAAAAAAAACAAAATTTAAATAAAAAGCGCTGACTTGACATCAAAAAAAACTAAAATTTAAGTAAAAGTCCTGACTTGACTTCAAAAAAAACAAAATATAAAATCAAAGTGCTGATTTGACTTCAAAATAAACAAAATTTTAGACAAAATCCTAACTTGACTTCAAAATAAACAAAATTTTAGACAAAATCTTAACTTGACTTCAAAAAAAACAAAATTTAAGTTAAAGTCTTGACTTGACTTCCAAAAAAACAAAATTTAAATTCAAAGTACTGATTTGACTTCAAAAAAAACAAAATTTAAAATCAAAGTGCTGATTTGACTTCAAAAAAAACAAAATTTAAAGTCAAAGTCTTGACTTGACTTTAAAATAAACGAAATTTAAATTCAAAGTGCTGACTTGACTTCAAAAAAAACAAAATTTAAAATCAAAGTGCTGATTTGACTTCAAAAAAAACAAAATTTAAGTTAATGTCCTGACTTGACTTCAAAAAAAACAAAATTTAAAATCAAAGTGCTGATTTGACTTCAAAAAAAACAAAATTTTAGACAAAATCCTAACTTGACTTCAAAAAAAAACAAAATTTAAGTTAAAGTCTTGACTTGACTTCCAAAAAAACAAAATTTAAATTCAAAGTGCTGAGTTGACTTCAAAAAAAACAAAATTTAATTTAAAAGTTCTGATTTGACTTCAAAAAAACAAAATTTAAAATCAAAGTGCTGATTGGACTTCAAAGAAAACAAAATTTAAATTAAAAGCGCTGACTTGACTTCAAAAAAAAAAAAATTTAAGTAAAAGTCCTGACTTGACTTCAAAAAAAACAAAATTTAAATAAAAAGCGCTGACTTGACATCAAAAAAAACAAAATCTAAGTAAAAGTCCTGACTTGACTTCAAAATAAACAAAATTTTAGACAAAGTCTTGACTTGACTTTAAAATAAACGAAATTTAAATTCAAAGTGCTGACTTGACTTCAAAAAAAACAAAATTTAAAGCAAAGTGCTTATTGGACTTCAAAAAAAAACAAAATTTAAATTAAAAGCGCTGATTTGACTTCAAAAAAAACAAAATTTAAAATCAAAGTGCTGATTTGACTTCAAAAAAAACAAAATTTAAAGTCAAAGTCTTGACTTGATTTTAAAATAAACGAAATTTAAATTCAAAGTGCTGACTTGACTTCAAAAAAAACAAAATTTAAAATCAAAGTGCTGATTTGACTTCAAAAAAAACAAAATTTAAGTTAATGTCCTGACTTGACTTCAAAAAAAACAAAATTTAAAATCAAAGTGCTGAATTGACTTCAAAAAAAACAAAATTTAAAGTCAAAGTCTTGACTTGATTTTAAAATAAACGAAATTTAAATTCAAAGTGCTGACTTGACTTCAAAAAAAACAAAATTTAAAATCAAAGTGCTGATTTGACTTCAAAAAAAACAAAATTTAAGTTAATGTCCTGACTTGACTTCAAAAAAAAACAAAATTTAAAATCAAAGTGCTGATTTGACTTCAAAATAAACAAAATTTTAGACAAAATCCTAACTTGACTTCAAAAAAAAACAAAATTTAAGTTAATGTCCTGACTTGACTTCAAAAAAAAGCAAAATTTAAATAAAAAGCGCTGACTTGACATCAAAAAAAACTAAAATTTAAGTAAAAGTCCTGACTTGACTTCAAAAAAAACAAAATATAAAATCAAAGTGCTGATTTGACTTCAAAATGAACAAAATTTTAGACAAAATCCTAACTTGACTTCAAAATAAACAAAATTTTAGACAAAATCTTAACTTGACTTCAAAAAAAACAAAATTTAAGTTAAAGTTTTGACTTGACTTCCATAAAAACAAAATTTAAATTCAAAGTGCTGATTTGACTTCAAAAAAAACAAAATTTAATTTAAAAGTTCTGATTTGACTTCAAAAAAAACAAAATTTAAAATCAAAGTGCTGATTGGACTTCAAAAAAAACAAAATTTAACGTCAAAGTCTTGACTTGACTTTAAAATAAACAAAATTTAAGTAAATGTCCTGACTTGACTTCAAAAAAAACAAAATTTAAATTAAAAGCGCTGACTTGACTTCAAGAAAAAAAAATTTAAGTAAAAGACCTGACTTGACTTCAAAATAAACAAAATTTTAGACAAAATCTTAACTTGACTTCAAAAAAAACAAAATTTAAGTTAAAGTCTTGACTTGACTTCCAAAAAAACAAAATTTAAATTCAAAGTACTGATTTGACTTCAAAAAAAACAAAATTTAAAATCAAAGTGCTGATTTGACTTCAAAAAAAACAAAATTTAAAGTCAAAGTCTTGACTTGACTTTAAAATAAACGAAATTTAAATTCAAAGTGCTGACTTGACTTCAAAAAAAACAAAATTTAAAATCAAAGTGCTGATTTGACTTCAAAAAAAACAAAATTTAAGTTAATGTCCTGACTTGACTTCAAAAAAAAACAAAATTTAAAATCAAAGTGCTGATTTGACTTCAAAAAAAACAAAATTTTAGACAAAATCCTAACTTGACTTCAAAAAAAAACAAAATTTAAGTTAAAGTCTTGACTTGACTTCCAAAAAAACAAAATTTAAATTCAAAGTGCTGAGTTGACTTCAAAAAAAAACAAAATTTAATTTAAAAGTTCTGATTTGACTTCAAAAAAACAAAATTTAAAATCAAAGTGCTGATTGGACTTCAAAGAAAACAAAATTTTACGTCAAAGTCTTGACCTGACTTTAAAATAAACAAAATTTAAGTAAAAGTCCTGACTTGACTTCAAAAAAAACAAAATTTAAATTAAAAGCGCTGACTTGACTTCAAAAAAAAAAAAATTTAAGTAAAAGTCCTGACTTGACTTCAAAAAAAACAAAATTTAAATAAAAAGCGCTGACTTGACATCAAAAAAAACAAAATCTAAGTAAAAGTCCTGACTTGACTTCAAAATAAACAAAATTTTAGACAAAGTCTTGACTTGACTTCCAAAAAAACAAAATTTAAATTCAAAGTGCTGATTTGACTTCAAAAAAAACAAAATTTAATTTCAAAGTTCTGATTTGACTTTAAAATAAACAAAATTTAAAGTCAAAGTCTTGACTTGACTTTAAAATAAACGAAATTTAAATTCAAAGTGCTAACTTGACTTCAAAAAAAACAAAATTTAAAGTCAAAGTCTTGACTTGACTTAAAAATAAACGAAATTTAAATTCAAAGTGCTGACTTGACTTCAAAAAAAACAAAATTTAAATAAAAAGCGCTGACTTGACATCAAAAAAAACATTATCTAAGTAAAAGTCCTGACTTGACTTCAAAATAAACAAAATTTTAGACAAAATCTTAACTTGACTTCAAAAAAAACAAAATTTAAGTTAAAGTCCTGACTTGACTTCCAAAAAAACAAAATTTAAAATCAAAGTGATGATTTGACTTCAAAAAAAACAAAATTTAAAATCAAAGTGCTGATTTGACTTCAAAAAAAACAAAATTTAAAGTCAAAGTCTTGACTTGACTTTAAAATAAACGAAATTTAAATTCAAAGTGCTGACTTGACTTCAAAAAAAACAAAATTTAAAATCAAAGTGCTGATTTGACTTCAAAAAAAACAAAATTTAAATTAAAAGCGCTGACTTGACTTTAAAATAAACAAAATTTAAGTAAAAGTCCTGACTTGACTTCAAAAAAAAACAAAATTTAAGTTAAAGTCTTGACTTGACTTCCAAAAAAACAAAATTTAAATTCAAAGTGCTGAGTTGACTTCAAAAAAAACAAAATTTAATTTAAAAGTTCTGATTTGACTTCAAAAAAACAAAATTTAAAATCAAAGTGCTGATTGGACTTCAAAGAAAACAAAATTTTACGTCAAAGTCTTGACCTGACTTTAAAATAAACAAAATTTAAGTAAAAGTCCTGACTTGACTTCAAAAAAAACAAAATTTAAATTAAAAGCGCTGACTTGACTTCAAAAAAAAAAAAATTTAAGTAAAAGTGCTGACTTGACTTCAAAAAAAACAAAATTTAAAATCAAAGTGCTGATTTGACTTCAAAAAAAACAAAATTTAAATTAAAAGCGCTGACTTGACTTTAAAATAAACAAAATTTAAGTAAAAGTCCTGACTTGACTTCAAAAAAAACAAAATTTTAGACAAAATCCTAACTTGACTTCAAAATTAACAAAATTTAAGTTAATGTCCTGACTTGACTTCAAAAAAAACAAAATTTAAATTAAAAGCGCTGACTTGACATCAAAAAAAAACAAAATTTAAGTAAAAGTCCTGACTTGACTTCAAAATAAACAAAATTTTAGACAAAATCTTAACTTGACTTCAAAAAAAACAAAATTTAAGTTAAAGTCTTGATTTGACTTCCAAAAAAACAAAATTTAAATTCAAAGTGCTGATTTGACATCAAAAAAAACAAAATTTAAAATCAAAGTGCTGATTTGACTTCTAAAAAAACAAAATTTAAAGTCAAAGTCTTGACTTGACTTTAAAAAAAACAAAATTTAAAGTCAAAGTGCTGATTTGACTTCAAAAAAAACAAAATTTTAGACAAAATCCTAACTTGACTTCAAAAAAAAACAAAATTTAAGTTAAAGTCTTGACTTGACTTCCAAAAAAACAAAATTTAAATTCAAAGTGCTGAGTTGACTTCAAAAAAAACAAAATTTAATTTAAAAGTTCTGATTTGACTTCAAAAAAACAAAATTTAAAATCAAAGTGCTGATTGGACTTCAAAGAAAACAAAATTTTACGTCAAAGTCTTGACCTGACTTTAAAATAAACAAAATTTAAGTAAAAGTCCTGACTTGACTTCAAAAAAAACAAAATTTAAATTAAAAGCGCTGACTTGACTTCAAAAAAAAAAAAATTTAAGTAAAAGTCCTGACTTGACTTCAAAAAAAACAAAATTTAAATAAAAAGCGCTGACTTGACATCAAAAAAAACAAAATCTAAGTAAAAGTCCTGACTTGACTTCAAAATAAACAAAATTTTAGACAAAGTCTTGACTTGACTTCCAAAAAAACAAAATTTAAATTCAAAGTGCTGATTTGACTTCAAAAAAAACAAAATTTAATTTCAAAGTTCTGATTTGACTTTAAAATAAACAAAATTTAAAGTCAAAGTCTTGACTTGACTTTAAAATAAACGAAATTTAAATTCAAAGTTCTGATTTGACTTTAAAATAAACAAAATTTAAAGTCAAAGTCTTGACTTGACTTTAAAATAAACGAAATTTAAATTCAAAGTGCTGACTTGACTTCAAAAAAAACAAAATTTAAAGTCAAAGTCTTGACTTGACTTAAAAATAAACGAAATTTAAATTCAAAGTGCTGACTTGACTTCAAAAAAAACAAAATTTAAATAAAAAGCGCTGACTTGACATCAAAAAAAACATTATCTAAGTAAAAGTCCTGACTTGACTTCAAAATAAACAAAATTTTAGACAAAATCTTAACTTGACTTCAAAAAAACAAAATTTAAGTTAAAGTCCTGACTTGACTTCCAAAAAAACAAAATTTAAAATCAAAGTGATGATTTGACTTCAAAAAAAACAAAATTTAAAATCAAAGTGCTGATTTGACTTCAAAAAAAACAAATTTTAAAGTCAAAGTCTTGACTTGACTTTAAAATAAACGAAATTTAAGTTCAAAGTGCTGACTTGACTTCAAAAAAAACAAAATTTAAAATCAAAGTGCTGATTTGACTTCAAAAAAAACAAAATTTAAATTAAAAGCGCTGACTTGACTTTAAAATAAACAAAATTTAAGTAAAAGCCCTGACTTGACTTCAAAAAAAACAAAATTTTAGACAAAATCCTAACTTGACTTCAAAATTAACAAAATTTAAGTTAATGTCCTGACTTGACTTCAAAAAAAAACAAAATTTAAATTAAAAGCGCTGACTTGACATCAAAAAAAAAACAAAATTTAAGTAAAAGTCCTGACTTGACTTCAAAATAAACAAAATTTTAGACAAAATCTTAACTTGACTTCAAAAAAAACAAAATTTAAGTTAAAGTCTTGATTTGACTTCCAAAAAAACAAAATTTAAATTCAAAGTGCTGATTTGACATCAAAAAAAACAAAATTTAAAATCAAAGTGCTGATTTGACTTCAAAAAAAACAAAATTTAAAGTCAAAGTCTTGACTTGACTTTAAAAAAAACAAAATTTAAAGTCAAAGTCTTGACTTGACTTCAAAAAAAACAAAATTTAAATTTAAAGCGCTGACTTGACTTCAAAAAAACAAAATCTAAGTAAAATACCTGACTTGACTTCAAAATAAACAAAATTTTAGACAAAATCTTAACTTGACTTCAAAAAAAACAAAATTTAAGTTAAAGTCTTGACTTGACTTCCAAAAAAAACAAAATTTAAATTCAAAGGGCTGATTTGACTTCAAAAAAAACAAAATTTAAAATCAAAGTGCTGATTTGACTTCAAAAAAAACAAAATTTAAAGTCAAAGTCTTGACTTGACTTTAAAATAAACGAAATTTTAATTCAAAGTGCTGACTTGACTTCAAAAAAAACAAAATTTAAAATCAAAGTGCTGATTTGACTTCGAAAAAAACAAAATTTAAGTTAATGTCCTGACTTGACTTCAAAAAAAACAAAATTTAAAATCAAAGTGCTGATTTGACTTCAAAATAAACAAAATTTTAGACAAAATCCAAACTTGACTTAAAAATAAACGAAATTTAAATTCAAAGTGCTGACTTGACTTCAAAAAAAACAAAATTTAAATAAAAAGCGCTGACTTGACATCAAAAAAAACATTATCTAAGTAAAAGTCCTGACTTGACTTCAAAATAAACAAAATTTTAGACAAAATCTTAACTTGACTTCAAAAAAACAAAATTTAAGTTAAAGTCCTGACTTGACTTCCAAAAAAACGAAATTTAAATTCAAAGTGCTGACTTGACTTCAAAAAAAACAAAATTTAAAATCAAAGTGCTGATTTGACTTCAAAAAAAACAAAATTTAAATTAAAAGCGCTGACTTGACTTTAAAATAAACAAAAATTAAGTAAAAGTCCTGACTTGACTTCAAAAAAAACAAAATTTTAGACAAAATCCTAACTTGACTTCAAAATTAACAAAATTAAGTTAATGTCCTGACTTGACTTCAAAAAAAACAAAATTTAAATTAAAAGCGCTGACTTGACATCAAAAAAAACAAAATTTAAAATCAAAGTGCTGATTTGACTTCAAAAAAAACAAAATTTAAAGTCAAAGTCTTGACTTGACTTTAAAAAAAACAAAATTTAAAGTCAAAGTCTTGACTTGACTTCAAAAAAAACAAAATTTAAATTCAAAGGGCTGATTTGACTTCAAAAAAAACAAAATTTAAAATCAAAGTGCTGATTTGACTTCAAAAAAAACAAAATTTAAAATCAAAGTGCTGATTTGACTTCAAAAAAAACAAAATTTAAAGTCAAAGTCTTGACTTGACTTTAAAAAAAACAAAATTTAAAGTCAAAGTCTTGACTTGACTTCAAAAAAAACAAAATTTAAATTAAAAGCGCTGACTTGACTTCAAAAAAACAAAATCTAAGTAAAATACCTGACTTGACTTCAAAATAAACAAAATTTTAGACAAAATCTTAACTTGACTTCAAAAAAAACAAAATTTAAGTTAAAGTCTTGACTTGACTTCCAAAAAAACAAAATTTAAATTCAAAGGGCTGATTTGACTTCAAAAAAAACAAAATTTAAAATCAAAGTGCTGATTTGACTTCAAAAAAAACAAAATTTAAAGTCAAAGTCTTGACTTGACTTTAAAATAAACGAAATTTTAATTCAAAGTGCTGACTTGACTTCAAAAAAAACAAAATTTTAGACAAAATCTTAACTTGACTTCAAAAAAACAAAATTTAAGTTAAAGTCCTGACTTGACTTCCAAAAAAACAAAATTTAAAATCAAAGTGATGATTTGACTTCAAAAAAAACAAAATTTAAAATCAAAGTGCTGATTTGACTTCAAAAAAACAAAATTTAAAGTCAAAGTCTTGACTTGACTTTTAAATAAACGAAATTTAAATTCAAAGTGCTGACTTGACTTCAAAAAAAACAAAATTTAAAATCAAAGTGCTGATTTGACTTCAAAAAAAACAAAATTTAAATTAAAAGCGCTGACTTGACTTTAAAATAAACAAAAATTAAGTAAAAGTCCTGACTTGACTTCAAAAAAAACAAAATTTTAGACAAAATCCTAACTTGACTTCAAAATTAACAAAATTTAAGTTAATGTCCTGACTTGACTTCAAAAAAAACAAAATTTAAATTAAAAGCGCTGACTTGACATCAAAAAAAACAAAATTTAAAATCAAAGTGCTGATTTGACTTTAAAATAAACAAAAATTAAGTAAAAGTCCTGACTTGACTTCAAAATAAACAAAATTTTAGACAAAATCTTAACTTGACTTCAAAAAAAACAAAATTTAAGTTAAAGTCTTGATTTGACTTCCAAAAAAACAAAATTTAAATTCAAAGTGCTGATTTGACATCAAAAAAAACAAAATTTAAAATCAAAGTGCTGATTTGACTTCAAAAAAAACAAAATTTAAAGTCAAAGTCTTGACTTGACTTTAAAAAAAACAAAATTTAAAGTCAAAGTGCTGACTTGACTTCAAAAAAAACAAAATTTAAAATCAAAGTGCTGATTTGACTTCGAAAAAAACAAAATTTAAGTTAATGTCCTGACTTGACTTCAAAAAAAACAAAATTTAAAATCAAAGTGCTGATTTGACTTCAAAATAAACAAAATTTTAGACAAAATCCAAACTTGACTTAAAAATAAACGAAATTTAAATTCAAAGTGCTGACTTGACTTCAAAAAAAACAAAATTTAAATAAAAAGCGCTGACTTGACATCAAAAAAAACATTATCTAAGTAAAAGTCCTGACTTGACTTCAAAATAAACAAAATTTTAGACAAAATCTTAACTTGACTTCAAAAAAACAAAATTTAAGTTAAAGTCCTGACTTGACTTCCAAAAAAACAAAATTTAAAATCAAAGTGATGATTTGACTTCAAAAAAAACAAAATTTAAAATCAAAGTGCTGATTTGACTTCAAAAAAACAAAATTTAAAGTCAAAGTCTTGAACTGACTTTAAAATAAACGAAATTTAAATTCAAAGTGCTGACTTGACTTCAAAAAAAACAAAATTTAAAATCAAAGTGCTGATTTGACTTCAAAAAAAACAAAATTTAAATTAAAAGCGCTGACTTGACTTTAAAATAAACAAAAATTAAGTAAAAGTCCTGACTTGACTTCAAAAAAAACAAAATTTTAGACAAAATCCTAACTTGACTTCAAAATTAACAAAATTTAAGTTAATGTCCTGACTTGACTTCAAAAAAAAACAAAATTTAAATTAAAAGCGCTGACTTGACATCAAAAAAAAACAAAATTTAAGTAAAAGTCCTGACTTGACTTCAAAATAAACAAAATTTTAGACAAAATCTTAACTTGACTTCAAAAAAAAACAAAATTTAAGTTAAAGTCTTGATTTGACTTCCAAAAAAACAAAATTTAAATTCAAAGTGCTGATTTGACATCAAAAAAAACAAAATTTAAAATCAAAGTGCTGATTTGACTTCAAAAAAAACAAAATTTAAAGTCAAAGTGCTGATTTGACTTCAAAAAAAACAAAATTTAAAGTCAAAGTCTTGACTTGACTTTAAAAAAAACAAAATTTAAAGTCAAAGTCTTGACTTGACTTCAAAAAAAAACAAAATTTAAATTAAAAGCGCTGACTTGACTTCAAAAAAACAAAATCTAAGTAAAATACCTGACTTGACTTCAAAATAAACAAAATTTTAGACAAAATCTTAACTTGACTTCAAAAAAAACAAAATTTAAGTTAAAGTCTTGACTTGACTTCCAAAAATACAAAATTTAAAATCAAAGTGCTGATTTGACTTCAAAAAAAACAAAATTTCAAATCAAAGTGCTGATTTGACTTCAAAAAAAACAAAATTTCAAATCAAAGTGCTGATTTGACTTCAAAAATAACAAAATTTTAGTAAATGTCCTGACTTGACTTCAAAAAAAACAAAATTTAAGTTAAATTATAAACTTGACTATAAAATAAACGAAATTTAAATTCAAAGTGCTGACTTGACTCCAAAAAAAACAAAATTTAAAATCAAAGTCTTGACTTGACTTCCAAAAAAACAAAGTTTAAATTAAAAGCGCTGACTTGACTTCAAAAAAAACAAAATTAAAGTAAAAGTCTTGACTTGACTTTAAAATAAACGAAATTTAAATTCAAAGTGCTGACTTGACTTCAAAATAAACAAAATTTTAGACAAAATCTTAACTTGACTTCAAAAAAACAAAATTTAAGTTAAAGTCCTGACTTGACTTCCAAAAAAACAAAATTTAAAATCAAAGTGATGATTTGACTTCAAAAAAAACAAAATTTAAAATCAAAGTGCTGATTTGACTTCAAAAAAACAAAATTTAAAGTCAAAGTCTTGACTTGACTTTAAAATAAACGAAATTTAAATTCAAAGTGCTGACTTGACTTCAAAAAAAACAAAATTTAAAATCAAAGTGCTGATTTGACTTCAAAAAAAACAAAATTTAAATTAAAAGCGCTGACTTGACTTTAAAATAAACAAAATTTAAGTAAAAGTCCTGACTTGACTTCAAAAAAAACAAAATTTTAGACAAAATCCTAACTTGACTTCAAAATTAACAAAATTTAAGTTAATGTCCTGACTTGACTTCAAAAAAAACAAAATTTAAATTAAAAGCGCTGACTTGACATCAAAAAAAAACAAAATTTAAGTAAAAGTCCTGACTTGACTTCAAAATAAACAAAATTTTAGACAAAATCTTAACTTGACTTCAAAAAAAAACAAAATTTAAGTTAAAGTCTTGATTTGACTTCCAAAAAAAACAAAATTTAAATTCAAAGTGCTGATTTGACATCAAAAAAAACAAAATTTAAAATCAAAGTGCTGATTTGACTTCAAAAAAAACAAAATTTAAAGTCAAAGTCTTGACTTGACTTTAAAAAAAACAAAATTTAAAGTCAAAGTCTTGACTTGACTTCAAAAAAAACAAAATTTAAATTAAAAGCGCTGACTTGACTTCAAAAAAACAAAATCTAAGTAAAATACCTGACTTGACTTCAAAATAAACAAAATTTTAGACAAAATCTAAACTTGACTTCAAAAAAAACAAAATTTAAGTTAAAGTCTTAACTTGACTTCCAAAAATACAAAATTTAAATTCAAAGGGCTGATTTGACTTCAAAAAAAACAAAATTTAAAATCAAAGTGCTGATTTGACTTCAAAAAAAACAAAATTTAAAGTCAAAGTCTTGACTTGACTTTAAAATAAACGAAATTTTAATTCAAAGTGCTGACTTGACTTCAAAAAAAACAAAATTTAAAATCAAAGTGCTGATTTGACTTCGAAAAAAACAAAATTTAAGTTAATGTCCTGACTTGACTTCAAAAAAAAACAAAATTTAAAATCAAAGTGCTGATTTGACTTCAAAATAAACAAAATTTTAGACAAAATCCAAACTTGACTTCAAAAAAAACAAAATTTAAGTTAATGTCCTGACTTGACTTCAAAAAAAACAAAATTTAAATAAAAAGCGCTGACTTGACATCAAAAAAAACAAAATTTAAGTAAAAGTCCTGACTTGACTTTAAAATAAACGAAATTTAAATTCAAAGTGCTGATTTAACTTCAAAAAAAACAAAATTTCAAATCAAAGTGCTGATTTGACTTCAAAAATTACAAAATTTTAGTAAATGTCCTGACTTGACTTCAAAAAAAACAAAATTTAAGTTAAATTATAAACTTGACTATAAAATAAACGAAATTTAAATTCAAAGTGCTGACTTGACTTCAAAAAAAACAAAATTTAAAATCAAAGTCTTGACTTGACTTCCAAAAAAACAAAATTTAAATTAAAAGCGCTGACTTGACTTCAAAAAAAACAAAATTAAAGTAAAAGTCTTGACTTGACTTTAAAATAAACGAAATTTAAATTCAAAGTGCTGACTTGACTTCAAAAAAAACAAAATTTAAAATCAAAGTGCTTATTGGACTTCAAAAAAAACAAAATTTAAATTAAAAGCGCTGACTTGACTTCAAAAAAACAAAATTTAAATAAAAAGCGCTGACTTGAAATCAAAAAAAACAAAATCTAAGTAAAAGTCCTGACTTGACTTCAAAATAAACAAAATTTTAGACAAAATCTTAACTTGACTTCAAAAAAAAACAAAATTTAAGTTAAAGTCTTGACTTGACTTCCAAAAAAAACAAAATTTAAATTCAAAGGGCTGATTTGACTTCAAAAAAAACAAAATTTAAAATCAAAGTGCTGATTTGACTTCAAAAAAAACAAAATTTAAAATCAAAGTGCTGATTTTACTTCAAAAAAAACAAAATTTAAAGTCAAAGTCTTGACTTGACTTTAAAATAAACGAAATTTAAATTCAAAGTGCTGACTTGACTTCAAAAAAAACAAAATTTAAAATCAAAGTGCTGATTTGACTTCAAAAAAAAACAAAATTTAAGTTAATGTCCTGACTTGACTTCAAAAAAAACAAAATTTAAAATCAAAGTGCTGATTTGACTTCAAAATAAACAGAATTTTAGACAAAATCCTTACTTGACTTCAAAAAAAACAAAATTTAAGTTAATGTCCTGACTTGACTTCAAAAAAAACAAAATTTAAATTCAAAGCGCTGACTTGACATCAAAAAAAACTAAAATTTAAGTAAAAGTCCTGACTTGACTTCAAAAAAAACAAAATATAAAATCAAAGTGCTGATTTGACTTCAAAATAAACAAAATTTTAGACAAAATCCTAACTTGACTTCAAAATAAACAAAATTTTAGACAAAATCTTAACTTGACTTCAAAAAAAACAAAATTTAAGTTAAAGTCTTGACTTGTCTTCCATAAAAACAAAATTTAAATTCAAAGTGCTGATTTGACTTCAAAAAAAACAAAATTTAATTTAAAAGTTCTGATTTGACTTCAAAAAAAACAAAATTTAAAATCAAAGTGCTGATTGGACTTCAAAAAAAACAAAATTTAACGTCAAAGTCTTGACTTGACTTTAAAATAAACAAAATTTAAGTAAAAGTCCTGACTTGACTTCAAAAAAAACAAAATTTAAATTAAAAGCGCTGACTTGACTTCAAGAAAAAAAAATTTAAGTAAAAGTCCTGACTTGACTTCAAAATAAACAAAATTTTAGACAAAATCCTAACTTGACTTCAAAAAAAACAAAATTTAAGTTAATGTCCTGACTTGACTTCAAAAAAAACAAAATTTAAATAAAAAGCGCTGACTTGACATCAAAAAAAACTAAAATTTAAGTAAAAGTCCTGACTTGACTTCAAAAAAAACAAAATTAAAGTAAAAGTCTTGACTTGACTTTAAAATAAACGAAATTTAAATTCAAAGTGCTGACTTGACTTCAAAAAAAACAAAATTTAAAATCAAAGTGCTTATTGGACTTCAAAAAAAACAAAATTTAAATTAAAAGCGCTGACTTGACTTCAAAAAAACAAAATTTAAATAAAAAGCGCTGACTTGAAATCAAAAAAAACAAAATCTAAGTAAAAGTCCTGACTTGACTTCAAAATAAACAAAATTTTAGACAAAATCTTAACTTGACTTCAAAAAAAACAAAATTTAAGTTAAAGTCTTGACTTGACTTCCAAAAAAACAAAATTTAAATTCAAAGGGCTGATTTGACTTCAAAAAAAACAAAATTTAAAATCAAAGTGCTGATTTGACTTCAAAAAAAACAAAATTTAAAATCAAAGTGCTGATTTTACTTCAAAAAAAACAAAATTTAAAGTCAAAGTCTTGACTTGACTTTAAAATAAACGAAATTTAAATTCAAAGTGCTGACTTGACTTCAAAAAAAACAAAATTTAAAATCAAAGTGCTGATTTGACTTCAAAAAAAAACAAAATTTAAGTTAATGTCCTGACTTGACTTCAAAAAAAACAAAATTTAAAATCAAAGTGCTGATTTGACTTCAAAATAAACAGAATTTTAGACAAAATCCTAACTTGACTCCAAAAAAAACAAAATTTAAGTTAATGTCCTGACTTGACTTCAAAAAAAACAAAATTTAAATTCAAAGCGCTGACTTGACATCAAAAAAAACTAAAATTTAAGTAAAAGTCCTGACTTGACTTCAAAAAAAAACAAAATATAAAATCAAAGTGCTGATTTGACTTCAAAATAAACAAAATTTTAGACAAAATCCTAACTTGACTTCAAAATAAACAAAATTTTAGACAAAATCTTAACTTGACTTCAAAAAAAACAAAATTTAAGTTAAAGTCTTGACTTGTCTTCCATAAAAACAAAATTTAAATTCAAAGTGCTGATTTGACTTCAAAAAAAACAAAATTTAATTTAAAAGTTCTGATTTGACTTCAAAAAAAACAAAATTTAAAATCAAAGTGCTGATTGGACTTCAAAAAAAACAAAATTTAACGTCAAAGTCTTGACTTGACTTTAAAATAAACAAAATTTAAGTAAAAGTCCTGACTTGACTTCAAAAAAAAACAAAATTTAAATTAAAAGCGCTGACTTGACTTCAAGAAAAAAAAATTTAAGTAAAAGTCCTGACTTGACTTCAAAATAAACAAAATTTTAGACAAAATCTTAACTTGACTTCAAAAAAAAACAAAATTTAATTAAAAGTCTTGACTTGACTTCCAAAAAAACAAAATTTAAATTCAAAGTGCTGATTTGACTTCAAAAAAAACAAAATTTAAAATCAAAGTGCTGATTTGACTTTAAAAAAAACAAAATTTAAAGTCAAAGTCTTGACTTGACTTTAAAATAAACGAAATTTAAATTCAAAGTGCTGACTTGACTTCAAAAAAAACAAAATTTAAAATCAAAGTGCTTATTGGACTTCAAAAAAAACAAAATTTAAATTAAAAGCGCTGACTTGACTTCAAAAAAACAAAATTTAAATAAAAAGCGCTGACTTGACATCAAAAAAAACAAAATCTAAGTAAAAGTCCTGACTTGACTTCAAAATAAACAAAATTTTAGACAAAATCTTAACTTGACTTCAAAAAAAAACAAAATTTAAGTTAAAGTCTTGACTTGACTTCCAAAAAAAACAAAATTTAAATTCAAAGTGCTGATTTGACTTCAAAAAAAAACAAAATTTAAAATCAAAGTGCTGATTTGACTTCAAAAAAAAACAAAATTTAAAGTCAAAGTCTTGACTTGACTTTAAAATAAACGAAATTTAAATTCAAAGTGCTGACTTGACTTCAAAAAAAACAAAATTTAAAATCAAAGTGCTGATTTGACTTCAAAATAAACAAAATTTTAGACAAAATCCTAACTTGACTTCAAAAAAAACAAAATTTAAGTTAATGTCCTGACTTGACTTCAAAAAAAAACAAAATTTAAATAAAAAGCGCTGACTTGACATCAAAAAAAACTAAAATTTAAGTAAAAGTCCTGACTTGACTTCAAAAAAAACAAAATATAAAATCAAAGTGCTGACTTGACTTCAAGAAAAAAAAATTTAAGTAAAAGTCCTGACTTGACTTCAAAATAAACAAAATTTTAGACAAAATCTTAACTTGACTTCAAAAAAAACAAAATTTTAGACAAAATCTTAACTTGACTTCCAAAAAAACAAAATTTAAATTCAAAGTGCTGATTTGACTTCAAAAAAAACAAAATTTAAAATCAAAGTGCTGATTTGACTTTAAAAAAAACAAAATTTAAAGTCAAAGTCTTGACTTGACATTAAAATAAACGAAATTTTAATTCAAAGTGCTGACTTGACTTCAAAAAAAACAAAATTTAAAATCAAAGTGCTGATTTGACTTCAAAAAAAACAAAATTTAAGTTAATGTCCTGACTTGACTTCAAAAAAACAAAATTTAAATAAAAAGCGCTGACTTGACTTCAAGAAAAAAAAATTTAAGTAAAAGTCCTGACTTGACTTCAAAATAAACAAAATTTTAGACAAAATCTTAACTTGACTTCAAAAAAAACAAAATTTAATTTAAAGTCTTGACTTGACTTCCAAAAAAACAAAATTTAAATTCAAAGTGCTGATTTGACTTCAAAAAAAACAAAATTTAAAATCAAAGTGCTGATTTGACTTTAAAAAAAACAAAATTTAAAGTCAAAGTCTTGACTTGACTTTAAAATAAACGAAATTTAAATTCAAAGTGCTGACTTGACTTCAAAAAAAACAAAATTTAAAATCAAAGTGCTTATTGGACTTCAAAAAAAACAAAATTTAAATTAAAAGCGCTGACTTGACTTCAAAAAAACAAAATTTAAATAAAAAGCGCTGACTTGACATCAAAAAAAAACAAAATCTAAGTAAAAGTCCTGACTTGACTTCAAAATAAACAAAATTTTAGACAAAATCTTAACTTGACTTCAAAAAAAAACAAAATTTAAGTTAAAGTCTTGACTTGACTTCCAAAAAAAACAAAATTTAAATTCAAAGTGCTGATTTGACTTCAAAAAAAAACAAAATTTAAAATCAAAGTGCTGATTTGACTTTAAAAAAAACAAAATTTAAAGTCAAAGTCTTGACTTGACATTAAAATAAACGAAATTTTAATTCAAAGTGCTGACTTGACTTCAAAAAAAACAAAATTTAAAATCAAAGTGCTGATTTGACTTCAAAAAAAACAAAATTTAAGTTAATGTCCTGACTTGACTTCAAAAAAACAAAATTTAAATAAAAAGCGCTGACTTGACTTCAAGAAAAAAAAATTTAAGTAAAAGTCCTGACTTGACTTCAAAATAAACAAAATTTTAGACAAAATCTTAACTTGACTTCAAAAAAAACAAAATTTAATTTAAAGTCTTGACTTGACTTCCAAAAAAAACAAAATTTAAATTCAAAGTGCTGATTTGACTTCAAAAAAAAACAAAATTTAAAATCAAAGTGCTGATTTGACTTTAAAAAAAACAAAATTTAAAGTCAAAGTCTTGACTTGACTTTAAAATAAACGAAATTTAAATTCAAAGTGCTGACTTGACTTCAAAAAAAACAAAATTTAAAATCAAAGTGCTTATTGGACTTCAAAAAAAACAAAATTTAAATTAAAAGCGCTGACTTGACTTCAAAAAAACAAAATTTAAATAAAAAGCGCTGACTTGACATCAAAAAAAACAAAATCTAAGTAAAAGTCCTGACTTGACTTCAAAATAAACAAAATTTTAGACAAAATCTTAACTTGACTTCAAAAAAAAACAAAATTTAAGTTAAAGTCTTGACTTGACTTCCAAAAAAAAACAAAATTTAAATTCAAAGTGCTGATTTGACTTCAAAAAAAAACAAAATTTAAAATCAAAGTGCTGATTTGACTTCAAAAAAAAAACAAAATTTAAAGTCAAAGTCTTGACTTGACTTTAAAATAAACGAAATTTAAATTCAAAGTGCTGACTTGACTTCAAAAAAAACAAAATTTAAAATCAAAGTGCTGATTTGACTTCAAAATAAACAAAATTTTAGACAAAATCCTAACTTGACTTCAAAAAAAAACAAAATTTAAGTTAATGTCCTGACTTGACTTCAAAAAAAAACAAAATTTAAATAAAAAGCGCTGACTTGACATCAAAAAAAACTAAAATTTAAGTAAAAGTCCTGACTTGACTTCAAAAAAAACAAAATATAAAATCAAAGTGCTGACTTGACTTCAAGAAAAAAAAATTTAAGTAAAAGTCCTGACTTGACTTCAAAAAAAACAAAATTTAAGTTAAAGTCTTGACTTGACTTCCAAAAAAACAAAATTTAAATTCAAAGTGCTGATTTGACTTCAAAAAAAACAAAATTTAAAATCAAAGTGCTGATTTGACTTTAAAAAAAACAAAATTTAAAGTCAAAGTCTTGACTTGACATTAAAATAAACGAAATTTTAATTCAAAGTGCTGACTTGACTTCAAAAAAAACAAAATTTAAAATCAAAGTGCTGATTTGACTTCAAAAAAAACAAAATTTAAGTTAATGTCCTGACTTGACTTCAAAAAAACAAAATTTAAAATCAAAGTGCTGATTTGACTTCAAAATAAACAAAATTTTAGACAAAATCCTAACTTGACTTCAAAAAAAAACAAAATTTAAGTTTAAGTCTTGACTTGACTTCCAAAAAAAACAAAATTTAAATTCAAAGTGCTGATTTGACTTCAAAAAAAACAAAATTTAATTTAAAAGTTCTGATTTGACATCAAAAAAAACAAAATTTAAAATCAAAGTGCTGATTGGACTTCAAAAAAAACAAAATTTAACGTCAAAGTCTTGACTTGACTTTAAAATAAACAAAATTTTAGACAAAATCCTAACTTGACTACAAAAAAAACAAAATTTAAGTTATAGTCTTGACTTGACTTCCAAAAAAACAAAATTTAAATTCAAAGTGCTGATTTGACTTCAAAAAAAAACAAAATTTAATTTAAAAGTTCTGATTTGACTTCAAAAAAAACAAAATTTAAAATCAAAGTGCTGATTGGACTTCAAAAAAAACAAAATTTAACGTCAAAGTCTTGACTTGACTTTAAAATAAACAAAATTTAAGTAAAAGTCCTGACTTGACTTCAAAAAAAACAAAATTTAAATTAAAAGCGCGGACTTGACTTCAAAAAAAAAAAAATTTAAGTAAACTTCCTGACTTGACTTCAAAAAAAAACAAAATTTAAATAAAAAGCGCTGACTTGACATCAAAAAAAACTAAAATTTAAGTATAAGTCCTGACTTGACTTCAAAAAAAAAATATAAAATCAAAGTGCTGATTTGACTTCAAAATAAACAAAATTTTAGACAAAATCCTAACTTGACTTCAAAATAAACAAAATTTTAGACAAAATCTTAACTTGACTTCAAAAAAAACAAAATTTAAGTTAAAGTCTTGACTTGACTTCCATAAAAACAAAATTTAAATTCAAAGTGCTGATTTGACTTCAAAAAAAAACAAAATTTAATTTAAAAATTCTGATTTGACTTCAAAAAAAAACAAAATTTAAAATCAAAGTGCTGATTGGACTTCAAAAAAAACAAAATTTAACGTCAAAGTCTTGACTTGACTTTAAAATAAACAAAATTTAAGTAAATGTCCTGACTTGACTTCAAAAAAAAACAAAATTTAAATTAAAAGCGCTGACTTGACTTCAAGAAAAAAAAATTTAAGTAAAAGACCTGACTTGACTTCAAAATAAACAAAATTTTAGACAAAATCTTAACTTGACTTCAAAAAAAAACAAAATTTAAGTTAAAGTCTTGACTTGACTTCCAAAAAAACAAAATATAAATTCAAAGTACTGATTTGACTTCAAAAAAAAACAAAATTTAAAATCAAAGTGCTGATTTGACTTCAAAAAAAAACAAAATTTAAGTTAATGTCCTGACTTGACTTCAAAAAAAACAAAATTTAAAATCAAAGTGCTGATTTGACTTCAAAAAAAACAAAATTTTAGACAAAATCCTAACTTGACTTCAAAAAAAAAACAAAATTTAAGTTAAAGTCTTGACTTGACTTCCAAAAAATCAAAATTTAAATTCAAAGTGCTGAGTTGACTTCAAAAAAAAACAAAATTTAATTTAAAAGTTCTGATTTGACTTCAAAAAAACAAAATTTAAAATCAAAGTGCTGATTGGACTTCAAAAAAAACAAAATTTTACGTCAAAGTCTTGACTTGACTTTAAAATAAACAAAATTTAAGTAAAAGTCCTGACTTGACTTCAAAAAAAAACAAAATTTAAATTAAAAGCGCTGACTTGACTTCAAAAAAAAAAAAATTTAAGTAAAAGTCCTGACTTGACTTCAAAAAAAAACAAAATTTAAATAAAAAGCGCTGACTTGACATCAAAAAAAAACAAAATCTAAGTAAAAGTCCTGCCTTGACTTCAAAAAAAACAAAATATAAAATCAAAGTGCTGACTTGACTTCAAGAAAAAAAAATTTAAGTAAAAGTCCTGACTTGACTTCAAAATAAACAAAATTTTAGACAAAATCTTAACTTGACTTCAAAAAAAAACAAAATTTAAGTTAAAGTCTTGACTTGACTTCCAAAAAAAACAAAATTTAAATTCAAAGTGCTGATTTGACTTCAAAAAAAAACAAAATTTAAAATCAAAGTGCTGATTTGACTTTAAAAAAAAACAAAATTTAAAGTCAAAGTCTTGACTTGACATTAAAATAAACGAAATTTTAATTCAAAGTGCTGACTTGACTTCAAAAAAAAACAAAATTTAAAATCAAAGTGCTGATTTGACTTCAAAAAAAACAAAATTTAAGTTAATGTCCTGACTTGACTTCAAGAAAAAAAAATTTAAGTAAAAGACCTGACTTGACTTCAAAATAAACAAAATTTTAGACAAAATCTTAACTTGACTTCAAAAAAAAACAAAATTTAAGTTAAAGTCTTGACTTGACTTCCAAAAAAAACAAAATTTAAATTCAAAGTACTGATTTGACTTCAAAAAAAACAAAATTTAAAATCAAAGTGCTGATTTGACTTCAAAAAAAAACAAAATTTAAAGTCAAAGTCTTGACTTGACTTTAAAATAAACGAAATTTTAATTCAAAGTGCTAACTTGAGTTCAAAAAAAAACAAAATTTAAAATCAAAGTGCTGATTTGACTTCAAAAAAAACAAAATTTAAGTTAATGTCCTGACTTGACTTCAAAAAAAACAAAATTTAAAATCAAAGTGCTGATTTGACTTCAAAAAAAACAAAATTTTAGACAAAATCCTAACTTGACTTCAAAAAAAAAACAAAATTTAAGTTAAAGTCTTGACTTGACTTCCAAAAAAATCAAAATTTAAATTCAAAGTGCTGAGTTGACTTCAAAAAAAAACAAAATTTAATTTAAAAGTTCTGATTTGACTTCAAAAAAACAAAATTTAAAATCAAAGTGCTGATTGGACTTCAAAAAAAACAAAATTTTACGTCAAAGTCTTGACTTGACTTTAAAATAAACAAAATTTAAGTAAAAGTCCTGACTTGACTTCAAAAAAAAAACAAAATTTAAATTAAAAGCGCTGACTTGACTTCAAAAAAAAAAAAAATTTAAGTAAAAGTCCTGACTTGACTTCAAAAAAAACAAAATTTAAATAAAAAGCGCTGACTTGACATCAAAAAAAACTAAAATTTAAGTAAAAGTCCTGACTTGACTTCAAAAAAAACAAAATATAAAATCAAAGTGCTGACTTGACTTCAAGAAAAAAAAATTTAAGTAAAAGTCCTGACTTGACTTCAAAATAAACAAAATTTTAGACAAAATCTCAACTTGACTTCCAAAAAAACAAAATTTAAATTCAAAGTGCTGATTTGACTTCAAAAAAAACAAAATTTAAAATCAAAGTGCTGATTTGACTTTAAAAAAAACAAAATTTAAAGTCAAAGTCTTGACTTGACATTAAAATAAACGAAATTTTAATTCAAAGTGCTGACTTGACTTCAAAAAAAACAAAATTTAAAATCAAAGTGCTGATTTGACTTCAAAAAAAACAAAATTTAAGTTAATGTCCTGACTTGACTTCAAAAAAACAAAATTTAAATAAAAAGCGCTGACTTGACTTCAAGAAAAAAAAATTTAAGTAAAAGTCCTGACTTGACTTCAAAATAAACAAAATTTTAGACAAAATCTTAACTTGACTTCAAAAAAAACAAAATTTAATTTAAAGTCTTGACTTGACTTCAAAAAAAACAAAATTTAAATTCAAAGTGCTGATTTGACTTCAAAAAAAACAAAATTTAAAATCAAAGTGCTGATTTGACTTTAAAAAAAACAAAATTTAAAGTCAAAGTCTTGACTTGACTTTAAAATAAACGAAATTTAAATTCAAAGTGCTGACTTGACTTCAAAAAAAAACAAAATTTAAAATCAAAGTGCTTATTGGACTTCAAAAAAAACAAAATTTAAATTAAAAGCGCTGACTTGACTTCAAAAAAACAAAATTTAAATAAAAAGCGCTGACTTGACATCAAAAAAAACAAAATCTAAGTAAAAGTCCTGACTTGACTTCAAAATAAACAAAATTTTAGACAAAATCTTAACTTGACTTCAAAAAAAAACAAAATTTAAGTTAAAGTCTTGACTTGACTTCCAAAAAAAAACAAAATTTAAATTCAAAGTGCTGATTTGACTTCAAAAAAAAACAAAATTTAAAATCAAAGTGCTGATTTGACTTCAAAAAAAAACAAAATTTAAAGTCAAAGTCTTGACTTGACTTTAAAATAAACGAAATTTAAATTCAAAGTGCTGACTTGACTTCAAAAAAAACAAAATTTAAAATCAAAGTGCTGATTTGACTTCAAAATAAACAAAATTTTAGACAAAATCCTAACTTGACTTCAAAAAAAAACAAAATTTAAGTTAATGTCCTGACTTGACTTCAAAAAAAACAAAATTTAAATAAAAAGCGCTGACTTGACATCAAAAAAAACTAAAATTTAAGTAAAAGTCCTGACTTGACTTCAAAAAAAACAAAATATAAAATCAAAGTGCTGACTTGACTTCAAGAAAAAAAAATTTAAGTAAAAGTCCTGACTTGACTTCAAAATAAACAAAATTTTAGACAAAATCTTAACTTGACTTCAAAAAAAAACAAAATTTAAGTTAAAGTCTTGACTTGACTTCCAAAAAAACAAAATTTAAATTCAAAGTGCTGATTTGACTTCAAAAAAAACAAAATTTAAAATCAAAGTGCTGATTTGACTTTAAAAAAAACAAAATTTAAAGTCAAAGTCTTGACTTGACATTAAAATAAACGAAATTTAAAATCAAAGTGCTGATTTGACTTCAAAAAAAACAAAATTTAAGTTAATGTCCTGACTTGACTTCAAAAAAACAAAATTTAAAATCAAAGTGCTGATTTGACTTCAAAATAAACAAAATTTTAGACAAAATCCTAACTTGACTTCAAAAAAAACAAAATTTAAGTTAAAGTCTTGACTTGACTTCCAAAAAAACAAAATTTAAATTCAAAGTGCTGATTTGACTTCAAAAAAAACAAAATTTAATTTAAAAGTCCTGACTTGACTTCAAAAAAAAAATATAAAATCAAAGTGCTGATTTGACTTCAAAATAAACAAAATTTTAGACAAAATCCTAACTTGACTTCAAAATAAACAAAATTTTAGACAAAATCTTAACTTGACTTCAAAAAAAACAAAATTTAAGTTAAAGTCTTGACTTGACTTCCATAAAAACAAAATTTAAATTCAAAGTGCTGATTTGACTTCAAAAAAAATAAAATTTAATTTAAAAATTCTGATTTGACTTCAAAAAAAACAAAATTTAAAATCAAAGTGCTGATTGGACTTCAAAAAAAACAAAATTTAACGTCAAAGTCTTGACTTGACTTTAAAATAAACAAAATTTAAGTAAATGTCCTGACTTGACTTCAAAAAAAACAAAATTTAAATTAAAAGCGCTGACTTGACTTCAAGAAAAAAAAATTTAAGTAAAAGACCTGACTTGACTTCAAAATAAACAAAATTTTAGACAAAATCTTAACTTGACTTCAAAAAAAACAAAATTTAAGTTAAAGTCTTGACTTGACTTCCAAAAAAACAAAATTTAAATTCAAAGTACTGATTTGACTTCAAAAAAAAACAAAATTTAAAATCAAAGTGCTGATTTGACTTCAAAAAAAACAAAATTTAAAGTCAAAGTCTTGACTTGACTTTAAAATAAACGAAATTTTAATTCAAAGTGCTAACTTGACTTCAAAAAAAAACAAAATTTAAAATCAAAGTGCTGATTTGACTTCAAAAAAAACAAAATTTAAGTTAATGTCCTGACTTGACTTCAAAAAAAAACAAAATTTAAAATCAAAGTGCTGATTTGACTTCAAAAAAAACAAAATTTTAGACAAAATCTTAACTTGACTTCAAAAAAAAACAAAATTTAAGTTAAAGTCTTGACTTGACTTCCAAAAAAAAACAAAATTTAAATTCAAAGTGCTGATTTGACTTCAAAAAAAAACAAAATTTAAAATCAAAGTGCTGATTTGACTTTAAAAAAAACAAAATTTAAAGTCAAAGTCTTGACTTGACATTAAAATAAACGAAATTTAAAATCAAAGTGCTGATTTGACTTCAAAAAAAACAAAATTTAAGTTAATGTCCTGACTTGACTTCAAAAAAAACAAAATTTAAAATCAAAGTGCTGATTTGACTTCAAAATAAACAAAATTTTAGACAAAATCCTAACTTGACTTCAAAAAAAAACAAAATTTAAGTTAAAGTCTTGACTTGACTTCCAAAAAAAACAAAATTTAAATTCAAAGTGCTGATTTGACTTCAAAAAAAAACAAAATTTAATTTAAAAGTTCTGATTTGACTTCAAAAAAAACAAAATTTAAAATCAAAGTGCTGATTGGACTTCAAAAAAAACAAAATTTAACGTCAAAGTCTTGACTTGACTTTAAAATAAACAAAATTTTAGACAAAATCCTAACTTGACTACAAAAAAAAAAACAAAATTTAAGTTAAAGTCTTGACTTGACTTCCAAAAAAAACAAAATTTAAATTCAAAGTGCTGATTTGACTTCAAAAAAAATAAAATTTAATTTAAAAGTTCTGATTTGACTTCAAAAAAAACAAAATTTAAAATCAAAGTGCTGATTGGACTTCAAAAAAAACAAAATTTAACGTCAAAGTCTTGACTTGACTTTAAAATAAACAAAATTTAAATAAAAAGCGCTGACTTGACATCAAAAAAAACTAAAATTTAAGTATAAGTCCTGACTTGACTTCAAAAAAAAAATATAAAATCAAAGTGCTGATTTGACTTCAAAATAAACAAAATTTTAGACAAAATCCTAACTTGACTTCAAAATAAACAAAATTTTAGACAAAATCCTAACTTGACTTCAAAAAAAACAAAATTTAAGTTAAAGTCTTGACTTGACTTCCATAAAAACAAAATTTAAATTCAAAGTGCTGATTTGACTTCAAAAAAAACAAAATTTAATTTAAAAATTCTGATTTGACTTCAAAAAAAACAAAATTTAAAATCAAAGTGCTGATTGGACTTCAAAAAAAACAAAATTTAACGTCAAAGTCTTGACTTGACTTTAAAATAAACAAAATTTAAGTAAATGTCCTGACTTGACTTCAAAAAAAACAAAATTTAAATTAAAAGCGCTGACTTGACTTCAAGAAAAAAAAATTTAAGTAAAAGACCTGACTTGACTTCAAAATAAACAAAATTTTAGACAAAATCTTAACTTGACTTCAAAAAAAACAAAATTTAAGTTAAAGTCTTGACTTGACTTCCAAAAAAAACAAAATTTAAATTCAAAGTACTGATTTGACTTCAAAAAAAAACAAAATTTAAAATCAAAGTGCTGATTTGACTTCAAAAAAAAACAAAATTTAAAGTCAAAGTCTTGACTTGACTTTAAAATAAACGAAATTTTAATTCAAAGTGCTAACTTGACTTCAAAAAAAAACAAAATTTAAAATCAAAGTGCTGATTTGACTTCAAAAAAAACAAAATTTAAGTTAATGTCCTGACTTGACTTCAAAAAAAAACAAAATTTAAAATCAAAGTGCTGATTTGACTTCAAAAAAAACAAAATTTTAGACAAAATCCTAACTTGACTTCAAAAAAAAACAAAATTTAAGTTAAAGTCTTGACTTGACTTCCAAAAAATCAAAATTTAAATTCAAAGTGCTGAGTTGACTTCAAAAAAAACAAAATTTAATTTAAAAGTTCTGATTTGACTTCAAAAAAACAAAATTTAAAATCAAAGTGCTGATTGGACTTCAAAAAAAACAAAATTTTACGTCAAAGTCTTGACTTGACTTTAAAATAAACAAAATTTAAGTAAAAGTCCTGACTTGACTTCAAAAAAAAACAAAATTTAAATTAAAAGCGCTGACTTGACTTCAAAAAAAAAAAAATTTAAGTAAAAGTCCTGACTTGACTTCAAAAAAAAACAAAATTTAAATAAAAAGCGCTGACTTGACATCAAAAAAAACAAAATCTAAGTAAAAGTCCTGACTTGACTTCAAAATAAACAAAATTTTAGACAAAGTCTTGACTTGACTTCCAAAAAAAACAAAATTTAAATTCAAAGTGCTGATTTGACTTCAAAAAAAAACAAAATTTAATTTCAAAGTTCTGATTTGACTTCAAAAAAAACAAAATTTAAAGTCAAAGTCTTGACTTGACTTAAAAATAAACGAAATTTAAATTCAAAGTGCTGACTTGACTTCAAAAAAAACAAAATTTAAATAAAAAGCGCTGACTTGACATCAAAAAAAACATTATCTAAGTAAAAGTCTTGACTTGACTTCAAAATAAACAAAATTTTAGACAAAATCTTAACTTGACTTCAAAAAAACAAAATTTAAGTTAAAGTCCTGACTTGACTTCCAAAAAAACAAAATTTAAAATCAAAGTGATGATTTGACTTCAAAAAAAACAAAATTTAAAATCAAAGTGCTGATTTGACTTCAAAAAAAACAAAATTTAAAGTAATAGTCTTGACTTGACTTTAAAATAAACGAAATTTAAATTCAAAGTGCTGACTTGACTTCAAAAAAAACAAAATTTTAGACAAAATCCTAACTTGACTTCAAAATTAACAAAATTTAAGTTAATGTCCTGACTTGACTTCAAAAAAAAACAAAATTTAAATTAAAAGCGCTGACTTGACATCAAAAAAAAAACAAAATTTAAGTAAAAGTCCTGACTTGACTTCAAAATAAACAAAATTTTAGACAAAATCTTAACTTGACTTCAAAAAAAAACAAAATTTAAGTTAAAGTCTTGATTTGACTTCCAAAAAAACAAAATTTAAATTCAAAGTGCTGATTTGACATCAAAAAAAACAAAATTTAAAATCAAAGTGCTGATTGGACTTCAAAAAAAACAAAATTTAAAGTCAAAGTCCTGATTTGACTTCAAAAAAAACAAAATTTAAAGTCAAAGTCTTGACTTGACTTTAAAAAAAACAAAATTTAAAGTCAAAGTCTTGACTTGACTTCAAAAAAACAAAATTTAAATTAAAAGCGCTGACTTGACTTCAAAAAAACAAAATCTAAGTAAAATACCTGACTTGACTTCAAAATAAACAAAATTTAAGTAAATGTCCTGACTTGACTTCAAAAAAAACAAAATTTAAATTAAAAGCGCTGACTTGACTTCAAGAAAAAAAAATTTAAGTAAAAGACCTGACTTGACTTCAAAATAAACAAAATTTTAGACAAAATCTTAACTTGACTTCAAAAAAAACAAAATTTAAGTTAAAGTCTTGACTTGACTTCCAAAAAAACAAAATATAAATTCAAAGTACTGATTTGACTTCAAAAAAAACAAAATTTAAAATCAAAGTGCTGATTTGACTTCAAAAAAAACAAAATTTAAGTTAATGTCCTGACTTGACTTCAAAAAAAAACAAAATTTAAAATCAAAGTGCTGATTTGACTTCAAAAAAAACAAAATTTTAGACAAAATCCTAACTTGACTTCAAAAAAAAAACAAAATTTAAGTTAAAGTCTTGACTTGACTTCCAAAAAAATCAAAATTTAAATTCAAAGTGCTGAGTTGACTTCAAAAAAAACAAAATTTAATTTAAAAGTTCTGATTTGACTTCAAAAAAAACAAAATTTAAAATCAAAGTGCTGATTGGACTTCAAAAAAAACAAAATTTTACGTCAAAGTCTTGACTTGACTTTAAAATAAACAAAATTTAAGTAAAAGTCCTGACTTGACTTCAAAAAAAAACAAAATTTAAATTAAAAGCGCTGACTTGACTTCAAAAAAAAAAAAATTTAAGTAAAAGTCCTGACTTGACTTCAAAAAAAACAAAATTTAAATAAAAAGCGCTGACTTGACATCAAAAAAAACAAAATCTAAGTAAAAGTCCTGACTTGACTTCAAAAAAAACAAAATATAAAATCAAAGTGCTGACTTGACTTCAAGAAAAAAAAATTTAAGTAAAAGTCCTGACTTGACTTCAAAATAAACAAAATTTTAGACAAAATCTTAACTTGACTTCAAAAAAAACAAAATTTAAGTTAAAGTCTTGACTTGACTTCCAAAAAAAACAAAATTTAAATTCAAAGTGCTGATTTGACTTCAAAAAAAAACAAAATTTAAAATCAAAGTGCTGATTTGACTTTAAAAAAAACAAAATTTAAAGTCAAAGTCTTGACTTGACATTAAAATAAACGAAATTTTAATTCAAAGTGCTGACTTGACTTCAAAAAAAACAAAATTTAAAATCAAAGTGCTGATTTGACTTCAAAAAAAACAAAATTTAAGTTAATGTCCTGACTTGACTTCAAGAAAAAAAAATTTAAGTAAAAGACCTGACTTGACTTCAAAATAAACAAAATTTTAGACAAAATCTTAACTTGACTTCAAAAAAAACAAAATTTAAGTTAAAGTCTTGACTTGACTTCCAAAAAAAACAAAATTTAAATTCAAAGTACTGATTTGACTTCAAAAAAAACAAAATTTAAAATCAAAGTGCTGATTTGACTTCAAAAAAAAACAAAATTTAAAGTCAAAGTCTTGACTTGACTTTAAAATAAACGAAATTTTAATTCAAAGTGCTAACTTGACTTCAAAAAAAAACAAAATTTAAAATCAAAGTGCTGATTTGACTTCAAAAAAAACAAAATTTAAGTTAATGTCCTGACTTGACTTCAAAAAAAACAAAATTTAAAATCAAAGTGCTGATTTGACTTCAAAAAAAAACAAAATTTTAGACAAAATCCTAACTTGACTTCAAAAAAAAAACAAAATTTAAGTTAAAGTCTTGACTTGACTTCCAAAAAAATCAAAATTTAAATTCAAAGTGCTGAGTTGACTTCAAAAAAAACAAAATTTAATTTAAAAGTTCTGATTTGACTTCAAAAAAAACAAAATTTAAAATCAAAGTGCTGATTGGACTTCAAAAAAAAACAAAATTTTACGTCAAAGTCTTGACTTGACTATAAAATAAACAAAATTTAAGTAAAAGTCCTGACTTGACTTCAAAAAAAGACAAAATTTAAATTAAAAGCGCTGACTTGACTTCAAAAAAAAAAAAATTTAAGTAAAAGTCCTGACTTGACTTCAAAAAAAAACAAAATTTAAATAAAAAGCGCTGACTTGACATCAAAAAAAACTAAAATTTAAGTAAAAGTCCTGACTTGACTTCAAAAAAAACAAAATATAAAATCAAAGTGCTGACTTGACTTCAAGAAAAAAAAATTTAAGTAAAAGTCCTGACTTGACTTCAAAATAAACAAAATTTTAGACAAAATCTCAACTTGACTTCAAAAAAAAACAAAATTTAAGTTAAAGTCTTGACTTGACTTCCAAAAAAAACAAAATTTAAATTCAAAGTGCTGATTTGACTTCAAAAAAAACAAAATTTAAAATCAAAGTGCTGATTTGACTTTAAAAAAAACAAAATTTAAAGTCAAAGTCTTGACTTGACATTAAAATAAACGAAATTTTAATTCAAAGTGCTGACTTGACTTCAAAAAAAACAAAATTTAAAATCAAAGTGCTGATTTGACTTCAAAAAAAACAAAATTTAAATTAAAAGCGCTGACTTGACTTCAAAAAAACAAAATTTAAATAAAAAGCGCTGACTTGACATCAAAAAAAACAAAATCTAAGTAAAAGTCCTGACTTGACTTCAAAATAAACAAAATTTTAGACAAAATCTTAACTTGACTTCAAAAAAAAACAAAATTTAAGTTAAAGTCTTGACTTGACTTCCAAAAAAAACAAAATTTAAATTCAAAGTGCTGATTTGACTTCAAAAAAAACAAAATTTAAAATCAAAGTGCTGATTTGACTTCAAAAAAAAACAAAATTTAAAGTCAAAGTCTTGACTTGACTTTAAAATAAACGAAATTTAAGTTAAAGTCTTGACTTGACTTCCAAAAAAACAAAATTTAAATTCAAAGTGCTGAGTTGACTTCAAAATAAACAAAATTTTAGACAAAATCCTAACTTGACTTCAAAAAAAACAAAATTTAAGTTAATATCCTGACTTGACTTCAAAAAAAACAAAATTTAAATAAAAAGCGCTGACTTGACATCAAAAAAAACTAAAATTTAAGTAAAAGTCCTGACTTGACTTCAAAAAAAACAAAATATAAAATCAAAGTGCTGACTTGACTTCAAGAAAAAAAAATTTAAGTAAAAGTCCTGACTTGACTTCAAAATAAACAAAATTTTAGACAAAATCTTAACTTGACTTCAAAAAAAACAAAATCTAAGTTAAAGTCTTGACTTGACTTCCAAAAAAACAAAATTTAAATTCAAAGTGCTGATTTGACTTCAAAAAAAAACAAAATTTAAAATCAAAGTGCTGATTTGACTTTAAAAAAAACAAAATTTAAAGTCAAAGTCTTGACTTGACATTAAAATAAACGAAATTTAAAATCAAAGTGCTGATTTGACTTCAAAAAAAACAAAATTTAAGTTAATGTCCTGACTTGACTTCAAAAAAACAAAATTTAAAATCAAAGTGCTGATTTGACTTCAAAATAAACAAAATTTTAGACAAAATCCTAACTTGACTTCAAAAAAAACAAAATTTAAGTTAAAGTCTTGACTTGACTTCCAAAAAAAAAAATTTAAATTCAAAGTGCTGATTTGACTTCAAAAAAAAACAAAATTTAATTTAAAAGTTCTGATTTGACTTCAAAAAAAACAAAATTTAAAATCAAAGTGCTGATTGGACTTCAAAAAAAACAAAATTTAACGTCAAAGTCTTGACTTGACTTTAAAATAAACAAAATTTTAGACAAAATCCTAACTTGACTACAAAAAAAACAAAATTTAAGTTAAAGTCTTGACTTGACTTCCAAAAAAACAAAATTTAAATTCAAAGTGCTGATTTGACTTCAAAAAAAACAAAATTTAATTTAAAAGTTCTGATTTGACTTCAAAAAAAACAAAATTTAAAATCAAAGTGCTGATTGGACTTCAAAAAAAACAAAATTTAACGTCAAAGTCTTGACTTGACTTTAAAATAAACAAAATTTAAGTAAAAGTCCTGACTTGACTTCAAAAAAAACAAAATTTAAATTAAAAGCGCGGACTTGACTTCAAAAAAAAAAAAATTTAAGTAAACTTCCTGACTTGACTTCAAAAAAAACAAAATTTAAATAAAAAGCGCTGACTTGACATCAAAAAAAACTAAAATTTAAGTATAAGTCCTGACTTGACTTCAAAAAAAAAATATAAAATCAAAGTGCTGATTTGACTTCAAAATAAACAAAATTTTAGACAAAATCCTAACTTGACTTCAAAATAAACAAAATTTTAGACAAAATCTTAACTTGACTTCAAAAAAAAACAAAATTTAAGTTAAAGTCTTGACTTGACTTCCATAAAAACAAAATTTAAATTCAAAGTGCTGATTTGACTTCAAAAAAAAACAAAATTTAATTTAAAAATTCTGATTTGACTTCAAAAAAAACAAAATTTAAAATCAAAGTGCTGATTGGACTTCAAAAAAAACAAAATTTAACGTCAAAGTCTTGACTTGACTTTAAAATAAACAAAATTTAAGTAAATGTCCTGACTTGACTTCAAAAAAAACAAAATTTAAATTAAAAGCGCTGACTTGACTTCAAGAAAAACAAATTTAAGTAAAAGACCTGACTTGACTTCAAAATAAACAAAATTTTAGACAAAATCTTAACTTGACTTCAAAAAAAACAAAATTTAAGTTAAAGTCTTGACTTGACTTCCAAAAAAACAAAATTTAAATTCAAAGTACTGATTTGACTTCAAAAAAAAACAAAATTTAAAATCAAAGTGCTGATTTGACTTCAAAAAAAACAAAATTTAAAGTCAAAGTCTTGACTTGACTTTAAAATAAACGAAATTTTAATTCAAAGTGCTAACTTGACTTCAAAAAAAACAAAATTTAAAATCAAAGTGCTGATTTGACTTCAAAAAAAAACAAAATTTAAGTTAATGTCCTGACTTGACTTCAAAAAAAAACAAAATTTAAAATCAAAGTGCTGATTTGACTTCAAAAAAAACAAAATTTTAGACAAAATCCTAACTTGACTTCAAAAAAAAAACAAAATTTAAGTTAAAGTCTTGACTTGACTTCCAAAAAATCAAAATTTAAATTCAAAGTGCTGAGTTGACTTCAAAAAAAAACAAAATTTAATTTAAAAGTTCTGATTTGACTTCAAAAAAACAAAATTTAAAATCAAAGTGCTGATTGGACTTCAAAAAAAACAAAATTTTACGTCAAAGTCTTGACTTGACTTTAAAATAAACAAAATTTAAGTAAAAGTCCTGACTTGACTTCAAAAAAAACAAAATTTAAATTAAAAGCGCTGACTTGACTTCAAAAAAAAAAAAATTTAAGTAAAAGTCCTGACTTGACTTCAAAAAAAACAAAATTTAAATAAAAAGCGCTGACTTGACATCAAAAAAAACAAAATCTAAGTAAAAGTCCTGACTTGACTTCAAAATAAACAAAATTTTAGACAAAGTCTTGACTTGACTTCCAAAAAAACAAAATTTAAATTCAAAGTGCTGATTTGACTTCAAAAAAAACAAAATTTAATTTCAAAGTTCTGATTTGACTTCAAAAAAAACAAAATTTAAAGTCAAAGTCTTGACTTGACTTTAAAATAAACGAAATTTAAATTCAAAGTGCTGACTTGACTTCAAAAAAAACAAAATTTAAAGTCAAAGTCTTGACTTGACTTAAAAATAAACGAAATTTAAATTCAAAGTGCTGACTTGACTTCAAAAAAAACAAAATTTAAATAAAAAGCGCTGACTTGACATCAAAAAAAACATTATCTAAGTAAAAGTCCTGACTTGACTTCAAAATAAACAAAATTTTAGACAAAATCTTAACTTGACTTCAAAAAAACAAAATTTAAGTTAAAGTCCTGACTTGACTTCCAAAAAAAACAAAATTTAAAATCAAAGTGATGATTTGACTTCAAAAAAAAACAAAATTTAAAATCAAAGTGCTGATTTGACTTCAAAAAAAACAAAATTTAAAGTCAAAGTCTTGACTTGACTTTAAAATAAACGAAATTTAAATTCAAAGTGCTGACTTGACTTCAAAAAAAACAAAATTTTAGACAAAATCCTAACTTGACTTCAAAATTAACAAAATTTAAGTTAATGTCCTGACTTGACTTCAAAAAAAACAAAATTTAAATTAAAAGCGCTGACTTGACATCAAAAAAAAACAAAATTTAAGTAAAAGTCCTGACTTGACTTCAAAATAAACAAAATTTTAGACAAAATCTTAACTTGACTTCAAAAAAAACAAAATTTAAGTTAAAGTCTTGATTTGACTTCCAAAAAAACAAAATTTAAATTCAAAGTGCTGATTTGACATCAAAAAAAACAAAATTTAAAATCAAAGTGCTGATTGGACTTCAAAAAAAAACAAAATTTAAAGTCAAAGTCCTGATTTGACTTCAAAAAAAACAAAATTTAAAGTCAAAGTCTTGACTTGACTTTAAAAAAAACAAAATTTAAAGTCAAAGTCTTGACTTGACTTCAAAAAAACAAAATTTAAATTAAAAGCGCTGACTTGACTTCAAAAAAACAAAATCTAAGTAAAATACCTGACTTGACTTCAAAATAAACAAAATTTTAGACAAAATCTTAACTTGACTTCAAAAAAACAAAATTTAAATTAAAAGCGCTGACTTGACTTCAAGAAAAAAAAATTTAAGTAAACTTCCTGACTTGACTTCAAAATAAACAAAATTTTAGACAAAATCTTAACTTGACTTCAAAAAAAACAAAATTTAAGTTAAAGTCTTGACTTGACTTCCAAAAAAAACAAAATTTAAATTCAAAGTACTGATTTGACTTCAAAAAAAAACAAAATTTAAAATCAAAGTGCTGATTTGACTTCAAAAAAAAACAAAATTTAAAGTCAAAGTCTTGACTTGACTTTAAAATAAACGAAATTTTAATTCAAAGTGCTAACTTGACTTCAAAAAAAAACAAAATTTAAAATCAAAGTGCTGATTTGACTTCAAAAAAAACAAAATTTAAGTTAATGTCCTGACTTGACTTCAAAAAAAAACAAAATTTAAAATCAAAGTGCTGATTTGACTTCAAAAAAAACAAAATTTTAGACAAAATCCTAACTTGACTTCAAAAAAAAACAAAATTTAAGTTAAAGTCTTGACTTGACTTCCAAAAAAAACAAAATTTAAATTCAAAGTGCTGAGTTGACTTCAAAAAAAACAAAATTTAATTTAAAAGTTCTGATTTGACTTCAAAAAAACAAAATTTAAAATCAAAGTGCTGATTGGACTTCAAAAAAAACAAAATTTTACGTCAAAGTCTTGACTTGACTTTAAAATAAACAAAATTTAAGTAAAAGTCCTGACTTGACTTCAAAAAAAAACAAAATTTAAATTAAAAGCGCTGACTTGACTTCAAAAAAAAAAAAATTTAAGTAAAAGTCCTGACTTGACTTCAAAAAAAAACAAAATTTAAATAAAAAGCGCTGACTTGACATCAAAAAAAACAAAATCTAAGTAAAAGTCCTGACTTGACTTCAAAATAAACAAAATTTTAGACAAAGTCTTGACTTGACTTCCAAAAAAAACAAAATTTAAATTCAAAGTGCTGACTTGACTTCAAAAAAAAACAAAATTTAAAGTCAAAGTCTTGACTTGACTTAAAAATAAACGAAATTTAAATTCAAAGTGCTGACTTGACTTCAAAAAAAACAAAATTTAAATAAAAAGCGCTGACTTGACATCAAAAAAAACATTATCTAAGTAAAAGTCCTGACTTGACTTCAAAATAAACAAAATTTTAGACAAAATCTTAACTTGACTTCAAAAAAACAAAATTTAAGTTAAAGTCCTGACTTGACTTCCAAAAAAAACAAAATTTAAAATCAAAGTGATGATTTGACTTCAAAAAAAACAAAATTTAAAATCAAAGTGCTGATTTGACTTCAAAAAAAACAAAATTTAAAGTCAAAGTCTTGACTTGACTTTAAAATAAACGAAATTTAAATTCAAAGTGCTGACTTGACTTCAAAAAAAACAAAATTTTAGACAAAATCCTAACTTGACTTCAAAATTAACAAAATTTAAGTTAATGTCCTGACTTGACTTCAAAAAAAAACAAAATTTAAATTAAAAGCGCTGACTTGACATCAAAAAAAAACAAAATTTAAGTAAAAGTCCTGACTTGACTTCAAAATAAACAAAATTTTAGACAAAATCTTAACTTGACTTCAAAAAAAAACAAAATTTAAGTTAAAGTCTTGATTTGACTTCCAAAAAAAACAAAATTTAAATTCAAAGTGCTGATTTGACATCAAAAAAAAACAAAATTTAAAATCAAAGTGCTGATTGGACTTCAAAAAAAACAAAATTTAAAGTCAAAGTCCTGATTTGACTTCAAAAAAAACAAAATTTAAAGTCAAAGTCTTGACTTGACTTTAAAAAAAACAAAATTTAAAGTCAAAGTCTTGACTTGACTTCAAAAAAACAAAATCTAAGTAAAATACCTGACTTGACTTCAAAATAAACAAAATTTTAGACAAAATCTTAACTTGACTTCAAAAAAAACAAAATTTAAGTTAAAGTCCTGACTTGACTTCCAAAAAAAACAAAATTTAAAATCAAAGTGATGATTTGACTTCAAAAAAAACAAAATTTAAAATCAAAGTGCTGATTTGACTTCAAAAAAAACAAAATTTAAAGTCAAAGTCTTGACTTAACTTTAAAATAAACGAATTTTTAATTCAAAGTGCTGACTTGACTTCAAAAAAAACAAAATTTAAAATCAAAGTGCTGATTTGACTTCGAAAAAAACAAAATTTAAGTTAATGTCCTGACTTGACTTAAAAAAAAACAAAATTTAAAATCAAAGTGCTGATTTGACTTCAAAATAAACAAAATTTTAGACAAAATCCAAACTTGACTTCAAAAAAAACAAAATTTAAGTTAATGTCCTGACTTGACTTCAAAAAAAACAAAATTTAAATAAAAAGCGCTGACTTGACATCAAAAAAAACAAAATTTAAGTAAAAGTCCTGACTTGACTTTAAAATAAACGAAATTTAAATTCAAAGTGCTGACTTGACTCCAAAAAAAACAAAATTTAAAATCAAAGTCTTGACTTGACTTCCAAAAAAACAAAATTTAAATTAAAAGCGCTGACTTGACTTCAAAAAAAACAGAATTAAAGTAAAAGTCTTGACTTGACTTTAAAATAAACGAAATTTAAATTCAAAGTGCTGACTTGACTTCAAAAAAAACAAAATTTAAAATCAAAGTGCTTATTGGACTTCAAAAAAAAACAAAATTTAAATTAAAAGCGCTGACTTGACTTCAAAAAAACAAAATTTAAATAAAAAGCGCTGACTTGACATCAAAAAAAACAAAATCTAAGTAAAAGTCCTGACTTGACTTCAAAATAAACAAAATTTTAGACAAAATCTTAACTTGACTTCAAAAAAAAACAAAATTTAAGTTAAAGTCTTGACTTGACTTCCAAAAAAAACAAAATTTAAAATCAAAGTGATGATTTGACTTCAAAAAAAACAAAATTTAAAATCAAAGTGCTGATTTGACTTCAAAAAAAACAAAATTTAAAGTCAAAGTCTTGACTTGACTTTAAAATAAACGAAATTTTAATTCAAAGTGCTAACTTGACTTCAAAAAAAACAAAATTTAAATAAAAAGCGCTGACTTGACATCAAAAAAAACAAAATCTAAGTAAAAGTCCTGACTTGACTTCAAAATAAACAAAATTTTAGACAAAGTCTTGACTTGACTTCCAAAAAAAACAAAATTTAAATTCAAAGTGCTGATTTGACTTCAAAAAAAACAAAATTTAATTTCAAAGTTCTGATTTGACTTCAAAAAAAACAAAATTTAAAGTCAAAGTCTTGACTTGACTTTAAAATAAACGAAATTTAAATTCAAAGTGCTGACTTGACTTCAAAAAAAACAAAATTTAAAATCAAAGTACTGATTTGACTTCAAAATAAACAAAATTTTAGACAAAATCCAAACTTGACTTCAAAAAAAACAAAATTTAAGTTAATGTCCTGACTTGACTTCAAAAAATACAAAATTTAAATAAAAAGCGCTGACTTGACATCAAAAAAAACAAAATTTAAGTAAAAGTCCTGACTTGACTTTAAAATAAACGAAATTTAAATTCAAAGTGCTGACTTGACTCCAAAAAAAAACAAAATTTAAAATCAAAGTCTTGACTTGACTTCCAAAAAAACAAAATTTAAATTAAAAGCGCTGACTTGACTTCAAAAAAAACAAAATTTAAGTTAATGTCCTGACTTGACTTCAAAAAATACAAAATTTAAATAAAAAGCGCTGACTTGACATCAAAAAAAACAAAATTAAAGTAAAAGTCTTGACTTGACTTTAAAATAAACGAAATTTAAATTCAAAGTGCTGACTTGACTTCAAAAAAAACAAAATTTAAAATCAAAGTGCTTATTGGACTTCAAAAAAAAAAAAATTAAAATTAAAAGCGCTGACTTGACTTCAAAAAAACAAAATTTAAATAAAAAGCGCTGACTTGACATCAAAAAAAACAAAATCTAAGTAAAAGTCCTGACTTGACTTCAAAATAAACAAAATTTTAGACAAAATCTTAACTTGACTTCAAAAAAAAACAAAATTTAAGTTAAAGTCTTGACTTGACTTCCAAAAAAAACAAAATTTAAATTCAAAGTGCTGATTTGACTTCAAAAAAAACAAAATTTAAAATCAAAGTGCTGATTTGACTTCAAAAAAAAACAAAATTTAAAGTCAAAGTCTTGACTTGACTTTAAAATAAACGAAATTTAAATTCAAAGTGCTGACTTGACTTCAAAAAAAACAAAATTTAGAATCAAAGTGCTGATTTGACTTCAAAAAAAAAACAAAATTTAAGTTAATGTCTTGACTTGACTTAAAAATAAACGAAATTTAAATTCAAAGTGCTGACTTGACTTCAAAAAAAACAAAATTTAAATAAAAAGCGCTGACTTGACATCAAAAAAAACATTATCTAAGTAAAAGTCCTGACTTGACTTCAAAATAAACAAAATTTTAGACAAAATCTTAACTTGACTTCAAAAAAAACAAAATTTAAGTTAAAGTCCTGACTTGACTTCCAAAAAAAACAAAATTTAAAATCAAAGTGATGATTTGACTTCAAAAAAAACAAAATTTAAAATCAAAGTGCTGATTTGACTTCAAAAAAAACAAAATTTAAAGTCAAAGTCTTGACTTGACTTTAAAATAAACGAAATTTAAATTCAAAGTGCTGACTTGACTTCAAAAAAAACAAAATTTAAAATCAAAGTGCTGATTTGACTTCAAAAAAAACAAAATTTAAATTAAAAGCGCTGACTTGACTTTAAAATAAACAAAATTTAAGTAAAAGTCCTGACTTGACTTCAAAAAAAACAAAATTTTAGACAAAATCCTAACTTGACTTCAAAATTAACAAAATTTAAGTTAATGTCCTGACTTGACTTCAAAAAAAAACAAAATTTAAATTAAAAGCGCTGACTTGACATCAAAAAAAAACAAAATTTAAGTAAAAGTCCTGACTTGACTTCAAAATAAACAAAATTTTAGACAAAATCTTAACTTGACTTCAAAAAAAACAAAATTTAAGTTAAAGTCTTGATTTGACTTCCAAAAAAACAAAATTTAAATTCAAAGTGCTGATATGACATCAAAAAAAACAAAATTTAAAATCAAAGTGCTGATTGGACTTCAAAAAAAAACAAAATTTAAAGTCAAAGTCCTGATTTGACTTCAAAAAAAACAAAATTTAAAGTCAAAGTCTTGACTTGACTTTAAAAAAAACAAAATTTAAAGTCAAAGTCTTGACTTGACTTCAAAAAAACAAAATTTAAATTAAAAGCGCTGACTTGACTTCAAAAAAAACAAAATCTAAGTAAAATACCTGACTTGACTTCAAAATAAACAAAATTTTAGACAAAATCTTAACTTGACTTCAAAAAAAACAAGATTTAAGTTAAAGTCTTGACTTGACTTCCAAAAAAACAAAATTTAAATTCAAAGTGCTGATTTGACTTCAAAAAAAACAAAATTTAAAGTCAAAGTCTTGACTTGACTTTAAAATAAACGAAATTTAAATTCAAAGTGCTGACTTGACTTCAAAAAAAAACAAAATTTAAAATCAAAGTGCTGATTTGACTTCAAAAAAAAACAAAATTTAAATTAAAAGCGCTGACTTGACTTTAAAATAAACAAAATTTAAGTAAAAGTCCTGACTTGACTTCAAAAAAAACAAAATTTTAGACAAAATCCTAACTTGACTTCAAAATTAACAAAATTTAAGTTAATGTCCTGACTTGACTTCAAAAAAAAACAAAATTTAAATTAAAAGCGCTGACTTGACATCAAAAAAAAACAAAATTTAAGTAAAAGTCATGACTTGACTTCAAAATAAACAAAATTTTAGACAAAATCTTAACTTGACTTCAAAAAAAACAAAATTTAAAATCAAATTGCTGATTTGACTTCAAAAAAAACAAAATTTAAAGTCAAAGTCTTGAATTGACTTTAAAATAAACGAAATTTTAATTCAAAGTGCTGACTTGACATCAAAAAAAACAAAATTTAAAATCAAAGTGCTGATTTGACTTCGAAAAAAACAAAATTTAAGTTAATGTCCTGACTTGACTTCAAAAAAAAACAAAATTTAAAATCAAAGTGCTGATTTGACTTCAAAATAAACAAAATTTTAGACAAAATCCAAACTTGACTTCAAAAAAAAACAAAATTTAAGTTAATGTCCTGACTTGACTTCAAAAAAAAACAAAATTTAAATAAAAAGCGCTGACTTGACATCAAAAAAAAACAAAATTTAAGTAAAAGTCCTGACTTGACTTTAAAATAAACGAAATTTAAATTCAAAGTGCTGATTGGACTTCAAAAAAAACAAAATTTAAAGTCAAAGTCCTGATTTGACTTCAAAAAAAACAAAATTTAAAGTCAAAGTCTTGACTTGACTTTAAAAAAAAACAAAATTTAAAGTCAAAGTCTTGACTTGACTTCAAAAAAACAAAATTTAAATTAAAAGCGCTGACTTGACTTCAAAAAAACAAAATCTAAGTAAAATACCTGACTTGACTTCAAAATAAACAAAATTTTAGACAAAATCTTAACTTGACTTCAAAAAAAACAAGATTTAAGTTAAAGTTTTGACTTGACTTCCAAAAAAACAAAATTTAAATTAAAAGCGCTGACTTGACTTTAAAATAAACAAAATTTAAGTAAAAGTCCTGACTTGACTTCAAAAAAAACAAAATTTTAGACAAAATCCTAACTTGACTTTAAAATAAACAAAATTTAAGTAAAAGTCCTGACTTGACTTCAAAAAAAACAAAATTTAAATTAAAAGCGCTGACTTGACTTCAAAAAAAAAAAAATTTAAGTAAAAGTCCTGACTTGACTTCAAAAAAAACAAAATTTAAATAAAAAGCGCTGACTTGACATCAAAAAAAACAAAATCTAAGTAAAAGTCCTGACTTGACTTCAAAAAAAACAAAATATAAAATCAAAGTGCTGACTTGACTTCAAGAAAAAAAAATTTAAGTAAAAGTCCTGACTTGACTTCAAAATAAACAAAATTTTAGACAAAATCTTAACTTGACTTCAAAAAAAACAAAATTTAAAATCAAAGTGCTGATTTGACTTCAAAAAAAACAAAATTTAAAGTCAAAGTCTTGAATTGACTTTAAAATAAACGAAATTTTAATTCAAAGTGCTGACTTGACATCAAAAAAAAACAAAATTTAAAATCAAAGTGCTGATTTGACTTCGAAAAAAACAAAATTTAAGTTAATGTCCTGACTTGACTTCAAAAAAAACAAAATTTAAAATCAAAGTGCTGATTTGACTTCAAAATAAACAAAATTTTAGACAAAATCCAAACTTGACTTCAAAAAAAAACAAAATTTAAGTTAATGTCCTGACTTGACTTCAAAAAAAAACAAAATTTAAATAAAAAGCGCTGACTTGACATCAAAAAAAACAAAATTTAAGTAAAAGTCCTGACTTGACTTTAAAATAAACGAAATTTAAATTCAAAGTGCTGATTGGACTTCAAAAAAAACAAAATTTAAAGTCAAAGTCCTGATTTGACTTCAAAAAAAACAAAATTTAAAGTCAAAGTCTTGACTTGACTTTAAAAAAAACAAAATTTAAAGTCAAAGTCTTGACTTGACTTCAAAAAAACAAAATTTAAATTAAAAGCGTGTTACTATGATCTACGATCCTCAAATTCAATAACTTATCAAGTTATTTATCTTGATGTTTTAATTAAATTAATTTAATATAAAGTGTCATCGTTATCTCAATGACCATTGTCTACAATCTTTCCTACTTTTAATATTTTATTTGATATTATCTTGATTTGTGATTGATGTTTTTTAATTATTTCTTTTACTATAAAAATGTAATACTTTATTTCATTTATTCGTCTTATTCGAATATTTCCACAAACAACTTAAACGTTTACCTAGGCCTATTGTCGTATTTGTTATAAGTGTAATTTTATCATTTAATAAAATAAAATTTAAAAAACAAATAAACTGAGTTTAATTAACTTAACCTTATCCGAGGGTTAACAGAATTGGTAGCAGCGAAAAACAAGAAAAACAATAAAAACAAGAAATACAAAGAAATACTCCTAAGCGATATCGTAATAAATCGTAACAATCTCACACTCAAAGGATCCTATTCAAATAATCAACTGACCAAAACTCAAATCAAGAATGGAAGGTAAGTTAAGAATTTTAGAAAGATTACCAGATAATTTTGATAAGGAGGGGTTAGAATCGGTTAAAAATTTAGCCAGGCGTATCGAAGCATACGCAATACATTTGGAATTAGAGAGAAAAAATGACGCGTTAAAATTAAATAAGTTAAAAGATGACTTATATAACTGTGAGAAAGGTTACAAAAAACTAAAGTCTCAAAATGATGAGATTAGTAAAATAAATGAAAGACTTGATTCTGAAAAAGAACAGCTTTCTAAGGAGTTAGCAATTGAAAAAAGTTCTCATAAGGAGAAATCTGAAGAATTAGAGCTAGCAAAAGAAAAAATTCAAACTATAAATAATGAACTTTTCGATGATAGAAAAAAACTAGAAATCATTGACAACTATAAAAATAGTTTCGAAGAAACATTAAAGTCCAATGATGAACAAATAAAAAAGCTAGAATCGGAAAATAGTGAACTAAACACTAACCTAGCAAACTTAACAAAAGTTAACGACTCGATAGAAATAAAATATAGTAAACTAAATGAAAATTTTGAAAAGTTAAATTTTTCCCATAATCACATAAAAAGTGAAAACATGACTTTGGTTAGTAAAATTTCAGCATGTGAATCAAAAATTAATTCATATGAAAATGAAATTTCTCAGTTTAAATCAAATAGGGAATCAGATGTGAAAAAAATTGCTGATCTCGAATTCGAAATCAATAATTTAAGAAATGAAAACGACAATCTTAATAAAGAAAATTTGACTCTAAATATAGAAAGAACAGAATTAGTAAGGATAAACAAGGAACTACTCACTTTAAAGAATAATCTAAATGACAAATTAAGATATTCTGAGAGAAAAATAGAATTAAATAGATTAGATAAAAATGCTTTAGATCCAAATTTAGAATTTTCTTACTCTTTACCTATTAATACACCTAGTTTCTCAACAGGTAAGAAATCGTTAGGAACTGAATCTTCAAAAGAACGATCGGTCGTAGATTATAAATTAACAAATAGAAGTGAAATAATACCGGATATTGAAGAAAAAATAACCAGTAACAATCTTGAATTAGGCTCTTTGTACGTTAAGGATAAAGAAGAAAATAAGTTTTCCCAAAATCCGTCGCCTTACTTTACCCATCTTCCCTTTCCTAAAACAAATAATAACATAAGCCCCTTTCATGGAAAAGAAAATGAAAGAATTGAAGATTGGCTTTACATTGTTGAACTAATACTTGAAGGACATGGAGTAACACAAGACAAGTCCAAAATCCTTTTTGCAAGTTCATACTTAAGAGATTCTGCGCTTCACGAATATCAAGCATTTACCAAAAATAGAGATAGGAATTCTATTAGTTGGGTTCAGTTTAAAAACATGCTTAAAGAACGTTATAGACGTAAAGATCATGAACTTTACATGAGAGATAAGTTAAGAGGTCTTAGACAATCTAAAGATATAGGAAATTATATCAATGACTTTAGAATAATATTAAATCAAATATCTGAAATAAGTGAATATGATCAAATTACATATTTTACTCAAGGATTATCTGAACTAACTGAAAATTACGTCAGGCTTCGCAATCCAGAAACATTGCAAAAGGCAATTGAATACGCAGAAGATTATAATAGGTTTAATACTTCCCGTCATCCAAGAAATGCAGATATATTAATGATTAACAGAAAAAATTTTGGAAACAAATTTTCTAAGGTAGGAGGTAAACATTTCAATTATCCTTTTTATAATAAAAAAGCTAATAATATCAGAGATACAAAAAAACTTTACTGTAAAATTTGTAAAAAAGACAACCATAACACAGATTCTTGTTACAATAATAAGAAATCAAAACCTAAAGTAGATTATAAAAGAGGTAATAACCAAAAAACAAAATTTAAAAATAAGTTTAATAATGTATTACACATTAATGAATTATATAAAAGTAATGAACTACTAAGACATTTCACTTATATCAAAGGAGAAAAAATAGAAACTGTATTTGACACGGGTGCAACTATTTCTTTAATTAGTCTAAGTGTAGCCAAAAAACTCAATTTACATATAAATCCATCACATCAGAAAATTAACACAGCTGATGGAAATACCCACGAAGTGTTAGGTGAGACAGACTTAATTAAAATAGAAATTGAAGAGACCGTAGCTTATTTAAATTTCGTAATAACTAATATATTACACATCGAAATCCTATTAGGATTAGATTGGTTTGAACAAACAAAAGCCATTATCGACCCTTCTAAAAGACAGCTTTCTATACCAGGAAAAAGAATATGTCTAAACCCGAAATCTGAGGAATCAGATGATGATTATTCTTATAATTCCATTTATAGTATTGAGGATGATGATCTAACAAACGAGATAGTCGAATTGAACTATGATGATTGTCCTCCCTTAAGTGATAATAAAAAACTTAATTTTCTTTTCGTACAGAACAAGAATTCTTTTTCTTTAAGTCTTAATGATCTTGGTCTATGTAAATCAGTTACTTTTGAAATAGAAACGACTAGTGAAAATCCAATAATGACACAACCTTTTCGCCAACCCGTAGGTTTAATTGATGAAATGAGAAAAGAAATCAAATTGATGCTAGACGCAGGTATAATTAGTCATGGTAAAACGGGTACTTGGGCTAGTCCAGCCTTTCTTATTAAGCAGAAGTCTTGTTATCGTTTCGTTGTAGACTATAGAAAAGTTAACAGTATAACCAAACAATATTTTCATCCTTTACCAAGAATTGACGACATACTGGACAAACTGTCTAAAGGTAGAATTTTCTCGCATCTTGATTTAAGAAAAGGTTATTTTCAAATTCCTGTAGCAGAAAATTCAAAACATAAAACTGGATTCATAGTTCCATTTGGAATATACGAATTCAATAGAGTTCCCTTTGGTTTGACAAATGCACCAGCTTTTTTCAGTGCAACAATGCAGTCTATATTAGGAAACCTAGAATTTGTGCAAGTATATATTGATGATATAGTGATTTTTTCAGAAAATGAAGATGAGCACCTTGAACATATTCAAATTGTTTTTGATAAATTAAATGAAAATAATTTGAAAATTCATCCTAAAAAATGTCAATGGCTAAAAAAGACAATAAAAATTTTAGGCCACATTATTGACGAAACAGGTATCAAAATGGATCCTGAAAAAATTTCTGCTATTAGAGATATGAAACCACCAAAAACAGTTAAGCAACTACAAACTTTCTTAGGATTATCTAATTACTATAGAAAATTCATTGAAAATTATGCAAAAATTACTTCACCCTTACATTCTTTGACTTCGCCTAAATATAAATGGTACTGGTCAGAAAAATGCCAAAATGCTTTTGACACATTAAAACAAAAATTAATAGAGTATCCCATTCTTAGAAAAGTAGACTTTAATAATAGGTTTATCTTATACACAGACGCATCAACAACTGCTTTGGGAGCTATATTAGCACAAATTGATAACCAAGGTAACGAATATGTAGTAAGCTACGCTTCAAGATTACTTAAATCCAATGAAAAACATTATTCCGTTACTGAACTTGAATGTTCATCTGTAATTTTTGGCTGTAAGGAATACAGTAACTATTTATTTAACATCAAATTTCTAATAGTAACCGATCACTATTCCTTAAAATGGTTATTAACACTTAAAAGCCCCAACGCTAGACTAACAAGATGGGCGATACTTTTACAAACTTATAACTTTGAAATTATTCATAGAAAAGGTAAAACTCATACAAATGTTGACCCTTTAAGTAGACCCATTCTTTTAAATGAAGTCGATAATATTAATGATGAAAGTGAGGACTTATCTACTAAACATTTAGACCCATATCAAGACCCATATCTAATGCACTTCTTAAAATATAATAGACATACGGAGGGATCTTCCAAAAAGCAAGTAAAAAGAATTAACAAATTAATTAAATTTTATATATTAGAAGGAGACTTACTTAAGTATAGAAAAAATATTAAAGATGAACATTTTAATTTGATAGTTCCAAAAATGGAAGAACGATTGGATATCATTAAAAACACTCACAATTTAGGACATTTTAAAAGTGAAACAGTTTATTCCAATCTTTCGTCTAAATATTTTTGGAAATCAATGAAAAAAGAAATTGAAAATTATATAAATAGATGCAATACTTGTCTAAAATATGATAAAAAAGGAGTCGTAGAACATCCTGCTCTTGCTTTACCTATTGTAAGTGTTTTAGATCGTGTAAGTTTTGATCTTGTTTTAGGTTTTCCTGAAAATTCAAAAGGATATATCGGTTGTCTTGTAATTACCGATCACTGTTATAAGTTCCCATTTGTTTATAAAATTAAATCCAAATCAATGGATGAAATTTTTGAAAAAGTTTTAGATTGGATTTCAATCTTTGGACCTCCAAAAGAATGGCTTTCGGACCGTGGCAAAGAATTTGTCAATGAGCTATTAGATAGGTTATGCTCGACTTTCAATATTAACAGAAGATTCACTTCTCCATACAACCCAAGAGCTAACGGTTTAACCGAACGCTTTAATCAAACATTAGTTTCTGCTCTAAGAAAACAAGCAGCAAATGATAAGGAAAATTGGGATAAGTATTTACCAATAGTTCTAATGTCCTATAGAAATAAAATTCATTCCTCAACAAATTTTACCCCATATGAACTATTATTCGGAAGGTTTATGAATAACTTTGATAAAATAGATTCAAATATAGCTGATGAAGAAGAATTAACTCTGTTAAGAAGAACAGCTGAAATAAAATTTTTATTAGAAAATAAATTACCTAAAACAATAGAGAACTTAAAGTCTTCCAAGATCAAGCAGATAAAAACCCAAAATAGACAAAAGAAAGTTACCTTCGATACTCTTAAAATAGATGATGAAGTTTATATAAAAAACGAAAAAATACAGAATAAATTTGAACCATCATATACAGGTCCATTTTTCATTGACAGAATTACCGAGTACGGTAATTATAATTTGAAAAATGAAAAAGGAGAAAGAATTGAAGAAAGTTACCCTAGATGGCGTTTGAAATTGGCAAAACAAGAAGTAAGTACAACTAATTCTTATATTTCAGATGACAAAAATGAACAGAAAGATGAAATATCTGAAATTGAAAAAATTCTTGACCACAAGAAAATTGGAAGAGGTTTTAGATACCTAATTAAATGGAAAAATTTTCCACATAAGAAAAATGAATGGAAAAAATCCACTGATATTCAAGATAAGAATCATATCAATGAATATCATAACAATCTTCAAAACAGGCCTAAACGTGGAAGAAAAAAGAAAACAATAAATTCTAATCTTCTTCTTTCTATTCTTAGTTTCTTTTCATTCTTTCATTATCTAAATGGTCAAACAATAAATGACAAATTTTACTATTGTGAACACAATGACAATAATAGATTAGCTGATTTAAATAACAATTGTAAACGTTCAAATTTCCTTGACAAAACATATTCATTCAATGAAAATTTTAACATTTGGATTCTAGCAAAGCAGAATTATGTAATTAATGATTTCGGACATCAGTGTTTTAAGAAAAAAGTAATAAGATACATGAATACTTCATTTTTTCTAGGAAAAACAGACAATATTATTAAAGAAACTATACGATTAAGTCGAATTGAATGTCTCGCAATGGTAGAAACAAAACTTTGTGAAAACAAAATAATGGAATGTGATGATAGTTATTGTATTTACAATAAAATTCCTGATGGAGATTACGCTTGGTTAGAAAACAAAATATTCACAAGTTTTGAATGTATTTTCCATAAAAAACACATTTTTGCCGACAATTTGAACAAATCAATTTATAGCATTGGAATTTCATCCTGTTTGCCAGATGATTTATATTGCCATTTATTTGACTCAATCGTTGTTTGGAATAAAAATAGTGTGAAAAAATCACCATACAAAAAAATTTATCATGGTTTAAAATTTATGAGAAAAGGAAATCTAGTTTTCTCTGCATCAGAACAATACCTTTTTCAAATAACAACTAACACGAGTTACAAAAATTTAACAATTTATACTACAACTGATGGTCTTTACTTAGTATTTGAACCTAAACAACAATCAGAGAATTGGAATACTATATCTAAAATTCCGTATTCACCTGAAAATGAAGATTTAATCACTCAAAGGGACATAAATGATTTAATGATTGCCGAATCAGATTATTTGAAATATTCAATCGAAAATGAACTTTACAACGAGCATGAACACAATCTTTACAGATTTTGTGCATTATTCAGTAATCAACTAAACTTATTTGCCTCGTTTGATGACAAATTTCATTTAATTTCGGATTTTAATGGTAATAAACTTATCGTTTACTCCAAAAATCAACTCTTATACATACCTATATGTCAACCAGTAAAAGAAATTACATTCCGGGCATCTAACTCATGTCATGTTGATTTACCAATCTACATCAAAAATGCTGATAATAAATCAGTACCAATGTTTTTGTCGAATAATAACTTCATTAAGAGCTTTTCACAGGAAATCCATTGTTCCCTAGTTAACGACAGAATAATTCTACCATCACATAAATTTTCAATAGTAAGAATTAGCAACTCAATTAAAATTTTTATTATATCAAATGTAATAGTAAAACAAATTTACATCGATCATTACAATTTGTCAACGTTAAATTTCAACCATCACAAGGAAATTATTAACGATTTTAGCACTTTAAGAAAACAAAATGAATTAGATAATAACGACATAAACGGGAATTTCTATGTCTTACCAAACGATGATATTAACTTAACAAATAGTGCATTTAGCAAACTAATCAATTCTAAAAATATTTTGTATGAAGAAATCAACAAAATTAAATATTACCTCAACATTGCATTAACAATTATAGTTGTAATAGTGATAATTACTTTATTTTTACTTTCTATTAGATTTTATAATTCAATATTAAGTAAACATTATGCTGTTCGAAACTATAATATTCCAAACATATTACCACTAGAGCAACTAGCGAATTTAATTATCAATAGAGAGTCATAGGGACTATGACTATCTTAACGGGGGAGATCTGTTACTATGATCTACGATCCTCAAATTCAATAACTTATCAAGTTATTTATCTTGATGTTTTAATTAAATTAATTTAATATAAAGTGTCATCGTTATCTCAATGACCATTGTCTACAATCTTTCCTACTTTTAATATTTTATTTGATATTATCTTGATTTGTGATTGATGTTTTTTAATTATTTCTTTTACTATAAAAATGTAATACTTTATTTCATTTATTCGTCTTATTCGAATATTTCCACAAACAACTTAAACGTTTACCTAGGCCTATTGTCGTATTTGTTATAAGTGTAATTTTATCATTTAATAAAATAAAATTTAAAAAACAAATTAACTGAGTTTAATTAACTTAACCTTATCCGAGGGTTAACAAGCGCTGACTTGACTTCAAAAAAAACAAAATCTAAGTAAAATACCTGACTTGACTTCAAAATAAACAAAATTTTAGACAAAATCTTAACTTGACTTCAAAAAAAACAAGATTTAAGTTAAAGTCTTGACTTAACTTCCAAAAAAACGAAATTTAAATTCAAAGTGCTGACTTGACTTCAAAAAAAACAAAATTTAAAATCAAAGTGCTGATTTGACTTCAAAAAAAACAAAATTTAAATTAAAAGCGCTGACTTGACTTTAAAATAAACAAAATTTAAGTAAAAGTCCTGACTTGACTTCAAAAAAAACAAAATTTTAGACAAAATCCTAACTTGACTTCAAAATTAACAAAATTTAAGTTAATGTCCTGACTTGACTTCAAAAAAAACAAAATTTAAATTAAAAGCGCTGACTTGACTTCAAAAAAAACAAAATCTAAGTAAAATACCTGACTTGACTTCAAAATAAACAAAATTTTAGACAAAATCTTAACTTGACTTCAAAAAAAAACAAGATTTAAGTTAAAGTCTTGACTTGACTTCCAAAAAAAACAAAATTTAAATTCAAAGTGCTGATTTGACTTCAAAAAAAACAAAATTTAAAGTCAAAGTCTTGACTTGACTTTAAAATAAACGAAATTTAAATTCAAAGTGCTGACTTGACTTCAAAAAAAACAAAATTTAAAATCAAAGTGCTGATTTGACTTCAAAAAAAACAAAATTTAAATTAAAAGCGCTGACTTGACTTTAAAATAAACAAAATTTAAGTAAAAGTCCTGACTTGACTTCAAAAAAAACAAAATTTTAGACAAAATCCTAACTTGACTTCAAAATTAACAAAATTTAAGTTAATGTCCTGACTTGACTTCAAAAAAAAACAAAATTTAAATTAAAAGCGCTGACTTGACATCAAAAAAAAACAAAATTTAAGTAAAAGTCCTGACTTGACTTCAAAATAAACAAAATTTTAGACAAAATCTTAACTTGACTTCAAAAAAAACAAAATTTAAGTTAAAGTCTTGATTTGACTTCCAAAAAAACAAAATTTAAAATCAAAGTGCTGATTGGACTTCAAAAAAAACAAAATTTAAAGTCAAAGTCCTGATTTGACTTCAAAAAAAACAAAATTTAAAGTCAAAGTCTTGACTTGACTTTAAAAAAAACAAAATTTAAAGTCAAAGTCTTGACTTGACTTCAAAAAAACAAAATTTAAATTAAAAGCGCTGACTTGACTTCAAAAAAAACAAAATCTAAGTAAAATACCTGACTTGACTTCAAAATAAACAAAATTTTAGACAAAATCTTAACTTGACTTCAAAAAAAATAAGATTTAAGTTAAAGTCTTGACTTGACTTCCAAAAAAACAAAATTTAAATTCAAAGTGCTGATTTGAATTCAAAAAAAACAAAATTTAAAATCAAAGTGCTGATTTGACTTCAAAAAAAACAAAATTTAAAGTCAAAGTCTTGAATTGACTTTAAAATAAACGAAATTTTAATTCAAAGTGCTGACTTGACATCAAAAAAAACAAAATTTAAAATCAAAGTGCTGATTTGACTTCGAAAAAAACAAAATTTAAGTTAATGTCCTGACTTGACTTCAAAAAAAACAAAATTTAAATAAAAAGCGCTGACTTGACATCAAAAAAAACAAAATTTAAGTAAAAGTCCTGACTTGACTTTAAAATAAACGAAATTTAAATTCAAAGTGCTGACTTGACTCCAAAAAAAACAAAATTTAAAATCAAAGTCTTGACTTGACTTCCAAAAAAACAAAATTTAAATTAAAAGCGCTGACTTGACTTCAAAAAAAACAAAATTAAAGTAAAAGTCTTGACTTGACTTTAAAATAAACGAAATTTAAAATCAAAGTGCTTATTGGACTTCAAAAAAAACAAAATTAAAATTAAAAGCGCTGACTTGACTTCAAAAAAACAAAATTTAAATAAAAAGCGCTGACTTGACATCAAAAAAAACAAAATCTAAGTAAAAGTCCTGACTTGACTTCAAAATAAACAAAATTTTAGACAAAATCTTAACTTGACTTCAAAAAAAAACAAAATTTAAGTTAATGTCTTGACTTGACTTCCAAAAAAAACAAAATTTAAATTCAAAGTGCTGATTTGACTTCAAAAAAAAACAAAATTTAAAATCAAAGTGCTGATTTGACTTCAAAAAAAACAAAATTTAAAGTCAAAGTCTTGACTTGACATTAAAATAAACGAAATTTAAATTCAAAGTGCTGACTTGACTTCAAAAAAAACAAAATTTAAAATCAAAGTGCTGATTTGACTTCAAAAAAAAACAAAATTTAAGTTAATGTCTTGACTTGACTTAAAAATAAACGAAATTTAAATTCAAAGTGCTGACTTGACTTCAAAAAAAACAAAATTTAAATAAAAAGCGCTGACTTGACATCAAAAAAAACATTATCTAAGTAAAAGTCCTGACTTGACTTCAAAATAAACAAAATTTTAGACAAAATCTTAACTTGACTTCAAAAAAACAAAATTTAAGTTTATGTCCTGACTTGACTTCAAAAAAAACAAAATTTAAATTAAAAGCGCTGACTTGACATCAAAAAAAAACAAAATTTAAGTAAAAGTCCTGACTTGACTTCAAAATAAACAAAATTTTAGACAAAATCTTAACTTGACTTCAAAAAAAACAAAATTTAAAATCAAAGTGCTGATTTGACTTCAAAAAAAACAAAATTTAAATTAAAAGCGCTGACTTGACTTTAAAATAAACAAAATTTAAGTAAAAGTCCTGACTTGACTTCAAAAAAAACAAAATTTTAGACAAAATCCTAACTTGACTTCAAAATTAACAAAATTTAAGTAAATGTCCTGACTTGACTTCAAAAAAAACAAAATTTAAATTAAAAGCGCTGACTTGACATCAAAAAAAAAACAAAATTTAAGTAAAAGTCCTGACTTGACTTCAAAATAAACAAAATTTTAGACAAAATCTTAACTTGACTTCAAAAAAAACAAAATTTAAGTTAAAGTCTTGATTTGACTTCCAAAAAAACAAAATTTAAAATCAAAGTGCTGATTGGACTTCAAAAAAAACAAAATTTAAAGTCAAAGTCCTGATTTGACTTCAAAAAAAAACAAAATTTAAAGTCAAAGTCTTGACTTGACTTTAAAAAAAACAAAATTTAAAGTCAAAGTCTTGACTTGACTTCAAAAAAACAAAATTTAAATTAAAAGCGCTGACTTGACTTCAAAAAAACAAAATCTAAGTAAAATACCTGACTTGACTTCAAAATAAACAAAATTTTAGACAAAATCTTAACTTGACTTCAAAAAAAATAAGATTTAAGTTAAAGTCTTGACTTGACTTCCAAAAAAAACAAAATTTAAATTCAAAGTGCTGATTTGACTTCAAAAAAAACAAAATTTAAAATCAAAGTGCTGATTTGACTTCAAAAAAAACAAAATTTAAAGTCAAAGTCTTGAATTGACTTTAAAATAAACGAAATTTTAATTCAAATTGCTGACTTGACATCAAAAAAAACAAAATTTAAAATCAAAGTGCTGATTTGACTTCGAAAAAAACAAAATTTAAGTTAATGTCCTGACTTGACTTCAAAAAAAAACAAAATTTAAAATCAAAGTGCTGATTTGACTTCAAAATAAACAAAATTTTAGACAAAATCCAAACTTGACTTCAAAAAAAAACAAAATTTAAGTTAATGTCCTGACTTGACTTCAAAAAAAAACAAAATTTAAATAAAAAGCGCTGACTTGACATCAAAAAAAACAAAATTTAAGTAAAAGTCCTGACTTGACTTTAAAATAAACGAAATTTAAATTCAAAGTGCTGACTTGACTCCAAAAAAAAACAAAATTTAAAATCAAAGTCTTGACTTGACTTCCAAAAAAACAAAATTTAAATTAAAAGCGCTGACTTGACTTCAAAAAAAACAAAATTAAAGTAAAAGTCTTGACTTGACTTTAAAATAAACGAAATTTAAATTCAAAGTGCTGACTTGACTTCAAAAAAAACAAAATTTAAAATCAAAGTGCTTATTGGACTTCAAAAAAAACAAAATTAAAATTAAAAGCGCTGACTTGACTTCAAAAAAACAAAATTTAAATAAAAAGCGCTGACTTGACATCAAAAAAAACAAAATCTAAGTAAAAGTCCTGACTTGACTTCAAAATAAACAAAATTTTAGACAAAATCTTAACTTGACTTCAAAAAAAAACAAAATTTAAGTTAAAGTCTTGACTTGACTTCCAAAAAAAACAAAATTTAAATTCAAAGTGCTGATTTGACTTCAAAAAAAAACAAAATTTAAAATCAAAGTGCTGATTTGACTTCAAAAAAAAACAAAATTTAAAGTCAAAGTCTTGACTTGACTTTAAAATAAACGAAATTTAAATTCAAAGTGCTGACTTGACTTCAAAAAAAACAAAATTTAAAATCAAAGTGCTGATTTGACTTCAAAAAAAAACAAAATTTAAGTTAATGTCTTGACTTGACTTAAAAATAAACGAAATTTAAATTCAAAGTGCTGACTTGACTTCAAAAAAAAACAAAATTTAAATAAAAAGCGCTGACTTGACATCAAAAAAAACATTATCTAAGTAAAAGTCCTGACTTGACTTCAAAATAAACAAAATTTTAGACAAAATCTTAACTTGACTTCAAAAAAAACAAAATTTAAGTTAAAGTCCTGACTTGACTTCCAAAAAAAACAAAATTTAAAATCAAAGTGATGATTTGACTTCAAAAAAAACAAAATTTAAAATCAAAGTGCTGATTTGACTTCAAAAAAAACAAAATTTAAAGTCAAAGTCTTGACTTGTTTTTAAAATAAACGAAATTTAAATTCAAAGTGCTGACTTGACTTCAAAAAAAACAAAATTTAAAATCAAAGTGCTGATTTGTCTTCAAAAAAAACAAAATTTAAATTAAAAGCGCTGACTTGACTTTAAAATAAACAAAATTTAAGTAAAAGTCCTGACTTGACTTCAAAAAAAAACAAAATTTTAGACAAAATCCTAACTTGACTTCAAAATTAACAAAATTTAAGTTAATGTCCTGACTTGACTTCAAAAAAAAACAAAATTTAAATTAAAAGCGCTGACTTGACATCAAAAAAAAAACAAAATTTAAGTAAAAGTCCTGACTTGACTTCAAAATAAACAAAATTTTAGACAAAATCTTAACTTGACTTCAAAAAAAACAAAATTTAAATTCAAAGTGCTGATTTGACATCAAAAAAAACAAAATTTAAAATCAAAGTGCTGATTGGACTTCAAAAAAAACAAAATTTAAAGTCAAAGTCCTGATTTGACTTCAAAAAAACAAAATTTAAAGTCAAAGTCTTGACTTGACTTTAAAAAAAACAAAATTTAAAGTCAAAGTCTTGACTTGACTTCAAAAAAAACAAAATTTAAATTAAAAGCGCTGACTTGACTTCAAAAAAAACAAAATCTAAGTAAAATACCTGACTTGACTTCAAAATAAACAAAATTTTAGACAAAATCTTAACTTGACTTCAAAAAAACAAAATTTAAGTTAAAGTCTTGACTTGTCTTCCATAAAAACAAAATTTAAATTCAAAGTGCTGATTTGACTTCAAAAAAAACAAAATTTAATTTAAAAGTTCTGATTCTACTTCAAAAAAAACAAAATTTAAAATCAAAGTGCTGATTGGACTTGAAAAAAAACAAAATTTAACTTCAAAGTCTTGACTTGACTTTAAAATAAACAAAATTTAAGTAAAAGTCCTGACTTGACTTCAAAAAAAACAAAATTTAAATTAAAAGCGCTGACTTGACTTCAAGAAAAAAAAATTTAAGTAAAAGTCCTGACTTGACTTCCAAAAAAACAGAATTTAAATTCAAAGTGCTGATTTGACTTCAAAAAAAACAAAATTTAAAATCAAAGTGCTGATTTGACTTTAAAAAAAAACAAAATTTAAAGTCAAAGTCTTGACTTGACTTTAAAATAAACGAAATTTAAATTCAAAGTGCTGACTTGACTTCAAAAAAAAACAAAATTTAAAATCAAAGTGCTTATTGGACTTCAAAAAAAACAAAATTTAAATTAAAAGCGCTGACTTGACTTCAAAAAAACAAAATTTAAATAAAAAGCGCTGACTTGACATCAAAAAAAACAAAATCTAAGTAAAAGTCCTGACTTGACTTCAAAATAAACAAAATTTTAGACAAAATCTTAACTTGACTTCAAAAAAAACAAAATTTAAGTTAAAGTCTTGACTTGTCTTCCATAAAAACAAAATTTAAATTCAAAGTGCTGATTTGACTTCAAAAAAAAACAAAATTTAATTTAAAAGTTCTGATTTGACTTCAAAAAAAACAAAATTTAAAATCAAAGTGCTGATTGGACTTCAAAAAAAACAAAATTTAACTTCAAAGTCTTGACTTGACTTTAAAAAAAACAAAATTTAAAGTCAAAGTCTTGACTTGACTTTAAAATAAACGAAATTTAAATTCAAAGTGCTGACTTGACTTCAAAAAAAACAAAATTTAAAATCAAAGTGCTTATTGGACTTCAAAAAAAACAAAATTTAAATTAAAAGCGCTGACTTGACTTCAAAAAAACAAAATTTAAATAAAAAGCGCTGACTTGACATCAAAAAAAACAAAATCTAAGTAAAAGTCCTGACTTGACTTCAAAATAAACAAAATTTTAGACAAAATCTTAACTTGACTTCAAAAAAAACAAAATTTAAGTTAAAGTCTTGACTTGTCTTCCATAAAAACAAAATTTAAATTCAAAGTGCTGATTTGACTTCAAAAAAAACAAAATTTAATTTAAAAGTTCTGATTTGACTTCAAAAAAAACAAAATTTAAAATCAAAGTGCTGATTGGACTTCAAAAAAAACAAAATTTAACTTCAAAGTGCTGATTGGACTTTAAAAAAAACAAAATTTAAAGTCAAAGTCTTGACTTGACTTTAAAATAAACGAAATTTAAATTCAAAGTGCTGACTTGACTTCAAAAAAAACAAAATTTAAAATCAAAGTGCTTATTGGACTTCAAAAAAAAAAAAAATTTAAATTAAAAGCGCTGACTTGACTTCAAAAAAACAAAATTTAAATAAAAAGCGCTGACTTGACATCAAAAAAAACAAAATCTAAGTAAAAGTCCTGACTTGACTTCAAAATAAACAAAATTTTAGACAAAATCTTAACTTGACTTCAAAAAAAAACAAGATTTAAGTTAAAGTCTTGACTTGACTTCCAAAAAAAACAAAATTTAAATTCAAAGTGCTGAATTGACATCAAAAAAAACAAAATTTAAAATCAAAGTGCTGATTTGACTTCAAAAAAAACAAAATTTAAAGTCAAAGTCTTGACTTGACTTTAAATTAAACGAAATTTTAATTCAAAGTGCTGACTTGACTTCAAAAAAAACAAAATTTAAAATCAAAGTGCTGATTTGACTTCGAAAAAAACAAAATTTAAGTTAATGTCCTGACTTGACTTCAAAAAAAACAAAATTTAAAATCAAAGTGCTGATTTGACTTCAAAATAAACAAAATTTTAGACAAAATCCTAACTTGACTTCAAAATAAACAAAATTTTAGACAAAATCTTAACTTGACTTCAAAAAAAAACAAAATTTAAGTTAAAGTCTTGACTTGTCTTCCATAAAAACAAAATTTAAATTCAAAGTGCTGATTTGACTTCAAAAAAAAACAAAATTTAATTTAAAAGTTCTGATTTGACTTCAAAAAAAAACAAAATTTAAAATCAAAGTGCTGATTGGACTTCAAAAAAAACAAAATTTAACTTCAAAGTCTTGACTTGACTTTAAAATAAACAAAATTTAAGTAAAAGTCCTGACTTGACTTAAAAAAAAACAAAATTTAAATTAAAAGCGCTGACTTGACTTCAAGAAAAAAAAATTTAAGTAAAAGTCCTGACTTGACTTCCAAAAAAACAAAATTTAAATTCAAAGTGCTGATTTGACTTCAAAAAAAACAAAATTTAAAATCAAAGTGCTGATTTGACTTTAAAAAAAACAAAATTTAAAGTCAAAGTCTTGACTTGACTTTAAAATAAACGAAATTTAAATTCAAAGTGCTGACTTGACTTCAAAAAAAACAAAATTTAAAATCAAAGTGCTTATTGGACTTCAAAAAAAACAAAATTTAAATTAAAAGCGCTGACTTGACTTCAAAAAAACAAAATTTAAATAAAAAGCGCTGACTTGACATCAAAAAAAACAAAATCTAAGTAAAAGTCCTGACTTGACTTCAAAATAAACAAAATTTTAGACAAAATCTTAACTTGACTTCAAAAAAAAACAAAATTTAAGTTAAAGTCTTGACTTGACTTCCAAAAAAAACAAAATTTAAATTCAAAGTGCTGATTTGACTTCAAAAAAAACAAAATTTAAAGTCAAAGTCTTGACTTGACTTTAAAATAAACGAAATTTTAATTCAAAGTGCTGACTTGACTTCAAAAAAAACAAAATTTAAAATCAAAGTGCTGATTTGACTTTAAAAAAAACAAAATTTAAAGTCAAAGTCTTGACTTGACTTTAAAATAAACGAAATTTAAATTCAAAGTGCTGACTTGACTTCAAAAAAAACAAAATTTAAAATCAAAGTGCTTATTGGACTTCAAAAAAAACAAAATTTAAATTAAAAGCGCTGACTTGACTTCAAAAAAACAAAATTTAAATAAAAAGCGCTGACTTGACATCAAAAAAAACAAAATCTAAGTAAAAGTCCTGACTTGACTTCAAAATAAACAAAATTTTAGACAAAATCTTAACTTGACTTCAAAAAAAACAAAATTTAAGTTAAAGTCTTGACTTGTCTTCCATAAAAACAAAATTTAAATTCAAAGTGCTGATTTGACTTCAAAAAAAAACAAAATTTAATTTAAAAGTTCTGATTTGACTTCAAAAAAAACAAAATTTAAAATCAAAGTGCTGATTGGACTTCAAAAAAAACAAAATTTAACTTCAAAGTCTTGACTTGACTTTAAAATAAACAAAATTTAAGTAAAAGTCCTGACTTGACTTCAAAAAAAACAAAATTTAAATTAAAAGCGCTGACTTGACTTCAAGAAAAAAAAATTTAAGTAAAAGTCCTGACTTGACTTCCAAAAAAAACAAAATTTAAATTCAAAGTGCTGATTTGACTTCAAAAAAAACAAAATTTAAAATCAAAGTGCTGATTTGACTTTAAAAAAAACAAAATTTAAAGTCAAAGTCTTGACTTGACTTTAAAATAAACGAAATTTAAATTCAAAGTGCTGACTTGACTTCAAAAAAAACAAAATTTAAAATCAAAGTGCTTATTGGACTTCAAAAAAAACAAAATTTAAATTAAAAGCGCTGACTTGACTTCAAAAAAACAAAATTTAAATAAAAAGCGCTGACTTGACATCAAAAAAAAACAAAATCTAAGTAAAAGTCCTGACTTGACTTCAAAATAAACAAAATTTTAGACAAAATCTTAACTTGACTTCAAAAAAAAACAAAATTTAAGTTAAAGTCTTGACTTGACTTCCAAAAAAAACAAAATTTAAATTCAAAGTGCTGATTTGACTTCAAAAAAAAACAAAATTTAAAGTCAAAGTCTTGACTTGACTTTAAAATAAACGAAATTTTAATTCAAAGTGCTGACTTGACTTCAAAAAAAAACAAAATTTAAAATCAAAGTGCTGATTTGACTTTAAAAAAAAACAAAATTTAAAGTCAAAGTCTTGACTTGACTTTAAAATAAACGAAATTTAAATTCAAAGTGCTGACTTGACTTCAAAAAAAACAAAATTTAAAATCAAAGTGCTTATTGGACTTCAAAAAAAACAAAATTTAAATTAAAAGCGCTGACTTGACTTCAAAAAAACAAAATTTAAATAAAAAGCGCTGACTTGACATCAAAAAAAAACAAAATCTAAGTAAAAGTCCTGACTTGACTTCAAAATAAACAAAATTTTAGACAAAATCTTAACTTGACTTCAAAAAAAAACAAAATTTAAGTTAAAGTCTTGACTTGACTTCCAAAAAAAACAAAATTTAAATTCAAAGTGCTGATTTGACTTCAAAAAAAAACAAAATTTAAAGTCAAAGTCTTGACTTGACTTTAAAATAAACGAAATTTTAATTCAAAGTGCTGACTTGACTTCAAAAAAAACAAAATTTAAAATCAAAGTGCTGATTTGACTTCGAAAAAAACAAAATTTAAGTTAATGTCCTGACTTGACTTCAAAAAAAAACAAAATTTAAAATCAAAGTGCTGATTTGACTTCAAAATAAACAAAATTTTAGACAAAATCCTAACTTGACTTCAAAATAAACAAAATTTTAGACAAAATCTTAACTTGACTTCAAAAAAAAACAAAATTTAAGTTAAAGTCTTGACTTGTCTTCCATAAAAACAAAATTTAAATTCAAAGTGCTGATTTGACTTCAAAAAAAAACAAAATTTAATTTAAAAGTTCTGATTTGACTTCAAAAAAAAACAAAATTTAAAATCAAAGTGCTGATTGGACTTCAAAAAAAACAAAATTTAACGTCAAAGTCTTGACTTGACTTTAAAATAAACAAAATTTAAGTAAAAGTCCTGACTTGACTTCAAAAAAAACAAAATTTAAATTAAAAGCGCTGACTTGACTTCAAGAAAAAAAAATTTAAGTAAAAGTCCTGACTTGACTTCAAAATAAACAAAATTTTAGACAAAATCTTAACTTGACTTCAAAAAAAAACAAAATTTAAGTTAAAGTCTTGACTTGACTTCCAAAAAAAACAAAATTTAAATTCAAAGTGCTGATTTGACTTCAAAAAAAACAAAATTTAAAATCAAAGTGCTGATTTGACTTTAAAAAAAACAAAATTTAAAGTCAAAGTCTTGACTTGACTTTAAAATAAACGAAATTTAAATTCAAAGTGCTGACTTGACTTCAAAAAAAACAAAATTTAAAATCAAAGTGCTTATTGGACTTCAAAAAAAACAAAATTTAAATTAAAAGCGCTGACTTGACTTCAAAAAAACAAAATTTAAATAAAAAGCGCTGACTTGACATCAAAAAAAACAAAATCTAAGTAAAAGTCCTGACTTGACTTCAAAATAAACAAAATTTTAGACAAAATCTTAACTTGACTTCAAAAAAAAACAAAATTTAAGTTAAAGTCTTGACTTGACTTCCAAAAAAAAACAAAATTTAAATTCAAAGTGCTGATTTGACTTCAAAAAAAAACAAAATTTAAAGTCAAAGTCTTGACTTGACTTTAAAATAAACGAAATTTAAATTCAAAGTGCTGACTTGACTTCAAAAAAAACAAAATTTAAAATCAAAGTGCTGATTTGACTTCAAAAAAAACAAAATTTAAGTTAATGTCCTGACTTGACTTCAAAAAAAACAAAATTTAAAATCAAAGTGCTAATTTGACTTCAAAATAAACAAAATTTTAGACAAAATCCTAACTTGACTTCAAAAAAAACAAAATTTAAGTTAATGTCCTGACTTGACTTCAAAAAAAAACAAAATTTAAATAAAAAGCGCTGACTTGACATCAAAAAAAACTAAAATTTAAGTAAAAGTCCTGACTTGACTTCAAAAAAAACAAAATATAAAATCAAAGTGCTGATTTGACTTCAAAATAAACAAAATTTTAGACAAAATCCTAACTTGACTTCAAAATAAACAAAATTTTAGACAAAATCTTAACTTGACTTCAAAAAAAACAAAATTTAAGTTAAAGTCTTGACTTGACTTCCATAAAACAAAATTTAAATTCAAAGTGCTGATTTGACTTCAAAAAAAACAAAATTTAAAATCAAAGTGCTGATTGGACTTCAAAAAAAACAAAATTTAACGTCAAAGTCTTGACTTGACTTTAAAATAAACAAAATTTAAGTAAAAGTCCTGACTTGACTTCAAAAAAACAAAATTTAAATAAAAAGCGCTGACTTGACATCAAAAAAAACAAAATCTAAGTAAAAGTCCTGACTTGACTTCAAAATAAACAAAATTTTAGACAAAATCTTAACTTGACTTCAAAAAAAAACAAAATTTAAGTTAAAGTCTTGACTTGACTTCCAAAAAAACAAAATTTAAATTCAAAGTGCTGATTTGACTTCAAAAAAAACAAAATCTAAAATCAAAGTGCTGATTTGACTTCAAAAAAAACAAAATTTAAGTTAATGTCCTGACTTGACTTCAAAAAAAAACAAAATTTAAAATCAAAGTGCTGATTTGACTTCAAAATAAACAAAATTTTAGACAAAATCCTAACTTGACTTCAAAAAAAACAAAATTTAAGTTAAAGTCTTGACTTGACTTCCAAAAAAAACAAAATTTAAATTCAAAGTGCTGATTTGACTTCAAAAAAAAACAAAATTTAATTTAAAAGTTCTGATTTGACTTCAAAAAAAACAAAATTTAAAATCAAAGTGCTGATTGGACTTCAAAAAAAAACAAAATTTAACGTCAAAGTCTTGACTTGACTTTAAAATAAACAAAATTTAAGTAAAAGTCCGGACTTGACTACAAAAAAAACAAAATTTAAATTAAAAGCGCGGACTTGACTTCAAAAAAAAAAAAATTTAAGTAAACTTCCTGACTTGACTTCAAAAAAAACAAAATTTAAATAAAAAGCGCTGACTTGACATCAAAAAAAACTAAAATTTAAGTAAAAGTCCTGACTTGACTTCAAAAAAAACAAAATATAAAATCAAAGTGCTGATTTGACTTCAAAATAATCAAAATTTTAGACAAAATCCTAACTTGACTTCAAAATAAACAAAATTTTAGACAAAATCTTAACTTGACTTCAAAAAAAAACAAAATTTAAGTTAAAGTCTTGACTTGACTTCCAAAAAAAACAAAATTTAAATTCAAAGTGCTGATTTGACTTCAAAAAAAAACAAAATTTAAAATCAAAGTGCTGATTTGACTTCAAAAAAAACAAAATTTAAGTTAATGTCCTGACTTGACTTCAAAAAAAAACAAAATTTAAAATCAAAGTGCTGATTTGACTTCAAAATAAACAAAATTTTAGACAAAATCCTAACTTGACTTCAAAAAAAACAAAATTTAAGTTAAAGTCTTGACTTGACTTCCAAAAAAACAAAATTTAAATTCAAAGCGCTGACTTGACATCAAAAAAAACTAAAATTTAAGTAAAAGTCCTGACTTGACTTCAAAAAAAACAAAATATAAAATCAAAGTGCTGATTTGACTTCAAAATAATCAAAATTTTAGACAAAATCCTAACTTGACTTCAAAATAAACAAAATTTTAGACAAAATCTTAACTTGACTTCAAAAAAAAACAAAATTTAAGTTAAAGTCTTGACTTGACTTCCATAAAAACAAAATTTAAATTCAAAGTGCTGATTTGACTTCAAAAAAAACAAAATTTAATTTAAAAGTTCTGATTTGACTTCAAAAAAAACAAAATTTAAAATCAAAGTGCTGATTGGACTTCAAAAAAAACAAAATTTAACGTCAAAGTCTTAACTTGACTTTAAAATTAACAAAATTTAAGTTAATGTCCTGACTTGACTTCAAAAAAAACAAAATTTAAATAAAAAGCGCTGACTTGACATCAAAAAAAACAAAATTTAAGTAAAAGTCCTGACTTGACTTCAAAATAAACAAAATTTTAGACAAAATCTTAACTTGACTTCAAAAAAAACAAAATTTAAGTAAAATTCTTTACTTGACTTCCAAAAAAACAAAATTTAAATTCAAAGTGCTGATTTGACATCAAAAAAAAACAAAATTTAAAATCAAAGTGCTGATTGGACTTCAAAAAAAAACAAAATTTAAAGTCAAAGTCCTGATTTGACTTCAAAAAAAAACAAAATTTTAGACAAAATCTTAACTTGACTTCAAAAAAAACAAAATTTAAGTTAAAGTCTTGATTTGACTTCCATAAAAACAAAATTCAAATTCAAAGTGCTGATTTGACTTCAAAAAAAACAAAATTTAATTTAAAAGTTCTGATTGACTTCAAAAAAAACAAAATTTAAAATCAAAGTGCTGATTGGACTTCAAAAAAAACAAAATTTAACGTCAAAGTCTTAACTTGACTTTAAAATTAACAAAATTTAAGTTTATGTCCTGACTTGACTTCAAAAAAAACAAAATTTAAATAAAAAGCGCTGACTTGACTTCAAAATAATCAAAATTTTAGACAAAATCCTAACTTGACTTCAAAATAAACAAAATTTTAGACAAAATCTTAACTTGACTTCAAAAAAAACAAAATTTAAGTTAAAGTCTTGACTTGACTTCCATAAAAACAAAATTTAAATTCAAAGTGCTGATTTGACTTCAAAAAAAAACAAAATTTAATTTAAAAGTTCTGATTTGACTTCAAAAAAAAACAAAATTTAAAATCAAAGTGCTGATTGGACTTCAAAAAAAACAAAATTTAACGTCAAAGTCTTAACTTGACTTTAAAATTAACAAAATTTAAGTTAATGTCCTGACTTGACTTCAAAAAAAACAAAATTTAAATAAAAAGCGCTGACTTGACATCAAAAAAAACAAAATTTAAGTAAAAGTCCTGACTTGACTTCAAAATAAACAAAATTTTAGACAAAATCTTAACTTGACTTCAAAAAAAACAAAATTTAAGTAAAATTCTTTACTTGACTTCCAAAAAAACAAAATTTAAATTCAAAGTGCTGATTTGACATCAAAAAAAACAAAATTTAAAATCAAAGTGCTGATTGGACTTCAAAAAAAACAAAATTTAAAGTCAAAGTCCTGATTTGACTTCAAAAAAAACAAAATTTTAGACAAAATCTTAACTTGACTTCAAAAAAAACAAAATTTAAGTTAAAGTCTTGATTTGACTTCCATAAAAACAAAATTTAAATTCAAAGTGCTGATTTGACTTCAAAAAAAACAAAATTTAATTTAAAAGTTCTGATTGACTTCAAAAAAAACAAAATTTAAAATCAAAGTGCTGATTGGACTTCAAAAAAAAACAAAATTTAACGTCAAAGTCTTAACTTGACTTTAAAATTAACAAAATTTAAGTTTATGTCCTGACTTGACTTCAAAAAAAACAAAATTTAAATAAAAAGCGCTGACTTGACATCAAAAAAAACAAAATTTAAGTAAAAGTCCTGATTTGACTTCAAAATAAACAAAATTTTAGACAAAATCTTAACTTGACTTCAAAAAAAACAAAATTTAAGTTAAAGTCTTGATTTGACTTCCAAAAAAACAAAATTTAAATTCAAAGTGCTGATTTGACATCAAAAAAAACAAAATTTAAAATCAAAGTGCTGATTGGACTTCAAAAAAAACAAAATTTAAATTCAAAGTGCTGATTTGACATCAAAAAAAACAAAATTTAAAATCAAAGTGCTGATTGGACTTCAAAAAAAACAAAATTTAACGTCAAAGTCTTAACTTGACTTTAAAAAAAACAAAATTTAAGTTAAAGTCTTGACTTGACTTCAAAAAAAACAAAATTTAAATAAAAAGCGCTGACTTGACATCAAAAAAAACAAAATTTAAGTAAAAGTCCTGACTTGACTTCAAAATAAACAAAATTTTAGACAAAATCTTAACTTGACTTCAAAAAAAACAAAATTTAAGTAAAATTCTTTACTTGACTTCCAAAAAAACAAAATTTAAATTCAAAGTGCTGATTTGACATCAAAAAAAAACAAAATTTAAAATCAAAGTGCTGATTGGACTTCAAAAAAAAACAAAATTTAAAGTCAAAGTCCTGATTTGACTTCAAAAAAAACAAAATTTTAGACAAAATCTTAACTTGACTTCAAAAAAAACAAAATTTAAGTTAAAGTCTTGATTTGACTTCCATAAAAACAAAATTTAAATTCAAAGTGCTGATTTGACTTCAAAAAAAACAAAATTTAATTTAAAAGTTCTGATTGACTTCAAAAAAAACAAAATTTAAAATCAAAGTGCTGATTGGACTTCAAAAAAAACAAAATTTAACGTCAAAGTCTTAACTTGACTTTAAAATTTACAAAATTTAAGTTTATGTCCTGACTTGACTTCAAAAAAAACAAAATTTAAATAAAAAGCGCTGACTTGACATCAAAAAAAACAAAATTTAAGTAAAAGTCCTGATTTGACTTCAAAATAAACAAAATTTTAGACAAAATCTTAACTTGACTTCAAAAAAAACAAAATTTAAGTTAAAGTCTTGATTTGACTTCCAAAAAAAACAAAATTTAAATTCAAAGTGCTGATTTGACATCAAAAAAAACAAAATTTAAAATCAAAGTGCTGATTGGACTTCAAAAAAAAACAAAATTTAAAGTCAAAGTCCTGATTTGACTTCAAAAAAAAACAAAATTTAAAGTTAAAGTCTTGACTTGACTTTAAAAAAAACAAAATTTAAAGTCAAAGTCTTGACTTGACTTCAAAAAAAACAAAATTTGAATTAAAAGCGCTGACTTGACTTCAAAAAAACAAAATCTACGTAAAATACCTGACTTGACTTCAAAATAAACAAAATTTTAGACAAAATCTTAACTTGACTTCAAAAAAAACAAAATTTAAGTTAAAGTCTTGACTTGACTTCCAAAAAAACAAAATTTAAGTAAAAGTCCTGACTTGACTTCAAAATAAACTAAATTTTAGACAAAGTCTTGTTTTGACTTCCAAAAAAACAAAATTTAAATTCAAAGTGCTGATTTGACTTCAAAAAAAACAAAATTTAATTTCAAAGTTCTGATTTGACTTCAAAAAAAACAAAATTTAAAGTCAAAGTCTTGACTTGACTTTAAAATAAACGAAATTTAAATTCAAAGTGCTGACTTGACTTCAAAAAAAACAAAATTTAAATAAAAAGCGCTGACTTGACATCAAAAAAAACAAAATCTAAGTAAAAGTCCTGACTTGACTTCAAAATAAACAAAATTTAAGTAAAATTCTTTACTTGACTTCCAAAAAAACAAAATTTAAATTCAAAGTGCTGATTTGACATCAAAAAAAACAAAATTTAAAATCAAAGTGCTGATTTGACTTCAAAAAAAACAAAATTTAAAATCAAAGTTCTGATTTGACTTCAAAAAAAAACAAAATTTAAAGTCAAAGTCTTGACTTGACTTTAAAATAAACGAAATTTAAATTCAAAGTGCTGACTTGACTTCAAAAAAAAAAAAAAATTAAAATCAAAGTGCTGATTTGACTTCAAAAAAAACAAAATTTAAATAAAAAGCGCTGACTTGACATCAAAAAAAACAAAATTTAAGTAAAAGTCCTGACTTGACTTCAAAATAAACAAAATTTTAGACAAAATCTTAACTTGACTTCAAAAAAAACAAAATTTAAGTAAAATTCTTTACTTGACTTCCAAAAAAACAAAATTTAAATTCAAAGTGCTGATTTGACATCAAAAAAAACAAAATTTAAAATCAAAGTGCTGATTTGACTTCAAAAAAAACAAAATTTAAAATCAAAGTCTTGACTTGACTTCAAAAAAACAAAATCTAAGTAAAATACCTGACTTGACTTCAAAATAAACAAAATTTTAGACAAAATCTTAACTTGACTTCAAAAAAAAACAAAATTTAAGTTAAAGTCTTGACTTGACTTCCAAAAAAAACAAAATTTAAATTCAAAGTGCTGATTTGACTTCAAAAAAAACAAAATTTAATTTAAAAGTTCTGATTTGACTTCAAAAAAAACAAAATTTAAAGTCAAAGTCTTGACTTGACTTTAAAATAAACGAAATTTAAATTCAAAGTGCTGACTTGACTTCAAAAAAAAAAAAAATTTAAAATCAAAGTGCTGATTTGACTTCAAAAAAAACAAAATTTAAATAAAAAGCGCTGACTTGACATCAAAAAAAACAAAATTTAAGTAAAAGTCCTGACTTGACTTCAAAATAAACAAAATTTTAGACAAAATCTTAACTTGACTTCAAAAAAAACAAAATTTAAGTAAAATTCTTTACTTGACTTCCAAAAAAACAAAATTTAAATTCAAAGTGCTGATTTGACATCAAAAAAAAACAAAATTTAAAATCAAAGTGCTGATTGGACTTCAAAAAAAAACAAAATTTAAAGTCAAAGTCCTGATTTGACTTCAAAAAAAAACAAAATTTAAAGTTAAAGTCTTGACTTGACTTTAAAAAAAACAAAATTTAAAGTCAAAGTCTTGACTTGACTTCAAAAAAACAAAATCTAAGTAAAATACCTGACTTGACTTCAAAATAAACAAAATTTTAGACAAAATCTTAACTTGACTTCAAAAAAAAACAAAATTTAAGTTAAAGTCTTGACTTGACTTCCAAAAAAAAACAAAATTTAAATTCAAAGTGCTGATTTGACTTCAAAAAAAAACAAAATTTAATTTAAAAGTTCTGATTTGACTTCAAAAAAAACAAAATTTAAAATCAAAGTGCTGATTGGACTTCAAAAAAAACAAAATTTAACGTCAAAGTCCTGACTTGACTTCAAAAAAAACAAAATTTAAATTAAAAGCGCGGACTTGAATTCAAAAAAAAAAAAATTTAAGTAAAAGTCCTGACTTGACTTCAAAATAAACAAAATTTTAGACAAAGTCTTGTTTTGACTTCCAAAAAAACAAAATTTAAATTCAAAGTGCTGATTTGACTTCAAAAAAAACAAAATTTAATTTCAAAGTTCTGATTTGACTTCAAAAAAAACAAAATTTAAATTAAAAGCGCTGACTTGACTTTAAAATAAACAAAATTTAAGTAAAAGTCCTGAAATGACTTCAAAAAAAAACAAAATTTTAGACAAAATCCTAACTTGACTTCAAAATTAACAAAATTTAAGTTAATGTCCTGACTTGACTTCAAAAAAAACAAAATTTAAATAAAAAGCGCTGACTTGACATCAAAAAAAACAAAATTTAAAATCAAAGTGCTGATTGGACTTCAAAAAAAACAAAATTTAAAGTCAAAGTCCTGATTTGACTTCAAAAAAAACAAAATTTAAAGTTAAAGTCTTGACTTGACTTTAAAAAAAACAAAATTTAAAGTCAAAGTCCTGACTTGACTTCAAAAAAAACAAAATTTAAATTAAAAGCGCGGACTTGAATTCAAAAAAAAAAAAATTTAAGTAAAAGTCCTGACTTGACTTCAAAATAAACAAAATTTTAGACAAAGTCTTGTTTTGACTTCCAAAAAAACAAAATTTAAATTCAAAGTGCTGATTTGACTTCAAAAAAAACAAAATTTAATTTCAAAGTTCTGATTTGACTTCAAAAAAAACAAAATTTAAAGTCAAAGTCTTGACTTGACTTTAAAATAAACGAAATTTAAATTCAAAGTGCTGACTTGACTTCAAAAAAAACAAAATTTAAATAAAAAGCGCTGACTTGACATCAAAAAAAAACAAAATCTAAGTAAAAGTCCTGACTTGACTTCAAAATAAACAAAATTTTAGACAAAATCTTAACTTGACTTCAAAAAAAACAAAATTTAAGTTAAAGTCCTGACTTGACTTCCAAAAAAACAAAATTTAAAATCAAAGTGCTGATTTGACTTCAAAAAAAACAAAATTTAAAATCAAAGTGCTGATTTGACTTCAAAAAAAACAAAATTTAAAGTCAAAGTCTTGACTTGACTTTAAAATAAACGAAATTTAAATTCAAAGTGCTGACTTGACTTCAAAAAAAAAAAAAATTTAAAATCAAAGTGCTGATTTGACTTCAAAAAAAACAAAATTTAAATTAAAAGCGCTGACTTGACTTTAAAATAAACAAAATTTAAGTAAAAGTCCTGACTTGACTTCAAAAAAAACAAAATTTAAATTAAAAGCGCTGACTTGACTTCAAAAAAAACAAAATTTAAATTAAAAGCGCGGACTTGAATTCAAAAAAAAAAAAATTTAAGTAAAAGTCCTGACTTGACTTCAAAATAAACAAAATTTTAGACAAAGTCTTGTTTTGACTTCCAAAAAAACAAAATTTAAATTCAAAGTGCTGATTTGACTTCAAAAAAAACAAAATTTAATTTCAAAGTTCTGATTTGACTTCAAAAAAAACAAAATTTAAAGTCAAAGTCTTGACTTGACTTTAAAATAAACGAAATTTAAATTCAAAGTGCTGACTTGACTTCAAAAAAAAACAAAATTTAAATAAAAAGCGCTGACTTGACATCAAAAAAAACAAAATCTAAGTAAAAGTCCTGACTTGACTTCAAAATAAACAAAATTTTAGACAAAATCTTAACTTGACTTCAAAAAAACAAAATTTAAGTTAAAGTCCTGACTTGACTTCCAAAAAAACAAAATTTAAAATCAAAGTGCTGATTTGACTTCAAAAAAAAACAAAATTTAAAATCAAAGTGCTGATTTGACTTCAAAAAAAACAAAATTTAAAGTCAAAGTCTTGACTTGACTTTAAAATAAACGAAATTTAAATTCAAAGTGCTGACTTGACTTCAAAAAAAAAAAAAATTTAAAATCAAAGTGCTGATTTGACTTCAAAAAAAACAAAATTTAAATTAAAAGCGCTGACTTGACTTTAAAATAAACAAAATTTAAGTAAAAGTCCTGACTTGACTTCAAAAAAAACAAAATTTTAGACAAAATCCTAACTTGACTTCAAAATTAACAAAATTTAAGTTAATGTCCTGACTTGACTTTAAAAAAAAACAAAATTTAAATAAAAAGCGCTGACTTGACATCAAAAAAAACAAAATTTAAGTAAAAGTCCTGACTTGACTTCAAAATAAACAAAATTTTAGACAAAATCTTAACTTGACTTCAAAAAAAACAAAATTTAAATAAAATTCTTTACTTGACTTCCAAAAAAACAAAATTTAAATTCAAAGTCCTGATTTGACATCAAAAAAAACAAAATTTAAAATCAAAGTGCTGATTGGACTTCAAAAAAAACAAAATTTAAAGTCAAAGTCCTGATTTGACTTCAAAAAAAACAAAATTTAAAGTTAAAGTCTTGACTTGACTTTAAAAAAAACAAAATTTAAAGTCAAAGTCTTGACTTGACTTCAAAAAAAACAAAATTTGAATTAAAAGCGCTGACTTGACTTCAAAAAAACAAAATCTAAGTAAAATACCTGACTTGACTTCAAAATAAACAAAATTTTAGACAAAATCTTAACTTGACTTCAAAAAAACAAAATTTAAGTTAAAGTCTTGACTTGAATTCAAAAAAAACAAAATTTAAATTCAAAGTGCTGATTTGACTTCAAAAAAAACAAAATTTAATTTAAAAGTTCTGATTTGACTTCAAAAAAAACAAAATTTAAAATCAAAGTGCTGATTGGACTTCAAAAAAAACAAAATTTAAATTAAAAGCGCGGACTTGAATTCAAAAAAAAAAAAATTTAAGTAAAAGTCCTGACTTGACTTCAAAATAAACAAAATTTTAGACAAAGTCTTGTTTTGACTTCCAAAAAAAACAAAATTTAAATTCAAAGTGCTGATTTGACTTCAAAAAAAAACAAAATTTAATTTCAAAGTTCTGATTTGACTTCAAAAAAAACAAAATTTAAAGTCAAAGTCTTGACTTGACTTTAAAATAAACGAAATTTAAATTCAAAGTGCTGACTTGACTTCAAAAAAAAACAAAATTTAAATAAAAAGCGCTGACTTGACATCAAAAAAAACAAAATCTAAGTAAAAGTCCTGACTTGACTTCAAAATAAACAAAATTTTAGACAAAATCTTAACTTGACTTCAAAAAAAACAAAATTTAAGTTAAAGTCCTGACTTGACTTCCAAAAAAAACAAAATTTAAAATCAAAGTGCTGATTTGACTTCAAAAAAAAACAAAATTTAAAATCAAAGTGCTGATTTGACTTCAAAAAAAAACAAAATTTAAAGTCAAAGTCTTGACTTGACTTTAAAATAAACGAAATTTAAATTCAAAGTGCTGACTTGACTTCAAAAAAAAAAAAAATTTAAAATCAAAGTGCTGATTTGACTTCAAAAAAAACAAAATTTAAATTAAAAGCGCTGACTTGACTTTAAAATAAACAAAATTTAAGTAAAAGTCCTGACTTGACTTCAAAAAAAACAAAATTTTAGACAAAATCCTAACTTGACTTCAAAATTAACAAAATTTAAGTTAATGTCCTGACTTGACTTTAAAAAAAAAACAAAATTTAAATAAAAAGCGCTGACTTGACATCAAAAAAAACAAAATTTAAGTAAAAGTCCTGACTTGACTTCAAAATAAACAAAATTTTAGACAAAATCTTAACTTGACTTCAAAAAAAACAAAATTTAAGTTAAAGTCTTTACTTGACTTCCAAAAAAACAAAATTTAAATTCAAAGTGCTGATTTGACATCAAAAAAAACAAAATTTAAAATCAAAGTGCTGATTGGACTTCAAAAAAAACAAAATTTAAAGTCAAAGTCCTGATTTGACTTCAAAAAAAACAAAATTTAAAGTCAAAGTCTTAACTTGACTTTAAAAAAAACAAAATTTAAAGTAAAAGTCCTGACTTGACTTCAAAATAAACAAAATTTTAGACAAAATCTTAACTTGACTTCAAAAAAAACAAAATTTTAGACAAAATCCTAACTTGACTTCAAAATTAACAAAATTTAAGTTAATGTCCTGACTTGACTTTAAAAAAAAACAAAATTTAAATAAAAAGCGCTGACTTGACATCAAAAAAAACAAAATTTAAAGTCAAAGTCCTGATTTGACTTCAAAAAAAACAAAATTTAAAGTCAAAGTCTTGACTTGACTTTAAAAAAAAAAAAAATAAAATCAAAGTCTTGACTTGACTTCAAAAAAACAAAATCTAAGTAAAATACCTGACTTGACTTCAAAATAAACAAAATTTTAGACAAAATCTTAACTTGACTTCAAAAAAAACAAAATTTAAGTTAAAGTCTTGACTTGACTTCCAAAAAAACAAAATTTAAATTCAAAGTGCTGATTTGACTTCAAAAAAAACAAAATTTAAAATCAAAGTGCTGATTTGACTTCAAAAAAAACAAAATTTAAAGTCAAAGTCTTGACTTGACTTCAAAAAAAAACAAAATTTGAATTAAAAGCGCTGACTTGACTTCAAAAAAACAAAATCTAAGTAAAATACCTGACTTGACTTCAAAATAAACAAAATTTTAGACAAAATCTTAACTTGACTTCAAAAAAAAACAAAATTTTAGACAAAATCCTAACTTGACTTCAAAATTAACAAAATTTAAGTTAATGTCCTGACTTGACTTTAAAAAAAAAACAAAATTTAAATAAAAAGCGCTGACTTGACATCAAAAAAAACAAAATTTAAGTAAAAGTCCTGACTTGACTTCAAAATAAACAAAATTTTAGACAAAATCTTAACTTGACTTCAAAAAAAACAAAATTTAAGTTAAAGTCTTTACTTGACTTCCAAAAAAACAAAATTTAAATTCAAAAGGCTGATTTGACATCAAAAAAAACAAAATTTAAAATCAAAGTGCTGATTGGACTTCAAAAAAAACAAAATTTAAAGTCAAAGTCCTGATTTGACTTCAAAAAAAACAAAATTTAAAGTCAAAGTCTTGACTTGACTTTAAAAAAAACAAAATTTAAAGTAAAAGTCCTGACTTGACTTCAAAATAAACAAAATTTTAGACAAAATCTTAACTTGACTTCAAAAAAAACAAAATTTAAGTTAAAGTCTTTACTTGACTTCCAAAAAAACAAAATTTAAATTCAAAGTGATGATTTGACATCAAAAAAAAACAAAATTTAAAATCAAAGTGCTGATTGGACTTCAAAAAAAAACAAAATTTAAAGTCAAAGTCCTGATTTGACTTCAAAAAAAACAAAATTTAAAGTCAAAGTCTTGACTTGACTTTAAAAAAAAAAAAAATAAAATCAAAGTCTTGACTTGACTTCAAAAAAAACAAAATTTGAATTAAATGCGCTGACTTGACTTCAAAAAAACAAAATCTAAGTAAAATACCTGACTTGACTTCAAAATAAACAAAATTTTAGACAAAATCTTAACTTGACTTCAAAAAAAAACAAAATTTAAGTTAAAGTCTTGACTTGACTTCCAAAAAAACAAAATTTAAATTCAAAGTGCTGATTTGACTTCAAAAAAAACAAAATTTAAAATCAAAGTGCTGATTTGACTTCAAAAAAAACAAAATTTAAAGCCAAAGTCTTGACTTGACTTCAAAAAAAACAAAATTTGAATTAAAAGCGCTGACTTGACTTCAAAAAAAACAAAATCTAAGTAAAATACCTGACTTGACTTCAAAATAAACAAAATTTTAGACAAAATCTTAACTTGACTTCAAAAAAAAACAAAATTTAAGTTAAAGTCTTGACTTGACTTCTAAAAAAAAACAAAATTTTAATTCAAAGTGCTGACTTGACTTCAAAAAAAAACAAAATTTAAAATCAAAGTGCTGATTTGACTTCGAAAAAAACAAAATTTAAGTTAATGTCCTGACTTTACTTCAAAAAAAACAAAATTTAAAATCAAAGTGCTGATTTGACTTCAAAATAAACAAAATTTTAGACAAAATCCAAACTTGACTTTAAAATAAACGAAATTTAAATTCAAAGTGCTGATTTGACTTAAAAAAAAACAAAATTTAAAATCAAAGTGCTGATTGACTTTAAAAAAAACAAAATTTAAAGTCAAAGTCTTGACTTGACTTTAAAATAAACGAAATTTAAATTCAAAGTGCTGATTTAACTTCAAAAATAACAAAATTTCAAATCAAAGTGCTGATTTGACTTCAAAAATAACAAAATTTAAGTAAATGTTCTGACTTGACTTCAAAAAAAAACAAAATTTAAAATCAAAATGCTGATTTGACATCAAAATAAACAAAATTTTAGACAAAATCCTAACTTGACTTCAAAAAAAAACAAAATTTAAGTTAATATCCTGACTTGACTTCAAAAAAAACAAAATACAAATAAAAAGCGCTGACATGACTTCAAAAAAAACAAAATTTAAGTAAAAGTCCTGACTTGACTTCAAAAAAAAACAAAATATAAAATCAAAGTGCTGATTTGACTTCAAAATAAACAAAATTTTAGACAAAATCCTAACTTGACTTCAAAATAAACAAAATTTTAGACAAAATCTTAACTTGACTTCAAAAAAAAACAAAATTTAAGTTAAAGTCTTGACTTGACTTCCAAAAAAACAAAATTTAAATTCAAAGTGCTGATTTGACTTCAAAAAAAACAAAATTTAATTTAAAAGTTCTGATTTGACTTCAAAAAAAACAAAATTTAAAGTCAAAGTCTTGACTTGACTTTAAAATAAACAAAATTTAAGTAAAATTCCTGACTTGACTTCAAAAAAAACAAAATTTAAAGTCAAAGTCCTGACTTGACTTCAAAAAAAAACAAAATTTAAATTAAAAGCGCTGACTTGACTTTTAAATAAACAAAATTTAAGTAAAAGTCCTGACTTGACTTCAAAAAAAAACAAAATCTAAGTAAAAGTCCTGACTTGACTTACAAATAAACAAAATTTTAGACAAAATCTTAAATTGACTTCAAAAAAAAACAAAATTTAAGTTAAAGTCTTGACTTGACTTCCAAAAAAACAAAATTTAAATTAAAAGTGCTGATTTAACTTCAAAAAAAAACAAAATTTAAAATCAAAGTGCTGATTTGACTTTAAAAAAAACAAAATTTAAAGTCAAAGTCTTGACTTGACTTTAAAATAAACGAAATTTAAATTCAAAGTGCTGACTTGACTTCAAAAAAAAACAAAATTTAAAATCAAAGTGCTGATTTGACTTCAAAAAAAACAAAATTTAAGTTAATGTCCTGACTTGACTTCAAAAAAAACAAAATTTAAATAAAAAGCGCTGACTTGACTTCAAAAAAAACAAAATTTAAGTAAAAGTGCTGACTTGACTTCAAAAAAAACAAAATTAAAAATCAAAGTGCTTATTGGACTTCAAAACAAACAAAATTTAAATTAAAAGCGCTGACTTGACTTCAAAAAAACAAAATCTAAGTAAAAGTCCTGACTTGACTTACAAATAAACAAAATTTTAGACAAAATCTTAACTTGACTTCAAAAAAAAACAAAATTTAAGTTAAAGTCTTGACTTGACTTCCAAAAAAAACAAAATTTAAATTCAAAGTGCTGATTTGACTTCAAAAAAAAACAAAATTTAAAATCAAAGTGCTGATTTGACTTCAAAAAAAACAAAATTTAAAGTCAAAGTCTTGACTTGACTTCAAAAAAAACAAAATTTGAATTAAAAGCGCTGACTTGACTTCAAAAAAACAAAATCTAAGTAAAATACCTGACTTGACTTCAAAATAAACAAAATTTTAGACAAAATCTTAACTTGACTTCAAAAAAAACAAAATTTTAGACAAAATCCTAACTTGACTTCAAAATTAACAAAATTTAAGTTAATGTCCTGACTTGACTTTAAAAAAAAAACAAAATTTAAATAAAAAGCGCTGACTTGACATCAAAAAAAAACAAAATTTAAGTAAAAGTCCTGACTTGACTTCAAAATAAACAAAATTTTAGACAAAATCTTAACTTGACTTCAAAAAAAAACAAAATTTAAGTTAAAGTCTTTACTTGACTTCCAAAAAAACAAAATTTAAATTCAAAAGGCTGATTTGACATCAAAAAAAACAAAATTTAAAATCAAAGTGCTGATTGGACTTCAAAAAAAACAAAATTTAAAGTCAAAGTCCTGATTTGACTTCAAAAAAAAACAAAATTTAAAGTCAAAGTCTTGACTTGACTTTAAAAAAAAACAAAATTTAAAGTAAAAGTCCTGACTTGACTTCAAAATAAACAAAATTTTAGACAAAATCTTAACTTGACTTCAAAAAAAAACAAAATTTAAGTTAAAGTCTTTACTTGACTTCCAAAAAAAACAAAATTTAAATTCAAAGTGCTGATTTGACATCAAAAAAAAACAAAATTTAAAATCAAAGTGCTGATTGGACTTCAAAAAAAACAAAATTTAAAGTCAAAGTCCTGATTTGACTTCAAAAAAAACAAAATTTAAAGTCAAAGTCTTGACTTGACTTTAAAAAAAAAAAAAATAAAATCAAAGTCTTGACTTGACTTCAAAAAAAACAAAATTTGAATTAAATGCGCTGACTTGACTTCAAAAAAACAAAATCTAAGTAAAATACCTGACTTGACTTCAAAATAAACAAAATTTTAGACAAAATCTTAACTTGACTTCAAAAAAAAACAAAATTTAAGTTAAAGTCTTGACTTGACTTCCAAAAAAACAAAATTTAAATTCAAAGTGCTGATTTGACTTCAAAAAAAAACAAAATTTAAAATCAAAGTGCTGATTTGACTTCAAAAAAAACAAAATTTAAAGCCAAAGTCTTGACTTGACTTCAAAAAAAACAAAATTTGAATTAAAAGCGCTGACTTGACTTCAAAAAAACAAAATCTAAGTAAAATACCTGACTTGACTTCAAAATAAACAAAATTTTAGACAAAATCTTAACTTGACTTCAAAAAAAACAAAATTTAAGTTAAAGTCTTGACTTGACTTCTAAAAAAAACAAAATTTTAATTCAAAGTGCTGACTTGACTTCAAAAAAAACAAAATTTAAAATCAAAGTGCTGATTTGACTTCGAAAAAAACAAAATTTAAGTTAATGTCCTGACTTTACTTCAAAAAAAACAAAATTTAAAATCAAAGTGCTGATTTGACTTCAAAATAAACAAAATTTTAGACAAAATCCAAACTTGACTTTAAAATAAACGAAATTTAAATTCAAAGTGCTGATTTGACTTAAAAAAAAACAAAATTTAAAATCAAAGTGCTGATTTGACTTTAAAAAAAACAAAATTTAAAGTCAAAGTCTTGACTTGACTTTAAAATAAACGAAATTTAAATTCAAAGTGCTGATTTAACTTCAAAAATAACAAAATTTCAAATCAAAGTGCTGATTTGACTTCAAAAATAACAAAATTTAAGTAAATGTTCTAACTTGACTTCAAAAAAAACAAAATTTAAAATCAAAATGCTGATTTGACATCAAAATAAACAAAATTTTAGACAAAATCCTAACTTGACTTCAAAAAAAACAAAATTTAAGTTAATATCCTGACTTGACTTCAAAAAAAACAAAATACAAATAAAAAGCGCTGACATGACTTCAAAAAAAAACAAAATTTAAGTAAAAGTCCTGACTTGACTTCAAAAAAAAACAAAATATAAAATCAAAGTGCTGATTTGACTTCAAAATAAACAAAATTTTAGACAAAATCCTAACTTGACTTCAAAATAAACAAAATTTTAGACAAAATCTTAACTTGACTTCAAAAAAAACAAAATTTAAGTTAAAGTCTTGACTTGACTTCCAAAAAAAACAAAATTTAAATTCAAAGTGCTGATTTGACTTCAAAAAAAAACAAAATTTAATTTAAAAGTTCTGATTTGACTTCAAAAAAAAACAAAATTTAAAGTCAAAGTCTTGACTTGACTTTAAAATAAACAAAATTTAAGTAAAATTCCTGACTTGACTTCAAAAAAAAACAAAATTTAAAGTCAAAGTCCTGACTTGACTTCAAAAAAAACAAAATTTAAATTAAAAGCGCTGACTTGACTTTTAAATAAACAAAATTTAAGTAAAAGTCCTGACTTGACTTCAAAAAAAACAAAATCTAAGTAAAAGTCCTGACTTGACTTACAAATAAACAAAATTTTAGACAAAATCTTAAATTGACTTCAAAAAAAACAAAATTTAAGTTAAAGTCTTGACTTGACTTCCAAAAAAACAAAATTTAAATTAAAAGTGCTGATTTAACTTCAAAAAAAACAAAATTTAAAATCAAAGTGCTGATTTGACTTTAAAAAAAACAAAATTTAAAGTCAAAGTCTTGACTTGACTTTAAAATAAACGAAATTTAAATTCAAAGTGCTGACTTGACTTCAAAAAAAACAAAATTTAAAATCAAAGTGCTGATTTGACTTCAAAAAAAAACAAAATTTAAGTTAATGTCCTGACTTGACTTCAAAAAAAAACAAAATTTAAATAAAAAGCGCTGACTTGACTTCAAAAAAAACAAAATTTAAGTAAAAGTGCTGACTTGACTTCAAAAAAAAACAAAATTAAAAATCAAAGTGCTTATTGGACTTCAAAACAAACAAAATTTAAATTAAAAGCGCTGACTTGACTTCAAAAAAACAAAATCTAAGTAAAAGTCCTGACTTGACTTACAAATAAACAAAATTTTAGACAAAATCTTAACTTGACTTCAAAAAAAAACAAAATTTAAGTTAAAGTCTTGACTTGACTTCCAAAAAACATAATTTAAATTCAAAGTGCTGATTTGACTTCAAAAAAAACAAAATTTAAAATCAAAATGCTGATTTGACTTCAAAAAAAAACAAAATTTAAAGTCAAAGTCTTGACTTGACTTTAAAATAAACGAAATTTTAATTCAAAGTGCTGACTTGACTACAAAAAAAACAAAATTTAAAATCAAAGTGGTGATTTGACTTCGAAAAAAACAAAATTTAAGTTAATGTTCTGACTTGACTTCAAAAAAAACAAAATTAAAAATCAAAGTGCTGATTTGACTTCAAAATAAACAAAATTTTAGACAAAATCTTAACTTGACTCCAAAAAAAAACAAAATTTAAGTTAAAGTCTTGACTTGACTTCAAAAAAAACAAAATCTAAGTAAAAGTCCTGACTTGACTTCAAAATAAACAAAATTTAAAATCAAAGTGCTGATTTGACTTCAAAAAAAACAAAATTTACTTTAAAAGTTCTGATTTGACTTCAAAAAAAACAAAATTTAAAGTCAAAGTCTTGACTTGAATTTAAAATAAACAAAATTTAAGTAGAATTACTGACTTGACTTCAAAAAAAAACAAAATTTAAAGTCAAAATCCTGACTTGACTTCAAAAAAAAACAAAATTTAAATTAAAAGCGCTGACTTGACTTTTAAATATCAAAATTTAAGTAAAAGTCCTGACTTGACTTCAAAAAAAACAAAATCTAAGTAAAAGTCCTGACTTGACTTCAAAATAAACAAAATTTTAGACAAAATCTTAACTTGACTTCAAAAAAAACAAAATTTAAGTTAAAGTCTTGACTTGACTTTCAAAAAAACAAAATTTAAATTCAAAGTGCTGATTTGACTTCAAAAAAAACAAAATTTAAAATAAAGTGCTGATTTGACTTCAAAAAAAACAAAATTTAAGTTAATGTCCTGACTTGACTTCAAAAAAAAACAAAATTTAAAATCAAAGTGCTGATTTGACTTCAAAATAAACAAAATTTTAGACAAAATCTTAACTTGACTTCAAAAAAAACAAAATTTAAGTTAAAGTCTTGACTTGACTTCAAAAAAAACAAAATCTAAGTAAAAGTCCTGACTTGACTTCAAAATAAACAAAATTTAAAATCAAAGTGCTGATTTGACTTAAAAAAAAACAAAATTTAAAGTCAAAGTCTTGACTTGACTTTAAAATAAACGAAATTTAAATTCAAAGTGCTGACTTGACTTCAAAAAAAAACAAAATTTAAAATCAAAGTGCTGATTTGACTTCAAAAAAAGCAAAATTTAAGTTAATGTCCTGACTTGACTTCAAAAAAAAACAAAATTTAAAATCAAAGTGCTGATTTGACTACAAAATAAACTAAATTTTAGACAAAATCCTAACTTGACTTAAAAAAAAACAAAATTTAAGTTAAAGTCTTGACTTGACTTCCTAAAAAACAAAATTTAAATTCAAAGTGCTGATTTGACTTCAAAAAAAACAAAATTTAAAATCAAAGTGCTGATTTGACTTCAAAAAAAAACAAAATTTAAGTTAATGTCCTGACTTGACTTCAAAAAAAAACAAAATTTAAAATCAAAGTGCTGATTTGACTTCAAAATAAACAAAATTTTAGACAAAATCTTAACTTGACTCCAAAAAAAACAAAATTTAAGTTAAAGTCTTGACTTGACTTCAAAAAAAACAAAATCTAAGTAAAAGTCCTGACTTGACTTCAAAATAAACAAAATTTTAGACAAAATCTTAACTTGACTTCAAAAAAAACAAAATTTAAGTTAAAGTCTTGACTTGACTTCCAAAAAAAACAAAATTTAAATTCAAAGTGCTGATTTGACATCAAAAAAAAACAAAATTTAAAATCAAAGTGCTGATTGGACTTCAAAAAAAAACAAAATTTAAAGTCAAAGTCCTGATTTGACTTCAAAAAAAACAAAATTTAAAGTCAAAGTCTTGACTTGACTTTAAAAAAAACAAAATTTAAAGTCAAAGTCTTGACTTGACTTCAAAAAAAAACAAAATTTGAATTTAAAGCGCTGACTTGACTTCAAAAAAACAAAATCTAAGTAAAATACCTGACTTGACTTCAAAATAAACAAAATTTTAGACAAAATCTTAACTTGACTTCAAAAAAAAACAAAATTTAAGTTAAAGTCTTGACTTGACTTCCAAAAAAACAAAATTTTAATTCAAAGTCCTGACTTGACTTCAAAATAAACAAAATTTAAAATCAAAGTGCTGATTTGACTTAAAAAAAAACAAAATTTAAAGTCAAAGTCTTGACTTGACTTTAAAATAAACGAAATTTAAATTCAAAGTGCTGACTTGACTTCAAAAAAAACAAAATTTAAAATCAAAGTGCTGATTTGACTTCAAAAAAAGCAAAATTTAAGTTAATGTCCTGACTTGACTTCAAAAAAAAACAAAATTTAAAATCAAAGTGCTGATTTGACTACAAAATAAACAAAATTTTAGACAAAATCCTAACTTGACTTAAAAAAAAAACAAAATTTAAGTTAAAGTCTTGACTTGACTTCCAAAAAAAACAAAATTTAAATTCAAAGTGCTGATTTGACTTCAAAAAAAAACAAAATTTAAAATCAAAGTGCTGATTTGACTTCAAAAAAAACAAAATTTAAGTTAATGTCCTGACTTGACTTCCAAAAAAACAAAATTTAAATTCAAAGTGCTGATTTGACATCAAAAAAAACAAAATTTAAAATCAAAGTGCTGATTGGACTTCAAAAAAAAACAAAATTTAAAGTCAAAGTCCTGATTTGACTTCAAAAAAAACAAAATTTAAAGTCAAAGTCTTGACTTGACTTTAAAAAAAAACAAAATTTAAAGTCAAAGTCTTGACTTGACTTCAAAAAAAACAAAATTTGAATTTAAAGCGCTGACTTGACTTCAAAAAAACAAAATCTAAGTAAAATACCTGACTTGACTTCAAAATAAACAAAATTTTAGACAAAATCTTAACTTGACTTCAAAAAAAAACAAAATTTAAGTTAAAGTCTTGACTTGACTTCCAAAAAAAACAAAATTTTAATTCAAAGTGCTGACTTGACTACAAAAAAAAACAAAATTTAAAATCAAAGTGCTGATTTGACTTCGAAAAAAACAAAATTTAAGTTAATGTCCTGGCTTGACTTCAAAAAAAAACAAAATTTAAAATCAAAGTGCTGATTTGACTTCAAAATAAACAAAATTTTAGACAAAATCCAAACTTGACTTCAAAAAAAAACAAAATTTAAGTTAATGTCCTGACTTGACTTTAAAAATAACAAAATTTCAAATCAAAGTGCTGATTTGACTTCAAAAATAACAAAACTTAAGTAAATGTTCTGACTTGACTTCAAAAAAAAACAAAATTTAAAATCAAAATGCTGATTTGACATCAAAATAAACAAAATTTTAGACAAAATCCTAACTTGACTTCAAAAAAAAACAAAATTTAAGTTAATATCCTGACTTGACTTCAAAAAAAACAAAATACAAATAAAAAGCGCTGACATGACTTCAAAAAAAAACAAAATTTAAGTAAAAGTCCTGACTTGACTTCAAAAAAAAACAAAATATAAAATCAAAGTGCTGATTTGACTTCAAAATAAACAAAATTTTAGACAAAATCCTAACTTGACTTCAAAATAAACAAAATTTTAGACAAAATCTTAACTTGACTTCAAAAAAAAACAAAATTTAAGTTAAAGTCTTGACTTGACTTCCAAAAAAAACAAAATTTAAATTCAAAGTGCTGATTTGACTTCAAAAAAAACAAAATTTAATTTAAAAGTTCTGATTTGACTTCAAAAAAAACAAAATTTAAAGTCAAAGTCTTGACTTGACTTTAAAATAAACAAAATTTAAGTAAAATTCCTGACTTGACTTCAAAAAAAACAAAATTTAAAGTCAAAGTCCTGACTTGACTTCAAAAAAAACAAAATTTAAATTAAAAGCGCTGACTTGACTTTTAAATAAACAAAATTTAAGTAAAAGTCCTGACTTGACTTCAAAAAAAAACAAAATCTAAGTAAAAGTCCTGACTTGACTTACAAATAAACAAAATTTTAGACAAAATCTTAAATTGACTTCAAAAAAAAACAAAATTTAAGTTAAAGTCTTGACTTGACTTCCAAAAAAACAAAATTTAAATTAAAAGTGCTGATTTAACTTCAAAAAAAAACAAAATTTAAAATCAAAGTGCTGATTTGACTTTAAAAAAAACAAAATTTAAAGTCAAAGTCTTGACTTGACTTTAAAATAAACGAAATTTAAATTCAAAGTGCTGACTTGACTTCAAAAAAAACAAAATTTAAAATCAAAGTGCTGATTTGACTTCAAAAAAAACAAAATTTAAGTTAATGTCCTGACTTGACTTCAAAAAAAAACAAAATTTAAATAAAAAGCGCTGACTTGACTTCAAAAAAAACAAAATTTAAGTAAAAGTGCTGACTTGACTTCAAAAAAAACAAAATTAAAAATCAAAGTGCTTATTGGACTTCAAAACAAACAAAATTTAAATTAAAAGCGCTGACTTGACTTCAAAAAAACAAAATCTAAGTAAAAGTCCTGACTTGACTTACAAATAAACAAAATTTTAGACAAAATCTTAACTTGACTTCAAAAAAAACAAAATTTAAGTTAAAGTCTTGACTTGACTTCCAAAAAAAACATAATTTAAATTCAAAGTGCTGATTTGACTTCAAAAAAAAACAAAATTTAAAATCAAAATGCTGATTTGACTTCAAAAAAAAACAAAATTTAAAGTCAAAGTCTTGACTTGACTTTAAAATAAACGAAATTTTAATTCAAAGTGCTGACTTGACTACAAAAAAAACAAAATTTAAAATCAAAGTGGTGATTTGACTTCGAAAAAAACAAAATTTAAGTTAATGTTCTGACTTGACTTCAAAAAAAACAAAATTAAAAATCAAAGTGCTGATTTGACTTCAAAATAAACAAAATTTTAGACAAAATCTTAACTTGACTCCAAAAAAAACAAAATTTAAGTTAAAGTCTTGACTTGACTTCAAAAAAAACAAAATCTAAGTAAAAGTCCTGACTTGACTTCAAAATAAACAAAATTTAAAATCAAAGTGCTGATTTGACTTCAAAAAAAACAAAATTTACTTTAAAAGTTCTGATTTGACTTCAAAAAAAACAAAATTTAAAGTCAAAGTCTTGACTTGAATTTAAAATAAACAAAATTTAAGTAGAATTACTGACTTGACTTCAAAAAAAACAAAATTTAAAGTCAAAATCCTGACTTGACTTCAAAAAAAACAAAATTTAAATTAAAAGCGCTGACTTGACTTTTAAATATCAAAATTTAAGTAAAAGTCCTGACTTGACTTCAAAAAAAACAAAATCTAAGTAAAAGTCCTGACTTGACTTCAAAATAAACAAAATTTTAGACAAAATCTTAACTTGACTTCAAAAAAAAACAAAATTTAAGTTAAAGTCTTGACTTGACTTCCAAAAAAACAAAATTTAAATTCAAAGTGCTGATTTGACTTCAAAAAAAACAAAATTTAAAATAAAGTGCTGATTTGACTTCAAAAAAAACAAAATTTAAGTTAATGTCCTGACTTGACTTCAAAAAAAAACAAAATCTAAGTAAAAGTCCTGACTTGACTTCAAAATAAACAAAATTTAAAATCAAAGTGCTGATTTGACTTAAAAAAAAAACAAAATTTAAAGTCAAAGTCTTGACTTGACTTTAAAATAAACGAAATTTAAATTCAAAGTGCTGACTTGACTTCAAAAAAAAACAAAATTTAAAATCAAAGTGCTGATTTGACTTCAAAAAAAGCAAAATTTAAGTTAATGTCCTGACTTGACTTCAAAAAAAAACAAAATTTAAAATCAAAGTGCTGATTTGACTACAAAATAAACAAAATTTTAGACAAAATCCTAACTTGACTTAAAAAAAAAACAAAATTTAAGTTAAAGTCTTGACTTGACTTCCAAAAAAACAAAATTTAAATTCAAAGTGCTGATTTGACTTCAAAAAAAACAAAATTTAAAATCAAAGTGCTGATTTGACTTCAAAAAAAACAAAATTTAAGTTAATGTCCTGACTTGACTTCAAAAAAAAACAAAATTTAAAATCAAAGTGCTGATTTGACTTCAAAATAAACAAAATTTTAGACAAAATCTTAACTTGACTCCAAAAAAAAACAAAATTTAAGTTAAAGTCTTGACTTGACTTCAAAAAAAACAAAATCTAAGTAAAAGTCCTGACTTGACTTCAAAATAAACAAAATTTAAAATCAAAGTGCTGATTTGACTTAAAAAAAAACAAAATTTAAAGTCAAAGTCTTGACTTGACTTTAAAATAAACGAAATTTAAATTCAAAGTGCTGACTTGACTTCAAAAAAAAACAAAATTTAAAGTCAAAATCCTGACTTGACTTCAAAAAAAACAAAATTTAAATTAAAAGCGCTGACTTGACTTTTAAATATCAAAATTTAAGTAAAAGTCCTGACTTGACTTCAAAAAAAACAAAATCTAAGTAAAAGTCCTGACTTGACTTCAAAATAAACAAAATTTTAGACAAAATCTTAACTTGACTTCAAAAAAAAACAAAATTTAAGTTAAAGTCTTGACTTGACTTCCAAAAAAACAAAATTTAAATTCAAAGTGCTGATTTGACATCAAAAAAAAACAAAATTTAAAATCAAAGTGCTGATTGGACTTCAAAAAAAAACAAAATTTAAAGTCAAAGTCCTGATTTAACTTCAAAAAAAAACAAAATTTAAAGTCAAAGTCTTGACTTGACTTTAAAAAAAAACAAAATTTAAAGTCAAAGTCTTGACTTGACTTCAAAAAAAAACAAAATTTGAATTTAAAGCGCTGACTTGACTTCAAAAAAACAAAATCTAAGTAAAATACCTGACTTGACTTCATAATAAACAAAATTTTAGACAAAATCTTAACTTGACTTCAAAAAAAACAAAATTTAAGTTAAAGTCTTGACTTGACTTCCAAAAAAACAAAATTTTAATTCAAAGTCCTGACTTGACTTCAAAATAAACAAAATTTAAAATCAAAGTGCTGATTTGACTTAAAAAAAAAACAAAATTTAAAGTCAAAGTCTTGACTTGACTTTAAAATAAACGAAATTTAAATTCAAAGTGCTGACTTGACTTCAAAAAAAACAAAATTTAAAATCAAAGTCCTGATTTGACTTCAAAAAAAAACAAAATTTAAAGTCAAAGTCTTGACTTGACTTTAAAAAAAAACAAAATTTAAAGTCAAAGTCTTGACTTGACTTCAAAAAAAACAAAATTTGAATTTAAAGCGCTGACTTGACTTCAAAAAAAACAAAATCTAAGTAAAATACCTGACTTGACTTCAAAATAAACAAAATTTTAGACAAAATCTTAACTTGACTTCAAAAAAAACAAAATTTAAGTTAAAGTCTTGACTTGACTTCCAAAAAAACAAAATTTTAATTCAAAGTGCTGACTTGACTACAAAAAAAACAAAATTTAAAATCAAAGTGCTGATTTGACTTCGAAAAAAACAAAATTTAAGTTAATGTCCTGGCTTGACTTCAAAAAAAACAAAATTTAAAATCAAAGTGCTGATTTGACTTCAAAATAAACAAAATTTTAGACAAAATCCAAACTTGACTTCAAAAAAAACAAAATTTAAGTTAATGTCCTGACTTGACTTTAAAAATAACAAAATTTCAAATCAAAGTGCTGATTTGACTTCAAAAATAACAAAACTTAAGTAAATGTTCTGACTTGACTTCAAAAAAAACAAAATTTAAAATCAAAATGCTGATTTGACATCAAAATAAACAAAATTTTAGACAAAATCCTAACTTGACTTCAAAAAAAAACAAAATTTAAGTTAATATCCTGACTTGACTTCAAAAAAAAACAAAATACAAATAAAAAGCGCTGACATGACTTCAAAAAAAACAAAATTTAAGTAAAAGTCCTGACTTGACTTCAAAAAAAACAAAATATAAAATCAAAGTGCTGATTTGACTTCAAAATAAACAAAATTTTAGACAAAATCCTAACTTGACTTCAAAATAAACAAAATTTTAGACAAAATCTTAACTTGACTTCAAAAAAAACAAAATTTAAGTTAAAGTCTTGACTTGACTTCCAAAAAAAACAAAATTTAAATTCAAAGTGCTGATTTGACTTCAAAAAAAACAAAATTTAATTTAAAAGTTCTGATTTGACTTCAAAAAAAAACAAAATTTAAAGTCAAAGTCTTGACTTGACTTTAAAATAAACAAAATTTAAGTAAAATTCCTGACTTGACTTCAAAAAAAACAAAATTTAAAGTCAAAGTCCTGACTTGACTTCAAAAAAAAACAAAATTTAAATTAAAAGCGCTGACTTGACTTTTAAATAAACAAAATTTAAGTAAAAGTCCTGACTTGACTTCAAAAAAAAACAAAATCTAAGTAAAAGTCCTGACTTGACTTACAAATAAACAAAATTTTAGACAAAATCTTAAATTGACTTCAAAAAAAACAAAATTTAAGTTAAAGTCTTGACTTGACTTCCAAAAAAACAAAATTTAAATTAAAAGTGCTGATTTAACTTCAAAAAAAACAAAATTTAAAATCAAAGTGCTGATTTGACTTTAAAAAAAACAAAATTTAAAGTCAAAGTCTTGACTTGACTTTAAAATAAACGAAATTTAAATTCAAAGTGCTGACTTGACTTCAAAAAAAACAAAATTTAAAATCAAAGTGCTGATTTGACTTCAAAAAAAACAAAATTTAAGTTAATGTCCTGACTTGACTTCAAAAAAAAACAAAATTTAAATAAAAAGCGCTGACTTGACTTCAAAAAAAACAAAATTTAAGTAAAAGTGCTGACTTGACTTCAAAAAAAACAAAATTAAAAATCAAAGTGCTTATTGGACTTCAAAACAAACAAAATTTAAATTAAAAGCGCTGACTTGACTTCAAAAAAACAAAATCTAAGTAAAAGTCCTGACTTGACTTACAAATAAACAAAATTTTAGACAAAATCTTAACTTGACTTCAAAAAAAACAAAATTTAAGTTAAAGTCTTGACTTGACTTCCAAAAAAACATAATTTAAATTCAAAGTGCTGATTTGACTTCAAAAAAAACAAAATTTAAAATCAAAATGCTGATTTGACTTCAAAAAAAACAAAATTTAAAGTCAAAGTCTTGACTTGACTTTAAAATAAACGAAATTTTAATTCAAAGTGCTGACTTGACTACAAAAAAAACAAAATTTAAAATCAAAGTGGTGATTTGACTTCGAAAAAAACAAAATTTAAGTTAATGTTCTGACTTGACTTCAAAAAAAACAAAATTAAAAATCAAAGTGCTGATTTGACTTCAAAATAAACAAAATTTTAGACAAAATCTTAACTTGACTCCAAAAAAAACAAAATTTAAGTTAAAGTCTTGACTTGACTTCAAAAAAAAACAAAATCTAAGTAAAAGTCCTGACTTGACTTCAAAATAAACAAAATTTAAAATCAAAGTGCTGATTTGACTTCAAAAAAAAACAAAATTTACTTTAAAAGTTCTGATTTGACTTCAAAAAAAACAAAATTTAAAGTCAAAGTCTTGACTTGAATTTAAAATAAACAAAATTTAAGTAGAATTACTGACTTGACTTCAAAAAAAACAAAATTTAAAGTCAAAATCCTGACTTGACTTCAAAAAAAACAAAATTTAAATTAAAAGCGCTGACTTGACTTTTAAATATCAAAATTTAAGTAAAAGTCCTGACTTGACTTCAAAAAAAAACAAAATCTAAGTAAAAGTCCTGACTTGACTTCAAAATAAACAAAATTTTAGACAAAATCTTAACTTGACTTCAAAAAAAACAAAATTTAAGTTAAAGTCTTGACTTGACTTCCAAAAAAACAAAATTTAAATTCAAAGTGCTGATTTGACTTCAAAAAAAACAAAATTTAAAATAAAGTGCTGATTTGACTTCAAAAAAAACAAAATTTAAGTTAATGTCCTGACTTGACTTCAAAAAAAACAAAATCTAAGTAAAAGTCCTGACTTGACTTCAAAATAAACAAAATTTAAAATCAAAGTGCTGATTTGACTTAAAAAAAAACAAAATTTAAAGTCAAAGTCTTGACTTGACTTTAAAATAAACGAAATTTAAATTCAAAGTGCTGACTTGACTTCAAAAAAAACAAAATTTAAAGTCAAAATCCTGACTTGACTTCAAAAAAAACAAAATTTAAATTAAAAGCGCTGACTTGACTTTTAAATATCAAAATTTAAGTAAAAGTCCTGACTTGACTTCAAAAAAAACAAAATCTAAGTAAAAGTCCTGACTTGACTTCAAAATAAACAAAATTTTAGACAAAATCTTAACTTGACTTCAAAAAAAACAAAATTTAAGTTAAAGTCTTGACTTGACTTCCAAAAAAACAAAATTTAAATTCAAAGTGCTGATTTGACATCAAAAAAAACAAAATTTAAAATCAAAGTGCTGATTGGACTTCAAAAAAAACAAAATTTAAAGTCAAAGTCCTGATTTAACTTCAAAAAAAACAAAATTTAAAGTCAAAGTCTTGACTTGACTTTAAAAAAAACAAAATTTAAAGTCAAAGTCTTGACTTGACTTCAAAAAAAACAAAATTTGAATTTAAAGCGCTGACTTGACTTCAAAAAAACAAAATCTAAGTAAAATACCTGACTTGACTTCATAATAAACAAAATTTTAGACAAAATCTTAACTTGACTTCAAAAAAAACAAAATTTAAGTTAAAGTCTTGACTTGACTTCCAAAAAAAACAAAATTTTAATTCAAAGTCCTGACTTGACTTCAAAATAAACAAAATTTAAAATCAAAGTGCTGATTTGACTTAAAAAAAAAACAAAATTTAAAGTCAAAGTCTTGACTTGACTTTAAAATAAACGAAATTTAAATTCAAAGTGCTGACTTGACTTCAAAAAAAACAAAATTTAAAATCAAAGTCCTGATTTGACTTCAAAAAAAACAAAATTTAAAGTCAAAGTCTTGACTTGACTTTAAAAAAAACAAAATTTAAAGTCAAAGTCTTGACTTGACTTCAAAAAAAACAAAATTTGAATTTAAAGCGCTGACTTGACTTCAAAAAAACAAAATCTAAGTAAAATACCTGACTTGACTTCAAAATAAACAAAATTTTAGACAAAATCTTAACTTGACTTCAAAAAAAACAAAATTTAAGTTAAAGTCTTGACTTGACTTCCAAAAAAAACAAAATTTTAATTCAAAGTGCTGACTTGACTACAAAAAAAACAAAATTTAAAATCAAAGTGCTGATTTGACTTCGAAAAAAACAAAATTTAAGTTAATGTCCTGGCTTGACTTCAAAAAAAACAAAATTTAAAATCAAAGTGCTGATTTGACTTCAAAATAAACAAAATTTTAGACAAAATCCAAACTTGACTTCAAAAAAAAACAAAATTTAAGTTAATGTCCTGACTTGACTTTAAAAATAACAAAATTTCAAATCAAAGTGCTGATTTGACTTCAAAAATAACAAAACTTAAGTAAATGTTCTGACTTGACTTCAAAAAAAACAAAATTTAAAATCAAAATGCTGATTTGACATCAAAATAAACAAAATTTTAGACAAAATCCTAACTTGACTTCAAAAAAAACAAAATTTAAGTTAATATCCTGACTTGACTTCAAAAAAAACAAAATACAAATAAAAAGCGCTGACATGACTTCAAAAAAAACAAAATTTAAGTAAAAGTCCTGACTTGACTTCAAAAAAAACAAAATATAAAATCAAAGTGCTGATTTGACTTCAAAATAAACAAAATTTTAGACAAAATCCTAACTTGACTTCAAAATAAACAAAATTTTAGACAAAATCTTAACTTGACTTCAAAAAAAAACAAAATTTAAGTTAAAGTCTTGACTTGACTTCCAAAAAAACAAAATTTAAATTCAAAGTGCTGATTTGACTTCAAAAAAAACAAAATTTAATTTAAAAGTTCTGATTTGACTTCAAAAAAAACAAAATTTAAAGTCAAAGTCTTGACTTGACTTTAAAATAAACAAAATTTAAGTAAAATTCCTGACTTGACTTCAAAAAAAAACAAAATTTAAAGTCAAAGTCCTGACTTGACTTCAAAAAAAACAAAATTTAAATTAAAAGCGCTGACTTGACTTTTAAATAAACAAAATTTAAGTAAAAGTCCTGACTTGACTTCAAAAAAAACAAAATCTAAGTAAAAGTCCTGACTTGACTTACAAATAAACAAAATTTTAGACAAAATCTTAAATTGACTTCAAAAAAAACAAAATTTAAGTTAAAGTCTTGACTTGACTTCCAAAAAAACAAAATTTAAATTAAAAGTGCTGATTTAACTTCAAAAAAAACAAAATTTAAAATCAAAGTGCTGATTTGACTTTAAAAAAAACAAAATTTAAAGTCAAAGTCTTGACTTGACTTTAAAATAAACGAAATTTAAATTCAAAGTGCTGACTTGACTTCAAAAAAAACAAAATTTAAAATCAAAGTGCTGATTTGACTTCAAAAAAAACAAAATTTAAGTTAATGTCCTGACTTGACTTCAAAAAAAACAAAATTTAAATAAAAAGCGCTGACTTGACTTCAAAAAAAACAAAATTTAAGTAAAAGTGCTGACTTGACTTCAAAAAAAACAAAATTAAAAATCAAAGTGCTTATTGGACTTCAAAACAAACAAAATTTAAATTAAAAGCGCTGACTTGACTTCAAAAAAACAAAATCTAAGTAAAAGTCCTGACTTGACTTACAAATAAACAAAATTTTAGACAAAATCTTAACTTGACTTCAAAAAAAACAAAATTTAAGTTAAAGTCTTGACTTGACTTCCAAAAAAACATAATTTAAATTCAAAGTGCTGATTTGACTTCAAAAAAAACAAAATTTAAAATCAAAATGCTGATTTGACTTCAAAAAAAACAAAATTTAAAGTCAAAGTCTTGACTTGACTTTAAAATAAACGAAATTTTAATTCAAAGTGCTGACTTGACTACAAAAAAAACAAAATTTAAAATCAAAGTGGTGATTTGACTTCGAAAAAAACAAAATTTAAGTTAATGTTCTGACTTGACTTCAAAAAAAACAAAATTAAAAATCAAAGTGCTGATTTGACTTCAAAATAAACAAAATTTTAGACAAAATCTTAACTTGACTCCAAAAAAAAACAAAATTTAAGTTAAAGTCTTGACTTGACTTCAAAAAAAACAAAATCTAAGTAAAAGTCCTGACTTGACTTCAAAATAAACAAAATTTAAAATCAAAGTGCTGATTTGACTTCAAAAAAAACAAAATTTACTTTAAAAGTTCTGATTTGACTTCAAAAAAAACAAAATTTAAAGTCAAAGTCTTGACTTGAATTTAAAATAAACAAAATTTAAGTAGAATTACTGACTTGACTTCAAAAAAAACAAAATTTAAAGTCAAAATCCTGACTTGACTTCAAAAAAAACAAAATTTAAATTAAAAGCGCTGACTTGACTTTTAAATATCAAAATTTAAGTAAAAGTCCTGACTTGACTTCAAAAAAAACAAAATCTAAGTAAAAGTCCTGACTTGACTTCAAAATAAACAAAATTTTAGACAAAATCTTAACTTGACTTCAAAAAAAACAAAATTTAAGTTAAAGTCTTGACTTGACTTCCAAAAAAACAAAATTTAAATTCAAAGTGCTGATTTGACTTCAAAAAAAACAAAATTTAAAATAAAGTGCTGATTTGACTTCAAAAAAAACAAAATTTAAGTTAATGTCCTGACTTGACTTCAAAAAAAACAAAATCTAAGTAAAAGTCCTGACTTGACTTCAAAATAAACAAAATTTAAAATCAAAGTGCTGATTTGACTTAAAAAAAAACAAAATTTAAAGTCAAAGTCTTGACTTGACTTTAAAATAAACGAAATTTAAATTCAAAGTGCTGACTTGACTTCAAAAAAAACAAAATTTAAAATCAAAGTGCTGATTTGACTTCAAAAAAAGCAAAATTTAAGTTAATGTCCTGACTTGACTTCAAAAAAAACAAAATTTAAAATCAAAGTGCTGATTTGACTACAAAATAAACAAAATTTTAGACAAAATCCTAACTTGACTTAAAAAAAAACAAAATTTAAGTTAAAGTCTTGACTTGACTTCCAAAAAAAACAAAATTTAAATTCAAAGTGCTGATTTGACTTCAAAAAAAACAAAATTTAAAATCAAAGTGCTGATTTGACTTCAAAAAAAACAAAATTTAAAATCAAAGTGCTGATTTGACTTCAAAATAAACAAAATTTTAGACAAAATCTTAACTTGACTCCAAAAAAAACAAAATTTAAGTTAAAGTCTTGACTTGACTTCAAAAAAAACAAAATCTAAGTAAAAGTCCTGACTTGACTTCAAAATAAACAAAATTTAAAATCAAAGTGCTGATTTGACTTAAAAAAAAACAAAATTTAAAGTCAAAGTCTTGACTTGACTTTAAAATAAACGAAATTTAAATTCAAAGTGCTGACTTGACTTCAAAAAAAACAAAATTTAAAGTCAAAATCCTGACTTGACTTCAAAAAAAACAAAATTTAAATTAAAAGCGCTGACTTGACTTTTAAATATCAAAATTTAAGTAAAAGTCCTGACTTGACTTCAAAAAAAACAAAATCTAAGTAAAAGTCCTGACTTGACTTCAAAATAAACAAAATTTTAGACAAAATCTTAACTTGACTTCAAAAAAAACAAAATTTAAGTTAAAGTCTTGACTTGACTTCCAAAAAAACAAAATTTAAATTCAAAGTGCTGATTTGACATCAAAAAAAACAAAATTTAAAATCAAAGTGCTGATTGGACTTCAAAAAAAACAAAATTTAAAGTCAAAGTCCTGATTTGACTTCAAAAAAAACAAAATTTAAAGTCAAAGTCTTGACTTGACTTTAAAAAAAACAAAATTTAAAGTCAAAGTCTTGACTTGACTTCAAAAAAAACAAAATTTGAATTTAAAGCGCTGACTTGACTTCAAAAAAACAAAATCTAAGTAAAATACCTGACTTGACTTCATAATAAACAAAATTTTAGACAAAATCTTAACTTGACTTCAAAAAAAACAAAATTTAAGTTAAAGTCTTGACTTGACTTCCAAAAAAACAAAATTTTAATTCAAAGTCCTGACTTGACTTCAAAATAAACAAAATTTAAAATCAAAGTGCTGATTTGACTTAAAAAAAAACAAAATTTAAAGTCAAAGTCTTGACTTGACTTTAAAATAAACGAAATTTAAATTCAAAGTGCTGACTTGACTTCAAAAAAAACAAAATTTAAAATCAAAGTGCTGATTTGACTTCAAAAAAAGCAAAATTTAAGTTAATGTCCTGACTTGACTTCAAAAAAAACAAAATTTAAAATCAAAGTGCTGATTTGACTACAAAATAAACAAAATTTTAGACAAAATCCTAACTTGACTTAAAAAAAAACAAAATTTAAGTTAAAGTCTTGACTTGACTTCCAAAAAAACAAAATTTAAATTCAAAGTGCTGATTTGACTTCAAAAAAAACAAAATTTAAAATCAAAGTGCTGATTTGACTTCAAAAAAAACAAAATTTAAGTTAATGTCCTGACTTGACTTCCAAAAAAACAAAATTTAAATTCAAAGTGCTGATTTGACATCAAAAAAAACAAAATTTAAAATCAAAGTGCTGATTGGACTTCAAAAAAAACAAAATTTAAAGTCAAAGTCCTGATTTGACTTCAAAAAAAACAAAATTTAAAGTCAAAGTCTTGACTTGACTTTAAAAAAAACAAAATTTAAAGTCAAAGTCCTGACTTGACTTCAAAAAAAACAAAATTTGAATTTAAAGCGCTGACTTGACTTCAAAAAAACAAAATCTAAGTAAAATACCTGACTTGACTTCAAAATAAACAAAATTTTAGACAAAATCTTAACTTGACTTCAAAAAAAACAAAATTTAAGTTAAAGTCTTGACTTGACTTCCAAAAAAACAAAATTTTAATTCAAAGTGCTGACTTGACTACAAAAAAAACAAAATTTAAAATCAAAGTGCTGATTTGACTTCGAAAAAAACAAAATTTAAGTTAATGTCCTGGCTTGACTTCAAAAAAAACAAAATTTAAAATCAAAGTGCTGATTTGACTTCAAAATAAACAAAATTTTAGACAAAATCCAAACTTGACTTCAAAAAAAACAAAATTTAAGTTAATGTCCTGACTTGACTTTAAAAAAAACAAAATTTAAATAAAAAGCGCTGACTTGACATCAAAAAAAACAAAATTTAAGTAAAAGTCCTGACTTGACTTCAAAAAAAACAAAATATAAAATCAAAGTGCTGATTTGACTTCAAAATAAACAAAATTTTAGACAAAATCCTAACTTGACTTCAAAATAAACAAAATTTTAGACAAAATCTTAACTTGACTTCAAAAAAAACAAAATTTAAGTTAAAGTTCTGATTTGACTTCAAAAAAAACAAAATTTAAAGTCAAAGTCTTGACTTGAATTTAAAATAAACAAAATTTAAGTAAAATTACTGACTTGACTTCAAAAAAAACAAAATTTAAAGTCAAACTCCTGACTTGACTTCAAAAAAAACAAAATTTAAATTAAAAGCGCTGACTTGACTTTTAAATAAACAAAATTTAAGTAAAAGTCCTGACTTGACTTCAAAAAAAACAAAATCTAAGTAAAAGTCCTGACTTGACTTCAAAATAAACAAAATTTTAGACAAAATCTTAACTTGACTTAAAAAAAAACAAAATTTAAGTTAAAGTCTTGACTTGACTTCCAAAAAAACAAAATTTAAATTCAAAGTTCTGATTTGACTTCAAAAAAAAACAAAATTTAAAATCAAAGTGCTGATTTGACTTCAAAAAAAACAAAATTTAAGTTAATGTCCTGACTTGACTTCAAAAAAAACAAAATTTAAAATCAAAGTGCTGATTTGACTTCAAAATAAACAAAATTTTAGACAAAATCTTAACTTGACTTCAAATAAAACAAAATTTAAGTTAAAGTCTTGACTTGACATCAAAAAAAACAAAATTTAAGTAAAAGTCCTGACTTGACTTCAAAATAAACAAAATTTTAGACAAAATCTTAACTTGACTTAAAAAAAAACAAAATTTAAGTTAAAGTCTTGACTTGACTTCCAAAAAAACAAAATTTAAATTCAAAGTTCTGATTTGACTTCAAAAAAAACAAAATTTAAAATCAAAGTGCTGATTTGACTTCAAAAAAAACAAAATTTAAGTTAATGTCCTGACTTGACTTCAAAAAAAACAAAATTTAAAATCAAAGTGCTGATTTGACTTCAAAATAAACAAAATTTTAGACAAAATCTTAACTTGACTTAAAAAAAAACAAAATTTAAGTTAAAGTCTTGACTTGACTTCCAAAAAAACAAAATTTAAATTCAAAGTTCTGATTTGACTTCAAAAAAAACAAAATTTAAAATCAAAGTGCTGATTTGACTTCAAAAAAAACAAAATTTAAGTTAATGTCCTGACTTGACTTCAAAAAAAACAAAATTTAAAATCAAAGTGCTGATTTGACTTCAAAATAAACAAAATTTTAGACAAAATCTTAACTTGACTTCAAATAAAACAAAATTTAAGTTAAAGTCTTGACTTGACTTCAAAAAAAACAAAATCTAAGTAAAAGTCCTGACTTGACTTCAAAATAAACAAAATTTAAAATCAAAGTGCTGATTTGACTTAAAAAAAAACAAAATTTAAATTCAAAGTCTTGACTTGACTTTAAAATAAACGAAATTTAAATTCAAAGTGCTGACTTGACTTCAAAAAAAACAAAATTTAAAATCAAAGTGCTGATTTGACTTCAAAAAAAACAAAATTTAAGTTAATGTCCTGACTTGACTTCAAAAAAAACAAAATTTAAAATCAAAGTGCTGATTTGACTACAAAATAAACAAAATTTTAGACAAAATCCTAACTTGACTTCAAAAAAAACAAAATTTAAGTTAATATCCTGACTTGACTTCAAAAAAAACAAAATATAAATAAAAAGCGCTGACTTGACTTCAAAAAAAACAAAATTTAAGTAAGAGTCCTGACTTGACTTCAAAAAAAACAAAATATAAAATCTAAGTCCTGACTTGACTTCAAAAAAAACAAAATTTAAATAAAAAGCGCTGACTTGACATCAAAAAAAACAAAATTTAAGTAAAAGTCCTGACTTGACTTCAAAATAAACAAAATTTTAGACAAAATCTTAACTTGACTTCAAAAAAAAACAAAATTTAAGTTAAAGTCTTGACTTGACTTCCAAAAAAACAAAATTTAAATTCAAAGTGCTGATTTGACATCAAAAAAAACAAAATTTAAAATCAAAGTGCTGATTGGACTTCAAAAAAAAACAAAATTTAAAGTCAAAGTCCTGATTTGACTTCAAAAAAAACAAAATTTAAAGTCAAAGTCTTGACTTGACTTCAAAAAAAACAAAATTTGAATTAAAAGCGCTGACTTGACTTCAAAAAAACAAAATCTAAGTAAAATACCTGACTTGACTTCAAAATAAACAAAATTTTAGACAAAATCTTAACTTGACTTCAAAAAAAACAAAATTTAAGTTAAAGTCTTGACTTGACTTCCAAAAAAACAAAATTTAAATTCAAAGTGCTGATTTGACTTCCAAAAAAACAAAATTTAAATTCAAAGTGCTGATTTGACTTCAAAAAAAACAAAATTTAAAATCAAAGTGCTGATTTGACTTCAAAAAAAACAAAATTAAAAGTCAAAGTCTTGACTTGACTTTAAAATAAACGAAATTTTAATTCAAAGTGCTGACTTGACTTAAAAAAAAACAAAATTTAAAATCAAAGTGCTGATTTGACTTCGAAAAAAACAAAATTTAAGTTAATGTCCTGACTTGACTTCAAAAAAAACAAAATTTAAGTAAAAGTCCTGACTTGACTTCAAAATAAACAAAATTTTAGACAAAATCCTAACTTGACTTCAAAAAAAAACAAAATTAAAGTTAAAGTCTTGACTTTACTTCAAAAAAAAACAAAATTTAAATTCAAAGTGCTGACTTGACTTCAAAAAAAAACAAAATTTAAATTCAAAGTTCTATTTTGACTTCAAAAAAAACAAAATTTAAAGTCAAAGTCTTGACTTGACTTTAAAATAAACGAAATTTTAAATTCAAAGTGCTGACTTGACTTCAAAATAAACAAAATTTAAGTATAAGTCTTGACTTAACTTTAAAATAAACGAAATTTAAATTCAAAGTGCTGACTTGACTTCAAAAAAAACAAAATTTAAATTCAAAGTTCTAATTTGACTTCAAAAAAAACAAAATTTAAAGTCAAAGTCTTGACTTGACTTTAAAATAAACGAAATTTTAAATTCAAAGTGCTGATTTGACATCAAAAAAAACAAAATTTAAAATCAAAGTGCTGATTGGACTTCAAAAAAAACAAAATTTAAAGTCAAAGTCCTGATTTGACTTCAAAAAAAACAAAATTTGAATTAAAAGCGCTGACTTGACTTCAAAAAAACAAAATATAAAATCTAAGTCCTGACTTGACTTCAAAAAAAACAAAATTTAAATAAAAAGCGCTGACTTGACATCAAAAAAAACAAAATTTAAGTAAAAGTCCTGACTTGACTTCAAAATAAACAAAATTTTAGACAAAATCTTAACTTGACTTAAAAAAAAAACAAAATTTAAGTTAAAGTCTTGACTTGACTTCCAAAAAAACAAAATTTAAATTCAAAGTTCTGATTTGACTTCAAAAAAAACAAAATTTAAAATCAAAGTGCTGATTTGACTTCAAAAAAAACAAAATTTAAGTTAATGTCCTGACTTGACTTCAAAAAAAAACAAAATTTAAAATCAAAGTGCTGATTTGACTTCAAAATAAACAAAATTTTAGACAAAATCTTAACTTGACTTCAAATAAAACAAAATTTAAGTTAAAGTCTTGACTTGACTTCAAAAAAAACAAAATCTAAGTAAAAGTCCTGACTTGACTTCAAAATAAACAAAATTTAAAATCAAAGTGCTGATTTGACTTAAAAAAAAACAAAATTTAAATTCAAAGTCTTGACTTGACTTCCAAAAAAACAAAATTTAAATTCAAAGTCTTGACTTGACTTCCAAAAAAACAAAATTTAAAGTCAAAGTCCTGATTTGACTTCAATAAAAACAAAATTTAAAGTCAAAGTCTTGACTTGACCTCAAAAAAAACAAAATTTGAATTAAAAGCGCTGACTTGACTTCAAAAAAACAAAATCTAAGTAAAATACCTGACTTGACTTCAAAATAAACAAAATTTTAGACAAAATCTTAACTTGACTTCAAAAAAAAACAAAATTTAAGTTAAAGTCTTGACTTGACTTCCAAAAAAAACAAAATTTAAATTCAAAGTGCTGATTTGACTTCCAAAAAAACAAAATTTAAATTCAAAGTGCTGATTTGACTTCAAAAAAAACAAAATTTAAAATCAAAGTGCTGATTTGACTTCAAAAAAAACAAAATTTAAAATCAAAGTGCTGATTTGACTTAAAAAAAAACAAAATTTAAATTCAAAGTCTTGACTTGACTTCAAAAAAAACAAAATTTAAAATCAAAGTGCTGATTTGACTTCAAAATAAACAAAATTTTAGACAAAATCTTAACTTGACTTCAAATAAAACAAAATTTAAGTTAAAGTCTTGACTTGACTTCAAAAAAAACAAAATCTAAGTAAAAGTCCTGACTTGACTTCAAAATAAACAAAATTTAAAATCAAAGTGCTGATTTGACTTAAAAAAAAACAAAATTTAAATTCAAAGTCTTGACTTGACTTTAAAATAAACGAAATTTAAATTCAAAGTGCTGACTTGACTTCAAAAAAAACAAAATTTAAAATCAAAGTGCTGATTTGACTTCAAAAAAAACAAAATTTAAGTTAATGTCCTGACTTGACTTCAAAAAAAACAAAATTTAAAATCAAAGTGCTGATTTGACTACAAAATAAACAAAATTTTAGACAAAATCCTAACTTGACTTCAAAAAAAACAAAATTTAAGTTAATATCCTGACTTGACTTCAAAAAAAACAAAATATAAATAAAAAGCGCTGACTTGACTTCAAAAAAAACAAAATTTAAGTAAGAGTCCTGACTTGACTTCAAAAAAAACAAAATATAAAATCTAAGTCCTGACTTGACTTCAAAAAAAAACAAAATTTAAATAAAAAGCGCTGACTTGACATCAAAAAAAACAAAATTTAAGTAAAAGTCCTGACTTGACTTCAAAATAAACAAAATTTTAGACAAAATCTTAACTTGACTTCAAAAAAAAACAAAATTTAAGTTAAAGTCTTGACTTGACTTCCAAAAAAAACAAAATTTAAATTCAAAGTGCTGATTTGACATCAAAAAAAACAAAATTTAAAATCAAAGTGCTGATTGGACTTCAAAAAAAACAAAATTTAAAGTCAAAGTCCTGATTTGACTTCAAAAAAAACAAAATTTAAAGTCAAAGTCTTGACTTGACTTCAAAAAAAACAAAATTTGAATTAAAAGCGCTGACTTGACTTCAAAAAAACAAAATCTAAGTAAAATACCTGACTTGACTTCAAAATAAACAAAATTTTAGACAAAATCTTAACTTGACTTCAAAAAAAAACAAAATTTAAGTTAAAGTCTTGACTTGACTTCCAAAAAAAACAAAATTTAAATTCAAAGTGCTGATTTGACTTCCAAAAAAACAAAATTTAAATTCAAAGTGCTGATTTGACTTCAAAAAAAACAAAATTTAAAATCAAAGTGCTGATTTGACTTCAAAAAAAACAAAATTAAAAGTCAAAGTCTTGACTTGACTTTAAAATAAACGAAATTTTAATTCAAAGTGCTGACTTGACTTAAAAAAAAACAAAATTTAAAATCAAAGTGCTGATTTGACTTCGAAAAAAACAAAATTTAAGTTAATGTCCTGACTTGACTTCAAAAAAAACAAAATTTAAGTAAAAGTCCTGACTTGACTTCAAAATAAACAAAATTTTAGACAAAATCCTAACTTGACTTCAAAAAAAACAAAATTAAAGTTAAAGTCTTGACTTTACTTCAAAAAAAACAAAATTTAAATTCAAAGTGCTGACTTGACTTCAAAAAAAACAAAATTTAAATTCAAAGTTCTATTTTGACTTCAAAAAAAAACAAAATTTAAAGTCAAAGTCTTGACTTGACTTTAAAATAAACGAAATTTTAAATTCAAAGTGCTGACTTGACTTCAAAATAAACAAAATTTAAGTATAAGTCTTGACTTAACTTTAAAATAAACGAAATTTAAATTCAAAGTGCTGACTTGACTTCAAAAAAAACAAAATTTAAATTCAAAGTTCTAATTTGACTTCAAAAAAAACAAAATTTAAAGTCAAAGTCTTGACTTGACTTTAAAATAAACGAAATTTTAAATTCAAAGTGCTGATTTGACATCAAAAAAAACAAAATTTAAAATCAAAGTGCTGATTGGACTTCAAAAAAAACAAAATTTAAAGTCAAAGTCCTGATTTGACTTCAAAAAAAACAAAATTTGAATTAAAAGCGCTGACTTGACTTCAAAAAAACAAAATATAAAATCTAAGTCCTGACTTGACTTCAAAAAAAACAAAATTTAAATAAAAAGCGCTGACTTGACATCAAAAAAAAACAAAATTTAAGTAAAAGTCCTGACTTGACTTCAAAATAAACAAAATTTTAGACAAAATCTTAACTTGACTTAAAAAAAAAACAAAATTTAAGTTAAAGTCTTGACTTGACTTCCAAAAAAAACAAAATTTAAATTCAAAGTTCTGATTTGACTTCAAAAAAAAACAAAATTTAAAATCAAAGTGCTGATTTGACTTCAAAAAAAACAAAATTTAAGTTAATGTCCTGACTTGACTTCAAAAAAAAACAAAATTTAAAATCAAAGTGCTGATTTGACTTCAAAATAAACAAAATTTTAGACAAAATCTTAACTTGACTTCAAATAAAACAAAATTTAAGTTAAAGTCTTGACTTGACTTCAAAAAAAACAAAATCTAAGTAAAAGTCCTGACTTGACTTCAAAATAAACAAAATTTAAAATCAAAGTGCTGATTTGACTTAAAAAAAAAACAAAATTTAAATTCAAAGTCTTGACTTGACTTCCAAAAAAACAAAATTTAAATTCAAAGTCTTGACTTGACTTCCAAAAAAACAAAATTTAAAGTCAAAGTCCTGATTTGACTTCAATAAAAACAAAATTTAAAGTCAAAGTCTTGACTTGACCTCAAAAAAAACAAAATTTGAATTAAAAGCGCTGACTTGACTTCAAAAAAACAAAATCTAAGTAAAATACCTGACTTGACTTCAAAATAAACAAAATTTTAGACAAAATCTTAACTTGACTTCAAAAAAAACAAAATTTAAGTTAAAGTCTTGACTTGACTTCCAAAAAAAACAAAATTTAAATTCAAAGTGCTGATTTGACTTCCAAAAAAACAAAATTTAAATTCAAAGTGCTGATTTGACTTCAAAAAAAACAAAATTTAAAATCAAAGTGCTGATTTGACTTCAAAAAAAAACAAAATTTAAAATCAAAGTGCTGATTTGACTTAAAAAAAAACAAAATTTAAATTCAAAGTCTTGACTTGACTTCCAAAAAAACAAAATTTTAAATTCAAAGTCCTGACTTGACTTCAAAATAAACAAAATTTTAGACAAAATCTTAACTTGACTTAAAAAAAAACAAAATTTAAGTTAAAGTCTTGACTTGACTTCCAAAAAAACAAAATTTAAATTCAAAGTTCTGATTTGACTTCAAAAAAAACAAAATTTAAAATCAAAGTGCTGATTTGACTTCAAAAAAAACAAAATTTAAGTTAATGTCCTGACTTGACTTCAAAAAAAACAAAATTTAAAATCAAAGTGCTGATTTGACTTCAAAATAAACAAAATTTTAGACAAAATCTTAACTTGACTTCAAATAAAACAAAATTTAAGTTAAAGTCTTGACTTGACTTCAAAAAAAACAAAATCTAAGTAAAAGTCCTGACTTGACTTCAAAATAAACAAAATTTAAAATCAAAGTGCTGATTTGACTTAAAAAAAAAACAAAATTTAAATTCAAAGTCTTGACTTGACTTCCAAAAAAACAAAATTTAAATTCAAAGTCTTGACTTGACTTCCAAAAAAACAAAATTTAAAGTCAAAGTCCTGATTTGACTTCAATAAAAACAAAATTTAAAGTCAAAGTCTTGACTTGACCTCAAAAAAAACAAAATTTGAATTAAAAGCGCTGACTTGACTTCAAAAAAACAAAATCTAAGTAAAATACCTGACTTGACTTCAAAATAAACAAAATTTTAGACAAAATCTTAACTTGACTTCAAAAAAAACAAAATTTAAGTTAAAGTCTTGACTTGACTTCCAAAAAAACAAAATTTAAATTCAAAGTGCTGATTTGACTTCCAAAAAAACAAAATTTAAATTCAAAGTGCTGATTTGACTTCAAAAAAAAACAAAATTTAAAATCAAAGTGCTGATTTGACTTCAAAAAAAACAAAATTTAAAATCAAAGTGCTGATTTGACTTAAAAAAAAACAAAATTTAAATTCAAAGTCTTGACTTGACTTCCAAAAAAACAAAATTTTAAATTCAAAGTGCTGACTTGACTTCAAAAAAAACAAAATTTAAAATCAAAGTGCTGATTTGACTTCAAAAAAAACAAAATTTAAAGTCAAAGTCCTGATTTGACTTCAAAAAAAACAAAATTTAAAGTCAAAGTCTTGACTTGACCTCAAAAAAAACAAAATTTGAATTAAAAGCGCTGACTTGACTTCAAAAAAACAAAATCTAAGTAAAATACCTGACTTGACTTCAAAATAAACAAAATTTTAGACAAAATCTTAACTTGACTTCAAAAAAAAACAAAATTTAAGTTAAAGTCTTGACTTGACTTCCAAAAAAACAAAATTTAAATTCAAAGTGCTGATTTGACTTCCAAAAAAACAAAATTTAAATTCAAAGTGCTGATTTGACTTCAAAAAAAACAAAATTTAAAATCAAAGTGCTGATTTGACTTCAAAAAAAAACAAAATTAAAAGTCAAAGTCTTGACTTGACTTTAAAATAAACGAAATTTTAATTCAAAGTGCTGACTTGACTTAAAAAAAAACAAAATTTAAAATCAAAGTGCTGATTTGACTTCGAAAAAAACAAAATTTAAGTTAATGTCCTGACTTGACTTCAAAAAAAACAAAATTTAAGTAAAAGTCCTGACTTGACTTCAAAATAAACAAAATTTTAGACAAAATCCTAACTTGACTTCAAAAAAAACAAAATTAAAGTTAAAGTCTTGACTTTACTTCAAAAAAAACAAAATTTAAATATAAAGTGCTGACTTGACTTCAAAAAAAACAAAATTTAAATTCAAAGTTCTATTTTGACTTCAAAAAAAACAAAATTTAAAGTCAAAGTCTTGACTTGACTTTAAAATAAACGAAATTTTAAATTCAAAGTGCTGACTTGACTTCAAAATAAACAAAATTTAAGTATAAGTCTTGACTTAACTTTAAAATAAACGAAATTTAAATTCAAAGTGCTGACTTGACTTCAAAAAAAACAAAATTTAAATTCAAAGTTCTAATTTGACTTCAAAAAAAAACAAAATTTAAAGTCAAAGTCTTGACTTGACTTTAAAATAAACGAAATTTTAAATTCAAAGTGCTGACTTGACTTCAAAAAAAACAAAATTTAAAATCAAAGTGCTGATTTGACTTCAATAAAAACAAAATTAAAACTAAAAGCGCTGACTTGACTTCAAAAAAAACGAAATAAAGGTAAAAGTCCTGACTTGACTTCAAAATAAACAAAATTTTAGACAAGATCCTAACTTGACTTCAAAAAAAAACAAAATTTAAGTAAAAGTCTTGACTTGACTTCAAAAAAAAACAAAATTTAAATTCAAAGTGCTGACTTGACTTCAAAAAAAAACAAAATTTAAAAAAAAAGTGCTGATTTGACTTCAAAAAAAACAAAATTTAAGTCAAAGTCTTGACTTGACTTTAAAATAAACGAAATTTTAAATTCAAAGTGCTGACTTGACTTCAAAATAAACAAAATTTAAGTATAAGTCTTGACTTGACTTTAAAAAAAAAAAAAATTTTAAATTAAAGTGCTGATTTGACTTCAAAATAAACAAAATTTTAGACAAAATCCTAACTTGACTTCAAAAAAAACAAAATTTAAATTTAAAGTGCTAACTTGACTTCAAAAAAAACAAAATTTAAATTCAAAGTTCTAATTTGACTTCAAAAAAAACAAAATTTAAAGTCAAAGTCTTGACTTAACTTTAAAATAAACGAAATTTAAATTCAAAGTGCTGACTTGACTTCAAAAAAAACAAAATTTAAATTCAAAGTTCTAATTTGACTTCAAAAAAAACAAAATTTAAAGTCAAAGTCTTGACTTGACTTTAAAATAAACGAAATTTTAAATTCAAAGTGCTGACTTGACTTCAAAAAAAACAAAATTTAAAATCAAAGTGCTGATTTGACTTCAATAAAAACAAAATTAAAACTAAAAGCGCTGACTTGACTTCAAAAAAAACGAAATAAAGGTAAAAGTCCTGACTTGACTTCAAAATAAACAAAATTTTAGACAAGATCCTAACTTGACTTCAAAAAAAAACAAAATTTAAGTAAAAGTCTTGACTTGACTTCAAAAAAAACAAAATTTAAATTCAAAGTGCTGACTTGACTTCAAAAAAAACAAAATTTAAAAAAAAAGTGCTGATTTGACTTCAAAAAAAACAAAATTTAAGTCAAAGTCTTGACTTGACTTTAAAATAAACGAAATTTTAAATTCAAAGTGCTGACTTGACTTCAAAATAAACAAAATTTAAGTATAAGTCTTGACTTGACTTTAAAAAAAAAAAAAATTTTAAATTAAAGTGCTGATTTGACTTCAAAATAAACAAAATTTTAGACAAAATCCTAACTTGACTTCAAAAAAAACAAAATTTAAATTTAAGTGCTAACTTGACTTCAAAAAAAACAAAATTTAAATTCAAAGTTCTAATTTGACTTCAAAAAAAACAAAATTTAAAGTCAAAGTCTTGACTTGACTTTAAAATAAACGAAATTTTAAATTCAAAGTGCTGACTTGACTTCAAAAAAAACAAAATTTAAAATCAAAGTGCTGATTTGACTTCAAAATAAACAAAATTTTAGACAAAATCCTAACTTGACTTCAAAAAAAACAAAATTTTAATTTAAAGTGCTAACTTGACTTCAAAAAAAACAAAATTTAAATTCAAAGTTCTAATTTGACTTCAAAAAAAAACAAAATTTAAAGTCAAAGTCTTGCATTGACTTTAAAATAAACGAAATTTTAAATTCAAAGTGCTGACTTGACTTCAAAAAAAACAAAATTTAAAAAAAAAGTGCTGATTTGACTTCAAAAAAAACAAAATTTAAGTTAATGTCCTGACTTGACTTCAAAAAAAACAAAATTTTAGACAAAATCTTAACTTGACTTCAAAAAAAACAAAATTTAAGTTAATGTCCTGACTTGACTTTAAAATAAACGAAAATTTAAAATCAAAGTGCTGATTTGACTTCAAAATAAACAAAATTTTAGACAAAATCCTAACTTGACTTCAAAAAAAAACAAAATTTAAATTTAAAGTGCTAACTTGACTTCAAAAAAAAACAAAATTTAAATTCAAAGTTCTAATTTGACTTCAAAAAAAACAAAATTTAAAGTCAAAGTCTTGACTTGACTTTAAAATAAACGAAATTTTAAATTCAAAGTGCTGACTTGACTTAAAAAAAAACAAAATTTAAAATCAAAGTGCTGATTTGACTTCAAAATAAACAAAATTTTAGACAAAATCCTAACTTGACTTCAAAAAAAAACAAAATTTTAATTTAAAGTGCTAACTTGACTTCAAAAAAAACAAAATTTAAATTCAAAGTTCTAATTTGACTTCAAAAAAAAACAAAATTTAAAGTCAAAGTCTTGCATTGACTTTAAAATAAACGAAATTTTAAATTCAAAGTGCTGACTTGACTTCAAAAAAAACAAAATTTAAAAAAAAAGTGCTGATTTGACTTCAAAAAAAACAAAATTTAAGTTAATGTCCTGACTTGACTTCAAAAAAAACAAAATTTTAGACAAAATCTTAACTTGACTTCAAAAAAAACAAAATTTAAGTTAATGTCCTGACTTGACTTTAAAATAAACGAAAATTTAAAATCAAAGTGCTGATTTGACTTCAAAATAAACAAAATTTTAGACAAAATCCTAACTTGACTTCAAAAAAAAACAAAATTTAAATTTAAAGTGCTAACTTGACTTCAAAAAAAACAAAATTTAAATTCAAAGTTCTAATTTGACTTCAAAAAAAACAAAATTTAAAGTCAAAGTCTTGACTTGACTTTAAAATAAACGAAATTTTAAATTCAAAGTGCTGACTTGACTTCAAAAAAAACAAAATTTAAAATCAAAGTGCTGATTTGACTTCAAAATAAACAAAATTTTAGACAAAATCCTAACTTGACTTCAAAAAAAAACAAAATTTTAATTTAAAGTGCTAACTTGACTTCAAAAAAAACAAAATTTAAATTCAAAGTTCTAATTTGACTTCAAAAAAAACAAAATTTAAAGTCAAAGTCTTGACTTGACTTTAAAATAAACGAAATTTTAAATTCAAAGTGCTGACTTGACTTCAAAAAAAACAAAATTAAAAGTCAAAGTGCTGACTTGACTTCAAAAAAAACAAAATTTAAATTCAAAGTTCTATTTTGACTTCAAAAAAAAACAAAATTAAAGTAAAAGTCCTGACTTGACTTCAAAATAAACAAAATTTTAGACAAAATCCTAACTTGACTTCAAAAAAAAACAAAATTTAAGTTAAAGTCTTGACTTGACTTCAAAAAAAAACAAAATTTAAATTCAAAGTGCTGACTTGACTTCAAAAAAAAACAAAATTTAAATTCAAAGTTCTATTTTGACTTCAAAAAAAACAAAATTTAAAGTCAAAGTCTTGACTTGACTTTAAAATAAACGAAATTTTAAATTCAAAGTGCTGACTTGACTTCAAAATAAACAAAATTTAAGTATAAGTCTTGACTTAACTTTAAAATAAACGAAATTTAAATTCAAAGTGCTGACTTGACTTCAAAAAAAACAAAATTTAAATTCAAAGTTCTAATTTGACTTCAAAAAAAACAAAATTTAAAGTCAAAGTCTTGACTTGACTTTAAAATAAACGAAATTTTAAATTCAAAGTCTTGACTTGACTTTAAAATAAACGAAATTTTAAATTCAAAGTGCTGACTTGACTTCAAAATAAACAAAATTTAAGTATAAGTCTTGACTTAACTTTAAAATAAACGAAATTTAAATTCAAAGTGCTGACTTGACTTCAAAAAAAACAAAATTTAAATTCAAAGTTCTAATTTGACTTCAAAAAAAACGAAATAAAGGTAAAAGTCCTGACTTGACTTCAAAATAAACAAAATTTTAGACAAGATCCTAACTTGACTTCAAAAAAAACAAAATTTTAGACAAAATCCTAACTTGACTTCAAAAAAAACAAAATTTTAATTTAAAGTGCTAACTTGACTTCAAAAAAAACAAAATTTAAATTCAAAGTTCTAATTTGACTTCAAAAAAAACAAAATTTAAAGTCAAAGTCTTGACTTGACTTTAAAATAAACGAAATTTTAAATTCAAAGTGCTGACTTGACTTCAAAAAAAACAAAATTAAAAGTCAAAGTGCTGACTTGACTTCAAAAAAAACAAAATTTAAATTCAAAGTTCTATTTTGACTTCAAAAAAAACAAAATTAAAGTAAAAGTCCTGACTTGACTTCAAAAAAATAAAATTTTAGACAAAATCCTAACTTGACTTCAAAAAAAACAGAATTTAAATTTAAAGTGCTAACTTGACTTCAAAAAAAAACAAAATTTAAATTCAAAGTTCTAATTTGACTTCAAAAAAAAACAAAATTTAAAGTCAAAGTCTTGACTTGACTTTAAAATAAACGAAATTTTAAATTCAAAGTGCTGACTTGACTTCAAAATAAACAAAATTTAAGTATAAGTCTTGACTTAACTTTAAAATAAACGAAATTTAAATTCAAAGTGCTGACTTGACTTCAAAAAAAACAAAATTTAAATTCAAAGTTCTAATTTGACTTCAAAAAAAAACAAAATTTAAAGTCAAAGTCTTGACTTGACTTTAAAATAAACGAAATTTTAAATTCAAAGTGCTGACTTGACTTCAAAAAAAACAAAATTTAAAATCAAAGTGCTGATTTGACTTCAAAAAAAACAAAATTTAAAGTCAAAGTCTTGACTTGACTTTAAAATAAACGAAATTTTAAATTCAAAGTGCTGACTTGACTTCAAAAAAAACAAAATTTAAAGTCAAAGTCTTGACTTGACTTTAAAATAAACGAAATTTTAAATTCAAAGTGCTGACTTGACTTCAAAAAAAACAAAATTTAAAATCAAAGTGCTGATTTGACTTCAAAAAAAACAAAATTTAAAGTCAAAGTCTTGACTTAACTTTAAAATAAACGAAATTTAAATTCAAAGTGCTGACTTGACTTCAAAAAAAACAAAATTTAAATTCAAAGTTCTAATTTGACTTCAAAAAAAACGAAATAAAGGTAAAAGTCCTGACTTGACTTCAAAATAAACAAAATTTTAGACAAGATCCTAACTTGACTTCAAAAAAAACAAAATTTTAGACAAAATCCTAACTTGACTTCAAAAAAAACAAAATTTTAATTTAAAGTGCTAACTTGACTTCAAAAAAAAACAAAATTTAAATTCAAAGTTCTAATTTGACTTCAAAAAAAAACAAAATTTAAAGTCAAAGTCTTGACTTGACTTTAAAATAAACGAAATTTTAAATTCAAAGTGCTGACTTGACTTCAAAAAAAACAAAATTAAAAGTCAAAGTGCTGACTTGACTTCAAAAAAAAACAAAATTTAAATTCAAAGTTCTATTTTGACTTCAAAAAAAACAAAATTAAAGTAAAAGTCCTGACTTGACTTTAAAATAAACGAAATTTTAAATTCAAAGTGCTGACTTGACTTCAAAAAAATAAAATTTTAGACAAAATCCTAACTTGACTTCAAAAAAAACAGAATTTAAATTTAAAGTGCTAACTTGACTTCAAAAAAAACAAAATTTAAATTCAAAGTTCTAATTTGACTTCAAAAAAAACAAAATTTAAAGTCAAAGTCTTGACTTGACTTTAAAATAAACGAAATTTTAAATTCAAAGTGCTGACTTGACTTCAAAATAAACAAAATTTAAGTATAAGTCTTGACTTGACTTTAAAATAAACGAAATTTTAAATTCAAAGTGCTGACTTGACTTCAAAAAAAACAAAATTTAAAATCAAAGTGCTGATTTGACTTCAAAAAAAACAAAATTTAAAGTCAAAGTCTTGACTTGACTTTAAAATAAACGAAATTTTAAATTCAAAGTGCTGACTTGACTTCAAAAAAAACAAAATTTAAAGTCAAAGTCTTGACTTGACTTTAAAATAAACGAAATTTTAAATTCAAAGTGCTGACTTGACTTCAAAAAAAACAAAATTTAAAGTCAAAGTCTTGACTTGACTTTAAAATAAACAAAATTTTAGACAAAATCCTAACTTGACTTCAAAAAAAACAAAATTTAAGTTAAAGTCTTGACTTGACTTCAAAAAAAAACAAAATTTAAATTCAAAGTGCTGACTTGACTTCAAAAAAAACAAAATTTAAATTCAAAGTTCTATTTTGACTTCAAAAAAAACAAAATTTAAAGTCAAAGTCTTGACTTGACTTTAAAATAAACGAAATTTTAAATTCAAAGTGCTGACTTGACTTCAAAAAAATAAAATTTTAGACAAAATCCTAACTTGACTTCAAAAAAAAACAGAATTTAAATTTAAAGTGCTAACTTGACTTCAAAAAAAACAAAATTTAAATTCAAAGTTCTAATTTGACTTCAAAAAAAACAAAATTTAAAGTCAAAGTCTTGACTTGACTTTAAAATAAACGAAATTTTAAATTCAAGGTGCTGACTTGACTTCAAAATAAACAAAATTTAAGTATAAGTCTTGACTTAACTTTAAAATAAACGAAATTTAAATTCAAAGTGCTGACTTGACTTCAAAAAAAACAAAATTTAAATTCAAAGTTCTAATTTGACTTCAAAAAAAAACAAAATTTAAAGTCAAAGTCTTGACTTGACTTTAAAATAAACGAAATTTTAAATTCAAAGTGCTGACTTGACTTCAAAAAAAACAAAATTTAAAATCAAAGTGCTGATTTGACTTCAATAAAAACAAAATTAAAACTAAAAGCGCTGACTTGACTTCAAAAAAAACGAAATAAAGGTAAAAGTCCTGACTTGACTTCAAAATAAACAAAATTTTAGACAAGATCCTAACTTGACTTCAAAAAAAAACAAAATTTAAGTAAAAGTCTTGACTTGACTTCAAAAAAAAACAAAATTTAAATTCAAAGTGCTGACTTGACTTCAAAAAAAACAAAATTTAAATTCAAAGTTCTATTTTGACTTCAAAAAAAAACAAAATTTAAAGTCAAAGTCTTGACTTGACTTTAAAATAAACGAAATTTTAAATTCAAAGTGCTGACTTGACTTCAAAATAAACAAAATTTAAGTATAAGTCTTGACTTAACTTTAAAATAAACGAAATTTAAATTCAAAGTGCTGACTTGACTTCAAAAAAAACAAAATTTAAATTCAAAGTTCTAATTTGACTTCAAAAAAAACAAAATTTAAAGTCAAAGTCTTGACTTGACTTTAAAATAAACGAAATTTTAAATTCAAAGTGCTGACTTGACTTCAAAAAAAACAAAATTTAAAATCAAAGTGCTGATTTGACTTCAATAAAAACAAAATTAAAACTAAAAGCGCTGACTTGACTTCAAAAAAAACGAAATAAAGGTAAAAGTCCTGACTTGACTTCAAAATAAACAAAATTTTAGACAAGATCCTAACTTGACTTCAAAAAAAAACAAAATTTAAGTAAAAGTCTTGACTTGACTTCAAAAAAAAACAAAATTTAAATTCAAAGTGCTGACTTGACTTCAAAAAAAAACAAAATTTAAAAAAAAAGTGCTGATTTGACTTCAAAAAAAACAAAATTTAAGTCAAAGTCTTGACTTGACTTTAAAATAAACGAAATTTTAAATTCAAAGTGCTGACTTGACTTCAAAATAAACAAAATTTAAGTATAAGTCTTGACTTAACTTTAAAATAAACGAAATTTAAATTCAAAGTGCTGATTTGACTTCAAAATAAACAAAATTTTAGACAAAATCCTAACTTGACTTCAAAAAAAACAAAATTTAAATTTAAAGTGCTAACTTGACTTCAAAAAAAACAAAATTTAAATTCAAAGTTCTAATTTGACTTCAAAAAAAACAAAATTTAAAGTCAAAGTCTTGACTTGACTTTAAAATAAACGAAATTTTAAATTCAAAGTGCTGACTTGACTTCAAAAAAAACAAAATTTAAAATCAAAGTGCTGATTTGACTTCAAAATAAACAAAATTTTAGACAAAATCCTAACTTGACTTCAAAAAAAACAAAATTTTAATTTAAAGTGCTAACTTGACTTCAAAAAAAACAAAATTTAAAAAAAAAGTGCTGATTTGACTTCAAAAAAAACAAAATTTAAGTTAATGTCCTGACTTGACTTCAAAAAAAACAAAATTTTAGACAAAATCTTAACTTGACTTCAAAAAAAAACAAAATTTAAGTTAATGTCCTGACTTGACTTTAAAATAAACGAAAATTTAAAATCAAAGTGCTGATTTGACTTCAAAATAAACAAAATTTTAGACAAAATCCTAACTTGACTTCAAAAAAAAACAAAATTTAAATTTAAAGTGCTAACTTGACTTCAAAAAAAACAAAATTTAAATTCAAAGTTCTAATTTGACTTCAAAAAAAAACAAAATTTAAAGTCAAAGTCTTGACTTGACTTTAAAATAAACGAAATTTTAAATTCAAAGTGCTGACTTGACTTCAAAAAAAACAAAATTTAAAATCAAAGTGCTGATTTGACTTCAAAATAAACAAAATTTTAGACAAAATCCTAACTTGACTTCAAAAAAAACAAAATTTTAATTTAAAGTGCTAACTTGACTTCAAAAAAAACAAAATTTAAATTCAAAGTTCTAATTTGACTTCAAAAAAAACAAAATTTAAAGTCAAAGTCTTGCATTGACTTTAAAATAAACGAAATTTTAAATTCAAAGTGCTGACTTGACTTCAAAAATAACAAAATTTAAAAAAAAAGTGCTGATTTGACTTCAAAAAAAACAAAATTTAAGTTAATGTCCTGACTTGACTTCAAAAAAAACAAAATTTTAGACAAAATCTTAACTTGACTTCAAAAAAAACAAAATTTAAGTTAATGTCCTGACTTGACTTTAAAATAAACGAAAATTTAAAATCAAAGTGCTGATTTGACTTCAAAATAAACAAAATTTTAGACAAAATCCTAACTTGACTTCAAAAAAAAACAAAATTTAAATTTAAAGTGCTAACTTGACTTCAAAAAAAAACAAAATTTAAATTCAAAGTTCTAATTTGACTTCAAAAAAAACAAAATTTAAAGTCAAAGTCTTGACTTGACTTTAAAATAAACGAAATTTTAAATTCAAAGTGCTGACTTGACTTCAAAAAAAACAAAATTTAAAATCAAAGTGCTGATTTGACTTCAAAATAAACAAAATTTTAGACAAAATCCTAACTTGACTTCAAAAAAAAACAAAATTTTAATTTAAAGTGCTAACTTGACTTCAAAAAAAACAAAATTTAAATTCAAAGTTCTAATTTGACTTCAAAAAAAACAAAATTTAAAGTCAAAGTCTTGACTTGACTTTAAAATAAACGAAATTTTAAATTCAAAGTGCTGACTTGACTTCAAAAAAAACAAAATTAAAAGTCAAAGTGCTGACTTGACTTCAAAAAAAACAAAATTTAAATTCAAAGTTCTATTTTGACTTCAAAAAAAACAAAATTAAAGTAAAAGTCCTGACTTGACTTCAAAATAAACAAAATTTTAGACAAAATCCTAACTTGACTTCAAAAAAAAACAAAATTTAAGTTAAAGTCTTGACTTGACTTCAAAAAAAACAAAATTTAAATTCAAAGTGCTGACTTGACTTCAAAAAAAACAAAATTTAAATTCAAAGTTCTATTTTGACTTCAAAAAAAACAAAATTTAAAGTCAAAGTCTTGACTTGACTTTAAAATAAACGAAATTTTAAATTCAAAGTGCTGACTTGACTTCAAAAAAATAAAATTTTAGACAAAATCCTAACTTGACTTCAAAAAAAACAGAATTTAAATTTAAAGTGCTAACTTGACTTCAAAAAAAAACAAAATTTAAATTCAAAGTTCTAATTTGACTTCAAAAAAAACAAAATTTAAAGTCAAAGTCTTGACTTGACTTTAAAATAAACGAAATTTTAAATTCAAAGTGCTAGCTTGACTTCAAAAAAAACAAAATTTAAAGTCATAGTCTTGACTTGACTTTAAAATAAACAAAATTTAAGTAAAAGTCCTGACTTGACTTCAAAAAAAACAAAATTTAAGTAAAAGTCCTGACTTGACTTCAAAATAAACAAAATTTTAGACAAAATCCTAATTTGACTTCAAAAAAAACAAAATTTAAATTCAAAGTTCTAATTTGACTTCAAAAAAAACAAAATTTAAAGTCAAAGTCTTGACTTGACTTTAAAATAAACGAAATTTTAAATTCAAAGTGCTGACTTGACTTCAAAAAAAACAAAATTTAAAATCAAAGTGCTGATTTGACTTCAATAAAAACAAAATTAAAACTAAAAGCGCTGACTTGACTTCAAAAAAAACGAAATAAAGGTAAAAGTCCTGACTTGACTTCAAAATAAACAAAATTTTAGACAAGATCCTAACTTGACTTCAAAAAAAAACAAAATTTAAGTAAAAGTCTTGACTTGACTTCAAAAAAAAACAAAATTTAAATTCAAAGTGCTGACTTGACTTCAAAAAAAAACAAAATTTAAAAAAAAAGTGCTGATTTGACTTCAAAAAAAACAAAATTTAAGTCAAAGTCTTGACTTGACTTTAAAATAAACGAAATTTTAAATTCAAAGTGCTGACTTGACTTCAAAATAAACAAAATTTAAGTATAAGTCTTGACTTGACTTTAAAAAAAAAAAAAATTTTAAATTAAAGTGCTGATTTGACTTCAAAATAAACAAAATTTTAGACAAAATCCTAACTTGACTTCAAAAAAAAACAAAATTTAAATTTAAAGTGCTAACTTGACTTCAAAAAAAACAAAATTTAAATTCAAAGTTCTAATTTGACTTCAAAAAAAACAAAATTTAAAGTCAAAGTCTTGACTTAACTTTAAAATAAACGAAATTTAAATTCAAAGTGCTGACTTGACTTCAAAAAAAACAAAATTTAAATTCAAAGTTCTAATTTGACTTCAAAAAAAACAAAATTTAAAGTCAAAGTCTTGACTTGACTTTAAAATAAACGAAATTTTAAATTCAAAGTGCTGACTTGACTTCAAAAAAAACAAAATTTAAAATCAAAGTGCTGATTTGACTTCAATAAAAACAAAATTAAAACTAAAAGCGCTGACTTGACTTCAAAAAAAACGAAATAAAGGTAAAAGTCCTGACTTGACTTCAAAATAAACAAAATTTTAGACAAGATCCTAACTTGACTTCAAAAAAAACAAAATTTAAGTAAAAGTCTTGACTTGACTTCAAAAAAAACAAAATTTAAATTCAAAGTGCTGACTTGACTTCAAAAAAAAACAAAATTTAAAAAAAAAGTGCTGATTTGACTTCAAAAAAAACAAAATTTAAGTCAAAGTCTTGACTTGACTTTAAAATAAACGAAATTTTAAATTCAAAGTGCTGACTTGACTTCAAAATAAACAAAATTTAAGTATAAGTCTTGACTTGACTTTAAAAAAAAAAAAAAATTTTAAATTAAAGTGCTGATTTGACTTCAAAATAAACAAAATTTTAGACAAAATCCTAACTTGACTTCAAAAAAAAACAAAATTTAAATTTAAGTGCTAACTTGACTTCAAAAAAAAACAAAATTTAAATTCAAAGTTCTAATTTGACTTCAAAAAAAAACAAAATTTAAAGTCAAAGTCTTGACTTGACTTTAAAATAAACGAAATTTTAAATTCAAAGTGCTGACTTGACTTCAAAAAAAACAAAATTTAAAATCAAAGTGCTGATTTGACTTCAAAATAAACAAAATTTTAGACAAAATCCTAACTTGACTTCAAAAAAAACAAAATTTTAATTTAAAGTGCTAACTTGACTTCAAAAAAAAACAAAATTTAAATTCAAAGTTCTAATTTGACTTCAAAAAAAACAAAATTTAAAGTCAAAGTCTTGCATTGACTTTAAAATAAACGAAATTTTAAATTCAAAGTGCTGACTTGACTTCAAAAAAAACAAAATTTAAAAAAAAAGTGCTGATTTGACTTCAAAAAAAACAAAATTTAAGTTAATGTCCTGACTTGACTTCAAAAAAAACAAAATTTTAGACAAAATCTTAACTTGACTTCAAAAAAAACAAAATTTAAGTTAATGTCCTGACTTGACTTTAAAATAAACGAAAATTTAAAATCAAAGTGCTGATTTGACTTCAAAATAAACAAAATTTTAGACAAAATCCTAACTTGACTTCAAAAAAAACAAAATTTAAATTTAAAGTGCTAACTTGACTTCAAAAAAAAACAAAATTTAAATTCAAAGTTCTAATTTGACTTCAAAAAAAACAAAATTTAAAGTCAAAGTCTTGACTTGACTTTAAAATAAACGAAATTTTAAATTCAAAGTGCTGACTTGACTTCAAAAAAAAACAAAATTTAAAATCAAAGTGCTGATTTGACTTCAAAATAAACAAAATTTTAGACAAAATCCTAACTTGACTTCAAAAAAAAACAAAATTTAAATTTAAAGTGCTAACTTGACTTCAAAAAAAAACAAAATTTAAATTCAAAGTTCTAATTTGACTTCAAAAAAAAACAAAATTTAAAGTCAAAGTCTTGACTTGACTTTAAAATAAACGAAATTTTAAATTCAAAGTGCTGACTTGACTTCAAAAAAAACAAAATTTAAAATCAAAGTGCTGATTTGACTTCAAAATAAACAAAATTTTAGACAAAATCCTAACTTGACTTCAAAAAAAAAACAAAATTTTAATTTAAAGTGCTAACTTGACTTCAAAAAAAACAAAATTTAAATTCAAAGTTCTAATTTGACTTCAAAAAAAAACAAAATTTAAAGTCAAAGTCTTGACTTGACTTTAAAATAAACGAAATTTTAAATTCAAAGTGCTGACTTGACTTCAAAAAAAACAAAATTAAAAGTCAAAGTGCTGACTTGACTTCAAAAAAAACAAAATTTAAATTCAAAGTTCTATTTTGACTTCAAAAAAAACAAAATTAAAGTAAAAGTCCTGACTTGACTTCAAAATAAACAAAATTTTAGACAAAATCCTAACTTGACTTCAAAAAAAACAAAATTTAAGTTAAAGTCTTGACTTGACTTCAAAAAAAAACAAAATTTAAATTCAAAGTGCTGACTTGACTTCAAAAAAAAACAAAATTTAAATTCAAAGTTCTATTTTGACTTCAAAAAAAACAAAATTTAAAGTCAAAGTCTTGACTTGACTTTAAAATAAACGAAATTTTAAATTCAAAGTGCTGACTTGACTTCAAAATAAACAAAATTTAAGTATAAGTCTTGACTTAACTTTAAAATAAACGAAATTTAAATTCAAAGTGCTGACTTGACTTCAAAAAAAACAAAATTTAAATTCAAAGTTCTAATTTGACTTCAAAAAAAAACAAAATTTAAAGTCAAAGTCTTGACTTGACTTTAAAATAAACGAAATTTTAAATTCAAAGTCTTGACTTGACTTTAAAATAAACGAAATTTTAAATTCAAAGTGCTGACTTGACTTCAAAATAAACAAAATTTAAGTATAAGTCTTGACTTAACTTTAAAATAAACGAAATTTAAATTCAAAGTGCTGACTTGACTTCAAAAAAAACAAAATTTAAATTCAAAGTTCTAATTTGACTTCAAAAAAAACGAAATAAAGGTAAAAGTCCTGACTTGACTTCAAAATAAACAAAATTTTAGACAAGATCCTAACTTGACTTCAAAAAAAAAACAAAATTTTAGACAAAATCCTAACTTGACTTCAAAAAAAAACAAAATTTTAATTTAAAGTGCTAACTTGACTTCAAAAAAAAACAAAATTTAAATTCAAAGTTCTAATTTGACTTCAAAAAAAACAAAATTTAAAGTCAAAGTCTTGACTTGACTTTAAAATAAACGAAATTTTAAATTCAAAGTGCTGACTTGACTTCAAAAAAAACAAAATTAAAAGTCAAAGTGCTGACTTGACTTCAAAAAAAACAAAATTTAAATTCAAAGTTCTATTTTGACTTCAAAAAAAACAAAATTAAAGTAAAAGTCCTGACTTGACTTTAAAATAAACGAAATTTTAAATTCAAAGTGCTGACTTGACTTCAAAAAAATAAAATTTTAGACAAAATCCTAACTTGACTTCAAAAAAAAACAGAATTTAAATTTAAAGTGCTAACTTGACTTCAAAAAAAACAAAATTTAAATTCAAAGTTCTAATTTGACTTCAAAAAAAACAAAATTTAAAGTCAAAGTCTTGACTTGACTTTAAAATAAACGAAATTTTAAATTCAAAGTGCTGACTTGACTTCAAAAAAAACAAAATTAAAAGTCAAAGTGCTGACTTGACTTCAAAAAAAACAAAATTTAAATTCAAAGTTCTATTTTGACTTCAAAAAAAACAAAATTAAAGTAAAAGTCCTGACTTGACTTTAAAATAAACGAAATTTTAAATTCAAAGTGCTGACTTGACTTCAAAATAAACAAAATTTAAGTATAAGTCTTGACTTAACTTTAAAATAAACGAAATTTAAATTCAAAGTGCTGACTTGACTTCAAAAAAAAACAAAATTTAAATTCAAAGTTCTAATTTGACTTCAAAAAAAACAAAATTTAAAGTCAAAGTCTTGACTTGACTTTAAAATAAACGAAATTTTAAATTCAAAGTGCTGACTTGACTTCAAAAAAAACAAAATTTAAAATCAAAGTGCTGATTTGACTTCAAAAAAAACAAAATTTAAAGTCAAAGTCTTGACTTGACTTTAAAATAAACGAAATTTTAAATTCAAAGTGCTGACTTGACTTCAAAAAAAAACAAAATTTAAAGTCAAAGTCTTGACTTGACTTTAAAATAAACGAAATTTTAAATTCAAAGTGCTGACTTGACTTCAAAAAAAACAAAATTTAAAGTCAAAGTCTTGACTTGACTTTAAAATAAACAAAATTTTAGACAAAATCCTAACTTGACTTCAAAAAAAAACAAAATTTAAGTTAAAGTCTTGACTTGACTTCAAAAAAAAACAAAATTTAAATTCAAAGTGCTGACTTGACTTCAAAAAAAACAAAATTTAAATTCAAAGTTCTATTTTGACTTCAAAAAAAAACAAAATTTAAAGTCAAAGTCTTGACTTGACTTTAAAATAAACGAAATTTTAAATTCAAAGTGCTGACTTGACTTCAAAAAAATAAAATTTTAGACAAAATCCTAACTTGACTTCAAAAAAAAACAGAATTTAAATTTAAAGTGCTAACTTGACTTCAAAAAAAAACAAAATTTAAATTCAAAGTTCTAATTTGACTTCAAAAAAAAACAAAATTTAAAGTCAAAGTCTTGACTTGACTTTAAAATAAACGAAATTTTAAATTCAAAGTGCTGACTTGACTTCAAAATAAACAAAATTTAAGTATAAGTCTTGACTTAACTTTAAAATAAACGAAATTTAAATTCAAAGTGCTGACTTGACTTCAAAAAAAAACAAAATTTAAATTCAAAGTTCTAATTTGACTTCAAAAAAAAACAAAATTTAAAGTCAAAGTCTTGACTTGACTTTAAAATAAACGAAATTTTAAATTCAAAGTGCTGACTTGACTTCAAAAAAAACAAAATTTAAAATCAAAGTGCTGATTTGACTTCAATAAAAACAAAATTAAAACTAAAAGCGCTGACTTGACTTCAAAAAAAACGAAATAAAGGTAAAAGTCCTGACTTGACTTCAAAATAAACAAAATTTTAGACAAGATCCTAACTTGACTTCAAAAAAAACAAAATTTAAGTAAAAGTCTTGACTTGACTTCAAAAAAAACAAAATTTAAATTCAAAGTGCTGACTTGACTTCAAAAAAAACAAAATTTAAATTCAAAGTTCTATTTTGACTTCAAAAAAAAACAAAATTTAAAGTCAAAGTCTTGACTTGACTTTAAAATAAACGAAATTTTAAATTCAAAGTGCTGACTTGACTTCAAAATAAACAAAATTTAAGTATAAGTCTTGACTTAACTTTAAAATAAACGAAATTTAAATTCAAAGTGCTGACTTGACTTCAAAAAAAACAAAATTTAAATTCAAAGTTCTAATTTGACTTCAAAAAAAAACAAAATTTAAAGTCAAAGTCTTGACTTGACTTTAAAATAAACGAAATTTTAAATTCAAAGTGCTGACTTGACTTCAAAAAAAAACAAAATTTAAAATCAAAGTGCTGATTTGACTTCAAAATAAACAAAATTTTAGACAAAATCCTAACTTGACTTCAAAAAAAAACAAAATTTTAATTTAAAGTGCTAACTTGACTTCAAAAAAAAACAAAATTTAAAAAAAAAGTGCTGATTTGACTTCAAAAAAAACAAAATTTAAGTTAATGTCCTGACTTGACTTCAAAAAAAAACAAAATTTTAGACAAAATCTTAACTTGACTTCAAAAAAAAACAAAATTTAAGTTAATGTCCTGACTTGACTTTAAAATAAACGAAAATTTAAAATCAAAGTGCTGATTTGACTTCAAAATAAACAAAATTTTAGACAAAATCCTAACTTGACTTCAAAAAAAAACAAAATTTAAATTTAAAGTGCTAACTTGACTTCAAAAAAAAACAAAATTTAAATTCAAAGTTCTAATTTGACTTCAAAAAAAACAAAATTTAAAGTCAAAGTCTTGACTTGACTTTAAAATAAACGAAATTTTAAATTCAAAGTGCTGACTTGACTTCAAAAAAAACAAAATTTAAAATCAAAGTGCTGATTTGACTTCAAAATAAACAAAATTTTAGACAAAATCCTAACTTGACTTCAAAAAAAACAAAATTTTAATTTAAAGTGCTAACTTGACTTCAAAAAAAAACAAAATTTAAATTCAAAGTTCTAATTTGACTTCAAAAAAAAACAAAATTTAAAGTCAAAGTCTTGCATTGACTTTAAAATAAACGAAATTTTAAATTCAAAGTGCTGACTTGACTTCAAAAAAAACAAAATTTAAAAAAAAAGTGCTGATTTGACTTCAAAAAAAACAAAATTTAAGTTAATGTCCTGACTTGACTTCAAAAAAAACAAAATTTTAGACAAAATCTTAACTTGACTTCAAAAAAAACAAAATTTAAGTTAATGTCCTGACTTGACTTTAAAATAAACGAAAATTTAAAATCAAAGTGCTGATTTGACTTCAAAATAAACAAAATTTTAGACAAAATCCTAACTTGACTTCAAAAAAAAACAAAATTTAAATTTAAAGTGCTAACTTGACTTCAAAAAAAACAAAATTTAAATTCAAAGTTCTAATTTGACTTCAAAAAAAAACAAAATTTAAAGTCAAAGTCTTGACTTGACTTTAAAATAAACGAAATTTTAAATTCAAAGTGCTGACTTGACTTCAAAAAAAACAAAATTTAAAATCAAAGTGCTGATTTGACTTCAAAATAAACAAAATTTTAGACAAAATCCTAACTTGACTTCAAAAAAAAACAAAATTTTAATTTAAAGTGCTAACTTGACTTCAAAAAAAAACAAAATTTAAATTCAAAGTTCTAATTTGACTTCAAAAAAAACAAAATTTAAAGTCAAAGTCTTGACTTGACTTTAAAATAAACGAAATTTTAAATTCAAAGTGCTGACTTGACTTCAAAAAAAACAAAATTAAAAGTCAAAGTGCTGACTTGACTTCAAAAAAAACAAAATTTAAATTCAAAGTTCTATTTTGACTTCAAAAAAAACAAAATTAAAGTAAAAGTCCTGACTTGACTTCAAAATAAACAAAATTTTAGACAAAATCCTAACTTGACTTCAAAAAAAACAAAATTTAAGTTAAAGTCTTGACTTGACTTCAAAAAAAAACAAAATTTAAATTCAAAGTGCTGACTTGACTTCAAAAAAAAACAAAATTTAAATTCAAAGTTCTATTTTGACTTCAAAAAAAACAAAATTTAAAGTCAAAGTCTTGACTTGACTTTAAAATAAACGAAATTTTAAATTCAAAGTGCTGACTTGACTTCAAAAAAATAAAATTTTAGACAAAATCCTAACTTGACTTCAAAAAAAAACAGAATTTAAATTTAAAGTGCTAACTTGACTTCAAAAAAAAACAAAATTTAAATTCAAAGTTCTAATTTGACTTCAAAAAAAAACAAAATTTAAAGTCAAAGTCTTGACTTGACTTTAAAATAAACGAAATTTTAAATTCAAAGTGCTAGCTTGACTTCAAAAAAAACAAAATTTAAAGTCATAGTCTTGACTTGACTTTAAAATAAACAAAATTTAAGTAAAAGTCCTGACTTGACTTCAAAAAAAACAAAATTTAAGTAAAAGTCCTGACTTGACTTCAAAATAAACAAAATTTTAGACAAAATCCTAATTTGACTTCAAAAAAAAACAAAATTAAAGTTAAAGTCTTGACTTTACTTCAAAAAAAAACAAAATTTAAATTCAAAGTGCTGACTTGACTTCAAAAAAAAACAAAATTTAAATTCAAAGTTCTATTTTGACTTCAAAAAAAACAAAATTTAAAGTCAAAGTCTTGACTTGACTTTAAAATAAACGAAATTTTAAATTCAAAGTGCTGACTTGACTTCAAAAAAAACAAAATTTAAAATCAAAGTGCTGATTTGACTTCAAAATAAACAAAATTTTAGACAAAATCCTAACTTGACTTCAAAAAAAAACAAAATTTTAATTTAAAGTGCTAACTTGACTTCAAAAATAACAAAATTTAAAGTCAAAGTCTTGACTTGACTTTAAAATAAACAAAATTTAAGTAAAAGTCTTGACTTAACTTTAAAATAAACGAAATTTAAATTCAAAGTGCTGACTTGACTTCAAAAAAAACAAAATTTAAATTCAAAGTTCTAATTTGACTTCAAAAAAAACAAAATTTAAAGTCAAAGTCTTGACTTGACTTTAAAATAAACGAAATTTTAAATTCAAAGTGCTGACTTGACTTAAAAAAAATAAAATTTTAGACAAAATCCTAACTTGACTTCAAAAAAAACAGAATTTAAATTTAAAGTGCTAACTTGACTTCAAAAAAAAACAAAATTTAAATTCAAAGTTCTAATTTGACTTCAAAAAAAACAAAATTTAAAGTCAAAGTCTTGACTTGACTTTAAAATAAACGAAATTTTAAATTCAAAGTGCTAGCTTGACTTCAAAAAAAACAAAATTTAAAGTCATAGTCTTGACTTGACTTTAAAATAAACAAAATTTAAGTAAAAGTCCTGACTTGACTTCAAAAAAAACAAAATTTAAGTAAAAGTCCTGACTTGACTTCAAAATAAACAAAATTTTAGACAAAATCCTAATTTGACTTCAAAAAAAACAAAATTTAAGTTAAAGTCTTGACTTGACTTCAAAAAAAACAAAATTTAAATTCAAAGTGCTGACTTGACTTCAAAAAAAACAAAATTTAAATTCAAAGTTCTATTTTGACTTCAAAAAAAACAAAATTTAAAGTCAAAGTCTTGACTTGACTTTAAAATAAACGAAATTTTAAATTCAAAGTGCTGACTTGACTTCAAAAAAATAAAATTTTAGACAAAATCCTAACTTGACTTCAAAAAAAAACAGAATTTAAATTTAAAGTGCTAACTTGACTTCAAAAAAAACAAAATTTAAATTCAAAGTTCTAATTTGACTTCAAAAAAAACAAAATTTAAAGTCAAAGTCTTGACTTGACTTTAAAATAAACGAAATTTTAAATTCAAAGTGCTAGCTTGACTTCAAAAAAAACAAAATTTAAAGTCATAGTCTTGACTTGACTTTAAAATAAACAAAATTTAAGTAAAAGTCCTGACTTGACTTCAAAAAAAACAAAATTTAAGTAAAAGTCCTGACTTGACTTCAAAATAAACAAAATTTTAGACAAAATCCTAATTTGACTTCAAAAAAAACAAAATTAAAGTTAAAGTCTTGACTTTACTTCAAAAAAAACAAAATTTAAATTCAAAGTGCTGACTTGACTTCAAAAAAAACAAAATTTAAATTCAAAGTTCTATTTTGACTTCAAAAAAAACAAAATTTAAAGTCAAAGTCTTGACTTGACTTTAAAATAAACGAAATTTTAAATTCAAAGTGCTGACTTGACTTCAAAAAAAACAAAATTTAAAATCAAAGTGCTGATTTGACTTCAAAATAAACAAAATTTTAGACAAAATCCTAACTTGACTTCAAAAAAAACAAAATTTTAATTTAAAGTGCTAACTTGACTTCAAAAATAACAAAATTTAAAGTCAAAGTCTTGACTTGACTTTAAAATAAACAAAATTTAAGTAAAAGTCTTGACTTAACTTTAAAATAAACGAAATTTAAATTCAAAGTGCTGACTTGACTTCAAAAAAAACAAAATTTAAATTCAAAGTTCTATTTTGACTTCAAAAAAAACAAAATTTAAAGTCAAAGTCTTGACTTGACTTTAAAATAAACGAAATTTTAAATTCAAAGTGCTGACTTGACTTCAAAAAAATAAAATTTTAGACAAAATCCTAACTTGACTTCAAAAAAAAACAGAATTTAAATTTAAAGTGCTAACTTGACTTCAAAAAAAAACAAAATTTAAATTCAAAGTTCTAATTTGACTTCAAAAAAAAACAAAATTTAAAGTCAAAGTCTTGACTTGACTTTAAAATAAACGAAATTTTAAATTCAAAGTGCTAGCTTGACTTCAAAAAAAACAAAATTTAAAGTCATAGTCTTGACTTGACTTTAAAATAAACAAAATTTAAGTAAAAGTCCTGACTTGACTTCAAAAAAAACAAAATTTAAGTAAAAGTCCTGACTTGACTTCAAAATAAACAAAATTTTAGACAAAATCCTAATTTGACTTCAAAAAAAACAAAATTAAAGTTAAAGTCTTGACTTTACTTCAAAAAAAACAAAATTTAAATTCAAAGTGCTGACTTGACTTCAAAAAAAACAAAATTTAAATTCAAAGTTCTATTTTGACTTCAAAAAAAACAAAATTTAAAGTCATAGTCTTGACTTGACTTTAAAATAAACAAAATTTAAGTAAAAGTCCTGACTTGACTTCAAAAAAAACAAAATTTAAGTAAAAGTCCTGACTTGACTTCAAAATAAACAAAATTTTAGACAAAATCCTAATTTGACTTCAAAAAAAACAAAATTAAAGTTAAAGTCTTGACTTGACTTTAAAATAAACGAAATTTTAAATTCAAAGTGCTGACTTGACTTCAAAAAAAACAAAATTTAAAATCAAAGTGCTGATTTGACTTCAAAATAAACAAAATTTTAGACAAAATCCTAACTTGACTTCAAAAAAAAACAAAATTTTAATTTAAAGTGCTAACTTGACTTCAAAAATAACAAAATTTAAAGTCAAAGTCTTGACTTGACTTTAAAATAAACAAAATTTAAGTAAAAGTCTTGACTTAACTTTAAAATAAACGAAATTTAAATTCAAAGTGCTGACTTGACTTCAAAAAAAAACAAAATTTAAATTCAAAGTTCTAATTTGACTTCAAAAAAAACAAAATTTAAAGTCAAAGTCTTGACTTGACTTTAAAATAAACGAAATTTTAAATTCAAAGTGCTGACTTGACTTCAAAAAAAACAAAATTTAAAATCAAAGTGCTGATTTGACTTCAAAATAAACAAAATTTAAATTCAAAGTTCTATTTTGACTTCAAAAAAAACAAAATTAAAAGTCAAAGTCTTGACTTAACTTTAAAATAAACGAAATTTAAATTCAAAGTGCTGACTTGACTTCAAAAAAAACAAAATTTAAAATCAAAGTGCTGATTTGACTTCAAAATAAACAAAATTTAAGACAAAATCCTAACTTTACTTCAAAAAAAAAACAAAATTTTAATTTAAAGTGCTAACTTGACTTCAAAAATAACAAAATTTAAAGTCAAAGTCTTGACTTGACTTTAAAATAAACAAAATTTAAGTAAAAGTCTTGACTTAACTTTAAAATAAACGAAATTTAAATTCAAAGTGCTGACTTGACTTCAAAAAAAACAAAATTTAAATTCAAAGTTCTAATTTGACTTCAAAAAAAACAAAATTTAAAGTCAAAGTCTTGACTTGACTTTAAAATAAACGAAATTTTAAATTCAAAGTGCTGACTTGACTTCAAAAAAAACAAAATTTAAAATCAAAGTGCTGATTTGACTTCAAAATAAACAAAATTTAAATTCAAAGTTCTATTTTGACTTCAAAAAAAACAAAATTTAAAGTCAAAGTCTTGACTTAACTTTAAAATAAACGAAATTTAAATTCAAAGTGCTGACTTGACTTCAAAAAAAACAAAATTTAAATTCAAAGTTCTAATTTGACTTCAAAAAAAACAAAATTTAAAGTCAAAGTCTTGACTTGACTTTAAAATAAACGAAATTTTAAATTCAAAGTGCTGACTTGACTTCAAAAAAAAACAAAATTTAAAATCAAAGTGCTGATTTGACTTCAAAATAAACAAAATTTAAATTCAAAGTTCTATTTTGACTTCAAAAAAAACAAAATTTAAGTAAAAGTCCTGACTTGACTTCAAAAAAAAACAAAATTTAAATTCAAAGTTCTATTTTGACTTCAAAAAAAACAAAATTAAAGTAAAAGTCCTGACTTGACTTCAAAATAAACAAAATTTTAGACAAAATCCTAACTTGACTTCAAAAAAAACAAAATTTTAATTTAAAGTGCTAACTTGACTTCAAAAAAAACAAAATTTAAGTTAAAGTCTTGACTTGACTTCAAAAAAAACAAAATTTTAATTTAAAGTGCTAACTTGACTTCAAAAAAAACAAAATTTAAATTCAAAGTTCTATTTTGACTTCAAAAAAAACAAAATTTAAAGTCAAAGTCTTGACTTGACTTTAAAATAAACGAAATTTTAAATTCAAAGTGCTGACTTGACTTCAAAAAAATAAAATTTTAGACAAAATCCTAACTTGACTTCAAAAAAAACAAAATTAAAGTTAAAGTCTTGACTTTACTTCAAAAAAAACAAAATTTAAATTCAAAGTGCTGACTTGACTTCAAAAAAAAACAAAATTTAAATTCAAAGTTCTATTTTGACTTCAAAAAAAACAAAATTTAAAGTCAAAGTCTTGACTTGACTTTAAAATAAACGAAATTTTAAATTCAAAGTGCTGACTTGACTTCAAAAAAAACAAAATTTAAAATCAAAGTGCTGATTTGACTTCAAAATAAACAAAATTTTAGACAAAATCCTAACTTGACTTCAAAAAAAACAAAATTTTAATTTAAAGTGCTAACTTGACTTCAAAAAAAACAAAATTTAAAGTCAAAGTCTTGACTTGACTTTAAAATAAACAAAATTTAAGTAAAAGTCCTGACTTGACTTCAAAAAAAAACAAAATTTAAGTAAAAGTCCTGACTTGACTTCAAAATAAACAAAATTTTAGACAAAATCCTAATTTGACTTCAAAAAAAACAAAATTAAAGTTAAAGTCTTGACTTTACTTCAAAAAAAAACAAAATTTAAATTCAAAGTGCTGACTTGACTTCAAAAAAAACAAAATTTAAATTCAAAGTTCTATTTTGACTTCAAAAAAAACAAAATTTAAAGTCAAAGTCTTGACTTGACTTTAAAATAAACGAAATTTTAAATTCAAAGTGCTGACTTGACTTCAAAAAAAAACAAAATTTAAAATCAAAGTGCTGATTTGACTTCAAAATAAACAAAATTTTAGACAAAATCCTAACTTGACTTCAAAAAAAAACAAAATTTTAATTTAAAGTGCTAACTTGACTTCAAAAATAACAAAATTTAAAGTCAAAGTCTTGACTTGACTTTAAAATAAACAAAATTTAAGTAAAAGTCTTGACTTAACTTTAAAATAAACGAAATTTAAATTCAAAGTGCTGACTTGACTTCAAAAAAAACAAAATTAAAATTCAAAGTTCTAATTTGACTTCAAAAAAAAACAAAATTTAAAGTCAAAGTCTTGACTTGACTTTAAAATAAACGAAATTTTAAATTCAAAGTGCTGACTTGACTTCAAAAAAAACAAAATTTAAAATCAAAGTGCTGATTTGACTTCAAAATAAACAAAATTTAAATTCAAAGTTCTATTTTGACTTCAAAAAAAACAAAATTTAAAGTCAAAGTCTTGACTTAACTTTAAAATAAACGAAATTTAAATTCAAAGTGCTGACTTGACTTCAAAAAAAACAAAATTTAAATTCAAAGTTCTAATTTGACTTCAAAAAAAACAAAATTTAAAGTCAAAGTCTTGACTTGACTTTAAAATAAACGAAATTTTAAATTCAAAGTGCTGACTTGACTTCAAAAAAAACAAAATTTAAAATCAAAGTGCTGATTTGACTTCAAAATAAACAAAATTTAAATTCAAAGTTCTATTTTGACTTCAAAAAAAACAAAATTTAAGTAAAAGTCCTGACTTGACTTCAAAAAAAACAAAATTTAAATTCAAAGTTCTATTTTGACTTCAAAAAAAACAAAATTAAAGTAAAAGTCCTGACTTGACTTCAAAATAAACAAAATTTTAGACGAAATCCTAACTTGACTTCAAAAAAAACAAAATTTTAATTTAAAGTGCTAACTTGACTTCAAAAAAAACAAAATTTAAATTCAAAGTTCTAATTTGACTTCAAAAAAAACAAAATTTAAAGTCAAAGTCTTGCATTGACTTTAAAATAAACGAAATTTTAAATTCAAAGTGCTGACTTGACTTCAAAAAAAACAAAATTAAAAGTCAAAGTGCTGACTTGACTTCAAAAAAAACAAAATTTAAATTCAAAGTTCTATTTTGACTTCAAAAAAAACAAAATTAAAGTAAAAGTCCTGACTTGACTTCAAAATAAACAAAATTTTAGACAAAATCCTAACTTGACTTCAAAAAAAACAAAATTTAAGTTAAAGTCTTGACTTGACTTCAAAAAAAAACAAAATTTAAATTCAAAGTGCTGACTTGACTTCAAAAAAAAACAAAATTTAAATTCAAAGTTCTATTTTGACTTCAAAAAAAACAAAATTTAAAGTCAAAGTCTTGACTTGACTTTAAAATAAACGAAATTTTAAATTCAAAGTGCTGACTTGACTTCAAAAAAATAAAATTTTAGACAAAATCCTAACTTGACTTCAAAAAAAAACAGAATTTAAATTTAAAGTGCTAACTTGACTTCAAAAAAAACAAAATTTAAATTCAAAGTTCTAATTTGACTTCAAAAAAAAACAAAATTTAAAGTCAAAGTCTTGACTTGACTTTAAAATAAACGAAATTTTAAATTCAAAGTGCTAGCTTGACTTCAAAAAAAACAAAATTTAAAGTCAAAGTCTTGACTTGACTTTAAAATAAACAAAATTTAAGTAAAAGTCCTGACTTGACTTCAAAAAAAACAAAATTTAAGTAAAAGTCCTGACTTGACTTCAAAAAAAACAAAATTTAAATTCAAAGTTCTAATTTGACTTCAAAAAAAACAAAATTTAAATTCAAAGTTCTAATTTGACTTCAAAAAAAACAAAATTTAAAGTCAAAGTCTTGACTTGACTTTAAAATAAACGAAATTTTAAATTCAAAGTGCTAGCTTGACTTCAAAAAAAACAAAATTTAAAGTCAAAGTCTTGACTTGACTTTAAAATAAACGAAATTTTAAATTCAAAGTTCTAATTTGACTTCAAAAAAAACAAAATTTAAAGTCAAAGTCTTGACTTAACTTTAAAATAAACAAAATTTTAGACAAAATCCTAATTTGACTTCAAAAAAAACAAAATTAAAGTTAAAGTCTTGAGTTTACTTCAAAAAAAACAAAATTTAAGTAAAAGTCCTGACTTGACTTCAAAAAAAACAAAATTTAAATTCAAAGTTCTAATTTGACTTCAAAAAAAACAAAATTTAAATTCAAAGTTCTAATTTGACTTCAAAAAAAACAAAATTTAAAGTCAAAGTCTTGACTTGACTTTAAAATAAACAAAATTTAAGTAAAAGTCCTGACTTGACTTCAAAAAAAAACAAAATTTAAGTAAAAGTCCTGACTTGACTTCAAAAAAAACAAAATTTAAATTCAAAGTTCTAATTTGACTTCAAAAAAAACAAAATTTAAATTCAAAGTTCTAATTTGACTTCAAAAAAAACAAAATTTAAAGTCAAAGTCTTGACTTGACTTTAAAATAAACGAAATTTTAAATTCAAAGTGCTAGCTTGACTTCAAAAAAAACAAAATTTAAAGTCAAAGTCTTGACTTGACTTTAAAATAAACAAAATTTAAGTAAAAGTCCTGACTTGACTTCAAAAAAAACAAAATTTAAGTAAAAGTCCTGACTTGACTTCAAAATAAACAAAATTTTAGACAAAATCCTAATTTGACTTCAAAAAAAACAAAATTAAAGTTAAAGTCTTGAGTTTACTTCAAAAAAAAACAAAATTTAAATTCAAAGTGCTGACTTGACTTCAAAAAAAAACAAAATTTAAATTCAAAGTTCTATTTTGACTTCAAAAAAAAACAAAATTTAAAGTCAAATTCTTGACTTGACTTTAAAATAAACGAAATTTTAAATTCAAAGTGCTGACTTGACTTCAAAAAAAACAAAATTTAAAATCAAAGTGCTGATTTGACTTCAAAATAAACAAAATTTTAGACAAAATCCTAACTTGACTTCAAAAAAAACAAAATTTTAATTTAAAGTGCTAACTTGACTTCAAAAATAACAAAATTTAAAGTCAAAGTCTTGACTTGACTTTAAAATAAACAAAATTTAAGTAAAAGTCTTGACTTAACTTTAAAATAAACGAAATTTAAATTCAAAGTGCTGACTTGACTTCAAAAAAAAACAAAATTTAAATTCAAAGTTCTAATTTGACTTCAAAAAAAACAAAATTTAAAGTCAAAGTCTTGACTTGACTTTAAAATAAACGAAATTTTAAATTCAAAGTGCTGACTTGACTTCAAAAAAAACAAAATTTAAAATCAAAGTGCTGATTTGACTTCAAAATAAACAAAATTTAAATTCAAAGTTCTATTTTGACTTCAAAAAAAAACAAAATTTAAAGTCAAAGTCTTGACTTAACTTTAAAATAAACGAAATTTAAATTCAAAGTGCTGACTTGACTTCAAAAAAAACAAAATTTAAATTCAAAGTTCTAATTTGACTTCAAAAAAAACAAAATTTAAAGTCAAAGTCTTGACTTGACTTTAAAATAAACGAAATTTTAAATTCAAAGTGCTGACTTGACTTCAAAAAAAACAAAATTTAAAATCAAAGTGCTGATTTGACTTCAAAATAAACAAAATTTTAGACAAAATCCTAACTTGACTTCAAAAAAAACAAAATTTTAATTTAAAGTGCTAACTTGACTTCAAAAATAACAAAATTTAAAGTCAAAGTCTTGACTTGACTTTAAAATAAACAAAATTTAAGTAAAAGTCTTGACTTAACTTTAAAATAAACGAAATTTAAATTCAAAGTGCTGACTTGACTTCAAAAAAAAACAAAATTTAAATTCAAAGTTCTAATTTGACTTCAAAAAAAACAAAATTTAAAGTCAAAGTCTTGACTTGACTTTAAAATAAACGAAATTTTAAATTCAAAGTGCTGACTTGACTTCAAAAAAAAACAAAATTTAAAATCAAAGTGCTGATTTGACTTCAAAATAAACAAAATTTAAATTCAAAGTTCTATTTTGACTTCAAAAAAAACAAAATTTAAAGTCAAAGTCTTGACTTAACTTTAAAATAAACGAAATTTAAATTCAAAGTGCTGACTTGACTTCAAAAAAAACAAAATTTAAATTCAAAGTTCTAATTTGACTTCAAAAAAAACAAAATTTAAAGTCAAAGTCTTGACTTGACTTTAAAATAAACGAAATTTTAAATTCAAAGTGCTGACTTGACTTCAAAAAAAACAAAATTTAAAATCAAAGTGCTGATTTGACTTCAAAATAAACAAAATTTAAATTCAAAGTTCTATTTTGACTTCAAAAAAAACAAAATTTAAGTAAAAGTCCTGACTTGACTTCAAAATAAACAAAATTTTAGACAAAATCCTAACTTGACTTCAAAAAAAACAAAATTAAAGTTACAGTCTTGACTTTACTTCAAAAAAAACAAAATTTAAATTCAAAGTGCTGACTTGACTTCAAAAAAAACAAAATTTAAATTCAAAGTGCTGACTTGACTTCAAAAAAAACAAAATTTAAAATCAAAGTGCTGATTTGACTTCAAAATAAACAAAATTTTAGACAAAATCCTAACTTGACTTCAAAAAAAACAAAATTTAAAGTAAAAGTCTTGACTTGACTTTAAAATAAACAAAATTTAAGTAAAAGTCTTGACTTAACTTTAAAATAAACGAAATTTAAATTCAAAGTGCTGACTTGACTTCAAAAAAAACAAAATTTAAATTCAAAGTTCTAATTTGACTTCAAAAAAAACAAAATTTAAAGTCAAAGTCTTGACTTGACTTTAAAATAAACGAAATTTTAAATTCAAAGTTCTAATTTGACTTCAAAAAAAACAAAATTTAAAGTCAAAGTCTTGACTTAACTTTAAAATAAACGAAATTTAAATTCAAAGTTCTAATTTGACTTCAAAAAAAACAAAATTTAAAGTCAAAGTCTTGACTTGACTTTAAAATAAACGAAATTTTAAATTCAAAGTGCTGACTTGACTTCAAAAAAAACAAAATTTAAAGTCAAAGTGCTGACTTGACTTCAAAAAAAAACAAAATTTAAAGTCAAAGTCTTGACTTGACTTTAAAATAAACGAAATTTTAAGTTCAAAGTGCTGACTTGACTTCAAAATAAACAAAATTTAAATTCAAAGTTCTATTTTGACTTCAAAAAAAACAAAATTTAAAGTCAAAGTCTTGACTTGACTTTAAAATAAACGAAATTTTAAATTCAAAGTGCTGACTTGACTTCAAAAAAAAACAAAATTTAAAGTCAAAGTGCTGACTTGACTTCAAAAAAAACAAAATTTAAAGTCAAAGTCTTGACTTGACTTTAAAATAAACGAAATTTTAAATTCAAAGTGCTGACTTGACTTCAAAATAAACATTATTTTAGACAATATCCTAACTTGACTTCAAAATAAACGAAATTTAAATTCAAAGTGCTAACTTGACTTTAAAATAAACGAAATTTAAATTCAAAGTTCTAATTTGACTTCAAAAAAAACAAAATTTAAAGTCAAAGTCTTGACTTGACTTTAAAATAAACGAAATTTTAGATTCAAAGTGCTGACTTGACTTCAAAAAAAACAAAATTTAAAATCAAAGTGCTGATTTGACTTCAAAATAAACAAAATTTTAGACAAAATCCTAACTTGACTTCAAAAAAAACAAAATTTAAAGTCAAAGTGCTGACTTGACTTCAAAAAAAACAAAATTTAAATTCAAAGTTCTATTTTGACTTCAAAAAAAAACAAAATTTAAAGTCAAAGTCTTGACTTGACTTTAAAATAAACGAAATTTTAAATTCAAAGTGCTGACTTGACTTCAAAAAAAACAAAATTTAAAGTCAAAGTGCTGACTTGACTTCAAAAAAAAAACAAAATTTAAAGTCAAAGTCTTGACTTGACTTTAAAATAAACGAAATTTTAAGTTCAAAGTGCTGACTTGACTTCAAAATAAACAAAATTTTAGACAATATCCTAACTTGACTTAAAAATAAACGAAATTTAAATTCAAAGTGCTGATTTGACTTCAAAATAAACAAAATTTTAGACAAAATCCTAACTTGACTTCAAAAAAATCAAAATTTAAAGTCAAAGTGCTGACTTGACTTCAAAAAAAACAATATTTAAATTCAAAGTTCTATTTTGACTTCAAAAAAAACAAAATTTAAAGTCAAAGTCTTGACTTAACTTTAAAATAAACGAAATTTAAATTCAAAGTGCTGACTTGACTTCAAAAAAAAACAAAATTTAAATTCAAAGTTCTAATTTGACTTCAAAAAAAAACAAAATTTAAAGTCAAAGTCTTGACTTGACTTTAAAATAAACGAAATTTTAAATTCAAAGTGCTGACTTGACTTCAAAAAAAACAAAATTTAAAATCAAAGTGCTGATTTGACTTCAAAATAAACAAAATTTAAATTCAAAGTTCTATTTTGACTTCAAAAAAAACAAAATTTAAGTAAAAGTCCTGACTTGACTTCAAAATAAACAAAATTTTAGACAAAATCCTAACTTGACTTCAAAAAAAACAAAATTAAAGTTACAGTCTTGACTTTACTTCAAAAAAAAACAAAATTTAAATTCAAAGTGCTGACTTGACTTAAAAAAAAACAAAATTTAAATTCAAAGTGCTGACTTGACTTCAAAAAAAACAAAATTTAAAATCAAAGTGCTGATTTGACTTCAAAATAAACAAAATTTTAGACAAAATCCTAACTTGACTTCAAAAAAAACAAAATTTAAAGTAAAAGTCTTGACTTGACTTTAAAATAAACAAAATTTAAGTAAAAGTCTTGACTTAACTTTAAAATAAACGAAATTTAAATTCAAAGTGCTGACTTGACTTCAAAAAAAAACAAAATTTAAATTCAAAGTTCTAATTTGACTTCAAAAAAAACAAAATTTAAAGTCAAAGTCTTGACTTGACTTTAAAATAAACGAAATTTTAAATTCAAAGTTCTAATTTGACTTCAAAAAAAACAAAATTTAAAGTCAAAGTCTTGACTTAACTTTAAAATAAACGAAATTTAAATTCAAAGTTCTAATTTTACTTCAAAAAAAACAAAATTTAAAGTCAAAGTCTTGACTTGACTTTAAAATAAACGAAATTTTAAATTCAAAGTGCTGACTTGACTTCAAAAAAAACAAAATTTAAAGTCAAAGTGCTGACTTGACTTCAAAAAAAACAAAATTTAAAGTCAAAGTCTTGACTTGACTTTAAAATAAACGAAATTTTAAGTTCAAAGTGCTGACTTGACTTCAAAATAAACAAAATTTAAATTCAAAGTTCTATTTTGACTTCAAAAAAAACAAAATTTAAAGTCAAAGTCTTGACTTGACTTTAAAATAAACGAAATTTTAAATTCAAAGTGCTGACTTGACTTCAAAAAAAACAAAATTTAAAGTCAAAGTGCTGACTTGACTTCAAAAAAAACAAAATTTAAAGTCAAAGTCTTGACTTGACTTTAAAATAAACGAAATTTTAAGTTCAAAGTGCTGACTTGACTTCAAAATAAACATTATTTTAGACAATATCCTAACTTGACTTCAAAATAAACGAAATTTAAATTCAAAGTGCTAACTTGACTTTAAAATAAACGAAATTTAAATTCAAAGTTCTAATTTGACTTCAAAAAAAAACAAAATTTAAAGTCAAAGTCTTGACTTGACTTTAAAATAAACGAAATTTTAGATTCAAAGTGCTGACTTGACTTCAAAAAAAACAAAATTTAAAATCAAAGTGCTGATTTGACTTCAAAATAAACAAAATTTTAGACAAAATCCTAACTTGACTTCAAAAAAAACAAAATTTAAAGTCAAAGTGCTGACTTGACTTCAAAAAAAACAAAATTTAAATTCAAAGTTCTATTTTGACTTCAAAAAAAACAAAATTTAAAGTCAAAGTCTTGACTTGACTTTAAAATAAACGAAATTTTAAATTCAAAGTGCTGACTTGACTTCAAAAAAAACAAAATTTAAAGTCAAAGTGCTGACTTGACTTCAAAAAAAACAAAATTTAAAGTCAAAGTCTTGACTTGACTTTAAAATAAACGAAATTTTAAGTTCAAAGTGCTGACTTGACTTCAAAATAAACAAAATTTTAGACAATATCCTAACTTGACTTAAAAATAAACGAAATTTAAATTCAAAGTGCTGATTTGACTTCAAAATAAACAAAATTTTAGACAAAATCCTAACTTGACTTCAAAAAAATCAAAATTTAAAGTCAAAGTGCTGACTTGACTTCAAAAAAAACAATATTTAAATTCAAAGTTCTATTTTGACTTCAAAAAAAACAAAATTTAAAGTCAAAGTCTTGACATGACTTCAAAAAAAACAAAATTTAAAGTCAAAGTCTTGACTTGACTTTAAAATAAACGAAATTTTAAGTTCAAAGTGCTGACTTGACTTCAAAATAAACAAAATTTTAGACAATATCCTAACTTGACTTCAAAATAAACAAAATTTAAATTCAAAGTGCTAACTTGACTTCAAAAAAAACAAAATTTAAATTCAAAGTTCTAATTTGACTTCAAAAAAAACAAAATTTAAAGTCAAAGTCTTGACTTGACTTTAAAATAAACGAAATTTTAAATTCAAAGTGCTGACTTGACTTCAAAAAAAACAAAATTTAAAATCAAAGTGCTGATTTGACTTCAAAATAAACAAAATTTTAGACAAAATCCTAACTTGACTTCAAAAAAAAACAAAATTTAAATTTAAAGTGCTAACTTGACTTCAAAAAAAACAAAATTTAAATTCAAAGTTCTAATTTGACTTCAAAAAAAACAAAATTTAAAGTCAAAGTCTTGACTTGACTTTAAAATAAACGAAATTTTAAGTTCAAAGTGCTGACTTGACTTCAAAATAAACAAAATTTTAGACAATATCCTAACTTGACTTCAAAATAAACGAAATTGAAATTCAAAGTGCTGTCTTGACTTCAAAAAAAACAAAATTTAAATTCAAAGTTCTAATTTGACTTCAAAAAAAACAAAATTTAAAGTCAAAGTCTTGACTTGACTTTAAAATAAACGAAATTTTAAATTCAAAGTGCTGACTTGACTTCAAAAAAAACAAAATTTAAAATCAAAGTGCTGATTTGACTTCAAAATAAACAAAATTTAAGGTCAAAGTCTTGACTTGACTTTAAAATAAACAAAATTTAAGTAAAAGTCTTGACTTGACTTTAAAATAAACGAAATTTTAAATTCAAAGTGCTGACTTGACTTCAAAAAAAACAAAATTTAAATTCAAAGTTCTATTTTGACTTCAAAAAAAACAAAATTTAAAGTCAAAGTCTTGACTTGACTTTAAAATAAACGATATTTTAAATTCAAAGTGCTGACTTGACTTCAAAAAAATAAAATTTAAAATCAAAGTGCTGATTTGACTTCAAAATAAACAAAATTTTAGACAAAATCCTAACTTGACTTCAAAAAAAAACAAAATTTAAAGTCAAAGTGCTGACTTGACTTCAAAAAAAAACAAAATTTAAATTCAAAGTTCTATTTTGACTTCAAAAAAAACAAAATTTAAAGTCAAAGTCTTGACTTGACTTTAAAATAAACGAAATTTTAAATTCAAAGTGCTGATTTGACTTTAAAATAAACGAAATTTTAAATTCAAAGTGCTGACTTGACTTCAAAAAAAACAAAATTTAAAGTCAAAGTGCTGACTTGACTTCAAAAAAAACAAAATTTAAATTCAAAGTGCTGACTTGACTTCAAAAAAAACAAAATTTAAAATCAAAGTGCTGATTTGACTTCAATAAAAACAAAATTAAAACTAAAAGCGCTGACTTGACTTCAAAAAAAAACGAAATAAAGGTAAAAGTCCTGACTTGACTTCAAAATAAACAAAATTTTAGACAAGATACTAACTTGACTTCAAAAAAAACAAAATTTAAGTAAAAGTCTTGACTTGACTTCAAAAAAAACAATATTTAAATTCAAAGTGCTGACTTGACTTCAAAAAAACAAAATTTAAAAAAAAAGTGCTGATTTGACTTCAAAAAAAACAAAATTTAAGTTAATGTCCTGACTTGACTTCAAAATAAACAAAATTTTTGACAAAATCTTAACTTGACTTCAAAAAAAACAAAATTTAAGTTAATGTACTGACTTGACTTTAAAATAAACGAAATTTTAAATTCAAAGTGCTGACTTGACTTCAAAAAAAACAAAATTTAAAATCAAAGTGCTGATTTGACTTCAAAATAAACAAAATTTTAGACAAAATCCTATCTTGACTTCAAAAAAAACAAAATTTAAATTTAAAGTGCTAACTTGACTTCTAAAAAAACAAAATTTAAATTCAAAGTTCTAATTTGACTTCAAAAAAAACAAAATTTAAAGTCAAAGTCTTGCATTGACTTTAAAATAAACGAAATTTTAAATTCAAAGTGCTGACTTGACTTCAAAAAAAACAAAATTAAAAGTCAAAGTGCTGACTTGACTTCAAAAAAAACAAAATTTAAATTCAAAGTTCTATTTTGACTTCAAAAAAAACAAAATTTAAGTAAAAGTCCTGACTTTGCTTCAAAATAAACAAAATTTTAGACAAAATCCTAACTTGACTTCAAAAAAAACAAAATTTAAGTTAAAGTCTTGACTTGACTTCAAAAAAAACAAAATTTAAATTCAAAGCTCTGACTTGACTTCAAAAAAAACAAAATTTAAATTCAAAGTTCTATTTTGACTTCAATAAAAACAAAATTTTAGACAAAATCCTAACTTGAATTCAAAAAAAAAACAGAATTTAAATTTAAAGTGCTAACTTGACTTCAAAAAAAACAAAATTTAAATTCAAAGTTCTAATTTGACTTCAAAAAAAACAAAATTTAAAGTCAAAGTCTTGACTTGACTTTAAAATAAACGAAATTTTAAATTCAAAGTGCTGACTTGACTTCAAAAAAAACAAAATTTAAAGTCAAAGTCTTGACTTGACTTTAAAATAAACAAAATTTAAGTAAAAGTCCTGACTTGACTTCAAAAAAAACAAAATTTAAGTAAAAATCCTAATTTGACTTCAAAAAAAACAAAATTAAAGTTAAAGTCTTGACTTTACTTCAAAAAAAACAAAATTTAAATTCAAAGTGCTGACTTGACTTCAAAAAAAACAAAATTTAAATTCAAAGTTCTATTTTGACTTCAAAAAAAACAAAATTTAAAGTCAAAGTCTTGACTTGACTTTAAAATAAACGAAATTTTAAATTCAAAGTGCTGACTTGACTTCAAAAAAAAACAAAATTTAAAATCAAAGTGCTGATTTGACTTCAAAATAAACAAAATTTTAGACAAAATCCTAACTTGACTTCAAAAAAAACAAAATTTAAAGTCAAAGTCTTGACTTGACTTTAAAATAAACAAAATTTAAGTAAAAGTCTTGACTTAACTTTAAAATAAACGAAATTTAAATTCAAAGTGCTGACTTGACTTCAAAAAAAACAAAATTAAAATTCAAAGTTCTAATTTGACTTCAAAAAAAAACAAAATTTAAAGTCAAAGTCTTGACTTGACTTTAAAATAAACGAAATTTTAAATTCAAAGTGCTGACTTGACTTCAAAAAAAAACAAAATTTAAAATCAAAGTGCTGATTTGACTTCAAAATAAACAAAATTTAAATTCAAAGTTCTATTTTGACTTCAAAAAAAACAAAATTTAAAGTCAAAGTCTTGACTTAACTTTAAAATAAACGAAATTTAAATTCAAAGTGCTGACTTGACTTCAAAAAAAACAAATTTTAAATTCAAATTGCTGACTTGACTTCAAAAAAATAAAATTTAAAATCAAAGTGCTGATTTGACTTCAAAATAAACAAAATTTTAGACAAAATCCTAACTTGACTTCAAAAAAAACAAAATTAAAGTTAGTCTTGACTTTACTTCAAAAAAAACAAAATTTAAATTCAAAGTGCTGACTTGACTTCAAAAAAAACAAAATTTAAATTCAAAGTTCTATTTTGACTTTAAAATAAACGAAATTTTAAATTCAAAGTGCTGACTTGACTTCAAAAAAAACAAAATTTAAATTCAAAGTTCTATTTTGACTTCAAAAAAAACAAAATTTAAAGTCAAAGTCTTGACTTGACTTTAAAATAAACAAAATTTAAGTATAAGTCTTGACTTAACTTTAAAATAAACGAAATTTAAATTCAAAGTGCTGACTTGACTTCAAAAAAAAACAAAATTTAAATTCAAAGTTCTAATTTGACTTCAAAAAAAAACAAAATTTAAAGTCAAAGTCTTGACTTGACTTTAAAATAAACGAAATTTTAAATTCAAAGTGCTGACTTGACTTCAAAAAAAACAAAATTTAAAATCAAAGTGCTGATTTGACTTCAAAATAAACAAAATTTTAGACAAAATCCTAACTTGACTTCAAAAAAAACAAAATTTAAAGTCAAAGTGCTGACTTGACTTCAAAAAAAAACAAAATTTAAAGTCAAAGTCTTGACTTGACTTTAAAATAAACGAAATTTTAAATTCAAAGTGCTGACTTGACTTCAAAAAAAACAAAATTTAAAGTCAAAGTGCTGACTTGACTTCAAAAAAAACAAAATTTAAATTCAAAGTTCTAATTTGACTTCAAAAAAAACAAAATTTAAAGTCAAAGTCTTGACTTGACTTTAAAATAAACGAAATTTTAAGTTCAAAGTGCTGACTTGACTTCAAAATAAACAAAATTTTAGACAATATCCTAACTTGACTTCAAAATAAACGAAATTTAAATTCAAAGTTCTAATTTGACTTCAAAAAAAACAAAATTTAAAGTCAAAGTCTTGACTTGACTTTAAAATAAACGAAATTTTAAATTCAAAGTGCTGACTTGACTTCAAAAAAAACAAAATTTAAAATCAAAGTGCTGATTTGACTTCAAAATAAACAAAATTTGAGTAAAAGTCCTGACTTGACTTTAAAATTAAAAAAATTTAAATTCAAAGCGCTGACTTTACTTCAAAAAAACAATATAAAAAATCAAAGTGCTGATTTGACTTAAAAAAAAACAAAATTTAAGGTCAAAGTCTTGACTTGACTTCAAAAAAAACAAAATTTAAATTCAAAGTTCTATTTTGACTTTAAAATAAACGAAATTTTAAATTCAAAGTGCTGACTTGACTTCAAAAAAAACAAAATTTAAATTCAAAGTTCTATTTTGACTTCAAAAAAAACAAAATTTAAAGTCAAAGTCTTGACTTGACTTTAAAATAAACAAAATTTAAGTATAAGTCTTGACTTAACTTTAAAATAAACGAAATTTAAATTCAAAGTGCTGACTTGACTTCAAAAAAAAACAAAATTTAAATTCAAAGTTCTAATTTGACTTCAAAAAAAAACAAAATTTAAAGTCAAAGTCTTGACTTGACTTTAAAATAAACGAAATTTTAAATTCAAAGTGCTGACTTGACTTCAAAAAAAACAAAATTTAAAATCAAAGTGCTGATTTGACTTCAAAATAAACAAAATTTTAGACAAAATCCTAACTTGACTTCAAAAAAAACAAAATTCAAAGTCAAAGTGCTGACTTGACTTCAAAAAAAACAAAATTTAAAGTCAAAGTCTTGACTTGACTTTAAAATAAACGAAATTTTAAATTCAAAGTGCTGACTTGACTTCAAAAAAAACAAAATTTAAAATCAAAGTGCTGATTTGACTTCAAAATAAACAAAATTTTAGACAAAATCCTAACTTGACTTCAAAAAAAACAAAATTTAAATTTAAAGTGCTAACTTGACTTCAAAAAAAACAAAATTTAAATTCAAAGTTCTAATTTGACTTCAAAATAAACAAAATTTGAGTAAAAGTCCTGACTTGACTTTAAAATTAAAAAAATTTAAATTCAAAGCGCTGACTTTACTTCAAAAAAACAATATAAAAAATCAAAAGGCTGATTTGACTTAAAAAAAAACAAAATTTAAGGTCAAAGTCTTGACTTGACTTCAAAAAAAACAAAATTTAAATTCAAAGTTCTATTTTGACTTTAAAATAAACGAAATTTTAAATTCAAAGTGCTGACTTGACTTCAAAAAAAAACAAAATTTAAATTCAAAGTTCTATTTTGACTTCAAAAAAAACAAAATTTAAAGTCAAAGTCTTGACTTGACTTTAAAATAAACAAAATTTAAGTATAAGTCTTGACTTAACTTTAAAATAAACGAAATTTAAATTCAAAGTGCTGACTTGACTTCAAAAAAAACAAAATTTAAATTCAAAGTTCTAATTTGACTTCAAAAAAAAACAAAATTTAAAGTCAAAGTCTTGACTTGACTTTAAAATAAACGAAATTTTAAATTCAAAGTGCTGACTTGACTTCAAAAAAAACAAAATTTAAAATCAAAGTGCTGATTTGACTTCAAAATAAACAAAATTTTAGACAAAATCCTAACTTGACTTCAAAAAAAAACAAAATTTAAAGTCAAAGTCTTGACTTGACTTTAAAATAAACGAAATTTTAAATTCAAAGTGCTGACTTGACTTCAAAAAAAACAAAATTTAAAGTAAAAGTGCTGACTTGACTTCAAAAAAAACAAAATTTAAAGTCAAAGTCTTGACTTGACTTTAAAATAAACGAAATTTTAAATTCAAAGTGCTGACTTGACTTCAAAAAAAACAAAATTTAAAATCAAAGTGCTGATTTGACTTCAAAATAAACAAAATTTTAGACAAAATCCTAACTTGACTTCAAAAAAAACAAAATTTAAATTTAAATTGCCAACTTGACTTCAAAAAAAACAAAATTTAAATTCAAAGTTCTAATTTGACTTCAAAAAAAACAAAATTTAAAGTCAAAGTCTTGACTTGACTTTAAAATAAACGAAATTTTAAGTTCAAAGTGCTGACTTGACTTCAAAATAAACAAAATTTTAGACAATATCCTAACTTGACTTCAAAATAAACGAAATTTAAATTCAAAGTGCTGACTTGACTTCAAAAAAAACAAAATTAAAATTCAAAGTTCTAATTTGACTTCAAAAAAAACAAAATTTAAAGTCAAAGTCTTGACTTGACTTTAAAATAAACGAAATTTTAAATTCAAAGTGCTGACTTGACTTCAAAAAAAACAAAATTTAAAATCAAAGTGCTGATTTGACTTCAAAATAAACAAAATTTTAGACAAAATCCTAACTTGACTTCAAAAAAAAACAAAATTTAAATTTAAAGTGCTAACTTGACTTCAAAAAAAACAAAATTTAAATTCAAAGTTCTAATTTGACTTCAAAAAAAAACAAAATTTAAAGTCAAAGTCTTGACTTGACTTTAAAATAAACGAAATTTTAAATTCAAAGTGCTGACTTGACTTCAAAAAAAACAAAATTTAAAGTCAAAGTCTTGACTTGACATTAAAATAAACAAAATTTAAGTAAAAGTCCTGACTTGACTTCAAAAAAAACGAAATTTAAAGTCAAAGTCCTGACTTGACTTCAAAATAAACAAAATTTCAGACAAAATCTTAACTTGAATTCAAAATAAACAAAATTTAAGTTAAAGTCTTGACTTGACTTTAAAATTAAAAAAATTTAAATTCAAAGCGCTGACTTTACTTCAAAAAAACAATATAAAAAATCAAAGTGCTGATTTGACTTAAAAAAAAACAAAATTTAAGGTCAAAGTCTTGACTTGACTTTAAAATAAACAAAATTTAAGTAAAAGTCTTGACTTGACTTTAAAATAAACGAAATTTTAAATTCAAAGTGCTGACTTGACTTCAAAAAAAACAAAATTTAAATTTAAAGTGCTAACTTGACTTCAAAAAAAACAAAATTTAAATTCAAAGTTCTAATTTGACTTCAAAAAAAACAAAATTTAAAGTCAAAGTCTTGACTTGACTTTAAAATAAACGAAATTTTAAATTCAAAGTGCTGACTTGACTTCAAAAAAAACAAAATTTAAAGTCAAAGTCTTAAATTGACATTAAAATAAACAAAATTTAAGTAAAAGTCCTGACTTGACTTCAAAAAAAACGAAATTTAAAGTCAAAGTCCTGACTTGACTTCAAAATAAACAAAATTTTAGACAAAATCTTAACTTGACTTCAAAAAAAACAAAATTTAAGTTAAAGTCTTGACTTGACTTTAAAATAAACGAAATTTAAAATCAAAGTGCTGATTTGACTTCAAAATAAACAAAATTTTAGACAAAATCCTAACTTGACTTCAAAAAAAAACAAAATTTAAATTTAAAGTGCTAACTTGACTTCAAAAAAAACAAAATTTAAATTCAAAGTTCTAATTTGACTTCAAAAAAAAACAAAATTTAAAGTCAAAGTCTTGACTTGACTTTAAAATAAACGAAATTTTAAATTCAAAGTGCTGACTTGACTTCAAAAAAAACAAAATTTAAAGTCAAAGTCTTGACTTGACATTAAAATAAACAAAATTTAAGTAAAAGTCCTGACTTGACTTCAAAAAAAAACGAAATTTAAAGTCAAAGTCCTGACTTGACTTCAAAATAAACAAAATTTTAGACAAAATCTTAACTTGACTTCAAAAAAAAACAAAATTTAAGTTAAAGTCTTGACTTGACTTTAAAATAAACGAAATTTAAATTCAAAGTGCTGACTTGACTTCAAAAAAAAACAAAATTTAAATTCAAAGTTCTAATTTGACTTCAAAAAAAAACAAAATTTAAAGTCAAAGTCTTGACTTGACTTTAAAATAAACGAAATTTTAAATTCAAAGTGCTGACTTGACTTCAAAAAAAAACAAAATTTAAAGTCAAAGTCTTGACCTTACTTTAAAATAAACAAAATTTAAGTAAAAGTCCTGACTTGACTTCAAAAAAAACGAAATTTAAAGTCAAAGTCCTGACTTGACTTCAAAATAAACAAAATTTTAGACAAAATCTTAACTTGACTTCAAAAAAAACAAAATTTAAGTTAAAGTCTTGACTTGACTTTAAAATAAACGAAATTTAAAATCAAAGTGCTGATTTGACTTCAAAATAAACAAAATTTTAGACAAAATCCTAACTTGACTTCAAAAAAAACAAAATTTAAATTTAAAGTGCTAACTTGACTTCAAAAAAAACAAAATTTAAATTCAAAGTTCTAATTTGACTTCAAAAAAAAACAAAATTTAAAGTCAAAGTCTTGACTTGACTTTAAAATAAACGAAATTTTAAATTCAAAGTGCTGACTTGACTTCAAAAAAAACAAAATTTAAAGTCAAAGTCTTGACTTGACATTAAAATAAACAAAATTTAAGTAAAAGTCCTGACTTGACTTCAAAAAAAAACGAAATTTAAAGTCAAAGTCCTGACTTGACTTCAAAATAAACAAAATTTTAGACAAAATCTTAACTTGACTTCAAAAAAAAACAAAATTTAAGTTAAAGTCTTGACTTGACTTTAAAATAAACGAAATTTAAATTCAAAGTGCTGACTTGACTTCAAAAAAAAACAAAATTTAAATTCAAAGTTCTAATTTGACTTCAAAAAAAACAAAATTTAAAGTCAAAGTCTTGACTTGACTTTAAAATAAACGAAATTTTAAATTCAAAGTGCTGACTTGACTTCAAAAAAAACAAAATTTAAAGTCAAAGTCTTGACCTTACTTTAAAATAAACAAAATTTAAGTAAAAGTCCTGACTTGACTTCAAAAAAAACGAAATTTAAAGTCAAAGTCCTGACTTGACTTCAAAATAAACAAAATTTTAGACAAAATCTTAACTTGACTTCAAAAAAAACAAAATTTAAATTCAAAGTGCTGACTTGACTTCAAAAAAATAAAATTTAAAATCAAAATGCTGATTTGACTTCAAAATAAACAAAATTTTAGACAAAATCCTAACTTGACTTCAAAAAAAAACAAAATTTAAATTTAAAGTGCTAACTTGACTTCAAAAAAAAACAAAATTTAAATTCAAAGTTCTAATTTGACTTCAAAAAAAACAAAATTTAAAGTCAAAGTCTTGACTTGACTTTAAAATAAACGAAATTTTAAATTCAAAGTGCTGACTTGACTTCAAAAAAAACAAAATTTAAAGTCAAAGTCTTGACTTGACATTAAAATAAACAAAATTTAAGTAAAAGTCCTGACTTGACTTCAAAAAAAACGAAATTTAAAGTCAAAGTCCTGACTTGACTTCAAAATAAACAAAATTTTAGACAAAATCTTAACTTGACTTCAAAAAAAACAAAATTTAAGTTAAAGTCTTGACTTGACTTTAAAATAAACGAAATTTAAATTCAAAGTGCTGACTTGACTTCAAAAAAAACAAAATTTAAAGTCAAAGTCTTGACCTTACTTTAAAATAAACAAAATTTAAGTAAAAGTCCTGACTTGACTTCAAAAAAAAACGAAATTTAAAGTCAAAGTCCTGACTTGACTTCAAAATAAACAAAATTTTAGACAAAATCTTAACTTGACTTCAAAAAAAACAAAATTTAAATTCAAAGTGCTGACTTGACTTCAAAAAAAACAAAATTTAAAATCAAAGTGCTGATTTGACTTCAATAAAAACAAAATTAAAATTAAAAGCGCTGACTTGACTTCAAAAAAAACGAAATTAAGGTAAAAGTCCTGACTTGACTTCAAAATAAACAAAATTTTAGACAAGATCCTAACTTGACTTCAAAAAAAACAAAATTTAAGTAAAAGTCTTGACTTGACATCAAAAAAAAACAAAATTTAAATTCAAAGTGCTAACTTGACTTCAAAAAAAAACAAAATTTAAAATCAAAGTGCTGATTTGACTTCAAAAAAAACAAAATTTAAAGTCAAAGTCCTGACTTGACTTCAAAATAAACAAAATTTTAGACAAAATCTTAACTTGACTTCAAAAAAAACAAAATTTAAATTCAAAGTGCTGACTTGACTTCAAAAAAAAACAAAATTTAAAATCAAAGTGCTGATTTGACTTCAATAAAAACAAAATTAAAATTAAAAGCGCTGACTTGACTTCAAAAAAAAACGAAATTAAGGTAAAAGTCCTGACTTGACTTCAAAATAAACAAAATTTTAGACAAGATCCTAACTTGACTTCAAAAAAAACAAAATTTAAGTAAAAGTCTTGACTTGACATCAAAAAAAACAAAATTTAAATTCAAAGTGCTAACTTGACTTCAAAAAAAACAATTTTAAAATCAAAGTGCTGATTTGACTTCAAAAAAAACAAAATTTAAGTTAATGTCCTGACTTGACTTCAAAATAAACAAAATTTTAGACAAAATCTTAACTTGACTTCAAAAAAAACAAAATTTAAGTTAATGTCCTGACTTGACTTTAAAATAAACGAAATTTTAAATTCAAAGTGCTGACTTGACTTCAAAAAAATAAAATTCAAAATCAAAGTGCTGATTTGACTTCAAAATAAACAAAATTTTAGACAAACCCTAAATTGACTTCAAAAAAAACAAAATTTAAATTTAAAGTGCTAACTTGACTTCAAAAAAAACAAAATTTAAATTCAAAGTTCTAATTTGACTTCAAAAAAAACAAAATTTAAAGTCAAAGTCTTGACTTGACTTTAAAATGAACGAAATTTTAAATTCAAAGTGCTGACTTGACTTCAAAAAAAACAGAATTTAAAATCAAAGTGCTGATTTGACTTCAAAATAAACAAAATTTTAGACAAAATCCTAACTTGACTTCAAAAAAAACAAAATTTAAATTTAAAGTGCTAACTTGACTTCAAAAAAAACAAAATTTAAATTCAAAGTTCTAATTTGACTTCAAAAAAAACAAAATTTAAAGTCAAAGTCTTGCATTGACTTTAAAATAAACGAAATTTTAAATTCAAAGTGCTGACTTGACTAAAAAAAAAAACAAAATTTAAAGTCAAAGTGCTGACTTGACTTCAAAAAAAACAAAATTTAAATTCAAAGTTCTATTTTGACTTCAAAAAAAACAAAATTTAAAGTCAAAGTCTTGACTTGACTTTAAAATAAACGAAATTTTAAATTCAAAGTGATGACTTGACTTCAAAAAAATAAAATTTAAAATCAAAGTGCTGACTTGACTTCAAAATAAACAAAATTTTAGACAAAATCCTAACTTGACTTCAAAAAAAACAAAATTTAAATTTAAAGTGCTAACTTGACTTTAAAAAAAAAACAAAATTTAAATTCAAAGTTCTAATTTGACTTCAAAAAAAACAAAATTTAAAGTCAAAGTCTTGACTTGACTTTAAAAAAAACGAAATTTTAAATTCAAAGTGCTGACTTGACTTCAAAAAAAACAAAATTTAAAGTCAAAGTCTTGACTTGACTTTAAAATAAACAAAATTAAAGTAAAAGTCCTGACTTGACTTCAAAAAAAACGAAATTTAAAGTCAAAGTCCTGACTTAACTTCAAAATAAACAAAATTTTAGACAAAATCTTAACTTGACTTCAAAAAAAACAAAATTTAAGTTAAAGTCTTGACTTGACTTTAAAATAAACGAAATTTAAATTCAAAAAGCTGACTTGACTTCAAAAAAAACACAATTTAAATTTAAAGTGCTAACTTGACTTCAAAAAAAACAAAATTTAAATTCAAAGTTCTAATTTGACTTCAAAAAAAACAAAATTTAAAGTCAAAGTCTTGCATTGACTTTAAAATAAACGAAATTTTGAATTCAAAGTGCTGACTTGACTTCAAAAAAAACAAAATTTAAAGTCAAAAAGCTGACTTGACTTCAAAAAAAACAAAATTTAAATTCAAAGTTCTAATTTGACTTCAAAAAAAACAAAATTTAAAGTCAAAGTCTTGACTTGACTTTAAAATAAACAAAATTTAAGTAAAAGTCCTGACTTGACTTCAAAAAAAACGAAATTTAAAGTCAAAGACCTGACTTGACTTCAAAATAAACAAAATTTTAGACAAAATCTTAACTTGACTTCAAAAAAAACAAAATTTAAGTTAAAGTCTTGACTTGACTTCAAAAAAAACAAAATTTAAAGTCAAAGTCCTGACTTGACTTCAAAATAAACAATATTTTAGACAAAATCTTAACTTGACTTCAAAAAAAACAAAATTTAAATTTAAAGTGCTAACTTGACTTCAAAAAAAACAAAATTTAAATTCAAAGTTCTAATTTGACTTCAAAAAAAACAAAATTTAAAGTAAAAGTCTTGACTTGACTTTAAAATAAACGAAATTTTAAATTCAAAGTGCTGACTTGACTTCAAAAAAAAAAAATTTAAAGTCAAAGTCTTGATTTGACTTTAAAATAAACAAAATTTAAGTAAAAGTCCTGACTTGACTTCAAAAAAAACGAAATTTAAAGTCAAAGTCCTGACTTGACTTCAAAATAAACAAAATTTTAGACAAAATCTTAACTTGACTTCAAAAAAAAACAAAATTTAAATTCAAAGTGCTGACTTGACTTCAAAAAAAAACAAAATTTAAAATCAAAGTGCTGATTTGACTTCAAAAAAAACAAAATTTAAATTAAAAGCGCTGACTTGACTTCAAAAAAAACGAAATTAAGGTAAAAGTCCTGACTTGACTTTAAAATAAACGAAAATTTAAAATCAAAGTGCTGATTTGACTTCAAAAGAACAAAATTTAAGTTAAAGTCTTGACTTGACTTCAAAAAAAACAAAATTTAAATTCAAAGTGCTGACTTGACTTTTAAATAAACAAAATTTAAATTCAAAGTCTTGACTTGCCTTTAAAAAAAACAAAATTTACGTCAAAGTCTTGACTTGACTTTAAAATAAACTAAATTTAAATTCAAAGTGCTGAATTTACTTCAAAAATACAGAATTTAAAGTCAAAGTCCTGACTTGACTTCAAAAAAAACAAAATTTAAAATCAAAGTGCTGATTTGACTTCAAAAAAAAACAAAATTTAAATTAAAAACGCTGACTTGACTTCAAAAAAAACAAAATTTAAAGTAAAAGTCTTGACTTGACTTTAAAATAAACAAAATTTTAGACAAGATCCTAACTTGACTTCAAAAAAAACAAAATTTAAGTCAAAGTCTCGACTTGACTTCAAAAAAAACAAAATTTAAATTCAAAGTGCTGACTTGACTTCAAAAAAAACAAAATTTAAATTCAAAGTGCTGACTTGACTTCAAAAAAAACAAAATTTAAATCAAAGTGCTGATTTGACTTCAAAAAAAACAAAATTTAAGTTAATGTCCTGAGTTGACTTCAAAAAAAACTAAATTTAAATTCAAAGTTCTAATTTGACTTCAAAAAAAACAAAATTTAAAGTCAAAGTCTTGACTTGACTTTAAAATAAACGAAAATTTAAAATCAAAGTGCTGATTTGACTTCAAAAGAACAAAATTTAAGTTAATGTCCTGACTTGACTTCAAAAAAAACAAAATTTAAATAAAAAGTGCTGACTTGACTTTTAAATAAACAAAATTTAAATTCAAAGTCTTGACTTGACTTTAAAATAAACGAAAATTTAAAATAAAAGTGCTGATTTGACTTCAAAAGAACAAAATTTAAGTTAAAGTCTTGACTTGACTTCAAAAAAAACAAAATTTAAATTCAAAGTGCTGACTTGACTTTTAAATAAACAAAATTTAAATTCAAAGTCTTGACTTGCCTTTAAAAAAAACAAAATTTACGTCAAAGTCTTGACTTGACTTTAAAATAAACTAAATTTAAATTCAAAGTGCTGAATTTACTTCAAAAAAAACAAAATTTAAAGTCAAAGTCCTGACTTGACTTCAAAAAAAACAAAATTTAAAATCAAAGTGCTGATTTGACTTCAAAAAAAACAAAATTTAAATTTAAAACGCTGACTTGACTTCAAAAAAAACAAAATTTAAAGTAAAAGTCTTGACTTGACTTTAAAATAAACAAAATTTAAGTAAAAGTCCTGACTTGACTTCAAAAAAAACAAAATTTAATGTCAAAGTCCTGACTTGACTTCAAAATAAACAAAATTTTAGACAAAATCTTAACTTGACTTCAAAAAAAACAAAATTTAAAATCAAAGTGCTGATTTGACTTCAAAAAAAACAAAATTTAAATTAAAAACGCTGACTTGACTTCAAAAAAAACAAAATTTAACTAAAAGTCCTAACTTGACTTCAAAAAAAACAAAATTTAAATTCAAAGTTCTAATTTGACTTCAAAAAAAACAAAATTTAAAGTCAAAGTCTTGACTTGACTTTAAAATAAACTTAATTTTAAATTCAAAGTGCTGACTTGACTTCAATAAAAAAAAAATTTAAAATCAAAGTGCTGATTTGACTTCAAAAAAAACAAAATTTAAATTAAAAACGCTGACTTGACTTCAAAAAAAAAAAAATTTAAAGTCAAAGTCTTGACTTGACTTCAAAAAAAACAAAATTTAAAATCAAAGTGCTGATTTGACTTCAAAAAAAACAAAATTTAAATTAAAAACGCTGACTTGACTTCAAAAAAAACAAAATTTAAAGTCAAAGTCTTGACTTGACTTTAAAATAAACAAAATTTAAGTAAAAGTCCTGACTTGACTTCAAAAAAAACAAAATTTAAAGTCAAAGTCCTGACTTGACTTCAAAATAAACAAAATTTTAGACAAAATCTTAACTTGACTTCAAAAAAAACAAAATTTAAGTTAAAGTCTTGACTTGACTTTTAAATAAACGAAATTTAAATTCAAAGTGCTGACTTGACTTCAATAAAAACAAAATTTAGATCAAAGTGCTGATTTGACATCAAAAAAAACAAAATTTAAGTTAATGTCCTGACTTGACTTCAAAAAAAACAAAATTTAAATAAAAAGCGCTGACTTGACATCAAAAAAAACAAAATTCAAGTTAAAGTCCTGAATTGACTTCAAAATAAACAAAATTTTCGACAAAATCTTAACTTGACTTCAAAAAAACAAAATTTATGTTAAAGTCTTGACTTGACTTCTAAAAAAACAAAATTTAAATTCAAAGTGCTGATTTGACTTCAAAAAAAACAAAATTTAAAACCAAAGTGCTGATTTGACTTCAAAAAAAACAAAATTTAAGTCAAAGTCTTGACTTGACTTCAAAAAAAAACAAAATTTAAATTCAAAGTTCTAATTTGACTTCAAAAAAAACAAAATTTTAAGTCAAAGTCTTGACTTGACTTCAAAAAAAAACAAAATTTAAAATCAAAGTGCTGATTTGACTTCAAAAAAAAACAAAATTTAAGTTAATGTCCTGACTTGACTTCAAAATAAACAAAATTTTAGACAAAATCTTAACTTGACTTCAAAAAAAAACAAAATTTTAAATTCAAAGTGCTGACTTGACTTCAAAAAAATAAAATTTAAAATCAAAGTGCTGATTTGACTTCAAAATAAACAAAATTTTAGACAAAATCCTAACTTGACTTCAAAAAAAAACAAAATTTAAATTTAAAGTGCTTACTTGACTTCAAAAAAAACAAAATTTAAATTCAAAGTTCTAATTTGACTTCAAAAAAAACAAAATTTAAAGTCAAAGTCTTGACTTGACTTTTAAATAAGCGAAATTTTAAATTCAAAGTGCTGACTTGACTTCAAAAAAAACAAAATTTAAAGTCAAAGTCTTGACTTGACTATAAAATAAACAAAATTTAAGTAAAAGTCCTGACTTGACTTCAAAAAAAAACAAAATTTAAAGTCAAAGTCCTGACTTGACTTCAAAATAAACAAAATTTTAGACAAAATCTTAACTTGACTTCAAAAAAAAAACAAAATTTAAGTTAAAGTCTTGACTTGACTTTAAAATAAACGAAATTTTAAATTCAAAGTGCTGACTTGACTTCAATAAAAACAAAATTTAAAATCAAAGTGCTGATTTGACTTCAAAAAAAAACAAAATTTAAATTAAAAACGCTGACTTGACTTCAAAAAAAACAAAATTTAAAGTCAAAGTCTTGACTTGACTTTAAAATAAACAAAATTTAAGTAAAAGTCCTGACTTGACTTCAAAAAAAAACAAAATTTAAAGTCAAAGTCCTGACTTGACTTCAAAATAAACAAAATTTTAGACAAAATCTTAACTTGACTTCAAAAAAAACAAAATTTAAGTTAAAGTCTTGACTTGACTTTAAAATAAACGAAATTTAAATTCAAAGTGCTGACTTGACTTCAATAAAAACAAAATTTAAAATCAAAGTGCTGATTTGACTTCAAAAAAAAACAAAATTTAAATTAAAAACGCTGACTTGACTTCAAAAAAAACAAAATTTAAAGTCAAAGTCTTGACTTGACTTTAAAATAAACAAAATTTAAGTAAAAGTCCTGACTTGACTTCAAAAAAAAACAAAATTTAAAGTCAAAGTCCTGACTTGACTTCAAAATAAACAAAATTTTAGACAAAATCTTAACTTGACTTCAAAAAAAACAAAATTTTAGTTAAAGTCTTGACTTGACTTTAAAATAAACGAAATTTAAATTCAAAGTGCTGACTTGACTTCAAAAAAAAACAAAATTTAAAATCAAAGTGCTGATTTGACTTCAAAAAAAAACAAAATTTAAATTAAAAACGCTGACTTGACTTCAAAAAAAACAAAATTTAACTAAAAGTCTTGACTTGACTTCAAAAAAAACAAAATTTAAATTCAAAGTGCTGACTTGACTTCAAAAAAAAACAAAATTTAAAGTCAAAGTCTTGACTTGACTTTAAAATAAACAAAATTTAAGTAAAAGTCCTGACTTGACTTCAAAAAAAACAAAATTTAAAGTCAAAGTCCTGACTTGACTTCAAAATAAACAAAATTTTAGACAAAATCTTAACTTGACTTCAAAAAAAAACAAAATTTAAGTTAAAGTCTTGACTTGACTTTAAAATAAACGAAATTTTAAATTCAAAGTGCTGACTTGACTTCAATAAAAACAAAATTTAAAATCAAAGTGCTGATTTGACTTCAAAAAAAACAAAATTTAAATTAAAAACGCTGACTTGACTTCAAAAAAAACAAAATTTAAAGTCAAAGTCTTGACTTGACTTTAAAATAAACAAAATTTAAGTAAAAGTCCTGACTTGACTTCAAAATAAACAAAATTTTAGACAAAATCTTAACTTGACTTCAAAAAAAACAAAATTTAAGTTAAAGTCTTGACTTGACTTTAAAATAAACGAAATTTAAATTCAAAGTGCTGACTTGACTTCAAAAAAAAACAAAATTTAAAATCAAAGTGCTGATTTGACTTCAAAAAAAAACAAAATTTAAATTAAAAACGCTGACTTGACTTCAAAAAAAACAAAATTTAACTAAAAGTCTTGACTTGACTTCAAAAAAAAACAAAATTTAAAATCAAAGTGCTGACTTGACTTCAAAAAAAAACAAAATTTAAAGTCAAAGTCTTGCATTGACTTTAAAATAAACGAAATTTTAAATTCAAAGTGCTGATTTGACTTCAAAAAAAACAAAATTTAAGTTAATGTCCTGACTTGACTTCAAAAAAAATAAAATTTAAGTAAAAGTCCTGACTTGACTTCAAAATAAACAAAATTTTAGACAAAATCTTAACTTGACTTCAAAAAAACAAAATTTAAGTTAAAGTCTTGACTTGACTTCAAAAAAAAACAAAATTTAAATTCAAAGTGCTGATTTGACTTCAAAAAAAACAAAATTTAAAACCAAAGTGCTGATTTGACTTCAAAAAAAAACAAAATTTAAGTTAAAGTCTTGACTTGACTTCAAAAAAAACAAAATTTAAATTCAAAGTTCTAATTTGACTTCAAAAAAAACAAAATTTAAAGTCAAAGTCTTGACTTGACTTTAAAATAAACGAAATTTTAAATTCAAAGTTCTGACTTGACTTCAAAAAAAACAAAATTTAAATTAAAAACGCTGACTTGACTTCAAAAAAAACAAAATTTAAAGTCAAAGTCTTGACTTGACTTTAAAATAAACAAAATTTAAGTAAAAGTCCTGACTTGACTTCAAAAAAAACAAAATTTAAAGTCAAAGTCCTGACTTGACTTCAAAATAAACAAAATTTTAGACAAAATCTTAACTTGACTTCAAAAAAAACAAAATTTAAGTTAAAGTCTTGACTTGACTTTAAAATAAACGAAATTTAAATTCAAAGTGCTGACTTGACTTCAAAAAAAACAAAATTTAAAATCAAAGTGCTGATTTGACTTCAAAAAAAACAAAATTTAAATTAAAAACGCTGACTTGACTTCAAAAAAAACAAAATTTAACTAAAAGTCTTGACTTGACTTCAAAAAAAACAAAATTTAAATTCAAAGTGCTGACTTGACTTCAAAATAAACAAAATTTTCGACAAAATCTTAACTTGACTTCAAAAAAACAAAATTTATGTTAAAGTCTTGACTTGACTTCTAAAAAAAACAAAATTTAAATTCAAAGTGCTGACTTGACTTCAAAATAAACAAAATTTTAGACAAAATCTTAACTTGACTTCAAAAAAAACAAAATTTAAGTTAAAGTCTTGACTTGACTTTAAAATAAACGAAATTTTAAATTCAAAGTGCTGACTTGACTTCAATAAAAACAAAATTTAAAATCAAAGTGCTGATTTGACTTCAAAAAAAACAAAATTTAAATTAAAAACGCTGACTTGACTTCAAAAAAAAACAAAATTTAAAGTCAAAGTCTTGACTTGACTTTAAAATAAACAAAATTTAAGTAAAAGTCCTGACTTGACTTCAAAATAAACAAAATTTTAGACAAAATCTTAACTTGACTTCAAAAAAAAAAAAATTTAAGTTAAAGTCTTGACTTGACTTTAAAATAAACGAAATTTAAATTCAAAGTGCTGACTTGACTTCAAAAAAAAACAAAATTTAAAAACAAAGTGCTGATTTGACTTCAAAAAACACAAAATTTAAATTAAAAACGCTGACTTGACTTCAAAAAAAACAAAATTTAACTAAAAGTCTTGACTTGACTTCAAAAAAAAACAAAATTTAAAATCAAAGTGCTGACTTGACTTCAAAAAAAAACAAAATTTAAAGTCAAAGTCTTGCATTGACTTTAAAATAAACGAAATTTTAAATTCAAAGTGCTGATTTGACTTCAAAAAAAACAAAATTTAAGTAAAAGTCCTGACTTGACTTCAAAATAAACAAAATTTTAGACAAAATCTTAACTTGACTTCAAAAAAACAAAATTTAAGTTAAAGTCTTGACTTGACTTCAAAAAAAACAAAATTTAAGTTAAAGTCTTGACTTGACTTCAAAAAAAACAAAATTTAAAGTCAAAGTCTTGACTTGACTTTAAAATAAACAAAATTTAAGTAAAAGTCCTGACTTGACTTCAAAAAAAAAACAAAATTTAAAGTCAAAGTCCTGACTTGACTTCAAAATAAACAAAATTTTAGACAAAATCTTAACTTGACTTCAAAAAAAAACAAAATTTAAGTTAAAGTCTTGACTTGACTTTAAAATAAACGAAATTTAAATTCAAAGTGCTGACTTGACTTCAAAAAAAAACAAAATTTAAAATCAAAGTGCTGATTTGACTTCAAAAAAAAACAAAATTTAAATAAAAAACGCTGACTTGACTTCAAAAAAAACAAAATTTAACTAAAAGTCTTGACTTGACTTCAAAAAAAAACAAAATTTAAATTCAAAGTGCTGACTTGACTTCAAAAAAAACAAAATTTAAAGTCAAAGTCTTGACTTGACTTTAAAATAAACAAAATTTAAGTAAAAGTCCTGACTTGACTTCAAAAAAAACAAAATTTAAAGTCAAAGTCCTGACTTGACTTCAAAATAAACAAAATTTTAGACAAAATCTTAACTTGACTTCAAAAAAAAACAAAATTTAAGTTAAAGTCTTGACTTGACTTTAAAATAAACGAAATTTTAAATTCAAAGTGCTGACTTGACTTCAATAAAAACAAAATTTAAAATCAAAGTGCTGATTTGACTTCAAAAAAAACAAAATTTAAATTAAAAACGCTGACTTGACTTCAAAAAAAACAAAATTTAAAGTCAAAGTCTTGACTTGACTTTAAAATAAACAAAATTTAAGTAAAAGTCCTGACTTGACTTCAAAATAAACAAAATTTTAGACAAAATCTTAACTTGACTTCAAAAAAAAACAAAATTTAAGTTAAAGTCTTGACTTGACTTTAAAATAAACGAAATTTAAATTCAAAGTGCTGACTTGACTTCAAAAAAAAAACAAAATTTAAAAACAAAGTGCTGATTTGACTTCAAAAAAAACAAAATTTAAATTAAAAACGCTGACTTGACTTCAAAAAAAACAAAATTTAACTAAAAGTCTTGACTTGACTTCAAAAAAAAACAAAATTTAAAATCAAAGTGCTGACTTGACTTCAAAAAAAACAAAATTTAAAGTCAAAGTCTTGCATTGACTTTAAAATAAACGAAATTTTAAATTCAAAGTGCTGATTTGACTTCAAAAAAAACAAAATTTAAGTTAATGTCCTGACTTGACTTCAAAAAAAACAAAATTTAAGTAAAAGTCCTGACTTGACTTCAAAATAAACAAAATTTTAGACAAAATCTTAACTTGACTTCAAAAAAAACAAAATTTAAGTTAAAGTCTTGACTTGACTTCAAAAAAAAACAAAATTTAAATTCAAAGTGCTGATTTGACTTCAAAAAAAAACAAAATTTAAAACCAAAGTGCTGATTTGACTTCAAAAAAAACAAAATTTAAGTTAAAGTCTTGACTTGACTTCAAAAAAAACAAAATTTAAATTCAAAGTTCAAATTTGACTTCAAAAAAAACAAAATTTAAAGTCAAAGTCTTGACTTGACTTTAAAATAAACGAAATTTTAAATTCAAAGTTCTGACTTGACTTCAAAATAAACAAAATTTAAGTTAATGTCCTGACTTGACTTTAAATTAAACGAAATTTTAAATTCAAAGTGCTGACTTGACTTCAAAAAAATAAAATTTAAAATCAAAGTGCTGATTTGACTTCAAAATAAACAAAATTTTAGACAAAATCCTAACTTGACTTCAAAAAAAAACAAAATTTAAATTTAAAGTGCTAACTTGACTTCAAAAAAAAACAAAATTTAAATTCAAAGTTCTAATTTGACTTCAAAAAAAACAAAATTTAAATTTAAAGTCTTGACTTGACTTTAAAAAAAACGAAATTTTAAATTCAAAGTGCTGACTTGACTTCAAAAAAAACAAAATTTAAAATCAAAGTGCTGATTTGACTTCAAAATAAACAAAATTTAAGTTAAAGTCTTGACTTGACTTTAAAATAAACGAAATTTAAATTCAAAGTGCTGACTTGACTTCAATAAAAACAAAATTTAGACCAAAGTGCTGATTTGACTTCAAAAAAAACAAAATTTAAATAAAAAGCGCTGACTTGACATCAAAAAAAACAAAATTTAAATAAAAAGCGCTGACTTGACATCAAAAAAAACAAAACTTAAGTTAAAGACTTGACTTGACTTCAAAAAAAACAAAATTTAAATTCAAAGTGCTGATTTGACTTCAAAAAAAATAAAATTTAAAACCAAAGTGCTGATTTGACTTCAAAAAAAACAAAATTTAAGTTAAAGTCTTGACTTGACTTTAAAATAAACGAAATTTAAATTCAAAGTGCTGACTTGACTTCAATAAAAACAAAATTTAGACCAAAGTGCTGATTTGACTTCAAAAAAAAACAAAATTTAAATAAAAAGCGCTGACTTGACATCAAAAAAAAACAAAATTTAAATAAAAAGCGCTGACTTGACATCAAAAAAAACAAAACTTAAGTTAAAGACTTGACTTGACTTCAAAAAAAACAAAATTTAAATTCAAAGTGCTGATTTGACTTCAAAAAAAATAAAATTTAAAACCAAAGTGCTGATTTGACTTCAAAAAAAACAAAATTTAAGTCAAAGTCTTGACTTGACTTCAAAAAAAAACAAAATTTAAATTCAAAGTTCTAATTTGACTTCAAAAAAAACAAAATTTTAAGTCAAAGTCTTGACTTGACTTCAAAAAAAAACAAAATTTAAAATCAAAGTGCTGATTTGACTTCAAAAAAAAACAAAATTTAAGTTAATGTCCTGACTTGACTTCAAAATAAACAAAATTTTAGACAAAATCTTAACTTGACTTCAAAAAAAACAAAATTTTAAATTCAAAGTGCTGACTTGACTTCAAAAAAATAAAATTTAAGATCAAAGTGCTGATTTGACTTCAAAATAAACAAAATTTTAGACAAAATCCTAACTTGACTTCAAAAAAAAAACAAAATTTAAATTTAAAGTGCTAACTTGACTTCAAAAAAAAACAAAATTTAAATTCAAAGTTCTAATTTGACTTCAAAAAAAACAAAATTTAAAGTCAAAGTCTTGACTTGACTTTAAAATAAACGAAATTTTAAATTCAAAGTGCTGACTTGACTTCAAAAAAAACAAAATTTAAATTTAAAGTGCTGACTTGACTTCAAAAAAAACAAAATTTAAATTCAAAGTTCTATTTTGACTTCAAAAAAAACAAAATTTAAAGTCAAAGTCTTGACTTGACTTTAAAATAAACAAAATTTAAGTAAAAGTCCTGACTTGACTTCAAAAAAAAACAAAATTTAAAGTCAAAGTCCTGACTTGACTTCAAAATAAACAAAATTTTAGACAAAATCTTAACTTGACTTCAAAAAAAAACAAAATTTAAGTTAAAGTCTTGACTTGACTTTAAAATAAACGAAATTTAAATTCAAAGTGCTGACTTGACTTCAAAAAAAAACAAAATTTAAAATCAAAGTGCTGATTTGACTTCAAAAAAAACAAAATTTAAATTAATAACGCTGACTTGACTTCAAAAAAAACAAAATTTAACTAAAAGTCTTGACTTGACTTCAAAAAAAACAAAATTTAAATTCAAAGTGCTGACTTGACTTCAAAAAAAAACAAAATTTAAAGTCAAAGTCTTGACTTGACTTTAAAATAAACAAAATTTAAGTAAAAGTCCTGACTTGACTTCAAAAAAAACAAAATTTAAAGTCAAAGTCCTGACTTGACTTCAAAATAAACAAAATTTTAGACAAAATCTTAACTTGACTTCAAAAAAAACAAAATTTAAGTTAAAGTCTTGACTTGACTTTAAAATAAACGAAATTTTAAATTCAAAGTGCTGACTTGACTTCAATAAAAACAAAATTTAAAATCAAAGTGCTGATTTGACTTCAAAAAAAACAAAATTTAAATTAAATACGCTGACTTGACTTCAAAAAAAACAAAATTTAAAGTCAAAGTCTTGACTTGACTTTAAAATAAACAAAATTTAAGTAAAAGTCCTGACTTGACTTCAAAATAAACAAAATTTTAGACAAAATCTTAACTTGACTTCAAAAAAAAACAAAATTTAAGTTAAAGTCTTGACTTGACTTTAAAATTAACGAAATTTAAATTCAAAGTGCTGACTTGACTTCAAAAAAAAAACAAAATTTAAAAACAAAGTGCTGATTTGACTTCAAAAAAAACAAAATTTAAATTAAAAACGCTGACTTGACTTCAAAAAAAACAAAATTTAACTAAAAGTCTTGACTTGACTTCAAAAAAAAACAAAATTTAAAATCAAAGTGCTGACTTGACTTCAAAAAAAACAAAATTTAAAGTCAAAGTCTTGCATTGACTTTAAAATAAACGAAATTTTAAATTCAAAGTGCTGATTTGACTTCAAAAAAAACAAAATTTAAGTTAATGTCCTGACTTGACTTCAAAAAAAAACAAAATTTAAGTAAAAGTCCTGACTTGACTTCAAAATAAACAAAATTTTAGACAAAATCTTAACTTGACTTCAAAAAAAAACAAAATTTAAGTTAAAGTCTTGACTTGACTTTAAAATTAACGAAATTTAAATTCAAAGTGCTGACTTGACTTCAAAAAAAAAACAAAATTTAAAAACAAAGTGCTGATTTGACTTCAAAAAAAACAAAATTTAAATTAAAAACGCTGACTTGACTTCAAAAAAAACAAAATTTAACTAAAAGTCTTGACTTGACTTCAAAAAAAACAAAATTTAAAATCAAAGTGCTGACTTGACTTCAAAAAAAAACAAAATTTAAAGTCAAAGTCTTGCATTGACTTTAAAATAAACGAAATTTTAAATTCAAAGTGCTGATTTGACTTCAAAAAAAACAAAATTTAAGTTAATGTCCTGACTTGACTTCAAAAAAAACAAAATTTAAGTAAAAGTCCTGACTTGACTTCAAAATAAACAAAATTTTAGACAAAATCTTAACTTGACTTCAAAAAAACAAAATTTAAATTCAAAGTGCTGATTTGACTTCAAAAAAAACAAAATTTAAAACCAAAGTGCTGATTTGACTTCAAAAAAAACAAAATTTAAGTTAAAGTCTTGACTTGACTTCAAAAAAAAACAAAATTTAAATTCAAAGTTCTAATTTGACTTCAAAAAAAAACAAAATTTAAAGTCAAAGTCTTGACTTGACTTTAAAATAAACGAAATTTTAAATTCAAAGTTCTGACTTGACTTCAAAATAAACAAAATTTTAGACAAAATCTTAACTTGACTTCAAAAAAAAACAAAATTTAAGTTAATGTCCTGACTTGACTTTAAAATAAACGAAATTTTAAATTCAAAGTGCTGACTTGACTTCAAAAAAATAAAATTTAAAATCAAAGTGCTGATTTGACTTCAAAATAAACAAAATTTTAGACAAAATCCTAACTTGACTTCAAAAAAAACAAAATTTAAATTTAAAGTGCTAACTTGACTTCAAAAAAAACAAAATTTAAGTTAAAGTCTTGACTTGACTTTAAAATTAACGAAATTTAAATTCAAAGTGCTGACTTGACTTCAAAAAAAAAACAAAATTTAAAAACAAAGTGCTGATTTGACTTCAAAAAAAACAAAATTTAAATTAAAAACGCTGACTTGACTTCAAAAAAAACAAAATTTAACTAAAAGTCTTGACTTGACTTCAAAAAAAAACAAAATTTAAAATCAAAGTGCTGACTTGACTTCAAAAAAAAACAAAATTTAAAGTCAAAGTCTTGCATTGACTTTAAAATAAACGAAATTTTAAATTCAAAGTGCTGATTTGACTTCAAAAAAAAACAAAATTTAAGTTAATGTCCTGACTTGACTTCAAAAAAAACAAAATTTAAGTAAAAGTCCTGACTTGACTTCAAAATAAACAAAATTTTAGACAAAATCTTAACTTGACTTCAAAAAAACAAAATTTAAGTTAAAGTCTTGACTTGACTTCAAAAAAAAACAAAATTTAAATTCAAAGTGCTGATTTGACTTCAAAAAAAAACAAAATTTAAAACCAAAGTGCTGATTTGACTTCAAAAAAAACAAAATTTAAGTTAAAGTCTTGACTTGACTTCAAAAAAAAACAAAATTTAAATTCAAAGTTCTAATTTGACTTCAAAAAAAAACAAAATTTAAAGTCAAAGTCTTGACTTGACTTTAAAATAAACGAAATTTTAAATTCAAAGTTCTGACTTGACTTCAAAATAAACAAAATTTTAGACAAAATCTTAACTTGACTTCAAAAAAAAACAAAATTTAAGTTAATGTCCTGACTTGACTTTAAAATAAACGAAATTTTAAATTCAAAGTGCTGACTTGACTTCAAAAAAATAAAATTTAAAATCAAAGTGCTGATTTGACTTCAAAATAAACAAAATTTTAGACAAAATCCTAACTTGACTTCAAAAAAAACAAAATTTAAATTTAAAGTGCTAACTTGACTTCAAAAAAAAACAAAATTTAAATTCAAAGTTCTAATTTGACTTCAAAAAAAACAAAATTTAAATTTAAAGTCTTGACTTGACTTTAAAAAAAACGAAATTTTAAATTCAAAGTGCTGACTTGACTTCAAAAAAAACTAAATTTAAAATCAAAGTGCTGATTTGACTTCAAAATAAACAAAATTTTAGACAAAATCTTAACTTGACTTCAAAAAAAACAAAATTTAAGTTAAAGTCTTGACTTGACTTTAAAATAAACGAAATTAAAATTCAAAGTGCTGACTTGACTTCAAAAAAAACAAAATTTAAAATCAAAGTGCTGATTTGACTTCAAAAAAAAACAAAATTTAAATTAATAACGCTGACTTGACTTCAAAAAAAACAAAATTTAACTAAAAGTCTTGACTTGACTTCAAAAAAAAACAAAATTTAAATTCAAAGTGCTGACTTGACTTCAAAAAAAACAAAATTTAAAGTCAAAGTCTTGACTTGACTTTAAAATAAACAAAATTTAAGTAAAAGTCCTGACTTGACTTCAAAAAAAACAAAATTTAAAGTCAAAGTCCTGACTTGACTTCAAAATAAACAAAATTTTAGACAAAATCTTAACTTGACTTCAAAAAAAAACAAAATTTAAGTTAAAGTCTTGACTTGACTTTAAAATAAACGAAATTTTAAATTCAAAGTGCTGACTTGACTTCAATAAAAACAAAATTTAAAATCAAAGTGCTGATTTGACTTCAAAAAAAACAAAATTTAAATTAAATACGCTGACTTGACTTCAAAAAAAACAAAATTTAAAGTCAAAGTCTTGACTTGACTTTAAAATAAACAAAATTTAAGTAAAAGTCCTGACTTGACTTCAAAATAAACAAAATTTTAGACAAAATCTTAACTTGACTTCAAAAAAAAACAAAATTTAAGTTAAAGTCTTGACTTGACTTTAAAATTAACGAAATTTAAATTCAAAGTGCTGACTTGACTTCAAAAAAAAAACAAAATTTAAAAACAAAGTGCTGATTTGACTTCAAAAAAAACAAAATTTAAATTAAAAACGCTGACTTGACTTCAAAAAAAACAAAATTTAACTAAAAGTCTTGACTTGACTTCAAAAAAAACAAAATTTAAAATCAAAGTGCTGACTTGACTTCAAAAAAAAACAAAATTTAAAGTCAAAGTCTTGCATTGACTTTAAAATAAACGAAATTTAAATTCAAAGTGCTGACTTGACTAAAAAAAAACAAAATTTAAGTTAATGTCCTGACTTGACTTCAAAAAAAACAAAATTTAAGTAAAAGTCCTGACTTGACTTCAAAATAAACAAAATTTTAGACAAAATCTTAACTTGACTTCAAAAAAACAAAATTTAAGTTAAAGTCTTGACTTGACTTCAAAAAAAACAAAATTTAAATTCAAAGTGCTGATTTGACTTCAAAAAAAATAAAATTTAAAACCAAAGTGCTGATTTGACTTCAAAAAAAACAAAATTTAAGTCAAAGTCTTGACTTGACTTCAAAAAAAACAAAATTTAAATTCAAAGTTCTAATTTGACTTCAAATAAAACAAAATTTAAAGTCAAAGTGCTGACTTGACTTCAAAAAAAACAAAATTTAAAGTCAAAGTCTTGACTTGACTTTAAAATAAACAAAATTTAAGTAAAAGTCCTGACTTGACTTCAAAAAAAACAAAATTTAAAGTCAAAGTCCTGACTTGACTTCAAAATAAACAAAATTTTAGACAAAATCTTAACTTGACTTCAAAAAAAACAAAATTTAAGTTAAAGTCTTGACTTGACTTTAAAATAAACGAAATTTTAAATTCAAAGTGCTGACTTGACTTCAATAAAAACAAAATTTAAAATCAAAGTGCTGATTTGACTTCAAAAAAAACAAAATTTAAATTAAATACGCTGACTTGACTTCAAAAAAAACAAAATTTAAAGTCAAAGTCTTGACTTGACTTTAAAATAAACAAAATTTAAGTAAAAGTCCTGACTTGACTTCAAAATAAACAAAATTTTAGACAAAATCTTAACTTGACTTCAAAAAAAAAAACAAAATTTAAGTTAAAGTCTTGACTTGACTTTAAAATTAACGAAATTTAAATTCAAAGTGCTGACTTGACTTCAAAAAAAAAACAAAATTTAAAAACAAAGTGCTGATTTGACTTCAAAAAAAACAAAATTTAAATTAAAAACGCTGACTTGACTTCAAAAAAAACAAAATTTAACTAAAAGTCTTGACTTGACTTCAAAAAAAACAAAATTTAAAATCAAAGTGCTGACTTGACTTCAAAAAAAACAAAATTTAAAGTCAAAGTCTTGCATTGACTTTAAAATAAACGAAATTTTAATTCAAAGTGCTGATTTGACTTCAAAAAAAACAAAATTTAAGTTAATGTCCTGACTTGACTTCAAAAAAAACAAAATTTAAGTAAAAGTCCTGACTTGACTTCAAAATAAACAAAATTTTAGACAAAATCTTAACTTGACTTCAAAAAAACAAAATTTAAGTTAAAGTCTTGACTTGACTTCAAAAAAAAACAAAATTTAAATTCAAAGTGCTGATTTGACTTCAAAAAAAATAAAATTTAAAACCAAAGTGCTGATTTGACTTCAAAAAAAAACAAAATTTAAGTCAAAGTCTTGACTTGACTTCAAAAAAAAACAAAATTTAAATTCAAAGTTCTAATTTGACTTCAAAAAAAAACAAAATTTTAAGTCAAAGTCTTGACTTGACTTCAAAAAATACAAAATTTAAAATCAAAGTGCTGATTTGACTTCAAAAAAAACAAAATTTAAGTTAATGTCCTGACTTGACTTCAAAATAAACAAAATTTTAGACAAAATCTTAACTTGACTTCAAAAAAAAACAAAATTTTAAATTCAAAGTGCTGACTTGACTTCAAAAAAAATAAAATTTAAGATCAAAGTGCTGATTTGACTTCAAAATAAACAAAATTTTAGACAAAATCCTAACTTGACTTCAAAAAAAAACAAAATTTAAATTTAAAGTGCTTACTTGACTTCAAAAAAAAACAAAATTTAAATTCAAAGTTCTAATTTGACTTCAAAAAAAAACAAAATTTAAAGTCAAAGTCTTGACTTGACTTTAAAATAAGCGAAATTTTAAATTCAAAGTGCTGACTTGACTTCAAAAAGAACAAAATTTAAAATCAAAGTGCTGATTTGACTTCAAAATAAACAAAATTTTAGACAAAATCCTAACTTGACTTCAAAAAAAACAAAATTTAAATTTAAAGTGCTAACTTGACTTCAAAAAAAACAAAATTTAAATTCAAAGTTCTAATTTGACTTCAAAAAAAAACAAATTTAAAGTCAAAGTCTTGACTTGACTTTAAAATAAACGAAATTTTAAATTCAAAGTGCTGACTTGACTTCAAAAAAAAACAAAATTTAAATTTAAAGTGCTGACTTGACTTCAAAAAAAACAAAATTTAAATTCAAAGTTCTATTTTGACTTCAAAAAAAAACAAAATTTAAAGTCAAAGTCTTGACTTGACTTTAAAATAAACAAAATTTAAGTAAAAGTCCTGACTTGACTTCAAAAAAAACAAAATTTAAAGTCAAAGTCCTGACTTGACTTCAAAATAAACAAAATTTTAGACAAAATCTTAACTTGACTTCAAAAAAAAACAAAATTTAAGTTAAAGTCTTGACTTGACTTTAAAATAAACGAAATTTAAATTCAAAGTGCTGACTTGACTTCAAAAAAAAAACAAAATTTAAAATCAAAGTGCTGATTTGACTTCAAAAAAAACAAAATTTAAATTAATAACGCTGACTTGACTTCAAAAAAAACAAAATTTAACTAAAAGTCTTGACTTGACTTCAAAAAAAAACAAAATTTAAATTCAAAGTGCTGACTTGACTTCAAAAAAAAACAAAATTTAAAGTCAAAGTCTTGACTTGACTTTAAAATAAACAAAATTTAAGTAAAAGTCCTGACTTGACTTCAAAAAAAAACAAAATTTAAAGTCAAAGTCCTGACTTGACTTCAAAATAAACAAAATTTTAGACAAAATCTTAACTTGACTTCAAAAAAAAACAAAATTTAAGTTAAAGTCTTGACTTGACTTTAAAATAAACGAAATTTTAAATTCAAAGTGCTGACTTGACTTCAATAAAAACAAAATTTAAAATCAAAGTGCTGATTTGACTTCAAAAAAAACAAAATTTAAATTAAATACGCTGACTTGACTTCAAAAAAAACAAAATTTAAAGTCAAAGTCTTGACTTGACTTTAAAATAAACAAAATTTAAGTAAAAGTCCTGACTTGACTTCAAAATAAACAAAATTTTAGACAAAATCTTAACTTGACTTCAAAAAAAACAAAATTTAAGTTAAAGTCTTGACTTGACTTTAAAATTAACGAAATTTAAATTCAAAGTGCTGACTTGACTTCAAAAAAAAACAAAATTTAAAAACAAAGTGCTGATTTGACTTCAAAAAAAACAAAATTTAAATTAAAAACGCTGACTTGACTTCAAAAAAAACAAAATTTAACTAAAAGTCTTGACTTGACTTCAAAAAAAACAAAATTTAAAATCAAAGTGCTGACTTGACTTCAAAAAAAACAAAATTTAAATTCAAAGTGCTGACTTGACTTTAAAATAAACGAAATTTTAAATTCAAAGTGCTGACTTGACTTCAAAAAAATAAAATTTAAAATCAAAGTGCTGATTTGACTTCAAAATAAACAAAATTTTAGACAAAATCCTAACTTGACTTCAAAAAAAACAAAATTTAAATTTAAAGTGCTAACTTGACTTCAAAAAAAACAAAATTTAAGTTAAAGTCTTGACTTGACTTTAAAATTAACGAAATTTAAATTCAAAGTGCTGACTTGACTTCAAAAAAAAAACAAAATTTAAAAACAAAGTGCTGATTTGACTTCAAAAAAAACAAAATTTAAATTAAAAACGCTGACTTGACTTCAAAAAAAAACAAAATTTAACTAAAAGTCTTGACTTGACTTCAAAAAAAAACAAAATTTAAAATCAAAGTGCTGACTTGACTTCAAAAAAAAACAAAATTTAAAGTCAAAGTCTTGCATTGACTTTAAAATAAACGAAATTTTAAATTCAAAGTGCTGATTTGACTTCAAAAAAAACAAAATTTAAGTTAATGTCCTGACTTGACTTCAAAAAAAACAAAATTTAAGTAAAAGTCCTGACTTGACTTCAAAATAAACAAAATTTTAGACAAAATCTTAACTTGACTTCAAAAAAAACAAAATTTAAGTTAAAGTCTTGACTTGACTTCAAAAAAAACAAAATTTAAATTCAAAGTGCTGATTTGACTTCAAAAAAAACAAAATTTAAAACCAAAGTGCTGATTTGACTTCAAAAAAAACAAAATTTAAGTTAAAGTCTTGACTTGACTTTAAAATAAACGAAATTTTAAATTCAAAGTTCTGACTTGACTTCAAAATAAACAAAATTTTAGACAAAATCTTAACTTGACTTCAAAAAAAACAAAATTTAAGTTAATGTCCTGACTTGACTTTAAAATAAACGAAATTTTAAATTCAAAGTGCTGACTTGACTTCAAAAAAATAAAATTTAAAATCAAAGTGCTGATTTGACTTCAAAATAAACAAAATTTTAGACAAAATCCTAACTTGACTTCAAAAAAAACAAAATTTAAATTTAAAGTGCTAACTTGACTTCAAAAAAAACAAAATTTAAATTCAAAGTTCTAATTTGACTTCAAAAAAAAACAAAATTTAAATTTAAAGTCTTGACTTGACTTTAAAAAAAAACGAAATTTTAAATTCAAAGTGCTGACTTGACTTCAAAAAAAACTAAATTTAAAATCAAAGTGCTGATTTGACTTCAAAATAAACAAAATTTTAGACAAAATCTTAACTTGACTTCAAAAAAAGCAAAATTTAAGTTAAAGTCTTGACTTGACTTTAAAATAAACGAAATTTAAATTCAAAGTGCTGACTTGACTTCAATAAAAACAAAATTTAGATCAAAGTGCTGATTTGACTTCAAAAAAAAACAAAATTTAAATAAAAAGCGCTGACTTGACATCAAAAAAAAACAAAATTTAAATAAAAAGCGCTGACTTGACATCAAAAAAAACAAAATTCAAGTAAAAGTCCTGACTTGACTTCAAAATAAACAAAATTTTAGACAAAATCTTAACTTGACTTCAAAAAAAACAAAATTTTAAATTCAAAGTGCTGACTTGACTTCAAAAAAATAAAATTTAAAATCAAAGTGCTGATTTGACTTCAAAATAAACAAAATTTTAGACAAAATCCTAACTTGACTTCAAAAAAAAACAAAATTTAAATTTAAAGTGCTTACTTGACTTCAAAAAAAAAACAAAATTTAAATTCATAGTTCTAATTTGACTTCAAAAAAAAAACAAAATTTTAAGTCAAAGTCTTGACTTGACTTCAAAAAAAAACAAAATTTAAAATCAAAGTGCTGATTTGACTTCAAAAAAAACAAAATTTAAGTTAATGTCCTGACTTGACTTCAAAATAAACAAAATTTTAGACAAAATCTTAACTTGACTTCAAAAAAAAACAAAATTTTAAATTCAAAGTGCTGACTTGACTTCAAAAAAATAAAATTTAAAATCAAAGTGCTGATTTGACTTCAAAATAAACAAAATTTTAGACAAAATCCTAACTTGACTTCAAAAAAAAACAAAATTTAAATTTAAAGTGCTTACTTGACTTCAAAAAAAAACAAAATTTAAATTCATAGTTCTAATTTGACTTCAAAAAAAAACAAAATTTAAAGTCAAAGTCTTGACTTGACTTTAAAATAAGCGAAATTTTAAATTCAAAGTGCTGACTTGACTTCAAAAAGAACAAAATTTAAAATCAAAGTGCTGATTTGACTTCAAAATAAACAAAATTTTAGACAAAATCCTAACTTTACTTCAAAAAAAAACAAAATTTAAATTTAAAGTGCTAACTTGACTTCAAAAAAAAACAAAATTTAAATTCAAAGTTCTAATTTGACTTCAAAAAAAAACAAAATTTAAAGTCAAAGTCTTGACTTGACTTTAAAATAAACGAAATTTTAAATTCAAAGTGCTGACTTGACTTCAAAAAAATAAAATTTAAAATCAAAGTGCTGATTTGACTTCAAAATAAACAAAATTTTAGACAAAATCCTAACTAGACTTCAAAAAAAAACAAAATTTAAATTTAAAGTGCTAACTTGACTTCAAAAAAAAACGAAATTTTAAATTCAAAGTGCTGACTTGACTTCAAAAAAAACTAAATTTAAAATCAAAGTGCTGATTTGACTTCAAAATAAACAAAATTTTAGACAAAATCTTAACTTGACTTCAAAAAAAAGCAAAATTTAAGTTAAAGTCTTGACTTGACTTTAAAATAAACGAAATTTAAATTCAAAGTGCTGACTTGACTTCAATAAAAACAAAATTTAGATCAAAGTGCTGATTTGACTTCAAAAAAAACAAAATTTAAATAAAAAGCGCTGACTTGACATCAAAAAAAAAACAAAATTTAAATAAAAAGCGCTGACTTGACATCAAAAAAAAACAAAATTCAAGTAAAAGTCCTGACTTGACTTCAAAATAAACAAAATTTTAGACAAAATCTTAACTTGACTTCAAAAAAAAAATTTTAGGTAAAGACTTGACTTGACTTCAAAAAAAACAAAATTTAAATTCAAAGTGCTGATTTGACTTCAAAAAAAATAAAATTTAAAACCAAAGTGCTGATTTGACTTCAAAAAAAACAAAATTTAAGTCAAAGTCTTGACTTGACTTCAAAAAAAAACAAAATTTAAATTCAAAGTTCTAATTTGACTTCAAAAAAAAACAAAATTTTAAGTCAAAGTCTTGACTTGACTTCAAAAAAAACAAAATTTAAAATCAAAGTGCTGATTTGACTTCAAAAAAAAACAAAATTTAAGTTAATGTCCTGACTTGACTTCAAAATAAACAAAATTTTAGACAAAATCTTAACTTGACTTCAAAAAAAACAAAATTTTAAATTCAAAGTGCTGACTTGACTTCAAAAAAATAAAATTTAAAATCAAAGTGCTGATTTGACTTCAAAATAAACAAAATTTTAGACAAAATCCTAACTTGACTTCAAAAAAAACAAAATTTAAATTTAAAGTGCTTACTTGACTTCAAAAAAAAACAAAATTTAAATTCATAGTTCTAATTTGACTTCAAAAAAAAACAAAATTTAAAGTCAAAGTCTTGACTTGACTTTAAAATAAGCGAAATTTTAAATTCAAAGTGCTGACTTGACTTCAAAAAGAACAAAATTTAAAATCAAAGTGCTGATTTGACTTCAAAATAAACAAAATTTTAGACAAAATCCTAACTTTACTTCAAAAAAAAACAAAATTTAAATTTAAAGTGCTAACTTGACTTCAAAAAAAACAAAATTTAAATTCAAAGTTCTAATTTGACTTCAAAAAAAACAAAATTTAAAGTCAAAGTCTTGACTTGACTTTAAAATAAACGAAATTTTAAATTCAAAGTGCTGACTTGACTTCAAAAAAATAAAATTTAAAATCAAAGTCTTGACTTGACTTTAAAATAAACGAAATTTTAAATTCAAAGTGCTGACTTGACTTCAAAAAAAACAAAATTTAAATTTAAAGTGCTGACTTGACTTCAAAAAAAACAAAATTTAAATTCAAAGTTCTATTTTGACTTCAAAAAAAACAAAATTTAAAGTCAAAGTCTTGACTTGACTTTAAAATAAACGAAATTTTAAATTCAAAGTGCTGACTTGACTTCAAAAAAATAAAATTTAAAATCAAAGTGCTGATTTGACTTCAAAATAAACAAAATTTTAGACAAAATCCTAACTAGACTTCAAAAAAAAAACAAAATTTAAATTTAAAGTGCTAACTTGACTTCAAAAAAAACAAAATTTAAATTCAAAGTTCTAATTTGACTTCAAAAAAAACAAAATTTAAAGTCAAAGTCTTGACTTGACTTTAAAATAAACGAAATTTTAAATTCAAAGTCCTGACTTGACTTCAAAATAAACAAAATTTTAGACAAAATCTTAACTTGACTTCAAAAAAAACAAAATTTAATTTAAAGTCTTGACTTGACTTTAAAATAAACGAAATTTAAATTCAAAGTGCTGACTTGACTTCAAAAAAAACAAAATTTAAATTCAAAGTTCTAATTTGACTTCAAAAAAAACAAAATTTAAAGTCAAAGTCTTGACTTGACTTTAAAAAAAACGAAATTTTAAATTCAAACTTTGAATTTAAAATTTCGTTTATTTTAAAGTCAAGTCAGCACTTTGAATTTCAAAGTCCTGACTTGACTTCAAAAAAAACGAAATTTAAAGTCAAAGTCCTGACTTGACTTCAAAATAAACAAAATTTTAGACAAAATCTTAACTTGACTTCAAAAAAAAACAAAATTTAAATTCAAAGTGCTGATTTGACTTCAAAAAAAACAAAATTTAAAATCAAAGTGCTGATTTGACTTCAAAAAAAACAAAATTTAAATTAAAAGCGCTGACTTGACTTCAAAAAAAACGAAATTAAGGTAAAAGTCCTAACTTGACTTCAAAAAAAACAAAATTTAAGTCAAAGTCTCGACTTGACTTCAAAAAAAAAAAATTTAAATTCAAAGTGCTGACTTGACTTCAAAAAAAAACAAAATTTAAATTCAAAGTGCTGACTTGACTTCAAAAAAAACAAAATTTAAAATCAAAGTGCTGATTTTACTTCAAAAAAAACAAAATTTTAGACAAAATCCTAACTTGACTTCAAAAAAAAAAAAATTTAAATTTAAAGTGCTAACTTGACTTCAAAAAAAACAAAATTTAAATTCAAAGTTCTAATTTGACTTCAAAAAAAACAAAATTTAAAGTCAAAGTCTTGACTTGACTTTAAAATAAACGAAATTTTAAATTCAAAGTGCTGACTTGACTTCAAAAAAAAACAAAATTTAAAATCAAAGTGCTGATTTGACTTCAAAATAAACAAAATTTTAGAAAAAATCCTAACTTGACTTCAAAAAAAACAAAATTTAAATTTAAAGTGCTAACTTGACTTAAAAAAAAAACAAAATTTAAATTCAAAGTTCTAATTTGACTTCAAAAAAAACAAAATTTAAAGTCAAAGTCTTGACTTGACTTCAAAAAAAACAAAATTTAAAGTCAAAGTCTTGACTTGACTTTAAAATAAACGAAATTTTAAATTCAAAGTGCTGACTTGACTTCAAAAAAAAACAAAATTTAAAGTCAAAGTGCTGACTTGACTTCAAAAAAAACAAAATTTAAATTCAAAGTTCTATTTTGACTTCAAAAAAAACAAAATTTAAAATCAAAGTGCTGATTTGACTTCAAAAAAAACAAAATTTAAATTAAAAACGCTGACTTGACTTCAAAAAAAACAAAATTTAAAGTCAAAGTCTTGACTTGACTTTAAAATAAACAAAATTTAAGTAAAAGTCCTGACTTGACTTCAAAAAAAAACAAAATTTAAAGTCAAAGTCCTGACTTGACTTCAAAATAAACAAAATTTTAGACAAAATCTTAACTTGACTTCAAAAAAAAACAAAATTTAAGTTAAAGTCTTGACTTGACTTTAAAATAAACGAAATTTAAATTCAAAGTGCTGACTTGACTTCAAAAAAAAAACAAAATTTAAAATCAAAGTGCTGATTTGACTTCAAAAAAAACAAAATTTAAATAAAAAACGCTGACTTGACTTCAAAAAAAACAAAATTTAACTAAAAGTCTTGACTTGACTTCAAAAAAAACAAAATTTAAAATCAAAGTGCTGACTTGACTTCAAAAAAAACAAAATTTAAAGTCAAAGTCTTGCATTGACTTTAAAATAAACGAAATTTTAAATTCAAAGTGCTGATTTGACTTCAAAAAAAAACAAAATTTAAGTTAATGTCCTGACTTGACTTCAAAAAAAACAAAATTTAAGTAAAAGTCCTGACTTGACTTCAAAATAAACAAAATTTTAGACAAAATCTTAACTTGACTTCAAAAAAACAAAATTTTTGTTAAAGTCTTGACTTGACTTCAAAAAAAACAAAATTTAAATTCAAAGTGCTGATTTGACTTCAAAAAAAACAAAATTTAAGTTAAAGTCTTGACTTGACTTCAAAAAAAACAAAATTTAAATTCAAAGTTCTAATTTGACTTCAAAAAAAACAAAATTTAAAGTCAAAGTCTTGACTTGACTTTAAAATAAACGAAATTTTAAATTCAAAGTTCTGACTTGACTTCAAAATAAAAAAAATTTTAGACAAAATCTTAACTTGACTTCAAAAAAAAACAAAATTTAAGTTAATGTCCTGACTTGACTTTAAAATAAACGAAATTTTAAATTCAAAGTGCTGACTTGACTTCAAAAAAATAAAATTTAAAATCAAAGTGCTGATTTGACTTCAAAATAAACAAAATTTTAGACAAAATCCTAACTTGACTTCAAAAAAAACAAAATTTAAATTTAAAGTGCTAACTTGACTTCAAAAAAAACAAAATTTAAATTCAAAGTTCTAATTTGACTTCAAAAAAAACAAAATTTAAATTTAAAGTCTTGACTTGACTTTAAAAAAAAACGAAATTTTAAATTCAAAGTGCTGACTTGACTTCAAAAAAAACAAAATTTAAAATCAAAGTGCTGATTTGACTTCAAAATAAACAAAATTTTAGACAAAATCTTAACTTGACTTCAAAAAAAGCAAAATTTAAGTTAAAGTCTTGACTTGACTTTAAAATAAACGAAATTTAAATTCAAAGTGCTGACTTGACTTCAATAAAAACAAAATTTAGATCAAAGTGCTGATTTGACTTCAAAAAAAAACAAAATTTAAATAAAAAGCGCTGACTTGACATCAAAAAAAACAAAATTTAAATAAAAAGCGCTGACTTGACATCAAAAAAAACAAAATTCAAGTAAAAGTCCTGACTTGACTTCAAAATAAACAAAATTTTAGACAAAATCTTAACTTGACTTCAAAAAAACAAAATTTAAGTTAAAGACTTGACTTGACTTCAAAAAAAAACAAAATTTAAATTCAAAGTGCTGATTTGACTTCAAAAAAAATAAAATTTAAAACCAAAGTGCTGATTTGACTTCAAAAAAAACAAAATTTAAGTCAAAGTCTTGACTTGACTTCAAAAAAAACAAAATTTAAGTTAATGTCCTGACTTGACTTCAAAATAAACAAAATTTTAGACAAAATCTTAACTTGACTTCAAAAAAAACAAAATTTTAAATTCAAAGTGCTGACTTGACTTCAAAAAAATAAAATTTAAAATCAAAGTGCTGATTTGACTTCAAAATAAACAAAATTTTAGACAAAATCCTAACTTGACTTCAAAAAATACAAAATTTAAATTTAAAGTGCTTACTTGACTTCAAAAAAAAACAAAATTTAAATTCAAAGTTCTAATTTGACTTCAAAAAAAAACAAAATTTAAAGTCAAAGTCTTGACTTGACTTTAAAATAAGCGAAATTTTAAATTCAAAGTGCTGACTTGACTTCAAAAAGAACAAAATTTAAAATCAAAGTGCTGATTTGACTTCAAAATAAACAAAATTTTAGACAAAATCCTAACTTGACTTCAAAAAAAAACAAAATTTAAATTTAAAGTGCTAACTTGACTTCAAAAAAAAACAAAATTTAAATTCAAAGTTCTAATTTGACTTCAAAAAAAAACAAAATTTAAAGTCAAAGTCTTGACTTGACTTTAAAATAAACGAAATTTTAAATTCAAAGTGCTAACTTGACTTCAAAAAAAACAAAATTTAAATTCAAAGTTCTATTTTGACTTCAAAAAAAACAAAATTTAAAGTCAAAGTCTTGACTTGACTTTAAAATAAACGAAATTTTAAATTCAAAGTGCTGACTTGGCTTCAAAAAAAAACAAAATTTAAATTCAAAGTTCTATTTTGACTTCAAAAAAAACAAAATTTAAAGTCAAAGTCTTGACTTGACTTTAAAATAAACGAAATTTTAAATTCAAAGTGCTGACTTGACTTCAAAATAAACAAAATTTTAGACAAAATCCTAACTTGACTTCAAAAAAAACAAAATTTAAATTTAAAGTGCTAACTTGACTTCAAAAAAAACAAAATTTAAATTCAAAGTTCTAATTTGACTTTAAAATAAACGAAATTTTAAATTCAAAGTCCTGACTTGACTTCAAAATAAACAAAATTTTAGACAAAATCTTAACTTGACTTCAAAAAAAACAAAATTTTAAATTCAAAGTGCTGACTTGACTTCAAAAAAATAAAATTTAAAATCAAAGTGCTGATTTGACTTCAAAATAAACAAAATTTTAGACAAAATCCTAACTTGACTTCAAAAAATACAAAATTTAAATTTAAAGTGCTTACTTGACTTCAAAAAAAAACAAAATTTAAATTCAAAGTTCTAATTTGACTTCAAAAAAAAACAAAATTTAAAGTCAAAGTCTTGACTTGACTTTAAAATAAGCGAAATTTTAAATTCAAAGTGCTGACTTGACTTCAAAAAGAACAAAATTTAAAATCAAAGTGCTGATTTGACTTCAAAATAAACAAAATTTTAGACAAAATCCTAACTTGACTTCAAAAAAAAACAAAATTTAAATTTAAAGTGCTAACTTGACTTCAAAAAAAACAAGATTTAAATTCAAAGTTCTAATTTGACTTAAAAAAAAAACAAAATTTAAAGTCAAAGTCTTGACTTGACTTTAAAATAAACGAAATTTTAAATTCAAAGTGCTAACTTGACTTCAAAAAAAACAAAATTTAAATTCAAAGTTCTATTTTGACTTCAAAAAAAAACAAAATTTAAAGTCAAAGTCTTGACTTGACTTTAAAATAAACGAAATTTTAAATTCAAAGTGCTAACTTGACTTCAAAAAAAACAAAATTTAAATTCAAAGTTCTATTTTGACTTCAAAAAAAACAAAATTTAAAGTCAAAGTCTTGACTTGACTTTAAAATAAACGAAATTTTAAATTCAAAGTGCTGACTTGACTTCAAAATAAACAAAATTTTAGACAAAATCCTAACTTGACTTCAAAAAAAACAAAATTTAAATTTAAAGTGCTAACTTGACTTCAAAAAAAACAAAATTTAAATTCAAAGTTCTAATTTGACTTCAAAAAAAACAAAATTTAAAGTCAAAGTCTTGACTTGACTTTAAAATAAACGAAATTTTAAATTCAAAGTCCTGACTTGACTTCAAAATAATCAAAATTTTAGACAAAATCTTAACTTGACTTCAAAAAAAACAAAATTTAAGTTAAAGTCTTGACTTGACTTTAAAATAAACGAAATTTAATTCAAAGTGCTGACTTGACTTCAAAAAAAACAAAATTTAAATTCAAAGTTCTAATTTGACTTCAAAAAAAAACAAAATTTAAAGTCAAAGTCTTGACTTGACTTTAAAAAAAAACGAAATTTTAGACAAAATCTTAACTTGACTTCAAAAAAAAACAAAATTTAAATTCAAAGTGCTGACTTGACTTCAAAAAAAAACAAAATTTAAAATCAAAGTGCTGATTTGACTTCAAAAAAAACAAAATTTAAATTAAAAGCGCTGACTTGACTTCAAAAAAAACGAAATTTAGGTAAAAGTCCTGACTTGACTTCAAAATAAACAAAATTTTAGACAAGATCCTAACTTGACTTCAAAAAAAAACAAAATTTAAGTCAAAGTCTCGACTTGACTTCAAAAAAAAAAAATTTAAATTCAAAGTGCTGACTTGACTTCAAAAAAAACAAAATTTAAATTCAAAGTGCTGACTTGACTTCAAAAAAAACAAAATTTAAAATCAAAGTGCTGATTTTACTTCAAAAAAAACAAAATTTTAGACAAAATCCTTACTTGACTTCAAAAAAAAAAAAATTTAAATTTAAAGTGCTAACTTGACTTCAAAAAAAACAAAATTTAAATTCAAAGTTCTAATTTGACTTCAAAAAAAACAAAATTTAAGTTAAAGTCTTGACTTGACTTTAAAATAAACGAAATTTAATTCAAAGTGCTGACTTGACTTCAAAAAAAACAAAATTTAAATTCAAAGTTCTAATTTGACTTCAAAAAAAACAAAATTTAAAGTCAAAGTCTTGACTTGACTTTAAAAAAAAACGAAATTTAGACAAAATCTTAACTTGACTTCAAAAAAAACAAAATTTAAATTCAAAGTGCTGACTTGACTTCAAAAAAAAACAAAATTTAAAATCAAAGTGCTGATTTGACTTCAAAAAAAAACAAAATTTAAATTAAAAGCGCTGACTTGACTTCAAAAAAAAACGAAATTTAGGTAAAAGTCCTGACTTGACTTCAAAATAAACAAAATTTTAGACAAGATCCTAACTTGACTTCAAAAAAAAACAAAATTTAAGTCAAAGTCTCGACTTGACTTCAAAAAAAAAAAATTTAAATTCAAAGTGCTGACTTGACTTCAAAAAAAACAAAATTTAAATTCAAAGTGCTGACTTGACTTCAAAAAAAACAAAATTTAAAATCAAAGTGCTGATTTTACTTCAAAAAAAAAAAAAATTTAAAACAAAATCCTTACTTGACTTCAAAAAAAAAAAAAATTTAAATTTAAAGTGCTAACTTGACTTCAAAAAAAAAAAAAATTTAAATTCAAAGTTCTAATTTGACTTCAAAAAAAAAAAAATTAAAGTCAAAGTCTTGACTTGACTTTAAAATAAACGAAATTTTAAATTCAAAGTGCTGACTTGACTTCAAAAAAAACAAAATTTAAAATCAAAGTGCTGATTTGACTTCAAAATAAACAAAATTTTAGAAAAAATCCTAACTTGACTTCAAAAAAAACAAAATTTAAATTTAAAGTGCTAACTTGACTTAAAAAAAAAACAAAATTTAAATTCAAAGTTCTAATTAGACTTCAAAAAAAAACAAAATTTAAAGTCAAAGTCTTGACTTGACTTCAAAAAAAACAAAATTTAAAGTCAAAGTCTTGACTTGACTTTAAAATAAACAAAATTTTAGACAAAATCTTAACTTGACTTCAAAAAAAACAAAATTTAAATTCAAAGTGCTGACTTGACTTCAAAAAAAAACAAAATTTAAATTCAAAGTGCTGACTTGACTTCAAAAAAAAACAAAATTTAAATTTAAAGTGCTTACTTGACTTCAAAAAAAACAAAATTTAAATTCAAAGTTCTAATTTGACTTCAAAAAAAACAAAATTTAAAGTCAAAGTCTTGACTTGACTTTAAAATAAACGAAATTTTAAATTCAAAGTGCTGACTTGACTTCAAAAAAAACAAAATTTAAAATCAAAGTGCTGATTTGACTTCAAAATAAACAAAATTTTAGAAAAAATCCTAACTTGACTTCAAAAAAAACAAAATTTAAATTTAAAGTGCTAACTTGACTTAAAAAAAAACAAAATTTAAATTCAAAGTTCTAATTAGACTTCAAAAAAAACAAAATTTAAAGTCAAAGTCTTGACTTGACTTCAAAAAAAACAAAATTTAAAGTCAAAGTCTTGACTTGACTTTAAAATAAACAAAATTTTAGACAAAATCTTAACTTGACTTCAAAAAAAACAAAATTTAAATTCAAAGTGCTGACTTGACTTCAAAAAAAACAAAATTTAAATTCAAAGTGCTGACTTGACTTCAAAAAAAAAAAATTTAAATTTAAAGTGCTTACTTGACTTCAAAAAAAAACAAAATTTAAATTCAAAGTTCTAATTTGACTTCAAAAAAAAACAAAATTTAAAGTCAAAGTCTTGACTTGACTTTAAAATAAGCGAAATTTTAAATTCAAAGTGCTGACTTGACTTCAAAAAAAACAAAATTTAAAATCAAAGTGCTGATTTGACTTCAAAATAAACAAAATTTTAGACAAAATCCTTACTTGACTTCAAAAAAAAAAAAATTTAAATTTAAAGTGCTAACTTGACTTCAAAAAAAACAAAATTTAAATTCAAAGTTCTAATTTGACTTCAAAAAAAACAAAATTTAAAGTCAAAGTCTTGACTTGACTTTAAAATAAACGAAATTTTAAATTCAAAGTGCTGACTTGACTTCAAAAAAAACAAAATTTAAAATCAAAGTGCTGATTTGACTTCAAAATAAACAAAATTTTAGAAAAAATCCTAACTTGACTTCAAAAAAAAACAAAATTTAAATTTAAAGTGCTAACTTGACTTAAAAAAAAAACAAAATTTAAATTCAAAGTTCTAATTAGACTTCAAAAAAAAACAAAATTTAAAGTCAAAGTCTTGACTTGACTTCAAAAAAAAACAAAATTTAAAGTCAAAGTCTTGACTTGACTTTAAAATAAACAAAATTTTAGACAAATCTTAACTTGACTTCAAAAAAAACAAAATTTAAATTCAAAGTGCTGACTTGACTTCAAAAAAAACAAAATTTAAATTCAAAGTGCTGACTTGACTTCAAAAAAAACAAAATTTAAATTTAAAGTGCTTACTTGACTTCAAAAAAAACAAAATTTAAATTCAAAGTTCTAATTTGACTTCAAAAAAACAAAATTTAAAGTCAAAGTCTTGACTTGACTTTAAATAAACGAAATTTTAAATTCAAAGTGCTGACTTGACTTCAAAAAAAACAAAATTTAAAATCAAAGTGCTGATTTGACTTCAAAATAAACAAAATTTTAGAAAAAAATCCTAACTTGACTTCAAAAAAAAAACAAAATTTAAATTTAAAGTGCTAACTTGACTTAAAAAAAAACAAAATTTAAATTCAAAGTTCTAATTTGACTTCAAAAAAAACAAAATTTAAAGTCAAAGTCTCGACTTGACTTCAAAAAAAAAAAATTTAAATTCAAAGTGCTGACTTGACTTCAAAAAAAACAAAATTTAAAATCAAAGTGCTGACTTGACTTCAAAAAAAAACAAAATTTAAAATCAAAGTGCTGATTTTACTTCAAAAAAAACAAAATTTTAGACAAAATCCTTACTTGACTTCAAAAAAAAAAAAATTTAAATTTAAAGTGCTAACTTGACTTCAAAAAAAAAACAAAATTTAAATTCAAAGTTCTAATTTGACTTCAAAAAAAACAAAATTTAAAGTCAAAGTCTTGACTTGACTTTAAAATAAACGAAATTTTAAATTCAAAGTGCTGACTTGACTTCAAAAAAAACAAAATTTAAAATCAAAGTGCTGATTTGACTTCAAAATAAACAAAATTTTAGAAAAAATCCTAACTTGACTTCAAAAAAAAACAAAATTTAAATTTAAAGTGCTAACTTGACTTAAAAAAAAACAAAATTTAAATTCAAAGTTCTAATTAGACTTCAAAAAAAACAAAAATTTAAAGTCAAAGTCTTGACTTGACTTCAAAAAAAAACAAAATTTAAAGTCAAAGTCTTGACTTGACTTTAAAATAAACAAAATTTTAGACAAAATCTTAACTTGACTTCAAAAAAAAACAAAATTTAAATTCAAAGTGCTGACTTGACTTCAAAAAAAACAAAATTTAAATTCAAAGTGCTGACTTGACTTCAAAAAAAAACAAAATTTAAATTTAAAGTGCTTACTTGACTTCAAAAAAAACAAAATTTAAATTCAAAGTTCTAATTTGACTTCAAAAAAAAACAAAATTTAAAGTCAAAGTCTTGACTTGACTTTAAAATAAACGAAATTTTAAATTCAAAGTGCTGACTTGACTTCAAAAAAAACAAAATTTAAAATCAAAGTGCTGATTTGACTTCAAAATAAACAAAATTTTAGAAAAAATCCTAACTTGACTTCAAAAAAAACAAAATTTAAATTTAAAGTGCTAACTTGACTTAAAAAAAACAAATTTAAATTCAAAGTTCTAATTAGACTTCAAAAAAAACAAAATTTAAAGTCAAAGTCTTGACTTGACTTCAAAAAAAAACAAAATTTAAAGTCAAAGTCTTGACTTGACTTTAAAATAAACAAAATTTTAGACAAAATCTTAACTTGACTTCAAAAAAAAACAAAATTTAAATTCAAAGTGCTGACTTGACTTCAAAAAAAAACAAAATTTAAATTCAAAGTGCTGACTTGACTTCAAAAAAAAAAAATTTAAATTTAAAGTGCTTACTTGACTTCAAAAAAAAACAAATTTAAATTCAAAGTTCTAATTTGACTTCAAAAAAACAAAATTTAAAGTCAAAGTCTTGACTTGACTTTAAAATAAGCGAAATTTTAAATTCAAAGTGCTGACTTGACTTCAAAAAGAACAAAATTTAAAATCAAAGTGCTGATTTGACTTCAAAATAAACAAAATTTTAGACAAAATCCTAACTTGACTTCAAAAAAACAAAATTTAAATTTAAAGTGCTAACTTGACTTCAAAAAAAACAAAATTTAAATTCAAAGTTCTAATTTGACTTCAAAAAAAAACAAAATTTAAAGTCAAAGTCTTGACTTGACTTTAAATAAACGAAATTTTAAATTCAAAGTGCTGACTTGACTTCAAAAAAAACAAAATTTTAGACAAAATCCTAACTTGACTTCAAAAAAAACAAAATTTAAATTTAAAGTGCTAACTTGACTTCAAAAAAAAACAAAATTTAAATTCAAAGTTCTATTTTGACTTCAAAAAAAACAAAATTTAAATTTAAAGTGCTTACTTGACTTCAAAAAAAACAAAATTTAAATTCAAAGTTCTAATTTGACTTCAAAAAAAACAAAATTTAAAGTCAAAGTCTTGACTTGACTTTAAAATAAGCGAAATTTTAAATTCAAAGTGCTGACTTGACTTCAAAAAGAACAAAATTTAAAATCAAAGTGCTGATTTGACTTCAAAATAACAAAATTTTAGACAAAATCCTAACTTGACTTCAAAAAAAAACAAAATTTAAATTTAAAGTGCTGACTTGACTTCAAAAAAAAACAAAATTTAAATTCAAAGTTCTAATTTGACTTCAAAAAAAACAAAATTTAAAGTCAAAGTCTTGACTTGACTTTAAAATAAACGAAATTTTAAATTCAAAGTGCTGACTTTACTTCAAAATAAACAAAATTTTAGACAAAATCCTAACTTGACTTCAAAAAAAACAAAATTTAAATTTAAAGTTCTAATTTGACTTCAAAAAAAGCAAAATTAAATTCAAAGTTCTATTTTGACTTCAAAAAAAACAAAATTTAAAGTCAAAGTCTTGACTTGACTTTAAAATAAACGAAATTTTAAATTCAAAGTGCTGACTTGACTTCAAAATAAACAAAATTTTAGACAAAATCTTAACTTGACTTCAAAAAAAACAAAATTTAAGTTAAAGTCTTGACTTGACTTTAAAATAAACGAAATTTAAATTCAAAGTGCTGACTTGACTTCAAAAAAAACAAAATTTAAATTCAAAGTTCTAATTTGACTTCAAAAAAAAACAAAATTTAAAGTCAAAGTCTTGACTTGACTTTAAAAAAAACGAAATTTTAGACAAAATCCTAACTTGACTTCAAAAAAAACAAAATTTAAATTTAAAGTGCTAACTTGACTTCAAAAAAAACAAAATTTAAATTCAAAGTTCTAATTTGACTTCAAAAAAAACAAAATTTAAAGTCAAGTCAAGACTTTGACTTTAAAATAAACGAAATTTAAATTCAAAGTCCTGACTTGACTTCAAAATAAACAAAATTTTAGACAAAATCTTAACTAGACTTCAAAAAAACAAAATTTAAGTTAAAGTCTTGACTTGACTTTAAAATAAACGAAATTTAAATTCAAAGTGCTGACTTGACTTCAAAAAAAAACAAAATTTAAATTCAAAGTTCTAATTTGACTTCAAAAAAAAACAAAATTTAAAGTCAAAGTCTTGACTTGACTTTAAAAAAAAACGAAATTTTAGACAAAATCTTAACTTGACTTCAAAAAAAACAAAATTTAAATTCAAAGTGCTGACTTGGCTTCAAAAAAAACAAAATTTAAAATCAAAGTACTGATTTGACTTCAAAAAAAAACAAAATTTAAATTAAAAGCGCTGACTTGACTTCAAAAAAAAACGAAATTAAGGTAAAAGTCCTGACTTGACTTCAAAATAAACAAAATTTTAGACAAGATCCTAACTTGACTTCAAAAAAAAACAAAATTTAAGTCAAAGTCTCGACTTGACTTCAAAAAAAAAAAATTAAATTCAAAGTGCTGACTTGACTTCAAAAAAAAACAAAAATTTAAATTCAAAGTGCTGACTTGACTTCAAAAAAACAAAATTTAAAATCAAAGTGCTGATTTTACTTCAACAAAAAACAAAATTTTAGACAAAATCCTAACTTGACTTCAAAAAAAACAAAATTAAATTCAAAGTTCTAATTTGACTTCAAAAAAAAACAAAATTTAAAGTCAGAACTTGACTTGACTTTAAAAATAAACGAAATTTTAAATTCAAAGTGCTGACTTGACTTCAAAAAAAAAACAAAATTAAAGTCAAAGTGCTGACTTGACTTCAAAAAAAACAAAATTTTAGAAAAAATCCTAACTTGACTTCAAAAAAAAACAAAATTTAAATTTAAAGTGCTAACTTGACTTAAAAAAAAAACAAAATTTAAATTCAAAGTTCTAATTTGACTTCAAAAAAAACAAAATTTAAAGTCAAAGTCTTGACTTGACTTCAAAAAAAAAACGAAATTTAAAGTCAAAGTCCTGACTTGACTTCAAAATAAACAAATTTTAGACAAAATCTTAACTTGACTTCAAAAAAAAACAAAATTTAATTCAAAGTGCTGACTTGACTTCAAAAAAAACAAAATTTAAAATCAAAGTGCTGATTTGACTCAAAAAAACAAAATTTAAATTAAAAGCGCTGACTTGACTCAAAAAAAACGAAATTAAGGTAAAAGTCCTGACTTGACTTCAAAATAAACAAAATTTTAGACAAGATCCTAACTTGACTTCAAAAAAAACAAAATTTAAGTCAAGTCTCGACTTGACTTCAAAAAAAAAAAATTTAAATTCAAAGTGCTGACTTGACTTCAAAAAAAAAACAAAATTTAAATTCAAAGTGCTGACTTGACTTCAAAAAAAAAATTTAAAATCAAAGTGCTGATTTTACTTCAAAAAAAACAAAATTTTAGACAAATCCTAACTTGACTTCAAAAAAAAAAAAATTTAAATTTAAAGTGCTAACTTGACTTCAAAAAAAAAACAAATTTAAATTTAAAGTTCTAATTTGACTTAAAAAAAAACAAAATTTAAAGTCAAAGTCTTGACTTGACTTTAAAATAAACGAAATTTTAAATTCAAAGTGCTGACTTGACTTCAAAAAAAACAAAATTTAATACAAACTGCTGACTTGACTTCAAAAAAAACAAAATTTAAAATCAAAGTGCTGATTTTACTTCAAAAAAAACAAAATTTTAGACAAAATCCTAACTTGACTTCAAAAAAAAAAAATTTAAATTAAAGTGCTAACTTGACTTCAAAAAAAACAAAATTTAAATTCAAAGTTCTAATTTGACTTCAAAAAAAAACAAAATTTAAAGTCAAAGTCTTGACTTGACTTTAAAATAACGAAATTTTAAATTCAAAGTGCTGACTTGACTTCAAAAAAACAAAATTAAAATCAAAGTGCTGATTTGACTTCAAAATAAACAAAATTTTAGAAAAAATCCTAACTTGACTTCAAAAAAAACAAAATTTAAATTTAAAGTGCTAACTTGACTTAAAAAAAAACAAAATTTAAATTCAAAGTTCTAATTTGACTTCAAAAAAAACAAAATTTAAAGTCAAAGTCTTGACTTGACTTCAAAATAAACAAAATTTTAGACAAAATCTTAACTTGACTTCAAAAAAAAACAAAATTTAAATTCACAAAGTGCTGACTTGACTTCAAAAAAAACAAAATTTAAAATCAAAGTGCTGATTTGACTTCAAAAAAAACAAAATTTAATTAAAAGCGCTGACTTGACTTCAAAAAAAAACGAAATTAAGGTAAAGTCCTGACTTGACTTCAAAATAAACAAAAGTTTAGACAAGATCCTAACTTGACTTCAAAAAAAAAAACAAAATTTAAGTCAAAGTCCTCGACTTGACGTTCAAAAAAAAAAAAAACAAAATTTAAAGTCAAAGTCTGACTTTGACTTCAAAAAAAAAACAAAATTTAAAGTCAAAGTCTTGACTTGACTTTAAAATAACAAAATTTTAGACAAAATCTTACACTTGACTTCAAAAATTCAAAAAAAACAAAATTTAAATTCAAAGTGCTGACTTGACTTCAAAAAAAAAAACAAAATTAAATTTAAAGTGCTTACTTGACTTCAAAAAAAACAAAATTTAAATTCAAAGTTCTAATTTGACTTCAAAAAAAACAAAATTTAAAGTCAAAGTCTTGACTTGACTTTAAAATAAGCGAAATTTTAAATTCAAAGTGCTGACTTGACTTCAAAAAGAACAAAATTTAAATCAAAGTGCTGATTTGACTTCAAAATAAACAAAATTTTAGACAAAATCCTAACTTGACTTCAAAAAAAAACAAAATTTAAATTTAAAGTGCTAACTGACTTCAAAAAAAACAAAATTTAAATTCAAAGTTCTAATTTGACTTCAAAAAAACAAAATTTAAAGTCAAAGTCTTGACTTTACTTTAAAAAAAACAAAAATTTAAATTAAAATGCTTACTTGACTTCAAAAAAAAAAAAAATTTAAATTAAAAGTTCTAATTTGACTTCAAAAAAAAAAAATTTAAAGTCAAAGTCTTGACTTGACTTTAAAATAAGCGAAATTTTAAATTCAAAGTGCTGACTTGACTTCAAAAAGAACAAAATTTAAAATCAAATGCTGATTTGACTTCAAATAAACAAATTTTAGACAAAATCCTAACTGACTTCAAAAAAACAAAATTTAAATTTAAGTGCTAACTTGACTTCAAAAAAACAAAATTTAAATTCAAAGTCTAATTTGACTTCAAAAAAACAAATTTTAAATTCAAGTGCTGACTTGACTTCAAAAAAACAAAATTTAAATTTAAAGTGCTGACTTGACTTCAAAAAAACAAAATTTAAATTCAAAGTTCTATTTTGACTTCAAAAAAAAACAAATTTAAAGTCAAAGTCTTGACTTGACTTTAAATAAACGAAATTTAAATTCAAGTGCTGACGACTTCAAATAAACAAAATTTTAGACAAAATCTTAACTTGACTTCAAAAAAAACAAAATTTAAGTTAAAGTCTTGACTTGACTTTAAATAAACGAAATTTAAATTCAAAGTGCTGACTTGACTTCAAAATAACAAAATTTTAGACAAAATCCTAACTTGACTTCAAAAAAAAACAAATTTAAATTTAAGTGCTAACTTGACTTCAAAAAAAACAAATTTAAATTCAAAGTTCTAATTTGACTTCAAAAAAACAAAATTTAAAGTCAAAGTCTTGACTTGACTTTAAAATAAACGAAATTTTAAATTCAAAGTCCTGACTTGACTTCAAAATAAACAAAATTTTAGACAAAATCTTAACTTGACTTCAAAAAAAACAAAATTTAAGTTAAAGTCTTGACTTGACTTTAAAATAAACGAAATTTAAATTCAAAGTGCTGACTTGACTTCAAAAAAAACAAAATTTAAATTCAAAGTTCTAATTTGACTTCAAAAAAAACAAAATTTAAAGTCAAAGTCTTGACTGACTTTAAAAAAAACGAAATTTTAGACAAAATCTTAACTTGACTTCAAAAAAAACAAAATTTAAATTCAAAGTGCTGACTTGACTTCAAAAAAAACAAAATTTAAATCAAAGTACTGATTTGACTTCAAAAAACAAAATTTAAATTAAAGCGCTGACTTGACTTCAAAAAAAACGAAATTAAGGTAAAGTCCTGACTTGACTTCAAAATAAACAAATTTAGACAAGATCCTAACTTGACTTCAAAAAAAACAAAATTTAAGTCAAGTCTCGACTTGACTTCAAAAAAAAAAAATTTAAATTCAAAGTGCTGACTTGACTTCAAAAAAAACAAATTTAAATTCAAGTGCTGACTTGACTTCAAAAAAAACAAATTTAAAATCAAAGTGCTGATTTTACTTCAAAAAAAACAAAATTTTAGACAAAATCCTAACTTGACTTCAAAAAAAAAAAAATTTAAATTTAAAGTGCTAACTTGACTTCAAAAAAACAAAATTTAAATTCAAAGTTCTAATTTGACTTCAAAAAAACAAAATTTAAAGTCAAAGTCTTGACTTGACTTTAAAATAAACGAAATTTTAAATTCAAAGTGCTGACTTGACTTCAAAAAACAAAAATTTAAAGTCAAAGTGCTGACTTGACTTCAAAAAAAACAAAATTTTAGAAAAATCCTAACTTGACTTCAAAAAAAACAAATTTAAATTTAAAGTGCTAACTTGACTTAAAAAAAAAACAAAATTTAAATTCAAAGTTCTAATTTGACTTCAAAAAAAACAAAATTTAAAGTCAAAGTCTTGACTTGACTTCAAAAAAAACGAAATTTAAAGTCAAAGTCCTGACTTGACTTCAAAATAAACAAAATTTTAGACAAAATCTTAACTTGACTTCAAAAAAAACAAAATTTAAATTAAAAGCGCTGACTTGACTTCAAAAAAAACGAAATTAAGGTAAAAGTCCTGACTTGACTTCAAAATAAACAAAATTTTAGACAAGATCCTAACTTGACTTCAAAAAAACAAAATTTAAGTCAAAGTCTCGACTTGACTTCAAAAAAAAAAAATTTAAATTCAAAGTGCTGACTTGACTTCAAAAAAAAAAACAATTTAAATTCAAAGTGCTGACTTGACTTCAAAAAAAAAAATTTAAAATCAAAGTGCTGATTTTACTTCAAAAAAAACAAAATTTTAGACAAAATCCTAACTTGACTTCAAAAAAAAAAAAATTTAAATTTAAAGTGCTAACTTGACTTCAAAAAAACAAAATTTAAATTCAAAGTTTCTAATTTGACTTCAAAAAAAACATTTAAAGTCAAAGTCTTGACTTGACTTTAAAATAAACGAAATTTTAAATTCAAAGTGCTGACTTGACTTCAAAAAAAACAAAATTTAAGTCAAAGTGCTGACTTGACTTCAAAAAACAAAATTTTAGAAAAAACCTAACTTGACTTCAAAAAAAAACAAAATTTAAATTTAAAGTGCTAACTTGACTTAAAAAAAAACAAAATTTAAATTCAAAGTTCTAATTTGACTTCAAAAAAACAAAATTTAAAGTCAAAGTCTTGACTTGACTTCAAAAAAAACGAAATTTAAAGTCAAAGTCCTGACTTGACTTCAAAATAAACAAAATTTTAGACAAAATCTTAACTTGACTTCAAAAAAAAACAAATTAAATTCAAAGTGCTGACTTGACTTCAAAAAAACAAAATTTAAAATCAAAGTGCTGATTTGACTTCAAAAAAAACAAATTTAAATTAAAAGCGCTGACTTGACTTCAAAAAAAACGAAATTAAGGTAAAGTCCTGACTTGACTTCAAAATAAACAAAATTTTAGACAAGATCCTAACTTGACTTCAAAAAAAACAAAATTTAAGTCAAAGTCTCGACTTGACTTCAAAAAAAAAAATTTAAATTCAAAGTGCTGACTTGACTTCAAAAAAAAATAAATTTAAATTCAAAGTGCTGACTTGACTTCAAAAAAAAAAAAATTTAAAATCAAAGTGCTGATTTTACTTCAAAAAAAACAAAATTTTAGACAAAATCCTAACTTGACTTCAAAAAAAAAAAAATTTAAATTCAAAGTTCTAATTTGACTTCAAAAAAAACAAAATTTAAAGTCAAAGTCTTGACTTGACTTTAAAATAAACGAAATTTTAAATTCAAAGTGCTGACTTGACTTCAAAAAAAACAAATTTAAATTCAAAGTGCTGACTTGACTTCAAAAAAACAAAATTTAAAATCAAAGTGCTGATTTTACTTCAAAAAAACAAATTTTAGACAAAATCCTAACTTGACTTCAAAAAAAAAAAATTTAAATTTAAAGTGCTAACTTGACTTCAAAAAAAACAAAATTTATATTCAAAGTTCTAATTTGACTTCAAAAAAACAAATTTAAAGTCAAAGTCTTGACTTGACTTTAAAATAAACGAAATTTTAAATTCAAATGCTGACTTGACTTCAAAAAAAACAAAATTTAAAATCAAAGTGCTGATTTGACTTCAAATAAACAAAATTTTAGAAAAAATCCTAACTTGACTTCAAAAAAAACAAATTTAAATTTAAAGTGCTAACTTGACTTAAAAAAAAAACAAATTTAAATTCAAGTTCTAATTTGACTTCAAAAAAAAAATTTAAAGTCAAAGTCTTGACTTGACTTCAAATAAACAAAATTTTAGACAAAATCTTAACTTGACTTCAAAAAAAAAAAATTTAAATTCAAAGTGCTGACTTGACTTCAAAAAAAACAAATTTAAAATCAAAGTGCTGATTTGACTTCTAAAAAAACAAAATTTAAATTAAAAGCGCTGACTTGACTTCAAAAAAACGAAATTAAGGTAAAAGTCCTGACTTGACTTCAATAAACAAAATTTTAGACAAGATCCTAACTTGACTTCAAAAAAAACAAAATTTAAGTCAAAGTCTCGACTTGACTTCAAAAAAAAAATTTAAATTCAAAGTGCTGACTTGACTTCAAAAAAAACAAAATTTAAATTCAAAGTGCTGACTTGACTTCAAAAAAAACAAAATTTAAAATCAAAGTGCTGATTTTACTTCAAAAAAAAACAAAATTTTAGACAAAATCCTAACTTGACTTCAAAAAAAAAAAAAAATTTAAATTTAAGTGCTACTTGACTTCAAAAAAAACAAAATTTAAATTCAAAGTTCTAATTTGACTTCAAAAAAAACAAAATTTAAAGTCAAAGTCTTGACTTGACTTTAAAATAAACGAAATTTTAAATTCAAAGTGCGACTTGACTTCAAAAAAAACAAAATTTAAAATCAAAGTGCTGATTTGACTTCAAATAACAAAATTTTAGAAAAATCTAACTTGACTTCAAAAAAAAAAAATTTAAATTCAAAGTTCTAATTAGACTTCAAAAAAAACAAAATTTAAAGTCAAAGTCTTGACTTGACTTCAAAAAAACAAAATTTAAAGTCAAAGTCTTGACTTGACTTTAAAATAAACGAAATTTTAAATTCAAAGTGCTGACTTGACTTCAAAAAAAACAAAATTTAAAGTCAAGTGCTGACTTGACTTCAAAAAAACAAATTTAAATTCAAAGTTTCTATTTTGACTTCAAAAAAAAACAAATTTAAATTTAAAGTGCTACTTGACTTCAAAAAAAACAAAATTTAAATTCAAAGTTCTAATTTGACTTCAAAAAAACAAAATTTAAAGTCAAAAAACTTGACTTGACTTAAATAAACGAAATTTAAATTCAAAGTGCTGACTTGACTTCAAAAAAAACAAAATATAATTCAAAGTTCTAATTTGACTTCAAAAAAAACAAAATTTAAAGTCAAAGTCTTGACTTGACTTTAAAATAAACGAAATTTTAAATTCAAAGTGCTGACTTGACTTCAAAAAAACAAAATTTAAATCAAAGTGCTGATTTGACTTCAAAATAACAAAATTTTAGACAAAATCCTAACTTGACTTCAAAAAAAAACAAATTTAAATTTAAAGTGCTAACTTGACTTCAAAAAAAACAAAATTTAAATTCAAAGTTCTAATTTGACTTCAAAAAAAAAACAATTTAAAGTCAAAGTCTTGACTTGACTTAAAAATAAACGCAATTTTAAATTCAAAGTGCTGACTTGACTTCAAAAAAACAAAATTTAAGTCAAAGTCTTGACTTGACTTCAAAAAAACAAATTTAAATTCACAGTGCTGACTTGACTTCAAAAAAACAAAATTTAAATTCAAAGTGCTGACTTGACTTCAAAAAAAACAAATTTAAATCAAAGTGCTGATTTGACTTCAAAAAAAACAAAATTAAGTTAATGTCCTGACTTGACTTCAAAAAAAACAAAATTTAAATAAAAAGCGCTGACTTGACATCAAAAAAACAAAATTTAAGTTAAAGTCTTGACTTGACTTTCAAAAAAACAAATTTAAATTCAAAGTGCGATGATTTGACTTCAAAAGAACAAAATTTAAATAAAAAGCGCTGACTTGACATCAAAAAAACAAAATTTAAGTAAAAGTCCTGACTTGACTTCAAATAAACAAAATTTTAGACAAAATCTTAACTTGACTTCAAAAAAACAAAATTTAATAAAGTCCTGACTTGACTTCAAAATAAACAAAATTTTAGAACAAATCCTAACTTGACTTCAAAAAAAAACAAATTTAAGTTAAGTCTTGACTGACTTCAAAAAAACAAAATTTAAATTCAAATGCTGACTTGACTTTAATTAAACAAAATTTAAATTCAAAGTCTTGACTTGCCTTTAAAAAAACAAATTTACGTCAAAGTGCCGACTTGACTTCAATAAAACAAAATTTAAAGTCAAAGTCTTGACTTGACTTTAAAATAACGAAATTTTATATTCAAAGTGCTGAATTTACTTCAAAAAACAAAATTTAAGTGAAAGTCCTGACTTGACTTCAAAAAAACAAAATTTAAAGTCAAGTCCTGACTTGACTTCAAAAAAAAACAAATTTAAAATCAAGTGCTGATTTGACTTCAAAAAAAACAAAATTTAAATTAAAAGCGCTGACTTGACTTCAAAAAAAAACGAAATTAAGGTAAAAGTCCTGACTTGACTTCAATAAACAAAATTTTAGACAAGATCCAACTTGACTTCAAAAAAAACAAAATTTAAGTCAAAGTCTCGACTTGACTTCAAAAAAAAAATTTAAATTCAAAGTGCTGACTTGACTTCAAAAAAACAAAATTAAATTCAAAGTGCTGACTTGACTTCAAAAAAACAAAATTTAAAATCAAAGTGCTGATTTTACTTCAAAAAAACAAAATTTTAGACAAAATCCTAACTTGACTTCAAAAAAAAAAATTTAAATTTAAAGTGCTAACTTGACTTCAAAAAAACAAAATTTAAATTCAAAGTTCTAATTTGACTTCAAAAAAAACAAAATTTAAAGTCAAAGTCTTGACTTGACTTTAAAATAAACGAAATTTTAATTCAAAGTGCTGACTTGACTTCAAAAAAACAAAATTTAAATTCAAAGTGCTGACTTGACTTCAAAAAAAAAAAATTTAAAATAAAATGCTGATTTTACTTCAAAAAAAAAAATTTTAGACAAAATCCTAACTTGACTTCAAAAAAAAAAAATTTAAATTTAAAGTGCTAACTTGACTTCAAAAAAAAACAAAATTTAAATTCAAAGTTCTAATTTGACTTCAAAAAAAACAAATTTAAAGTCAAAGTCTTGACTTGACTTTAAATAAACGAAATTTTAAATTCAAAGTGCTGACTTGACTTCAAAAAAACAAAATTTAAATCAAAGTGCTGATTTGACTTCAAATAAACAAAATTTTAGAAAAAATCCTAACTTGACTTCAAAAAAAACAAAATTTAAATTTAAAGTGCTAACTTGACTTAAAAAAACAAAATTTAAATTCAAAGTTCTAATTTGACTTCAAAAAAAACAAAATTTAAAGTCAAAGTCTTGACTTGACTTCAAAATAAACAAAATTTTAGACAAAATCTTAACTTGACTTCAAAAAAACAAAATTTAAATTCAAGTGCTGACTTGACTTCAAAAAAAACAAAATTTCAAATCAAAGTGCTGATTTGACTTCAAAAAAAACAAAATTTAAATTAAAGCGCTGACTTGACTTCAAAAAAACGAAATTAAGGTAAAAGTCCTGACTTGACTTCAAATAAACAAAATTTTAGACAAGATCCTAACTTGACTTCAAAAAACAAAATTAAGTCAAAGTCTCGACTTGACTTCAAAAAAAAATTTAAATTCAAAGTGCTGACTTGACTTTCAAAAAAAACAAAATTTAAATTCAAAGTGCTGACTTGACTTCAAAAAAAAAAACAAATTTAAAATCAAAGTGCTGATTTTACTTCAAAAAAACAAATTTTAGACAAAATCCTAACTTGACTTCAAAAAAAAAAAATTTAAAATTTAAAGTGCTAACTTGACTTCAAAAAAACAAAATTTAAATTCAAAGTTCTAATTTCTTCAAAAAAAAACAAATTTAAAGTCAAGTCTTGACTTGACTTTAAATAAACAAATTTTAAATTCAAAGTGCTGACTTGACTTCAAAAAAAACAAAATTTAAATCAAAGTGCTGATTTGACTTCAAATAAACAAAATTTTAGAAAATCCTAACTTGACTTCAAAAAAAAAACAAATTTAAATTTAAATGCTAACTTGACTTAAAAAAAAAACAAAATTTAAATTCAAAGTTCTAATTAGACTTCAAAAAAACAAAATTTAAATCAAAGTCTTGACTTGACTTCAAAAAAACAAAATTTAAAGTCAAGTCTTGACTTGACTTTAAAATAACGAAATTTTAAATTCAAAGTGCTGACTTGACTTCAAAAAAACAAAATTTAAAGTCAAAGTGCTGACTTGACTTCAAAAAAACAAAATTTAAATTCAAAGTTCTATTTTGACTTCAAAAAAACAAAATTTAAATTTAAAGTGCTAACTTGACTTCAAAAAAAACAAATTTAAATTCAAAGTTCTAATTTCACTTCAAAAAAAACAAAATTTAAAGTCAAAACTTGACTTGACTTTAAAAAACGAAATTTAAATTCAAAGTGCTGACTTGACTTCAAAAAAAACAAATATAAATTCAAAGTTCTAATTTAACTTCAACAAAAACAAAATTTAAAGTCAAAGTCTTGACTTGACTTAAAATAAACGAATTTTAAATTCAAAGTGCTGACTTGACTTCAAAAAACAAAATTTAAATCAAGTGCTGATTTGACTTCAAAATAAACAAATTTTAGACAAAATCCTAACTTGACTTCAAAAAAAACAAATTTAATTAAAAGTGCTAACTTGACTTCAAAAAAACAAATTTAAATTCAAAGTTCTAATTTGACTTCAAAAAAAACAAATTTAAAGTCAAGTCTGACTTGACTTAAAAATAACGCAATTTTAAATTCAAAGTGCTGACTTGACTTCAAAAAAACAAATTTAAAGTCAAAGTCTTGACTTGACTTCAAAAAAAAACAAATTTAAATTCACAGTGCTGACTTGACTTCAAAAAAAACAAAATTTAAATTCAAAGTGCTGACTTGACTTCAAAAAAACACAATTTAAAATCAAAGTGCTGATTTGACTTCAAAAAAACAAAATTAAGTTAATGTCCTGACTTGACTTCAAAAAAAACAAAATTTAAATAAAGCGCTGACTTGACATCAAAAAACAAAATTTAAGTAAAGTCTTGACTTGACTTCAAAAAACAAATTTAATTCAAAGTGCTGATTTGACTTCAAAAGAACAAAATTTAAATAAAAGCGCTGACTTGACATCAAAAAAAAACAAAATTTAAGTAAAAGTCCTGACTTGACTTCAAAATAAACAAATTTTAGACAAAATCTTAACTTGACTTCAAAAAAACAAAATTTAAGTAAAAGTCCTGACTTGACTTCAAATAACAAATTTTAGACAAAATCCTAACTTGACTTCAAAAAAACAAATTTAAGTTAAAGTCTTGACTTGACTTCAAAAAAAACAAAATTTAAATTCAAAGTGCTGACTTGACTTTTAATTAAACAAAATTTAAATTCAAAGTCTTGACTTGCCTTTAAAAAAAAAAATTTACGTCACAATGCCGACTTGACTTCAATAAAAACAATTTAAAGTCAAAGTCTTGACTTGACTTTAAAATAAACGAAATTTTAAATTCAAGTGCTGAATTTACGTCAAAAAACAAAATTTAAGTGAAAGTCCCTGACTTGACTTCAAAAAAAACAAAATTTAAAGTCAAAGTCCTGACTTGACTTCAAAAAAACAAAATTTAAAAATCAAGTGCTGATTTGACTTCAAAAAACAACAAATTTTAATTAAAACGCTGACTTGACTTCAAAAAAACAAAATTTAAAGTCAAAGTCTTGACTTGACTTTAAAATAAACAAATTTAAGTAAATGTCCTGACTTGACTTCAAAAAAACAAAATTAAAGTCAAAGTCCTGACTTGACTTCAAATAAACAAATTTTAGACAAAGTTAACTTGACTTCAAAAAACAAAATTTAAGTTAAGTCTTACTTGACTTCAATAAAACAAAATTTAAAATCAAGTGCTGATTTGACTTCAAAAAAAACAAAATTTAAGTTAATGTCCTGACTTGACTTCAAAAAAAACAAATTTAAATAAAAAGCGCTGACTTGACATCAAAAAAAACAAATTTTAAGTAAAATCCTGACTTGACTTCAATTAAACAAAATTTTAGACAAAATCTTAACTTGACTTCAAAAAACAAATTTAAGTTAAAGTCTTGACTTGACTTCAAAAAAACAAAATTTAAATTCAAAGTGCTGATTTGACTTCAAAAAAACAAAATTTTAAACCAAATGCTGATTTGACTTCAAAAAAACAAAATTTAAGTTAAAGTCTTGACTTGACTTCAAAAAAACAAAATTTAAATTCAAAGTTCTAATATGACTTCAAAAAAAAAAAAATTTAAAGTCAAAGTCTTGACTTGACTTAAAATAAACGAAATTTTAAATCAAAGTTCTGACTTGACTTCAAAAAAACAAATTTAAAATCAAAGTGCTGATTTGACTTCAAAAAAACAAAATTTAAGTTAATGTCCTGACTTGACTTCAAAAAAACAAATTTAAATAAAAAGCGCTGACTTGACATCAAAAAAACAAAATTTAAGTAAAAGCCTGACTTTACTTCAAATAACAAAATTTTAGACAAAATCTTAACTTGACTTCAAAATAAACAAATTTTAGACAAATCCTAACTTGACTTCAAAAAAAACAAAATTTAAATTCAAAGTGCTAACTTGACTTCAAAAAAAACAAAATTTAAAATCAAAGTGCTGATTTGACTTCAAAAAAAACAAATTTAAGTAAAAGTCCTGACTTGACTTCAAAATAAACAAAATTTTAGACAAAATCCTAACTCGAACTTCAAAAAAACAACAAATTTAAGTTAAAGTCTTAACTTGGCTTCAAAAACAAAATTTAAATTCAAGTGCTGACTTGACTTCAAAAAAAACAAATTTGAAATCAAAGTGCTGATTTGACTTCAAAAAAAACAAAATTTAAAGTCAAAGTCTTGACTTGACTTTTAAATAAACAAATTTAAAGTCAAAGTCTTGACTTGACTTAAAATAAACAAATTTAAATTCAAAGTCTTGACTTGACTTCAAAAAAAACAAAATTTAAAGTCAAAGTCCTGACTTGACTTCAAAAAAATAAAAATTTAAATTAAAAGCGCTGACTTGACTTCAAAAAAAAACAAATTTTAGACAAAATCCTGACTTGACTTCAAAAAAAAACAAATTTTATTCAAGTTCTAATTTGACTTCAAAAAAAAAAATTTTAGGCAAAATCCTGACTTGCCTTCAAAATAAACAAAATTTAAATTCAAAGAGCTGACTTGACTTCAAAAAAAACAAAATTTAAATTTAAAGTGCTAACTTGACATCAAAAAAACAAAATTTAAGTAAAGTCTTGACTTGACTCTAAAATAACAAAATTTAAATTCAAAGTGCTGACTTGACTTCAAAAAAACACAAATTTAAATTTAAAGTGCTAACTTGACTTCAAAATAAAAAATTTTAGACAAATCCTAACTTGACTTCAAAAAACAAAATTTAAATTCAAATGCTAACTTGACTTCAAAAAAAACAAAATTTAAAATCAAGTGCTGATTTACTTCAAAAAAAACAAAATTTAAGTAAAAGTCCTGACTTGACTTCAAAATAAACAAAATTTTAGACAAAATCCTAACTCGACTTCAAAAAAAAAACAAATTTAAGTTAAAGTCTTACTTGGCTTCAAAAATAAACAAAATTTAAATTCAAGTCTGACTTGACTTCAAAAAAAACAAAATTGAAATCAAAGTGCTGATTTGACTTCAAAAAAAACAAATTTAAAGTCAAAGTCCTGACTTGACTACAAAAAAATAAAATTTAAATTAAAAGCGCTGACTTGACTTCAAAAAAAACAAATTTAAGTAAAAGTCCTGACTTGACTTCAAAATAAACAAAATTTTAGACAAATCCTAACTCGACTTCAAAAAAAACAAAATTTAAGTTAAAGTCTTAACTTGGCTTCAAAAATAAACAAATTTAAATTCAAAGTGCTGACTTGACTTCAAAAAAAACAAAATTTGAAATCAAAGTGCTGATTTGACTTCAAAAAACAAATTTAAAGTCAAAGTCTTGACTTGACTTTTAAATAAACAAATTTAAAGTCAAAGTCTTGACTTGACTTTAAAAAAACAAAATTTAAATTCAAAGTCTTGACTTGACTTCAAAAAAAACAAATTTAAAGTCAAAGTCCTGACTTGACTTCAAAAAAAACAAAATTTAAAGTCAAAATCCTGACTTGACTTCAAAAAAATAAAATTTAAATTAAAGCGCTGACTTGACTTCAAAAAAACAAAATTAAAGTAAAAGTCCTGACTTGACTTCAAAAAAACAAAATTTATATTCAAGTTCTAATTTGACTTCAAAAAAAAAAATTTTAGGCAAAATCCTGACTTGCCTTCAAAATAAACAAATTTAAATTCAAAGACTGACTTGCCTTCAAAAAAACAAAATTTAAATAAAAAGCGCTGACTTGACATCAAAAAAACAAAATTTAGTAAAAGTCTTGACTTGACTCTAAAATAAACAAATTTAAATTCAAAGTGCTGACTTGACTTCAAAAAAACAAAATTTAAATTTAAAGTGCTAACTTGACTTCAAAATACAAAATTTTAGACAAAATCCTAACTTGACTTCAAAAAAAAACAAAATTTAAATTCAAAGTGCTAACTTGACTTCAAAAAAACAAATTTAAATCAAAGTGCTGATTTGACTTCAAAAAAACAAAATTTAGTAAATCCTGACTTGACTTCAAATAAACAAATTTTAGACAAATCCTAACTCGACTTCAAAAAAAAAACAAATTTAAGTTACAAGTCTTAACTTGGCTTCAAAATAAACAAAATTTAAATTCAAAGTGCTGACTTGACTTCAAAAAAACAAAATTTGAAATCAAGTGCTGATTTGACTTCAAAAAAACAAATTTAAAGTCAAAGTCCTGACTTGACTACAAAAAAAAAAATTTAAATTAAAAGCGCTGACTTGACTTCAAAAAAACAAAATTTAAGTAAAGTCCTGACTTGACTTCAAAAAAACAAATTTTATTCAAAGTTCTAATTTGACTTCAAAAAAAAAAACGAAATTTAAATTCAAAGTGCTAACTTGACTTCAAAAAAAACAAATTTAAAATCAAAGTGCTGATTTGACTTCAAAAAAACTAAATTTAAACTCAAAGTCTTGACTTGACTTTAAATAAACGAAATTTAAATTCAAGTGCTGACTTGACTTCAAAAAAAAACAAAATTTAAAGTCAAAGTCTTGACTTGACTTTAAAATAAACAAAATTTAAATTCAAAGTCTTGACTTGCCTTCAAAAAAACAAAATTTAAATAAAAGCGCTGACTTGACATAAAAAAAAACAAAATTTAAGTAAAAGTCTTGACTTGACTCTAAAATAACAAATTTAAATTCAAAGTGCTGACTTGACTTCAAAAAAAAAACAAATTTAAATTTAAAGTGCTAACTTGACTTAAAAAAAAACAAAATTTAAATCAAAGTTCTAATTTGACTTCAAAAAAACAAAATTTAAGTAAAAGTCTTGACTTGACTTTAAAATAAACGAAATTTTAAATTCAAAGTGCTGACTTGACTTCAAAAAAAACAAATTAAAATTCAAAGTTCTAATTTGACTTCAAAAAATACAAATTAAAGTCAAAGTCTTGACTTGACTTTAAATAAACGAAATTTAAATTCAAAGTGCTGACTTGACTTCAAAAAAACAAATTTAAATTCAAAGTTCTAATTTGACTTCAAAAAAAACAAAATTTAAAGTCAAGTTCTAATTTGACTTCAAAATACAAAATTTAAGTCAAAGTCTTGACTTGACTTTAAAATAAACGAAATTTAAATTCAAGGTGCTGACTTGACTTCAAAAAAAACAAAATTTAAATCAAAGTGCTGATTGACTTCAAATAAACAAAATTTTAGACAAAATCCTAACTTGACTTCAAAAAAACAAATTTAAATTTAAAGTGCTAACTTGACTTCAAAAAAACATTTAAATTCAAAGTTCTAATTTGACTTCAAAAAAAAAATTTAAAGTCAAAGTCTTGATTTGACTTTAAAATAAACGCATTTTAATTCAAGTGCTGACTTGACTTCAAAAAAAACAAAATTTAAATCAAAGTCTTGACTTGACTTTAAAATAACAAAATTTAAGTAAAGTCCTGACTTGACTTCAAAATAAACAAATTTTAGACAAAATCTTAACTTGACTTCAAAAGAAAAATTTAAGTTAATGTCCTGACTTGACTTCAAAAAACAAAATTTAAATAAAAGCGCTGACTTGACATCAAAAAAAACAAAATTTAAGTAAAGTCCTGACTTGACTTCAAAAAACAAAATTTTAGACAAATCTTAACTTGACTTCAAAAAAAACAAATTTAAGTAAAGTCCTGACTTGACTTCAAAATAAAACAAATTTTAGACAAATCCTACTTGACTTCAAAAAACAAAATTTAATTAAGTCTTGACTTGACTTCAAAAAAAACAAATTTAAATTCAAAGTGCTGACTTGACTTTAAATAAACAAAATTTAATTCAAAGTCTGACCTTGCCTTTAAAAAAAAACAAAATTTAAAGTCAAGTCTTGACTTGACTTTAAAATAAACAAATTTAAGTAAAAGTCCTGACTTGACTTCAAAAAAAACGAAATTAAAGTCAAGTCCTGACTTGACTCAAAATAACAAAATTTTAGACAAAATCTTAACTTGACTTCAAAAAAAAAAAAATTTAAATTCAAAGTGCTGACTTGACTTCAAAAAAATAAAAATTCAAATAAGCGCTGACTTGACTTCAAAAAAACAAAATTAAATAAAAGTCCTGACTTGACTTCAAATAACAAATTTTAGACAAAATCTTACTCTTCAAAAAAACAAATTAAGTAAAAGTCCTGACTTGACTCAAATAAACAAAATTTTGACAAATCCTAACTTGACTTCAAAAAAACAAATTTAAGTAAAGTCTTGACTTGACTTTAAAATAAACGAAATTTTAAATTCAAAGTGCTGACTTGACTTCAAAAAAAACAAAATTTAAATTCAAAGTTCTAATTTGACTTCAAAATACAAAATTTAAAGTCAAAGTCTTGACTTGACTTTACAAATAAACGAATTTAAATTCAAGTGCTGACTTGACTTCAAAAAAACAAATTTAAATTCAAGTTCTAATTGACTTCAAAAAAACAAAATTTAAAGTCAAAGTCTTGACTTGACTTTAAAATAACAAATTTAATTCAAAGTGCTGACTTGACTTCAAAAAAAACAAATTTAAGTAAAGTCCTGACTTGACTTCAAAAACACAAATTTAATTCAAAGTGCTGACTTGACTTTAAATAAACAAAATTTAAATTCAAAGTCTTGACTTGCCTTTAAAAAAACAAATTTAAAGTCAAAGTCTTGACTTGACTTTAAAATAAACAAAATTTAAGTAAAGTCCTGACTTGACTTCAAAAAAAAAGAAATTTAAAGTCAAAGTCCTGACTTGACTTCAAATAAACAAAATTTTAGACAAAATCTTAACTTGACTTCAAAAAAACAAATTTAAATTCAAAGTGCTGACTTGACTTCAAAAAAAACAAAATTTAAATAAAAGCGCTGACTTGACATCAAAAAAACAAAATTTAAGTAAAATCCTGACTTGACTTCAAAATAAACAAATTTTTGACAAAATCTTAACTTGACTTCAAAAAAAAACAAATTAAGTAAAGTCCACTGAATGACTTCAAAAATCAAAATTTAGACAAAATCCTACTTGACTTTAAATAAACGAATTTTAAATTCAAAGTGCTGACTTGACTTCAAAAAAAAAATTAAATTCAAAGTTCTAATTTGACTTCAAAAATACAAAATTTAAAGTCAAGTCTTGACTTGACTTTAAATAAAACGAAATTTAAATTCAAAGTGCTGACTTGACTTCAAAAAAAACAAAATTTAAATCAAAGTTCTAATTTGACTTCAAAAAAACAAAATTTAAAGTCAAAGTCTTGACTTGACTTTAAATAAACGAAATTTTAAATTCAAAGTGCTGACTTGACTTCAAAAAAAACAAAATTTAAAATCAAAGTGCTGATTTGACTTCAAAATAACAAAATTTTAGACAAATCCTAACTTGACTTCAAAAAAAACAAATTTAAATTTAAAGTGCTAACTTGACTTCAAAAAAAACAACAATTTAAATTCAAAGTTCTAATTTGACTTCAAAAAAACAAATTTAAAGTCAAAGTCTTGATTTGACTTTAAAAAAAACAAAATTAAGTAAAAGTCCTGACTTGACTTCAAATAAACAAATTTTACAAAATCCTAACTTGACTTTAAAATAAACGAATTTAAATTCAAAGTGCTGACTTGACTTCAAAAAAACAAATTAAATTCAAAGTTCTAATTTGACTTCAAAAAATACAAAATTTAAAGTCAAAGTCTTGACTTGACTTTAAAATAAACGAAATTTAATTCAAGTGCTGACTTGACTTCAAAAAAAAACAAATTTAAATTCAAGTTTCTAATTTGCTTCAAAAAATACAAAATTTAAAGTCAAAGTCTTGACTTGACTTTAAATAAACGAAATTTAAATTCAAAGTGCTGACTTGACTTCAAAAAAAACAAAATTTAATTCAAAGTCTAATTTGACTTCAAAAAAACAAATTTAAAGTCAAGTCTTGACTTGACTTTAAAAAACGAAATTTAATTCAAAGTGCTGACTTGACTTCAAAAAAAACAAAATTTAATAAAAGTCCTGACTTGACTTCAAATAACAAAATTTAGACAAAATCCTAACTTGACTTCAAAAAAACAAAATTTAAGTAAAGTCTTGACTTGACTTCAAAAAAACAAAATTTAAATTCAAATGCTGACTTGACTTTTAAATAACAAATTTAATCAAAGTCTGACTTGCCTTTAAAAAACAAATTTAAAGTCAAAGTCTTGACTTGACTTTAAATAAACAAATTTAAGTAAAATCCTGACTTGACTTCAAAAAAAACGAAATTTAAAGTCAAAGTCCTGACTTGACTTCAAATAAACAAAATTTTAGACAAAATCTTAACTTGACTTCAAAAAAACAAATTAAATTCAAGTGCTGACTTGACTTCAAAAAAAAACAAATTTAAATAAAAAGCGCTGACTTGACTCAAAAAAACAAATTTAAGTAAAAGTCCTGACTTGACTTCAAAATAACAAAATTTTTGACAAAATCTTAACTTGACTTCAAAAAAAAACAAATTTAAGTAAAGTCCTGACTTGACTTCAAAATAAACAAAATTTTAGACAAAATCCTAACTTGACTTTAAAATAAACGAATTTTAAATTCAAAGTGCTGACTTGACTTCAAAAAAAACAAAATTAAATTCAAAGTTCTAATTTGACTTCAAAAAATACAAAATTTAAAGTCAAAGTCTTGACTTGACTTTAAAATAACGAATTTAAATTCAAAGTGCTGACTTGACTTCAAAAAAACAAATTTAAATTCAAAGTTCTAATTTGACTTCAAAAAAACAAATTTAAAGTCAGTCTTGACTTGACTTTAAAATAAACGAAATTTTAAATTCAAAGTGCTGACTTGACTTCAAAAAAAACAAATTTAAATCAAGTGCTGATTTGACTTCAAAATAAACAAAATTTTAGACAAATCCTAACTTTACTTCAAAAAACAAAATTTAAAGTCAAAGTCCTGACTTGACTTCAAAATAAACAAAATTTAAATTCAAAGTTCTAATTTGACTTCAAAAAAAAACAAAATTTAAAGTCAAAGTCTTGATTGACTTTAAAATAACGCAATTTTAAATTCAAAGTGCTGACTTGACTTCAAAAAAACAAATTTAAAGTCAAAGTCTTGACTTGACTTTAAAATAAACAAATTTAAGTAAAGTCCTGACTTGACTTCAAAATAAACAAATTTTAGACAAAATCTTAACTTGACTTCAAAAGAACAAATTTAAGTTAATGTCCTGACTTGACTTCAAAAAAAAACAAAATTTAAATAAAAAGCGCTGACTTGACATCAAAAAAAACAAATTTAAGTAAAAGTCCTGACTTGACTTCAAAATAAACAAAATTTTAGACAAAATCTTAACTTGACTTCAAAAAACAAAATTTAAGTAAAAGTCCTGACTTGACTTCAAAATAAACAAATTTTAGACAAAATCCTAACTTGACTTCAAAAAAACAAAATTTAAGTTAAAGTCTTGACTTGACTTCAAAAAAAAACAAATTTAAATTCAAAGTGCTGACTTGACTTTTAAATAAACAAATTTAAATTCAAAGTCTTGACTTGCCTTTAAAAAAACAAAATTTAAAGTCAAAGTCTTGACTTGACTTTAAAATAAACAAATTTAAGTAAAGTCCTGACTTGACTTCAAAAAAAACGAAATTTAAAGTCAAAGTCCTGACTTGACTTCAAATAAACAAAATTTTAGACAACAATCTTAACTTGACTTCAAAAAAAACAAATTTAAATTCAAGTGCTGACTTGACTTCAAAAAAAACAAAATTTAAATAAAAGCGCTGACTTGACATCAAAAAAAACAAATTTAAGTAAAGTCCTGACTTGACTTCAAAATAAACAAAATTTTAGACAAAATCTTAACTTGACTTCAAAAAAACAAAATTTTGTAAAAGTCCAGACTTGACTTCAAAATAAACAAATTTTAGACAAAATCCTAACTTGACTTCAAAAAAAACAAATTTAAAGTTAAAGTCTTGACTTGACTTCAAAAAAAACAAATTTAAATTCAAAGTGCTGACTTGACTTTTAAATAAACAAATTTAAATTCAAAGTCTTGACTTGCCTTTAAAAAAAACAAAATTTAAGTCAAAGTCTTGACTTGACTTTAAAATAAACAAAATTTAAGTAAAAGTGACTTGACTTCAAAAAAACGAAATTTAAAGTCAAAGTCCTGACTTGACTTCAAAATAAACAAAATTTTAGACAAAATCTTAACTTGACTTCAAAAAACAAAATTTAAATTCAAAGTGCTGACTTGACTTCAAAAAACAAAATTAAAATCAAAGTGCTGATTTGACTTCAAAAAAAACAAAATTCAAATTAAAAGCGCTGACTTGACTTCAAAAAAAACGAAATTAAGGTAAAAGTCCTGACTTGACTTCAAAATAAACAAATTTTAGACAAGATCCTAACTTGACTTCAAAAAAAAAAATTTAAGTCAAAGTCTCGACTTGACTTCAAAAAAAACAAATTTAAATTCAAAGTCTTGACTTTACTTTCAAAAAAACAAAATTTAAATTCAAAGTGCTGATTTGACTTCAAAAAAAACAAAATTTAAAATCAAGTGCTGATTTGACTTCAAAAAAAACAAAATTTAAGTTAAAGTCTTCACTTGACTTCAAAAAAACAAAATTTAAATCAAAGTTCTAATTTAACTTCAAAAAAAAAACAAATTTAAAGTCAAAGTCTTGACTTGACTTTAAAATAACGAAAATTTAAAATCAAAGTGCTGATTCGACTTCAAAAAAAACAAAATTTAAGTAAATGTCCTGACTTGACTTCAAAAAAACAAAATTAAGGTAAAAGTCCTGACTTGACTTCAAATAAACAAAATTTTAGACGATCCTAACTTGACTTCAAAAACAAAATTTAAGTCAAAGTCTCGACTTGACTTCAAAAAAAACAAAATTTAAATTCAAGTCTTGACTTTACTTTCAAAAAAACAAATTTAAATTCAAAGTGCTGATTTGACTTCAAAAAAAACAAATTTAAATCAAAGTGCTGATTTGACTTCAAAAAAAAAAATTTAAGTTAAAGTCTGACTTGACTTCAAAAAAAAAAAAAAATTTAAATTCAAAGTTCTAATTTAACTTCAAAAAAAACAAAATTAAAGTCAAAGTCTTGACTTGACTTTAAAATAAACGAAAATTTAAAATCAAGTGCTGATTTGACTTTAAAATAAACAAAATTTAAGTAAAAGTCCTGACTTGACTTCAAAAAAAACGAATTTAATCAAAGTCCTGACTTGACTTCAAATAAACAAATTTTAGACAAAATCTTAACTTGACTTCAAAAAAAAAACAAATTTAAATTCAAAGTGCTGACTTGACTTCAAAAAACAAAATTTAAATAAAAAGCGCTGACTTGACATAAAAAAACAAAATTTAAGTAAAAGTCCTGACTTGACTTCAAAATAAACAAAATTTTAGACAAATCTTAACTTGACTTCAAAAAAAAAAATTTAAGTAAAGTCCTGACTTGACTTCAAAATAAACAAAATTTTAGACAAAATCCTAACTTGACTTCAAAAAAACAAAATTTAAGTTAAAGTCTTGACTTGACTTCAAAAAACAAAATTTAAATTCAAAGTGCTGACTTGACTTTTAAATAAACAAATTCAATTCAAATCTTGACTTGCCTTTAAAAAAAACAAATTTAAAGTCTAAGTCTTGACTTGACTTTAAAATAAACAAAATTTAAGTAAAGTTCTGACTTGACTTCAAAAAAAAACGAAATTTAAAGTCAAAGTCCTGACTTGACTTCAAATAAACAAATTTTAGACAAAATCTTAACTTGACTTCAAAAAAAACAAATTTAATTCAAAGTGCTGACTTGACTTCAAAAAAAACAAAAATTAAAATCAAAGTGCTGATTTGACTTCAAAAAACAAATTCAAATTAAAAGCGCTGACTTGACTTCAAAAAACGAAATTAAGGTAAAAGTCCTGACTTGACTTCAAAATAAACAAAATTTTAGACAAGATCCTAACTTGACTTCAAAAAAAACAAAATTTAAGTCAAAGTCTCGACTTGACTTCAAAAAAAACAAATTTAAATTCAAAGTGCTGATTTGACTTCAAAAAAACAAAATTTAAAATCAAGTGCTGATTTGACTTCAAAAAAAACAAATTTAAGTTAAGTCTTGACTTGACTTCAAAAAAACAAATTTAAATTCAAAGTTCTAATTTAACTTCAAAAAAACAAAATTTAAAGTCAAAGTCTTGACTTGACTTAAAATAAACGAAAATTTAAATCAAAGTGCTGATTTGACTTTAAAAAAAACAAAATTTAAGTAAAAGTCCTGACTTGACTTCAAAAAAACGAAATTTAAAGTCAAAGTCCTGACTTGACTTCAAAATAAACAAAATTTTAGACAAATCTTAACTTGACTTCAAAAAAAACAAATTTAAATTCAAAGTGCTGACTTGACTTCAAAAAAAACAAAATTTAAATAAAAAGCGCTGACTTGACATAAAAAAAAACAAATTTAAGTACAAGTCCTGACTTGACTTCAAATAAACAAATTTTAGACAAAATCTTAACTTGACTTCAAAAAAACAAAATTTAAGTAAAAGTGCTGATTTGACTTCAAAATAAACAAAATTTTAGACAAAATCCTAACTTGACTTCAAAAAAAAAAAACAAATTTAAATTTAAAGTGCTAACTTGACTTCAAAAAACAAAATTTAAATTCAAAGTTCTAATTTGACTTCAAAAAAACTAAAATTTAAAGTCAAAGTCTTGATTTGACTTTAAAAAAAACAAATTTAAGTAAAAGTCCTGACTTGACTTCAAAATAAACAAAATTTTAGACAAAATCCTAACTTGACTTTAAAATAACGAATTTTAAATTCAAAGTGCTGACTTGACTTCAAAAAAAACAAAATTAAAATTCAAGTTCTAATTTGACTTCAAAAAATACAAAATTTAAAGTCAAAGTCTTGACTTGACTTTAAAATAAACGAATTTAAATTCAAAGTGCTGACTTGACTTCAAAAAAAACAAAATTTAAATTCAAAGTTCTAATTTGACTTCAAAAATACAAAATTTAAAGTCAAAGTCTTGACTTGACTTTAAAATAAACGAAATTTAAATTCAAAGTGCTGACTTGACTTCAAAAAAACAAATTTAAATTCAAGTTCTAATTTGACTTCAAAAAAAACAATTTAAAGTCAAAGTCTTGACTTGACTTTAAATAAACGAAATTTTAAATTCAAAGTGCTGACTTGACTTCAAAAAAAACAAATTTAAGTAAAAGTCCTGACTTGACTTCAAATAAACAAATTTTAGACAAAATCCTAACTTGACTTCAAAAAAAAAACAATTTAAGTTAAAGTCTTGACTTGACTTCAAAAAAACAAAATTTAATTCAAGTGCTGACTTGACTTTTAAATAACAAAATTTAAATTCAAAGTCTTGACTTGCCTTTAAAAAAACAAAATTTAAAGTCAAAGTCTTGACTTGACTTTAAAATAAACAAAATTTAAGTAAAAGTCCTGACTTGACTTCAAAAAAAACGAAATTTAAAGTCAAAGTCCTGACTTGACTTCAAAATAAACAAAATTTTAGACAAAATCTTAACTTGACTTCAAAAAAAAAAACAAAATTAAATCAAAGTGCTGACTTGACTTCAAAAAAACAAAATTTAAATAAAAGCGCTGACTTGACATCAAAAAAAACAAATTTAAGTAAAAGTCCTGACTTGACTTCAAAATAAACAAATTTTTGACAAAATCTTAACTTGACTTCAAAAAAAACAAATTTAAGTAAAAGTCCTGACTTGACTTCAAAATAAACAAAATTTTAGACAAATCCTAACTTGACTTTAAAATAAACGAAATTTTAAATTCAAAGTGCTGACTTGACTTCAAAAAAAACAAAATTAAAATTCAAAGTTCTAATTTGACTTCAAAAATACAAAATTTAAAGTCAAAGTCTTGACTTGACTTTAAAATAAACGAAATTTAAATTCAAAGTGCTGACTTGACTTCAAAAAAAACAAAATTTAAATCAAAGTTCTAATTTGACTTCAAAAAAAACAAATTTAAAGTCAAAGTCTTGACTTGACTTTAAAATAAACGAAATTTTAAATTCAAAGTGCTGACTTGACTTCAAAAAAAACAAAATTTAAAATCAAAGTGCTGATTTGACTTCAAAATAAACAAAATTTTAGACAAAATCCTACTTGACTTCAAAAAAACAAATTTAAATTTAAAGTGCTACTTGACTTCAAAAAAAACAAATTTAAATTCAAAGTTCTAATTTGACTTCAAAAAAACAAATTTAAAGTCAAAGTCTTGATTTGACTTTAAAATAAACGCAATTTTAAATTCAAAGTGCTGACTTGACTTCAAAAAACAAAATTTAAAGTCAAAGTCTTGACTTGACTTTAAAATAAACAAATTTAAGTAAAAGTCCTGACTTGACTTCAAATAAACAAAATTTTAGACAAAATCTTAACTTGACTTCAAAAGAACAAATTTAAGTTAATGTCCTGACTTGACTTCAAAAAAAACAAATTTAAATAAAAAGCGCTGACTTGACATCAAAAAAAACAAAATTTAAGTAAAAGTCCTGACTTGACTTCAAAATAAACAAAATTTTAGACAAATCTTAACTTGACTTCAAAAAACAAAATTTTAAGTAAAAGTCCTGACTTGACTTCAAAATAAACAAATTTTAGACAAAATCCTAACTTGACTTCAAAAAAACAAAATTTAAGTTAAAGTCTTGACTTGACTTCAAAAAAAACAAAATTTAAATTCAAAGTGCTGACTTGACTTTTAAAACAAAATTTAAATTCAAAGTCTTGACTTGCCTTAAAAAAAACAAATTTAAAGTCAAAGTCTTGACTTGACTTTAAAATAAACAAATTTAAGTAAAAGTCCTGACTTGACTTCAAAAAAAACGAAATTTAATCAAGTCCTGACTTGACTTCAAATAAACAAAATTTTAGACAAAATCTTAACTTGACTTCAAAAAAAACAAAATTTAAATTCAAAGTGCTGACTTGACTTCAAAAAAACAAATTTAAATAAAAGCGCTGACTTGACATCAAAAAAAACAAAATTTAAGTAAAAGTCCTGACTTGACTTCAAAATAAATAAATTTTAGACAAATCTTAACTTGACTTCAAAAAAACAAAATTTAAGTAAAAGTCCAGACTTGACTTCAAAATAACAAATTTTAGACAAATCCTAACTTGACTTCAAAAAAACAAATTTAAGTTAAAGTCTTGACTTGACTTCAAAAAAACAAATTTAAATTCAAAGTGCTGACTTGACTTTTAAATAAACAAAATTTAAATTCAAAGTCTTGACTTGCCTTTAAAAAAAACAAATTTAAGTCAAAGTCTTGACTTGACTTTAAAATAAACAAATTTAAGTAAAAGTCCTGACTTGACTTCAAAAAAAAAACGAAATTTAAAGTCAAAGTCCTGACTTGACTTCAAATAAACAAAATTTTAGACAAAATCTTAACTTGACTTCAAAAAAAACAAAATTTAAATTCAAAGTGCTGACTTGACTTCAAAAAAAACAAAATTAAAATCAAAGTGCTGATTTGACTTCAAAAAAACAAAATTCAATTAAAAGCGCTGACTTGACTTCAAAAAAAACGAAATTAAGGTAAAGTCCTGACTTGACTTCAAATAAACAAATTTTAGACAGATCCTAACTTGACTTCAAAAAAAACAAAATTTAAGTCAAAGTCTCGACTTGACTTCAAAAAAAACAAAATTTAAATTCAAAGTCTTGACTTTACTTTCAAAAAACAAAATTTAAATTCAAAGTGCTGATTTGACTTCAAAAAAAACAAAATTTAAAATGAAAGTGCTGATTTGACTTCAAAAAAACAAAATTTAAGTTAAAGTCTTCACTTGACTTCAAAAAACAAAATTTAAATTCAAAGTTCTAATTTAACTTCAAAAAAAAACAATTTAAAGTCAAAGTCTTGACTTGACTTTAAATAAACGAAAATTTAAAATCAAAGTGCTGATTCGACTTCAAAAAAACAAAATTTAAGTAAATGTCCTGACTTGACTTCAAAAAAACACAAATTAAGGTAAAAGTCCTGACTTGACTTCAAAATAACAAAATTTTAGACAAATCCTAACTTGACTTCAAAAAAAAAAACAAAATTTAAGTCAAAGTCTCGACTTGACTTCAAAAAAAAACAAATTTAAATTCAAAGTCTTGACTTTACTTTCAAAAAACAAATTTAAATTCAAAGTGCTGATTTGACTTCAAAAAAAACAAAATTTAAAATCAAGTGCTGATTTGACTTCAAAAAAAACAAAATTTAAGTTAAAGTCTTGACTTGACTTCAAAAAAAAAATTTAAATTCAAAGTTCTAATTTAACTTCAAAAAAAACAAAATTTAAAGTCAAAGTCTTGACTTGACTTTAAAATAACGAAAATTTAAAATCAAAGTGCTGATTTGACTTTAAATAAACAAAATTTAAGTAAAAGTCCTGACTTGACTTCAAAAAAAACGAAATTTAAAGTCAAGTCCTGACTTGACTTCAAATAAACAAAATTTTAGACAAAATCTTAACTTGACTTCAAAAAAACAAAATTTAAATTCAAGTGCTGACTTGACTTCAAAAAAAACAAAATTTAAATAAAAAGCGCTGACTTGACATAAAAAAACAAATTTAAGTAAAGTCCTGACTTGACTTCAAATAAACAAATTTTAGACAAATCTTAACTTGACTTCAAAAAAAACAAATTTAAGTAAAAGTCCTGACTTGACTTCAAATAAACAAATTTTAGACAAATCCTAACTTGACTCAAAAAAAAAAAACAAAATTTAAGTTAAGTCTTGACTTGACTTCAAAAAAACAAAATTTAAATTCAAAGTGCTGACTTGACTTTTAAATAAACAAAATTTAAATTCAAAGTCTTGACTTGCCTTTAAAAAAAACAATTTAAAGTCTAAGTCTTGACTTGACTTTAAAATAACAAAATTTAAGTAAAGTTCTGACTTGACTTCAAAAAAACGAAATTTAAAGTCAAGTCCTGACTTGACTTCAAATAAACAAAATTTTAGACAAATCTTAACTTGACTTCAAAAAAACAAAATTTAAATTCAAAGTGCTGACTTGACTTCAAAAAAAACAAAATTAAAATCAAAGTGCTGATTTGACTTCAAAAAACAAATTCAAATTAAAAGCGCTGACTTGACTTCAAAAAAAACGAAATTAAGGTAAAAGTCCTGACTTGACTTCAAAATAAACAAAATTTTAGACAATCCTAACTTGACTTCAAAAAAAACAAAATTTAAGTCAAGTCTCGACTTGACTTCAAAAAAAAAATTTAAATTCAAGTGCTGATTTGACTTCAAAAAAACAAAATTTAAAATCAAGTGCTGATTTGACTTCAAAAAAACAAAATTTAAGTTAAAGTCTTGACTTGACTTCAAAAAAAAACAAAATTTAAATTCAAAGTTCTAATTTAACTTCAAAAAAAACAAATTTAAAGTCAAGTCTTGACTTGACTTTAAATAAACGAAAATTTAAAATCAAAGTGCTGATTTGACTTTAAAATAAACAAAATTTAAGTAAAAGTCCTGACTTGACTTCAAAAAAAACGAAATTTAAAGTCAAAGTCCTGACTTGACTTCAAATAAACAAAATTTTAGACAAATCTTAACTTGACTTCAAAAAAAAACAAATTTAAATTCAAGTGCTGACTTGACTTCAAAAAAAACAAAATTTAAATAAAAAGCGCTGACTTGACATAAAAAAAAAACAAATTTAAGTAAAAGTCCTGACTTGACTTCAAATAAACAAATTTTAGACAAAATCTTAACTTGACTTCAAAAAAACAAAATTTAAGTAAAGGTCCTGACTTGACTTCAAAATAAACAAAATTTTAGACAAAATCCTAACTTGACTTCAAAAAACAAAACAAATTTAAGTTAAAGTCTTGACTTGACTTCAAAAAAACAAAATTTAATTCAAAGTGCTGACTTGACTTTTAAATAACAAAATTTAAATTCAAAGTCTTGACTTGCCTTTAAAAAAACAAAATTTAAAGTCTAAGTCTTGACTTGACTTTAAAATAAACAAAATTTAAGTAAAGTTCTGACTTGACTTCAAAAAAACGAATTTAAAGTCAAAGTCCTGACTTGACTTCAAATAAACAAAATTTTAGACAAAATCTTAACTTGACTTCAAAAAAAACAAATTTAAATTCAAAGTGCTGACTTGACTTCAAAAAAAAACAAAAATTAAAATCAAGTGCTGATTTGACTTCAAAAAAAACAAAATTCAAATTAAAAGCGCTGACTTGACTTCAAAAAAACGAAATTTAAATTCAAAGTCCTGACTTGACTTCAAAATAAACAAAATTTTAGACAAAATCTTAACTTGACTTCAAAAAAAACAAAATTTAAGTCAAAGTCTCGACTTGACTTCAAAAAAAACAAAATTTAAATTCAAAGTCTTGACTTGACTTTAAAATAAACGAAAATTTAAAATCAAAGTGCTGATTTGACTTCAAAAAAAACAAAATTTAAGTAAATGTCCTGACTTGACTTCAAAAAAACAAAATTAAGGTAAAAGTCCTGACTTGACTTCAAAATAAACAAAATTTTAGACAAGATCCTAACTTGACTTCAAAAAAAACAAATTTAAGTCAAAGTCTCGACTTGACTTCAAAAAAACAAAATTTAAATTCAAAGTCTTGACTTTACTTTCAAAAAAACAAAATTTAAATTCAAAGTTCTAATTTAACTTCAAAAAAAAACAAAATTTAAAGTCAAGTCTTGACTTGACTTTAAAATAAACGAAAATTTAAAATCAAAGTGCTGATTTGACTTTAAAATAAACAAAATTTAAGTAAAAGTCCTGACTTGACTTCAAAAAACGAAATTTAAAGTCAAAGTCCTGACTTGACTTCAAAATAACAAAATTTTAGACAAATCTTAACTTGACTTCAAAAAAAACAAAATTTAAATTCAAAGTGCTGACTTGACTTCAAAAAACACAAATTTAAATAAAAGCGCTGACTTGACATAAAAAAAACAAAATTTAAGTAAAAGTCCTGACTTGACTTCAAATAAACAAAATTTTAGACAAAATCTTAACTTGACTTCAAAAAAAACAAAATTTAAGTAAAAGTCCTGACTTGACTTCAAAATAAACAAAATTTAGACAAAATCCTAACTTGACTTCAAAAAAAACAAAATTTAAGTTAAAGTCTTGACTTGACTTCAAAAAAAAACAAAATTTAAATTCAAAGTGCTGACTTGACTTTTAAATAAACAAAATTTAAATTCAAAGTCTTGACTTGCCTTTAAAAAAAACAAAATTTAAAGTCTAAGTCTTGACTTGACTTTAAATAAACAAAATTTAAGTAAAAGTTCTGACTTGACTTCAAAAAAAACGAATTTAAAGTCAAAGTCCTGACTTGACTTCAAAATAACAAAATTTTAGACAAAATCTTAACTTGACTTCAAAAAAACAAATTTAAATTCAAAGTGCTGACTTGACTTCTTCAAAAAAAACAAAAATTAAAATCAAAGTGCTGATTTGACTTCAAAAAAACAAAATTCAAATTAAAAGCGCTGACTTGACTTCAAAAAAAACGAAATTAAGGTAAAAGTCCTGACTTGACTTCAAAATACAAAATTTTAGACAAGATCCTAACTTGACTTCAAAAAAAACAAAATTTAAGTCAAAGTCTCGACTTGACTTCAAAAAAAACAAAATTTAAATTCAAAGTCTTGACTTGACTTTAAAATAAACGAAAATTTAAAATCAAAGTGCTGATTTGACTTCAAAAAAACAAAATTTAAGTAAATGTCCTGACTTGACTTCAAAAAAACAAAATTAAGGTAAAGTCCTGACTTGACTTCAAAATAAACAAAATTTTAGACAGATCCTAACTTGACTTCAAAAAAACAAAATTTAAGTCAAAGTCTCGACTTGACTTCAAAAAAACAAAATTTAAATTCAAAGTCTTGACTTTACTTTCAAAAACAAAATTTAAATTCAAAGTGCTGATTTGACTTCAAAAAAAACAAAATTTAAATCAAAGTGCTGATTTGACTTCAAAAAAACAAAATTTAAGTTAAAGTCTTGACTTGACTTCAAAAAAACAAAATTTAAATTCAAAGTTCTAATTTAACTTCAAAAAAAACAAAATTTAAAGTCAAAGTCTTGACTTGACTTTAAAATAAACGAAAATTTAAAATCAAAGTGCTGATTTGACTTTAAAATAACAAATTTAAGTAAAGTCCTGACTTGACTTCAAAAAAACAAAATTAAGGTAAAAGTCCTGACTTGACTTCAAAATAACAAATTTTAGACAGATCCTAACTTGACTTCAAAAAAAAACAAATTTAAGTCAAAGTCTCGACTTGACTACAAAAAAACAAAATTTAAATTCAAAGTCTTGACTTTACTTTCAAAAAAACAAATTTAAATTCAAAGTGCTGATTTGACTTCAAAAAAAAACAAAATTTAAAATCAAAGTGCTGATTTGACTTCAAAAAACAAAATTTAAGTTAAAGTCTTGACTTGACTTCAAAAAACAAATTTAAATTCAAAGTTCTAATTTAACTTCAAAAAAACAAAATTTAAAATCAAAGTGCTGATTTGACTTTAAAATAAACAAAATTTAAGTAAAAGTCCTGACTTGACTTCAAAAAAAACGAAATTTAAAGTCAAAGTCCTGACTTGACTTCAAATAAACAAAATTTTAGACAAACTCTTAACTTGACTTCAAAAAAAACAAAATTTAAATTCAAAGTGCTGACTTGACTTCAAAAAAAAAAAAATTTAAATAAAAAGCGCTGACTTGACATCAAAAAAAAAAAAAATTTAGTAAAAGTCCTGACTTGCTTCAAAATAAACAAAATTTTAGACAAAATCTTAACTTGACTTCAAAAAAAACAAATTTAGTAAAGTCCTGACTTGACTTCAAATAAACAAAATTTTAGACAAATCCTAACTTGACTTCAAAAAAACAAATTTAAGTTAAAGTCTTGACTTGACTTCAAAAAAACAAATTTAAATTCAAAGTGCTGACTTGACTTTTAAATAAACAAAATTTAAAATCAAAGTGCTGATTCGACTTCAAAAAAAACAAAATTAAGTAAATGTCCTGACTTGACTTCAAAAAAACAAATTAAGGTAAAAGTCCTGACTTGACTTCAAAATAACAAAATTTTAGACAAGTCCTAACTTGACTTCAAAAAAAACAAAATTTAAGTCAAGTCTCGACTTGACTTCAAAAAAAACAAAATTTAAATTCAAAGTCTTGACTTTACTTTCAAAAAAACAAAATTTAAATTCAAAGTGCTGATTTGACTTCAAAAAAAACAAATTTAAAATCAAAGTGCTGATTTGACTTCAAAAAAAACAAATTTAAGTTAAAGTCTTGACTTGACTTCAAAAAAAAACAAATTTAAATTCAAAGTTCTAATTTAACTTCAAAAAAAACAAATTTAAAGTCAAAGTCTTGACTTGACTTTAAAATAAACGAAAATTTAAAATCAAAGTGCTGATTTGACTTTAAAATAAACAAAATTTAAGTAAAAGTCCTGACTTGACTTCAAAAAAAACGAAATTTAAAGTCAAGTCCTGACTTGACTTCAAATAAACAAAATTTTAGACAAAATCTTAACTTGACTTCAAAAAAACAAATTTAAATTCAAAGTGCTGACTTGACTTCAAAAAAAACAAAATTTAAATAAAAAGCGCTGACTTGACATAAAAAAAAACAAAATTTAAGTAAAAGTCCTGACTTGACTTCAAAAAAAACAAAATTTAAGTCAAAGTCTCGACTTGACTTCAAAAAAAACAAATTTAAGTAAAAGTCCTGACTTGACTTCAAAATAAACAAATTTTAGACAAAATCCTAACTTGACTTCAAAAAAACAAAATTTAAGTTAAGTCTTGACTTGACTTCAAAAAAAAACAAATTTAAATTCAAGTGCTGACTTGACTTTTAAATAAACAAAATTTAAATTCAAAGTGCTGATTTGACTTCAAAAAAACAAAATTTAAAATCAAAGTGCTGATTTGACTTCAAAAAAACAAAATTTAAGTTAAAGTCTTGACTTGACTTCAAAAAAACAAATTTAAATTCAAAGTTCTAATTTAACTTCAAAAAAAAACAAATTTAAAGTCAAAGTCTTGACTTGACTTTAAATAAACCGAAATTTAAAATCAAAGTGCTGATTGACTTTAAAATAACACAATTTAAGTAAAGTCCTGACTTGACTTCAAAAAAACGAAATTTAAAGTCAAGTCCTGACTTGACTTCAAAATACAACAATTTTAGACAAAATCTTAACTTGACTTCAAAAAAAACAAATTTAAATTCAAGTGCTGACTTGACTTCAAAAAAAACAAAATTTAAATAAAAGCGCTGACTTGACATCAAAAAAAACAAAATTTAATAAAGTCCTGACTTGACTTCAAAATAAACAAAATTTTAGACAAATCTTAACTGACTTCAAAAAAACAAATTTAAGTAAAAGTCCTGACTTGACTTCAAAATAAACAAATTTTAGACAAAATCCTAACTTGACTTCAAAAAAACAAAATTTAAGTTAAAGTCTTGACTTGACTTCAAAAAAACAAAATTTAAATTCAAAGTGCTGACTTGACTTTTAAATAAACAAATTTAAATCAAAGTGCTGATTCGACTTCAAAAAAACAAAATTTAGTAATGTCCTGACTTGACTTCAAAAAACAAAAACAAAATTAAGTAAAAGTCCTGACTTGACTTCAAAATAACAAAATTTTAGACAAGATCCTAACTTGACTTCAAAAAAAACAAATTTTAAGTCAAGTCTCGACTTGACTTCAAAAAAAACAAAATTTAAATTCAAAGTCTTGACTTTACTTTCAAAAAACAAATTTAAATTCAAAGTGCTGATTTGACTACTTCAAAAAAAAACAATTTAAATCAAAGTGCTGATTTGACTTCAAAAAAAACAAAATTTAAGTTAAAGTCTTGACTTGACTTCAAACAAAACAAATTTAAATTCAAAGTTCTAATTTAACTTCAAAAAAAAACACAAATTTAAAGTCAAAGTCTTGACTTGACTTTAAAATAAACGAAAATTTAAAATCAAAGTGCTGATTCGACTTCAAAAAAACAAAATTTAAGTAAATGTCCTGACTTGACTTCAAAAAACAAATTAAGGTAAAAGTCCTGACTTGACTTCAAAATAAACAAAATTTGACAAGATCCTAACTTGACTTCAAAAAAACAAAATTTAAGTCAATCTCGACTTGACTTCAAAAAAAAACAAAATTTAAATTCACAGTCTTGACTTTACTTTCAAAACAAAAAATTTAAATTCAAAGTGCTGATTTGCTTCAAAAAAAACACAAAATTTAAAATCAAAGTGCTGATTTGACTTCAAAAAAACAAAATTTAAGTTAAAGTCTTGACTTGACTTCAAAAAA